>LR824539.2:7170000-9670000 GCA_902850265.1 Spodoptera littoralis
GTTTAAAAAATTACATTCTAAAACGATTTGTATCGTTGGGGATTACTTCAGACACTAGTAGATAACTAAAAAGTTTTTTCCGTATATTTCAAACGACAGATTTGACCAAAACAGTTGCTAACCTAACCATTAAAACTGTACGGCAACATGTTGCTTTGTTTATCCTTAAAATTAACCTTAAAAGGTTATCTCAATACCTTTTGGGGGTTTCTATATTAATGTTCCAAAAGGAAATAAAGACAAAGATTTACGTAATGTAGTATCTATGTATAATATATGCATTTTGAAGAAAGATTACAGACACCGTATCGTAAAACCGTTATCATAAAGCTTCCAAGTTTAATTTTACTGTATCTTGTAGGTATCAAACTTATTAATTTGATTTATGCTGATTAATAAATCGTTTACTAAAATAAAAAATTAAATTGCAATCAGAACCTAATAGTGACATCGATATTAAATTTATTACCTTCCAAAAAAAGGTAGACAACAGGTTTTTAGCAGATCTTTCGTCTCTATAGATTCGAAAACATTGTTCCGCATTTACCTAGCGGCATTGTAATAAAATAACAACAACTCCTTTTTAAATTAAATGACAAAATCTCTGGATTAACACAACAGCTCTGTTTTGATTAGATAGAGACAGTAACAACAAACCATTTTTCTTGGAAGTGAAGAAATATAATATCACTAATCGCGAAACAAAACCACAGACCACTGAATATTTAGAAGTTACGAAGAAATACTACGACTGTCATTTCACAGAAATTTATTTAATGTTCTCTTTTTGTTTCTAGGTTTGCAGCCAATATGGTTCCTAATTTGAACCTGCTGCACGTAATATGTTTCGCACTGTTATTCGGTCTATGCGTGCGCACGCATGCCGAATTATTCACAGCAATAGCAGACGTGGAACATTTACTAGAGACACATAAAAGGATAATAGATGACCTAGATTTTTATATTGAAAAGGAAGAGAAAAGGCTGTCAACACTGAAGAGGTAATTAAGTTTTAATATACGTATACAACGAAAAAGATGACTGCGTTGTTATTAAATAACACTTACCTACATTAGTTGTATGAGTCTGAAGATGCATGCAAATTCATACTATTTATAAAACCTGGGATTCTTAACAAGTGACTGGGAATATGTGTGTGTACCTTACCTATTAATCTCTGCCTCAGAGATGCACATAGTTTGATCATTATTTTTGTGAGTTTTAACAACCAATGCAGAGCACGTGTTCCTTTAAATTAAAATTCTGTAGTCGTATTCGGATCAAACAGGACACAATGCCCTAAGTGCCCTCACGGCTTCAAATACCGTATATTTATTTTTACAGGCATTTGAACCTCTACAGGAAGGAACATGAGAAGGCGATGGAAGACATTCCCAATTATTTGGGGAATCCAATCAACGCCTTTACTCTTATAAAAAGACTGACAACAGATCTTGATCATATCGAAGATAGTATTAAGATAGGAACAGGTAATCCTTGTTTGTTTTAATCTTTATTTATAATTATTTTTTTAATAACTAAGATTTTCCTTCACCATTATAAGTACCGTAAAAACGTAATTTATAAGGAAAACAGGCATCTAATTAATTTTATATTAATTATAACAGCTTTAGGCGAATATTTCACGAAGTTTAATCGTTTGTTTCAAACAATATTAACATAATAATATCTTTACTTTAGTTACTAATGAATCATTTTAACATATCTACCTAAGATTGCCTACTTCATCTATTCGTATTCCAAAGACGTTGATCAAGTAGGTCCATTAATTTGCGCCTACTTTTAAACTTTAACAGTAGGTACCTAAACAGGAATAGTGAATTTTCTAAATAAGGCTTGACTTGTAATAGATTGAGTCATATCTTCACGCAAATTTAAGTTCTTTTAGTTAGTTCTAATTTTGTTTTATTACGCGGAAATGAAAACCGAAACGAAATATTTTTACCATACCGATACGGATTAGATACGGCTTCATTGATTTATTCTACATACTTCCATCAATTCAATAAGAGAGTTGTTATCCCACTTCAATACTTTTATAACATTGCGCTAAGTTTAGAAAATTATCCTGTTAATTTGACGTCAAATTAAATCAGCAATTTTGTAATGTATGACAACACAAGACACAGGAAGTTAATTTACAAACACACACTTAAATCACATGGGAGGTACTTCTACTAATAAAACACCTACTAACATAAATCCAGGAAAATAATAATACACAATAATTGTTTAAATCAACGCCACACGGCCATAGCAAAAAGATAATAGACAATTTTAACGTGAATATGTTTTACTAAATGTAACAATAGCATTTTCCCACAAGAGTAGGGTAAATTGTAAAACATTCGCCATCATTAACATGATTAAGGTTGAATTAAATTCCAAAAAACTATAGAGTCTATCACAATAGCTGTTTCAATGTTTTTCCTGTGGCCTGTGATCTGACAAATATGAAACCTTAATGAGGTGTTTATAGTATTCCACTAACATTGTCAAGCTTATATTCATTTGTTTTGTAAGTAACAATAGGGATGATGACGGGGTATGAAAATAAAAATCTATTTAGTCCATCAGTTAGATAATAAAAAAGTATTAGACATGTATTCTTTTATTTTGTCGTATAAGAATACTATACTTAGATAAAATGAATCAAAGTTTAGGAGTGGGAGCTAATTACGACATTCTTACGTATGAAACGTAAGTAACGTTACACGATGTTTTCAAATCAATACATCGTAGAAAGTATTTGTTTCCGTAAGAAATTAAAATAATCTACCAGACGGATATTAAAATAATAATTAGTCATATACCTTGTTTGTAAGTTAAGACTTTTCAATGTTGATTGGTACAGTGGCTGAGAGATCGGGTGCAGAGCTATTTTACAGGTTCTATTTCTGCCCAAAAGAACTATAAACTCGACAAATAGTTATTTCGAATTTAGGTGTAATGTATAATATCTTTTCAAACTTTTTTTTTTATTTACCGTCAATATGACACAATTATCATTTATCTACTTCATCTTCAGACAATAGAGATCGGGTGCAGAGCTATGTTACAGGTTCTATTTCTGCCCGAAATAACTTAGATCCACAAATAGTTATTCCGATTCTAATAATGTATAAAATCTTTTCAAACATAATTATTTTTACTGTTCTGTCAATATGACAACAATTTTACATTTAACTTCACATTCCATAGACGATAAACTTGTCTAGTAGATATTTAAGTACAATAGACGCAACATGTCTACATAATAGATGTAAATTAGACACAAAACATCAGTATGATGGCCCGTTTACGTTTTTCAGTACTTGATTCTAACAAGACACAACGTCTTATTTCCTCGTAACAAGAAGGCTTATTGTCTGTAGATGTGAATGGAACTTTACCAAGCACGTGGCTAATCCGTCAGTCAGTATAACAAGCATTCTACATTATCACCATGTTTACATATTATTAGCTCAAATTTTGGCAATTTAAGTTGATAATACATTATAATATCCAGCAATTTAAGTACTAAGTATATATCTTAATAATAAAAAAGCTATTTCTGCTCACAGCGTTCCTAAGATTAGCTGAATAGGTTTATGGAACTTACATGAAATTCGTTCAGTAGTTTTGAGTTTGAATCCAATCCGGCAGGAAATAATTTTACAAAGAAATATAAACCTTCATTTCAGAGTACACAAAGAATATAACAATGAACCATACGGATGTGAAGTATCCGACTTTAGAAGATTTGGCTGGAGCTGCGCAAGCACTGACTAGACTTCAAGAGACTTATCATCTCGATGTGAAAGATCTGTCAGAAGGAAAACTAAATGGAGTTATTTACAGGTATTTATCGTATTGTCGTGTTCTTAGTTTATTTAAAAAGGGTCAAATTAGAAGCATCGTGAATTGGCGAGCATGCATAAAGAAATTGATGTAGGAATGTAGGTGAAACGAAAGAGGTGCGCTAGAATTGTGTCATTTAGCGTTCTATTATCTCTGTCTACCGCAATGGGAGACGGGACATGATATGCATGTAATCATTTACTATTATATCTAAATTATCGTACAAGCGGCTTAGTTTAGACCAATTATATATTATGATTATGTGTGCTTAAATAATGTTTCGTAAAGGCAGAAATATTAAAAATAGGAGAAGTGGGATTTTCTTGAATTCATGAATTCTTGTAATCTTGTTGGAAGACCGATGTGATACTACGCGTATTTACCCATTTTTATTATTTTACAGCGGAGTAGACAATTGCGTAACCAACGATTCATCTCCGACTCATCAAATATATAATAAAAAAACCAAAGATCGTCAAATAAATTTAAGGTTTCAATTATGAGATGTATCTAATGCCTTAGCTTCAAGCTACTTCGTCACTTTTCACGGTGATGGTATTTTACTAAAGTCTTTATAAATGCACCATTAGCTACGTACCTATGCATATGCATCATAGTAAAATTATGTAATATGCCTCAGTATTTCTGAAAGGATCTGAAGACGCCATATTGTGACGTCATGCACGCTTTTAAGCTAAACGCCACTCTGAAATATTTTTGCAACATTTTATGGGAAGTCGGGAACAATATGCACGTTTGAATTTTAATTGTTTTTGGAATATTCTTATTCATAAATAATTAAATAATGTGTTGTTAGTTTCACAATATATATTTTTTATTTACTTTATTATCAAGAAAGAAAGAAAGAAAACACTTTTTTCACACACTAAAACAGGTGACACACACAGATTTTACACATAAGTTTATAAATATCTACTAATATCCCAAGTGTGCGGTGAAATGGGACCAATGCAAGACAGGGCCTTGCGCTGGTATTCTACTGGCCCCTTAAGTGATTCGCGGACCTACAAGCCACTAATTGGTACTAAAACTTTCATAATTTTATCTATAACTTTTCGATTTCGTCAAGCACTAGGTCGTACCCTCCCCCGAGTCCCGGCAACACACAATGATAATAATTGTTAAAGTGCCAGTATTTTATGCGAAAAAAGTACGATGAACTTCAAAGAATAAGGTTTTATTTAAATGACTCAGTTATCGATGGCGCCTGTGTGCAACAAGCTCGTAGTATTGTTTTAACCAGAACTGTGTGTGCACTATTAGTGTTATGGAGTGGTAATTATGGCTTCAACGGTTTTCCATACAATTTGTTATAACTAAGGGACACACTGTTTTTGAAATTCAGTTACTTTTCTTTTGAGACTTTAGCAAAACAGTCCAAGTTTATACCTTTTTCCATCTAATTTAGTATCTTCTCACACTAGCGCTTTCAGTTTTACCTTGATTCGTGCTAAAAACTGATTCACCATTGGTCAACGGCCTTGAGTTAAGGTATATGTCACCGTTAAACACAAGGTAACGTTTAAATACAAGTGCAAATAAGTCCAAAAGTATGCCTAGCACTTATAACAAAATCAAACTATACATTATTATATTTGTACCGTGATTATGAACTAGGTAAATAACATTTTGCACATTACGGGTCAATCGGCACAGATTAGATAGCAAATGAAGTATCCATACTTCCTTCCCGATATAAAAATACATAGTTTATGATGTATTGTAGTTATTGCTTCAAGACAATATCTACATTATTGTATGTTAATTACCTTCTTATCTTTTAATAAACTGTGTCATTTGCTAAGTATCTGTCTATCATCATGTTTTTTTGGTTACTATATTTTTAATAAAATGAGCTGTTTTACCAATACAAGCGAAAGTGATTACTTCATTTTTTACTTGTGTGACACAAAATTAGGAATGTTGCATCAACTCGTCACTGTTTACAGACCTTAAAATTGTAGTATGTAGATAACAAATTATAGTGTACTTAGGATCTAATAGTGTTAAATGGTATTTTCCAAAAAACTGTTTCCAAAGTATAAGTTGAATTCGTAATTTGTCGGTTGTTTTTGTTTGTTCCTTGTACAGGTTGTACTCTATCTCAGAAAACAGTTACTCTATTTTTGTCCAGAAACTAGTGCTTCTTTAACCCCAGCGCTACCTATTGTAATCGGTTCATCCTTACACGATATACTCACATACCTACTTTTTAGCTTAGTATCATGCATCTTGTCCTATGGTCATTATAATATCTTGTTTACAGTCCTATGTTTCCTAGATGGGGCAGAGGGCGTCCACTAATTACAGAGGTCTTCTATCGCAATCGGTCTTGATGCTTGATTATATCAAATAGGTATCAAATAATTTTAATTTTATTTGTATTCCAGTACTCCTATGAGTGCAGGCGACTGTTACGAGTTGGGGCGTGCGCTGTACAACGAAAAAGACTATAAAAACGCACGCGCTTGGATGCACGAAGCGCTACGAAAGTACAAAGAGGAAAACATTACCTACTCCTTCAAAGAATCTGATATATTAGAATACATCGGCTTCTCTTATTACTTACTTGGTTAGTATAGTTTATTTATTGTGTACTTTATTTCATTTCAATGCATGCACACAACATGTGTGACTTAGTGGGGCGTCGTATAAAAATTTGTCGGGGTCAGATCTTAACCAATGAAGGGTAAAGATTTCTGAAGAAAGGAAAAAAATGCATAAAATTAATAAAAGAAAGATTGTCATCGGCACTTTGCCTATTTTAAAAAAAATATAAATAGGTTTACAAATGACTTTAAAGACACTAAATTTTCAAAAGTTTCCGCCAAAGTTTCTCCTCTTTCCCCTTCGAGGAACTAAAGGGTCATGGCGTATCGGCAATGTTATGTAACGTTGAAACATTGTGCCATAATGTCATTACTATTACAGGTGACACACGAAACGCTTTGGAGTGGACTCACAAGCTGTTGGCAGTTGACCCGGCACACCCTCGGGCTAAAGGCAATATACCACACTACCAGAAGAGCATTGCTGAAGAAGAACTTAGACTTAGGAAGGAACGGCGTGGGGTATGTTTGACTGCGGTTTTCTTGATTCACATTTTTGTTAAACATTTTTTCTTTCACCTGACCGTCATCCAAACATTTTATTCAGTTAATAAAACGGGCCTTAGGTTGTCTTTATGAAATTTACCATCGTGCATGATATTGAAACGTCACCTTCGTTCCTATTTCAACCATTATTTAAAAAAATGGAATTTATTGTCTAATCGCAGAAGACTAGTTTCCTAGGTCTAAAGGTTTCAATTATTGTAATAAGTATTAACATCACGCCTTTTTTATCCCCGAAAGAGTAGACGGTTTACGGCACATAATGCCACTGTACAATGTTGTTACACCCTATTTTCACTATTTATGTTATGAGTCCCATGTAATAGGGGGTGAGCCTATTGCCATATACCGGGCACAATTCCAGACTCCGTGCTACTACTGAGATTTTTTTTAAACCAAGTAATACTTTCCCCGACCCGGCAATCAAACCAGAAACCCTTGCCCGGCAGTCGCACTTGCGACCACTCGGCCAAAAAGGCAGTCAATATTAAAAGAGGTGTACTAAGTATTTATTTTGATAAATAAGTCTAGCCTTGTGTGTCATCCACAAATAGCTTTAACAGTTTTATAATAACGGCAACTTGTACAAAAAATCAATACCACATTGTATGTTGTAACAAAGTATGTTTACGGTTTTTTATGCTCGAAGTTAATAACTCTTATAAGTTTTTTATTTACGTGCACACATTATACTTGAATATCTGGCGTAAAGGTCAATAACTTATTAGGCATCTTATGAATTATTCATACAGGAAAATATCGTCGTACATAAATAATATTTGTTATCACTTTTATTTTTCATCTGCATTTTTTTACATACCGATTTACAAAAAGTTAATAAGTGGGTGTTACATTGTACAGTATCATAAAGTGCGGTAATGTGCACCTCTGCATACTCCTTCAGGGATAAATGACGTGATAGTATGTTATGCTTTTCACTCTTCTATAATAATATATCCGTATAATTTTCCTAAAGTCTGGGACAGATTTTTTCTTTCTATATTTACTTACCGAACCTTGCCTACGTATGAATTCCAAATATTTATCATACGAAGATAATAATATTAATATATAAATTAGTATTTTTTAACATAATCAAGTTTTTTTTTTCAGGAAACAGGTGCCGAGCCGGAACAGGAGAAACCAGCCGCGGCAACGGAATATGGACAAAAGGAGAGGAAAGCATATGAGTCTCTGTGCCGCGGTGAAGTCGACGTGCCCCTCGAGATCTCTAAAAAGTAATTTTTTTTTTTCAATAAATAAGATCTTTTGCAAGACAAACTTCTGGAAACAAATTTTACGAATTTTTTTTAATTCTGGATACTTATTTTATACGTTGAAAAATAATATTTAGACGGGCGATTAACTACAGCTCCATCATCACACTCTTGATGCTATTTTCAAATTGGCTGCCGGTTAGTGCGCGTTCGATTCCCGCACGGAGCAGTTCTTTGTGTGATCCACAAATTGTTGTTTTGGTTCTGGGTGTCACGTGTATGTTATGATATTGTATGTTTGTAAACGCATCAACGACACAGGAGAAAATCCTAGTATGGGTAACGTGTTTTTTTTTTTAATAATAATCTGAGTATAAAAGCATCTTCTATCTATTTCTTAACAGTGACAAGGTTCACTGTGCTTATAAATAGGCAAAAGTATTTCTCGTGAACTATTATCATATCTAATAACATTCGAAACTGGATGGCCAAGTTTTAATATTATGCAAATCACGTCTTATTAGTATTTTACTGCTTTTTTAAAGAAAAAAACATATTATAGTAGTCGACTAAAGTTATAAAATTATCATAAAAAGTAATTCAATTTAATATTTATAATGATGTAACTGTTCGGCGGGTGAGTAATGCTTCCCACACGTACAGTTAGGTACAGGTTGTTTTTTATAAATTTCAACCTTAATGTTTTTATTTTATAGTCGAAAATCTATTAAATTGTGTGGTAACTTGATGTGCTATTATGTAAAACTGTTTTACTGGCTTATGGTAGCCTCATTGGCCGAATAGTCGCAAGTGGGACAGCCAGGTAAGGGATCTTGGGTTTAATTCCCCGATCGGACAAAGTATTACTAGGATTTTAAAAAACATCTCAGTAGTAGCACGGAATGTGCCCGGTATATGGCAATAGGCTCACCCCCCAATACATGGGATTCAGAACATAAATAGTGTAAAATTGGGTGTTACATTGTACAGTGGCATTAATCGCTGTAATGTACTTGTCTGCCTACCCCTTTGGGGATAAAAGGCGTGATGTTATGTTATATGAAACTGTTTTAAAAATCTTTTACTCTGTATTTGGAAATTCTTTCGTCTTATTTTAACTTGTATAGTATTATGTAATGATTCAACCAATAGTATTATATATTTTTAAACAAATATCATTGTGAGATTTCCAAGGAAAAGTTCATTTGGGATATGATAATCGTAGTTTCAGTACCGTTAATAGGGTTATGCTTAAAGTTATAAAAAATGATTGGATTCGTATAACTCATTTTTATTTCTCCTAAACAGATTAACATGCCGTTACCTGACCGAGAACCACCCGTTCCTACGTCTGGCGCCCATCAAGATGGAAATGATGTACCTGAACCCCGATATTGTGATATTCCATGATGTCATCAGCGATGGGGAGATTGAAACTGTTAAACGAATGGCTAGGCCTAGGGTGAGTACCTGTATGGATACATTTAAATGAATATTTACACTATTGATGTGTCAGTTAAAAGAGTATCGAATGGAGTTTCTTTGCTCGTTCTTCTCTATTCGAATGTACATTTTGGAATGAGCACCTCGTTCCTATTATTAATTTTGTATTTGTTGACGTTTCAAAGGTACCAAATTAGGGATTTATTAAAATAAATGCTTTTTGACTTCGACTTTGTCTTTTAAATTATAAAAATTCAAAATTCGATTGCATCTTTAAAAAAACTGTTTCTAAAAACTGCCAATACTTTGTTTCTTTTTTAATATGGGTATACCCTGGTCTTTGTCCTGAACTCCATATTAAAGATTTCTAAATTGAATTTCATTGAGAACTGATTTAGTCCGCAATTAAATTCAATTAGATCAAGTAGTTCTTTAGAAGTGTGTACCTATCATTGTACCACAATTGGGTACTTGCCAACTAGTCAAACTCAATACTTTTTTCGAACTGTCAAAAACGACAGTTTTCTGTGAATTTTGTACGAGATTGTGTATTGTGACGTCACGTTTTTTAGCGTCCTTAAAAATTTGCTGGAAAAATAGTAAAATTAAGTTATTTATAAAATCAATTAATGAAAGTGTGACTATTTTTTCATATTCTATTATATTGAACAGTCGAAATAATTCATTTTTTATTAAGGAAAGTACCCATTTATACTTTGTTGCTTGCTTTGAACATTAAGAGTAAGTCGTATTATGTAAATGCAAACAAATCGCTTTAAAAAATATGATTACCTGTCAATGTCAATTATTGCACGATTGGTGCAGTGGCTGGGCAATCGGCTTCCGCGCAACGTGTAGGTACCAGGTTCGATTCCCACACGAAGAAATTCTTTGAGTGCTCCACAAAATATGTTTCGTTTAAAAAAATGTAATAATAGACATACAATTCTGGGATGAATCTTAATCCCATTCGAATAGTTGTAAAAGAATACATATTTTTATATTACACAAATATATATTATGAATCAGTAGAATGTCATTGTCCTCAAAGCTTCCTAACCTTGACATTCATTGCGTGCAATAAAATAAAACGCTTGATTTGTTAATGCCTTTATTGTGTTCACTTCTCATCAGTTTTTATTGGCAAATGTGCAAACGTGTTTTAGTAGAATTATTTTGTACTAGCTCTTGCCTGCGACTTCGTCGCGTAGAATAATGATTTCTGGCAGAATTTTTGTTCTTGAATAAGAAAACAAAACTTAGATAAAACGAACAAAAGTTTAGAAATGGGAGCTAACTCATTTCTATGTACATAAGAGGGACGTCAGGTGATATTTAGAATAAATGTATCGTTGAAAGTATTTGTTTCCGTAAAAAAATAAAAATCCGTGTCTTATGTTTCAAAATAATCTACCAGACGGACATGAAAATAAAAATTACTCATCTACCCTTCAACTTAACATATCGCTTCTCAACAGTCATTTAACTTACTAATGTCCGAATACTCAAACGCCACTCAATTATAGTTCTGTCACTACAAATTCTTTGTAAAATGACAGAGATAGCATGATATTTAAGTACAACTTTAAATTGAGTAGTCTTTCGATATTCGGGCGTAAGTCTCTAAGGTCGTAAATAATTAACAATATTTTATCCAGTTCAAACGAGCAGTTGTCCACGATCCGAAGACTGGCGAGTTGGTACCAGCTCACTACCGTATAAGCAAGTCGGCCTGGCTACGCGACGGGGAGGCGGAGACCATCGCTCGTATTACTAGGCGAGTCTCACATATGACCGGCCTTAGCATGGACTCCGCTGAAGAACTGCAAGTCGTCAATTATGGAATCGGAGGCCATTATGAACCTCATTACGATTTTGCTAGGGTATGTGGTTTTATTCAGAATTTTTAATGAAAACTTCTTTACCTTTTCCGATATAATTATATTTTGTGACACAGTAAATGATTCAAAGAATTTACTGTATAGTTTAAATAATATTAATATGTAGTTTTTTTATTATTGTCAGTATGTTTATCACGATTGGAAATAGAAATTACTTAACGAGTACATGGTGTCGGAAATAACTGTTTCTTGTATCTACATTATTTTTTATTTTATTTTCAGAAGCGGGAAAATGCCTTCGCCAAACAAGGAGGCAACAGGATAGCTACAGTTCTCTTCTATGTTAGTATTCAAATAAAAAGCCATCATCACTTACATAAATATTTATTTACTTAAAAACATCATTACATTGTGTACAAAATAATAAGTATAAAATAATAATTGACTTTGTTACAAAATAATAAGATTGAAAATCTATAAACGATTTAACAGATTTAAATGGGTTGCCTTGATGATTTCATTTGATTATGGACTTTATGACGTATTCGATTGATGATACAGTCGACCCTCGTTAATTGGAACATGGATCCACTCTTAAAACATTTCGAATTACCAAATGTTCGCAATATCGAATGGTCCGTTGAATTTGCCTCAAAATGTCGGTACTCTGCAAGTTTGAGATCTTTCCGTCCTAATTCGAATTCTCGAGTCATTTGGTTACGTAGAATTTATATTTTCGTTCGAATTACCAAGTGTATAAAATGTTTTGATTTAGTTCGAAATATAAAAAGGTTGTCAAAGGACCTCATGATAACTTCAAACTATTGAGAGGTTCGAATTATCGAAGGTTTGAATTAACGACATTCGACTGTATTTGTTACTCCATTGTGACATATTAATTTAATAACAAGTACACAATATTTGTTCTATACAGATGTCGGACGTGGCGCAAGGCGGTGCTACTGTGTTCACGGAGCTGGGTCTGAGCGTGTTCCCAGTGAAGCGTGCCGCCGCGTTCTGGATGAACCTGCATCCCTCCGGCGAAGGAGACTTCGCCACCAGACACGCGGCCTGCCCCGTGCTGCAGGGCTCCAAGTGGGGTATGTAGGACTGTGGAAAAAGCCTTTTGAAGTAAAAATAAGCTCTAATCGTATGTCGTGGTGGCCTAGAGGTGGAAGCAAAACATCGTGGAAAAACCTGGGCTTATAATTTCTTATTATAAGTTTGAAATCGCTAACTCGCATTAAGCAAGCATGGTGACTTAAACCACGCACACGGAGAACCTTGTGAGAAGAGGCCTTTGGTCAGTAATGGGCACTTATAGGCTGATGATAAGGCTCTATTCCTAATAAAAGGTTCATCACACAATATTTTTTTATTTGAAAAGTTCAACCGTTAGTTGATGGTTTATTTTTGTTATAAACTAAATGGGTTGTGGGTAATGTACTTTCTAAAATGCTTAAAACCGCTACTTATAATTTAAGGATGGTGTATATCTATTAATAATTAAGTGACAATTATACAAGCAAAATACTAGGCTCCTTTTCGTTCCACTATCGGGCGAGTGTATTAATCTGGATGTTCTCCGTGTATACACATGTATACACGACATTTTAGATTCTGGAAAAAAATACGTTAATAATTTCTGGTACTACAAAATGACCAAACTCAAATGTTCTATATGCCATACTCACTTAACTATTCGACGAAGGCACTCGACTAGTTTCAGGGTATACCGGGGGCCCATAGTCGTATATAGCGGGCTGCATTGAATAGTGACATGAATAAAATTACTTATAAACTTCTTAAACTTCGCAGTATGCAATAAATGGCTGCACCAAGGCGGACAGGAGTTGCTGAAGCCGTGCAACTTGGAGTACCAGAAGGAGGGCATCATCCGCCAAATCCCGCGACCAGTGCCCAAGACATACAGGTAGAATTACAACTCCATATTACTGAATAAGCTGTTCAAACAGAACTGATTAGTGCAAATATAGTAATCTGATTAATGAGCAATTTGTTTATTTGATAACTGCTCAGTATACGTTCCTAACCAGTCAAAAGTTGTTCTCAAATAACAAATAGTTTTTAATCTATATTCATTAGAGATATACTGAAAATGCTTTGCCCGAGTGGCCCACTAATAGATGATAAAATAGCTGACTAATTCGATAAATCATACTAGTTGCTAACGTTAATTGCGTATGTGATCCAACGAGGATGCATTTTATTGAAACCAGTTTAAATAAAAAAAATGTAGTAAGAAGTGATTTGGCAAATCATTATTTTTTAAATTTAATAACAGAGAACTTCGTTTTTACTTTTTAGTTATCAAATGTAACACTGCTTTTTTAGCAAATCGACTTCAAGATAAGTAGTAAATAATTAAGTATTTAGTGTGTCTAATAGTGTTGTGTTAAAACAAGTTAAGTAATCTTGCCCAATGATCTAATGATAGACATCTAATATCTCAAATACATAGAGGCTTCAGTGTTGCCGTTTTCCTGTAAAATTAATGTAATTATTTATTACCTATGTAGTTATACAAATAAGGTAACATAGTTAAATAGTACATATTAATATGTATACATATTTAGATCATTTTGTTGAGTTATACTATAATATATATTTTTATTAAAAATGTTATAGGTTATACTATTATTTTAAGTACATTCATATATTAAGTTTATAAAAACCAGTCATTTTATTTAGTACAATAAGTAACAAATAATACAAATTAAGTTCAATCTCAACAAATGCATTTATACAAATATTTAAAACATATCTAATGTATGACAATATTGCTTTACTAGACAATTAATTAATAATATAGATATAATTAATGCTTAAAATTAAGTTGGCTGTAATTAAGAAATATACTTTGAATCAATTTTATGTAAACTGACATTGTTTTATATTATGTATTTGATTATACAATTTTCAATTGATGTGACTGTGGTTTTATTGAAGTTAAAATTATTATAAATATCGTACTGTATCTAAAAACGTGAAAGACTAAAGGATATTTAAACATTAATGCTATATTTTTATTTCTATAAAAATAAAGTGAATCATCAAATCAGTGAAATAATTAATCAAAACAATTATTCTCTTAGCTTAGTATAGGTTCAACACAATACTTATTATGTAAATAGTATATAATTTTAAACTTTAAAGTAACATACCCTATCTCACAATAGGATCCCATCGCCATCAGCCATCTTCAGAAATCGTTGTGAGGAGAGCAATTTAAGACAACAAAAACGTTACATATAGAATTAGACGTATACTGTACATAACATTGCTGTTGTTTATACATTACCCTAACTCTTCTGGCTTCTGGCTCTGGATACTGGTTATCTTCTGAATTGTAGCTCTCCGATGGTAGACGAAGGACGGTGACGCTAGTTAGAGTATTTCAGAACAAACAAAGTAAGTACATGCATGGTGGACTTTAGCATTGCACACTACTGTGTTTGCTATGAAACACTCTTCTTGTCTTGACAAACTTCGATCTTGGAGTTTCTTGAGGCTTGGCCATAGTTGTATGATAAAAATTGTGTACATTTACTATTATGTTTCCGGCTTACTCACGTAACTGTTTGGCGAGGAACTCGACTAATTTCAAACCATGCTAGAGGCTCATATTGATGATCGCGCTGCTACTGGCTACTCGAATATGCTGCGGTGCGGGTCTAATGCGCCCTCTGCCGTGATTCGTGAATATGAGCCTCTAGCATGACTCTAGTATGTCTCACGAAAGTTTTAATATATACAATTGTATACATTGTTAACGCTATAGTTATTCTATCTGGTTTCATAATTTCTGATTCAGTTTCTGTTAGTAAAATTAATTGACGGATAATACGACGCATTTCTCAAACAGTTCAATTACAATTTAAGTTAAGCTAACAACAACTTAATCAGACATGGTCAATCAGGTAGGTAATGTCTCATTTCCATTGCAATGATTTTAATAGCGGCAATAAATTGCCATTGACCCAAAAACATGTCGTACGTAACCACCGATTACGAACCTATCAAATATTAACAAAATCATCATGTTTCAATCATGAAACTAAACCAGGACTTAAAAATGGTTCTTACCACCTACTGATTGCAAGATTTTACCTTCCGAATTGAACTTTAATGAATCTATTCTTGATTCCTACATACGTCACATGAGTTCCAGTCTGCCCGGAGTTAACCTTCGGCGTTAGATTTCATTGTCACTGTATAATGGCTCTTTGTTTTAAGGTCAATAGTATAGTGATTGGAAAATGGGTTCTCATGTTGCTTCTGCGGATTCCACATTCACGGAAACGTTAATGTTTCCTCCTGAGCTTCCAATGCGTTGCAATTGATTGTTACTTATGGAACTCCGTTACATTGGCAGGTATTGTTGATTTATGTTCATAGAGGAAACTGTTTTGAGGCTGAAATACACCAAAAAATAATAAATGATTGGTTGTACAGAAATATTAATCTATTTAAATGACTTCTGAAACTGAGTTTTAGAAAACCGCTAACCATATTTAATTTTTCTTCAACAAAATCTTTCTATAGGAATCCCATGTATACAGATTCAAAATCTAGTATGTATAATACTAGTTCAATATACTTACATAGTTTTATAGAAGAATCAAAGTTATGATACGACTATATTCCGATCCAATGATGATGATTGAAAACAACAAGCAAAAGCAAAAACAAACACTAGTCATGACTCTACTTACACACATTATAAATAATCTAAAGTGATACCCACGATGTCACACTTACCCCCGAATACTGAAAGACTACTCAATTTAAAATTATACTTAAATATCGTGCCATTTCTGAAATTTTACAAAGAATTTGTAGTGACAGAACTATAAATGTGACTTCAAATTGAGTACCCTTTCAGTATTTGGTCGTAAGACTTGACTATACATAATATTATCGCAATGTGCTCTACTGATTCTAGTAAATGTAAGCAAAGCTTCAATTCAATATTAAACCCTATCTACAGTTGATTTCATTGACTAACTCCAAATGGGGGGTACTAAATCCCAAGCCTACCGAAGGTGCTATTCAGAATACACAATGCCTTTTATGATTGCTCTATGCCTTCATTGATGATCATACTTGATCAATTCTAACTACTTATCTTTCTCAACTATGGGTATTATCAAACAGCTGACTCTAAGTAACTGTTTCAAGTTTCATCGTAAGTTCCTAACTTCGACTCGGGATTGGGATGAAATTCTGTTACTATAATGACCGAACTATCACTACAAATTCAAACCGTAAAACATAACTATTGAAATATGTTCTTCCACACCATATCTTGATGATTATAGTGAATGCCATTAAAATCTAAACTTACCTGTTCAGGCACCAGTGTCAATTACATATTTCAGTTACCTACCAATTATTTGCCAATAGAATTGACTCTTTTATATCCCATCTTGTAAAAGATACCCATCTTCTTTAAACCTATACTATTCATGATTAACTGTTTGAAATCCATAAAGCATTGCGATAAAAATCACGAACACTGTATGGAAAACACCTAGACCACATAAAATATCACTCACCCTCACCGAAGTCTATACATTAATTGCATAGTAATCCTTCTTCACTGATTACTAAAGGTAAATTAAAACTTTCAACAATATTTATTGGAAGATAATTCTTGAAGAATATTTTGAGCTGTTTTATTGATCGAATTGATCAATTAATATGAGGATACTTGACACTACACTTTCGAATCAGCCAAGTGCTGGCAACAAACTGATGGCTAGTGGAGTCGGTCGTCGATGGCTAACGATGAAACCGGAGCCGTGGACTGTAAACATCCAGTGACTGGAATCCTCGTAGGCTGTCGACGCGTCGCGCCGCCGACGCTCGCGCGCTATCCTCCATAACATTACTGATATGGCACATTAAGATAACTGCCTGGCCACCGGGAAGATCTGCACTTGATAGGCTCATGGCCTATGAATTTGTATTACATATTTTCTTTAATATTGTTGCTACCTTAACAACAACTACTGAGAACGTAGTGTCGTCTTTCAATTAGATACAAAAAATATATATAGACCTAAGCACATCTTTTGAAGGTACGGAAAGATGATGCTCAATGTCCAAAATCTCTTCTGCGCTGTGTTATGGTTGTAAGTTTGTATGAAAAATTAAAAGGAAGACAATATTTTGAATATTCCGATTATTGACACTGATTTAGAAGTAATAAGATTTGAGGAACATCCTCAGAACCAAAAAGTCTTGATATAATATCCTACACGACCATGTTCAGTCTGATCCATACTTTCCGCGATACTCTGTAGCAAAATTAATGATGTTTTACGGCTTACTCACGTAATTATTTGACGAAGAATAGACGACTAGATTCAGTAGCAGACAGTCGCCGCGGTGCGGGTGGCGGAATGCTGCTCATGAATATGAGCCTCTAGCATGGCTTGAAACTAGTCGAGTTCCTCAACAAATAATTACGCGAGAAAGTCGAAAAACATAATAATTCATTTAGTGTGTCTCACAAAAGTTATAATATGTCCTGTAACATTTACCTCATTATAATAAAAAATGAAATGACTTTGAAAATAAAATAATTTGATATCTTATGCAGGTGATTTGTTATTACAGTACAATCTCGTATGGAGTAATTATCTTAGTTTATTAGTTTGTTTACCTACTAGTTCTAATTATACACAATAATAATGATCCCAAATTAATAGAAATATAGTTTTTTTGGCTTGAACATAAAAATTTACTATGACTCTTATTGTGACATTTTGTAAAAAATATCTACATTTCCTAAGCTCTCGTATGAGTAGTAGTAGTACAGTAGGCTGTACTACACGCTGCGACCGCGCGCGCTGCTCATGAGGAAGAGCCCCTCTGTGGCTCGAAACTAATAGAGCTCTTCTCAGTATATTTACAAGGGTAACCCGCGATTTTTAGTAAGTTAATATAGATTCAATATACCTGGTCTAATGCTGAAGATATTAGACTAACATTAACTTGATCCATCCAACCAAGGTAGTAAAAAAATGACGTTCAACTTACAAGTTTACTTTTAATGAAACTAGCTTCTGCCCGCGACTTCGTACGCGTAATCCCATTTTTTCCCGTCCCCGTTCGTGATTTTCGGTAAAAAGTAAAAAAAAAGTATTGGTTAAAAAGTATCCTATGTCGGTCTCCTGGCTCTAAGCTACCTCCCTACCAATTTTCAGCCAAATCTATTCTGCCGTTCTTGAGTTATAAATGGTGTAACTAACACAACTTTCTTTTATATATATAGATTAAATTAAGTGCTAGAATGTCATCTTCACTACATAGTATAAAACAAAGTCGCTATCCGCCGTCTGTCTGTCCCTATGTATGCTTAGATCTTTAAAACTACGCAACGGAGTTTGATGCGATTTTTTTAATAGATAGAGTGATTCTTAAGGTAGCTACTTCTACCCGGCTGCTTTCCTTAAATAGTTGTGTTAATTAAACTTAAATTAAGGCAAATCATTCATGAATTTTGGACGTCATCCCGACAATTGAACTTCAGTCTGGAACTAGAACTAACAGAGGAGTAGGTATCTACTAAAAATAATAATTGTGGAGAGAAGTCCAGTAAAACAAACTTGCGAATTGTTTCATTACAAACCTAAATGATCTACTATTTGGAAAAAAGGTAAATAATATTTTAGCGCGAAGTAGCATCTAAAGTAAATCCTTACTTGTACTCTAAGGTGTCACTTATAGTTTGGTCAAAACCAAAATTATTGTAAGTTTCACCTATATTAACGTGAAAGGTGAAAACGGGTATAAAAATCACACATGAGGTGACTTTTGACAATAGATTGACACATAGTTAAAATAAGTATCGTTTCAGTATACGGTTTTTTCATATAACTCGTAGAGTACCGGTTTTATAGACACAATTAAAGAACAATAGGTCGCGGTCACCGGTGACCGCTTGTTGTTTGACAGTTTAAGTGGACTTTTGAGCACGACTTAAATTTAACAGACCGTTAAAAAGATAACTGACGTTTGAGTACACAAAACTAGAATTTGAGGGCTGCTCAATGATTTAAGCAGCCGTTAAATGTTTAACAAACGTTTCAGTATTCGGGCAATAATCTCCCATATTTTAAATTTTAATCTAGCCTCTGCTAGCGGCTTGCCCGCGTTCTCGGGGGTAAAAAGCTTATATATTACTTAAGACCATAGTCTACCTCTGTTCCAAATTTTAACTCGGTCCCTTCAGCTATTTTGATGTGACTGAGTAACAAACATAGTCACATATTTTCACATGTATAATATCGGTTCAAGCTAATTTCAACCATCAGCCCCATGTAGTTCAATTAAAGTTCAATGCGGGCAACCTACCATTCGACAAACTTATAATTACGTTTGGTACAGTAAATGTGTCTAGGGATTGAGCCGCACAATTAAGTTTGTTTTTTCGTGTATATACTTTTTCGGGATAAAAGTAACCCAGTGTTGTGCCCAGAATATTAAAGTATTATAATCATACCAAATTTCGTCGCTTTTGGGTAATGCGTGAACATACAGACAGACAAAAATATTTTTAATCACTTTTTTTGTTCGGTATCTATCTAGGAACACCTACTATTTATTTTTTTAATATTTCCAATGTACAGAATGAACATCTCTACAGTTTTATTATATGTAGACTTAAACATTCTAACGGAATTGATAACAATTTGGGTAGAAGTTGTGGGATTTCAATAAAAGTTAAGGAGATCATTTTTTTGGACCTTTTCTGTAAATATAAGGTCCAGAAGAAGATACGGAGCCGCGGAGAACTTAACGGGTTACCGGGGCTCTGGCTCGAAGTGCAGGAGAAGGAACGGGGTGGTTTTTAGTCAGTAAGAGTCTGACACTCCCTCCCGCCTCACCCAGGCGGGGCTGAAGAAACATTCGATTATTTTCCCCCCATAAAAAATAAGGTCCACAAGATGAAATCATAACATTAAATGATAATTAGAAGACTACAACCGTACAAGGTCGAGGGTAGGGCCCTGCCACGGAGTAGGAGTTGGAACGAGGTAGTTTTTAATCAGTATCGATCTGGCACTCCCTCCTACTTCCGGATGAGAGGAGTCAGTTGAAGATAATTAAACAAAAAAAAAGACGACTGTGAAAATTTTTCACATTATCATCACAATTGCCTTAGATTCTTTATTCTAGCTAAGCCATGATGGCTTAGCCATCAGACCCCCACAGATGGGGCCGAACAGGACTGATGCCGATGCGGAGTCGCGGAAGACTTAACGGGTTGCCGGGGCTCCAGCTCGTAGTGCAGGAGTAGGGGAAAAGGGTGGTTTTTAGTCAGTAAGAGTCTGACACTCCCTTCCGCCTCACCCAGGCGGGAGCAGACATTCGATGATTTTCCCCCCTTAAAAAAAATGCATAACTGATAATGTAGGAGAGTGTTGCGTTCAATTAATAGTGTTATATTTTGTTACAATAAATGAAATTATAAAATAACATGTAATAATGATTAATTGATTGGATAGTGTAAAAAACAATAGACAGTATCGCTTTTCCTTAACTTATTATATGGCTCATTCTCATTGGCTTATTAGTATTACAGTTCAATAGGACGTCGTGGTCCGGAGGCTTAAGACGCCCGCTTCTCATACGAAAGAGTGCGGGTTTGAAACCTACTATTAGTTTGTACCAATGTGACTTTCAGAGTTATATGTAATGTGAAGGAAAACATCGTGATGAAACCTAGACTTATAATTTCTAATTATAAGTTGGAAATCGCCAACCTGCATTGAGAAGAGAAGAGGGAGAAGAAGCCTTTGGTCAGCAGTGGCCCCTTATAGGCTGTTGATGATGATGATTACTGTTCAATATCGGGTTATTAATAAAATTATTTAGGTTTTAAATCAAATAGATCATCTTTATTTCGTGTAATGATTAATATTCTATTTATCTTCTATCTATATATATAAAATTCAAAGGTGATTGACTGACTGACTGACTGACATAGTGATCTATCAACGCACAGCCCAAACCGCTGGACAGATTGGGCTAAAATTTGGCATACAGATAGATGTTATGACGTAGGCATCCGCTAAGAAAGGATTTTGATAATTTCCACCTCCAAGGGGGTAAAAAAGGGGATGAAAGTTTGTATGAAACTTTGTCAGTTTTTAACTGATCGGATTGAAATTTGGCATGCAGATAGATGTTATGACGTAAGCATCCGCTGTGAAAGGATTTTGATAATTTCCACCCCCAAGGGGGTATAATAGGGGATGAAAGTTTGTATGAGACTTTGTCAGTTTTAAACCGATCGGGTTGTAATTTGGCATGCAGATAGATGTTATGACGTAAGCATCCGATGTAAAAGGATTTTGATAATTTTCACCCCCAATGGGGGTAAAATAGGGGATAAAAGTTTGTATGAGACTTTGTCAGTTTTAAACCGATCGGGTTGAAATTTGGCATGCAGATAGATGTTATGACGTAAGCATCTGCTTTGAAAGGATTTTGATAATTTCCACCCCCAAGGGGCTAAAATAGGGGATGAAAGTTTGTATGAGACATTGTCAGTTTTAAATCGATCGGGTTGAAATTTGGCATGCAGATAGATGTTATGACGTAGGCATCCGCTGTGAAAGGATTTTGATAATTTCCACCCCCAAGTGGGTAAAATAGGGGATGAAAGTTTGTATGAGACATTGTCAGTTTTAAATCGATCGGGTTGAAATTTGGCATGCAGATAGATGTTATGACGTAGGCATCCGCTGTGAAAGGATTTTGATAATTTCCACCCCCAAGTGGGTAAAATAGGGGATGAAAGTTTATATGAGCCTTTGTCAGTTTTAAACCGATCAGGTTGAAATTTGGCATGCAGATAGATGTTATGACGTAAGCATCCGCTTTGAAAGGATTTTGATAATTTCCACCCCCAAGGGAGTAAAATAGGGGATGAAAGTTTGTATGAGACTTTGTCAGTTTTAAATCGATCGGATTGAAATTTGACATGCAGATAGATGTTATCACATAGGCAACCGCTAAGAAAGGATTTTGATAATTTCCACCCCTAAGGGGGTAAAATAGGGGATGAACGTTTGTATGAAGCTTTGTCAGTTTTACACCGATCGGGTTGAAATTCGGCGTGCAGATGGATATTGTGACGTAAACGTCCCTTTAGAAAGGTTTTTGAACATTCTCACCCCAAAGTGGGTAAAATAAGGGGTGAAAGTTTGTATGATACTTTGCCAGTTTTAAATTGATCGGGCTGAGACTTTGCATGCATAAAGTTACTATGACATAGGTATCTCTTTAGAAAGGATTTTGATAAATTCCACCCCTAAGGGGATAAAATAGGGAATGAGAGTTTGTATAAATCTTCTTAGCCGTTGAATTTAGAATCATTGAATCTTTTTGAATTACATTCGGTAAAACGATGATTTAGGACCTGGGTAACGTATGATAGTTTTTTCACAGATGTCTCACGAGAACGGGATCTATGCGTCAATGCCCCGGGACTGTCTAACTCTTAACCACTGAACTTATTCTAGAGAGATTCGGTACAACAATAGTCGATAGAATAGTTTTTATTACTCAAACCTTACGTGATCGGGCACTGTACTGGTAAGATCCCTGCGGGATTATTTATTTATTGAAACTACGATAAATCATTTCAAAATAGGTAAATCTTACTTGGGCACTGAATTGATTCTGGTTAATTCTGTCAGAAGTCATTAATCTACGCGGACGAAGTCGCGGGCAACAGCTAGTGATAGAATAAATATTTAAACAATAAGGACCGTTTCTTTCATGCCCAATACCTAGATATTTAGACGAATATCTCTATTATTCTCAATACAAAACAGTATAGAAAGTATCGTCGGAACCAGGTTATGAAATACCATACAAGACTTAATTCAATAAATTACCTTCTATAAATAGGAGGTTCGTATAAAGCTATTTAGGATGACTGAATTATTGAGCAAATTAGGTACCTACGCATCTTTTATGATGCTTTAAATGGTGTATTAAAAGAGCTAAGAGCCTTTCAGTTTATTAATACATACTTTGAACCCTTGAGGGTTAACGTTAAATGACGCAAGCAACGAATGTCAGCGATTAAAATTAACCCTGTGACATTTAAAATATTGTAAGATTATAAGAAGGATTGTTGATTCAACCATGTACCGTTGGGGTCTACCCACACCTTCGTCCTTTGTTTTTCTAGCAGCTATTTTGATAGGAGCTTTTTATTTTTATTTTATTTTCAACCATGATCGTCCCACTGCAGGACAATGGCCTTTTGATTCGAGTACTTAGATGAAAAACTGTTTTTTTCTATTTTTTATCAGTTGAAACTGCTTCATAGTGTTTACATGTTAAACTGTCTCGTTGCTTGATCAAGTAGTCACAACCACGATGGGTAAAGTATTGGGTTAACAATTTTCGGATTTCTCAGTTGTAGAACGATGTCTGAAACAACCCGGTGGCAATAGGCTAACCTCTTATTGCAGGGAACTTTTAACATAACAGCTAAATAACACCCCTTTATTTATTGAATTAAATTCGTGATTGTCTCTCATGTGAAGCATCCCATCAGAGCCCACTTACCAAAAACTATAGTCAAAAACCTCGTCTAGTAATCGAACTTTTCTGCTTAGCAGTGGCCAGTGACTCGTTAACACCAATCATGCAGTGTGAATGTAAGTAAAATTGTCAACATGTAAATAATGTGATGAACTAGGTACGTAGGTATGTGGGTAGGCACGCGCTTCATGTTTTGCAACACAACAATCCTCGGAATGATTAAACAGGATGGGGCCTTACGTGAAAACTTGTTGTTTCTTTTTCACATGTGTATGTTTATGTCACGCGACCTGTTTACATAATATTTTCCCTGAAAAATGCATGTTGACTCTGCAGTTGCGAGGAACCGATTCGCCATACACCTTTGTGTTCTTTTTCAGAAGCTTCAATACTTATGGGTAACTGGCAAGTCGTATTTTAGTTTGAGAATCTTGAAACGAAGTACCTATGTATGTAAGTAGATATTAAGTTTATTTATGGTAATAATAATAATTGTAGTGTATGAGCACCTTTTAGATTAACGAATATTACATATTTTTATTTATGTATCTCCCTTGAGAACCATTGTTAGTCGTCGCCTCGTAGGTACCAGTATGTCGATAAAGATAGTTTCATTAAATGTTCTGTACACATGTGCAGTCTATGTATTTATTTATTTACCTTAAATTATTTTTGTATTATATCTAAATTATTATGTTTTCGGCTTACTCACGTAATTATTTGACGAGGACGAGTTCCTCGCGCACGGGTGCAATATGCATGTATTATACATATAAACCTTCCTTAAGAATCACTCTATCTATTAAAAAAAACACATCAAAATCCGTTGCGTTGTTTTAAAGATCTAAGCATACATAGGGAAAGACAGACGGAGGATAGCGACTTTGTTTTATACTATGTAGTGAAGATACTTGTTGATATTTTGTTCTTTTGCTAGACTATGTGGTCTCTAACCTCCAACCGGGATCTAAGCTGGGTAAAGTTGTTTAAATTTTAAAAGCAAAAGACGGAAGGTTCTCCGAGACTGCTACTCCTCACACCACGGGATCAACTTTTAAAGGTAAGTAGCTTATTTATCTTATTCAAACCCTCAGTTGTAAAAATAAAAAAACAGCGACTATTCTAATTCACAACTGCAACATATCAGGTCTAGTTATCAATTTACCTAACCAAAGTATTCGATCATCCACTGAAACATAAGCGACATTTTATCAATATTATTGAATCATACATAAACCATAGGTACACAAGTATTGGGTAATCTACATAGGATATTAGACAAAGGCAAGAATATCTGAATATATCCTATCTATCACCTTTTTCAGCATACGTCAGACAGCTGGCTGGTTTGTTTACCTGTTTTAGAAAGACATTAATTTTAAGGTCCTGCTGGTAATCCTTTAGCTAGCTAAAGCCGAGAGCGAATCCCATACATTGCCAGTAGGGAACGTTATCTTGATCTAGCGATCTCCATTTTAAGTGAGATTAATCTCCTACTAAAAATGGACGAGATCTCGCGAGATTTACGAGACTGCCTTACTAAACGATTTTTGTTTTATATTAAAAGAAAATACTAGTTGTTTCTTTCAATTGTTATTTGATCGTTACGTCCGTGAAAGTAAAAATACATAGTAAACTAATTAAAGCTCATTAAAAAAACTAGCTTCTGCCCCCAACTACCTACGTCCACGTAACTTTAGGCAAAATTAATTAGTTGCCATTTAAAAAAAAATCGTTATCAATATTTTTTTTCTTATGTTATATAATCTTATTATAATTTTTTCCTAATTTATTCCAATAACTACATATTATGATTTTTTACTGAAAAACATACTAAACTGTCAATCTCGCGAGATGTCGTCAATTTCGAAATCTGTTGGTATTCCCTAATTGCCAATAAGCTGAAGTCAATAATAATAATAGCCTTTATTCCGATATTCCAGTTATTACAGCTTTACAGTTACGAATACCATTACACAGTCTTACATATTTGATTAAATGTTTACTTTGTTAAATGATATCCCTAAGCTCGATGTGCCTCTTGGCATAGGCCTTCTCCAACTCCTTCCATTGCACCCTGTCTTGTGGAACTCTACTCCAGTATGGCTCCAAAGTCAGACAGATGTCATCTTTCCATCGGGTTTTTGGACGTCCCTGCCTTCTTTTACTGTTACAAGTTATTTACTATGAATCGTAATTCGTTTCGAATCGTATTCGTCAATGCTAGTAGCTAATACTCTTTTTCATGATGCTTATATAATATTATGATGCAAACCATTTAAGGCATCCATTAGCTACTTACATTTTTGCTATTTACTTGAATAATTATGATTAGAACGAAGTACAATAATAATTAGATACGGAATCGTGATAACTATTCAAGTCATAGTAAGTAAATTATGAAAATGAGAAATTATACTTATAGGTTGTAGAATTGAAACGCAATTATGTTCAGCAGACCTTTATTGTTTTCCAAAGATGTATTACATCAAAAATAAAAACATCTTATACATTTTGGCTTTAGCTTTTAAAATACTTATCGAGACAAAACATTTAAATTTTAAAATTCCACTACCCATTTATAACATTTAATTATACTTTTAAAATACATAAATTAAATACTGATCAAACATTTAACACATAACATTTATTTCTACGTAACTATCAGGTAACACAACATTTATCTTGGAACAAATACGATTAATGATTACTTACGTCATTAGACCATGATAATTAGAAAGTAGAATGACAAGGTTGCAGAAGGTAAAAACAAATAAACAGTCCTGTCTCGCAACTTTACCCTGTATATATCTCACAACGACACCCGTTATATACCCACTCTCTTCTTTTAAAATAATATCATACTTATAGTAAGATAAAGAGGATCAAAAATATAAATCTTCAAAATATCGAGATTCTTCAAGTAGTAGATAATATTGATATAGCAGAAATGTAATAAATCAGACTCATAAGTTTATCAGGAATGTGCACAGCTTAAGACTAAAGGGGTAACAGCTAAGTGTTAAACACTAATACACCATTCTAGGGGTCGGGGTACCTACTACGTCAAATTCTGACTCTACGTACAACAGAAATACATTTAGTACATCAAACACTCAAAAATAGTAATTATTACTTAACGTAGAATATCGAGCCACATTCGAGAATCGTACCGCGAGCTGACTTGATGAATATTGTGCCGTTACTTTATAATACATACATAAATATTTAACTTATTTATAATAATTATCCCTAATTTTAAATATAACATGTACTCAATAATTGTCAAATACAACATGACTAAAATTTTAAACTTGTAATGGCAAGTAATTAATTTAACAGCCTGGTTGCAAAAATATCACAAATAATGTGACTTGGGTCAATTTTTTTAATTAAGTACATAAAAATGCTAATAAAATCAAGAGATTAGGGCACAAGTAACCTCTTTTCAAAAATAAATAAGAAACAGTCCCGGGATTTGACCTTGTCAAGTCGGTTAAGACATGACTAGCCGAAGAGTGGGACTATTGGGGTTTAGATTTCATAGTTGCGGAACTTGGAGATAACCTCAGAGGGAGGTTCTTGGTTGCCAGTTCCCCAACGGCCCCAGAGAGCGGCGCCGCCCTCGGAGGCCCTGCGAGCTGCCGGGTTGCTGGGCCCCAGGCTGGAGGGGCCCGAAGCACGGCCACACTCCCCCTCGAGCATGCGATCCTTGGTGTTAGGCTTACTCCAGTGCATGGACTGCTGTACATGGTCCTTCATGCCAAGCCATTGCTTATAGCCCATGGCGATGCCGCTCTGACGCCACTTGTCGTACAGAGCACGCTTAGACGGATCGCACAGCGTCTCCTTCGCCTCCTAATGAGAAACAATAAAAAATCACAACGTTATTATTAGTTACGATTGATAAGTTAGTTTATTTAGCTAAATGAAGTAAGTATTAAATTATTTCAATTAATGTTGCGTCAGACTGATAAACTATTTTTTATTTAATGTAACAAATTCTCAATCTCTGACGATGTTGTTAATGTTATACAAAGATATTGTATTCGTATTGCGGTTACAAACCACAAAAGGTAAACTATATCAATGTCCGCTCAATATCTCTAACCGAGAAACGATGTAGCCACTAGTATTTTATAAATAATCATGAATAACTAGACTTATAAATCTGTACATTTATCCATCATCACCATCATCTAAAGTGTGGGAGGCCTCTCCCACTGCCTATACCTATGCTTCGGCACGAATGGGCCAGTTCGACCGGAGAGATAGCACGTCCTCACAGAAAACCGACGTGAAACAACACTTGCATTGTGTTTCGTCGTGTGAACGCGGTTATCGGAGGCCCAAGTACCTCCCCCCAATCTCCCCAATCCCCGAATCCTCAAATACCTAATCCCCAAAACGCCGGTAAAGCACTTGTAACACCTCTGGTGTTTCGGGTGTCCATGGGCTGCGCCGATTGCTTACCGTCAGGTGATCCATAAAAATTTAAAAAATCAGCTCTTGTCCTCTCTCTTATTATACGCTGCTTGTAAGTTTCTCCAATAGCACTAATTTCTTCACATCCGCATTATATTCTAGATTGGGTACTTAATGTCTGAACTCATATTATACCATAATTTCCATGTTCTGTCTAGTCGAGGTGAAATCCAAATGTTAAAGTATCTAATAATCGATGTACTTAGAACCTTCCTTCGCTCGTCAACAATGCAGTACTGATTACCTTTACGCACCAATACGTAACTAATTAATTAAGGCACTATCCAAGACTATAAAACTCTCGACACACCCCGCTCGGTCCACTTCAGTACCACGCCTTGTCCCGGCCCTATATCTATAGCACACAGCGGCATGCGCTACAATTTCCATTCCGGAATTAGGTCATGCCGTATGCAGAATATCGAACTGTGCATAGTTTGTGCTAACTCCCATTGTAATAGTGGATCAAACACGTTATTTTTTCTCGAAACAGAGGTTGTCATTGGCCTTAATTAATGTAACTTACCGTATCTCATGTAATAAGAGCAAGTTTATTTACCTTGCATCGAATACAATTCCTGTTTTTATTAAGATACTACTGAATATATCAAAGTATTTTGGTCTAAAAACTATGAAATGTAACTTGAAACCCTTGTTCGGGGACTTTTAACCCGAGACGTGATAAAGATACTATATAAAGTACTAGCAGCCCGTCCCGGCTTCAGTTTTTTGTAGACATTATGATGCTCTTCAATATTGTTGTACATTATTTTGTTCTATCGCTAATAGTTTCGGCAGCGCATTCGACGAAAGACATTTTAAGATTAATTTTTTTACACCTTCAGTTAAATTGTTCAAATTTTACCAAGGATCCCTAATTTTTTTCAAAATGAAATGTAGCCTATGTCAGATTGGTAGAATGTAGCATTCTATTAGTGAAAGAATTTTTTGAATCGGCCCAGTACTTTTTGAGCCTATTCATTACACACGTACAAAAATAGGTACAAATCTTTCCTCTTTATAATATTAGTATAGATAGAAAGCCTTGCCCCAGGCTCTTTTGAGTCGTGAGTAAACACGGAATCGTAAAACAATATACCTACTCACGTAAATCCTTGAAAAATTATAACTTGTTCATATAAAATGAAAGTCCCAAAGTATTTTAGAATACATATTAAACAAATTAAAGTCTTAACCAAGTTAAACATTAAACTTTAGTTACTTGAACTTCCAGTTTCATGTAGCCCTATTAATTCTCCACGTAAAACTTTGCCTCGGGGAAATATAAACAGTTTAAATACTGAATTAACAATTTTCAGTTAGAAAACTTTGATGATCGTATCTTTTTTCGTGTTACTTACTTTATTTATTTGCAAGAAGCAATCGAAGTCTTGCTATTATAATTAATTATGGTCTAGATACATAATTATTAACATAACATCGCACTTTTCAAAAAGTAGATACCGCCACACTTTGCTATTTTTTGCTTAGTTCCGTGTTATTCACCATGCGCAATACACAAAATGCCAAAAATCTCAATAGTATTACTTTAATCAACCGAGAACTTTGGCTAAGCGGTCATTAATACGATAGCTGGACCTACCCACAACGAGGTAATCTTTTAAGTACCTACCTCTAACAGGAAATAACTAATTAACAGTTTCCAAGGAAATAAGCAATTAATTTAATGCATACCCATGATGTACACAGGTACTTAGATCCATATCTACGTAAAATGGTTTATTAAAAAAAACATAACCAGCTACCTAATAATTAATTGTCACCTTGATAAGTGAAATATCGTTCAAGGTGATCCGAATAATAAAAATAAAGAAACAAGTTGAAAGTATTATGTAGTAGTAAGAAATTGAAGAAATTATTCAATAAAAAATGATTTTGAACTTGTAGTCCTACCTATGGATGAATATTAATGCTAATGCGTATCGTGAATTCCAAAAGGTCATAAATTCTTTAATCTTTAATTATTGCGCGGGTTTCGCGCGTCCAAACATTTTGACAACAAACAAACTTCAACTGTATAACGTTAGCAGAAAAGAACAAAATCTTTTAAACTTATTTCTTACCTTTAGTTGCTGGAACTTGGCTTCAGCTTCCTTGTCCCCATCGTTCTTATCAGGGTGGTACTGCAAAGCCAGCACCTTGTACTCAGCAATGATCTGCTCAGCCTGTAATCAATGCACATTTCATTAACATCATTATAACTAATTGCAAACATAAAACACGTTGAATCACATTTTATTTAATAAAAATTTGCTACGGTCGTCATTTACGAAGAAACGCAATATAACGGGGAACTGGACAAACCCAAACACAAGTCGTTGACTCAACTAAAGTTTACTTAAGTTTCCTCTATCGCGGAATAATCCCTTCGTTTGCGATTAAAGTTGTATGAATACCACATTCATATATGCAGTTGTATTTTTTTTATCAGATGTAGGTCAACTCTCAGGGCCCTCAACAAAATAAGGTCATCGGGCAGTACAGAACAATCAATAAACTAAGCACTAGAATTCGATATTCTCACTACTTCAACACAATAATAATTTAAAACTGTTGTTTTATAAAAAAAGTACTTACGCTGGAGTTTTCGTCACAGCCCAGCAAACCGTAGAAATCGTCGTTAGGGTTCCTTTGATAATTTAGTATTTCATCAACGCCAGTCATTTTCACGCGACCCTCCCTCACGAGACCCAAGCAGATACTGAATCAGAGCTAGCGCTGTGATGCCGCGCTTACTAAGCGCTGTCGACTATGCCATAGTCGATTCTTACATCGAATCGGATTGTATCGACTAAAGTAAATCGATGAATTTTATTTAGTCATTTGTACACTTATGTATTTTAAAGTATTTTTATTTTATACAAATCAGAATAAATACGTTTACTAAGCTGTGAAATTAGTAATAGCGCAATGTGAGTATGTAATAACATTAAGTAGCAAAAGTTTAATTGAAACAGAACGATTTCTAAACAATTCCTAGGCTTTCCACCTTGATCACACTAATTGTTAAATTTTAATAATTATTATTTTTTCATAACAATCATCGACAGCAATTTGGAGGTTAAGTTCTTTAACCTCTCATGTCATGGTCTGTGTACTCGAAATGACTTTCACTCCGTACTAGAACTCTTGCATCTGTGAGTGACTTCTGCTGATGTAATGATTTGATTTGGCTAAATTTAGAATTAACATATATAGAGGACAGTTTATCCGATGTCAATAGGAAGTTTTAGAATTAAAAAGTGTAAACAACATGTCTCCTTAGATTTAACGAATCAAGATTATTTATAGAGCTAATTACCTCTCTTCTGAATCTTGATTTAAGCTATGAGTACATTTTGAATAGTTAAAAGTACGTATCGTTTACCCATTAGTTACTCACAGTGACTAACTACATCATCGCAAATAAGTCGACTACCAAAATATTTAGTTGCTTTTCTACGCACTTATCACCTACCTACACACATAAAATAAAACACGAACAACGCGTTTATTAACAGCTAGATGTACACAAAAACAAATCTGATTGTGTTTGTGTGAGCTGTTTTCTCAATAACTGGGTAGTTACTGTTGCCATAATGGACGGGGTATATCCGTGATGACTATTTTGTATCGATTTATTTAACTATTGCTCTTAGCTGGTACTATTCTCGTCTTGTCAATTTCCGTCCCCGGGCAAAACTGGTACGATCTTCATAATATTGAATTTTGCTATGTAGATATTGGTTGTTAACATCGTTATTGTATAGCACCCCGCTCTGCGCGTCTAGTGTTTCGGATCGATGCATTCAGGTGGATAAACTGCGCGGACATAAAATCACTACATTGCACTAGCCTGATAGAACAGCTTGCACAGAAAGAGAGAGTACAACTTATGATAACTACATAAACCTAGATTCTATCAATTGAAACTGCGTCACATCATAGCGCTAAATATATGTACTAATTTAATAATTTTGTCTCTCACTCGTAAATGAAGTCACTTTTATATTAGTCATACATATTTTCGGGATTAGAAGAGGATTTATTTAATTTATATATCTAATAAATCGTATTCTAGACTCTTAAGAATTTAAAGATAATTCCAGATATGCATCTCGAATAATTAATTATTATTAAATAATATCTACCAATCTACTTCCTTCTAAAAATATTGGTGTCTTAAAGAAATTCGTGCTCACAAAATAAGTTTTATTTTCTCTGACCAACTCACAACAAAGATTAATTAAATACATACTCTAAAAATAAACTTCGTTGTAGACAATAGGCAATTAGATAACTGAGATGTGGGTCTTGCATTAAACATTTTCTAGTCCCACAATCGCATCAGAAAATACATTACTAACCATATTTGTACAATTCAATCTCTGTGCCTGACATAATAATAGTAATCAACGTGGTGTTCCTTAGGGATGTATTTTAGGACCAATTTGTATTAAATACTATCTATTATGTCCTACTAAATGTAGTACTACGGCAAGCTTTTTCTGCAAAAATAAATTAAATTGAAAAATTTTAAAACCCGACTGTAAAAAATCTAAAAGTAACAAAACAAGTTCGGTGTAAAAGCATTTAGCATAGTAGTAGTAATTTAATAAAAACAACTAGAATAGTTGGACCCATTATTATTTTTGACTCACATATCCCGTCTTATATGGTTGGTGGTTTTTTTTGAAGAACACTCGGGATATCAAGACACATCTAAGAATATTACACTCATACCAATATACATACATGCAAAATGCGCGCGAAAACCAATACCCTTTCTTCAGTCGGGTAAAAAGCCCAGCAATTCTATTGATTAATACATTCAGACAAACAAACCATACTTGGGCAACATACATATTAAAAGGACTGCTAACAAATAGCTACTAACAATCTAAAAATGATTGTTAATTCGGCATCACGTTTCGGCTTAGTGAGTTGTATAAATAAGAAAATGAGTGTTATTATGAAAATCTTTAGATAAATGGAGCATCTACCAAATATTTAACAAAGTTTCTTGTATTGAGGTCAAAATATGATCTAAGAATTGGGTCGCTTGTTCCCTTAGTACAAGGATGAATGGTTCTTAATGAATTTGCTCCAGTTTATTTAGTTCAGCGCATTATCCCACTCGGCATTCAGTGTTGAAGGTCTATTGCGTAAAGTGCCCTAACTAGCTAATAACCTTAACCAGAAATAGGATGTCCGATCAAATGTCCGTCGTATGTATCCAGTATTTAGGAAGCTACCCGTCGTCGTACAAATTGGTAGGTCTATTTACTACGTCTATATGAGTAATCCTACAGGTAGGTAACAGATTTACAGGCGTCTATTTTTAAATATTAGTTTAAGTGTTAGGAATTTACTATCAATGCTTCTATGATTTTATTTATAGCCATTTAATTTAAGTGATGTATGATATTGTCTAGCGGGTTCAAAAACTCCAGACAAGTAATTTGGCAGTTAATGCACCGCGCTAAACAGACCAAATTGAAAGAGATAAGTACGAGTAAATTGTAAATGTATTAAAATATCAATTACATATAAAATCTACCTGTTGTCCATAGAAATGTGTGCGACTGGTGTAATCGTGAAGGCTGACGACATTGCATATTCCGTGCATGCTCTAGACATTGGCGTCCAACGCGCTTTTGCATCAAAAATAGCTACTGAAGACGCTCTAAACGTAAGTTTACGCGGCTGAGCGGCCGCCGCGGCCGTGTGCCCCGCTCCATACGCATTTAATAAAGATCACAAATCGTGGTGCAGTATTCCAGTGTTGTTATTGCGCGTTATCAAGACTATATCACGAGTTATAATTATTATGTTTTGGAAGTGAAGCTATCGGCAACCGCTGTCAACGAACTATTCACTCGAAGATCTTCCATCTTTGGCAGCGGAAGTAGCGCCGGATGTCCCGGCAATGGGTGAGCGGTGGCATATGAATGCTTAACAACAATGCTCGCATCTTCGTCCCCATATTTTCTATGCGATCCGTGTCCTGCCGAAAGTTTGTCAACCTTTATTTTTTGTATTTGTATTCGTTTATTGCTCTATAGATAGATTTATAAAATCGTATTGCCCTTGCTAACCCTCGCCGAATGTTTTATATATTGTAAATTGAATTTTATAAGTAAGTCGTGACGAGGGTCTGGGGCTTTTGTGGGCAATTGTCTGAACATAAATGTGTATTGTTTTTATCAAACATCGGATTTTGGTTTATGTTGTGATGAAAAATCAAAAGTGTATTTAAGATTCGCATCACAGACAGTAGATACATTGAATAAAACATATTTCAACACGCACCTGCCTGCATTGTAATATCATATTTTAGCAAACAAAAAAATTCAACAATGTGTTCTCAAAAACACTTTTGTGAAGTGCGGGGTCCAAGGTTCGTGGCGTTTGTAACCGCTGAAGTACCTAGTAGCTCATTATGAGCCAGTCCTTGTTTGTGAAGAATGTAAGATTATAACTGCGCAGTATATACTAATATACCTTCCTCTAAAATTTATTCTCACTCTGGTAACATAAATTATCTTCGTAATGCTTTTAGTGCAGTCTCATCACCGTCACATATACCTAGTGTAATTAATAGCTGGTTTAAGTGCTCCACACACAACCTAACTAACTTAAAACTCCATTCATGAAGCTCCGTCTATTATAAAGTTAATACTAACTACCTAGTAACTACTCACTCAACAAAATTGTAAAAGCTTTGTTACGTGTTGACGTTAACTTTCAAACATTCGTTAATTAAATTACAGAGGATAACTTACGAGCCTTTTACATTTAACCCTTTATATATCGAACGCTTATTTTAATTAAATAGTTTTACGGCCTCGACCGATAGACTTGTTGACCATAAGTGCGTAAATGGACACGAAATCCACATTTCGACCTTCAATTTTATTAGAACTTTTGCTTCAAGTTAGAAATTCTCGATATTAGATACTCCAGACAATATTGTCTGGTAGGTACAACGTTAAAGAATTATAGACATGATACTATGTCACTGTAACCTACAACTAAAACATAAACAAATTGTCTTCAACTATGTAGTGTATCGTAAAATTAATTAGCCCAATGAGTTCAGAATAATATTATGTGTGACATTGACAGTATGGGGTACTGTTAGCCGCACCAAATACATCTCCTACCTACGGCTACGGTAGCCGTGCCGTATTCAAAGAAGGCAACAATTAAAACTTTAATATTCATCCAATGTACCACGAAGGACTATAAAGAGCTAGATAACGATCCTAGTTTAAAAATAAGCTAATTTATATTTACAATCGCGTGCTACAAGTTCAACTAAACTTATTTATTACATAGTTAATTTGTTACTACCGTGAAGTCGTTGGTTATATCTACATAAAACGCTCTACATTCCCCGAAAGGGTAGATATAAGTTCATAACCATATATTAAATACACCTACTTTCTGCAACTTGCGACCAAACCCTGGCACAGTTCCAAACACTGCCGTTGTGAGAATTTTGAAAATTACAATCATCCTTTGCATGAAATTGAAGTTTCATTTAGGGTCAAGGGGTGTCCGGAAGTATTCACTTTCAGTGATAACCTTTATGTCCATTTCTTTTATCCATTGCATGCACATTTAAATCATTATCACTGCTCAACAAAGGTCTCCCTCTTAACAAGACGTTTGCCATAATGTGCCCACTTAGAATGCTTCAGAATCGCCAGTTATGTCACCGAAAATATAGAAGATGCTGCTGCTGGAAGATTTCTTAGTCGTAGATCATAGTTTTAGGACATAACCGCACACTTAAAGGATAGGTGTAGGTACAATATTGTATTCTGTTTTATTATGCTTGTTTGCAGTAATATTTACGGCCACTCCGCCCTGAGGCAGTCTAGATCCAGATCACCTGTAAAATAGGAGTTTGTTTATTGCGCAGTTAATTTGTTATTAGTTACCTGCAATTCGTGCGCTATCCGTACTCGTTAATTCATTGGAAGGGGTGTTAACGATCATAGTTAAAGATTTCCATATTTCTGTTATTCTACTACCAAACGCGTAGTTGATATTAGTCCAAGTCCCAAGTTTCGAGAAAAACGATAGATGCTACAAACTTGGTTTTTTTTTGTAGCCGAAGTAGAATTGAAGGCAGTAATTCTACGTGACCAGAATTGTTATGGTTAAAGTTAGGATGCCTACTAATAAAAAACTATTCAATTTGTATCTTTGGTTTTTGCGGCAAGCAAGTAGTTGTTGGTAATTTCAATTTTAAAAGTTGAAGTCCTGTATAGAACGGAATCTGTTATTCACAGGTGCTTTGTTCTAGGCTGTACTTGGGACAAAATCAATCAAAGTTCATCGCTAACAATAGGCCGGCCTGGAAGTCATAGAGGACGCCTACGGTCAGCAGTGGACGTCTTATGGTTGACATGACAATGATGACTTAGAACTACACTCTTACCTATCCGTCGAGAAATAACTGACACGATCTTGTTTATCTAATAAAGTACAGGGCGTGGTTCTTTAACGACTTTCGCAAGTCGCTCTACTTTACTCTCTTTAAATAAAACATATAAATAAAATTATAAGAAATATGCTTTGAGTTATATAAATATGAGAAACAAACGCTTCAGTGTTATAGCAATCTCATAAAACATGTATATAGACGCACATCAACATAATCTAAGCTGTCACATTTGTTTGTAAGATTCTCGACTTTATAACAAGACAATAAAGTTGGAAATGTGTTAAAGATATTTAACAGGTTGTAGTAGGTTGGTTTGCTGGTACATATGAGGGAGATGATCTAAATCATTCACAGTATCTGGGATGCGTTTCATAAGACAGGTTGGTCGATGAACCCTTCATCTCAGTTTTGTGGGACACAGACTCGAAACCACATCTGCGTATCGTCATATTTCATTGTTTAGACTAAAACAATTTCCGTGATTCTGGAATAAGTAGGTAGGTGGTAGGTATATGATGGAATATAGGTCAAAATATTTCGGGAACAAAGAAAGCGTGGGATGGCAATTGTTTTAATGTTATGATCGGCCGTAGCTCGTGGGCGTGACCAACACTTGTTTTAGGACTTTTAGGAGATTAGTTACGAACTCAGTAAAAGAGGATTATGGCAGTGTTAACGATTCTCTCCATCATCATTAAATGGAATGGGATTGATCACACAATAAATCAGGAACTGCTGATATTGCTATTCTGATTTATTTCCTAATCTGCTAAGTAACAAATTTTCCTGTACCTAAATGACAAGTATTGTTGCTTGTTTTCCTGTAGATATTGTGAAATAATTTTATTATTGATTGAGCTAAGCCAAGTATCGGGTGTAATAAATAATTCCTTCTATGAACAATAAAATGTGATAGACAATAAATAATTTTAATCTTACACCTAATTGGTCTTTTTTAAGGGGGGAAAAAAGACCAATTAGGTGTAAGATTAAAATGTGATTTTTAAGTTCGGTGCAAGCAAAACCAATGCGATGCTACTAACAAGAAAGCTCGCCTTTAGCCCTCCGGACCTGTACATGTCGGGCACCAAGATAAACCTCGTAGAAGAGATAAAGCTCTTGGGCCTTACCATAGACAGAAAACTAACTTTTAAGTCCCATATATCCGCAACGTGCAAGAAAGCTGCAGACATCTATAAACAGCTATCACGAGCGGCAAAGGTGACATGGGGTCTAAACGGCGAGATAACGAGAACGATCTACGTCGCGGTCATTGAGCCAATTGTGCTTTATGCTGCGAATGTATGGGCCCCAGTGACGGAGCTGCAGTTGATTAAAAAACAACTAAATGCTCTCCAAAGGGGATTCGCACAAAAGATCTGTAGAGCTTATCGCACAGTGTCGCTCACGTCAGCAACAGTTTTGTCAGGTACAATCCCACTTGACCTAAGAATTCAGGAGAGTGCCAGTTTGTATCGAACCAAAAGGGGATTCTCTTTGGACTATCTGCCACCGGGAAGGGAGCTCGAAAGAGATGTGCCTTACCTGGACCAGCCACATCCCTCAAAGCTAATTTCAGTAAATTATGAGCTCCTGGAGAATAATGGCTCGGGATCTCCTCTCGCCAGCGTAGTTGCCGGTCCTCATATATATACAGATGGCAGCAGAATCGATGGAGGAGTCGGTTCTGCCTTAAGTTGGTGGGAGGGGGGCCGCGAGACGGCGTTTTCCACTTTTAGTCTGGACTCTTCCTGCACAGTTTTTCAATCCGAACTGTATGCACTGAATAGAGCCACCAAAATGGTGAAAGACAGTAAAGAGAGTAGAGTAAATATCATGAGTGACTCTAGATCCTCCCTCGATGTCTTAAAAAATCCCAAGGTGAGCCACCAGTTAGCCAAAGAAATAAAACGGTGTATTGAAAACATCAGAGAGCAGGGAAGAGAGGTTCGATTTTACTGGTTGAGAGCCCATGTTGGAACGGTTGGAAACGAGAGAGCAGATGAATTGGCTAAAGCCGCTGCCAAAACAAAAGACAACACCACGACAGGCTACTGTAGAGTGCCCATGTCTTATGTCAAAAAGAAAATCAGAGATGAAACCATCCAAAGTGGCAGGATAGATATACAACCTCCACTACTGGGCAGGTAACTAAATCGTTTCTCCCGGATATAATAGAGGCATATCGATTAGTGAGATCGACAAAGTTGACACCTGCCCAAGTACAAGCGTTGACTGGACATGGAGGAATCGCTGAGTACCTGCACCGATTTAAACTAACAGAAAGTGCAGGTTGCGAATGCGATCCAACTATCAGTGAGTCTGTATGGCATATCATTCTCGACTGTCCTCGTTTCCTGGCCGCCAGAACCAACCTAGAACATCGGATCGATGCAAGCTTGGATCCTGCTAAACTGAGTTCTATTTTGGCTGACAAAGCGAAAAGACCGCACTTCCTAGACTACATAGATAAAATTTTTCGCAGGGCGGCTGAAAGAAACAGCACCCTCAATAACAGGAGCCAAGCAGTGGTCAGCTTGGATAACCCGTCTAATTCCGCTGTAGCAGTGAGCGGGGTTCCCCTTGAAACGACGGCTGATCCGCGGATTACAATTAAGGAGCGGGAAATTCTCCTTTGCGGTGAGCACGGTACCAAAGGAATACGTATTCGGGGAGTTGCTTTGTTCATGAGCACCAGCAGCGAAAGACTGGGGATCGCTTTCTGCAATACCGCTCACCAGAAATGGCTCACAATCTCGCCAGGCCTTGCCTCTCTGTTAAATGGCAGCACTTTCAAAACAAGCATGAGGCGCAAACTCTATGAAGCACTGCCAGAAACAAAGCTGGTCGGTCAAAGCTGTCGATTGTTGCGGACGCGCAATAAAACAATCGCAATGTTTTCTGGCAACAATACGACAACCTGTTTTGAACAAGCATGCAAGGTGCTGACCAGTATAGGTAAGTGGGGTAAAGTAGAGGGCATAGATCCTAGAGTTATCAGCGTGGATGCTGCTGTGGTGGCTTTCCGGCGGGGAGAGACAGCGGATCTCATGGGCTGTATTCAAGCTTCAGAACAGCATGAAGTCATTGTTTATGAGGACAGGGGTGAAGACCTTAGTTTCCTCAGAAAAAAGGTCCAGAGTTCACCAATCGCTGGCTCTTCAAGTGGTTCGGAGCGTCTGCAGCACAGGTATTCGGAACAAAGTGCTCTACAGCAACAACAACGAAACACCGAAAGACAAATAAAAAAACAAACTTCACGGACCAACATGTGGGCAATAACATCAGCCATATGTACAGCTGCGGGTCTCATTTCGTCGACTTTCAGAAGGAGTGAATCCGGCTCCACTCGCGGGGGAGGCGACAGTGCTCGGGTGCATCCTGCCCAGTCCAGGTCACCGCCAACCAAAGCCGCCATGGGTCACGTCTCTCCGCCGAGTTTCGCCATGCCACCACTCCCAGAGACCACCTCATAAACGCCTTCCTCGAGTTTGTCGCAGTAATAGAGGCAACAAAACAAGTTAACTTGCGAACTTGCAAAACGATCCTGCAGACATATCTGCAGGGTAACGAGCTGTTACTGAATGATAGACTCGAGGCTGCGGAGGCGGTCATATACGACAACAGTAAATCGAGAGTATTGAGAGGAGCTTCTATAAGTCGTAGTATGGCAGCTTACAACGCCACCGCAGGATTTGTGTCTCTGGATGAAAGGAATCGGATAAACGGGGAGTTGTGAAATTTAAAACTCCTCCTGAAGACTCCTTAGTGGTAGTTGCCGGGTGCACCAGGATCATGTTGGAGGATCGGATCTTGGAAATGGTGGGATCCATTTCGGAGCCTGGGCCGGGCGGCGTGGACTTTGGGGGCTGGGATGCCCCGACATTTCACTGGACAAATGGAGTGCCGGGATGCGGCAAAACTACATGGATAATAAACAAATTCGAAGCGGAAAGAGATTTAATCGTCACCACAACAACTGAAGCAGCAAATGACCTCAGAGGCAAACTATCCTGCCGAATCGGAGGATTAGTCAAATCCAAAGTCCGAACAATGGCATCCATTTTAGTGAACGGATTAAAAGAGCAAGAGAGCTGCCACCGAATCATGGTTGATGAGGCTCTCATGAATCACTTTGGGGCCATTGTGATGGCGGCCCGAATAACTCGGGCCAAAGAAGTTCTGCTGATTGGTGACATAAATCAACTTCCCTTCATTGACCGAGACAACCTCTTCCCCCTCATTTACAACCGCCCTACACACGTCGTGGCTATTAGCCAAGAACTTCTCTGCACTCACAGAAACCCTATGGATGTGGCATATGCTCTTAGTACTGTGTACAGTGGCATATATTCGTCCGCGTCGGGTGTGAGATCCCTTGAGTTAAAAAGCTTCTCAGGGTCGCGAATACCCAAATCTCCTCCGAACACGTTATACCTGGTACACACTCAGGTAGAAAAGGAATCCCTTAAAAACCAGGGATACGGATCGGGTGTGGGATCACGCGTACTCACAATACACGAGGCTCAGGGGCTTTCGTACGCGGCAGTGGTTGTTGTGAATACAGAGGAGAAGAAACAGCGGATACACGACAGTGTATCGCACGCCGTGGTAGCTATATCCCGTCACACTAACAGCTGTGTTTACTACACGAATATCAGTGACGACGCGATCAGCAAATTAATCAGACGAGCTTTGGGTGAGAGTGAGCGGGGGATCCTGGACTATAACTTGAAAATGGCTATCAGCAACAGGGACATGGCGGTAGTGGGCGCTCTTTTGGGTGGGGAGGGCTCGCTGTAAGCTTGAATTGTGATGCAAGCGTGACATTAATATATATTTGTGTGTGTTTAATAATGTTAAAATGTAGTAAATATAATGTAACGTAATGTAAATTTTATCAATAAGACTGACAAAATACATTGGCACTACTGGAATCGGCTTACTGCTGCGTGAGCAGACGTCATGCATTCTTAAATGTTCTACAGTCGGTGGCGCTGTGGACTGGGTCGCTCCGTTCCCTACGAAATGGTTGATCGGACCGATTGCTGGCCCTCACGTCATGCTCGTGAACGGGCGCCTTCTGCTGGAGCAGGTCGGCTCGCTCATCGCGCGTGTGGGCCGATCCAGTAAGGTTAATGTAAATGTAATAAAACATGTATTGTGTATATATAGATATTAGACACAACCTTCTTTGTGGAAAAAAAATGTGGTTAATGTAGCACGTAAGATTTTTGTAACAATTAATTTTGACTGTAAATTAAAAGATAATGTAATGGAATGACAAGGGCACGGACAAGAGTCCGTGGAGAATAAGAAATGTAATATTTAAAAAAAAAAAAAAAAGGGGGAAAATCATCGAATGACTTCTCCCGCCTGGGTGAGGCGGAAGGGAGTGTCAGACTCTTACTGACTAAAAACCACCCCGTTCCTTCTCCTGCACTTTGAGCCGGAGCCCCGGTAACCCGTTAGGTTCTCAGCGACTCCGAATCGGCAACAGCCCTATTGGGCCCCATTCGTGGTGGTCTGATGGCTCTTTGAGGCGCGGAACGCGACGCGCCGTACGCCCGGGACCTAATTGGTCTAGGTTGCGAAAATCCTTTTAATAATCCGGTTCCAATGTCGCTATCAGCGCCCAGTCGTTGTTACGAACTCTAAACTTACGAGTAAAAGTACAAATTAGAATTCGATTATTAATACCTACGTCATTTAATTAAAATGTGTTGTCAGTGCATATTCAGAATGAAAATCTGAGGGAAATGGCCCTCTTTTTAATCCACTTACTTTTCTACACTAATCTCAAACATTTTAGGCAATAGGAACAAACATGTCGATAAGCTAAAGAGTAGCTACATAGGGTACCAACTTCCTCAACAAGCACCAATATAATTTTATTTCAACATAACGCGATCATGTTTCAATACATTGGATTGGTTGCTACATGATGTTTATTTGAGACCGTTAAGTAGCTTCACGTATACAGTAAATTGGCTCAAGAGGAACGGAAACATCCAATTGTACCTAAGCCATCAGTCGTCGGGTACTACGTACAACCGCCTAACTTTATTTATGGCATTCATTTCTGTATTTCTTTTTAGTTAAAACTGTTTTATAGGCACTTAGATTTGCCTATAAAGTTCCTAAGAACTGGGGTCCCTACAAATGCTATCGACTTTGATCTAAGTAATGATATCATCTCGTGCTCAGGCTCTTAGCTAACAGGTACGCAGGTCGATCGATCTGGTGAGCCCGCGCTTGCGCGGTCCACCGTCTCTTTGACAGACGTAACGGAGAAACTCGGGCAGTAAAATCTTATAGCCACTCTTTAACATTAGATTAAATGAATAGGGTATACATATTTCTAATCTATAGATTGGGGACCGTATCAATAGACGCTCTCTTAATAAAAAGTAAAGGAATGCTTAATACATGGAATGAAATGCTGCTTACAAGTATTAAAACATTACAACAATACTTATTTTAAGTAACAACAAATTTTGGAACCAGACCGGCTATTCTAAAACTTTTATGAAAAGAATTGTAAACAAGAAATGGAGAAAGAATTTCTATTCACATATTGATTACAAAAGCTCTAAGGCTTTAGAAAAGAAAAATATTTTCCAACTTTCACATTATCCCTGAAAAAGTTTGCAAGTAAGTTGTCGCTTCGCAGTTGTAAGACGTTAAAATCAATAATAGGTTGGAGCGTGAAAGCCTCGCTTTGCCGGTAACCTAGTAAGTGCAGAGTGCACTTTAGTACTAAATGGGCCTTTGACAGTGTCAATGTAATTACCGTCGCACGTTAGCGTAAAGTTGATTAACTGCCACTTACGTATTTTCCAGAAGAAATATGTTGCCTAGGTCTTATTCTGAAAGAAACCTTAAATGAAAACCATTTAAGTACTACTTATAGGTATTAGATTGCTAGATTGCTGTTAGTTACAGACTTTACCCTTGATTTAGTTAGTTATTTAGACGCTCAATTTCGTCTGTACTGAGTACCTACTTAGGCACTGAAGATTACACTCTAAGCGTATACGTGTCAAAGTGGTTAGCTCTTAGATTAGAAGGGATTTTATGTTCCGTGGTTTTAGACCTAAATTAACGTAAGATCTAGACTTAAGACCGAAGTAATGAATAAGTTTTTCATGAGACTAAAGTGTGTCTGCGATTTTGATGGATCTGTGAATTATGTTGAAATTGAACATACTATCTACAGACTATTCTCTTGGGCCATGTCCTTATTTATTTCTATTTATATTTTTAATGCTGCAGCTTGTTTACTTTACGCATAGCACATAAAAGTTTTGTCAATATAAAATTTGATGAACACGTGGTTGAGTCGACCGCCTTACTTCCTCAGCTGCGTGGTACAGCTATTTATAAATTATGGACTTATGATCAATGTTTTTTATGGACGCTTGAAAATATTTGTTTTCGTTTACTTTGATTGGCAGCGTAAAACGCTGGGGACATTAATTTACTTTATTAGTTTATTATACACAGTAACCGTAGTTAGGGGCCTGGTTTATTTAAAAATAATGTTGTTGTGTGTTGAGCTGATGAACTCATATATGTGCTTAATTTCGATTTTTAAATTCGCATTTAAACACAAAGTTCCAGTTCCCGGGCTGTAGTAATAGATAGCGAAAGTTGGTTTATAGTTAGGTTCACCTCTTCTACCTTATCCTTATAACAGACGTCGCGGAGAACCTAACGGGTAACCGGGGCTCCGGCTCGACGTGCAGGAGAAGGAACGGGGTGGTTTTTAGTCAGTAAGAGTCTGACACTCCGACACACTGCTTCCGCCTCACCCAGGCGGGAGCAGTCATTCGATGATTTTCCCCCCTTAAAACAAAATCCTTATAACAGACATCACCAACAAGAATTATTATTATTGTTATAAGTCTTTGATGTTTGCAACAGAACCAGTAAGTAAAGCTTCATAAAGCCCTTTGTGAGCCAATTAATTAGGTAAACGATTGTCTACACTTACGTTTACTATATAAACCTTGCATGCTATTATGAACTATCCAACAATTCAGTATTAGTAAGACATACACAACTACACAGTATGTTATCGTATTGTGTTATAGTAATTACTAATACAAAGGGGATTGTACAAACGGATATTGTGTTGGATTTAGTGAGCATGAGGTGCGATGTAGCGACGGATTGCCACCAGTCGCCCGTGTATATACTACAACATCTATAATATTTCTCGCTCCACAACACCGCGTGGGATGAGTTACAGCTGACACTCAGTAGTGCTTCCATTTCACTTCCTGATAATCATTTAAAAATTAAATAGTTACGTAAAAACGGGCGACACGTTTTATAAATAAAAGATATGCCAGGAAATACATTATCACTGTTTTGGAAGATTGTATAAGATGCAGTAACCTACATTATGTTTAGAATTGTGTCTGGTAAATGGCAATAGATTTGTCCTCTATTAAAATGAGCACCGAACCCTTCGGAGATTTAAATGCGTGATGTTATGTCGCTCATCGTTTAACCAACTTCAAAAAGAGGAGACAATGCTCTTGGCAACGCTTTCCAGCTGATAGTCCTAAAAGCTAATGTGTCCCCCAAATCGGATTAATAAATGTCTCCTTACAAAATTTCCCATTATGTCGCTTGCCTCTGTTTATTGAGGCAAAAAGTGACTTCACAAAAAAGTTAAATAACCACGGAAAATGGATAATCTCGACCTGCGTGCGCACTGTACGTATACTTATGTCAGCTTCACAACTTGATCTCTTTGAAGTCGATCCTACTTAAGAAATTCTTAAGAAATTTCAGGAAATACTGGGTGGGTTCTGAATTTCACATAAAAGAATCTCAACAAAATATCTTTTCAAAAATAATCGTATGAAATACTGATCATCGTATGGTGACTAATGAGGGATTTTAATCACATCTTACCATTTCTCAACGATGAGTGTGCTTCGCAAAAATAAACCAGTTTGCATTCCCTGAATATAACTTACCTCGGATTTTGAACTTCAGCGCATACTTATTCAATATCTGAGTCGTTAAGCCATTTCATACATTTGAATTTACTTAAGTTTTAACATAGCGATGTCCTCTTTCGCATGTTTAAAATACTTCATTTCGGTTAAGTTCGTATCCTCGGTTGTCAGTTATTGAATTGACTATTTGGGGCGTGTAACAACACGATTTATCCGATTTATGGCAATAATTGACGATCGATTGATTGACCAGCTTTGATGACATAATTGGACATAGGTGTAGGAATTATTTCCATATTAGCTAATAATGAATGTGAATTATTCACATTTATTAGTAATTTGCAAGTCACGTCTAAGTTTTTAGATATAATGTGGTCTACTGTTATAGACATAACCACAATGTGTTAAAAGGTCCATTGTTATATTTAGACGACCTATTCTTATTATATTTCTAAAGGAAAGTGCTGACGCCCTATTACCTGTATGAGCTTTGTGCCTATTTACTTCAGAAATCCTAATATAGACGTCAAAGAAACATAAAAGACTAAAATGTTCGAGTAAGTCGGCTACCAACATTACTCAAGTTTGTTATTTACCTTTATATTTTACTTTGGAAAGCTTTATGATTAATCAGTTTACTTTTAATAACTTTGGAATATACGTTTACTGAGTGATATGAAAAATTCGCAATTCACAGGCTCAATCAAACACAGTATCTACTTAATATCTCATTATCTGCACACAACACTACCTACATATCATTGCAATAACGAAATCAGCAATTAAAGGTGTCCCAACTGGACAATCAAATCTCTTATTTAAATTGCATATACTTACTGAAGTAGACACATTAAATCAATAACCAATATTAAGTAGGCAGATATGTATAGCATTGCCCTCTGTAAATCCTTGCGTTATAAGAGTAAGCTTTGTTTTAAAGCAGATGCAAGTAAACACAGTCGACCCGACATCTGGTGCATTTTTTTATTTCCACTGTGCGGGACCCATTCCGTTGTCAATCGATATAGTTCAGCTGTAGGAAATGTTTTAAAGTGACTTCAAAGACTCGTGCGTTCTAAATATTTCTATTGTTATCAACTGACCTTATTCTTTTAGTTACTTAGACCAATGAACTCCGCGTAATGATTTTGATAAGTTACACTAACATTGACAAAGGAAATGTACCATGATTATAACAAGTAATATTTGTGGCGTTGTACACAAACTAAACATAAAATATCGACTCGTCTGCTTTCCAACATAATCCTAATTCATGTTCACTCGTCTATTTAATAAGCTCTATGTATTTTACTAACTAGGTAAATCGGATTAGGTACACGTTTTCATCTGGCTAGTTTCAATTTGTGTGTAGTCCTCCATATTGTAATTTATGCTGAAATATTCAAATACGTCAAGTAATAATTAAGTTCCTCGTAGAGGTAGAGAATTAAATCCGTTTTAAAATGTCAATATACTATTGCGCTTCATAGTGAAATTAACACAGATATGACATTTCAGTCAAGTAAAAATATTTACTTTTCAGATTACTATTTTACTACAATACATAAACATCACTAATAGCAATTAGAACAGCTTTTTTAAAAACTTTTACGTTCTGAAAGCTGCTACGCGCGCTACGACATTCGGCTACGCGTCGCGCGTCTCTCAAAAATATCGCATGCGACTTGGAACACATAATATTCGCCGCCCAACGTCACAGTTCTCATTTTTCGAACGGACCGACAGACGAACCGAGATTGAAATTGTAATATGTATAGGAGTACACATAGCGTCATGCACAACTGCCTCTTGTCGTTCATTTCAGATTTTGTCACTCGCGTAGTCGCGTTTTATTTTGCTGTTTTTGACAGATGGTTTTGGTGTTTTATCGGTAGCTTTACAGTTTACATACACTCTGGAGATAAGTATATTGAAGTACTTTATCTTAAATTGATGTGTATTATTGAAGAATATTCGTCTAATCCTTTAACTAAGCCGAATCCCCATTCATGAAAAGCCAAAAGGTAAACTAAAACAAGCTCCGGATCTTCACGCCAGCCGCCCTACAACTTGTTTACCTGTAACATACTCGTAGCTACATCCTCCCTTACTTCCTAAAGGGTCTGTTTCTATAATTAGAAGGGTTATAATTACTTTATACACTGTTCCCCGAGGGGTCTGTGAATGGGTGCTGTGTTTACAAACACCACGCCTGACTCCTGAACGACGGCGCGCGGCGACGAGACGCAAGCGCACGCATAAACACTTAAAATTAAAACTGGCCACACAACTCTCCTTTTCATGAATACTCTGTAGGCGCCACATTTCATTTATGAAGTCGGATAGTCTTGCACTGAAATGTCTAAGGTAACGTATTCAAAGCTGAGTTCTGTAGTTTGTGTTTTATGCTGTTGCTGCTGAATATTGGCAAAGCCGCTTCTACGTTTTACTTAACGATCACGTACTATTACTTAAAAAGCTTCTTTTCAAGTCGCGCAGAATTACTTTTTGAAGACAACTATTGATAATTGGTTACCATTTTGCGAAAACAAAAGAAAGTTTAAAATGTAAACTTTTTCAAATTCATTATTTTTGTTTACGTCTGTTACGTTGGTCTGTTGTCATGGAGTTCACATGGAGGGGCGTCGCGTCGGTAGTACAGGAAATCCCAGGAAATTAACCTCCATCCGTACCGTTCAATATTCATGGATACATGGTTACAGCGCATCAGGGCTGTGTATACACCATGCGTTTCCTGTGCGCGCGTGCTAAGAAAGCTTTGCTTCCTTGTGAAAGCCCGCACGTGTGCGCCTAAAACCCGCGCCAGTTCCACCTGCGCGCACGCCGTATCCCCGAGATACGCGGTCGGGCCGCAGAGCACGCCGCGCGTCCGTCCAGATGTGTCGTGTTTAGTGAACATACCGTGATCTCCGACCATGGGACCCCAGTTTGAGTATTGCCTGCGTGCCACCAGTGAGTTACCAATACTTTATTCCTTCTTTGTTTGTTGTGTAAACCTCATTATGGAAGCCCTGGATCGAACCGTCTGCGCTGTGTATTAAACTTTTGCAATTTTCCACCGGCGTAAATTCAACAAGTTATTTAATTTTCTGTCACTAAGTCGACGTAGAAAACTTTTAGATTATTTGTGATAAGTTTGTCTCCAGTGTTTTTATTAACAAGTTTCTGATTTTGGGTCGTATGTATTTAAATATGTATTTACAAACAAACTGGCGTTGTGCAGGGACGCGATCGGCGCTGATAATGTTCGTAAGGACATAAAATACATTGTTTCCTAATTAGGTCTGAGCGTATACATTAGTGTCGATAACTGTTGCTGGACAGTAGGTAGCTATTGTAGGGAGTAATTAGTATTCAAGTACACCGTCTCCACAGTAATAATTAACGGTATGAAGCGTTTCAGTTTCAGAACTCTACTTACAGATATTCAACAGTGGGAATAAAATTAGTCATTCGCTGAAAATTCTTAAAACACATTTTGGGAGCTTTTTAGGCGTTCCAAGAAATACGATTGATTCATTAATCAAGCGGCGCCTACATTTGTTTAGACTAGGACTGATGATTGTACTTACTAATTACTAGAAAATAAATCTATTTTTTTACTTACTCATGAATTATATTATCATATTAGCTTCTGCCCGCGACTTCGACCGCTTGGAATAGTGACTTCTGGCAGATTTTTTCTTTTACCCACATAGTTCCCGATCTCTTGTACTGCTGAGTAAATTTTTAACTATGAAATCGATCGCGAGAATTACCTAACCAATTATTGCCTCACTGATAAAATACTTAGGTATCTATTTTTAGAACTGCATTAAAATGAAAATTGGTATTTTAATACATACCAGTTTGTAAGAATTACTACCCTAAAAAAAATCCTACCCTACACTTGAGAATAAACCAACATTTGTTGTGCATTGTACTAGAATGCAATTAATTACTGTCAAATACGTCATTACTGTCCAATAATACAACAATAACAGTGAACAGTATTGTACATTTTATTTAGGAGTGGGTCCGCTATTGTTCGTCACTTGTTTTTATTTAAACACATGTGCTTCGGCCATTTCTATTGCCGCCCTACGGCTCTGATTTCACCCAAAATCTCACAGATGCGGGCACAACAAAAAATACGTATCTAGTCAAGATCTTCTTTCACATCCCATAGCTACAATTTGGAAACGGTTAAGCATCATTTATATTTATTTACTACTTCTTTCACCCAATTTATATTACTTTCGTGTAGATACCTAATAAATACAAATGGACTGTCTGTCACGTGTTAAAGCTTACTCTTAACCGACACACGTTTTAAAGTGCGTTAAATTGCAAATTGTCTTTTATGACTTCCGATGCTGCTCGTAAATTAGGAATATGTTAGCGACATCAGCAACTGTCCAAAGCACTTTAATGCAAATCATAGGATCTCTAGATCATGCAAGCGTCCTTTAAGTTCCTATTGAACCAATCTTGTTAACTCGCATCATGTCATTTTGCCAAACACGATGATAGTGATCATTGCACTATTGAGACATCTAGATAGGGAGTAGACAATGGGCGAAAATTGCCTTCAATTCGCATTTTCCGGCTTTCAAAAGTAGGTTGCTACACTCGGCCCGCACTGGACGTAATGGAGAGCCGTTAGTTCATTGGGGTTATTGAATAATTCCCGTGTGTCGGACTCGTAGAGTACAGAGGGCTTAGTACGAGTTAGTTTTACGTTAAAAGTAATCGAAACGAGAACGCGTTCGGCGCTTTGATTGGTTGGTTTGTTGGCACCGGCCAATCACATCGCCGAACGCGTACTCGTTTCGAATACTTTAAACGTAAATCAAACTCGTACTAAGGCCTCTGGCCACCGCCAGCGAGCAACGTCGCATCGACCGACTCGATGATACTCGGTATTAATTGTGTACTTTGTATCGTATTTAAATATTGATCTAAATTGACTATTATTATGAAACAAAACAGTATTGTTATACAGTGTGTGTTTATTAATATCTTTCAGATAATCCGTCGTATTTCGCGTTGCCGAACAAGGATGTTCCGGACAGCGCGGAATCTCAAGGCTCTTCAGAGTCGTGTTCCCGGTCAGCTCCCGGCCGCGTCTGGCCAGATGCTGGCCGACCATTTAGCTCTCCACGCCGCAGGGAACCGGAGAGTCCCCGCCGAAAAGAATTCAGAGCTTTATTGAGATCCTTGTCGGCGCGGGAACCAGAACAAGCAGAGGCTTTCTTGAAGGGACAACCGAGACCAGGGGACTGTGCTCCTGGAGACATGAGGCACACATTTACTGCGCCGCGCATCAAGTTAGTAAAATGATGACTCAGACCCCAAAACCCCACTTTGCTTGATCTAATTTAATCGTTCCTTTTTCTGTCGCACAGGAAGGGCAAAATAAGCACGACAGTCGTGACAAACGATGGTCCACAGGAGCGCGAAGAAGTATTCTACACAATTCCCCTTCAGGGCAGGAGAAGACACTCGGTTGGAGGATACCTGACCACAGGCGCCGCAGGAGCTGGAGAAGTGACTGCAGTACCCAGTGAAGTACCAAGAATGCCACCACCAAGGTTCAACCAAAAAGAAGAAGACACTATCAAAAGAAGGAGGCCAAAGAATTTTTCTTTTAAAGGTGAGTTCAATATAATTGTTTGTTTATGTAATACAAATATACAAATGTTGTATATACTGTCGATTATCTGCGATATCTATCTACTAACCAAACATTACGAAATAAACGTATCGGAAACATTCACATTATGATTTATCTACGCCAAGTGTGAATTATTTGTGGAACATATATTTACTTAGGTTGTTTGCAATCTATCAAAACTCTAATAGATTTGACTGAAGATTATTCCAGACTGTAACACAAACTATTACTGAATAGTATTTGCTATCGTATCGTATACGTATTTACTTTGAAATGATTTACACGCAAACGTTTAGTAACGTTTAATTTAGTTTGTGTTTACTTAGCAATTAGTTAAAATTCTTTACTTGATTGTTAAGTTTACTTTAACTATGTAATGAGATATTGATTATACAAGGTGATGAGGCTTAGATTTATATCTGACACCCAGAGACCAGGAAGTGAATAAATTAACATAATAAGCGCGTGCTTCATTGCCCATAACATAATATTGTAAGTTTAAAGACTCAAAGGATGCCACCGCAGTAAAATCTATTCTCAGATAATAAAGATAGATACGTGGAAGTGCATAATAATGATAAACGGTCGTAAACAAGTCAATCGAAACCTAGAGCTGATACGGGAGAACGTTGCTCCCGACTCCCAAGTCGCCCTTCGACCCTTGTCGATACTCACTGCAATACACAAATGCATCTCCCAAATGTCCAACAACCTCAGCGGCGTTTTTGATATTAAACTATCTTACTTGACCTTTACTACAAACTATCGATAAAGAGTACGACGTAATATCAACGTAATAAAAATCAATCCCTAAACATGTTACGAAAGATTTCATATAAAAGCTCCTTCCAATCTTCGATATTTTGTCGATATCAATTTTCAGGAATCGTAATCTCTCACCGATTAGGCATATCTGCGAAACGCGAACAGAATATAATAAAAATGTGTTTCGTGTTTGCCGTCTCGTATTTGGTCTTCGATAACGCTTGGGGAATATTTACATAAGAGCCCAAATTTGTTTTGCAAGATTAGGCGATTGGGCGTCAGGGATGGCGTTGCGACTTGCGATTATCGTTGTCGCGTCGAGCTTTTAGTATTCAAAGTGCGTGCGCGTGCGCCGCCGCCTGACGCCAGCGCGCGCAGTCGCCGGCCGCGCGCCACATGATCGCGAACCGACACTTCTTGCTGTCACAGCTCTGAGGGCTCTTGTATTAATTTCGTGCGCTTTCTAGTGCTCGCCTGCAGTTCAGTCAGTGCAATGACAAGCGTTTAACTTGAAACGGTCGGGAATAACGTCTTCTCTCACTCGCGTCGTTATGGAGGATAAAAGAAGCGAAACAATGGCTGACACAAGTGAGTTCTCGTTCAAAATTTCAATTTTTAAACTTTGTTTTCGAAAGTTTTTTTATGTCAGTCGCGTTTAATAAAAGTGAGTACAGTGTTAAAGATTGGAAGTTTACCTACTTACCTATTATTTTTTAAAATAGCCTTTTAGTATATTAAATGAAATGTGTTGATACTTTATATATTCCATTTATACTAAACAATGACGCCTCCTAATTCGAGACGAATACGCCGAAATTGCTTCGAAAGCAATTAAGCGGATAACTTAACTATTCATAAGCGACTCGACTAATATAATAAGAGATTAGACGGAACATTACATATTAATTATGTAATACCTACCAGTTGCTTAAGTGAAAGAATTAATTAAATCTGTAACTGTTATAATGTAGCGTTAATATCAAAAATAGATATTAATAATATTTTACCACATTTTCCTTAATTTTGCGACGAAGCGACGAGAGCTTTATGTTTCATTTCCACGATCCTTAATAAATTTTATGTCCTTGTACTTTCGCAGCGACGACGTGCGACATAGCTAATATGTCACTGGGTGACTTTATTATTTTCGGGAGATTGCCTTTTATTTATTTTTTTGTGAATTTATTATTATAAGATTAGATATTGTTAGGTGTACACACATTGAGTGGGATACACAATGCCTCTATAATATTTGTGCGTAGTGACCAGCATAGCTCCCTTAATGCGATGGGTAATAAGCCATTGTCTTTGCTAAAGACGTCTTCAGCGGCCTTCACTACACTGAACTCAACAACGTCACACTTTGTAATTCGAAAATGTCCAGCTCCATCCAAAATCAATGTCAAAGAAACACCGTACAACACCACCATATTAGATCCACCGTTGCTATACTGACGTCCATGCAATTTTGAGCTTTAAGCGCTGGGAATTAGGAGGGCGCCCTGTGGCTTGGTTGGCATCGACGTTGGTTGCGGCCAGCGCATTAAATATGCAGGGTGGCATGTATGGCTGAATAAACATAGTGTAATTTACATGCATCGAAGCAACTCCCGTAATGTACTCGCATTGGGAATGTAAATGCGTAAACGTCTTGTATAAGTTGTCTATATTGTCGGTAGGATCGCTCCCACAGACTATGTTAACTGATGTAGGTAGGTACCTACAAGCCGGACAATTGCCTAGGGACAAAAGATGGAGAATGTTAGTCTCTTGTTTATTTCACAAAAGGTGTGAAGCAATCTGGAATTTATTTACTGTTCGATGTTCACACGACCTCAATAGCAACAATATTGATTCTCCTATGTTAATATTTGAAATAAGATAGAAAGATAATTATTATGCTATGTAAAAGTAATTAAGGGCCAATTTTTCAATGCTCAGATAAATTTTAACAAAGGAATAACTTTCAATATTTAACTTCTATACTAAAAGCTTACAGTTAAGAATTAACTGGTCGACAACATCATATTGGAGACTCGGTTGCGAAAGGAGAGAAAAAAAAAAAAGAATTAGCTGATGATTGAAAAATCGGCCCTAAATGTATAACTACTTACACAGATACCTAGCTATCAGTAGTGTTGTACACACAGATAGAACATCATATATCTTCTTTTGTCTCCCGAGCTTTGTCATGTTATCAGACGGAGCATTGAATTATAACTTTGTTTGTGACGTCTATCGACGTCGTATCGTGATAAATACAAGACGGGACGTTATCACCACCGACCGCATACAAGGCTATTATTAGTCAATACGTGGAAACTGACCGATTACATAAATATTCCCAACTATACATCACAATTTAACGACATAAAGCGTACCAATTTGGTTACGACACAAATTAATAATGCTGCTTTCAAACTAACTAAATAAAAAATTCAAAGTTCTCTTTATGAAGCCCAAAGGGAAGTCCTATTTATCCAATTTTTTAATGAGTCAGTAAGCGGAATTTGTTATTCAAGCCAACATGTGTATATATGCAGTGCTCGTAGTCTTCACTTTGCTTAATGATAGTGACGGTGACTCAACAATAAATTAATAATATAAAATGAGTCTTATAATTAAACCAGAAAGTATGATTTAGCATCGAAGAACTGACAGGAGCCAGAGAAAAAGAACATTTATTTTGATTTGATGAATCACACGACGCGTCAGGCGCACGCCGTCGCACATCCACTATTTCTTAGCGAACATGTTTCATATTAACCCCTTTTTTGGCAAACAATAATATCCTCTGAAAACTAGGTTATATTAACATGATATTAATAATCAAAAGCTGAACGGAGATTGATTCAGCTTTTGTAATGAATGGGGAAAAAATTTCGACTTCAGCATTACTCATGTATTTTCAGTGAACCGCATGTGCTGAGTACCTAACCGACTACAAATGAACAATGTTTACACGGAGCATCTCTTATTTAGTGGCTAACTCCCTAAATGTGATCTCATTCTAACTGACTTTGCTGGAAATCTACGATGCGTTTCCCCTTGTTTCTTAGAAACGTGTTATAACGAAATGAATAGGCAACGTCGTGTCGCCCACGTCCACTCGTCCAGTCCCACTGAGGAATATGTCCTATTTACTAACAATGTAAGTACGAGGGCAGATGCTTCGATATTGTCATCGCATTATGTGTCTCATAATTATTTTCGTAACAAGTCGAGTACATTCAAAGGGAACTAATCTCATAAGGATATTATCGTCGGTCAGTAATTACATTTCGGGTTCCAAATCTCGTCCTTTTTGCCAAATAGAAATCAGAGCAATACCTTTCTGGCTTAAGTAAAGAAAATACAAATCCGAAGCTACCTTACATGTTAAGAGGCGTTATAGGGCTACCTACGATATTTTACCGGCACATCAAAGACATCCGCGCCGGCCATTGAACTGAAAACTGAAAGCGGTGAAACTGTAAGCCCAGCCCCGACTCTGTGGCCCAAATGATACTTGTGTACCTGCTCTCTGTTCCACTTTAAAAACTTGCGTAACGTCCTTATTGTGGCGGTAAAAATAGGGTTTGAAGTGTAGCTTGACGGAAGACATACTGCCAAAGATTTGGTTTATGATCTGCTAATAGCTACTTATTTGGAAGTTGTAGCAGATGTATGTATTATGTTATAAGTCTCTTTTTAATTGACATATTTTAGATTTATTCTATCGTTTACAAATTTGTTACCGAAACTATGATCCGATCGCCATTTGCAATTTTCTTTAATACACATAAGTTTGCATAAATATTTGCTTGCTAACTTCATTACAATGAGCCCACAAATACGGTAATTACTAAAACACTTAATTAAAAAAAGCTATCACTTAATTTATAGAGTTAAGCAAACGATGCACCAGAAATAGCAATCTAGTATAAAATCTTTGAAGAAGTCACTTCCGTTCTACTTGAGCAGAAAATAGTCGCATAGCAACACATAACCGCATATCGGGCGTCATATTCAGCCCTCCAGTTCTGTTACCCGGTGCATTTAATCGGCTATAGTTATTCTGGGCGACGCTGATAGACGTTTGTCTATTTAGGAAACGGATATTACATTTAGTCGGGTCTTCATTTGGCGGCAGAGGTGGGTAAGTATAAACCCGTACGAGTTTCCGGCGCGCGCGCAGTGCATAGCATATTTTGTAAGCAGCCGATGCGTATGCGAGCCACTGGCTGCAATAAAAATTTTAACAGCGACCGTATGCTTTCATTCATACGCTAGGAAAGGCATATATATGTTTTTAGGACAGCGTTGAAGCTTTTAACACCCTTACACCCAACCGACAATTACGTATTGTGTAATGAAAGTGAAAGATAATGCTTCCAAGAACCAACGCAATGTTTTGATTCCTAAAATAAAAACGCACTTAAACATTACTAAAGAATTCCATACAGTGACTATGATCACTTGACTTTCATATTTCTGTTCTATATCGAAATTTAAATGCGTTGCACTCATTAATCAATAACGGTCGATTGATTTCAAGTGTCTTGCAGTTAGCGTAAGGATGCACTTAACACTAATTAAAACTGCATCATTACATATACAATTGGCATCTTTGAAGCTTCATATACCATCTGAGATGCTTTTGTACAATAAAATTATGACTAACATTTATTGCACACGTCATTAAAAATAATGTATGGAAAGGATTATAAGTTTGTTAACAAGAATCAAATTTAGCAACATGTGTAGAAAGGTTTATGGAGCGTCCGGGCGCGATCCATGAACTTCGATCCAGCCAATGACCCCCATCCGATATCAAGTGAACGACATCGTTCATGCCTTGATTATCCCTTGACAACACTTCCTTTCAATATTACGTATATTTGAGCTCGCTACACACTTATTGATGTCAGCGCCGACTGACGCTACTTGTTCTGAATACGATATTATGATGAATATGTTCACATATTCGCGCAGTCGGGCTTATCGCATTTGGGATAATTATGATTTACATAAGTAGACATTTCGAGGAAACGGAGCGTTATCTCCGAACAATTCCGAGTTTCGACAATTGAAGCACTCAGTTGTAACTTGACGTTAGTCAGGTTGAATGAATAATTTAAAAGGCTGACATTTGTGCTCCGTCCAATCATAAAGACAAGTTTAGTATAGAAAAGGTAACTTGAAACTTATATTTCGCTATGTTCTTGCAACGTTTTTTTTTATTTACCTCTATATATTTTTTTTTTTGTTATAGAAATGGAAGATATATCAATATTGTGGAGCTCGGGATCCCCCGAGAGCGCGCTGTGGTCTGACTACTTGGTCGCAAGCTTTGATAAGATTATGTCGCAGCGAGCTAGACATCATTACAGGTAAACATTAACTGATGCCATTTGTTTGATACAAGTAACCTTGTGATGCACTTCATTTATCGGATTAATACCCTTTATTTACCATTACTTACTATCTTAATATCTACATCCTGTGTATAAAGAATTGTTTTATTTTCTTGTAGGGTAACATCAATAACCGCAGAAGAATTGCTCGCTGCGGACGCTCAAGAGAAGATAGAGAAGTTGACAAAAGCACAGTTACAAATTGTGATCCTGTGCCCAATCCTCGCTACTAAGTTGGCAGATTTGAAGAGAGACGTCAACGGCGAGAGTCTATTCAAACAGGACAAGGTGCTGGTTATGTTGCTTGGAGTCGAGAAGAACTCAATCATATCCAGCAATTGTAATGGTACGTTTATCTAAATAGAAGTATTTTATATATATTCTTAAACTAGTGAAACGCTTAAATTTTTATGTAGTTTTCAAAAATACTGATTCCTAATCTTAGAATATAATTTATAATAATTTCAAAACCAATTTACTCGATTGATTATTTTCTATTTGATTGAATTTGTAATAATATTGTAAAAGTTTACAAGTTAATGAGTTTTTCTTTTCGTAGATTACCCGACTATCGACCAGTGGCAAATGATGTCGGTACGAGAAAAAGATACGTCTTTCGTGGACACATTCCTAACGGCAGCAGTCGGGATCCTACGCACCAAAGACTGCAAAGACACCGCAACAGACAAAACTAGCTTTTCTATCGTCCCGAAGAAGGTTAAAATTGTAAGTACTTTCAATATATCAAAATATTTACAACTGTTTATGTTAACTAAACGCAAGATGCCATACTTTACTGCACACATGCCACAAATTCTTCCGATTCAATTTAAAAGTTTATGAGGAAATCCCGATGCCATTACTGACAAATTAGACCGTTAGTCACAAACGTTTATGGCAACTACACACGAAATTCGACCTTGTAGAGAAAGCTATAAAAGACATCTGCAAAAAAGTTCCGTGTGACAAAGTGAACGTTTACGTTGACAAAATAAATTCACTACGTGCGTTAATTAATGTCGTTTGCACGCAGGGACAAAGTCGAGTGATAGCGCTCCTCAACGACCCCATTAGAGACGAAGACAGCATAAAGATAATGGTCGACAAGAAAGGCGAGGTCATTAACATACCCAGCTTCAAAAAGAGGAATCCATACACACTTCAATTCGATATTCCAGGTAACTTTATATACCTATTTGTATTTTGTAACCGCACCTTTTTCCCCATAAATGTACTTAGCAACAGAGCGGATTACACAATCCATGCAATACATTTCCTTATTCAAATTCACATTATTGATCTACATACCTAAGTTAAGCATTTTAACATAAATTGCGATTGTATTGCAGAGTCATGCTTAGAAGTGTCCATGCTCGTATGGGTGCGTGTGAGCAAAAATGGTCAATCACTAGGACGGAGACAAATTAAGTGCGAAAGCAGACTTCGGGAATTAGATCAACTGTTGAGGGCATCCGATCACCCCTTGGAATTCATGTGCCAAGTAAGTAAACATTACTATACCAAACTTCTAAAAAATGAAGATTAACGTTATAAATGAAACTATTCATGTTTTAATTTTTTTTAATAAATGTCATCTTTTCTTCCTCAGACCTTAGGTTTCAAAACAACAAGCAAAGAGCAATTGGATAGTTGGATGCTGAACGCGTTCCAAAAGAACATACCGCCACATTTTAACCTCTTAGCATCCACTGAACAGTTCAATCCGAAGGCTGACATGTCGAGTAAGTGTCTCAATAAAACAAATATGATATTAGAGTTATTGTTCCGAAACTTAATTATGACATGGTTTTGTAGGTGGAGAAGAATACCCTACATTGCTGCATTGGGCGGCCAGGTTTGGTCTGGAGCGCCTATGCTGGCAGTTACTGGAGTGTCCCGGCGGTGGCGCTGCCGTCGCACTGCGCAACGTGCGCCAGCGCACTCCGGCCGACCTCGCTCGGGACCACAAACACTACGCACTTGCCGACGTACTCGCCGACCATCTTGTAAGTACATCGGCAGCTAATTTTTATAAAAATTGACTTCATTATAATATAGTAATAGTAAGCATCAATAACACTATTCTTTATATTCCAGAAAATAAATGAATTCTCCAACATGTACTACTATCTGAAAAACATGTCGGACAACGATAAAGAAGAGAGCCAAGACGAAGCTAAACAAGACGAGCTACGAATTGTCGAAACATGTGACACTGTCGACTCACCAGTACGAGAAGAACACGCCACCGATCCATTCAGCGAAGCATGCACACAGAACTTAGAGAAAACTATCGAAAAGTCAGACGAATTCGACAAAAAGCAACGGCCAAATCTCAAACTCCCGAAAATTAAAGAACAGTTCTACCAAAACGAATTCCCCATCCATGACAACACGGTGGACAGAATCCAACAAGCCCTCGAACACGATTACTTAGTTCAACCTTCCAATATTAAAGTAGAAAGCCCTAAGTTCAGACCAAATAACTTGTACGCGAATAGTTCCCGACTGATGCCGCAACAATCCGACATATTCTTGTACTCGCCCACCGAAGAATCAAAGACTTTTAACATCGACACTCCTACTAGTGATATAAGCCAAATAAATCTAAATACCAAAGACGTTCGCAGCAGCGGTAGTGTTAAATCAGGGAAAGAAAGTTGTCCTTTGACCGGCCAGGAGGAGTTAGCAGAAATAATAAATGACTTCAAAAATAATGTTTTTACGATATCAGAAGTAGAGAAATTGGTGATGGAGTGGAAGAACAGGAATGAGACTCAACAGTCTCTTAAAGAGAAGCAAGAACAGCTAAACAAGATGAGGGAGGAGTACGATAGGATCCAACTGAAAATAAAAGACAACATGAAGAGGCCCACACCATTTGAGAGGGTTAAGAAAATGTTTTCCAAGAGCAAAAACAAACGTAAGTTTTGTGCTTAGGTATTTGGCATAATTTGAAATTTATTGTTATTGTACTCTGCTAACATTAAATTTTACTTTTCCAGACCACCATCATGAAAACAACAATGGTACAATTGAAAAACGAAATGGAAATACTCGACCAAATAGCAGTCTAAGTGAAAGTAAGTTCAGCATAAAATATAGAAATTTATCAAGTAGTTTATTCTCATACAGTATGAAACTCATTGTGTTGTCTTTTCTAAATTCCTAATATTTATTAGATTTATTAAAATATCAATCTTTTGAACAGGTTCATCATCATCTGGGCGCCTAAGTACCGTCAGTGGAGGCAGCGTGGCGGAGACTAACAGCGTCCAATCTGAGATTGATGACAAGGCTCGGTCTATTGTAAGTATAACAAGTAAAATTGTAAAACCCCAAGCTTAATGTAAGAAAAGTTAACTTACAAAATATTGTTTGTTCAAAAATTGATTCTTTTGTTTGGACATTACGATGCACAGATAGACAGACAGACATACAGATAAACAAGCACATGTGTTATAATATTTTTTGCGGTATTGGGTATTAAAGATTACTTACCATGGTTTCACCGTCTTCTTCATTAACCGAAAGACGTTTACTGCTGAATGAGATTTCTCAGTTGGCTAAGTAACTTCAGCTTCATCAATTAATATTGAAATTTTGTTTTCGTAGATTTCATCCAGCACGTTAACGATGCACTCGGCGTGTGACGGTGAGAACAGAATGGACGACTACTTGATCCCACCACCTCCACGCCCGCTGAACGGATGTCCGCAGTTCACCACGTTTGGACACCCTAAACATGATAACAGGTAAATATGAACTTTAGTTGATTTTCATTCTTATAATATAGAACAATAAATGGTTTGTTTGAAAAAAAAACAGGAATGACAACCAATAGAATGACATACCTACCTGGTTGTAGTATATCAAAATTTATGTTTATCGTTAATAATTTATATGTAATTATAATAAGTTGTACAAAACGGTACCTATTTAAGGGATTTATCCGTCCAAATTATGTAAATCCTACTAACCCAATTCCAATATTACAGAAATCAGCATATGGCGACGATAGTAGAGCGTGAAACGTCAGCGTCTCGGGAGACGCTCGACTGCGACGCAGACACGCGCAATGGCACGCACTTGCGACTAAACTTCGGGTCGCGCGACCGATCGCTTCAGACTAGTCGCTGCGACGACCGCGACGGCGCCCACATGTACATGAACATATCTGCCACTCACACGTAATCATTATATTTAGCTTTATTCCAACAAATGATGACAATCGTGTATTTTTTAGAAAAACATTAATGTAAAGTGTAGGTCACTCGGTGAGACTATGTTGATATTCTGAAATAGAATTCACTATTTCCCGTGGGTGTTGTGTTAATCCACTCATTTTGGATTCAGAGATCGTGCCAAATAATGTAAAGGTTTTTCACATTAACCACTGTTAATGTTATAAATTGCAACTAGAAAATATGAATTTTTAGATAAATATTTGATTTTGATACCAACATTTTGAATAGTTCGATTTCCATTAAAACGTATGAAGACTGAAAAGATGCATGTAAATATTGTATATATTTTTTAATCATTTAAACGTAATATTTCTATTTATTGTCGTTGTCGAATAAAAGCAGATACGTAATATTTTAAATAGTACAAAACATATTCATTGTTTAGTTAGTTTAGCCAAAATTATGTTATCATTATTAAGCATTTACATAATATTGGCATATTATGAAAGTCTTGGTAAAAGATCTGCTTTTGAGTTCATTTTTAATTAATACTTTTGTATTATCGTCCAAGATGCATTTATTGTACCATGTATACTATGTATTGTGAAAATAAATTCAAAATGCTATATTTCTTGTTCTTTACTTCCATACTGTTAGCCAACAGTTTAGATGTGCTAAAAATAGTTCCCTCGCCTTAAGGACCGAGTCGACACAGGAAGAGATCTTCCTGTTGTTTCACATACCAATGCATTTGATCCATTTGAAGCCCCCTGGGTATGAAATTACCATTCATCAATTTATTGCAACGGATATTCTCATGATACAAGGTAGGTACTAGTCAGAAGTTGACATTAAAATACTTCCCAAGTAACAAATTATTTGGTTTGATTCTAAGGGTCGACTGTTTCTAACTGTAAAATAAAATTGACATTTGACAGTTTTTAAATATGGAAGAATTCTCAAGTATTCAATTCAAAGTTAATTAAAATTTGTCTGGCATTGGTAAAATCGGTCCAAATCAATAGGATGAAAGGATGTTACTCCCAAAGCAAACACATTTCATTATTGTTAGTATTTTAATTTGGCACCTACTTTTTGCATACAATAAGTAAGCCACCAAATGAAAAATACAAAAAATTAATTAGGTATTATTAAAAGAAATGAAAATAAATTATAATAATTTTAAAATAACTTTTCGTCTATTGTTAAATAAATACAAGCACAATAAAATGCACAAAATTTTTGCTAATTAATATTAAAATTCGAACAACAGAACTAACTTAATACTTCAGTTTCATTGGTTTAACAATATAATGGAAGAAAAATAATTGCTTAGTTAAAATAATCACATGGAGACACGCATTCACGTGCAGAAATATGTGCATATTGCACAAAATGATAAGACATAATTAATGTCACTCCAGTCGACAGACAACATAACTCTCAAACTTTGAGGAAAAAATAACAATTTATACTATCGAAACTAATCATACAACGTACGATTTTTCATAATGAATGCGCATCCTTATATTTTGTTATTAAAAATAAGCAAAATATCACTAAGGCAAAATAAAATACAACAATTCTACATAAAATTCATTACTATTATTATAGATTAAGAAAGTACAAAATACTTATCAATAGTATTGCCTTCTATCTCAATAAATAAATGCCAAAACTCGTTGGATCGCGGTTTCAAGGTAATTTCACTGTTTCGTCGTTTTCTTTATCAGTTTTTTTGTGTAAACATACCGTGCTGGGCACTAAGGCAGTATAATAATTGCGAAGCAGTAACAATTCGACAATTTCATTGTTCGAAAGCAAATCGATTCACATAAATTTCCATAAGAATATAATTTAACAACTTAGGCGGTATTTTCTAGCCAATCTAACCGTATGAATTACGAAACATCATAAATAAATTCATGTCGGTATACCAAAAGTCCAAAAAGTTTATTTTTGATTGATATAGTTTTAAAAAAACTATAAATGCACGTCGTCTTTGGCATGATGTGCTTGTCCGTTGACCATTGGTGGTGGAGGTGGTGGTCTAGTTACTAAAGCTTGGTACATGCTCCAGATGGAAAGAGGTCGCATGTAGCCGACTGCTCGATGATTTCCATTCGCATACAGAGCTTCTGGCGTTTCAAATGCTAGCCCCATGTCTGTTAATGTCTTGTACAAGCCTCCTGCAGTCACGAATGCCTCCTCGTGCATACCTGGAAGATAACGTCGCATTTTTTAAACAAATGTACCTTACACATTTTTAGATCGGATAGGCCTATCGGGAGATATGAGATGTTATATCAGAAATTGCAACTGTATAATACCCGGCGACAAATATTTCACATCGACCTTTGGCAAAAAAAAGTCGGCCAAGTTGCCGTGATCATGACGTGAATATGAGCCAATAAAAACTAGTCGAGCACTCTCCTAGAATCATAAAAGAATCGAAAAGGAAACAGCTTTGTACATACAGGTCTATAACACATTTATCAAAGGCGTATAGATGAGGTTTACAGAAGGGATTAGATAATTTCCTATTTACTTGATTAGATAATTCAATGTGGAAACACGGTTAATATTGTTAATGAAATATTATTGAATCCGGTTTCGTTATCGTGTATTATCTTTTTAATTCAACTTTTGTTTACTGTCACCCACACAGACTAATTGAGGAAATTACCAGTACAATTGATTTTCTCATAATTACTAATCTGATTTCACAAAATTAAATCATTCAAGTTATATTTAGAATCCTATCGGGACCGCAAGGAGTATAAAAACCGATAGCTTAAGGCCTGCAATTTTTCAACTCGCAGTAAACCGAGAACCTTAATTGGGGAAAGCCGCATAAAAATCTGTTCAGCAATTTTTAGGGCTTATCGCACAAGGAAACACGTCAAAGAGAATTTGTTTTATAATAAATTAAATCAAAACATACCTTCGTAGATCATAAGTGCAGCAAGTCCGAAGGTGACTCCGGTCCACATTTCCTCGCTCTGTATGGCTTGCGTGTCGATATGACCGCGCGGCCCAGCTATCCAACCGTTCACGGCGCCCATCTTGCCTCCCTTGAACTTCAACACATTATTCTCGTATATTGTAGCGAGACTCTTGCGCACATTCTCTTCAGGGAAAACTTGCTCACTCCAGCCAGATGATCTAAGGAACCTGAATAAGAAAAACATTATTTACAAACATGTTTAGAAGAATGATATCCATTGGAAATACGTTTTAATTAATTACATCTATAGTTTTATTTTTAACTTACCATTGTCCAGCCAGCTGATCAGCCATTACTACGTGAGAATTAGCAGGTTTCAAGTCAAACTTGTAATATGAGCCATTCCAAAGTTTTTCTTCAAACGACTGCTTGGCTTGTTCCAATAGTGTACTGAATTCTTTTTCATCTTCCTCGTGCCCAAGGATACGTGCCATCACGCAAACTGCACTTAGTGAAGCCACCCATAGACCTCCGCAGTATGCACTGAAAGTAGCACACAGATATTAATAAATAAACTTCATCTTCAATAAGCATTTAATAGTTTATATGCTTAAGCTCAGTGAATATAAGTGAACAGTTTGCTACTAATTACTGGTTTAGACCTTCCATTAAAGTCAATACTTCAATGGTCTAAACCACCACCAATGTGCAAAGCGTGTAGTGAGGTTTTATAATACAAATGTACATCACCAGATCTGTTTCATCTGCTCGTTTGTTGGAATAAACACATGATAAGACAAACAATGAAGAGTAGAGGTGGGTATAGCATACCTGGGTCCGGTCATGATCCAGGCGTCGAAGGTTTGGTCGGGGAAGCCGCCGTTCTCGATGAGTCCGTCGTGGTCGTGGTCCCAGCGGCGCGCGGCGCGCAGCAGGCCGAGCGCGGCGGGGTACATGTCGGCCAGGTAGCGGCGCGCCGGCCACACGGCGGCGGCGGGCGCGGCGGCGGGCGCGCCGGCCTCGGCCGCGCCGCCGCCCGCGCCCACGTCGGGCTCCGCGCTCCTGTACAACAGGTCGAGTATATCGCCCACGCCGTACGGTTTCTCCTCGTGCGCGATGGGCGTCGACTGCTCCGTGAGGTCGGGCGACTCGTCCGTGGTCCGGTCCGAGTCGTCGGTCTGTCCCGTGGACCTCGAGTAGAGGTCGTCCTCCGTGCCCTCCTTAACGTCGTCTATATACGCCATGTTGCGGTACCTTTCGTTCCCGAAGGGCGCGTTGTGTCCCCGCAGGAGCCGGTAGTCCCGGATCACTTGCAATATGAACTTGAGGTTCAGATCCTTCCAGTCGCTCACGTCGTGGACGTTGTACGCATTTATATTAGCGAATGGTTCATCCTCTGTAATAATAAGTGTGTTAAAAAAGAAGTAATCGATGATAAAAAGTATTTTCGATGATTTCGATCCTGCTAAATGAAGATATAACAAAGATGAAATTACTAATGTTTTAAAATCTCTATTGTTAATAACTAGTGCAGTTTTTTAGATTTTTATTGTTATTTCAGAATAGAAAAGGTTTCTATCAAGAATCAATATGATACAAAATGTATACAACAAACTTGCGACCCTAAAATTAAAAGATTAATAATAACAAGAAAAGATTTGATTCTACACAAACTACATACTCAGTAAAATATTTACGTTACTCATCCAGGGTTGTCACTGTGGATATTGTAATCGTGCATTAGTTCAGTTCAATAGGTCCAATAATATTTAAAAGCTTACCTGGGTCACCGAGATCGTGTGGGATGGATTCTTTGATTTTAAACTTGACAGACTTCCCATCGTACAAGTTTGGTCGACATTTTTCAGTTTCCAATTCTATTGTGTCACGATACATGTATTGTAATACTACCTGTAATTGTACAAATTAAATGCAATTAACTGATGTAATAAATAGCACGCCTTATACCTGCACTGGTATACATAATATATAAAACCTCTATATCAATCAAAATTAACATTCACTTGTTCCCTGTTTTTCATTTAAGAGTTGAATAATAATCTCCACTATTCCAATACCGATTAACCTAATTGTACTTTCTTGCTCGGGACTCGCAATTATATACAACCAATCAATCATGGTTCGACTTGAGTCTGTACTATTTTAGTGAAGTGTAAACAAATGTACTCACTTGTAAATTAGGCCAAAGTTGTGCTATCGCGAATGAAGCATAAAAATGTACATCATACGTGTTATACATTCTGTATTCGTGACCTTCTAAATACCCGAACACACCAAACTCATGCCTAGAACAAAATTAACAAGTTTAACAAGACACCTTTGATAATACAATTAGTATGGGTATAAAGCTCAAGTTTACTGGTGTCTTGTAATTAGGTTAGTATAGGCATAAAACTCAATTTGAACTGGTGTCTATTAATTATCATAATTGATGAGTAATGTTTATATTACCTAGGATCGTTCTCTGTGTATTCATCATGGACGTCAAACCATATCGTACCGCCGTCAGCGACATAATAAAGCTCATTCATTAAGGCACTTTTTAACCAGTCTGGTATATTACTGTAAATAAAGAACAATTAATTACATTACATTAATTTTATTAATTTATAGCAAAAAGTATGTGACGAAACGAGGGTTGAATTTAGATTGAAATGCAAGGTAATGTAGAAGAAAAGGTAGATAGATACCTATATTGTCTAAGGATTTATATGATTGCAGAATGGATTTGGGATTTTTGAATTTCGAATGACTTCTCCCGCCTGGGTGAGGCGGAAGAGAGTGTCAGACTCTTACTGACTAAAAACCACCCTGTTCCTACTCCTGCACTTCGACCCGGAGTCCCGATAACCCTTTACGTTCTCCGCGGCTCCGTATCGGCATCAGCCCTATTGGGCCCCATTCGTGATGGTCTGATGGCTCATTGAGACGCGCGTGGATGGGATAAGATTATGTCTCACAGAGGAGAATAAAAGAAAACATATTGTGCCTATCCGAAGTATTTTAACGTGGGATAATGGTAGAAAGATGATCATATTAAAAATATTGATATACTATTTACCTATTATTCAAAATAGGATCCTGCCACTCTGCGAGTAGTTTCTCCCAATTTCTATAATTCCTAAGCGCATACGCAGCTATGCTTGCACCGGCTATACCGTCGCTACCGAAATACTTGGTATAAAACCTGTTATCAAAGAAAAACACCAATTAAATATTTGTAGAAATTACCATTTACTTGAGATTTTTATGTTTTGTAGTACATACCTCCTATTAACTTTCTTATCCTTCTTATATTTTATAACAGGCATGTCCCAGACGAGACAGAATTCAGTCGACCCAGTTGCTCTCGGTTCTAACGATATCACACTTGAAAGTGCTACTGAATCACCTGTAAATAACAAAGAAAAAAAAACATAATGGACATCATCACATCATATCTGGTTGATAATAAAATATAGAATATAATAATTATTATTACATTTGTATATTTTTTTCTGTTTTTCTTTTTTCTCTGCCTCTTTTTCTTCTTTAGTCTTCTCTCTGTCTGGGACTTTCGGTGGTGGTGGCGTAAGGCTCGGATCAGGTAACAGAGTACCATTCTTCTTCAGGCACTCCCATACATATTCAGAAGTCTTTGCTGCATTCCACAAACAGTAACCTTCGTGGATAGTCTCATTTTCGGCTTTCTTCTTAGCAATAGTGAACGTACAGGGCGTGTCAGCGATTTTTTGTTCCAAGGTCACACCACACGTGAATTCCTCGGAATACCTCTCCAAATCGAGTTTGGCTGGAAGAAAAATTAAAGATTAAAACGTAAACCATGTTAACCAAGTCTTGATTGACTCATGCAACTGAGGGTAGACATAGGTCTCGACGGTTATAATTTAGAAATTAGAAAAACTAAGACAAGTAAGACCAAGCAAATGCTTCATGTTACCCTAAATTAAAAAAAGACCGTGAGGGTTATATAAACCCGATTATCATTATACTATTTTTATTTTGGCCTAAAAGTTATGATTATAAGCTAAATAAACAGAATACCAACCAAGAGCCTTCTTTTTATGGGAACCCCCAAGTACTTCAGTCCATGTGAAACTAATACTAACATCCCGTTTCTCTTTGGTAACATTTATAGCGGTGAATACAAATACTGCGCACGGTAGGCTACTGTCCTGTAAATAATAATAATAATAATAATAAATAAATAATCTTTATTGTACACCAATTTGAGACAGTACATCAAGGAACAAATAAAGAAAATAGGGTACAAAGGCGGCCTTATCGCTAAAAGCGATATCTACCAGGCAACCTTTGGGTGGATAGAATAATAAAGTAGGATATTAAATGAGGTAGTTATAGCTTGGCGTACTCAGTGCTTATTTATATAATGTAAAAGAGTAAACATTAAAAAACAAATTTATTTACTTTTAATATAGAATTATATACATACATACACACACATACATACATACATACATACATACATACATACATACATACATACATACATAAGTACATTTAGAAACAAGATACAATGACAGATAGGTGACACTAGGTGAAGAAACAACAATGAACTACAGTGTGGAGAGATAATGCTCCCTCACGCGTGCCTTGAACGTGACCAGTGACTTTGCTTGTTTTATGGAAGGGGGAAGTGCATTCCACAGTCGAATAGCTCGAACTGTAAACGATTTGTCGTAGGATTTACTCTCATGCTGGGGCATCTCAAGTCTCAGATCTCCCGACGACCGTACTGGTCTAAAATGTGTGTCATGGTAGAACTTGAAACGTTCTTTAAGGTAATATGGCGTAGTAGGATTAAACAGTATATTGTAGAGAAGGGATAGGATATGAGTATTCCGGCGAAGGCGGATCGGCAGCCACTTGAGTTTAGCTCGGTATTCGGAAACGTGGTCATATTTTCGTAAGCCAAATATAAACCTTATACAGAAATTTTGGAGTCGCTCAAGTTTATCTAACTGCGCTTCAGTAAGGTCTGGATAGCTGACGTCGGCATAATCAAGAATGGGAAGGAGAAGTGATTGAGCAAGCGCAATTTTGGTAGCGGTTGGTAGAAAGTTTCGAAGTCTACGTAAAGACTTGGCTGACGCAAATATTTTCCGGCTGACCTGCCCCAGTTGCGGTCCCCAAGAAAAGTCTCGATCTATGGTAATGCCTAGATCTTTCACTGAGTCGCTGTATGGTATTATGGTACCGTTAAAAACAATAGGTGGAATCTGCGACCATGTAATTTTGCAACGTAACCGAGGGCTACCGACTACAATGACCTGGGTCTTCGCAGGGTTAACCTTTAAACCGTAAGCCGCGCTCCATTCTGAGATTCGAGCTAAGTCGGTATTCACCATTTTTACCGCCTCGGTGAATTCACCAGGAGGTGCCTGAGAGTAAATTTGCAGATCGTCAGCATACAAGTGGTAGGGAGAAAGAAGTTCATCAGAGATAGAATTTATAAAAATAGCAAAGAGTAGAGGAGAAAGAACGCCCCCCTGCGGTACGCCAGCAGTCGTATCAGACCAGGAAGAGTATGAACCTTCAATGGCAACACGCTGCCGGCGGCCAGACAGGTAACTACGAAAGAAATCAATCACAGCCGGCGATATGTTAAGAGAGCCCAGTATTCCAAGTAAGATATCGAAATCAACGGTGTTGAATGCATTGCTAAAATCTAGCAAGGTAAGCAGAGTTAGATTGCCGTTTTCGATACCCGATCGTATGTCGTCTGTGATGTTGACAAGTGCTGTAGTGGTACTATGCCCCGGACGGAACCCTGATTGGTAAGGATTGAGGAGACTGTGTTTGGTGAGGAAAGCACTTAGCTGGTTATAGATGAGGCGTTCCAGGACTTTAGAGAGGAAGGGTAAAATGGAAATAGGACGGTAATCGGAAAAGGAGTCTGGGTTTGGTTTTTTGGGAAGAGGAGTGATTTGTGCGTCCTTCCATGCAGAAGGAAAAATGCAGCTAGATAAGGAATAGTTAAGGATATGGCAAATGACAGGAAGGATTTCGTCCAGGACAGGGAGTATCATCTTACGGCTAACACAATCACTCCCCACCGCATTGGAACTAATGGAAACTATACTCTTCCTAACATCACAAGCTGTGAGTTGATTAAAGGAAAATTGTGAATAGTTGGGAGAAGGAAGAGAAGAAAGATAGCTTAAAGTTTTAGTTTTGATAAACCCATTAATATTGGGCGAAGAGGAAAAGTGTTTATTAAGAGATTCAAAGTCCAGGTTTCTAGTAATCCCGTCCCGACGCAGTTTCCCAACTCCCATGGATCTTAGGAATGTCCAGATCTTGGCTGCGTCGCCATTCTCTACAGATTGATGAATGTGGCGGCGTTGTGCATCCCTACACATCTTGTTGCTACGATTTCGAGCTGCAACATACTTCTCGCGGTTCACAGGATTAGGTAGGCGTTTAAATTTGGATTTCGCAGCTGCTTTCCTGTGAATTACAACCCTGATCTCTTCTGTCAGCCACGGCGCTGGTACATGTTTTATTTTAACTGGCCGTATCGGGGCATGGATGTCATACAGTTCAATGAGTTTTTTATTAAACATGCTGATTTTGTCATCAGTCCCCACGGCAGCAAAAAGTTCAGACCAGTCAATGCCGCCGGCATCCTCACGAAGCCTCTCAAGATCCATACCACCAAAATTGCGCTGAAAGAATGTTTTGGGTTTAGATTTCGGAGGACAGACTTTGTACGAGAGGAAGATAAGATCATGGTAGGAAAAGTTGTCAGCAGAACATCGTCCGTGCTTGACAACGTGCTGGTCAGACGACACAAGGATAAGGTCAAGAAGAGAAGGTGAACAATTAGGAAAGTGGTGAGTGGTGAGTGAGTGGTAAATAAACATTTATTTTTAGCAAAAAAAGCAATAGTCATGTTTCCAAAAGAAAGAAAATAAGAATGGCCAAAACGTGTAGGCTGGAAAACGAAAAAATAAACGTGACTCAGATAACACATGATTGTTTGAGCCGCAACATGAATGATAAAATATAAACAATTACTTCCAATTCAACAGTTTCAACAAATATTTCCTCCTTATCTTTAAAGATGAAAAGGAAAACTGTATCAAGGAAAAGTAGTGACGTTAGTGATTCAATAAATAACAGGTAATCCCTTGACATCAGCCTAGAAATGTTGCCAGGTCAAAAGTACTTAATAAGTAATGATTTACCTTATAGTTATGTGGTATAACAGGCGAGATCTGTCGGCATACAAGTTTTATTCCATACTTGGTGAGGTCATAAGTGGTCCATGCACGCGGGTAAAGCGCTGTGTACTCACAGTCAGCGCCATTCAAGTTCCACTCCCAACTATGTGGAGCCTTCCTTGGTTTGCTAAAAGGAAAATTCCCATTTTAGAATACCCCAAAATACCGCTTAAGGTCCGGTAAATAACATAAAACCTTATCGCCGCACTTTGCAGGTGAATTTAATCAAGTTATCGTCATTAGTCCAGGTGGACGATAGTCGACTAGCCAGCGGAATTAAAAAGATAATCACTAAGTTAAAATTATAATTATAAACAATGTATAAAGATACCATTAACGATAAAGTCTCTTGTCTTTTGTACTTTCTTGTCTGTTTATTAATATTTTATTTTAGTTTTCTACTAAATAATATTTCACATTTAATATTTCATAACTAATTTCACGCAGTTCGTTTCTAGAATTAATTTTCATTTTAGGTACAAAATTTTTAGGCCCCATTCTCCCTTCAATATGAGGCGAACCTATTGCGGAACGCTACCATTATATCGACAATCTCATTAATAGGTACTTCGCTCGACTTCCATTAGTCGAGTCAATCAGATTGTTTTTTTTGTCAATTCTTTATGACCGTTATACACGAACAGAGACAAGAACACATTATGCAGGAGGCAAAACTGTAAAGATTTGTATTAAGACAAGGATTTTATAATTATACTTTATAATGTACCTATGTGCAATGCATGGTCTGCGTAATGGCGACTGAATAGAATAAACTCACCACCCTTTATTTGACCTTATTCTATTCTTTCCAGTAGGATGCGTACATCCCGCTGGTATTATAAAAGCTGACTTCAGGGCTATATAAATTGACAGAGGTAGCAGCACTCTCTGATAATCCTGTACCAATTAAACTGAGAGCTCCAATCGTGGAGATTCTGGTTAACCTAATTGGAATAGAAAAGGCTCAAAGTCCAGTTGTCAAACTGTCACGAGCTTTTGATAGTAATGCAATAAACTTCCTGACGGAGGGTCGATTCTCGAGTGGGTTCGAGGGATTGTTCTTAATAGAACAATTATTAGAATATCAGTACACGTAGAAGATTTTAACTCGTAAATATTTGTACTTAATGTGTACCAGCTGACAAGGAAAACTTCCGCCGAGCCTTTATGAATCGATTATTATCTTATTCATGCTTACCAATCATTATTACGGTCAGATAATTGTCGTTAACTATGATAGCCGCGATAACGGAATAGGTATGTAGGGAAGCTTTCATAATGTTGCTTTTATTTACAAAATTCTTTATCGATTATTAGATTGCATTCGATAATATTGTAGTTTGTGAAAACTATTCAAAATATAAAAAGGATTCTCATTGCAGTTATTATTAATAGTGTTATTTATCACTATATCGATCGCGTTTTTATACAATTATACATAGCTGTAGACGCAAACATATCTGTGAATCTAAAAAGACGAATGTCATCATCATCAAAATCATAATAGAATTAGTGTACTGATTTACCTTATAGGCAATACAGACAACACACAAATCTGTTAATTTCACAGCACCTATCTAGCTGTAGCTACCTGATAACTTATCATATAACAAATGGCATGTGCCATGTGCCTTTGTAATTACCCTGCTAAATCCGTCTCTATCAGAATTTATTCTTTGATATGATTAAAGAATCATGAACTTGATACCATGTAGGTATTTATGAGCAATTCATTCACCAAATAATAACTAAACTATATTTACCTATAGACACACAATTGCACTAAAAGTTCTGTGATGTTTTAGTACTAGTATACTCATGCAAACATGTAAATTATATTAGTATTATGGTGGTATGAGTAACTTACTTATTTGTAGACAAAACGGACTGGAAAATAGTCTCATTGTTGCCATTGCGTATGTTCACAATGAACTGGCATTCTGGCACTGAGACATACTCGTATATGCCAGGGTATAGCTGGAAGCGACAGAACTCTCCTTTGAACCCCCGGCCAATAGTCCCACCACCAATACCGCCAATAGGACAGCCTAGGACAATACATTAATATTTTATTTACATACATAATTGATATAACAGTATTAGAAATATTTTACAAATGAGATTGAATGTTAGTTTGTTATACCCAGTCCCTTTACAATTCGTAATATTAACATAAGTGTTTACAGGTGCGAATACATTTTAGTCTCAATTATCTAAGGCACTTGTTCTTCTTCAAATGATAACAGTAACTATGCCTTGGTGAATACTAACTAGGTGAATAAGTTAACTAGCACAACCATAACCAATTTCATCTACCTATCTTATAACAATGAAACATGAAAGAACCAAATCAATATCATCGGTACTATATATATAAATGTACTTGCTCGCCTAAATAGCTTATCTATATCTCTACAAGTATACATGTTAAGCCAATATAACATGAGAATGATTTTACCATCAATGAAACATTAAATGTTTATAATAAGATTCAAAAGTGATGATAAGCTAGAAGATTATGAAATCTATATTATAAAATCAATTTTACAGTTAATAAAAGTTATTTATACCAACATAATTGTTTCTTTTGGTGACAAAGGACAAATTAAAAATAATAGGTAATTTTTTTTTTAAAACAAGCATATTACAGGCTGGAATTTGTTTCTGTTCATATATTTTTGAGGCTGTGAGTTCAAACCCCACCTATATAAATTTTTTATTTGTTATCTGTGATAAGCAAAGCATGTAATGGCAGTACAATGATTTACCGCTGATTAGAAAAATAGTCCGGTGCAAATCGGACATATGCACTAACACCATAAGATAACATGCTGATATTTACTAGCCTTGATCAGAATTACATAAATATATTCTATATGTTCCCTAATATTTCCTATATATTTTTTCTTCTTGTTTACTTGAAATATCTTTGGTTTCTATGATTCATTCTTGTGGGTATAGGCTGAGTAATACTCAATGCAAGTAAAATATGTCACCATACACACAAATACTTTAAAATGACAAGTTAGATAAGCCTGATAGACCATCAAATACTGAAGATAAGAATAGCATGAATGATAAAGCACAACTCAAAGTTAGAAACCATTTTATTTACAACTTCGTAAATGTGAATGATGTTATTATAACTCTAATAATTTACATAATGTAAACTTACCATATTTACGTTGAGCTGATATCATGTGAATATAGTCCATAATAGGTTTCTTCTTATTAAACCTTTTACCAATGTAATATTTTAGGTACCTAAAAACAATAAAATTATTAAGAAGTTTTGAAAAAAATTACCATGCAGTTAAAACTGCTAGCAGCATGCCATTTAAATTTCAAGTACCTAAATAATTACATCATAGTCCCATATCAAAAGCAAATGGCTTATTGTGGAATAAAACCGAAAGAATTTAATGTGCATGTATGTTATTATGGAACTTTATCGATAATCCATAAAATAAAATATATAAAAAAAAATACCTGGCAGTCAAAGGTGCCATTTCAAAAACTTGCTTCACATTGGGTATAATCAATTGTTTGCTTTGTATCGGATATTCATGGTCCAATGGTAATTTTAATCCGTACTTCGGAGGCTCGTGGAGGCCTAATCCGACATCGCCGACTGTCTCCATTTCCATGATGTTCAACAATTCGAAAATATATTCTAAGTCCGGGAATGTCTTTAAGACTAATCCCCTTAAACAGTCTTTTAATCGATGCGTTCTAGCACATTATTTTCTAACTTTTCTCCCAAAAATACAATAGCACAACAATTTTACTGTTTTGACGTATCACTATAATTTGAATAAAAAATTATACAAAATTGTGACTTGTTTTCAGGTGATGATAATTGATAATCTTGAAATTGTATTTCTCACAGTCAACAAATCCTTGTTGTAACTTGAAAATCGAAAACAGTGACAAGAGAATGCATCTCTGCCACCACGAAATCTACAAATCCCAATGAAAGAAATAATGAATGTGAATCCGAAAAGTCACTTGACCCAGTTGACTGACTATACTGATTGACACTGACACATCTTTAGGTGCTGAAAGAGGTTTTTCAAAATTTCTACCAAAATCACTAAAAATCAGTTTAACCGGTTGTGTTTATTTATATTATTCAAATGAAATACCTTCTTCATTTTTGGAGGTATTTATATAATTACAGTACTGAGTAGTGTGACATACTATACTCGATATATTTACGTCAATTATTTTTGAATTTTTTAGCCACCACAGTCAGCTTTATGCACCAAACAAAATGTATCTACTGTATTGTACTAAATGGATTATTGATTAATCTAACCGTGACAGATTAGGGCAATTATTGGCTATGTGCACGACGGTGGCGGTGCGTAGTGTTTACAACATTTGCGGAAGCTGTCAAATAATAACAATGTAAACACTATCATTTTCTTTGCAAATATAAATAAAACCAAAAATTAAAATAGTATTGTTGACATTATTTAAGTGCCATTTATTCAATAGTTTTACTGTATGTAATAATAAAAACCGGGTTTGAAACTATCACACACTAGCGACTCGCCCCGGTTTCGCACAGGTGCAATACTTATGTAAAAATACCTACTAAAAATGTCCTTATACACCACGTTCACAGTTATTTTGTCATTAGACAATACAAACATATTTTATATTGATATTTTCCTCGCTAGAGAGCTCCGATAAACGCGTGCGATCGTTGCAAGTCATGAAGTGCTTTAAGACGAAGCGCGGCCATCAACGCCGCAACAAATACGTCCCTACATTTTAAATACTTTCCTTACTAATAACATTATAAATCGGAAAGTGAGTTTGTTTGTTTGTTTGTTGCACTTTCACGCCGTAAGTACTAAACCAATTGCTATGAATTTTGCAGATGTATAGTTAGAAGTCCGGATTAAATAATAGGGTACTTTTTATCCCGGAAAAATTTGACATTCCCGAGGGAAAACAAAAGTATTGGTATAGATGGCACTGTGTGTATTGGTATATGTCATAATAATATTGGCTTTTTATCCTTTTGCGACGCGAGCGAAGCCGCGGGTAAAAGCTAGTTTATAATATCTTCAGAAATATTCACTTAAATTACATGCTGTAAAAAGCATATTGATCTATGATAAATGCACAATTTATTTAAAGTACTTAATTGGATAAGGATTAATGCTGTATTGTTTAAAATCACTTCGTAAATAACCATTGATAGTAAAGGATAAAAAATGGTTATGGTATGTTGGCCCTAATAGGTAGACATATACCAGCGCGGGCATTTTTGTTAAACTTTTTAAGGTGGTCAATACTGTTGTAGTACATTATTTTGGTCTAGCTTGTAAGGTACAGCCAGCGTTTGTGTTAGTGTTTCTCTACTATATTATTATGAATGTATTATACACATAAACCTTCCTTAAACTGTCAAACACCAAGCGGTCACCGGTGACCGCGACCTATTGTTCTTTAATTGTGTCTATAAAACCGGTACTCGACGAGTTAAGAATCACTCTATCTATTAAAACAACCACATCAAAATCCGTTGCGTAGTTTCAAAGATTTAAGCATACAAAGGGGCATAGGGACAGTATTAGTTTTCAACCACAAACTGAGACAAAAGACAATAAATTAGTGTTAGCCGAGCTTATGAAATGTGGAAGAACTGCGACTTAACGGCCAAAGCTACTTAATACGAGCCCTGGTCCATTTCTTTGCTTTGATTTTGTACTGCAATCAATACATTTGACAGCTGATCAACCCCATTTGTTTCCAATTTCTGCCGTGTTGTGCGCTGCGGTCGTTATCTGTCCGCCACTACTCGCTTTGCACATAGCCAATTAATTGTTATCAATGAAATTCGATTTGTATCAACCTTAAATCCTTACACTTTGTTCAACTAACTCTCAACCATGTGGCTCTCAAAATTATGGTGTTGATTTTTCTAAGCATTATTTATTATTTAAAGGCGTCAAAAACATTCCAACGTTATTGTATATTTTCTGTAATACTACTATTTTGACAAAAAAATTGACGCTTGCAGCACTGAAAAACAAATGCCAATAGTAAAAGTTGCCATAATTATGTTAGAGCGACTTATATAATATGAAAGCAAGAAGTTATTAACTGGTTGGATTAATGCAAAACTTTATTAATTGATTGAATAGATGTGATAAGTCTACAAGAATGTCTGTTTTTAGTTAAAGTATAATTGCTTAATTAATTTATCATACCCAGCTTTTCGAAGAGTGGGTTGCTACTTATAAAAAAAATATCGCGCTGCTGTCAAGTTTGTGACTACATCTGTCTCTCTCTGTCAGTTTTGAGTTTTCATGAAATAAAGGTTTATATTGTGGGACTATTATTATATTAAAATCAATAGGATCTCTATTAATAAAGCTTAAGTGGTGCGGAACATAATTGATCAATCTAAATGATGTAATTATGAAATAAATGGTAACCATATACCTTATCAAAGTTGGAGTGAAAGGTTTCTAAAGTTTTCGTAAATAATAAGGTAAAATGGATATCCCTGTGCAAATAGCCGTAAGGCTAAAGCCTCCAAATTTGGAGGACTCATCGCAGTGCATATTTAGCAATCCTGTTACACAAATTGTAATCACTGAGAGTGGACAGACATTTCATGTGAACCGTGCTTTGCCAGTGGATTGCACTCAGGCAAACCTCTTCAACTCGTTCATGATACCACAGATCAACTGTTTCTTGGATGGTTGTGATACTTCAGTCGTTGTATTTGGTCAGGCTAAGACAGGCAAAACTTACACATTATTTGGACCAGGTTAGTTGCCATTGTTATAAAACAGAATGTGTTTTGTTTATTATCGGTCTCAAATGAATGGATATAGCATGCTTTTCAATAATGGTCAAACATTCTCTGTCTTTTAGTATGAAAGAACTGTTATGCAATTAAGCTATATATTATTAAGTACTGATATGTCGATGATTTTGTTCTTTTTTTAACTACATATTATAATTGCAGAAACAAACCTTATAAACAAAACTTTATATTGTTTCAGGATTTGAATGTATCCACAGTGAATGTGACCAGGGAATTGTGCCTCGCTTTTTATCTGAAATATTCCATAAGCTCAATCAGATGCCAGAGAGAGAATTTATACTACACATAACTTGGATGCAAGTAGTTAATAATAACATATTTGATGTACTGGGAGCAGGGTTAGTGAGGTGCTGCAATGTTGAAGAGGCATTCCAGTATTTACAGTTGGGATGGCGGCAGAGGTGTCAAGGAAACAACCACACCGTGTTCACAGTTAGTGTTGAACAGAAATGGGTCAGCACCAATGGTGTATTAAATCATAGAATGTCTACTGCAAGCTTCTGTGATCTTGCTGCCTACCCAGAACCAGGTCTATTTGCCCTGGAGAACATCATTAAAGAACTTCTAGCAGGCAACCCACCAAAACAAATAAACTATGATCAATGCATTCTCACAGCAATGCTTAGAGACTCCTTTGGTGGCAGAGCTTTCACTTGGGTTATTGGCTGTATAAGTGCAGAACCAGAAGACTATCAGGACACACTGAAAACTTTAAACCTTTGTTTGTGCTGCAGAGGCATCAAGAATTTTGTTACTGTCAACCTATTTGCTGACAATAACACTCCTGTGTATACAGAAAAATCAGTGTTACCACATGCAGACAATAATTTTAATTTACAATTTGCCACAACCCAGTGGATTAAGCTTGTCTCAAATGCAGAGGGGCTTTTTAACAAAATTCTTCAGTCAAAGTCCTTGTCTGAAGCAGATATTAATCAAGTCAGTGAATGGTTGTTCTTAAAAGCTGAATGTGATGAATGTTTGAATGGTGATGCTGGTGTAGATAATAAAGATGCAAATATAAAACAAGGTCTGCCTAGGATTGCTGAAGACACGGAGCCTAGTGAACCCAGTGAATCAGATGTGGACTCAGATTCAGAGGAAGATACTCATTCTGACACAGTATTTCAGGACAAACTTGAGAAATTTATGGAGTATTTTAGAGAAAAGAATGACCAACTGTTTGCAGACAGATGCGAGGAATACTTGAACCACATTGACTCTGATGATATCACAATATCAGAATTAAGCGGATCACAGTCTTTGCCTGTGATGACATCTCAATCAAATTCTGGGCGCAGAAGGACTATACAACCTGGTGAAAGTCTGTCTGGAGCTGAGTTAGAGTTACTGAGAAAAGTTGCAGCTAAAGCAATCTCACCTGAATCTCAAAAGATACTTATAGAATCTCACAAAAAGGATGTTGACCCAGAACCAAAGTTAATTGAGAGAGAATTACTCAAAATGATTGATACCCCAAAGACTGATGAAATATGCAAGAAGTATAAAATGACAAAAGAAAAATATACTCAAAAGCAAATACTGGCAAGAAAGCTTTCAAAAGAAATAGGAAGCAGCCAGTCACAGCTAAAAGAACTGATAAATCTGTGTATAGCCAAAGAGAGACTGATAAGTGACTTGTCTAAATCAATAAGTCACACACAAAACAAGCATTATTCTGATAAAATAGAGAGTAGTTTGATTGACCAAGACACAATGAGAGAGATAAAGAGGCATGAGACCAACCTCAAAACTTATAAAAAGCAAATTGAGCAAATCAAAAGACAAATAAAGAAAGATGAAAAACATAAAAATACATTAGATGTAGAGCTTGTTAAAGACAAGTTGAAGCTTGATGACCTCTCAGATACTTCAGTAGATGTTAAGGACAGGAAAACACACTCACTAAAACATTTTACACATAGAATTACTCAATTAGACAGTATTTTGAAAGAAAAGACTAATGATTTGGAGACTTTAGAGATGTCCAAAGAAAAGGAATTATTATTAAGGAAAGAAATTAAAAACCTGAGGAAGACAAGGGAATGTTTGCATGAACAGAGATGCAGTTTAGGCCATAAGAGAAAAATGTACAAATCTCTGTCAGATTCTGAGGTAAGCATAAAGTCCCTTGATTTCCATACATTATTAATCACTCTATAATTAAAATATAAAATTCAATCAAGGATCTGATTGCAATTAAGCCTAGACCACTGAGTAACTAAATGTCACTTAGTTGCCCCAGCTTGTGACTTGCAACCATTAAACCAAGAAGCAACTTTGAATTATTATTCAAAGTTGATTACAAGACATTATTGTCTTGTAACCAACCAATAATCTACTTATAATTACCATTTCAGGAACGCAAACTCCTGGAATGTGAAGAAGCGATAGAAGCAATAGACACGGCAATAGAATACAAAAATAATTTAATTTGCGGCAAATCACCATCAGCTTCTCTATCAGATTCTCAAGATAACAAGGACTCTAGGAGTAGAGGGGAACAAATGTTGATGGCGCGGCTTGACAAACTATCGCACGATGAAATGAAAACACTGCTTTATAGGTACTTCCAAAAGGTAATTTTACATTTAATGTATCTTTACACAAATGTGTGGGAGAAAAGTGTGGGAGAGCCATGCTTCGGCACGAGTGGGCCGGTTCGACCGGAGTGATACCACGGCCTCACAGAAAACCGACGTGAAGCAACGCTTGCGTTGTGTTTCGTCGTGTGAGTGAGGTTACCGGAGGCCCAATTACCTTCCCATTCCCCAATTTCCCCAATCCCCAACGATCCTCAAACTCCTAATCCTCAAAAAGCCGGTGACGCACTTGTAACGCCTCTGGTGTTCCAGGTGTCCATGGGCGACGCCGATTGCTTACCATCAGGTGATCCGTCTGCTCATTTACCGGCTTATGCCATAAAAAAAATGTCTAAATCTATCACTCTTATCATTATTCACTCACAATCCAATTAGCTATTAATTAAATAACGCCACTGTTAAAACCAATAATGACAATTCAGACTCTTTGGCACAGGTGTTACCTTATCACCCTATTTTACAATTTTATCGCAATCAGTGTGTGAACGTGAATCTTATTTAGGTTGTAGATACCTAATAGTTACTCAACTACATATAGTGATCAATATCTTAAGAATTTTAATGACGATGGATGTTGGGGTAACTCTGAAAGTAAATAAATGCTTAGTAAACTGCAACTTTCCTGTTGGTTCAGCAAAAGGATACGACACTAAACAATTTTTGTTAGTTATTAATGAAACGTTATTCTAAACTCCATCGTGTTCCAACTCTATCTCATATTAGTAGTTGTATTCGATATTTCAAGCTTAAAAGTTACTTTTGCTTTTTATGTTTTATATACATTATATACATATTATCAGGTGGTGGATCTGCGAGGAGCGTGCGCGGCGTTGGAGGCTGGCGTAGCTTCTGCTAGCGAAGAGGCCGCAATATGGCGCGCACGCGCTGCTGCAGCTTGGAGGCATGCCCAACGATTGAGACCACACGCCCACTCCAGGTAAACACACAAAAAGAAAATACTAATGTCATGTGATTGTAATAGCTAAAGGTCAAGTGAGCAAAGTTGATCAATCTTAGTCATCCTGCATTTTTGAACCAAAGCAAAGTATACTAAACATGATATTGTAACTCATCTAAAATGTTTATTTACAACAGGTTCCTTTTAGCCTTTTATTATAATAAAATATTTCAGTTAACTTACTTTTATTTAGAGATTGCTTTAGTTAAGATTATAATAAACTCTTATATGTGTTATATTTGTTACAGACACTTCCAGTCCATACATAGATGCCTGGACGGAGGTAATGCAGAAAGGGCCCTGTCTTTGGGCATCACTACTGATTCAGAGACATCTGATGATGCCATGAGATTGGTCGATCGTATGAAGCAGCAGCTTGCGCGGTGTCCAGCAGTAAGCATTATGTAGCAATTTTAAAGAAATCGCCTATTTTATTTTAGTAAATATCCCAGCCCTAGTTTTGAAAGGCTTACGAATCTAAACCAACTCTTATAGTTGACTGACATTATCTTTTTGTCTGATTTTCAGCCGCCACAAATACCTAGTCAAAACCTCCGACAGCTGATGCCAGCAACAAACCTACCAGTGGCCAAGGTGACGAAGGAGAAAAACAAGCTAATCATAGTACAACAAAATAAAAAGCACTGATATTTGTACATACTTTTATTTGCAGTTATCAATTCAAGTTTATTATTCATCTTTATAAGATATCTAATATTGTTTATTGAAGTAACCATGTAGCCATAGTTTGTATTATGCATTCTATTTCTATTCTACTTTCACTAAACTACATTACATAACATCACATTTTCGCAATTTGCAATGTGTAAATACAAACACTTTTATTCGAATTTGCATTATTTGTATATACTTTTGCCAATTCTATTCTACTCACTAGAGTGTATAAAAATATATTCCTTTTCTATACATTCAACTAAATTCGAGCATTTCAAGATACGAGATTAGATGTGTACATATTCTAAATGAAAAATATATAAAAATAAATTGATTGATCTAAGTTTTATTTTATCTACAACATATTTACACTAGACGACGTAACTCATGATTGAAAATTCCAGGGTATGCACAATATTCCTTCCGATAAAACAGAGTAGTAATGCGTTATGAAGAGCACTGTACCATGAAGTTTCTGAAACAAGTAAACATACAAATAGTTTTATTGAATCGGGAGATCTAATGCTTGGCAGTCGCGCTTGCAACCATACTATAAATATAGAGCAGCATTGTTATAAAAGATAACAAGGAAAAAATTCAAAAATGTTTACCGCATTTAACTGTTCACTTCGCGTCAGCAACCTCTGGCAGCATGAAATCATATATGCTGGTGTGATGCTGTCATCCTTTCGTAGGTCCAGTAGACCAAACCTTTTAACAACTTCTTTATGAAGTGCCTTCTCCACATGCTTATTACTGGAACAAGAATAAAGTGGTTCTATAGTTTATGTTCTAATTTATTTTAATTTCAAGTTGGCAATTTTATGGGGGAAAAATTGGTAACAGTGTTATATAGCATTTATGACTCGCAGTCTTATATAGAAATATTTGGTGTACAACTTACATGCTATATTCTGTCATCAAAAGCGTAGCTTCATCTAAATGACTGGCAATGAAAGCCACAAGCTCTTCAGCTGGACAAGAAGATGGTGTGATGAACTGTCCAGTAGGCGATACCATTAGTGGACCCGCTTCCCTGGAATAATATTTGCAATTTGAAGATATAACATTTTATTTATACTTTCCATAAAATTCGAGGACTAGTTATTAGTGAGTAAACAAAGTAGCGGACTTACGGTTCAATAACAATTTCGTATTTTTGCAGAGATTCAGGTACGCTCGGCGGGAATTTTGAACCACGACCATAGTAGTCGCCTATGGAAGTGATCAACTGTCTCAAATGACTGCAGTACTGATGTGCCGACACTTTCGGCATAAATTTCCTAAAATAGAACAAACTTTGATTGTAACATACAGTTCCATTAGGAATATTTTCTGAATTTCGTGTTGAATATAATTCTTACCTTCGCCGTATGTGTATATCCCTCAAAATACTAGACAATGCTTTCTCATAATTTGGTATCATTATTAAGGCACTGTCCTCTTGACTAACTTTCTTTATTAACTGTAAAATAATGTTAAAAAAAATAATTACTAATGTCAATCTTACAAAATAAAATGAAATTAATAACTATGTATCTTTGCTCACCGACATCCATTCATTTCGTACATCCATAATATTGAGGAACACATCGCCATCTAGACTGACCCCAGTAAACTGTCCCAAAGCTATTGTCCTGCCTGAATAGAAAAAAAAAGAATTTATTAAATATTTTACAATGGCAACTTTTCATTGTAAATACTAAATCTGCATATCTTACAACAATTGGAGCACAGCCAAAATGACGAGATTTTAGAAACAACATAATGTTATTTTTGTATGAATTATGTAAGGACATCATTGAATACTAACCTTCTAAATTCGTCATAATATTAGGATGCTGTGAAGCCAGGGCGTCTAAACTCTGCAATGCGCCTCTTATATGGCTCATATTCCAACCACTGTCGAATTTCACCTAAATCCATATAACATTCATTTTTCATAGTCTTGGATCATCTTTCATAAGTAATTTGATTAAAATGATGATAGTAGCTTGGCAATTAGTCATATATTTACTCAACAAGCTTTAAAAGCAATGGCAATGAGTATGCATGATTATTCAATGTTTATATTATACCAACTTGTTTAATACCATAAGTTTTGCAAAGGTTGTTTATTAGAGATTGCACTTGCTCCCTTGTTGCAGCTGCTGATTCGTATTTATTTTTTGCATCTCTGCTGTTTGCATGTACCCATTCACTGTAATATTGGAACAAATTATAAACAAATATATTTATATCTTGAACCTTAATAATATAAAAACAAGGCATATAATACATACACAACATTAGCACTGAATTTTTTCTCTACTACTTTCCTCTTGATCCGACCCATGTCAAATTCCTTTTCGTATTGTTCATATGCATAGTCATACTTTCTATTACCAAAGGTTTTGCTGTAATCAAAACACACATACATATGTGTGAGTGACAAACAGTATTATATACAGGATGTTGCTAAGCAAAAATATCTTAGATTCACATGTTATTGATCAGAAATTTTGTTCGAAATCTATTCAAGTGTTTACCTAGTCAAATGATTAGATAACAGAAATTTTGAACAAGCAATCTAGTGGATACTAACCTGAAGTTAGATACTTTTGGCCTATCAGGTATCTTATCAATGTACTTGGTAGAGATATCACAGGCGTTGAGAACTTTTACAACTGTTTCTCTTACGTTATTGCTATTTAATTGAATTTTTATGAGTTTGAATTCACCTGGAAAAAAGAAATAACAATAAAAATATAATTCAAAATTAATCACCATTTTTTATTGTTATCAAAGTTGTAATATAATTTCATGCCTGTAAAATGTTATTTAAATTTAAAAAAAATATTTTGTTTACCATCGGGTTTATCCTTTTGTCTCACATAGAATGATAATGGTGGAACTGAAATTCTTTTGCTAGATTGTTGGGCTTCTATAAGTGCACTCAGCTGTTGTAAGGAATTTTCATTGATTTTCTAGAAATATAAATAAACCAATATCAATTAATTTAAAAGGTACCTGAATAGGCACTTGTTTGATATTTTAAACCAAGATTTTGTATAATGGCTTTATAAGTTTCAAAATTCAATTATCTCCAGCCTTAAAAAAACTGTATTATTATCTCATTCTCTCATATTATTTAATTCTCTTCAATCTCATATTATTTAGATACTGAAATTGATTATGAAATATTAAAATGTAGATTTTACTGACACATGCTCTAGTCTACATGAACCATATAGATACTTGTTCGTAATTTGAATATTTTAGAACATACCCTTTGTTCTGGATATTTTCCAAATAGATCTGGATGAACGCTGAAGTAAAATGGTCGTAGAGCAGTAGACACTTCTGCAGAACTTAAAAATCTGCATACCAGGCCGCTGGTACACCCACAACTGAAATATTTATGTAATTATTATTGCGAACACCTTTTCAATAACAAAATATTAACATAAACCGGCACTATTAGTAGTTTTTTGATAAATTATTAACAAAAACAATGAGTAGAGGTTGCTTTTTGATAGAACTTACTATATTTTGGTTCTGCTATACATTTTAAATTATTGTGGAATAAACGGAATAGTAGTAGAAACACATCTAGTTATCTATTTTAGAATTTACGCACTATAAAGTATGCAAAATTATTATTTTCTTTGTTAAACTTCTACATTTTTTTTGGAAACGACCCTGAACTTGCTCGATGAAATTTTAAATTAGACAATAACAAATGACAGTGACATAAGTGACAAGACAGTGACAGTGTCAACTGGTAGATTATAAATTGTCGGCGATGATATTCTAGATTACCTTACATAAACATAGTTTGACGAAAAATCACTGCCACGGTGAAAACGGTGTATTCTTGATCGACCGACAAAAAAGGAAGTTTTCAGTTTGACCTGTATGTTTGTGCTTGATTATCTCGCGACTACATAGACCGGTTTTCAGAAAATTCTTTGTTACATTTATGAGTAGGAAGTTTAGTATAATTATTAATTAACCGATTTAAAGAAAGGGGTTGCTGAAATGGTTTTTTTTATCGTAGTTTACAAAATAATTATTTAGTAAGAAGTTCTAAATTGCGATGTAATAATACTCGACTTTTCACCTGTTATGTTATGAGTTCTATAGTTCTATGCATAGGAGATGAGTCTATTGCCTTATAACGGGTACAATTTCTAACTCCGCGATAAGAAATATTTTTCCAAAAGTCGAGAAAGTTGAAATCGGTCGACAAGTCGAATACCTTACACTTTATACTCGGCCACCACCCAGGCTCGACGTGCAGGAGAAGGAACGGGGTGCGTTTTAGCCAGTAAGAGTCCTCCCTCCCGCCTCACCAGCAGTAATTCGAAGATTTTCCCCCCTTAAAAAAAAGGTGTCACGATTGGTACTACCTACTTGACGGGAAAATGCATTGCAGTGAACAGTTCACTGCAAACTTTTGGGCCACTTTTCGTGCACTGACACTCCATCTAGACAAATAATCAAATTTTGGGGCATGGAACTGAATTCGATCCTTGAGTAAACTAAATGGGACTATGAGGTTAAACATTTTCTTACAACTGAAACTCCGAAGACACTGGAAACTCATCGTTAATCATAATATAACAAAATAACATAACATCACGCCTTTTATTCTCTAAGGGTTGGGCAGAGGTGCACATTATGACACTTAATGCCAATACACGAGGTTTATCGTTATCGTTATTCATGATTTTGTTAAATACCTAGATAGAAATTGATGGTTAATTTGGACCTAATTACACGCAAACCTATCTTGTAACTACTTAGTTACTAGCACTTTTTTTTCTTAAGGGGGGAAAATCATCCATTGACTTCTCCCGCCTTGGGTTAGGCGAAAGGGAGTGTCAGAATCTTACTGACTAAAAACCACCCCGTTCCTACTCTTGCTCTTCGAGTCGGAGTTTTGGACACCGCACTTAGACATTGATTTCAAAATACTTAGGTACTTACCTACTTACTAAGATGTTATGTAATTATGTTTGTAAGAGATAAGTAGATTATACTTATTATTATTTATTTTCTGAGGTCTTATGTTTATACATATAGTTCGTCAGGTGCGTGGTATATGATTAAATATTCTTGATAAGTGTTTGTTTATAATTATGTTAGTGCATTATTTACTCATACATTGAGATGAATATACCGCGGAAACAGAAGACAGGAAGATATCGCTAAATGATGTAAGTTGGAGGTTAATGTTTTAAATGATATAGCAGGTGAGCAGCGGATTGGCTGTCGACTGTTGAGATAAAATCTGAAGGCTGCGCGTGCGCCGGTGGCGCGGCAGCGCTGTGAGGTTGTGACGCAACGCGCCAGCGCAGACGCGGTAGCGCCGCGCGCCCTCCGCCAGCGCTGCGAGCCTGCCACTCGGCGAGCTGCTTCATAATTGTTACACAGACGAGTTCAATAATTAAGCGATAAATATACCAGCAGTGGCGGTGAGAGGAGGGCGGCAGTCGAGCGGCGGCCGCGTTACGTACCACACACCCGTACCGAGTGATGGACCCAAAGCTCATTCGACATTTTTCTATCGGACGCCGTAGGAATCTCACCGGACTGGTTCCCGCGCAACGCTGCGTTAGTGCGCCGCTCTGGTGAACCCTTTCGCTTGTAAATGTGCCGATATTTACATATGCGCGCTCGATCTCGCGTCGAACTTTCGATCTGCGCCCGCGCCTCGCGGCTGAGTTGTGAGCCCCGCGACCTGGCAGCCGCCGGCGACTGCGAGCCGCCGCTGCCGCCGCCCCAGCGCGCTCAACTGCTGCACGACGTGCGATGACCTACGTATGTCAACACCAACATAATCATTACATTGTTTACTATATTTACGGAGCACTAACAAAATACACATTAGGTACTTTGGACACCATGCACATACTTCATACTTATATCAGTTGAGGTAATTAGTAAAATGCTTATCTCCTTAAACCTAAATGACGCTATTTAGGTAGTTAGGTACATGTACGTACCTACACGTAACTACAGTATGTAAGTGCCAAAAGCATGAAACTGGGTAAATAAGCTTAGTTTATTTAGAGATCTACTTATGCTGTTTATCTAAACAATGTTACCGAATTATTTCGTCTTTATAAACCCAAAGAGCTAGAGAACCTCATCTATCAGTGCAGATAGCTAATGCAGATACGTCCATTCCATATTATAAGTCTGTTTGCATAGCCTGACTCGATTAACCTATAAGGCAAATTGCGTTAAAGAACATTATTATTAGACAGAGACACTAACCATATCAATAATAATAAGACGTCAATCCATTATTCTTGTTACTAATTTCATCGTAGGTATCAATTATTTAAAATAAATAATATATTCAAGGAACAAAACAAAACAAACGTTAAGACATATCATCGTATTGTGTTGAATATAAAGTCCATCTAGCTGCACTACAACTAAACACGTTATATGAACATTACGTATAAAGTATAACTATGTGCGCAAATTCTGAGAAGATCCAATGTCCAGCCGTATTGATAATACACAAGTTATTTATACAAGTATGTAAATTATTACCTTGTTCCAATTAAATCACAGACAGTGAAAATTGCCAGTCGCTAACTACCACGTCAGTTTAAAGATTCAAACATCACGCAACTCCTAATCGTTAGGAACTCCTTCTTAATCCAGTTTTGGAGAAAATATTTAATTTTTCTGTCATAAAAGTAATTCTCGAAAAGACTGATGTTTGAGGCCAGTCTGGATGTCAATGGTCAGAATTGATTCAGTTTCTCAAGATGATAACACTCTTTGATAAGGAGGGCAGGAGCCGTAATCTGCGTATAGCACTGATACGTTTTGCCGTTTAGGGATCGAGGGTCCACGCACTGCTATCGCCTCTTAGAAGACAGGTTTAAATATCCAACGAGTGGTGCCGTTTTTGGTCAGGTTATCAAAGAGACTTGATATGACGTACCTACTGAGATATGTGTCAGTTACAGGAAGTATAGGTTTCTGAACAGGACACTACTAGACGTAAATACAGAATACAGTTTCAATGGAGTACAAGCACAACAGGAAAATGAGGACTATAAATAATTAATGGTTTACATTTAATTATTAGACTATTTTTTTTTAATGAAGTAGGCATATCAGTCAGTCACCAAGTCCTTATTAGTCCTGTTAGAGTCCAACTTGCCCCATATGTTTTTCCTCGGATTTCTAACGTTAGTTAACTCTAACCTTTCTAATTCTGGGAAATGATAAATAACATAACATAACATCACGCCTTTTATCCCCGAAGGGGTAGGCAGAGAATATGCCACTGTACAATGTAACACCCACTTTTCACTATTTATGTTATGAGTCCCATGTAATAGGGGGTGAGCCTATTGCCATATACCTACCGGGCACATTTCCAGACTCCGTGCTATTACTGATTTTTTTTAAAAACCGAATAATACTTTGCCTGACCCGGGAATCGAACCCGAGACCCCTTGCCCGGCAGTCGCACTTGCGACCACTCGGCCAACGAGGCAGGCAAATGTTAAATAATGTTTCCCCCTATCTTATTACTGCGACTAGATTTCGTTAGGAAGTTGGTACTTTTCTCCTAACCCTCTAGAATTCATTTTTGCAATTCCCAGACCAACATATAAATGTAGACAGTTATCTACACTGCACTAATGTGCAAACTGCCTGTATCACAACGCAGAAGGAAATCCTAGTGTGGGGCAGCGCATATTTTTAAACGAAGAAGAAGGAGATTTACCTACATATGTAAATGAACCACAAACTGTTTTGAAATGTAATATAAAACTTCCCAATGAAATAATAAGGGGCCTGTTGTAATTAATCGACGCCCACGCACTGTCAGCACAGTCAAAACGAGGTCCGTTCCACGACACGAGGGTTTCCACAATAAGATAATTAGTGTCTTGGCTAGTTTTGGTAGTATCGTGTTCTGGAATGCCCGCTGCACACGACATGTGCATGATATCATTGGAATTATATGGATGTGTGTAGTATCAACTGGTTTTAGACGTCATTGAAATCATTGGAGGTGAATTCGTCAGTATCACAGCATACCGTAGAATATATTTTGCTCATCACGTCTAGTCTTCGTGGTTATCCTAAGAGTTGACTAAAGGACTACATATTATTATCATCTTACAGAGACCGGACAACAGTATTCTCTGATAAACCTAATCATATTAAATTGCTTTCTCCAACCTGCTTGCATGAAGGTTATGGTATCGAAGCCCTTCTTTTTAGCGGAGCCCCATAGTCTAGCAATAGACTCACGGGCTGTAGCTGATGATGATAATGATGAAACACGCTATAATTTCTCATCTTTCTCCAAGACATTGGGATGCGTAGGTATTATGATTATTATCTACTGCAATCATCTCAACGCTTTTTTTACTGCAAAGAACGGTATAAATTGTACTTAGAAACACGTGCAAGTGTGCCTACAAGTGAATGTTATGTTTTTATTAACAGTTTGATTATTATTGTAAAAGATGACGTCTCTTGTTAGATCTTTATGGCAAATACAACATGTAAGTAATGCTGGATATGAATCTGCTACATGTTCAACGAGATGGCTTTTATTATGATAGCATTTTGAGTTTTCAATGCATATAACTTATCCTAAACAATAAACAGAGAACATAGAACTAAGAAAAGCACCTATCCAGACCGTCAATTGAGAGTATCTCTCCTAGATTTACTGAAATTGCCTCCAGTCTTTAGGGTATCTGAAACCTTATGAAATATTTAAAACAATGTACGTAAATTACTGTATACCGAACATTAACAAACATAACTTTTAATTAATGGTACACGCATCAATGAACGTCATTGTAACCCGACTTCACGTAGGTAGATAGGTATTTAAGTATATTTTCCTGAAAGACCTAAGTAGTACCTACCTAATTTTAGTTAGCTATGTTACCTTCGTATATTAATATTTCTACCGAAACTGCTATTAGTAAATATTTATTAATCTGGCAAATAAGTATCAAACATACAATACACTCCTGAACGTTTTAGTTAAAAAATCCGGTATGACAGACTGACTTTAATTTTGTAAGCTTATCAATTCAGTAATTTTTTCGTTGAATATTTCCTATTACACTACAATTGAACATCAAATACATAGAGGAGAAAGTCAAAGCAATTTGTACATTTTAAATACTTAATACATGCGTATCTACATAGAAATAACCACGCGCCATTAAAGGTCTTAATTATAAACCAGATATTATGGTCACGTAGCGCTTACATTCTCATATAAACAATGAATACAGAGACTTGGTAACATATAGTGTATCACAGATTCATCCTAGGTCATACTATAAATATCTAGGAAGGAAAAATACATATTTGTTTCAGTTAAGTCCCAGGAGTGCCATTGTTTGTCCATGTAGGTTAGTGTAATTAGGTTATGTAGTATGTAATAAAATCTTTAATTGCAGGTTGGTATGTATGTACAATTAAAGATTTACGTCTCATTCATGATCAAGTTGATAGGACACTCATAAAGGCAGTAAGGGTTGTTTTACATTTTCTAATTTTAGTAGTCTTAGGAAGATCTAATATGTTTCGAAGAAGTGGAAATAGAAAAATAGAAAACTTACGATTTAATCTTCTCGGCTGAGTAGTTGAAGTAATGAGGACGAAATTTAGATAATAAGAATTTGGTACAGACAAAATCAAATGGTTTCAAAAAGCCCCTAGTAGATTATGATATGAGCAGTTTGATCACCTACCGTAGAAGACAGTTACCTAAGTTCTGTTCTTAATTAATAATAACAGATGCTAAAGTTACTACTGGTCACTTGGAAACAACTGTACAGTTAATTAGAGCGATTTTTTTTTAGTTTTTTCCGCAATATACAGTGACTATAGCGTGGCCATACGCGGTAAAATATTATAATTATAAAATCCAAACATTTTGGTTGTGTGTAAAATTTAAAGTTTGAGTCCTGTTTAGCAATTTCATTACGACACTTAAGGAAAAGTTTGTTTTACGCTAAAATAAATTATTCAGTTTATTAAACTTGCGTATAGTAATGATTGTTTCTCTGTTTCAGATAAACGCAATTAACAAAAGAGTTTCCTTATAACCAGTTTCTTTTTAAAAAATAGTTTAAATTAAACATTTAAGTATTTTATTATTTACAATTTTAAGTTGTGAAATGTTAACATAACTCGTATGTAATTGTGAGTGACGGAATGCTGGGGTAGGATTGGTGGGCACCAGAGCATGGAGACCAGAAGGCCTTCACGTCCACGCTTCGGTAGTCACATTGACGCCTCCTCTTTTACGCAGGCTAATTAATTGTGCCTACAATATACTTGTGTATTTACCGACATTATTATTCTGAACAATGGGTAATTATACACCGTTTTGTACCGATGTAACTTTACAAGGAATAACGATTTGTTTGTTTGTTTTAATGGAAGTCATAATTCTGTCATAATGTAACAGTTAAGTTTAAAACAATTATTTCGGTGTCGAGCGTTTGGTGTCAACTCGGTGACGTGAAGTAGTTAGAAGCCCTTCACAGGCTTTGTCTCAGCAAGACAGATCCACGCAGGTTCTTAGGAGGCAGGTTTGGACCTCGGCTGTGTAGCAACAGCGGGCAGGCGAGTGTGTGTGTGCCATACTCATTTGTGCGCGAACCGGTCCTGTAGACTCAAGCCACCGTTCGATTCAACCACATAATTTAAATAAATGATAAAGTCTCATGGTTTCACAATTAAAACTATTAAGGCCGTCGAAACGCTACGATACGGTTTCGTTTGCCCGTTACATAATTAGAAAGCAAGGGATAGAGAAGTAACTCTGTTAAACAAGAGTAAGTAAACGATAAAATTGCAATTCTCACGTCGTATCGATCAAATCAGAAATCTTATTTTCATTACCTTGATGATTATACTATGATTTTACTACCTTGTTTGGGCTCACTTTACGGGTATTTATTTTAGCTTTAGAGATAGATGTATGTGGTAGTGGTTTTTGAAACAACTTCGTTTATGTCTCCCCCTGTATATTGTACAGTGTACGGAACCAACCTGTCCCTGCGTACGGTACATGTTTTCGTCATTATATGATACCGTTCGTACTTGCTATTGTTGATACAGATTACCGTATGAATTAGAGCACAAGTATTGAGCACGTTGAGTTACAACACTTTGTTATATATGTAGTTTTCCTATTTGTATTTAGTAAGTTTACAAATTGGAACCAGTAAATTATATGTACGTTGAACTTTCGTAGATAGCTTTTCTAAATGAAATTCTGACTTCTTAGTAAGCAGTCTTCTTAAAATAAGGAGAACATTGTTATGTGAATAAATTAATGAACGGATAACATTACCTACACGTTTTTCAAGCAAAGAATCCTTGAAAAAATTAAGATCAGTACGACGAAGGAAACGTTAATAAACAATTTATTTTATTGTTCTCTAAATAAGCCAAACAGATTCAGAAAATACAACACCTGAGGAAAAATTTAGCATATCATTTGCAACGGTAATGTGCTAAAGTTAAATGTCAAAGTTTGTGCACAGTATTATCAATGTTATCTGTCGACCTATTATAAAAAACATTAATTTATTTTTAAACTTGGACGAAATTAGTATAAAGTAGTGCATATACAATTCACACAAGAGCAAATAGTTACGTCGTTCTTTTAAATAGTAGAATTATTGTAAAATCGTTGATACAAACATACACAATGTGTTCTCAAATATACGGAAAAGATTGTTACAATCTACCATTTTCAATTTTGGTATTTATACAGAAATGAGTAATTATATAGCTTTATCGAATTTGGTTGTAACAAATTCGTGACACACGCTGGGAAAGTTTACTACGTAGATAGTTGTTTTTCATAAAATTAATTGATTCACTAAAAATATTGAATTAACATATTATTATTATGTCATAATTCACACACAATAGGTATTGCCTGTTTTTCTCAATTCTAGATTTCCTCAACGTGTCAACTTAGTATTTTTACTACAACAACCAGATTTGTTATTTCAAACAATTATAAAACTCATCTAGTATGACATTAGTGGTTAATTTCAAATTTCTCAATATCGATCTTTGAATGGCTTAAGTTTTATTTTCGGTCATGATATTATTATGTTTTAGCATAACGAGTTCTTCAAGGTTGAGATGGGTTAGACGCATTATCACTTGACAATATGGATGTCCCCTGCCATTCAGACAGAGTAGACCTTTTTAAAATCTGTAGAATATTCTATATCTTATCAGTCGTCACGTTTGTTGTGAGTGATTAGAAGAAAAAAATGTATGAAATATTAAATAGTGCTACCGAATTGGGTGTGCAATGATTTTCTTTAAGGAATCTATGATCTCAGAGTAGTGATATAGTAGTACAGGCCTGTTATGCGGCGCGGGCACTATAAGAGTCAACTGAGGTCAAATGTATGGTGCTAAAGACGACACGGGCTATCCGCGCCTGCGCACAATGTTGCAGTCCTTACGTACTGCATCTTACGACCGCACGTGTTTCACATGACACTAATAGGACCTCAGTACAGAAAGCAAAATTTTATTTGTATGCGGAATTGAATTTCGACTTTTAGTATTATTCACATATACATATATCAGTGAAAATCCTTAATAGATTACGTGTTGTATCGTTTTGTAACAGAGTCGAAAATGTATTGAAGACATTTGAAAGATTGGTACACATTGATATACTGTACACATGAGTACCTATTTACGAAGAATTATTACAATGAATTGTAATTTATTTGTATATGCGAGAGCTAAATGTATCAAGTAAACATTCCAAACTTTGGCATTGTATTGTTATACAATTTGTTAAAACAATATCTTCTTTGGAAATTCACCTGAGACATAATTAGATACTCATAATTCTACAGAAAGCTAATATGGTTCGGTGAGCGATTTTAAATTAACTAGTTAACTTAATATTTACTTCATTTTCATTAAAAAAAATTTGTCTGCACTCCTGGGTTTTTCTTCTGTGTCGTAGATATAGTATGTTTTCAACTACTACATATTTAATTTTTTACTGTACTTTGCACTTAGACTCGTACCAACTCCCCTTACCCAATGCGGGAGAAGGCATAGGAGAATTTCCCCCCTCAAAAATTAAAAATAAAACTCGTAACAACTATTTTTAGAGTCCATTTGCTTCACGTTGAATTTGAATCTATTACATATTGCACAGCAGTTAGACGTACAGACTTTATGCCAACGGTGAATTAAAATTTATTGATACTTAGCTGTTTAATTTCGGTGTCTACGTTAACCGACTTCCAAAAAAAGGAGATTTACAGTAAACTGTCAAACACCGCGAGGACACTCGTGATCGCAACCTATTGTTCTTTAATTGTGTCTATAATGACGGTACTCAAAGGGTTAACCTGTATGTATGTATGTATGTTTATGTGCAATTACCTCGTGATTAGTTGAATTGATTTTGATGCGGTTTTCAGAAAAGTGTTTGTCACACTTACGTTTCCGTAGCTACATTAATTAACCGATTTCAAAAAAATAGGGGTTTGAAGCATAAGAATACATATAGAAGGTATTTTAATCGTAGTTTAAAAAATAATTATGGTCAATATTGTCTATTGAGTGTATAATAATGAATTCTACAAGGGTCCCAATGGACAATGGTCCCTAATCTTGAATATTATATCATCGCCTTAATTATGTCAATGGCAGCTTCTTGGAAATGTTAATTGGTGTAATTGAGTACCTACTGCAAAGTATCTTTATGCTATGAACATATAAGTAGGGACGAGTTGATACCTCGATACCTTGAAATTTCGGATACGGATTGGATACGAATATAGAAATTATTATTATACTGGATACGGTTACGGGTACGGATATGAAATTATTTCGGATTATCCGTTAGTTTCGGATAATTTCGGTTACGGATATTAAAATTTTAAGGAATTTCAAAACTAAAATACAAATAGCTAATGTAATTGTTTCGTTTATACGTCACGCCGCTATCCGATAGTATCCGAAACTTTTATTTCGGATTCGGTTACGGTTACGGATATTTTTTATATCGGATATCCGATAGTTTCGGTTACGGTTACGGAGCTCCCTAACATCCCTGCTTTATTTAAACACTAGCTTCTGCCAGTGGCTTTGCCTGCGTTGCCGTGCGATAAAGATTGGCCTATGTGTTACTCCGGACCATAATCTACCCCTATTCCAAATTTCATCTCGATCCCTTTTGCTGTTTTGACGTAAAGGAATAAACAAACAAACAAAGAAACTTAGCATTTATAAGAGGAAGTAGGAAGAAAGGTGGGTGTTACATTTAAATAGGCTAGATCCCTAATTTTTATTTTCATGTCCGTCAGGTACATTATTTTAAATCATTAGACACGTATTTTTTATTTTCTTACAGAAACTAATAGTTTCGACGATATATTGATTTGAAATGTCGCGTGACGTCACTTCTACGTACATTTTATACGTAGAAATGACGTTTTAGCGCCCACTCCTAAACTTTGATTCGTTTTATTTAAGTATTGTTTTACTAGCTTCTGCCAGCGGCTTCGCCCGCGATCCCAGGGGTAAAATGCCTATGTATCACTTCAGACCATAATCTACCTCTGTTCCGAATTTCATTCCGGTCCCTTCAGTCGGTTTAATATGACTGAGTAACAAACATACACATAAACTCACATATTTTCATTTATAATAGCGAATCTCAACCATTGGCGTTTCGGTTACAGCGTAAAGTCTATGAATGAGTATTGTAAACGTTAGAGTAGACAAATACAATCAGAAATCACCGAATTGCTAAGCTATCGGGAGTTTCATGTGTTATTGTGAGTCAACCATAAAAGATAGACATATGCTGTCGAGGAATATTTTTTATATAATTTTAAGGAGAATATTTCCGTCGTACATGATTTCTATGTAGCTTTAACCTATAAGCCTGCACACGCGACGGAAGCTTAAAAAATGGAGTAACTTCTCCCGTTTTCCCAATATTTCCCTTCACTGCTCTGCTCCTATTGATCGTAGCGTAATGAAAAGTATACTATAACCTGCCCAAGAGTATGAAGAATAATTGTGCCAAATTTCGTTAAAATCCGTCGAGTAGTTTTTGTTTCCATAACGAACATACAGACAGACAGACAGACAGACAAAAATTTTACTGATTGCATTTTTGGCATCAGTGGCGATCCCTAACCACCCCTTGATAGTTATTTTTTAAATATATTTTATGTACAGAATTGACCTCTCTACAGATTTATTATAAGTATAGATAGATTATACGACATACGTGTCTAATATTTTTTAATTACCTAACTTACGGACTAATTATATTTTTAATTTTCATACCTTGTCATTATCCCAATTGTGCCTAGGTCTGCAGGGGTAATATGTGTAATGTTATATTTTTATTCATTTTACATTTACCCTATTCATAAATTAATTAGTAATATTATTATGTATTTCGGCCATTTTTTTTCCTTAAACATTATTCATTTCATCACGACTGACTGTCATTTTAGGTATACCTGTGTAGTTAGAAATATTCATAATCCGGTATTACTAATATTTTATAATGAGAAACAAAAAAAATAAAATTATATAAAGGTTTTTACTAACCAGACACCATAGCTATTTTTTAATCATCACAAGAAGAATACATAAAACATGTAAGTAAGTACCTAACCTATTACTACTGCTATCTACATATTAAACGTCACAAATTATGTCACTTTTAGTTAATTTGTTGTGTATTTAAAAAAAGAGGTGATGGTGAAATAAGTTTTTTTTTCATTTGGTTTATAGATAGAAATCGCGGGTTACTCACGTGAATATACTAAGAAAAGCTCTACTAGTTTCAAACCGGCTTACCGATCGAACCGACATCGCTGGGACCGCGCGTACGCTGCTCATGAGGAAGACCCTCTGTGGTTCGAAACTAGTAGAGCGTTTCTCAGTATTCTCATGTGAGTAACCTGTGATTTTTAGTTAAGAAATATATTTATTAGATTTCTACTCGCTAAATCAAAAGACTGACTAAGCACAGCTGGACTATGGGCATATTCTACTTAAATAATGTCCACGTCTTAGCAGGCAGATTGGAAATGGCTGTATAAAAGGTTTAGTGCTATCATCAGGTCCCCTAGTCGTCTCTTACTTTATTGTATTTCCCTCTTCCGATAGAAGACTTAAGTAGCGGTGTGAATTGATACGGGAATGGGATAAACATACCTGTTCTACTTTCTTCCGTCTCTATTTACCCTATTTTACCCGGTATAGTAAAACATACATACATACATAACTTCACACCTGTCCAACCACCAATTGCTACGATTTCTACATACCTCTCTTCAACAGTCATGTTTTCATGCATGCTCGTCGGTTAAGGGTTTTTAATTTGACCCTTCTTTAATATATCGCCAATCTGGTCAGTAGCCAATCTGGTCTGTCCATTCGTTCAGTAACACTAAATAATAATATAGTACAAAAAAATAAATTACATATATTTATGACGTTATCTGAGAAACAAGATCTGTATGAATTGAATTAACTTACCGAAACTGGCTACCGACAACAGCGCGGTGCGAGAAAAAATGTTTGAAAGCTTACATCTTGCTAATAGATACATTTAAAGTCCATTATTATTGACTACACAGTAGTGGCGATATTCAAGAACTGATAAATGGCTATACAATATTAAATTATTAAAACAGATTACATTAGCAAAATTAATTCCAGGGACAGGCGAACTATTAATTGTATTATCATAACATAATATCTTTTATCTTCAAAGATGAACATCAAATGTAGCGTTAAGATCTTTGTGACGTATTGTTAAGACGTTAGTATAATAATATAGAAGTAACCAATATGTAATATTTTCCGTAGGACTTATAATTCTTCCAGAAATGTCACTATACTAATGAACGGGCCACGATTATTATTCTTTTGATTAAAATAAAATACGTCTTTTTTCTAATCAAAAGAATAATAATCGTGGCCCCACATCTTTCTTTAATATATTTTCCTATTTTTCCAATCATTAATCATTTTGCAACAAATTTTTCTAGACATTAGGGGCCATAATATTATGACCAGCCTCGTGTGAAAATCGGTATAGACTCGTTTTTGGGAACTACACAGTGTTGTGACTCCCACGTTCTGTATAGGTAAGGTTGTTCTACGTAAATGCATGTGTTATTTATTGTAAAATTAGTCAAACTACAAAGTACCTACCCTATTTAAGTGTATTGGCTTCTCAATAACGAGGAAATTTGTGTGAAATTAACATATATGTAAGTAGTTTTGAACAATTATTTTGCTCACGTGGCTTAGCCTTTTCGCGTTAAATGTATAATTACTTGTAAGTGACGTTGATATTTCTAATAATGAATACTCAAATGGATTGGGTTCCCAACATATAAGTACCTATGTGAAACAATAAAATTGGGTATTTATTTTGTTACACAATCAATTAGGGTGATTAAGGAATCGCTTTAAACCTTTGACAATTTGTGTTTATTGTGAGAAAAAAGTTATTTGCGACCTAAGTGGTAGTATGTAATCAATTTATGGAAGAAGTAACATATAACACACGTGATCCTTTTAATGCCACGCTCAATATTCATTAAGAATTTTAATCCTAATTAATTCATTAACAACTAAAAACCATACTCAAATTCTATTGCGAGACAGTGGCACTTTTGACCAGTGCAGAGGCCCAGAGGATTATATATCATCTCTTACGCTGATTTTAGGATTTAGACGACCTTTAACCTCTTTAAGATACAAATACAATAGGATAGGAAACACATGGTTAATCTGTCTTATCAAATCAATCTTATATATATAAAAGAAAGTCGTGTTAGTTACACCACTTATAACTCAAGAAGGGCAGAATAGATTTGGCTGAAAATTGGTAGGGAGGAAGCTTAGAGCCAGGAGACCGACATAGAATACTTTTTAACCAATTTTTTTTTTTACTGTTTACCGAAAATCATTAACGGGGACGGGAAAAAATGGGATTACGCGTACGAAGTCGCGGGAAGAAGCTAGTACTCGATATAATGGCCGTGCAATATAAATCCATTTCTGCCCATACAACCCGAAACGTTGTAACAGTAACTTGTCTTAACGTGTTTAAATAAGACTAGAAATTATTTCTCTTTTAGCAAATTGCAAAAACATGTTCGTGTCATGGAACGGTAGAACTTATTTCTCGTAAATAGGTTTATCGATATATATCAGCATAAAGTACGCATTACTCGATATTAGAATACTGAATAGAGATATCGATAAAGTACATGAATTGATATATTCAGTTCGACAGTAAGATATTGAAAGCTTTGCTTGTGACTAAGTTAGGTTTTATTACTTTGAAGTACCGTAAGTATAGTTTATGTACTACTTGAGGACTTAACTATTATTCGTCTCTTTACTAACGTTCTTATATATTGTACTAGCTGATCCGGTTAAATTTGGACCGCCTAAACCTTCCCTGGACTTTCACAAACATTTCAAAATCAAAATTAGACAAATTGTTCTTAAATTTTAGCGAGACTAACGAACAGAAATTCATTTTTATTTATATAGATAGATTATTCTTTTGTTCAGTATGTCACATCCACCAAGCTGATGGATAAACTCTGGAATTATCAAATTCGTGACTCGGAAAAGAATGCTAGGTATGGTGTGTATGATCAACTCCTTTTTCTAAGTACTTTAAATCATTGGTGAGTTTACACGTGTACCATTACTCATTCACAGATTATTCAAAGTATCTATTTTTCTATATGTGATTCTTCAGGAAGATAAAACCCAGAGATAACCAAGTAAACCGTGCCAAATAGACTACTAAATAAATGTATTGATTTAGTTATTCTCAATCTTATACACCTGTACTGTTTGTATTCCTTGGTGAGATCAATATTTAAACAATATCTGTTTATACGTTCTACATTTCCAATTTAAATCTATCGAGTGTTACGTAAAAAGTTAGATTATTTCTAGCGTGGGCGACGACTAGCGAAACTTGAGTTAATTTCATGAACTGCATCAAATATTCTCATTAAACTAGCATCTAGATACACCGGAGAACAGCACTTACCAGAAGTATCCACTATCTTATAACTCTATTAAGTTCGTTTTAAAAGCGGTTGCCACCAATTAACATTGTCATAACCCTTATAAAGAAAACATACAAAAAGTAAAAAACAAACTGTCGAGTCGGTGTTAATTTCCTTTAATCCAATCTTGAAGAGCGCTAGACAGGAGAACTGTCAATTACTGCGGGCATTTTATCCTGGGTATCATTGAAGCAAGGAGGAACGTAATCTACCCAGCTATTCCCGACGGTCGTTGATCTAATTGAGCATTTGAGCGGTGCGTGCGTGCTAATGGACTAATTACGTACATGAAGCCGAGAATTGGTGAGTCAACAGCAGGACGCGGCCGCCCGTGGGAGTCAGACGGCGTGGCTCCGTCCACACCGCTGGCATACTTCGTTATCGTAATACGTGATTTAAACTTACTTTGATAGTAATCAATAGTAAGAATAGCCGATCCGTGGGCAGTGGACAAAACCATACTGTCCTTTCCTGACGGGCTAAGCTCGTTGGTATTGCACATTGCGCTTCGACATTCCTTGAAGCTTAGATATTTGCAGTATGGATTAGTATAAAATAACACAAAAATTGTGTTATTTTATTGGGTTGACCTGTAACACATAAAAACAAAATCGAAGAATCTGATTAACACACACTTCGAATTATTATTATCACCTGGCAACTATATGTATACCTATAGGTAGGTTAAATTACCACACAAAACTATGGTTCAATTGAGCTGGTATGATGATAGAATTGGAAGGTGGTTGACGGAAGCTTAGACTGCCTGCTAGCAAATATTTACGTTTACTAGTTAGTAAGTTTAAACTCATTTGTCCTCGTAACGAGTATATATGATTAATTTAAAAAGCTAAAGACACGCATTTAAGAAAGAAAGGGTTGTCAGTTGATAATTTTGAAAATTATTCAGAACCAATAAATACCCATTACATATACCTATTTGTTAACTTTTCGCCGAAATTCGTGTGGACGTTGGATGAACCTACTTTTATCTCAAGAAGGATAAGAAGAAGACTGAATTTTGCTTATTTTGTCTTTTTTATCACAACCCGTGTTGATTCTGAATCGATTTATGGGTTACAAAACAGTTTCTCATCTAAAACTAACACTATTTGTAAGTTAAACACGATGTCATAATATTAAATAATCTCAGAAAGTTCTTTAAGTAAATCACAGCGAGCGGTTGTGAGGCACAAAACCAGTAGACATAATTTTATTAGTAGACATTTGACTCTCCACGTATTTATTCATTTGTAAAACCGATGTAAAGTTCAAACAGGTTGACAAATGATTAAATACGAGCTCTATTAATCATTCAGTATAATATTATGCTAACAAAGCAAGAATTCTCAACAAGTTTTAAGCCAAACGCTGCTAAAGCAAACTTGAAGTTGGCAATGTTTCAAATCCAACGGCATACGTCGCGATAGATTTAATATCAATTATTATTCTATATCTTCCGAATAAAAACTGGTATAAAGTGATTCTAACTTTCGCTACCGTCAAAATACCTCGTATAACGGCCCCAAGAGACACGCGCCAAAAAAAGAGCATAGCCGACAGAGCATTAGTTATTTGCGCTTGCGCGTAACGGCGCAGGCGCAACTCCGGTAGCAGGCCGCCGCGCGCCACTCGCGGTGCCCGGTAGCACTCAATAAGTTGCCGAATTTCATGCTCACAATAATTATTGCGGTTAGCTCGTATTTATGAACGCTCATACTTAATAATAATTGAGGTTTATTATCTTCTATAAAACCGCATTGTACCGGTATTTTTAAGTTTCTATACGATTTATTACCTACTACGGCTATAACAACTTCGAAACTGTTCTGAACTTTTTAGTAGAGCAGTTTAATGGATTTTAGATTTATATTTATTTAATTTTTCGATGAGAATCTAGAAAGAAAATACTGCATATAATTTATGATACGATTTTTTTAAAACCGAGCATGAATTATGTAACGAGTTTGCGCAGGCGCGGGCGACGGGAAGGCTTCCATATAAATGTAACGGTAATGAACGTGAAGTTTGTTTGATATTCAGTTTATCTCGACTGATCAAATAATTGACTGACTAAAGTGTGAATTTACATTTGGCGCTAATTGTAGTTTTATAGCTTGTAATTCGCTAGTATTTGATTGCTCTAGACAAATAAATAATTTGCTAACAGTTCAATGTTACCAAAAACGTGTCAAGAAAAGAATATGGACAACGTTTAATAAAGTACTTTCATAGATTTGTTGCTTGTGTTCTTAAAAAAAACATATTTTTAATAGGTATAATAATAAACGTCGCCATAATATATTTCAATATTAAAGTAAATCTAGATTTCTTATTCAAAGCTAGATAAAGTAGATAAATGCCCCATGGCATTAAGGCTGCATTGAACAAAGTATAAATTACAAATGGAATTATGGCAGTGGCACAAAAAAGTATAAATAAACTACAAATGGAATTATTTATAATTTTCAATGGTTATTTGTATAAAATGTCTATGCGTCGTACCTATATCATGTCACAACAAGTCGGCGATACGAATCGCACTGTCCGTTTCATAAAATATATTAGCGCAATAAATGTGCCCAGAAAAACTTGACCTATCACACTCTCTTACGTAAGATATCAAACATAACTGTGTTAATGTTACACCTGTTTCATAAAAATAGTATTGAGATGTACATCTGTGAGGGCACGTGGGTCAACATGCCGCCACCTGAAACACATCACTCATCATTGTTCCCGACACACTCATCGGACAGACACGCTGCTTCACTTTTATCTTCGCAATATTTACTCAATCACATCTCATTGTTATAACTTTTGTGGCAGCTGCGTCCTGCATAAGAGAAACCTATAAAAACAACTACACATCACCCATTATCTGAAATACGTGAAAAAGACTACAAGCAAGGTATTAGAGGAAGCGCGTCGTAAATGATAAACTCTGTTGTCACTTCTTATCACTGGGACTCGGTTTGGTGAGTCACTAACGCTTTTGTTTGGATTCGAAAAATTACACTGACTTGACAGTTCTATAGGAACTTTTAAAAGAATGTGTTATTGCCCTAACGGTTGGTTCTGGAGCTTTGTTTTGTAGTTTAAAGCGACTTCGAACCGTTTTTTTTCGGCCCTGGTGAACAACTGCATAATTGTTACTAATACTAGATTAATAATTTAGATTAGTCATTATTACCCAATAACAGAACTATATAAATAAGATTTATTTTAGCTAACATTGGAAATTTCCTGATTTCTCCCGAAACTATCGCTGCGTAGCATTCGTAGCACCGTAGCGGCCGTCCCAAAATAAACAAAAATAGTAAAATAGATTATCTCTACAGTTGCGTAGACTGTTCATTCTCGTTCAAGTTCACCTATGTATTGTACTTATGTACGTCTTTCTCGATTTTTTTATTAAGGTTCAATTACCTACTCATTTCCAACTGATGACAAAAGTTAAGTGTCACGGTGTGGTAAGTGTGGACTCTGCGGTTTACCATTCCGACTTAGCAAATAGTCTAAGTGTGGACGTAATGCATTTTGGCAGTTCACTAGAGAAATTCGAAATTGCTTTTTTATAAGAAGCGAAATGACATTATTTAGATATAGGCAAAAAATTTAAATTTTCTGAAAAATTAACAGCACTGACGTGTCGATCAGGAATTGGTGAATTTAGGTAGTAGTGTGGGTGTTGATGGTGGTGGTGGTGGTGGTGGCTAGTGGTGTGGTGAGGGTTGTTCCCGAAGTGTGGCAGGCATGTTGTCAGAGGGGCGGGGCGGTGTGCAAGGGCCGGGGGGCGGGGCGGGCACGCCCGCGCGGCGGCGCAGGCGCGGGGTCCGTGGACGACGCCGCCGCGTCTGCCGCGCCTGGCGCTCATTCGGGCCGCGAGCGCAGCGCCGCGAGCACGCGATGCGCAACACTTCAGCCCCGCACGCACGAGCGCGCGACCACTCCCGCGCGCCTGCCCGACACAGTGATGTTACCAGACTCCGCTGTTATGTGCCATCGGTTCGGTCGTGAACGAGTGCCACTCCATCTGTTTCCCAAACGTTGATTGTGCGTTTGTTCGAGGATATCGCGGATTTTGCGTACCCGTCGACGTTGGATGCGTTAAAATTTCGGGTGAGTGAGAGAGGCGAGCGGTCGTGCGCCCGCGGCCGGTTTGACCGCATTATTTTCGAAATACGTACGCCGCAATCCGGTCGACCGCGCTAGAACGATCAAAACATTATAACAAAAACATATACATAAATTCGGTGACGTTAATATATTTTTCCAGATCAGCCAGTACTTTCGTGATCTTACTATACTTTCACAAAAAGTTATTTATTTCATACAAATGTGATACTGTTTGTTTTGTTGCAATTTAGGATTCAAGATACGCTGCCAATCGAATTATTACATACCTGAGCTTCTCATGTGGTCAGCTGGACATGACTAGAGTCAATAAGATTAGTTTGAGCTAAACAATCGTGATTAAATAATGTCAAGCAAACTAAACAGCGCGTACAGTTACTCGTAGCAGCACGAAACGCATCCCGTTGATGTCTTTTACTGAACGCTTTTGGAAAGTGCTTGAGCGATATAACCATGTTTATATTGGGTGTTTGTGTAACATGACATGTGAATTTGGTTTCTCTTCATTTTAATATGGTGTGTATCGTCGAACATGCATTATTAGCAACATTTTTTCAATTTTGTTTTTCTCAGTTTGTGATAAATACAGAGCGACGTTAAACAGTGATAGTGAATTGGTGTTTTAGATAATAAAACAAAGTAATGGCCATATAATAATAGGATTTCATTGATATTTACTTTTTGCAGACGTTGTATCTCATCTACATTTAAATGTATCGCGTCACATGGTCACTTGTATTTTGATAATCCCCTCCACTTGCTACGCCGTAGAGATGTCACTTCGTTAGTAAATTAATCAACACATCTGCATATTTTGAATGACACAACTGTGTAATATATACTTGAGGATAAACTGGGTTAACTCCAGATATTCTCTTGTAATCTTTACATAAGAAGATTGTTTCGGATTATCGCAAATATTGGTACACATGGTACATCTCATTGCTTTCGAGCATATCTGGTTTCTCTCAGTGTTAAGAATATTCACTTATAAATTACTCGGACGAAAACATTCTTGTAAACAATTACAGGGAAATTCCGAAACAGTAAACAAACACACAGATAAGATTATAAACAGCTGTGTTGTGGTTTGGCGAGGTGGTGCGAAAATTGTTTTTTATTGAAGATGCGATATTTTGTTACATTGTTAATTCTTACTTTATTTGTGGCGCGTATACAAGAGCTTGTAAGATGAGGTAAATATCCGTATAATATACGCACGCACCTGTATAGGAATGCCTTTGATATGTTAACAATCAATTTTTCATTTCATTTTGAAGTAGTAGCTTCAATTTAATTGTTGTATAAAAAGTTGATTTTATTGTAAAAACAAATATGTACTGGCAATGAAAACTACAAAGTATCTGATTTTGCTGTTCAGTTAAAACTACACTTTGAAATTTCAAAAAACGTTGCGGCATATGTGAATTAATTTATTCATGTGTATAATTATCGTTTATTTAGGAAAATCGCGTTAAGAAAATTAAAAAAAAAAACATTCAAATAACAGTTCGAACAACCCTCAAAACACAAAAATTTCCAAAATGTGTTAAGAATTTCACAATGAAAATGACGACGAATCGATTTCTATGATAAGCAAGGTATTTGACCTTTGAGGTTGGTCCATCATCGCCCGGGGGGCGTGTCCTAGATCTCAAATAAAAATAGTCATCATCACTGACCACTATCAGTCATCGTTCACCTTCAGTCGGAGACGTGCGCCTCCATCTCATTCCTACTCAATGTACCACTCGCGTCACAAGCTTAAGCTTACTCAATATCTCTAATTAATTATTAATTGCTCAACCAAATTTAAGCAAATTATTTTCAATTAAAAGTGTACAGTTAGTGATTTAACCGATGTTTATTAACATCATCCGATCACAACGTTTAAATAAAAACGGAAGACTTTAAAGCCGATGGTGTACTCTTATGGTAGGTACTACAAGTACATAGGCTTGTACAGTTTTACTTAAATGTGACAAGAGGTTCGAAACTCGCCTCTCCACTTATGCATGTTGACCGGTACATGTACTACTCAATTGAATTAAATATGCATGAGTATATTACAATGTATGTTAGTGCATTCATTAGAAATACACCTAGAGATAAAACGACTGCCGGTTGGACACAGTGTCAGTCTTTGTTGACCAACCAATTACTAGTAAAATGCATCTGTGTTGTATGTTCATTGGAAATTCTTACTCAATCGGATTATTTGTGTTGATCTGCCTCGATAAACCTTACGTCCCGGTGAACAGTTGTCGGTCGGCTTAACGTTTAACTTGACTCAATAACAAATCTACGTTCGTACTTTACAACGCAAGGTCTTTCCGCTAATAACTAAGTTTCAGTTAAATGGATTTTAAATATGTCGGTGCTTCTTAAGGCCATTTATTATAATTATTATGTTCTAAAATTGTATGGTAAATCTTATGGGTACATGATACAATATAGTACAAATACCACAAAACCAATTAATTTAAGCATGGTGGTCACGAAAAAGTTTATACGCAGGGTTAATTTGTGACACCCCTTACTAGTTTAATCACAACAAAATTTTTATTCGTACCTATAAATAATTTAATTAAATATTGAAGTTTTTTGAACGTCAGGACTAAAGTTTTTTTTTTGTATCTTTACAGGTGGGTCGAGGAGAATTATGCGTGGGGCGTGCGCATGCGCGGTGGTGTGCGCGCTGGTGGCGCTGTGCGCGTGCGCGGGACTGGACGAGCGCACGCGAGGCGCTGCTGAGCGCCAATTGCTGGCACTGCTGGGCCTTCCGCGCCGACCAGCGCGCCGCGCCGCGCCGCCGTTGGTGCCGCGAGCCATGCGCCTACTCTATGAGGCTGACGGCGCCATTCCTGCTGCTGCCGCCAACACGGCGCGCTCCTATCACCACACTCCCACCGAGCTGGACTCGAGGTTTCCTGGCGAGCATAGATTTCGCCTCTATTTCAACTTGAGCGGGATACCCAGTGATGAACTCGCTCGAGGAGCAGATCTCACGTTTCAACGAGTCGACGGAGTCGAGGGCGATCAGCGACTGCTCCTGTACGATGTAGTTCGACCGGGCCGTCGCGGTAAAACAGCTCCTATTTTGCGGCTTCTTGACTCCATACCGCTGAGAACTGCTAAAGGTGCTGTTACTGCAGACGCGCTCGGTGCAGCACGACGATGGCTCAAAGAGCCTGAACATAATCATGGACTATTAGTGCGAGTGTTAGAAGAAGGTGAGAAAAATGTGGACGCTCAACGGCCTCATGTTAGAGTGCGGAGACGTGCGGAAGAAGAAGACGAAGAATGGAATACGCGGCAACCATTGCTGCTATTGTACACGGAGGATGCGCGAGCTCGGGCTGCGCGGGAGAGTGGAGAAACGCGCCTGGTGCGCAACAAGCGTGCGACACAACGAAGGGGTCACCGGGCACATCATCGTCGCAAGGAGGCTCGCGAGATCTGCCAGCGACGACCGCTGTACGTCGACTTCGCGGAGGTCGGGTGGAGCGACTGGATCGTTGCACCGCATGGCTACGAGGCGTACTACTGCCAGGGTGACTGTCCGTTCCCACTGGCGGACCATTTGAACGGCACGAATCACGCCATTGTGCAGACTCTTGTGAACTCAGTGAACCCGGCCGCGGTGCCGAAAGCGTGCTGTGTACCGACGCAGCTCTCCTCTATTTCCATGTTATATATGGACGAACTAAATAATGTGGTGCTCAAAAACTATCAGGACATGATGGTGACGGGATGCGGCTGCCGATGACGAAGGCGCCCCCCACGCCAAGTGCGGACCTAGTGATAACTCGTGGACCCAGTGTACATATAGTGACGGCCTCGAACATTGTACATACTTATTTGTGTATATATTCGTGTAATTATTATTTTATTAAAATGCAGATGTAATAAATGATGTAATTTTAAATTGAATCTGTTTATTATTCATTTAGCATCCCAGGTTGTAAATGCAATAAGAAAATTCATTTTACAGTAAACTTTTGTCAAAAGTCAAAGGTGTTTTTAAATACTTGTGTATAAATGCACTACATTGCACAACAACACATTTTTACACCTGCAGTAGTTGAGTAACATATGTAGGTAATTATAGGAAAGTAAATTTTAATCTATGAAATATCATACATGAAAATGTATTTCCGAAGGTTTTCTTCTATGCTGTGACTTGAACTTACATTCATATATTTTTAGTAAAAAATGTTACATAAAACAGTCAGTAGAAGATATTCCACAAAGTGTTGAAAAATGGAAACAATAAATCGATTGTAAGAATCATTCAGAACACATTATTATTAATAGTTTGACAATCACACCTGTAAAAATATGAATGTTTAAACGAATGAACCAAAACTATTGAACAGAGAACTGACCGGCACAATATCTTTGAGAAAAGGTCAGGAACCAGAAACACAAACTCCTTTATTCCAAACAACTTCACTTTCATCTATTGTTACTTTAATCGTGTTATTTCAGAAGCCAATGAAAATATGAATGAAGAAAATTTAACGTTTAATGACCTTTGAACAATCAAAATTTGCAGAGCAGCTTAACCAGGCAGCAAGCATACCCTACTCGGTTCTGTCAAATTTCTTTATCATAATGTCAACTTTATAGTTTTGATATAAGGTACAAAATCCAATGAAAAAAATCGGAAGGTTAGAGAAGGTTGACCTGTTGGTCATTGTGCTACAGTTCTCCTTTTTGGCATTTAGACTCATGTTATGCCTACAAAAGCCGGAAACAGAGGTCACGTTCAAGCTGCAGTCAAAATATACCTCAACAGATGAACGTGGTCGTTTAGAGGTGTGTGTCACAGTAACCTCGTCACAAGGTTAAAAGACTAATGAATGAAACAACACAACGACACATCTGAATATTGTTTTTTGTACGAAAATTGCAAGCCTACATATATACGCTAGTAAAGCTAATGTATGATCAACTCTCAGCTACACAAAGTGCAATTTTAAACAGTAGGGGTACATTGTACGGGAACATTTTAATGTGTGAGTATTACAGTACAACAGTAGTATACTCCCGGCTAAAAAGGACATTTATGATACAGATTCATGCCAGTTGTTATTCAACCTATGATGAGAAAAGTTTGTATAAGGCAGGAAAATAAACAACAACAAATAAGTGTTTAGCTATACTGATTTTAATCTGGAAGAACTTTTTCTGCCGTATCATCAGATTATAAATTGTATCCAAAACCACAAGACAAATGGATAAATCGTCAATATTTTGTTCTATTTGATTTACGTGAACATCAAAAAATTGAACCAACCGAGACCAAGGTGTCTAATGTATTTTCAAGAGTTTCAGTTCCAGTAAACGTTAGAAGTTTGGTTAGAGATCATCTGATCTCGGTTTCGATACCCGGGTTGGATAAAGTATTATTGCTGTTTTTATATTACTACTAGCTTCTGCCCGCGGATTTGTACGCGCAATCCTATTTTCTCCTGTTTTCTGTCTTAGGAACCTTCTCCTAATAATAAAAAATACAACAAAAAAGATTAGTGAAATCGGTTCAGCCATTTACGCGTGATGTCGTGACCAAGGAAAAAGTAATAATTTTCATATATATATACATATACACATATAGCCCGCCTGATGGGAGTCAGCTACAGTAAACCTGTAATAAAATCAGAGGCACCACAAGTGCGTTGTGACACATGTTAACTGTTCATTTGCACCATCTTTTCCGGGTAAGAGATCTCCTTAAAAAATGATGGACATAGTACGTGGAGTATGCTTCGTAAAAACTTCTTGAATGGGTCAATGCTTCAAAAAAGGTTCGTCCAGACAGTAGACTTTATGTCGACATCATCTTCTTTCTAATACTGTTCTTAAATCCATTAGAATATGAGTTAGACTTGAAATACTACTAGCACTAGAACTACATATATGTAATTGCATAGTTTTAGGTACAGCATATGCTTATAGGTACTTAGGGACTCAAGGTATCCTACATCAGAATAAAAAATCTATGAGATAATATTGGAATGTTAAAAACGAAAAGATCTCGATGGAATTTGTATGAAATTATGTAGCATGACGTCATGTTTGTTTTTATTAATTTAGTTTTATAACTATAATTGTATGGATATGTAGCGATTTGTACCTAAGTCTATACAAATAGTTTTTATTGTCTCGATTTTGCGGAAAGTATAAAAATCTAGTGTGTTAATATGAAATAATGAAATAAATGCGTGTTTAGAATAAAGAGTACAGAATTAGCAGATTACACATGGCATGCAGATAGATAGATACTAATTCAATACAGTTTGACCGACTTAAGTATATTTATATATTGTTTAAACCCACAACAAGCAATAAAACGAAACATTGAAACATTTACGTCAAGCAATGACAACTTAATTATTCATATCGATCATTTATAATGATCTCAAGCCAGGCTTCCGCTCGGAAGTTCTAACTGGATGCCATTGAACTACTGTGGCTAACTTTAAAGCACACCTATATGACTGCAAAAAAATCTAAACGCATTCTGAATTTACCACGCCATTCGAACCGTTTAGAGAAAATCGCAAAACATAAATCTCGTAACAGAAAGTAGATTGCAGCACATAAACAAAATGTTTTAAAGTGTTGCAGCTTGAATCACTGGATACGTAATAATTTAATTGTCTAAGAGCGTAGAGTTTATTCTCGGACACTCCGTATGCCGTATGCATGCGGGGCCGCATTCCTCCGAGGAAATTCATCTAGTTGAATTGTATAAGGTTAGCTAGCCCGTAGCCGCATGACGCGCGCTCAAGCCTTTCTTTTCTCATCGTATCTTCTAACAATACAATCCACACCACACAAATAACTAGTTTTGACACTTTTAAGCATCCTTACTTTAAAATATAAGGGTCGTACAATTTCATGGTCTTCATTCATTCTTAAAATATCATGTAAAAGCTTATAAAGTCGTCTGAAAAGAATGTCAGAGATAATATTTAAAGTGGAATCCATTTAGAGTGTGGCGGGCAGGTCTCCGAATTTCAAATATTTCGTCACAAGGCGGCTATATATCATGTTTTTGCCTGGACGCAGGAATGCGCGGCCGTATAATTTGGCCGGCCACCCGGCAACTCCGCGTCTGCCGCGCCACCCGCCCTACGTCTATATTATCAGTAGATAAATTCAAGCTTTGTCTTTGCCTCGTATTTCGTCCTCTCGAGATTTTACTTTTGTTTCTTTTTTTCGTTCGCTTTGGACGGCAACAAAAAACTGAGTGGAGGCGAACGAAGTGGGTATAATTTATTTTATAGTCGGCTCGCTCGTAACTCGACGGTGGACGGCTGGACGCCGATTTATCCCCATCTCGGCGTAATTAACGTAAATGGATTGGTCAGCGTCGGTGCCTGTGAGCGGGCCGCCTCGGACCTCGCTGCGGCCGAGCCACTCCCTGCTCATCAACAGAAGCCGGGGCCAATCCGCGGAGGGCAGTACCAGTGCCTCCAGATAATACCTCGTGTGATCTGGCTTAATCCAATTAGAGTTTTTTCAAACCGCAAGCCGAATAAGATACGAAAATCGTTTGTTGATTACGTACGCTCGGTTCCCAAGGAGCGCGGCGACTTATCCCTAAGGGAATTATAATTGTTTTGCATTCTTGCACTGGTATAAAAACAAAAGGGCGAGGTACGGGCCCCCCGCGCTGCTGCCCTGCAGACCAGACTAAAGTCTGACGACTTGCATTCCCTCGAGACAAAAAGCTACAAATGAATTGGAGCGAGCTTTCGACTGCGCTCACGTGGAAACTGATTGCTTTTGTTTGGAACATCGGCTTGAAACATTGTTGTTGTAATCATTTAATTGTTTGATAATAACTTGGCTATAAAACTAAATTTCATTATAATTATACACGTCAATTGTTAGTTTGAATATAATTGAAGTTTTATTTTTTTAAATTAACAAAGTAAAAGAGTGACAAAATGTTTTTTAATGCTAGTGTTTCAATGTTTGTTTGTTACCTGAAAAATACGGCTTGTACTACAGGCAGATACTACACTTGAATATAGTTCACATCTATTTATTTAAACTTTAGTCAATGTCAGTTTTAGACGATTACACATTTAAGTTAAACTATAAAATAATTGCTGAAAAATCTGAAAATAAGACATAATACTTTGACTGCACGGTTGGTGCGGTGGCTGGGCAACCGGCTGCCGTGCAACGTGTCGCGGGTTCGATTCCCGCACGGAACAACACTTTGTGTGATCCACAAATTGTTGTTTCGGGTCTGGGTGTGTGTGTGTGTCAAATTGTATGTCTGTAAACGCACCCACGACACAGGAGAAAATCCTAGTGTGGGGCAACGTTTTTTTTAAAGAGAAGAGAGAAAGAGATAATAAGTCATCCATTCGAGTATAAGCATTCCGTCATTCATCGTCGTTTATTTCAAGTTTTTTTTTAATTCGTGCCTAGCAATTCCGAGGTCATGGCATCGATATAACCAGCCTCAACAGTGATAATAGCTGTAGCAAAAACTCATTTCACATAATACCCAACAGGTGTGCTCTGTAGCACAATATTGCGAAATTGTTTAGTTTACAATGTTTTTATGCAAAAGTAATAAAGTAATATGAAGAAAAAACCAGTTTAATTTGTGCATGCTTGGAATATTTTAGAGGAGGCGTGCGGTCGATGGCCGTACCGCGGCCGCGAGACTCCGGCGCAATACGACGCAGGCCCGCGGATGCGACCGCGCACCCCGCCATCTACACAACCACCTTATCTTATCAAGTGCATACTCAACATACGGATACCATCTGGCCACACGCGGTAACAATCAAACTGCACGCTTTTATTACCTACTTTCATACATTATTTGACTGTTTAGCTTATCTTAATCTCAAGCTTATTCATTTAATTTTTTCCAAGAATGTCGTATGCAAATCCGTTTTTATTTTTTAAGACTTGGTTCGTGTGTACTCAGAGTACTTACACTTACGTGGCAACCCTAACAACTACTTGCGTTACGTACAAATTATAACAGGCCGTAATCTGTTTTCTTACTTCGGCTCATTTGGAATTTTCAGAATTCTTATTCACTTAAACGAAAAAGAATAAGGCGCGCGACGCGGCGTGAAATATTTAACACGTACCACCGACTTGTTTGCGTTTCGAATTTGAGCATCAGAGCACATCTCGCTACCATCAATTTGACTGTCCATCACACTTTCAACCTTTCCCTCTGATGCTGAAGGTTGAAAAAGAAATATAATTAATTTGTCGAAGTAAAAATAATATAGTCGCGTGCCACGGAACTCGCAAGCCGTGCATTTTATTTGTCTCGTACGCACCTCAATCACAATCGACTTTCACCATAAGGGCAGCGCCACATGGACCATAGTCATATCACAGATATCATGCCAAGTACCGTTACCTAATGCAAGAACCAGAACAAGCTTTTATTTTATACAAATGAACACGCTATACAAAGTAACTTAAATGAAAGGGCCCTTATGAACACACCTTTATCGTCAAGTGCAGTTTGTAAAGCGTGTCACTCAAGCATTACTGCTATCACGCTGAGCTGAGCTGTTGATGTACGCCCTTAGCTCGTTCGCTGTTGAACAGTTTAATCATCCCGTTACAACACTGTAGCGAGCCTTTCTGAAATGATGCTTAGGTACATTATAAACGCTATTAATCACTTTCGTGGGGAATAATGTTTATAAATACGTTTACATTTGTTACAAACAATCGTTCTAAGTTTAATTAAACCGACAAGTAAAGTTCATCGAGTGAGAGTGCAGCTCTAGAGAACAGTTACATGTGAAGCGAAAATAAAGTTAATAAGCGTGGTTGGTAATCCCACTAGTGGTGTAGTTGTCACGTGTCTGTATAACGGTGATGACATATTTAACCGGCCAGCCGGCCCCGCTCCGATGCATGCTACAACGCATCTCTCCGAGTCGTCGCGACTCGCACCAACACTAAACAAGTATTTTGTCACCACTATAAATGCAACGTAACTTGAAATTCTGTACAGAATTGCTGTAAACGTGCCGATTATCGTTCAGAGAATTTTAATTTGGAGTTAATTGCAGGTAAAGTGCTTTGGAATATTAACTAAAGGAACGTTGGTACGTTAATCGTAGCTAACGTGTCGTATAGCACGGTACGTGTCGATCGCCTGCTATAATCCACGCCTTATTAAGCCATGCGCACTTACAACGTTTTCATAATACCTGGGTTTAATTGGCACATAATTTGAAACTGTTGCTTGAACTCTGCAAATAGCACACCGAGTAGAGGTAAATGATTAAACTCGTTTGTGAACTATTTTCTTCTTTACTGGCTACGGATGAATTGGCGAGTAAAAATTGGAACACGCATTTTTCACGTGCAAGTAGTTGGGTTATGTATTAGTGAAAATAAATTAATTTCTTGTATGCCACATTCTTTCGCTTATTACGACAGTAAGCCGGAGCTAAGTGTAAATATTAGCGCTCAGTAAATAAACGTAATAGAAGAATTCTAGTTCACAACACGTTGAATAGAAATTAGCACCTTATCATAGTTATTACCTATTACTGGTCTTTTGTTCGCTTGTTACAACTTAACACGTCTGCTGCGCTAGTCTTAATAACCGATCGTGTTAAGTTTCTTGTGGCTGCAAGAACTATATATACCTATCTTTGTTAGCAACAGCAACAAGTGCCAAGCGCCATAAATACCTACATGTAACGTCTTAACCTCCTTAGAAGTTCAAACGATTTTATATTGCGAGTCGCTCCAAATGGGGCTGAAGTTAATGAATTTTGTGTAAAAAGCCTTTTAAGATTTCATGCGCTCCTTAATTCTGGGTTTGGAAGGTTATTATTCATTATATTATTATGACTGACATAATATTACCTCAAAGCCTTTTCTTGTATCATAACGTAAGACAATTTTTTCGAAAGATTCCTCATGAATCACATGGAAGAGAGCCCATACCCGTACGCCGGGTACAAATTCAGGCTACATTATTAAGAGAGTATTATTCAGCCCTTAAGCCTGTTTACCGAGTATGGGTTTTGATTCGCGACCACTGGGCGCGGCTCGCTCAGTACGCTAGACAGACATAAACAGCAATTTATTTCTGGCAACGAACCCGCGTCCTTGGCGCCGACCTTATTGCGCAACACCGGTTTCGAAATGCGCACACGCACGATCTATGTGTACCTATGTGCTTTGCTTATTACAGGTTGATACATATCATCGATTTTGTTTTATGTTACTTCTATAAATATAGAAGTCATACAAATGTATAATCAAGCTATGTAAGTAAGAAAATAAATTTCTTCTAATTGGATCATAAAATTAATAAGCCCTTTTTGGAACACCAGCTAGTTGCTACATCTGTAACTAATCCTTCGTTAAGCAAGAGTAACTAATTGAAATAAACTAAAGTTTAAAGTAAAATGCGGTCCAAAGGCACTTCATAGTGTACTACACCATTAACAGCTATATAACTATGTATGTCTATACACACTTGTAATGAAAAAACTATCAAAACAAGTTGCCAGGCGCGAAGCACAAGTGAAAAACAAATTGTAGTGGCACCTACATATTGTTTTCAAGTCAGATTTTTTCTGGTAAGAGTATGAACCTCTAGAGTTAGGGAGCTACGAAATATTGGAGAAGGTATTTTAATAATTGTAAAAAAGTTATTAAGATATCATAATTTTCGTATACTTAACGCCGTTTATGTTTCAATTATTATGGAATACTTCCTTCGTTGTAAATATGTGTTCTAAATAAAATACTTTAACATTAGGCATTAGATAAAATTTGTCTTCAGAAATTTTGAAGATAATCTAATGTTTTTCTTAAAACATACAATTTTGTAGAAAACTGCCGTATCCAAGCGTATAGAATAAGGTGTTTTATACGGATGCGTTGCGGTGGTCGAGTGAAAGTGGCAGCAAGTCTCTTGTCTCCGTGGAGCGAAGGCCGTCCACAACGAGACCGCTACAACCGCGCGACGTAAATAATATTCACACAAAAACTTGCATCTAACATAAACTAATTAGTTATACCAGGAAATCATTTTGTTTTCTTAGTATGAATTTTGTAACGGTGAAGTTTGCTGACCCCGGAATGAAGATTACATGTTTTTGTTTTTTTGTAAAATGGTTGACTGGGGTTGGATCAGAGATCGTTTATGGAAAATTGGGAAAACACTCTCATAAAAGAAAAGTAGCTAAATTAGTTATTTTATTTGATTTAAATACTTTTACTATTATTACAAAATTAAGAAAGTTTTAGTTAATAAATAAATAACTACATAAATATTTACAACTTAAAATTAACTACAACTAAACTATTAAAAGTAAACTATTAAAAGTAGCTTAGTATGTAAACCACGGAACAATATCTCAAAACTATACGTTCTGAGGTAAACAAAAAACAAATTTACTGAATCAAAAGTCACTAGTAAAAAAGTAAAATAAAAACGTATCATGATCGATGATCAATATTCTTATCTGAAATACATTAACGTCAGGCATTTCGTTTTCGTCCATCAGTCGATGCTCCGTGAAGTGTGAAACACTGTTGATTAATAATATTTTACACTCACTTTAGCTAAATTATACACGTCCGTATAGTATGTAACACATGGTCAGTAGTAATCAACATAAAAACCATCATACATTGGCATAACCTTGTGTAGCGGCCGACATTCTGTCAGTGTGTTAGGCCGCCAACGCGCAAACAATTTTTTTCGACTACTACCGTTATCAAAGTTGTAATAAATTGCTTTGACGACGCTATTTACTGCTATATTTGCATTGATTAGATCAAAAATGTAGTTATTATTTCAAAAATTTTACATACCTACGTCCATTCGGTTGAAGCTATTGTATAAAAACTATACAAACGTTGTTATTTACTGTTTGAGTATGGGTCCAGTAACAGGCGGTTATTTATATTTCATGTTGTATGTAACTCATTAGTTTCTAGTTATAGAATCCGGATGTAAATAAATCTTGTAGCAAAAGCTTGGTTCGCGGTGATGTGTGCGGCGGGCGCGGAGCGGCGCGCGCGCTCTACAATTATCGGCGTGGCCCGCGGGGCATTCCTCACAACGTGAGGCCTAATTAGTTCAGCGCGCGATGAGCCTTTGTCTAACAGTTCAGTTCACCTTGCCCACTTTTTACGACTGCCATTCGCATATTTGACCTCTGAGCTAAGGACATGCCCTTTTTGCTTTTGCTACAAAAATAATATTCAAGTGATCTGTCTATCTATACCTAATAAATTATTAATCGATGTATTGCGACTAGTGAATATTTGACATACCATATTTCCTAACTCATATAGTTGCGGTATGAATAGCATAAAGGTGAATAGGCGGGCCCGAGGACGATGACATTGAGGATTACGGTTGAAAAAACTCTAGATTCGATGAGCCAAAAAATCATTAACATTATATCTTTGAATGCGAGTTGTGTTCGAGTATTAGGGCGCGACTAATGTGTTGGAACGGAGAGCGGTGTACAAGAACTAGTCGATGAGCAAACATTGGTTCGTGTGTGTCGTGTGCTGAACACAGTTTGGTGTGTTTGCCGACGGCCACCGCGCACCGGCGTGAGCGCACCCAGCGCGGCCGCTGCCGACATCTGAACACTGTTACGTAAACATGTCGAACACATAGTGCACAAACACCGGCTGCACTGATCATTAAAAATAATATTTATTCAACTACTGGTAGGCTAGCTCGCCACCTCGCCGCCTTGCTACCTCACACACTTCACGTTAACGGATTTCAAAAGCTCGTATCTCCCAGGTGTGTTTGTTATTACGCTGGCAATTGTAACTATTCTTGTTATGCAGATACATAAATACATTACGGAAAATTATTAACAGAGATGCTGCGCAAAAAGCAAGTAAACAATATATTATTGGGTGTAGTATAGCTACTAAGTATTGTGTACTAGAATAATGTCTTGGGTACTATAGAGTCGCAGATGAATAGCAATGCACAACGCCCTGCAACGAGATAACACCTAGAACCGACACATCATTGCTCCACACGATATTGGTGAAAACAACCCACATCTAGTCAGCGCAACCAATTCACATTAAGGTTGTCCTTAAGCACTAAACAATGTCGACAATATGTAATCACCTTCAGTCACATGAACATATTCCGTCTGAAGTGTTAAACAGCACCTGCCAAAAACGGCTTTCGATGATGTAAATAACGTGGTTAACACATCTTCATTAGGCACACAAAATAAAAATTGCAAACAAGGAAAGCATGGTGTGATATTTGACAAATAAAAAATACGTTAGGCACAATTTGAGAACGTTTAGAGTGAAGGCGTGTTGTCTGCGAAGTCTGTGTAAGGCTTATTCTATGTCGGAGGTACGGTCTGGTTTATAAATAGCTTGCGGCGCGGGCAGGTGTAGCGCGCACAGACGGGCGGACGCCGCGCGCTCCGCTTCCGCGAATCACCTCACAGAATATCTCAACACGCTACACTCGATCATGCAGTCACCCTCACCTACATCGCCGTCAAGCCTCACGTATACCCTCGGGACTTTCAACATGTCTACCCGTTAACATCCACTGCTACACGCACACCTTCTAATAACAGTAATCGATTCTCCAAGATATGGACAGGCATTCCTCATCATAAAAAGTATACTCTTTGATCTATGTTACCATAGCAAGAATAAATAATATCTCTCTCTGGTCTTTATATAGAATTGTAGCAAAGGCCAAAACTGAGATTTTAAAAATCAGAATTCGCTCTAACTTTAAAGTGATCTCCAATTTAGATAGCAATCAATAAGACAAAACACCAAGAATAAAAGTTCATATCCCAAAAACCAAAAAACTGAAATAAGAACCCTACAAAGGCGTGTCCGAGCGCCGCCAGCTAAGTAAGGCCGCTTGAAATGCTTGACCAGGTGTGCTCATACATTGAAACCACTTAAACTATAATAGCCTCGTATCTAATCCTTATTTTAATAAACCAGATACGTATAAATGTCAATAACAAATGGTCGTATCGAGATATCATATTTCGAAAATTAATGATAAAATATTGATTCTCGTTTAAATATTATAAAGCTCGAATCATAGAAAAAACGATGAAATCGTACACCGATGTTTTAGTTAATTAATAACATTTAATTCTTTCCTTTGGCAGCGAGTTCCGAAGCTTACGTCATGAGAACTTTATTACATCGATGATTTGGCAGCGGAACAGATTAATTAAATGGGGGTTCACAAAACAAAACCATTTAAAAGTTATTTCGCCTACCGTCATTATTGTGTGCTTTATTTTTTCATATTACATCAGACCGTTTATTTAGTATGGCGTAGAAATCGAGCTTCAAAAACATTATGCTTTTGTTTGCACGATTCTTATGGTCTCAAACTAGTTTTAATATCTGAATAGATAATCTAGAATCATTTGAAATTGTCCTTAAAATACTACGAGTTGTCGAACGCAAAATAATAATTCGGATGACCGAGATCTTCAGCGAAAAAGCTAAGCTGATATTTATATAGCTAAATATAAGTATGAAGGTTGTACAAGTAATAAAAGTCGTTTGCGATGCTGAGCACTTTGCAATGCGCTTGCGCTCCAGTCGCAGGAGATAGCTGGAAACAGAAAAACATCAACGATACGAATTAATGGAATCCCGATACAGTCGGGCCTGGCCTGCACCCGATGCGCGGACTTTATAAATAAATATTGCTCGCAAGTCCCATCCGCGTTCCTTAACCAGTAAAAAAGGTATCAGTAACGAATGAAAAACTGTCAGAATTGTATTAAATTTATTGAACTTCTTGTCCGAATAATGAAACGAAGGAAATCAACGTGTCACGTAATCACAATCGATAAACAACAAACAAGCTACTCGTAAAACCGTAATACTCAATCATTTTCCTGTCAATGAAAAATGAATGGAACCACGAAACACTTTATTGTTGTTTTCTTTAACCAGGTGAGCTTTAAATCGTAGGCATTATGGGTTTTCACTTGAGATATTTTTGCGAAGCCTTATCTAAACTTATTTATTTTCCAAACTCAACACTAAAAGCGTTTATCGGTTCGATATGACCACTAAATATCGCGCGAAGATATTAATATATCTCACGAAGTCTACCTGATAAGTGGTTATGCAGTTTGTGAAAAAGGCTTCAGGATAAAAAGGTCGAGTGGTAAATAATGTTTGGATGGGAATAATGATAGGCGGTCGGTAGACGATAGGGCGCCGCGCGGTGACGCCGCGCCGCCTGAGCGTGTCGCGCACCCGCCTACACACGGCCTGCTACACCGCTCAACTTTGAACCGAGCAACACCGTGCTTCCACCGCGTGCTTATCGCCGTCCCACTTTATTATAGTTTGCTATTCATCTTATAAAGAAAGCGACACAGCTATCACATGACACTCTTCGTTTAAACATGTTTATTAACCAGTCAACCTGCACCTAGGTGTAAATTGACATAGAATTGGCAAGAAGTAATTACACGAAAATAAAAGTGCAACGATAAGTGGGTGTCGCGTTGCACTGCTAATGGGTTGCATAAGAGATCGTAGTAATGTTGGCCGGGTTGCATGGCCGTAATGCTCGTGTTACCGTACACGTCCCACCTGCGCCTGCGCACCACCGCCACTTGCGTCATTTACAACTTTAAAATAATAAAACTGGTTTTGATTGTGATCTATACGATGGTGTATCACGATTAATGTCCCAAGCAGCGCACCTGGCAGGCGACCCCGTGCTGTCACGACACTTGATACCATGTAACCTGAAGCGCCTCATGTTTGTACAACATTAAATCCATATTCATATCACAATGGTAAACCAACTAGTTTACTGCCCGAATCTGACATAATCGCTCTTAATTATGTATCCAACTTGATCGCTATCGGCCATGTCGAACATGTTAATGACAATTAATATAAAGATGACGACTGATTTCTGAGGTGCAACTCGTTTTTATATAGGTTAAGTCTTGATCGAGCATTCTTTTGTGTATTTTATTGGTTTTATTGTCTCTTGTAAGACGCAAACAGAAACAATAATGTAAAGTGGTGCACGTAATGTGCGTGAAAGACATTTCTGAACAATAAGTCCTTATTTTCTTTTAAGCATTCATAAAAACGAAAGATTTTACACGTGATTAATTCTGAGTTGATTTTCCATACACGTACGTTCATACATATGAGACAAGTGTTATTTTTTTAAACAAAGAAGACAACGACGGAGCAACGACCTGCCCTTATTTGGAGAATACAACATATCGACTCGAGCTGTTCTTTATGAAGTGCTGCTTGGACCCACATAGCCAGCCTGGACGTCTTGAAAATAATCGTTTACAATAGTTTACATTATTACTTTTAAACCGTTTAAAACCAGATGATACTGGATTATAATTGGAAGATTCTTAAACATGATTTTATCCAACGAATCAAGAAATGTAATCGATATTTCTGGAAAATAATCAAAATGAAATAAGTTTGGTCTATTATCGTAGTTGACGTGAGCCTGGTCAGGTGGGCAGGTGTAGCAGCAACCTGTTCGATGTCACTATCATGTTACACTAGGTTTCACATTAGGAAATTTATACGACGGCTCATATGACTACTGACTGTTAATTATTGTTTTATTGACGAGATAAATTATTATAATTATTAATCGGTTCTGAGAATGTACTGCAAAACAAGATGATTCATCCACATTTATATTTCGCCGTGGCCCGCGCAGATGTGCGGCCGCGCCACGGGGAGTGTTGATTAAATTAAGTGACATTTCATTTTAATTCACCGACATAAATCTCGGACATTACGAGAGCCATTATCGTAGCTCGCAGGTGCCGCGCCCCGCTAATAAGCCAAAGGTCTCACACGATAAACGGACTGACACAATGTCTGAGGGGCAGTCGAGTTGTCGCCGATTATGATAAACTTATTGTTATTGTGCACTCGCTCGCTGCACATAAACAAAGTTAAGTAACCTTATATCAATCGTTTATTGTTGTTTTCATCGATTTTATGTAATCGCGTGCTAATATGATGTAAGCAAATTGTATGTAAACAAACATTGAGCGCTTTGTTTACTCTTCAGCACATTCAAGTAGCGTAGCGGTCGTTCAAATAATAAAATACTACATAACGTATATACGTATGTACGGGTCCTTACAGTGTAAAGAAATAATGTATATGTAAACCTGCATCTATTTCGCAGATGTCAAATATTGATTATATTAAGTTTATAACAAATTCATAGTATTCACAGAGTGTAACACGATTGTAAGAGTAATAAATTATTTATTGGAAATACTACTTTTAATTCCTCAGAGTGGCATAAAACCCAGTAATACAACAAGTCAACAAGATTTATTTTGTGTAAAATAGATTAACTACTACTTGTTTAATACTAATAAATAATGTGCTCCATCGGTGAGTTGCAAGTGTGCGATGATAGAACGCGTAGTGCGGTGTGCGGCGTCCCTTACGTACTCTCGGATGGTGCGCACCCAGTCCCTGTCACTTTTATGCGTCCACTTCATATATTTCCATGTATATTGTTTGTCAATATTCTGCATTTGCATAAGCGAGCCGGAGGAAATATTACGAGGTAGATACCAAGTACGAATGTGGCCGGTCCGCGGTGCGTTTACATTTTGCAATACAATCAATGCTATGATAGACACAGGCGGGCGGTACCGCACCTTATTATCATAAGTATTTACGAGCACGGTAAACCAACATATTTATGTGTTTCTACTTAACGCACTGAAGATTAGGCACGCCCGTTAATCGTTCAGCTATAACAACCATTAAATGATGCATTAGCTGATTTATGTTGTATTTACTAATAGCGTTGAGTTTGTGTCCCTGTCGAGCGCCATCGAGACATCTCGGTACTTAGCAATCGTGTTTCTAACTAAAAGCATGCTTAACTTCTATGAAGGGTTAAGGTAAAGTAACTAACACGAGTTAACTTCTGTTCATAATGTTTTAAGTGTGGGAGAGCCATGCTTCGGCACGAATGGGCCGGCTCGACCAAAGTGATACCACGGCCTCACAGAAAAGCGACGTGAAGCAACGCTTGCGTTGTGTTTCGTCGTGTGAGTGAGGTTACCGGAGGCCCAATTACCCTCCCCTTCCCCAATCTCCCCAATTCCTGAATCCCCAACGATCCTCAAACTCCTAATCTCCCAAAAGGCTGGTAACGCACTTGTAACGCCTTGCCCTCTAGTGTTCCAGGTGTCCATGGGCGGCGCCGATTGCTTACCACCAGGTGATCCGTATGCTTGTTTACCGGCTTATGCCATAGAAAAATTGAAATTGATTATTTATTTTTGTGGTTTTACTACTGATTGCACGTATTTGTGTATAAAGCATAGCGTAGCAAATCAATCAGATCGCAAAGCTTTCCTCTTCTCGTAACAGTGACTAATTCTCCGGTTTTCCATGTAAGCATTACCTTTTGCAATTCAAGGTGGTAACTAATGGATTCTAATTACTTATACATAGATACTTAAAATACTTGCTGTGGTACTTACACATAAATCAAGTTCTAGGAAAAGATATTTAAAAAAAATCCACCGAATTTATGTATTCCACTAAAGAAAAACGTGCGATTTCAGTACCTACTGTATGCGAATTAACAAATAATTACGCTACCGTACTGAAAGAAAAAAGTCAAAGCATAACCGATGCGTAGCTAGAGGCGTAGGAGTCTCGTAGCAGTGGTGTAGCAGTGTCGTAGTTGTGGCGTAGCAGTGTCGTAGCGGTAGCGTAGCAGTGAGGTGCAGTGCAGCAGTGACGTAGCGATCGCGATGGTATAGCAGCGTCGTAGCTGAGCGTAGCGGTGTCGTAGCTGTAGCGTAGCAGTGTAGCAACAATGCGTAGCGTCGTCATATTTTCGTATCTATAACGTACTAGGGTTGTAGCTATACCATAGTAGCTACGTAGCTTTAACGTAGTAAAGTTGTAGCTGCACGTACTGAGACATAACTATGGACATATGAGTACTTCAACGGCGGAGTATGTTTACAACGTAGTAGGTAGGATTGTAACTGCGTCGCAGTAGAATTGTTGGTACAACGTAGAAATGTGGTAGGGCTTTAGATGTATCTTTTATTTATTTTATTTTATTTTGTAGCCCTCCCTCCTTCGAAATAAATAATAATGTAGAAATGACGTTACTGTGACGTAGTACGGCTGTAGATGTATCTTAGACATATTTTATTTTTAAGTAATCTTTGATACTTTTGCATTCATCCGCTAACAAAAAGAATAAGCTGGCCATAGGCCTAGTAAGATTCAATGTGTTGTTGTTTTATATAATACATAACGTCCCGTAGTATTCTGAAATATTTGAATTGTTATACACCATTAGCTTATTACATACACATATTTATTTATCGACAAGTAAAAAAGGTTCGTAAGTATAAAGATGCATAATGAAAGAAAAGTGTAATGTGATGTTAGTGTGGAGGCGCTGCGCGCTGCGGTGTGGTAGTGTGGTGTGACAGCGCTAGGTCACGCATGCGCAGTGCAGTAGCCGACCTTGCGGCGGCGCGGGCGCGGGCGTCTCAAGTTGCGGCCACATTTCTGCCGCTCGCCGCGCGTGCGGTTCAATCCCGCGACGGAATGCCTCCATCCGATAGCTCCGACTAACATTTGATATACTCTCGACGACATTTCTCACATGCCATACACGCAGCCAATGTAACTGTACGAGAATCAATTGATTTCGTGTCACCGCGAAGAATCGTTGAGATCCTACTCGACTTTCTTGGAAAGTCTCATCTATTGCAGACGAATGAGATGCTGTGCCCCAATTACACTAGTACGTGCATAAATAAAGTTTAGAAACGCATACTACTTAAACTTCATTAAACTGTAATTAAATGTAAGAGATTCCATTTTACTTTACATTCCGATCGTTAATATTGCAGTAATAATCAACCATTACTACTTGATCAGTACAATAATTGTGCTTACATTTCAAATCGCTTTGTTCAACTGTCGCTATTCTACACATAAAGAACGTTTGACGTAATTAGATAATTAATTCAATAATTAAGTAGTTAATCTGCAAACTCAGTGTATTGATCTAGCCGCCTTGTAAGCAAGATAATCGTGGTGTGACGTTACGTTATTTATCGTCAGCTGCGGAAGCAATGGAAATATTGACGCTAAACATGATTATGTAGAGATATCGCAAGAGGCGCACAGTGGCGCACACGTCTGCAGGCAGTATGTAGGCCTGCGCAGATACTGCGCTAAACACGTGCGCATGACACCAATCCCTATCTAACAAATGCAACTATTAAAATTTATGTAGCCACTTCTATTAATACCGCAGATACTGGATGTAATAGTGCGGTTCGCATGATATACGGTGGCGTTTACACGTCCCTCGATACCGCGCGCCTGCTCTAATTGAAACTTAAGCCTGCGAGCGAGAACTTTGAATATTCTATTGCTACTCAACAACCTATAATTAGACAAACGCTTAATGCGCCTAGTTAATATGCTGGGTTACAGCCCGCGCCAGTCCTAATAGGTTGTATAGTGTAAGCCTGAATTGTTAACGATCTTGTAATGCCATTCGTTTCATTAACGCTAGAGGTGACATCATTGTTGTTAAAGGATAAGGAAATATTTACTGTGATTGCAATATAGTATTCAAATTGTGTGAGAAACTATAGCTCTCGCAGAATGTACTCCAGGTGCTCATTTACTTGCATAGCTATTAGCTAATTACAATTGCAAATGATAGTGCTTTGAAATATGTATGCTTTTACTAAAAATATACCGACCGTTAAGTAAAATGTAAGTGGTGCTTTAGTTCTGAGTATTTGCATCTATTTTTAGTCCGGATTGTTGCACGGGCTCGTAACCACAGGCGATAAATAATGCAAATAGAGCTTTTTGCATTGACATACTATCTTAACTGGAAGCAACTCGCGATAAATTGTAATGCGAACCCCGCGTTCGATCGTGGAGACAAGTGGACCTTAATGTACTTGGTAAGTAAGTAATTATGAAATATCTCTGCTCCAAGCTCTCAGTTTTCCAATAATTATTATAATAAGATGATTAGATGTATGACTAGGAATTCTACGTATGTCGCAATATTATTATCATTTAAACATTAGAGATGGCACTTACAATTAATTGTATTCATCAATAATTGTGTGAGGTCTAGTTTGCACATTGTCCTTAAAACATTAATTACTGTCACGTCAATTCGCGTCAGTTTATTTAAAACAAAACACATTAATAAATTATTATTGAGAGGTGCATACAAACGAGTGTTTCTGCTGATATGATATGAATGTGGGTAAACCTAGTTTATTTTTAAACATATTTAATTTATTTCATTAAATAGTCGCTTCAAAAATGTTTATATCTGGTAACGCATGTTTGTAACTTTTCCTCGGTTAAATGGAAGTTAAAGTCGCGTTACAAGATTGCTCGGCGCGCCAGGTAAGGCAACTTACATGAAAAACTCACCGTACTCGCTGACACGTAAGCCTCGTTGGAATCTATCGGCTGACAAATTCAGCCACCTTTTAACAGGTAGGTGATCGCACCGCCACGGCTAACTCGAGATAACTTGTGTTTTAAAGGCCCCAAAACAGAGGTCTAACGATCGATCATTAGGACTTATTTGTTTTTTGACGTTGACGGGACACCGACAGGGTTAGTAGTGGACGCGTTTTCGTTATTATCTATGGGTTGCATCAGACCATTCGTCATGCTGTCAGTAAGACAGGGCCCAAAGAGACAATCAAAGTGACCGCTTGATAACGGCGCTTCGGGACCGTCCACACTTTCCCACTGTCTGATATCCTGGATCACGTTATTAGCTCGACCTGTATGTGGCCTGTATTAGTCGTGAATGATAAAAAATTGTGATATGATACTAATCCAGACAGAAATCAGAAAATATGTTTTATCCAGTGAGTGTTCAATTTCTTTTAATGCCTACTACTCGACTATAGGTATAGAGAACTCGACTGATTTCGAGCCACGGTAGGGGTTAATGAAAATCAGTGCACGACACATAATGTGGACGTCGCGCAGCCAAATGACACAAGTTTTATGTTTACCTCCTGAGAAAAGAGGTTCCTTAGCGCCTCCAATATATGATGAAATGTGTTTAATTCAGTATAACTCTGTATACCATCTCCAAGGCTAACAGGCGTAACGTTATGTTTAAATTCCTAAGACTTGTAACAATATAATACAATCACAATGAACAAGCATGTCGTGACCTGTAAATCATTTCAAGATAGTTCATCTTAATAGTCTCAACAAGGAATAAACTGTGCATATTATGGTAAACTGCACTACGCATAATTTAATATCAAGTTTACTACTGAACTTTGTACTGATGACTAAAGTGGTGACCACATCTCGTAGTGGTGTCTACTGATATTTTAATCCTACTCTTTGATTGGTACAGGTAACTTTCCTAGTCTTAAATGGTACACTACCGGCGTACCAATGACGAGCCAGTCCTACCGTATCCTTACTACATAATCTCACTCACTAAATAAATGCATTAAGTAAATAATCCATATTAATAGTAAATAGTATTCGTGTGTACATTAGCTATGCATATGGGAACCACTTCTCGGCAGTTCATCTACGACATTCCAATAGTTCCATCAATATTTAAGAAAATCTTATATCCATATTAACTCTGATTAATGTTGATTCAAGTTTGTAATCGAAACCTTAAGTAGTTGTCGTTTTAAAATCATAATCCAAATGGTTGTATGTGACACTGGAATATTTGCAGAAATAATAACTTATTGACGTGGACCCGTCGACGGGGACCAGTATCTACTACACCACATAAATACATACTGATGTTACATTTACCACACTATAGTAACCTAACAGAGCTCTAACAAGACGCCATAGTGTCTACAATGCCTTGTAAAGTAGATCATACAACCGCAAAATTAACTTTGTATTGGCGTACGTAAGATTATCGAAGGCAAGTTTTGCATACCGCAGGCCACTACCATAAAATACAATACATTACGAGCGAGCCAGCAGCTACCGTGTTACGTGATACGCGCTTCTAAAAGAATATCAATGAATATCAATAACATTATATTAGACACTTTCTTATTAATTGGGCAACCGTACAGGTTCTCATTTTTGGCAGATAACATGGAGTTGTGTAATGTAATACCTACATTACATCACTTTTAAGATCCTGGAACTTAACATGGAACCTTAGTGTGTTGACATTCACATTAACTTCATAACGAACGAATCAACATTCCGTAAAGTGAGATCTCCACTAAGAACCAGATAAATACCTCTCTTCCCGATACATATCTCAAAACGCAATAAAATTAATTTAAAGAATTCTTTACCACATAGCATTAACCCTACAACCGCCTCCCAGGTCCAAATGATACGTGTTCAATAGGAATGAAATGACATTTGATTACTCTCATTCATCGGCGACATCATAAACGACATAAATCCCGGCCTAAAACATTGTTATCAGTGTTCCCACTCTAATCTTAAGGCAATAAAATTTCGATGGCCCAAGAAAAACGGGGCAGCTCGATAACCATAAATTTGGGCCGAAACGGATGGGACAAATTTTTATAATGGGCCTCCCCCATTTGGGCGCTGAGTCGCGTTAATGACAACCTAACAGTTTGTTTTAACATCATTATAGGAGTGTATCGGGCATTCCATCACAGGTACCTGCAGGCGCACCCGCGCGGCTACACATGTCTCGACTCCCCAGCTTGATACACGCACCGATTATTGTCATTCTCTTACCGATTCCAAGCGATTGTAATCTTACCGACTCAATTCGATAGCGCTGGGTTAATTAATTACATTCCTAATAAATATCAAGTCGATGTACTTTATGTACCATCCTGAACGAACACTGGTCAAGTATGATATGAGTCTTTTGCTAGGGTTCCCTACTCTTACGATTTGTCTAATAGGATGCACATATACCATCGCAAAATAGATAGAGTATTTGTTTTTCAAATGTTTTTCACCAAATAATTAAGTCAATTAATACTTTACCTATATCTAATTGATTAATTTCCCATTATTTAATCGTTGTAGTCGGTACAGAGAATTTACAGAATAATGTGTTTCCAATTCTTTTATTTCAAATCGCAGGTAAAGCCTTTGGATAGGTGGTGGTGGGCCGGCAAAAGAAACGAGGTCACCGCTTTGTTTTTTTTTTCAATTCAAATACAGAACCCAAAAAACGGTAACTGCCACTAATTAGAGACGGCTATTAAAATATTCCATTTTTTATTCATTCCGATTGTCGTTCTCAATTATGTCGTTGACCTTTTACGGCATTCGTACATAGAACTACGGGAACGATGTACAAATACTAAAAAAAGGAGCATTCATGGTTAGTGTTGCCCAAATTCAGTCTTGGTCTTGCAGTCTTGGTCTTGTTCTTGCGTTTTTGCAAGACCAAGACCAAGAACAAGACCGCGTATTTTTAGCAAGACCAAGACCAAGACTGACCGTGCAAGACTTGAGCAAGAACAAGACATAGCCTGCAAGACTCTTGCGTCTTGCAGCTAGGACTTAGCGCTATTGCACTGAGTAGTTAGGTGTAACAGTTCGGTGTATAGGTAGGTACGCTTAGGAATTCTATGAGACGCAAAAAACTGTATCAAAGAATATGAAAAACTGGACCTATGCGCATTACGACTAATACCATAAACATAGCGAATAAAAAAATATCTATTAAAATCAAACTGAGTGCATGCATAGTTATGTTTTAACCATCGGCACTTTGATAATGCGGCATCAAAGGTTTTGTACTTACTTCTCAAAGAAATTTGCCGCTTTTCGGAAGTACATGGTTATGATACACGCGCCGGCGGCTTCTTTTGAAATCTAAAACAATCGTTGCCGCCACGCCGAAATCATAACATTTGACACTATTTGATTGCCGCCATAGGGCGTAGGTATACTCATGCAAAATAATTTCGAATTTTAAGAGTACCTACAGGTGTTCCAAAGAATAAATAAGTTTCAGAGTGCTTAGAATGAAAATGAATACATTATACTGATCACGCAAGTAGTATTATGATTAGGATAAAATGGTAAGGATAGGTAGTAGATGTCATATTAATTCATTCTAGTAAGTATACAATGTGGCACGGACTTAAACAATAAATGAACTATAATGTAGTATTATTACACAGAAGTATAACGCGACCTAAGATTTAGACGAAAACCTTAAATTAAAAAAGTGAAATTTTCAAACAAAACAAATAATAAAATAGATTCAAGAAAGTATAACACTCTGTGTAACAACGTACCTTGACCTCAGAAGAGCGGCAACGTCGCATACGTTATGGAAGGCACGGGTGACGCGGCTTGGTACTACTTGGTAGTAACACTGCAGTGACGGGGCTCATTCACTCTTTGAACTCGTGAACCATTGGACGATAACGGAACGTACGCTCTGCTTGCCTAAGACTGCAGGTTGGGTTATTGCGGAAATAGGCTAAAACCCTTTGTTCCAAGATCGATGAAGTTTGCCGACCAGCAAAGCTCCATCATGGGTATTGGGCACTATAGGCAGATTTTCTCTAAGCCTTTGTACAAACATCAGTCGAACAGTGACGAGATGCTCCGTACCTCCCCGAAAAGTTCGCAGAGCCGACGCTAACGATGACATTCACCATGTAATAATATCGCGGCATTTCGGCACAACACACAGACACACGTAAACACACAATTAAAAGTTAAATAAATAAAATAAAATACACAGTTAACAAAAGTACAAATGTCAGTGTCCGGTTCACAGTAAAGAAAACTAGGTAATAATAAAAAAAAACTAAGAGCTAATTAATTACAAAAAACAACAACAATCGTTTAGCACAACGCGCGCGTAACCCGTCGGAAATTAGCGAAAAGCACAGTACACACTATCCCGGAAGTCTAGCAGTGAACTGATGAACAAATTTTATTTTCAAACTCATTCGATCACAAACGCGGCGTACTGAAAGGGAAACTACCCCTTTCACGATGCCGCCGCAAGCGGCGGTATCTTTGACAAAAGCCGTCAAAAGAAACCGACCGCTGGTGCGGCTATTACATACACCGCACTGCTGATGTACTTACACCTATTTATTAGTGGTACGGTAACTTCAACTTTATCGTATTGACATAAAGTCGAAAATCCAATTAATAAATTTGTCAGATGTGTACGTTGATCTGCTGGCCACTGTACCCATTAGTTTTGTTTTCCGATGTAGGTACTTATTTACGTAATTTTATTACTACACTACATTCTTTGTAATATCGATATTTGTACAATTTCCGTGTCAACTAGACGATATTGGCAGAAAGAGATTCTTAAATGTGGTAATCGAAATAGAAAGGTAAATAAATACGTAATTTCACTCATTCATTCGATACAAATGTCAGACTCCTTAATAAATTCGTAATTTTAATAAATTTTGATTCATAATTTGAAGAAATTGTAATAGTGCCATCTATGGAGAAATTGCCGAACTACTACAAAATGCCAAACACTCTTTGTGAAATCGATATTTGCACAATTTCACTGTTGGTCACTGCCACCAGCGCCGCCACCCAACCATTGTGTAAGCGTGGTTCGTGTAGGAACTACTACTTCATTGCAAACAAAACAATTTATACCTACTTGAGCTTTACGCGGAATTTTGTTTTGATTGGTTTTCTGAGTGCAAGTAAATAAATTGTAATTGTAACTGTAAATGAATTATGGAAAATTGCAACAGTAAGATCAGTGATGTGTGTTTAAATGAATTAAACAAGTGAGAGATATCCGTGTTGTCGTTTAAAGATTTTTTTAAGGCGTAAACTAAACGTGTGTTAGCCCGGATTAAGCGTAACTGAAAAAGGTAATTTTATTCATTCTTTTCATAATAAAAGGTATTGTAACTAGTTGTAAGCGGCTAGAAGTTTGTGTAGGTACACAAAAAGTTTATGAAACGTGTTTTCTAGTTTTCAAATCAAGCCGAATGGATTGAGGTGTTTTTTTTTCAATCAAACTCGTGAATCGACATCTTCATTGAATATGGCAAATAAATAGTTTAACACAGACGGCGAGTACCTACAAGAAAGACAACCACTTTATCTTGGTCTCGTTTTGTATGATCTTTCTTCATATTCAACGATCAGTTTATACTGGTTTAGCATAGCTTAATGTGCGTACCTACAGTGTAAATTAAAGATTCATCGCGATTATTTCTTTTAAAATGTGGATTAGTGGACGGTGCAGTGACAAACTTATCATATTATTTTGGGTCTGGTTAGGATTATACCAATTCTTTTCTCATTTTGAAAACCGAAACAGGAAAAGTGGCAACGTCGCGCATTGGAGTGCATTGACCTGCGTCAATGAACTTAAAGAGTGTTTACGTTTTCTCAAAGAGAAAAATGCACTTTTTGGCTTAACTACTGGGCCGATTTTGCTCATTTTTTGTACATTGTCAGTATAGACGATAACAAGTATGTTGTATAAATAAATGTATAAGAGTTTTCTACATACGGTATATTATAATATTGATTACTTATATGGTTTTAAAGTAATTACTTAGGTACTATTATTGTACATTTAGTCATTATATTTCTTAATCTTCAGTTATTTATTAATCTGCTTGATCTTTACTATGGCTATGTTAATTCAAGCTCACAATGTTCCAATTCTAATACGTTTTTCTAAGATTTAAAGTAAACTTTAATAAATTGTAATAGACTAATAGGTAATTGCAAGACTTGCAAGACTCTTGCTGCAAGACCAAGACCAAGACCAAGACTGGGAGCGCAAGACCAAGACCAAGACCAAGACCAGGTGTATTGGCGCAAGACCAAGACCAAGACTGGCTAAGTCTCGTCTTGTTCTTGCATTTGGGCAACACTATTCATGGTGTCAATACTACAAGGTTCAAAATTCAAGGCATTTATGAGCACATATAAGCAAAGGGTTGGGTTGAGGTAGAGGCTCGGTTGGCGCGACAGAGTGCGGCATCTCCCAGCAATATATCCCGGTAACAGCTACACGCATTCACAATTACCTTATCTCCGTCTGTGGAGGCTCCTGACATCACGCGACAAATATTCGTGATCATCGATATTTAAGTCCTATTCCAGCTGATTTACATCATTCAAAGGAATTCGCTTTCACCATCAACTTATCTTCAAGTTTTCCTCGTAAGTATCTATTAACCAAGTATTCATTTTACCAAGGAAACTCATATATTACGATGCACAAAGTTTCCATTACATTTTAATATTTATAATAAGTAATGTAAAACAGAGATTATACCTACATTATCCTGCTTGACATAATATGTAGCAATTTAGCACTCAGCTATAAAAGACAATAGAATAACCAGTCGGAAACAGGTACAAAGCGGTCTTAATTGATTTTAGTTTACAAAACGCGAGGGAAGGAAATTGACGTTTCAATAGCAAAAAATAAGAGTAAGATGGTACAGTCACAAGCAAAGTGATTTAGCGCAGTCGCAGACAGGCGCGGTTCCCATGGGAAAGCGCCCGCAAATATTGACACTAAGGCAACATGTTTATATGCACTTAATGCATCGCTCACCTTTTTATATTTTATTTGTTCTGAACGCGCGAGGCAGACGAAACGTCGGCCTCTTGTTTAAGTTGTTTTTCTCGTAATTTTGTTTAACAGGTAGTGTCTAATGCCGGTTATAAAAATGTTATTTTAGAAACACGTGATAGATATGTATCTTAATATTCATCTGTGAACCGTTCAGTATTAGGTTTCTCGTAAACATTGTTAACCTTATAAAAACCGTTACAAAGAAGGGATCAATTAATTTTCAGACCACAGGTTGTGCCGGAAACATACGAATTATAGAACACAAATTATAAGAAATGAAACGCGGAAACCAACTATTAAGACAATAAATAGCAAAAGGTTAGCTGAGGACTTGGTTTTTTCTTCTAGGATGCTTGTTACACCGTACCAATTGAATTTAAACTAATACATAATCTTTTCACAAACTTCATTAAGAACATTATATACATAGGTATATATAATCTATCTATCAAGAAGATTGATTACAATAAGATAACATAAGCGTTTTAGAATCGTTTATATAGAATCAATTAACATCGTAATAGTGGGGTGATTTATTTACATAAACTACGAATGAATAAGCATTTATTTTTTATTTAATTAAAACCTATTTAATTTATTAATAATCCTAAATCTGAACCTGAATTGGAAAATCATGGAGTAATCATATCTTCCATTAATCCTTACCTCTGCTTAGAAACGAATATATTTGATACAGTTTGGTGTGAGTGCAGTCAATTTGCGGTCAAAATAATGGTTCAAAATTACGTGTTATGTCCTTGGCTGTCCATGTGGGAATGCGCAAGCTGGCGCGTCACGTCCCTCTAATTACGTGTCGATGTGGATGCACAAATTATAGGCTGTCGGTGACGGTCCTGGAACGAGGTTCCATTTTCGATTGGAATGTCTTTGATATTTTTTGGCCTAATCATTTTGTGTGAGACAAAACCACCGGCAATTTTTTACATGATTTATTGATTCACTTAGGCCCTCGTTTTTTTCCAACGGCGTAGGAGATTTAAATGTCTTTTTTTAGATCCAAGATATTGAGAGATGAAAAAATTATTGTACCTTTATTTAATGACTGGCGAAACTTTTACGATTTGTGTGGATGAGAAGTGGTTGATTGTTATTGCGTCGTTTCAGTACTCGTGCCAGGAATATTGTTTCGTTACTCAAGCTGAGAAGAAAATAATGAGATAACAACATAAGCTCACGAGTAACTCGGCTCAACAAGAACCGCGGTGCTCTTTCAAGCCGCCAACTTGTTAACACTTGTACGTTAACGTTATCGTTTTTTTATTCTATTCCTGTCTTCGAACCTCCAATACATCCCCTCTTAGACATACCATAAAAGAGAAAAACATAACAATCCTTTACTTTACATCCAAGTCAAAACATATTCATTATTCCTTGACATGGAATGTCCAAAACATAAAAGTAGGCAGCGTTTATAAAAATACATTTCAAAACATACAATCGAGAATATTTTATGTTTAAGACATCAAAATCAATTATTATTCTCCAACTGGACCTATCCTTTGGGTTATTTATCATTATGATCTCGATCACAAAAGGACAACAACACGGAATAACTTATTTAGTCTTTTCACACAATTTTATGTCTTATGAGCCAAGGAAGAGGTGCGTATATTCTTTTATTGGTTGTTTCGATGCTCGGAGCGATTTCGATTTGGGATACATGAAAGCGTGCAAAGGATTTGGACTGTTTATGACTACGTGGGTGGTTGTGGGCGTGGCATGCTGCATCCTTTTTCTTCTACATGGATTTTCATATGTCTGTCTCATCTGCGGCCGCTCCCACAGGACCTTTCTTGTTAACGTATTTTTTGTTCCTCTCAGCTCGCTTTATGGAATGGTCAGGCGAGCAAATATTTACTCACGATTTTGAAAATCTTGTTTTCATACTACCAGTGCTTAACGTATAGATGATGACTGGTCACTTTAAAAAGATTAGGATCCCTTTTTAATATTGTATGTATCCTTATGTAAAGCGTAAAGAAAGGATTACCTTTTGTATGTTTTGAATAGTTGTTGTCATGTTTGTCATGATGTTAGTACAACTAGGCTTAAATGATTGTTTGATTGGATAAATAGATAGGTATGCAAGTACCTACACCTAATTAAATGATGTGGGTGATATAAGTGGCACATAGTTTCATAATGTGCTCGTTGGACTGGGAGCAGAAGGCGTAATGTTATGTTATGTCCATACAACTGTAATAAAAGATATAAGTAAAAGGAATTCGATATTACATCCTGGCGCTCTCTTATTAAACTTTATTTCCCACACCAACATTTATATGTGTTTCAGATGCGCGCGCGCGTGTGTGTGTATACCTATATATAAATTTTATTTCCCTTAATTGAAAAACACTTACGTAGTTTGGGTAGGTGTTGAGACGTGGCGGCGAGGACCAAAGGCCGAGTGGACCTCACGCGCGCCCTCTGCCGACGATAAAGAAATTATCCGCTTTCAAACATCTTTCGTACTAACGACCGCCAATCGTGCGCACGGTGCCTAATTGGTAGGTACCGACAGTACCTATCGAACCGAAGCATTAAGAACATAATTATGATGAACAACTACCTCTTAATACGTTCCGTGCCAAGGTAACACCATTTTCCTTGTGAAAATAACTTTTTATCACGAATGAAAAATCTCACGTAGAAAAGATTTCAACGCGCTCGAAGTGCCGATTTTTTTTTCAATAACTATTTAACTTCTTGTTGACGCATATTTTCGAGTTATCTTTTTGGTGTTAGTAAATGCACATGTTCTATCTTATCTTTTAGAATTTTAATAACCTATTGTTCTATTATGTAAGGGGCAAATGTGATCCAACAGGCACAATTACCGGTTCATTCTTGTTCTGAGCTCTGAAATTTAACAGAGCTGTCGATGAAAAGGTAATTACCGTTCTTTTATTTGAAAACAAAAGGTGTTGAAAGGATTCATTTTAGCTATGAATAGAGCAACGTAAAAAATATTGAGTCATCGGACGGGGAGCATGAATCACACCACGTAAACCGCTACTTGCGATAACGTTGTGATAAGAAGTCAATTGTGTAAAAAATAAGAAAGCAGTAACACCGACATCTTTCAGTAAAGTACTTAATATGGAGGCTGTATTTCAGAACTAAACATTCCAGTTAAACAAATGGTTTCGGTAAAGATAAAATCAAATAGTTCTAAGTACAGAAGCTTGTGTGCGATGCCGCTGGCGCTTACAGGACAATGACGATTATCTAACGCTCAGACGAATACAAACAGTGCGACATTACACCGAGCGCATGAAAAAAATTTGTCAGTGGCGCTAAGGGAAAGTCAACAGGTACACAAAAGCTGTCCCACAAAGTTTAAAGATAACGCAAACAAGCATTTTGAGAAATATGCGGCGAACGGTACCCTTTTGTGTTGGACCATATTGTACGATACATGTCCTGTTACATTTCTGACGATGACGTCATAGTTCGTTTGACATCTCCCTTCATGTAACACTAAGCCTTTCTGACACCATTCAATTGACAGCTTGCATTGTGGATAGGATTACAAATATAGCAATAATAACTCCTTAGGATAAGCGGATTAACTTAAAACAATATCACTCTTGACACAATTCCCTCTCTGTGTTGCATGGAAGCCTAAAACAATACATTTTATGTCACCTGTAAAATTCGCAATGGGCAAACACTGAGCACTTAGTAGAAACATACCTAACCAATTAGTTTAAATTAAGTTCGAAGCAAAACAAGTAGTTTTTACAACCGCGAAATCATTTCTAATAATTTTATTTACCTACATTTGTCGTTAAACAAAGTCGACCACTGAATAAACTTTACACTACACTACGTAAACAATACACCTAATTATTAAGTAAACCATCTAAAAATAATCAAACATGCTAAAACATGTGTGCTTATCGATTAATTTCGCGTTTACACAATACATACATTGACGGCATACCTTTGCCGTGACGCATGCGCAGAGTAAAACTCTAAAACAATTTGGGGCGTGAGGCAGGGTGGCGTTAACGCACTATTTTGCCTCTTATATTAATTCTTTTGTCCAAAACTTAGCGCCACCATAAAAAAGGTACCGACGGAAGTAAGCTCACAAAGCGAATGCCAGAATAAAAAGCCCAAGAAAAAAAAACTGCATAATGCGGTCGAGAGGCAGTGTGGTCAGTCAACTGCTTTTGTAAAATTTATAACAGCTCTATTTTGTTTACCTGCTTGACTCCGCTTTATATTGTCCAGTAATTGGAGGCATTTGACGATGACTTATTAATTTATTGACCATAGTTTCGCTTCAGTTTTTATGGAGGTGCTAAAACGTTCGTCGCTCGCTTTTGTTTATGTAGGTAGACGTTTTTGTGCAACGACAATTTTTACTTTTTATTGTTTACGAGGTGACTAATTTGTTGCTTTGCTTATTGAGCGATATTGAATAAGAGATGTTATTCAAATTACATAATGAAAAGTCATTGAGGATAAGAATTGAAACTATAAGTTACAGATAGAGACATAAAAGTAAGGAAGTTTAGTCACATATATTACCTTGGCTATGTTCGTCAAGTGTTCAGCCAAAAACGTCTACAGTCCGAGACATATGTCTTGTCAAGCAATAAGCACAAGCGCGTGACTAGCTTGCAGACTTCCACTAAAATGTGACTATTTGACAATGCACATCAAGATACTCCAAAACATTCATATTTTCAATACATTTCCAACTTTAAGACGATATTGTAAAGTTAGAATTCTATCAAAGTAATTCAATTGTTGTGTCATGAATAATATCCTGGACGGGTGCCCACTTGGCTCGCCCCTGGACACGTTGCTTTCTACACTAAATATAACTCCAACTTATGCAAGGACTTGTGCATAAATGTATCCTAACAACAATAGTCAGACAGACAATGTTTAAACTTAGTGTAGTAACGAAGGTTGTAATATTTCATTAGTTATGTGTCTACTGAATATTTTATATTGTCTCCAGATATTTATTGAAGATTTAAAAAACAATGACAATACTGTAGACTTTACGATTACTGCGTGGTGGATTTTAATTTTAAATCATATAAAGTGTTATTCCATAAAGAAATCAAACCCGCTATGTAGCGGCTAGTCCCCCAGTCACTACATACGAGAACGTGTTAGATTAAATGATGGTTTAGACTAAACTAAAAATACCACATCATTGCTTGGCAATAGAAGAAACAATTGGGTAATAAAGACGTGCATTGAATATTAAGTCACTATGTATAATGTTAAAAGTATTTACTGTATATTGAACGACCTATCCCAATAGCTTTGTCTGTAGAGCTGTTAGAGTTATAATTTTGATAAATTTTCGTATGAAATTATCTATTCTATCTTTAATTAGTAGCAAAATTATGTCAAGTTAGATACTTTTGAATTTAAACGTAGAATGACAGAGGCCTACCTGGAGATTTACTAACGAAAAAGATGAATAAATTGAATAATAATGGGAAAGACAAAGGAATTTATTATAGGAAGTCGGCTAACGGAAGACTTGGCAGAATGGAAAAAGAAAAGACTTCTTCTGTGCTGGCAGCAAGTACTTAGATTCGAATAAGGTCAGAAATAAGTACTGGAAGTGTGTTGGAATCAAATTCACTGACAAATATAACTATTATTTGAATAATGTAGGTATTAAGTAAGATTGATATTTCAAAAACTGAGTACCCTATAGGTAAAAGTTGAATTTTGTTACGAGGACCCAATCACCATTTTAACTAAATCCACCGTCAATGTGTTATTGAAACAAGTCGTGACTTCTTATGGCAAGATTCTCACAGCTCAATTTTGTGTGGTATTTCAAATAAAGTAATTAGTGAGCTATCTATTTGCCGTCATAATGATTATAAACAGTTTGGAGTAACCGACGCGGGCGCAGCGTGGGTAAGGAATGAGTTCCAGCTGGGTCTGAGCTTACACGCGTTAGCATTCACGTTACTTACAGTGAATTTAATACTCAAATATTTTTATTTATAAAAATTAATGAATAAAACTGCTCTCTTTGGCTTCGTTGGCCGAGTGATCGCAAGTGCGACTGCCGGGCAAGTGGTCTCGAGTTCGATTCTCGGGTCGGGCAAAGTATTACTGGGTTTTTAAAAATCTCAGTAGTAACACGGAGTCTGGAAATGTGCCTGGTATATGGCAATAGGCTCACCCCTATTACATAGGACTCAAAACATAAATAGTGAAAAGTGGGTGTTACATTGTACTTACAGCATTAAGTGCCGCAATGTGCACCTCTGCGTACCCCTTCGGGGATAAAAAAGCGTGATGTTATGTTATGTTATGAATAAAAATTAATATATATAAATTTAATGCTTTAAATTTAATGCTTGTAATTTTTTAACATTGCTAATTAGTGTTTCTCCTATTTGATAGAATTAAAATATACCACATAGTTTCTGAACCAATCAAATTCTTGCAAGAACTAAAACCTCGCCATGTTATCCTCATGGGCACCAACCGTCCAATAGTGCAGGTCAGTCGATGATACACACCTGTCATCATATAGAGGTAATGTTATACTATTTTAATTGAAATAAATAATAAATACTAGCTGTTACCCGCGACTTCGTCCGCGTGAAATAACGACTTCTGTATAATTGTATAAATTGACTGCCTCGTTGGCCGAGTTGTCGCAAGTGCGACTGCCGGGCAAGGGGTCTCGGGTTCGATTCCCGGGTCGGGCAAAGTATTACTGGGTTTTTTAAAAATCTCAGTAGTAGCACGGAGTCTGGAAATGTGCCCGGTATACGGCAATAGGCTCACCCCCTATTACATGGGACTCATAACATAAATAGTGAAAAGTGGGTGTTACTTCTATGTGCACCTCTGCCTACCCCTTCGGGGATAAAAGGCGTGATGTTATGTGTTATGTGTATAAATTGGGTTTTTTAAATTAGTCTTTGTCAAGGTATATTCTATGGCTGTACAACTGGAACAAATATCATCACAATCGATTCAGTACCTAGGTTATATTTATTGAGAAATGAATTTATTTTCGTGGTTTCTAAAATAAACAATCCCATAGAGGTTTTACCCGTATAGTGCCCGTCTCGTGAAGTTTCACTATTCTATGTTTGCAAATCAATGTTGTATCGCATTTCAATCAAATAGATATAGTGATTTTAACAGCACAGTTCCCGGTTTCGTGGGTTTTTCGGGTTAAAAACTTTTAGATGTCCTTTCCCGGGTCTCAAACTATCGCTGTACCGAATTTCACCAAATAGGTTCAATGGTTTAAAAGGTAAGAGCCCCTCTTTATTTCAACGTCCTTGGTCCTGGTTTTTTAGCGCATAGTTTCCGTCATTTTGGGATTTCCTCTCTCCTATAATGTGACCTGATATGTACCGGTGCGACGTGCGTTACTATCGCAAACATTTAAATGAAAAAATAGGTATTCTGATATTAGGTTAGTTACATATGATACATGTACTTTAATGTTGATATTAATGTCCTCTATAAGACTTAATACATCCCTTGGCTCTATTGTCCATAATTTCCACAGCGTAATCAATACCAGTAATATAAGGAGTTTTTTTGGTAGTTTTTCACACATCGGGTTGTCATTACCTAAAGGAGATTTTTTTTTGAGGTCGGAAAATCATCCAATCCCTTCTCCCGCCTTGGGTTAGGTGAGAGGGAGTGACAGATTCTTACTGACTAAAATCCACTCCGTTCCTACCCCTGCTCGTCGAGCCGGAGCCCCGTCAACTCGTTAGGCCTCCCGCGGCACCGTATCGAGCATCAGCCCTACTGGGCTCCATCTATGATGGTGTCATGGCTCTGTAAGGCGCGCGCCGTATGCACGGGACTGGTTCTGGTCGGGTGGCGAGCTACCCTTGCTCTGCGTCTACAGACCCGCACTTACGGTGGCCGGTGAGAGTGTCTCCCGCGACGGCTGGGGCGTGAGGAAGTTCATTCCCTCACACGCTCCGCTTTCTCCTTGGCAAGCATAACTGCTTCGCAGAAGGATGCGACTGCATCCCAATCCCCCTCGCTCCATGGCCTGAACCAGAGCCGAACGCGAGAGGTCACCGTTTCCTACATCCCTGAGAACACGGCGGTGCTCAGCCCATGCAAGGTACACCGCCACGGTATGCTCCACCGTGTTCTCCGGGCGGTCCTTGCATTGATGGCCTCTCTAAAGCCACTTTTAAAGAGGGGACTTTCCGCTGCAATGACAGCGAGCCCAGCCCTCGGTTACCTAAAGGAGTGTTTCGCTGTGTAAGTGAGGTTACCGGAGGCCCAATTACCCCTCCCCCAGCCCCCCCAATCCCTGACAATCCTCAAATTACCAATTCCCAAAAGACCGGTAACGCACTTCTAGCACTTCTGGTGTTACAGGTGTCCATGGGCGGCGCAGATTGCTTACCATAAGGTGATCCGTCTGCTCGTTTACCGGCTTATGCCATAAACAAACAGCAAACTATCATAGTGAATTTGGCCTTGACGGTCTAAAATGAAAAGGACTAATATTATTTATTAGCTATGTGCATTTAGCTAGTTTTTTTGATATACATATAAAAAATACGAATTCAAGTAAACTGAAAATATTTTATTCGTGGTTTTATCTCCTTAGACTGCTGTCAACCTCTTTGCATACCTTAATATTAATACCATAGTATAAAAAAAATCTATGACACATTGACTTTGTAAACTCACTTGTCACACAAATGTCAGATGACTTAAGAAATGTATACTAATAATATAAATTTGTATGTGCTTGTTTGTTTGTTTGTCCGTATCGGAGTCAGGAAGGTTTTTGATTTGAGATAGTTGAAAAGATGGAGAGTATCATAGGCTACTTTTTGTCTTTTTTTAACCCCCTTCCACTTCCGTGAAACAGAGGTGAAAGTTTGTATGGGGTATTTTGCAATTTTCAATGTGGAAAGCTAACAATTGGTATGCGGGTTATTTGTGACCAGCATAGAATCGTGCATCATTTCATTTTTTTATTGTAAATCCTTCCCTCACCCCATTAAAAGAACGCGAGAGAAGCCGCAGACAGAGGCTAGTCTATGAATAAATTGTATTCAGTCAATTGAATTCGTATTTTGTCTTTAAAATCCCTGATCCCTGATGCAGCTGAATACTAATATTATTCCTTGAAAACCCACAGAACTTCATTTTTATATGTTGATGCCAAAATATATTATGAAAGTAGGACGTCATAACAATTACAAATCATCAGGTTGGTTACCATAGTAATGTTACCTGTCAGATATCCGTTTTCAGGTTTTCAGATAAATCGTAATAATTATTCTTACAACAACCCCTTTTTCGCGATAAAAAGTAGCCTATGTTTTATCTCGGGGTCTAGAATATCTGTATACCAAATTTCATTCAAATCCGTTCAGTAGTTTTGGCGTGAAAGAGTAGCAGACAGACAGACAGACAGAGTTACTTTCGCATTTATAATATTAGTTAGGATGTATTTTGTATACTCGTTAAAAGAAAAATCAGTAAAAATGTATATTGATTGGAATTTTTGTACAGTGACTATGACGATGACGTTACTAAAATGTGCATATTTGAACGAATGACCGTCATAATTTCTCTTTTAAAGAATTTTTAAGATTCTTCATTTTGACCCAGAATATAACGAATTTGTTTAATTATATGAACACGTAGTAGAATTATTATTTCTTGGCTACTTATTTTGAGTAGGTAATGTAAGATTTTCAAAAAAACGCAGTCATTTGGTTTATTAATTCTTACCAGCTTTTACCGGCGAAAACAAGTAGGAAACTTATATAACACAACATCACGTCTTTTATCCCCGAAGGGGTAGGCAGAGGGGGTATGTAAAGGGGTGACCCTAGTGTCATATACCGGGCACATTTCCATATCTGAGAATTTTTTTAAAACCCAGTAATACTTTGCCCGACCTGGGAATCAAACCCGAAACCCCTTGCCCGGCAGTTGCACTTGCGACCACTCGGCAAACGAGGCAGTAGGAAACTTACTTTAACATTATTAATAAATTAATAATTCGTTAGGATAAATTAATTATTATTTGACAAAAGGTATCTAATGTGACTTGTTGACAGGGAGTCCACTTCACAGCAGCCTATCAGCGGGCTGTGATTCTGTAGGAATTTGTGCCTTCACTAAATGATTATTACCTTTGTTTTGTTTTTCATCCGCGCCTCGACTCGTAATCCCAACATTATTATGAGTTTTATGTTCTGAGAGCCTGGGAGTCTGGGATAAATGAATTATAAGGATAAGGTACACTATTTAATATTTATTTAAGTTTGTTCTAAGTATTCGTGTACTACAATTTACCAACTAATATCCAAAAGTGGTTGTCACTTGTACAGTGTTAGACAAATAACACCCTTAAAACAGTTTGCATTTTTCCCCAACTAGTGAATACATTCCTTTGCTGGGAATCACGAAGTTTAATTATTATTAGGTACTTAATTCCTTTGTTTGATATATTGTCCAAGTATAATGGAGCAATTAAAATAACTTTACCTGTGACTTCGACATTTTATTGATCCTGAGAGAACGCCTCCAGCGAAAATAAATTTCTAGTTTCTTCAACGAACTGAGGATAATAGCTAACTGATTACCATAAATCGGAACTAAACTGAACCTAACGCTCCAGGCTAGTTCGTCCTAAACAGAAATTACGTATTTAACTGTCAGAAAATATTTCAAATCGAAACAAAAGGTACAAGAGCGCGGTTTAGTTAAAAATCTCCAGCACGTAAGCAAGTATCACATGTATCGATATAAAGTTAATAGCATCAGTTGCATTTCCACATCGTCTGAGCAACGCTGTCGCCCGCGTGTCTCGTACTACTTACACCTGTGACCTTCACCAAAACATGTCAAAATCTCTCACTACGCCGCGACACCTTTTGAATACCAATTACATAACGCCGAGAAACACCGGCGCCCGCTTGCATCGCCGACTTCGAGACGGCAATGGACATGTGACACACGAAATGTGTTATTCAAATGTGACGCGTGGTACGGCACACAATTCAGGTTCTCTACGGCACCTGTAGACGAATGTGCCATTTACATTGTAATGCACGCGCACTGCTTCCAACCAGTTCGATTAGGAGGGGAATGCTGTCCACATCACACGTCTAATACTTCGGCTTATAGATAAACTGCTATTGTTGTTACCCATTTTTAGATAATTGAAGTGTAATTACTGATCACGTAGGATTGGTTTAGGGTTTTAATTACAAGCCTACAACTAAGAGAGAGGTAAAAAAGTGGATTGATTGAAAAAGCCGATTAAAACATACCTAATTAAATCATTAGAGCGGGTATAAGTATCCTATTTAATTGATATAATTGGCCGATGTGTATGTATATGACAGCAACAACCCGTGTACAGGTACTTACGTGATTGATCCCGGCGTGGGGGGAGTGGGGAATGCGCTGGCGCAGCGGCAGTGACCGCTGCAGCCAGGTGCGTGCGGCCATCGACACCATAAAATTAATAACCCGTCGAGCCTCCTAACCAATGCACTCTTGAGAATCATGCGCACTTCACGCAAGTATGGGACGCGCAATGAAAAAATGACAATAATTTAAACTGTATTATTATGATCAAGTAATTGCCTGAGGCTGCCTGTTTTATTGATGGACCATATTCAATATCCGATAATCATTTTTCATTATTAATTCTATGATCGTTTGGTACTTTTTTTGTTTTCTTCAGAGATGTTATCACGCACGGGATAAAAATACTGAGAAAACTATTTTCCCTGTATGAATGGTCTCTTATCCATCGCATTGCGCTAATGGGGAGTTCTCGGAGCTATGTCTGATTCCAGTTGCCATTGATATTTTTTCTTCAGATACTTTATTTATTAGTAGATTTTATAAATACACTTCTAACTTTTTCAAAGCTGAGTTGTATGCAGTTTTTGTAAGCTGAGTTTATTATCTATGGAAAATGAAATTTCTATTTTGGCCTTAATTTCTAATAGTATAGGCCCTCTGTCATTAAATGTCAGGTCGTTAAACATAACTAACAATTGATCAGTTTCGTAAAACGAAATTTTTTATATATTTAAAAATTAATGAAAATAATATGTTGAGTTGTGTGACAAACAAGCTCGTTATCACTTAATACGACCTCTAGAAGATCAGGTAATTTTGTTAAAAAATCTATCAGATATAGACAACAAAAACCTTTTTTATTTTTCATTCATAAATATGATACAGTTTGGAACAAAATATCCGTTTCTTCTATAAAGTAGCTCGTTGAAAATAAATATTTTTCTTTTATTACGGTAGTGTACCTACCATAAAAGGACACTACATAACACGATACCTTCATACAATCTTACATGAGTAAATTTTTATCGGAACAGAATTAAATAAAGTCGTAAAAGCTTTCTATCCATAGAACGTTAAAAGGTTTACACAATTTATAGTAGACATAAAATATTTCATTCCTTCTCTCACAAATTGAATTATCATAAATTGATCCTTTCAACGTATTAGGCTTCATTCAGGGCTGATGATGTTAGATTCGTATTTAATGGCGGCTCGGGGCGCGGGGCGGCTGCCCGTGCGCAGACGGACCGCCGCGGCCGCGGTGCGGTGCGAGGGCGGGGGCGCGGGGCGCGGGCGGGAGGAGGCGCGGACTCCGTCGAGACGGTGAGTCTGCCTGATAAAGGAGGATTTTATCCGCTCGATTTAGCATGAAATTGGAACACAAAGTGAATAAAGCCACGAGATTGTAAACATTACGAGGTTCCCTTTTTTTATTGCAGGCATTCGGCTTATTTACGGTTCTCTTTTTATTGGTCACCGGTGTCTGCCTCGAACCCTCTATTTATTACCTTGTTAAACTCTAGTTAACGAACTGATCGCTCAGTACCAGTGCGGTGCTTGCGATGCACTTAATTGGAAATTTATCGTTTTACCCCAACAGAGCTTAATTGATTCGCGTTGTACGCGACTGTAAACGGTGCTGACCATTTCAGAAACAGAATTCGATTTAAAAAACGCACGAAATTAAAATGATCAGTTTTCGAGTGAGGTTAACTCGATCGTTAACACGGGTGTAAGACAGTGAGGTGCGTCGTTCCCACGCGAGAGGAGGGTATAAAGTCGGATCCACCGGAATGAATGACTCACTAAACTCAAAGCTCCATTTCCACAAGTCATAGTGCAATTAATAATATGCGGCATCCTGTCGAATTATCTCTCGTCGTGGCAGGGGTCCGGGCGGCTTTAATTTACCACAATGGAAGTTGGTTCTGAGAAGCGTTCGCCGGCGAGGCGGGCCGATTCTTCGACGAAAACAAACAGAAAATAATTATCATAAAGATGAAGAGCGGCCGCTCGAGGCTCGCCGCTGCTAATGGGGGCCCACCTGGCAGCCCGGGCTCCCTCCTCGCGTGTGTGCGCATGCGCACCTACACATTCCTACCGCCACAGACCAGCGCAGTCATGTTCCCGACTCACTAATAAACACGTGATTGGTTTTTGATTGCGGCTAGTAATATCTGGCGATGTTAAGGAATACCTAATGCGCCCGTACCGACGCGACGCGTTCCGAACTTGAATCCATTAAAATCTCAATACACGTGCCTACGTAACCTTAACACTTATTACTGTTTACTGTAGAGAAAGTTCGATGCGGAAACTTTCAATTTTAATCAACGGCCAAACTACGTTATTTTTAGCGCTTATGTCATGTTATATCAAAATATGAACCTCTAACTAAACCATGTAGTTATTTATCTTTGCTACGACGTAGTTACGCGAGGATCTCGAACTCTTCAAACGATCATTATTATATCATCTTACTAGAAACATATTATACAAATTCAGCGTTCATTATAAAGTTTTTCTTAAGTTACGTTCTTAGTCAACTTCTGCCGTAACTTTTAGTTTCTAAAAGAATGTATGTGTAACTTGCACATAAAAATATACAATTATACATACATACCTAAGTACTTGCAATCGTTTTCGGAAAACTTGTATTGACAAGCTTCTCTAACCATTTATGTAAAATAAGTTACTTTATTACCCTTGAATGGATTTGGTTAATGGCCCACTATCAATTGTTTTGCAGGAGTAGGCAACTCCTTTGTAGATAGCAGTTGACGAAGGCAGTGCAGCCAAAGTGTCCCTGCCCATTGTATACCCTGGCGCCAATATTGTTCATAAATTTACTGTTAACATTTCAAACAGTTTGCTTGATAAAGTAAAAGATACAGAATACACAGCTTCATACATTTCTTATCAATATCTCTTCTAAACAACCATTTATCTTCTTCAAAACACCAATTTTTATCTAAATATGTATTCCGAAATACGATTGCGGTGGTTTTTGAACAAATAAAGGAACAGGTTGCAACTTGCTTACCTAATAAAGAATGCTTCAATAATAGAGATTAGTCTAAAACTTTGCCGAAAGACATTATAGGGACTCTCAAAGGAAATAAGTCTACGAATATGTCTAAAGGGTTTCACATTACGTCGATAACTTTGTCTCGGCAATAACTTAACACTGACCGCCATCGAACTGTGAAAGCCCGAGATAAAATACTTTGACGAATTCCTTGGCTGCCTACCTCAATGGCAAAATATGTTGTTTTTCGTATCCTTTTTCCGATGCCGATATTTCAGAGCGGTTTTTGCGTGGATGCCGCCGCGTATCGGTCGGTGGTCCATTAAATGTGAACAATGGACCACTCAGGTTCTATTTGCCGTTTTATCTAACTTTGACGCACATTATGTGAATTTTGTCGGGACGTTTTTTGTTTACTTAATGACTCTACCCTCCTGATGACTAATTAGGAACTCGTTCTAATTTTTCAGTGATTTTTAACACTTCAATAAAGGTCTGTGTTCCTGTAAGTATCAGGTATCTCAATTCATTGACTTATACAATTATAATAACTAAAATATTATTCGAAACTTGGATTAAAACAGGCTCCGATCTGATGTTAACGGAAAATAATTACACCGTCAAACTGCTCAATTAATTATAATCAGAAATTGATATTTGTATAGTTTACGTTTTGTGTTTCATTCAATAAATGTCAAATAAATTAATATACTCCTTGTTACAAAGGTGGGTCTATCGAGTTATAAAATAACAGGTACGTTAACTTTGATAAATCACTTGTGTCTATATATAAACGTATCATAAGTAGGTAACATAACCAAGTGTAAACACACGGCATCATCAATGAAATAAATAATATCTAAAATATTATTCACAAAAAATGAGTCACTTCTTAAAATAGTAAAATGTCGAGAAGAAATTGAGTGGTGTGTTGAGAATTTTATCAATTATAGATGGAGCCCCGGCCTGCACCCCCCGCCGGCTTCAACTTTAGCCTTTAAAGCTAACATGGAAACGGCTTCTTTATTATATGTAATTAATTTGAATTAATTTTATCATGTTGAGGTGTCGGCATGTAATATGATATTGCTGTTAATTCAAACTTAGTAATATCCATAGATTGTTTAGCTCAGGTGTTCAACTGGGATAATTTATAGGGACATAAAATTATTTTGCAGTGACATTAATACTCGTTACACCTGCAAAATGGTGGAATGAGTCGACTATTACGACGTATTTTTCATTATAAATATAAATTAGTAAATAATTGCGATTAGGTTATACCTATATTATATTTACCTACATCGTTTAAGTAATTTAATATTGCTTTAAATACCTAGATATCCATTTATTCAATTTATATGAATGAGTCTGTATGATTTTAATATAAATTAGTCAAACGAGATATTATCAAATGCTAATAGTTTTATATCGTATCTCTTATAGAGATTTCTCTAACATGGGTAATTACAGATGTGTGCCACGACTGAAAATTCTGAAATAGAAAATACCCTCAGCAGAAAAACGCCAGCGTTACTTCACGCTGGTTTTGCAACGACGTGATGATGTGATGACTCCGGTCGAGCTGACCCATTCATGCCGAAGCATGCTGCCGCATGAAAATCATTAATATCAAATAGATTAGGAATGATAACACTTTCCTAAGATTACGTACAGTTTGAGAATGTATTGATTCATAATCTAATTCTGGGCTGTTCCAATATTAGAAGTCCGGGTTGTGCTAATCATAATATGTAGGTAATGCGGAACTTCCAAAAATATTTTGTTATGAACACATTACATTGTTTAAGAATTAATTTCTCATCTTCATGAACGAAATTTGTTTGTTTTAGTTCCAAGTCGAATATATGAAAGATAAATATTATTATTCCAATTTTTTTTACTATGTTTGTATTCTATATTCTACTATAGATCCGCGATACTTTTTGATTACTTACAATGCATTGAAGTGTAGGTACCTAGATGTATATTCCATACTGTAAATACTTTGATTTCTATTACAATGCAATTATTAACAAACGTCCTACAATCTATGTTTTAATTGACGATATATATATAGGTACTAACCTATGTTTTTCATGTTTATAAAATCTTCATTCAGACGTGTAATTGAAAGATATTTAAAATAAGTGAATATAATAAAAGCGTCTGCCTTATTTTGTCATCTCCAAAACTATTTGAAACAAGTGCTTCGCGTGTGTTCGGGACTTTTACGATTTCTTCTACATTCCACAGAGCCGGGGCGGGCTATTATACGGTGTATGTAACTATGTGTAAGTAGGTATATATTATTATATAATGTTTACGTTTAGTGTGAATACATAGTAAGTATAATATAAGGTTGGTTAAGTTTAGCTTCAGCTAAATAAGTGGAATGAATATTCCTTTTAAAAGTTTAGAGTTATGCAAATCATGAAACTACCTAATGATCATTAGTAAATGTATCACGAAAGGACTTGTTTGTTCAAGTAGCGACTTGAATTTATAAAGGGTGGCAAACTTTTTTGTGTTTTAAAAACATAATAGACATAACTTAAAAAACCTAGGTATCTAAGTAATTTTATATCAGATGACATAGGAATATACATACTTCAGGAATATACATCTCACTAATTTACCTCAAGCATTTAATTTGCCTAGTCCGCGTGCATACCTATAATAATTAGATGGCGTGGAATTATAAAAAACAAATCCGTCTCATGAAAATCTACTGGATGAATTATTTAGGTACCTATACCTATTAATGGATCATAAATCACTTTACACAGACCCAATATCAATACATAAATACCTGCGTACTCTGCGTAGATATGTACTTACCTACCTGGTTTTCAAAATACCAATGATGATGACTCACGAGAACATTCTAAACATTCTTGCATACGAAAACACTTTCTTTGTAACATTTTTTTTTGGTTTCCAATTTTGAAGGAAACTTTTTTCAATTTATCTGTTTTCCACGAAGGTTTTAGTGCATAAGGTTATGACGTGTTATCTCATGCCGGGCAAAGACTCGGTACCTATCGTTAAAGAAGCCTTACAAACTGAAAAATCCGAAAATGGTTTTGTTCTGCCTGGTAATATATCGAAAACGCTCATGCTTCATCGTGTATGCGATCTTATTGAACCTATAAGGTCCAACCTTAAAGCCTTGATTTGTAGGTATGTACATTGAATTACTATCACACTCTCACTCTCTCTCACAATTCTAATTTATATACCCTTTTGATGCGAAAGTGTGTATGTTGTTTAAATTTTTGACGATTTGGCTAAGGGCCGATTATATGGTACCTATATGAAAATAAGGCGCTGTAGAGTTGTAATAAAATACGCTACGTTATTCTGTTCACCACGCGGGCAAAGCTGCGGGCGGACAGCTAGTATGTAGTAATATTATATCAGGTATATGGGTAACCGTGAAAACTAATAAATATTTTCACTAAGCTTCTTTCGGTTGGTATGACTCACAACACTAATAAATATGGTTAAAGTATAAATAGATAAGAGAATATGAGAAGACTGATATACATGCATACAGGTACATAGGTTTCTACATGAATTTGCCAGCCTATGTGTCAGCAGCAGCACGTACTAAGCATTAATAACTAAGGCGTATGGATAATATCAGTCAGCGGTAAAGTGTAAAAAAGCTATGTACCGAGTTTTTTTTATGGAATAAGCCGCTAAACGAGCGGACGGATCACCTGATTGTAAGCAATCGGCGTCGCCCATGAAACACCAGAGGCGTTACAAATGCGTTACCGGCCTTTTGTGGATTAGGAATGAATAACTAAGAGACTTACCTACGTCTGAATACTGAAAGGTAAATTTAAGTTGTACTTAAATACCGCCATCTCTGTATTTAAACGCGACTTAAAATTGGGTAACGTTTGAATATTTCAGTGTTAATAAACAAAATCTGTACCTATATTATGTAGATGATACCAAATATAAATGAAAGTGTTTTCTATACTAACCTACTACCTGATTAGGTACCTATCTGTAGAGATAATATTGATACCATAAACGGATCTTCTCAGGTCAAGCAGTTTTTGCTTTGAGTATCTATTTCTTTTAAACACTATATACAGAGTGTAAACAGAACGCTCCCGAAAAAACGCCTACAAGTAATAGTCAAAAACCAATATTATTTTCATAAAAGTAGAGAATTTAATGTTTATGCTGCCTAGTTGGCCGAGTGGTCGCAACTGCGACTGCCGGGCAAGGGGTCTCGGGTTCGATTCCCGGGTCGAGCAAAGTATTACTGGGTTTTTATAAAATTCTCAGTAGTAGCACGGAGTCTGGAATTGTGCCCGTTATATGGCAATAGGCTCACCCCCTATTACATGGTACTCATAACATAAATAGTGAAAAGTGGGTGTTACATTGTACAGTGGCATAATGTACACCTCTGCGTACCCCTTCGGGAATAAAAGGCGTTATGTTAAATGTTTATTTTATGTAACAATAGTTGTAATCAACTGGACAAGACTGATGTTGCATGAATAACACGAGAAAAACTATTAAAATTGTAAAAACAATTTCTTATTATCTGCGTTTTGGGAGCGCTGTTTACACTCTGTACGTAGTACTAACTATATAATTTTGTGAAAAGTACGCTGGTAACCAATACAATAACATAACCTAGTTTATTATATCCATTCTAGGTAAAGATAATTACCATGAAAGGGCAATGCACTAACAGAATCCAAGAAGAGTTTCCTTCTCATAATTGGATGTTGTCCATGCGAATTATCCATCGTTCGAGCAGTAAGAGCAGTAACAATCAGCAAGGGCTAATAATTCCACTGTTATCAGCCGGTGATTTTATCAGCTTCCTAACAACTAACTATTGGAGAATCTACTAGACTTCTAATTGATTTTGCGTAGCGGATTATTTATGAACGAACGAGATCTTATTAGTTTGAGTGGGATGTAAATGGAAAAAGAAAGAGGGTTTACTAGGCGATGATAAGATCGAAATCAAATAAGAAATACAAATTAAAAATATTACTTTCTTAAAGGGTGCTCAGAATATCCTGTTAGTTAAGTATATAGGTACCAACCAGTCTCCTTGTAATAGAAGGTGAGCCTATTTCCATAATAATCCTTTTGCATCTGACATTTTACTTTTTTATGGGATAAGCTGGTAAACGAGCAGACGGATCACCTGATGGTAAGCAATCGGCACCGCTCATGGACACCTGAAACACCAGAGGCGTTACAAGTGCGTTACCGGCCTTTTGGGGATTGGGAACTTGAGGATTGTGGGAGATTCGAGGATTAGGGACTGGGGAGGGGGGGTAATTGTGCCAACGTTAACTTCACTTACACGACGAAACACAACGCAAGCGTTGTTTCACGTCGGTTTTCTGTGAGGCCATGGTATCGCTACGGTCGAGCCGGCCCATTCATGCTAAAGCATGGCTCTCCCACACTTTACTTGCATGAAATAGTCAGTACCTACCTACTAAGAAAGTATTAATTCCTTTGCCTTCCTTTTCTGTAGTCAGTTATGGACAAAGAGTTGGCAAAGAGCTACAAGTCAACCTACAAAACAATAAACCTCGTATTGCTATCACCAAATAGTTAGGAACTTGGTATGTACATAGGTACTTACATAGTGTACCTGAATACTTCAAGAGAAATAACTTTTTGTGTAATACCCTTAATATTAAACATTGTAAATATCGATTGGCCATTAAATTAACTCATTTAAAGGGCTACTTATACTCCCTAATCCCAGGGAATCGCAAAATAAACAATTAACTGTAACAACAAGTACTTTGACGGAAGGAAAACAACACAACAATGTTTACATACTTTTCATAGAAAATTATTTAATCTCGCACGGCACAAACGAAAAACAGCACACCGTTGTTTGTAAACGAAAAGACGGGAGCCTTGGGAAGTGCAGCTAACATATTCCATCTTGAGCGAACAAACTCACGATCATCAACACCAAAACCAACTCTCTATACACGACATAAGGAGCGATATCGAAAAACCAACTGCTCCCGATTCTCATTTAAAACGCTCATTAATTGTAATGTAAATTAAAATCTAATACCAAGCTCATAAGATTCACATTTGGCAAGGCGAACACCTGGAATCTTCGGGAGTCGGGCACCAAAAAGTGTTTACTCGTAAACCCCGCTCATTGTTTAAGTAAACTTCTATTTCGATGCTTTACTGTGAAGCGCTGGCCGCGCGAGATTCGCGCTAAACATTATTTCTCAGTACCCCCACAAATGAAAGCTAACTGCGCACTTTAAAATGGGCAAGGTAGTTCATATTTTAATATAGTTTAATGCTAAGTGAGTGCTCTAAAATATGTATATTTTTCATTGTTTATTTCACTGAACAATGCAGAGCTTTTAAAATTAATAGAACATTGTCAGTAGAAGATGTTGTTGTCTTTAGTTTTAAACTAGAGGTAGATACTTAAATTGCTTATTAGCCAAAACGACCTTTGTTATCCGGGTTTAAGAAAAGTACAAGTGCATTTATCTCTACCTACTTTAATTAGAAACCGTCAAGTCAATTTCGTTTTATGTTTCGTTTGTTTGTATTGACCAAACTTCAAAACTACAAGGCAAATTTGAATTCACAATTGGAAAGCTTACCTTTCGCTCCTTTCTGAGATTAATATAAGTTTATTTTTCTATTGCTACTACTACTCGAATGAAGTCTTCAAAACTCCATGCGGGCAAAGTCACTGGCGCAAAACTAGTACATAATATACCTAGTCCATGTTTATATACCTACCTCGCCCCCGGCGCCAGCCCTGGCCATTCATCACTCGTCACTACCCAAGTACTTAGTTTACATTATTTCCAAGAATGTAAACAAAATGTCCAATGAAAAACATGTATGTCTAGAAAATTCTGAAAATATACAATGTTGTACTACGAACTCTTTTGTTATATGAATCATATGTTTTGAAGTTTAATTGTTCATAACAATAAAACGTTTTACGTTCGTTTCTTTCATAACATTACAGCTATGAATATAGTTGTCAATTAGAAATAGTTTCAGCGTCCAGGGTTGACCAGAACTTTCGACAACACAATTGGTAGGCAGACTGATGCGCGATGCTAACTTAGTCTTGATGTCTTTTTTTTTAAGGGGGGGAAATCATCGAATGACTGCTCCCGCCTCGGTGAGGCGGAAGGGAGTGTCAGACTCTTACTGACTAAAAACCACCCCGTTCCTTCTCCTGCACGTCGAGCCGGAGCCCCAGTTACCCGTTAGGTTCTCCGCGACTCCGAATCGGCATCGGCCCTATTGGGCCCCATCTGTGGTGGTCTGATGGCTCTTTGAGGCGCGCGCGGAACGCTACGCGCCGTACGCTCGGGTAGTCTTGATGTCTACGTGCCCAACTACTTCATACTTTGTAGGGGCAATTAGGCACTTACATTTTAAACGAAATATTGAACTAAATTTTAATACTGCATTTGATTATTTATCTTATCTTATATCTTAGGTATACTCTTATAGGTAGGTAGGTACTATTATATACCTAAAGCGGAAGAGGTTGTTTTTTTTTTGTTTGCTTGAACGCGCTAATTTTCGTAACTACAAGTCTGATTTGAATAATTATTTTTGTGTTGGATAGCGCATTTATCGAGGATGGCTATAGGGTACATCACGTTACGACCAATAGGAGCTGAGCAGAGCGTGTGAAACCGCGCGTAAGTTGCTAGTTCATATGATATTTATAAGTCGCGTAGATAAAATATAATCCCTGCTTTACTACCTCGTTGTTCGTAACTAGTGGTCGCAAATGCAACTGCTTAAAAGCGGTTTCAGGTTCGATTGTCCAGTAGGTTTTTTTTTGTTTTTGAGTCTTTAGGTAAGTACCTATACCTAAGTACCTACCTAATAACGTGAATTTGTGCTCGGCATGTCAATAGACTCCAACCCTAGGAACTCCTAAGTGGGTATTGCAAATTAGAGCCTCTGGTCCACTGCGTACCTCTTCAAGGATCAATAAACGTAATATTGTTTAGGTATGTCGACTGCGGCTTTGTAGGAAGCAAGTGCAAGTGCGTACCGATCCATTGGTTCCGATTACTATTATTTTACTGATTGTTATTGGATTAATTTAAATGCTAGACTAGACTGTAAAGTTCACAAGTACCTACCATGCGATTGCCGACCAAAGGCGCCTTGGGTTCGATTCCCAGCTCGGGAAAATTAGGAAGAAGGAAAGAAAAGCGGTATTGTGCCCGATATGGCAATAGACTCTCCCTGACCCTGTTACATGAGACATAACTGGAGGTGGGAAGTGGTTGTTACATTGAACATTTCTGCGAGGATAATCCCCAACCGGTGTCCACTTTCCACTAACTCTATTATAGACCTTATTACCGATGTTTAGAGACTAATTTTGTATGAACAAATTTTGGTGATTTCCGGTACTATATACCAAGTGATTAAAAGGCATGATATTACGAGACTTAAATACTAATAAAAAAACAACGATAAACATTATAAACCATATTTTATTTATTACTACAAAAATGCTATTCTCTAAACAAAACTATCAATATGTTTCTTCTATTAGAAACTCTTTAACAGACTTGTTATATCTGTCTGGTAGAATATCTTGTAGCTCATTGCGAGTTAGCCAGTTGCCTTTAGTCTTGTTTGGCTTTCCACTTTTGTAATTGGCGTAGTAGAAGAATACCTGAAATGGAAGAAATTATATTAGAAACTAGCTGAACGTACGACTTCATCCGCGTGAAAAAAGTAGCCTTAGTTACTCCATAGTACACAACTCCTGCCAAAAACGGTCCAGTCAGTTCAAAGATTAGCCAGAACAACAAACGGACTGACAAACAAAAATTGAAAAAAATAAATATTTTGGTGTATATTCATATGCATGTAGTAAAAAGCGGTTCTTTCAATATTACAAACAGAAACTCCAATTTTATTTATATGTATAAATTTATAGATATGATGCGGTGTATGAATGTGACGGAGGCTAAAGAAATATCTCAGCATCATATTAGGTAACAATTCTTTACCACAATTTTTTGTTTGGTTCCAAGTAGAAAATGGTGAGTAGATTCGTTTGATAGCATTATGGTTACGAACTAGATAACTGCAAAGTCGAGCTAAACGTCGTGTTGGGTGTTGGTATAAATATAAACGTTAAAAAAAATTTCAATTTCAAAATATTCAGTTTTAAGAATTCTTTAATGCAGTCTAGAATCGTGCACATATGGAGTTATTGCATCGTGATGGTACAATAACTCCATCTTTATGACTTATTTTTAAGTTTGTACCCAATTGTAAGAAGAGTATTGTTTTTCACTTGTATCTTGCATGTATGAGTATTTAATTACTAAATAAATTAAAATCTTGGTTTCATCATCACCATATTAGCCATAGGACGTCCACTGCTGAACATAGGCCTCCCGCAATTACTTTCAGATAGGCCGGGTGGAAACGACCTACATCCAGCAGCGCCCCTTCGACCATAATCAAGTTGTCTGTCCACCTCGGGGGTGGACGTCCTAGTAATCGACGACTTTGACTTATATATACTTACTTTAGCACCTATTTTCCCGTTCACTTCAGAAGGATATTTGTACTTATAGAAGCCACATGGTGCATTTGACAAGAACTGCACATTCAGTTCAGGCCCACACTGCTCCTTTACTGTTCTCTCAGCAGTCTGAAACATTCAGTTTGACTTTTAATAGTTTTCACACCTGATTGTCTTAATGAAATAATGTATATGATGTGTATCCTAAAAATTGCTTATGTAATAGAGATGTTAAAAAATAAGTTTATTCATACTTTCCAATATTAAAAAACAAATATCAACTTCAAATATGTGGGAAAACTATTCTTTTTGCTCGACTGCCTCATTGAGCAGTCGCAAGTGCGTCTGCTGGGCAAGGGTTCGATCGGGTTCGATTCCCGGGTCGAGCAATGTAACACTGGATTTTAAAAAATTCTCAGTAGTAGCATGGAGGCTGAAATTGTGCCCGGTATGTGGCAATAGGCTGCCCCCTATTACATGGGACGCAAAACATAAATAGTGAAAAGTTGGTCTTGCATTGTGCATTGGTATTAAGTGCCATCATGTGCAACTCTGCCTACCCCTTCTCGGATAAAAAGAGTGATGTTATATAATATGTACGTATGTACTGATTTCATGTGGCAGAATCATATTATAATGACCATGACTTAGTTTAAAACTTTAAAACAAATATGTTTTTAAAATATTTTATACCTGTCTTAAAGTTTCCCCTTCCTTCCACAATCCTTGCGGTAGTAATGTTTTGACATCAGAGCCTAGTTTGATAGGTGTCACTAATACCAAGTGTCTTTGAAGGCATCTTTCCGTTGAGGTTTTGTCACCTTTTTTGTCTGCATCTGAATTCAAATAGTTTATCTTATAACTGATCAAATAAACAAAGAGCCATCGGGTGTATTTGGACATCAATAGTCAGATAGTCTCACTAGAAGCAGTGAGATGAGGTAAGCGACCTTAGTTAACAATTGCAGTTTGTGAAATAAGATATTAGTGTCATAAGAATGTCTTTACTTATGTATTAATACTGTTTGCACTGGCGAATTAATACTATTTAGAAGGGGTACTTTATTTTTTAACAGTATACTTAAATGTTTACCGGTTTCTATACTAGCAAATTTGAACTGAGTCAGCTCTTCGTTAGAAGCGTCCTCGAAGTCCTGAGCAGTAATTTTGCTCACTGCATCCACATCCACATCAGCTGACTCCTTCTTCAGCAGTTCAGCTTGGATTCTTAAAAATAAAAATTATTAATGTGACAATACATAAGTGAATAGCCTTTAGGGTTTTCTTTTTTTTATTGTATAAGCCGTTAAACAAGTAGACGGGTCATGGTAAGCAATCGGCGTCACCTATGGACACCTGGAACACTAGAGGCGTTACAAGTGCATACCAGTCTTTTGAGGATTGTGTTAGGAATTCGAGGATTGGGGAGATTGGGGAAGGGGGGGGGGGGATTGAATTGGACCTCACTTGCACGACGAAACATAACGCAAGCATTGCTTCACGTCGGTCTTATGTGTGGCCGTGGTATCACTACGGTCGAGCCGGCCCATTCGTGCCCAAACTTACTTATCGTTTTCATGCCGGATTTCATGGTCTGACTTCATACTCTTCTCAATTTCTAGGGTACTTTGGAGTGCCATAAATTTCTTTTGCATTTCATTCAAAGGTGGAGTGACCACTGGCAGTCTCTCCACACAAACTCCCGTCACAATATCCCATGGTGATCCAGTATTAAGACCTGAAAATAATTAAATTTATGCTGTAAATCACCTGATCTTGTACCAGTTTACAAAATAACCTAGAAGTTAAACTTACTTCTTACAAAAATTCTCCGGCAGAGCGTCACTTCTGCTTGGATAAACGATTTGAACATTATTAGCAAATATAAATGTACTTGTTACCAATTTTCATTTAATAATCTTGTTTTTTTATACAAGATTCTGTATTTTTAACTCTTCGTTGATTTTCGCACTTGACACATGACAGTCACATAAATGACAGATGACAATGACAATGTCACTCAGCTGATATTTAAATACTGATATTCTCGTATAAAAATTTAAACTAAACAATAGAGACATGCACGACAAAACATTTTGTCTAAAAGACATTTAAAATACACCCGTAAAAAACTGTCTCGTCGTCCTGGTTATAAAAACTTAATCTACTAATTTGTAATGGGTTTTTCAGGTGCTTTGCTCATATGCATGATGCTGTAATTTTTTTTCAACGTAAAATAATATAAAAACATAGCTTCATATAAATGCTACAACAATGAGTGACTGTAATGAAACTTATTTATACTTTCATAATGAAAAATATCATTATTAAAATAGTCGGTTTTATTATACTTAGTTTTATTTTTCAAACAACTGAGAATATGCGTAACGCAACATCTGTCAAATTTGTATACTAGCAACACCTTTTTGGCGATTCTGCCTTTTCCGGCTCTTGTGTCAAAGAAAGTAGGTGAATATGTTTGTAATTACAAAAATCCATGAAAATCTCTATAAGTATTTAATATATCGATGTGATAGTGATCGATTTATATAAGGAATAACATTTAGGATCAGTTATAAACTATATTTCATTTACTAAACATAAAACATACCCTCCCGAGTTGACAAGTGTTACTACAAACAGGTTAAGTTCTGTAACCATATTTATTATCGTTTTAGGCTTGACCATGAAGCAAATAGTTGCGAATCAAAAAGTGAAGATCCCCGAGGGGCTCACTGTACACGTTAAATCGCGGTTGGTGACAGTGAAAGGACCGCGCGGAGTTTTGAAAAGGAACTTCAAGCACTTGGCTGTTGACATTCGCATGGTGAACCCGCGAGTCCTGAAGGTAGAAAAATGGTTTGGCTCCAAGAAGGAACTCGCCGCCGTGAGGACTGTCTGCTCACACGTTGAGAACATGATCAAAGGTAAATTGTTTACTTCTATGTTGTTATTCTCATGAACAAAGTTATAACCTGCAAATTCATAAATTCTATATTGGAGACACTAGAATTACTTCAAATTCTTAAGATTTATGATTGTACCATTCACATGGTGTCTTTAGTTTGGTTATTATAATAAATTGTAGATCCCATGTTGTGGCTTTGTTAATGTGGTGTCAGTAGTAAAAAAAAATCTTAACACTTCTGCTCACACTTAACTCTGCTCTAAAGATACTTACTGATCAAATAATAATAATGAAATCATAAGCTAAACATCATCTTGTAATTTTTATTTTGAGGGAGAATGTAATTAAAATGTTTTAGGTACCATGTTGAATACCATGTTGAACTGTACAGTTCACATTTGGTACTGAATTTAATAGTTCTGTGCAGTGTGCCAATCAGAATTTTTTTAATACTTGTTTTGACAATCCTTAACTCATTAAACACTTACACTCCGATTGAATTCTTGCTTATCATTTTCATTACAAGATGTGATAGGTATTTGTTGTTCAGCAATTGAATTAAAACATTATTATTTCTTCTCAAATGATTTGAAATATCTTTATTTTGTTTATTTAAGTTTTATACAATGCTTATGGAAGACTTAATGCTAACAGCATTCTCTGGCAGTCATTCATCATCGTCAAATATCATTAGCATATATGATTCTTGGTTCACATTTTGTAATGCATAAACACTGTTCAGTTATGTTGATGTCCAAATCAATAAATAACCTAGCTTTACTGACAAACAGACTGATAGACTATTATTTATTTTATATTTGTTGACATTTCAAAAGTATTAAATTATGATTTAATTAAAATAGATGCTTTTGAATTTGAGATTAAATTAAATACAAATTAAACTAAATTAACCTGTGACTGGGTAGTTGAATCAGAGACAAACTTTTCTCTTTACCTGCATCAGTATTAAAATATCAACAATAGCCCATACTGTATACATCTAGTAGTTTTCATAACCTGTACCTCCAAAGCCATATTAATTTATCAGCAGACTGATTGAACCTAAAGATCGCCCTAGGCAAACACCAAAATAGATGCTTGTAAATTTGTTGGCACATCTGCCTTTATGGTAAGAGGCGCATCTCGTAGCTCCCCTCAGAAACTGGGCCCTATGCCCTATGCTCCTTTCTGTCAAATTATCTATTGAAGAACAGACTTTATTTACATAGTACTCCTAGTATACCAATAACTTTTAATTTTAACCCCTATTAATCAATATATTTTTTCATGTTTCAGGTGTCACCAAGGGATTCCAGTACAAAATGCGTTCTGTATATGCCCATTTCCCCATCAACTGTGTCACAACTGAGGGCAACTCAGTCATTGAGATCCGTAACTTCCTTGGTGAGAAATACATCAGGAGGGTAAAGATGGCACCTGGTGTGACCGTCGTCAACTCGCCCAAACAGAAGGATGAGCTGATCATTGAAGGCAACTCCCTGGAGGATGTGTCGAGCTCTGCGGCCCTTATCCAACAATCAACCACAGTGAAAAACAAGGACATCAGAAAGTTCTTAGACGGTCTCTACGTGTCTGAGAAAACAACTGTTGAAGTGGATGAGATTTAAGGACATAAAATAATTTTAATTTGATGAAATTAGTTTTATTTATATCCCAACTTAACCATACTAGTAGTGGTTTACATAGGCTCATTCAAAAGTAGGTAATAAGAATCATTGCAAAAATGTTCTGCATATACCACTTCCAGATTCGCCTACGAAATCGAACTCCTTAGGGTTCTAAAAGAGGTTGAGGACACGGTGGAACACACCGTAGCGGAATGCCCTGCGTGGGCTGAGCACCGCCGTGCCCTCAGGGAAGTGATCGGCGATGGCGACCTCTCGCGTCCGGGCGAGGGGTACTGGGATGCCGTCTCCTCCTTTTGCGAAGCAGTTATGCTAGCTAAGGAGGAGGCGGAACGCGTGAGGCAGCGAAGCGCTGCCTCCTCGCAACCCAGCCATCGCGAAGGACACACCGGGCGTCGGGGATCGCGGGGCGATCTCCGGCCACCGTAAGCGCGGGCCTGCAGACGGCGAGCATGGGTGGCTCCCCGTCCGACCAGAAACAGACCCGAGCGTAGGTACGGCGCGTCGCGTTCCGCGCGCGCCTCAAAGAGCCATCAGACCACCACAGATGGGGCCCAATAGGGCCGATGCCGATTCGGAGTCGCGGAGAACCTAACGGGTAACCGGGGCTCCGGCTCGACGTGCAGGAGAAGGAACGGGGTGGTTTTTAGTCAGTAAGGGTCTGAAACTCCCTTCCGCCTCACCCAGGCGGGAGCAGTCACTCGATGATTTTCCCCCTTTAAAAAAAAAGGGTTATAAAAGGGGTACCTTATAGACTGAAGTATCAGTCATTAGTTACACTTTGAATTATTAAAACTGAGACACAAAGTGTCCTACAACCTGGGTTAGCCGTCAAACGTATATCATATTTTGTGCAATGAAACCTAGAACTAATATCTAGTTAGTTCCAAAGTAGCTTTAGTAAGTTTCGTAAAGATGGTTAGACGGCATATTAGGAGTAAGTACCTAGTTGGTAGGGCAGGTGATGGTGTAAAAAAGCGAATGCCGCATCAAGGTCTTTCGATTTTTGATAATTCTAATTACCTACTCAAAATCATTTCAGTTAAACAAGAAAGTCACTGACCATAAACCAAAAATTTAAGCTATTTGCTCATTCCTATGGAGAAGAACGAACGACAGTCAGGTTTACAATATATTTCTTTAGTTACCTACCCATATAGTTTTATGGGTACAGTAGGCATAATTTTTATTTTAATGTCCGTCTGGTAGATTTTTTAAATTATTAGACATGTATTTTTTATTTTCTTACAGAAACGAATACTTTCGACGATATATTGATTTGAAATGTCGCGTGACGTTACTTCTATGTACATTTTATACGTAGAAATAACGTTTTAGCCCCACTCCTAAACTTTGATTCGTTTTATTTATGTATTGTTTTATTATACGACAAAATAAAAAAATACGTGTCTAATATTTTTTCATTATCTAACTTACGGAATAATCAGATTTTTAATTTTAATACCCTGTCATCATCTCAGTTGTGTGACCAAAATCCAGTCAAAGAGATCGAAAAAGAAAATAACCATAAGGACATTATTAATAGTAATAGCACATAGAATTTGACTGCACACTTCGCGGTGGCTGGGCAACTAGCTGCCGCGTAACGTGTCACGGGCTCGATTTCCGCACGGAGCAATTCCCTGTGCGATCCACAAATTGTTGCCGGGTTTATGTTTCATACTCACGACACGTGCGTTTACAAACATACGATTTTACACGAGTTTGTGCAAAGTTTGTAAACGCAGTCAGGACAGGAAAAATCCTAGTGTGGTGACACGTACATTTTTTAAATTAAATCAACAAAAAACACGAGCTACAACTTTGCTAATTTAATCGTGCAGGCGTTGATTTATGTGTATTTGATAACGAATTGAATGCTTAACGGCGATTCCTGAATGCGTGAATCCCTTTTTCCCTTGGTCGGCATGGCACGGCATCACGCGTGTAAGGCTGGACCGATTTCACTAAATCATTTTTTTATTGTATTTGTTATTAATTAGAGAAGGTTCGTAAGACAAAAAAAATCCGGAATACTCTACGGAAACGGGGGAAAACGGGATTACGCGTACGACGTCGCGGGCAGAAGCTAGTTTTCAATGAATGCAAAAGTTTGTATATTTGTTACTTACTCGTTCACATCAAAACCATAGTATAAAGAACACAGTTCTTTATACTATGTCAAAACAGCTGAAAGGATGAAATTTGGAACAGGGGTGTGGTCTGGAAAAACACAGGCTACTTTTTAACCACCGGAACCGCTGGCAGAAGCTAGTTTTCTATAAAACATTTGCCTTTAATAGGACGAGAGGTCTATTGCTAGTTCCTCTATGATTCAATCACATCTCAACTCTACTATCCTACAACTAATATTATAAATGCGATGTTTGTATATTTGTTACCCCTTAACATCAAAACGGCTGAAAGAATAGCTATGAAATATGGGTAGATCGTGGTCTGGAATAACACATAAGGTAGTTTTTATCCCACGAGAACGCGGGCGAACCCGCTGGCTAGTTAATCATAGATTTCTTTTTCTTTTTGAAAACGTTGCCCTACACTAGGATTACCTCCTGTGTTGACAAACATACAAGTTCACATACACATGACAGCCAGACCCGAAACAACAATTTGTGGATCACACAAAGTGTTGTTCCGTGCAGGAATCGAACCCGCGACACGTTGCACGGCAGCCGGTTGCCCAGCCACCGCACCAACCGTGCAGTCAATGCAAATGTGTAAACATATTTTCGTTAGTTATGTAATCATGTACTTAGAGCTGTATGTCGTGACCAGATGTGTCATGGTCGCTTAATCCTGGACGTGCATATAGGTAGCACGAGGATTTTCCATCTTAAGACCAAAAAGAGGAGGACAAAAGAAAACAATAATCAATTTTCAACGTAAATAATTTTATTCAAACTATTCTATTGAACATCACTAACTCATAAACATTGTACATCTGCAAATATGGATGTGGATTAAATTGTTATAAACTACATGTTAAAAGACATTATACACTTAATTTGCACAAACTCAATTTATTATTAAATAAAATACCTACTTATAAATGATAAAATAAATAGCTTTAAAAATAAACCATTTTCGTGACTATGGTGTTAATACATGATATAGAATCTTAAAAATAAATTAAAATGTCTATCATTATTATTATTTACATTACACAACAAAATCGTAGAAAGGAACCACGACAAACAGCGGTGTAATTACGAATTAACGTCGTGTAAATAGTGCTTGGCCAATATTGCTAATATAAACAGTGTCAAATCTCTTTGGTGGATTCAACAATTTAACAGTTCCTTCCTACAATAACACACCAACCAAGTTTGCCGTAATGCCTTTCTGAGTCGAAATTTAAAATATTTTGTAATATCCGTCATTAGCATTTGTCATGTATGAGTTAATTAATTAATACTTTAACATTCGCATTATATTTGAAACATATTAATAAAATATTTAAGTACCACGTTTTTTAATATTTAAAAGTATATGCATCGTTTTTTATACTAAGGTACATAATACTCAGGGTAATCATTACTTTGTTATTAAGGGCACAATTTCAGCAATGCATACACTAAGACGTAACAACAAGTATATTGCAACTTAATTACATGCTCGCTTCTAGTGCCATATTTGCAGATGAGCATCAATTATTCCGTAAGAAAATAAAATTCTCAATAAATAAATGTCAAACACTATTTAATTGGTGAGACATTTCACACCATATAACACAATTGCTTACTATAAAAATGATCAACAAACAACTTTGCACCTCGTCTAAGTGTCAAGTAGGACAACGGTGTGCAGAAATGTCATGAGATTCAATGGTTACGATACGATATAGATTGCCGCTTGAGCAAATAATCCTGATTATGTACGTCTTACACTAGCCATGCGTGAGGTGGGTTCAACTACACAGCGTAACTATCATAACTAGTAGGTATACACTTTATATAGCGGTCGGCGGTCTGCAACATCACTGTGCACGTGACTCGGCTCATACGTCAATCCACTATCTGAATAATGTATTATATTAAACTCTTAACACTGACGAAAAATTCGAAATGTATCTAGCAACCTGAGTAAATTAACATGTATAATACCATTTTAAAATGTTATTAAATATTCAATAACTATACAGTTAATTGAAGCACAATTAGTGGGCATTGTCAAATAAGTAAATAATAATTCGATATAAAACTTGCATTCGACGACACGCTCTCGTTAATAATTTGCACGATAAACATAAGCGTAAGTACAGTGAACAACAGTGAATGCTATCATTAGCGAGTTCTTGGTCAACAATTTATCCACATGGTGACAATTTACATTAACTTTAGAAATCCCTTTAATGCTAAATTAACTCCGATATGGTCTATCTATCAAGCGGTGATTGAAGAAAGTCTGATCGTAATTCTAAAAAGACGCGAAAATCGTACGCTTAGCGCACATATAACATGGCGGGGTGGCGCGGGTCACTACTGCTTATTGCTGGGTCGCGAGACTTGGTACAAAACGTGTGAGCCGCACCTTGTAGGGGGGAGGGGCGAGGCACCGAGGCACTAGTGGGGGAGGGGGGTTCACAGCGGCTCGCGACGCGGAACCCAGACGGCGGGCCCGCTCTCCGCCGTGATCACCGCCTTCACCTTCGCGTAGATCTCCTCCGGCGTGTCGCCCGTCACTACCGCTGCAAACATTACACGTTCGTCACCCCATACATACACAACACACTACATAATAGTGTTACATCACTATATCAAGTATACGAACCAGTGAAATATTCAGCGAATTCTTGTTCCATCTTTAGCGCACGTTCGTATGTCTTTTTCGCTTGCTCTTCAGTCATTCGTTTATTCATTTCCCTGTAAATCAAAATAATATTATGCATTTATTCAGAAAATGAATTTTATTTATTGTATTAAGTACAAAAAACTTATTACTAATTTCCCAATATACTCACATTATAGACTCTATGCTCTTTGGTTTTATAAATATGGCAATAGGGTACAACTGCGCCACTTGTAATCGCTTGATTGCATTACCGCTTACATCCAAAATGCAATGTTTACCCTGTAACACAATAGAATGAAAATACGTTAAAATGCAAAAGGAAAATTATAAAATAATTTAAATTTAACCAGAGTTATTTCCCTATTTATCATTGCAGGTTTTCGTCACATATTGCATTAAATAGGTTTTACGGTGTGCTAACCTATTTATAATAGTGTAAAATAGCGTATGTCCGGTAGTTTCGAGTTAAACCGGGGCCCTTAATTATTATTTTTAGTTAACAGATCTTTACTATGATTTATTATCATCATGTACGAAAATAATAAAACCGTAAAAACATTATCAATATTTATAACATGTTGCTGTTTCTTCGTTTACCTTTTCAGCGACTTCTCTGACGGATGCGACTGAAGTACCGTACAGGTTGTCGTTGTACTGTCCGGCCTCGATGAACAAGTGGTTCTGTATGTCGCGCTCCATCTGCTCCCGGCTCGCTACGAAGTGGTAGTCTCGACCGTCCACCTCGTAGTCGCGTCGGGGGCGGGTCGTATCTGCAGTTACAAAATTATTATTGGAATTTTTCTTCAATAAATACAACTTTATTAAACTGTCAAATACCAAGCGGTCACCGGTAACCGCGACCTATTGTTCTTTAATTGTGTCTGTAAAACCGGTACTCGACGAGTTAATATTCTTATTTTTTTTTTACTTTTGAGGCAATAACTATGTAGAAAATATAGTGAATTAAGATAAAACATCAAGCTAGATATGCTGACACCCACACCAAAATTCGATGTAAAGAAACGAAGCAAGTTATTGTATAATGGTAAACATTGTGGACTTTCTTATGAACACTAGGGTTTTGTATGAACACTAGGGTTTTGTCGACTTAAGAGGTTTATGAGGTAAATTATACATTAGTATACTCACGAGGCACACAGCTGCCGAATTTCTCAGGGAACTCAGATATAAGATCGTCGTTTATTCTGTCCTTGAGTGGGCCCAGGATTATGACGGGTCGCGTGTAACTTATGGTCAACTGTTGTACGGTCTCATAAGATAGCACCGTTTCATCTTGACCTGTAACATATCACATTTTATTATGCATACAAAACATAGTCAGTACAACTTCTAACTTCTCAGAGAAGACAGTCTTTGTGCCCATTTATGTGCGTATGTTTTAAACTATAGGACTTGTCTCTCGTTTAATCTACTTAAATCCACTTCAAATTGTTTAGTTCCTTATGTCCGTGTAACCAATAACCGATCAAAGGTGTACACAACATCATTCGTGCGATTTGTGCGTAGATCAAAATAACGTATTACGTGCATTACTTGTGCGGCAAATTGACCTATTCTCATACCAATACACAGTAAACACGAAACGAAATCTATGTGTAGAGGTCTTATTGACACAAAAAGTTCAATAGTTCATTCTGATTGATCGCAATACTCTACTTTAATTAGCCCAATATCAAATGTCTACCTAACCTAGGCCATATTTAATTGAAGCGTGTATTATAGTAATACTGAATTGTGTAATATATAATTAAATAGATAAATCGTATACATCATAAATATAAATACTAGAAGTTGACGGATGTTTCGACTTACTTAGCGAGGTATGCATTAAAACACCTGCCTGCTACATTATACATAATTCTGGAATAAAATTTTATTTCGACCCAAGAAATAATTAACATTGTACATCGCCTGCTAAATAATGGCGAATAATAAAAAAATTAAATATGATAGAAATAGTACGTCATAATTTCTTAGGTAACGAATTATGCTTTCTTCTACATTATTCTAAACAACATGAATCTGCTTACTACTAGCCAAAATTAAATAAAACCTCATTGTCTTGCCAACATGTTTCAAGGTATAATTTATTTAATTCTGGCTCAATTATGCCCATCAACATCGTCTTCAAGAGAAGTGTAGTAATAAGCAAATGTACACATTTTATTACAACAACCAATAATTATGTATGTCAGCGACAGATAGGCTAATAATAATTACAGCATCCCTAAACATCTGAAGCGACAAAAACTAACTCTAAAAATAAACCAGCACAGCGTAAATTTTGAAAAGGAAAACAAGCTCGTATGAGAATGTCGTGAGATCGAGAGTAGATCAGACATGCGCGTGACGTGACTAGACTAAGGCAAAGCGGCGCGGTGCTGGCATGCGTGGCCCGAAGCTCAGCCGGTGAGACAGAGGCGGCTCTCGTGTCCTCGTGTGCTTCCAGTGGCCCACTCCCGCTACGTCCACCGCCCACTACTCAGTTACTCAGCCCTCACTTACAATTTTGAAACAATCATCCAAACACTTTTGTGAGCTCGATGGTCATATTTTCGAGTGCGGAGAGGCTATTAGAGTAATCGCGTTGTATGAATTAAAAACAACTGAACATAAAGAAAGTATGACAAATAATAAAAACTGGAGTGTTATTGAAATGAAAACTACATTTCTAATTGATGATCATAACCAGAATGCGGGAGGTAAGGTATCGGCTACGGCACTCGCAAGCTACGCCTCACTCCCAAAACTTACTCTCGTCCTCGAGATAAATGAGCGTTATCTCCTCCATCATGGGAAGTTCCACTCGATACAAGATTTCCCCTACACGTAGAAAAATTAACGTTACATATATTTATATAAAACGCAGCAATATGCGTCCGTACGTGGGTACGGGACCAGGGGTGGGAACCTCCGTTCGGACGGAATCATGGACAGGTGTGTTCGACTTCCCTAGCATGGTAGTAGTTAGCAGAACTCTACAAGTTCGTGAATAGCGGTTGGGAAAATAAATTGCAAATAATAATAACTCGTCTCTTGGACGGATGATAGGTAGATGTAATCGTTGGCTCCGGTAAGGCAACTAGAAGCACGGGACGGCGGCCGGATGTGTCTCAAACCAACCCGTGTGCTCGCTGCGACCACTTTCATTTTCAACATTAACTACTTGTGGAACACCAAATCGTATCTCTAAGCTCTCATCACACACCCGTGTTTCACCATTACTAGTACAATTTCATTATTTATCAAATCAAAATTGTAGTAAGACACAATGCCGGCTGCCATCTGTTGGACATTTAAGGCACGTAACAAACACAGTTATGCGATAAGAGCTGCATATAAAAAATAAAACTATCTAACACACAGAGGTAATAAGTACATAGCTTGTCACCGGGTCGCCCCCGACATTGTATTATTCGACAAGCGACAATGATATGCCGATTACTGGCAATTTGCTAGACCTATATTTTAATATTATAGGCATCACCATGCTTTTTTCAAACACACTACAAGCGATAATTTACTCACATAGATCCGGCACATTTTGATTAAAATAGATATAATAGTAAAGTTCACTACACTGTGATGTTCAGACGTTCACACAACAATATGATTTGTGTTTCTTCATATGATTTTAGAGTGTCTATTTTCCAATAATTATGATGTCAAGTTACACATTCTCATGATCAAATCATAATAGAGTACAAGAAGATACATAAGTTATATAGTACAATATAAAAAAATGTATGATAATAGATATTTGTTGTTCAAAGTGAATGATAGTATTATGACTTTTTGTAATTTAATATAGGTATGTAGGGCAAACAAACACCTTTTACACAATTGTTACATTGTTGAATTTAATTGTGTATTTAACAATTTGTTCGATGGCTCATAGTAATCAAGTAGTCGTAACATGAATGGGAACCGTTCACGAAAGCTCTATTCACTTGTTTAACATCGAACGTGAATTGGTTCTGTGGTTAGAATAAGCGAATAGCTCCAATGTAAAACGACCTAACTTTAAATAGTGGTTATTAGCAGCCGCATGAAAAAAAAACTGCGTAATGACCTACATACGATTAACAGCACAGTAGCGAAAGTAATAAATATGAGAGGACAAGGGAATGTGCACTTACCGTCCGCGTTAGCGTCCTCCTGCGTGTAACAAAGCATGAAAGCTGTAACAAAATTGTTTTATTAGTTTGTCTGTGCGGCAAAGCTCTTCATGTAAACACCACACCCCTGTGACGCTTGCTCACGTGAATTACCAATTACTTGTTCTGCACAAAACATACTGATTAATACCTCGAACTCTGAATATAGAATCATTATCATTTCACATGTACCACTGCACCATATAATACATTATTTATAATGTCTGTGAACAGTTAATGATATTTAAATGTATGGCAAGTGAGACGTGCTGTGGATGTATACAGTAGTGAGGAAGTTATGCCGTTTGCTACACTTACGTTCTTGGTCTGAACCGTCTTCAGATTTGCCGTCCTCTCGACTCTTCATAAATGGGAACTTTCTGCTGAACGACAACGTTTTCTTTTTCCTTTCGAGCGTTGATTGGCTCTGTAATTGCAGATAAAATTATGTTAATTTCCAAATAAGAGTTCATAACATGACACATACATAACATCACGCCTTTTATTCCCGAAGGGGTAGGCAGAGGTGCACATTATGTACAATGTAACACCCAATTATCACAATTTATGTTATAGTCCCATGTAATAGGGGGTGAGCCTATTGCCATATACCGGGCACAATTCCAGACTCCGTGCTGCTACTGAGATTTTTTTTAAAAACTCAGTAATACTTTGCCCGTCCTGGGAATCGAACCCGAGACCCCTTGCCCGACAGTCACACATGCGACCACACGGCCAGCGAGGCAGTCGAAAGGCGAAATAAGAGTTCAACAACTCATAATAAAATCCAAAACGTTTTGTTAATTCATGTTCTAAATAATAAACATTTGTTACAAAGTCAATTCTATCTAGTCACGACAAAATTACCATTTCGAAACAATCGACCTAAATATTGTCTAAAACTTGGGTTTGTTTACGACTTATTTCCATTCCTGGTATTAAAGATGATCAATACCATTGAAGACAAATTGATGCCTATTCAACAACCGGTATATTTGTTTATCGAACTGGCAAGGCCACCTACTGGTAAACAAAATGGAGATCTAATGCGCATCAAGAATTGCATGAGTAAAACGTGTTTTGAATGTAGTAGCGAGGACAAACAATTAAACATTAATTCGTGAATATGATTCACATTTGGAGATTCCTTCTTTTTAAGTTTTATCGGCATGCAAAATAGCTATTTGATATTTTAGTAAATTAAACTATTCGTACATGAAAAGGATAGTTATCTTCCTTTAGCCATCTTCAGAGATTTTTATGAAGCACTGTGATAAATTAGTTGCATATTTTTTAACTAATTGAAGAGCATTCTCCCCCTCTCTCCAGCCAATTGAATACTTTATAAACGATTTCCTACAACTTTCTTCAGCACAAAGTCCTTTAACAACTAGTAATATAGAAATATTTAGTAAGCTCACAGTGCTAACTGGTGTGCCTTGTCCCTGGAACTTGACCTGACGATCTCGAGCTCTCTGCTTGCGCTCCCACCGCCGCTTCGATGGGATGATACCGATCGCGTCTGAATCTGATTTGTCTAGCCGCCTGAAATCAAATAATTGGATATTAAAATACAGAAACATTCATAATAACAGCAGTTTTATTCAACAGTTTAGTCATTCCTGTAGATAAATAGAGGAAACAAATGCATATTTTGATTAATTCCAAACATGTATAACGGTTTCAAATAATACCTAGTCTTGACACGAAAAATACCTTTTATTATACCTGTATAATAAGAGGTATTTTTCTTGTAAGGTCCTGACCTAGTATTACTAGGTATGATAACTAGATAAAGTTTATAGAAGTCTTTGGTCATGCTGCATGCATTATGTCTAGCTGTGGATGTCTTGTGACTAATATGATGAAGAAAAATTTTTTCGTTATCAACTGAGTACTGAGTGTTGTGTTACTGTACCTGGCTTGCCACCACTCGTCGTCGGAAGCGTTGGTCACGTGTAAGATGTCGCCGTACCTGAACGGTAGACCTCTCGACGGCAAACCGTCGTCCCTGATCGGATCGTAGTCGAACAATGCTCTGCAATCGATATTAATGCCAACATTAACACAACAACTCATAAACAAGGAAATATTTAATATTATCCTTCATTCCCTTTACAGTGTAAAATCCAATATGGTTACTGGGTGCAATTCATTACAATTCAATCATAAGAATTCAGGAAATTCTAAACTAAGCAATTTGAAATAAATATTGATAAGAAACATGGTTCATTACAATTGAATAACTGTTTATTTAATACCTAGTACAATGATTTTGTCAAGTATTTAAGGAAAAGTTAGTTCAAAATAATAATAAATAGGTGCATGATCTCACCTAACATAGAGGGATCGTTTTTGGGATGTTCTCAGTAGTGTATGATGTTGTTTCAGTTCATTAATGCGCGCTTCGAACTTGTTGTACTCCTGAGGCCTGTACACCACTGTTAGTTTTACATTCTGTCCCGTACTCTGAAACGTTACAAGATAATTATTACTGCGACGTTATTCTATGCAGTCATGAGTGGAATTATTCTTATTGATTACTTGATGTTTCATCACTTCATAGTATAAAACAAAGTCTCTATCCGCTGTTTGTCTGTCTGTGTATGTATGCTTAGATCTTTAAAACTACGCAACGGATTTTGATGCGGTTTTTTTTTTAATAGATAGAATGATTCTTATGGAAGGTTTGTATACATAATAAATGTATATCCAGGTACACCCGTGCGAAGCCGGGGCCGGTCGCTAGTGTTTCTATAAATAAGTCAGTATGGTAAGCAAATCCAGTAAGTGATAATACTTAAAGAATGCAGGTTCATCAATAATATTTTGGTTTTAGCGTAAAAATACTAAACAAATTTGTCATACTGTAAAAACTCATATTGTTATACAGTCACAGCGACTTTACTCCAGTGCATAAAGTAGGTACAAGGCTGAATTTAATCAAAACATTAAGTTTAAATTATAAACGCTTTACTTCCGCGTACATTTCAACACTAACAATGTCATACAATGCATCCAGTAGTTTTGAAATGACACTACGACAATTTATTGGCTCCTACTCAATGCTACTGGTATATTGATACTTTGGTAAATAGAATCATGATAATATAGATTACCTTCAAAGCTTTAGCGGCTTGTTCGTGCGTAGCGTGAGTAATGTCTACGTCATTGACAGCGAGCAGTCTGTCGCCGCGGCGGAGCTGTCCCGAGCGCTCGGCCGGGCCCCCCGCCAGTAGGAACGATACATAAATGCCATGTCCGTCCTCTCCCCCCACTATGTTGAATCCTAACCCCTGCGGACCCTTCTCCAAGTCCACCACCCTCGACTCCTCGTTGCTGTCCGTCACATCTTCACGTCGCAGTGAATTCGCTGTGCTTGACGCTGTTTCAGTATTTTCAATTGTCATTCTCGTGGCTGTACGTGCAATATTTAATAGGACGATATAACATATAGGTAAACAGTGGTCGGGTACACATTACATCAGCTTGTTTAAACTAGCAATAAAGGCTGGCATTGGCCGGAGGCCTACAGGGCCGGTGTACATTAGGGCGAAGCTGTGAAGGTCGTGTACTCACGCGTGTTGGCTCGCGAGGTGCGCGGCGAGGGCTGGCCGTGGCGCGGGCCCGGCACCAGCACCAGCAGCACTCGCTCGCCCGTGGCCTTCAGCGCCGCCACCGCGTCCTCGTGCGTCACGTTGTCGAGGTTCACGTCGCCGTGCTGGGGGCGGACACACTCAGCGTTACACTCCCACAACGGCAATTAGCACTTCGGCATGTGAAAGTTCAATAACACAACTCACCGAAGTATTCTTGACCATTAGCAGTTTATCACCAACCCTCAAACGGCCGTCTCTATGAGCAGCACCACCGGCCATTATCTTGGTCACGTAGATTCCATTGTCACCTGGGATATGTTGATTGCCGAGACCCCCCGCTATACTGAACCCGAGACCTGAGCCACCTTTCACCAGCTCGATCTCTACGGATTCCTCGGGCTTCGTAACTTGTAAAACATTAGAAGTATCTTCTGTCGCGCGACGTCGTATTTTCTGAAAGTATATAAATATTTTTAATGTATTGAAGACGGGCGAGTTTAACGGCCGTGAGTCATGTATTTTGCGGGACACACAATGTTTATTGTAAAAGAGTCCTTGTGTGAAGGCCAAACGCTGGAGTTTTACATAGCACACGCCCTCAATAGTTCAATTATGAATCAAAGTTGGCAAGAACCACATGAACAATCAATGTTCTTAGCATAATGACGAATTTATTCTGTTTATGAAGTATGTCACTCATATGGAGGTACAGTGTACACATACATTGATTCTTCTGATTGCATTTAATAAAACCTCCTTCATGGTTAGTTTAATTGCGCGATACGAGCGGAGTGCGGCATGCGGCGACTGCCGTAACATCACGCAATATATCGCGCTCGCGGTCCTGTTAATTCTTGTCTGCTTTGACGACACTTGTCACTAATTTCAAAACAATAAATGCTTTACGACCTTTTCACTTGTAATTACACACTACACCTTGACAGTAGTTTCTGTACTTTAGCCCATTACCTTCCTACGAGTAATGTGGACACTCCTTGTATGCTGAGATGACCGCGTTATCAAGTGACGTAAAAGAGATATTAGGCTAACAGCTTGAGTCATGTATTTGCTTAATTTCGACTCAGCAGCTGATGAGAACGTAATAAAGTAAATAAACAAACTCACCAGTCTCACAGTATTGCCAGCCTTTTTTAATGCATCCACTGCTTCAGCGTGCGTAACATTATCGACGTTCGTGTCATTCACCTGACGACAAAAGTTAATTAAAGTAAATAATAAAGTAAACAGTATTTCCCGCAAATTATGTAGGTGTGTATTTTCTAGCTAGATGACCATGTTTGAATAAATTCTCGTAGCGTCGTTTTCATTTAGACATGGACCATATAAATCAATTGGCCACATCATTCACTTATAGTTACATTACAATCCTGCTTATAAAAACGTAACATAGGCAATATTGTATTATAACTCTCTAAAGACATAGTGAATTTACTGCTGCTCAAGAATATGAGATCTTAGTGTGGCTTGAAACTAGTCAAGTTTTCTAACTTGTGTCAATGTTGCATGAATAAGCTATTAAACATAATTATTAATAGGTAATATTACCTGTAATATTGCATCATTGATCTGCAACTGACTGGCAGCAGCTGCTCCCCCGGGAATGAGTTTTGTGACATAGATGTGTGGGTCATCAGCCACATGAGGGTTGTCAGACCCTCCTGCGATGCTGAAGCCAAGCCCCGCTCCCCCCGCACGCGAGAGTACCACTGTCATGTACATGTACCCATCATCACCCTGCGTACGGTCTGTGCCACCACCTTCTATGCCATTTACCTGCAAAGGCTATTACATATTGTTAGACATTATACTACATACTGCACACATAGTTAGTTTACTAAAATCTATAGTATAGATTAGAGTCTTAAGTCTTCAAGGGAATGATGTAAGGATTGATAACATATCAGTTAACATAATGACATCAACTACCACCTGTGTCCATATTCAGAATATCTCTACATTTGACTGATTTAAGTATTTTATTCAGATAGGGATCTTCATTTGCAGATCATTGATGGTACCAATATTTGGATAGACAATTGATAAACATTTACTTATAGGTCATGTTTCTTATAAAATAATAATTAGTTAGTGATCTGGGAAATTGAATGCTTTTCTTACTTAACTCGTCGAGTACCGTCATTTCAGACACAATTATAGAACAATAGGTTGCGGTCACCGGTGACCGCTTGGTGTTTGACAGATTAAACTATAACTTATTCTATAATTAAATATATTTCATTGGAATAGCTCATATCTTTTACAAATAAATGTGTCAAATAATTGAATTACCTGCTTCATTTCTGGTGATGTGACGTGAGCCTGAAAATAATACTTAAATTAACTTTTAACTTCAAACTAAGGGCCAAATTTTCCATGGCCATATTAATTTAGATTATTATCAGTAGTACTATGAGAAGTTAATATGACATCTTATCACCAAAGTAAATAAAAAGAATGATAAAATCAAGTTAAGCTGTATACCAAATAGTAATAGGTAATTAGGTATAATTAGGAATGTTATAATGAAATTATGTACATACATAAATAATTTAAATAGGTATTGTTAAATAAATTCAATAAAAATGTTTACACACATAAAATTCTAGATATTCCTGAATAGGTACATAGTTATAGGTATTAAATTATTATTTTAAAATATGAATAAAAGTTCATCAAGTCATGTTAATTACAAACAACAACAGGAACATGTTTTAAAAATATTATGACAAGAACAGGTTGTAATAACTAAGAAAACTATTAATATGTATGTAATATTGAGTACATATTGACATTCTGATTATTATGAATATTAATTATTATAGTGAATATTGTGAAGGGCCAATACAAACTGGTATATATTAATCTTACATGTCATACAAGTCATTTACTTATTCAACACCTGGAAGTATTTGAATGCCAATAAACAATTAGGTACTGATGTAACTGATAAGAAAACTTATTTTTATAGATAGAAATCATATAAATATTATATAATATATTGGTTTAAATAAATATCTTGATAGAAACATGAACCTATAGACAATTATTAAAACGTCTGAGTAGAAGTATAAGCAACAATTGTCATGTGACAATAGTGAAAATTCATTAATGTTTCATTGATTGTCTGGAACTGAATCAAATTGAAGTCATGTCACCTACTCACCGTATCAAGATTAAACAAGGATGACACTTTCCGAAGGAATCCATTATGTGATTTTTTCTTCCGTCTTTCTGTCATTTTCAAGACCAAGTGTGCATAGCCCTCAGGGAATTTATTTTGATGTCCGTACTACACTATGTACACTGCATGCATTGTTAGTTACACACTTGTGTCCACTTTCAGCTTACTTGACGATGTTCAGCATGCACCATTCTCTACCTAGAACCCACAACTAACTTGCACCAAAACATATCAAGTAGGTATGTGACCTTTTAGAAGGTATGCGACCTCTTTTCAAGTTGCAGGTAATCCCATTACATTTAAAGCTCTTTATCATGTTAGCTTAGTTTAAATTGCAGCAGTCCTTATCTAATGAATGGACGAATTTTAGCCGAGCCCTTTATTGATAGCGTTTAGTAGATATGGTATATGTATGGCTGGGTAATTATTAGGCGTGTTACCAACTTGTGTTCGATGATAGGATGGTATGAATGTCAAAGCGATGAACCTTAATTAGAATGTCCGTGTTACATTATTAGTGTGCAATTTATGGGCACTTGATAGTATCATAGTACTTATATTGTACCTATCAACCATGGGCAAGTAACAGCGAATTGTTACAAGCAAAACTAACTCCGAAGTCGCATTAGTCTCACCAAGAATTGAAAACGTTCCCAGAGTGTAAAGAAATTACTAAACGTTTAAAAATAGATTAGTGTTTATTAAATGGCCTTACTTGCAACGAATACGAAATCTCGGCAGTGTGAATGTCAAAATTTTGTGTGCAATATCATTTCACTGATTATCATTTAGAGTAGTATACTTTCAGTCGATGTAGCGTTCGTACGTCATTGGCACAATTGTGAAATTTAACGGCACCAATCCACACAACCAAGAAACGTTAGCGCACATATCGCCGAAAACTTGTACTATATTTTAGGTTATAAATAGTACTACGAGACGCGAAACACCAACCATCCGCCATTACCGTCCACTTGTTGTACCTAGCGCTCTGTTCAGCCACTTTCGTAAACGTCACGTCATCAAAATAAAAAAAATGAAGGAATCATCGTATCGATTAGAGATGGGCACTGGGAAAAAACCCAAAGGGAAAAAACCCAGATTTTTTCCCATTTGGGAAAAAACCCGGTTTTTATGTGGGAAAAAACCCAATAGGCGGGTATTTTCATTTATATTGATCTTATTCTATTTTTATTTTCAAAACTAAAGAAAAATGGTACTTTGTGATGCACAAATACGTTCACTCAAAAAAGTATTGGGAATGGATGATTTGTTTGGTTCCAAATTCAAATTTTTGTTTTTATGTAGTTGTTACATTGGCACTGTTTTCCATTTTGGCACGGAATTTGAGTTGCATCTGTTATTTATATTAAATACAGTGCTGGTTTCAGAAATATCATATATAATGTGTATTGTGAATATTTGTATTTGTATAAGGCACTAGCTGTTGTCTGTTATTTGAAACGTTAAAATTTGTAGTCTGTTTCAAGAACTAATACATAACCAGCATATTTATTATAACACCATAAAGACGTCTTCTTGTTTTAAAATAAGTTTTTACTGCGCTCTGTGATGGAATATTAACAACAGAAAAAATACCTATTAAACTTTAAAGAATGTTTGACTAAAATATAATAAAACAACGAGAGATACTCTTGCTAACAATCATTTATTATACTTTACAAAAGATACAAAACTATAAATTTACCGGTAAATTTCGTTCGTAAAAAAAGTAGGTTCATATCAAAGTCCATAAGAGTAGCAGTTGTTGTCAATTCAAAAGAAATCATTAGGTAACCAAAAGTCCTCCATACAAAATCCAAGTCGTCAATTAAACCAACAAATTAACACGAGTGCGCACAGTATGAAGCCGAAACAACGTGTGAGATAGATAGATCACCAACGCGCTCGCCCCTCTACTACCTGCTTCCCTGCCCCTCTACCCGCTCACGTATTTTCGGGTTACCTGTCGCTAAGGGCGGAGGATCACACACAAACAGACAGGATTTTTGTTTAATTTTATTTTATTTCATTTGATAGTATCTAATCTATCTTGATAGTACCTAAGGATGTTAAGAACGTTATTACTGCATTATGGACATAAACAAAGTTAGATTAGCTCTAACTTGTCGTAATAGTTCTTAAATAGTACGTACTATATGATATGTACATAATCTACACATTACTTATTTGTTACATGTGTTAAATATGAAAAAACCCGAATATTTTCCCATTCGGGAATTTTCCCCGGGTTTTTTCCCGGTTTTTTCCCATATTCGGGTTTTTTCCGGGTAAAATCCCATCTCTAGTATCGATCCACCGCCAGATCCACGACTCTATTCTTAAAACTATAAACAATTTACGAAAGATGGCGCTGTATGTGGTAAGATAGTGACTATGGCAACAACTTATTTTTATTTTATTTCAAGATTATAGAATTTTCACCATTGTTTTCATGACTTAGAAATTAAGAAATAAGTGTTCAATAAGTAAGTTTGGCCATAAAGACACAAATCCATTACGTAGTTATGTAAACTCTTACAAACTTACCTTTTTTTCCTCGATTTCTCCAGTCGGTAGAACGACACAATAAGCCTATTAAAGCAAAAACATGATTATTAGGAAAGGTATTTACTTTATTAATTTACATAAATACTTAAGTTGGTGTAATTATCTATCCAATATAGATCATAACTTATCAGGCCTAATAGTAAAGTTGGGTACGTAGATATATACCAATAAAACCTAATTTCTATGTCTTTAAATAATCTGGCTCAAATTCAGTTCAGTTCAGAAAAGGCATTAGAAATTCAAGTTGCTTGTAGAAAACGGTGAGGTCGCAATCCTCCATCAATCCAAATACTAAATCCAGTTTGCTGAGAGCCACAGTAACGACATCTAGGGGCAACATCGTTTATTCAGTTTATTGAATTCATCAGTAAGGAGGCTGTATGTAACCATTGAGCCTTATTCACATTGAATCGAATTGCTGATTTACATTTCTGATAAATGTAATCGTACCTAATCAGAAATTGGTCACACACAATGTTGAATGTATTATTGGACATTTATGTGTGACTTTATGGGCTGTAAGTAATAAGTAGGTAGTACGTACCTACGTATAACATGCTACTCTATTTAGGTGCTTGACTACCTACAGACCCTGTAAAAACTGGTCATAAGTAAAGGAAAATTGGGTACCTAGTCATAAGCTTACCTTCGTTGAATCTGGCGTAGCATTTCGGGATTCGGATTTTCTGTGGTTCTCTTGTAGGAATGCATTGGATACGCTACGGTAGTCGCCGTCCTCTGTGTGTGGAATCTGGAAAAATAGTTCGTTCCTAATAGCTTCTAATAATTGGTTATACTTAGACCAGATTGAAATAACCATTATTATCTAAGGTGTTCACCCGCATCTAACTTTATTGGTTGTTCAAGCAAAGTTGACCTAGACCTGCCTGTAAGTGGGTACATACACGATATTTACCTACATTATTATGCAACTAAGCCAACTCAATGTTATTGAATCAATGTAAACTTGTAGAGCAAATCTTGGCGAAATTTGACCCACAACTCATGAAGGGAACTTTACCAATTAAATAACGTACCACGTTGTAAAATCTCATTTAAAATAAGACACTAAAAAACGTCGATAGAGATTCATCTCTTAGGGAAGGACTTATTCAATTAAGTATAAAAATGCGCCTTCATCAAACTCTCAACTATCGTACTTACCTACCCTCAAAACATTTAGAAAATGATGAGAGTTAATGAATCCTTGCATTTCAAAAGAGAAGATGTTTAAAATAGTGTCCGCATTTAAGTAAGAAACGGTGAAACTTTATTTAGATTTCCGATGACACAGGTAAGAAGTAAGTAGAGTAGTAAAATTTTCGTGTCGTGAGTAGAGATGGGCAATCAACCGGGTTTTAACCCGTTTACTGGGTTTAAACCCAATAAAAACCCATTTATTCCCTCCCACTGGGTTTTTATTCGGGAGTTTATTGGTTTGGTGAAATTTATCAATTTAAACGTGGTAAACGTAAATTATTGTGAATATTTTAGTAGTATTTACCATAGTTGTCGTTTTTAAATCATCTTTTTTGATAAATTTTCTTCAAATTAAACAAATGGCGCGGCAGGTAGACGACGAGTTAGAGAAAGAAATATGCCGCTCTTTGTTGCACTTATGTCGCTCGTGTATGCTCTCTTTCTATCAAGCGATAAAGGCCGCGCCGCCCGCGCACCGCACTCCAGCAACGCCTTTGTTCTCGGTCGATTCCGGCTCAGTCGAAGTCTTCCCTTGCTTGTGAAATGAAGTGAATTGTGGAATAGAAGTGTTTGTAATCCGTGAGATCGTAATTCAAAATATTTAATTACTGCAAGTAAGCAGTTCTTATATATATTTTCACTAGTGTTTAGACGATACAAGGTAAGTGTACTGAAGTATTTGCGTAAGAAAATATTGCGTAGAACTAATAATGTCGTAAACTCGAAACTAACTATTATTTAATTACCTACTTATGTTTGTTTTAGTTCAAATGGGTCGGCCGAAAGACCAGCGTGTATGGCGACATTATCACGAGTTAGGTAATAAATCGGTTAAATGTAAGTTCTGTGATAAAGTATACCGATACAGCAACATTGCCAAAATGACTCAACATCTCATTGCTTGTTTCAAGAGTCCACCCGTTTTAAAAAAACAAATGATAACACTGCATTTGGAAAAGAAAGGCAGGACTGGTACGTCGCATAACTTTCAGGAAGTACAAGAAGGTTAGTAGTACGAGTAATACTACCGATTTGCCCACCTACAGCAAGTACAAGTACGAGTATTTTACAGGAAGACGAAAGACACAGCACACGCATTACAGAGAGTGACCTTGCTGTAGAGTTTTCTAAGGCAATTTTTGTAACAGCCACTCCTTTATCTATGGTAGAGCATCCTCTTTGGATTAACTTTTTTAAGAAACTGCAATTTAAGATGCCATCACGAAAAGCACTCGCTACTAAATATTTGGATCAAATTTATAATGAGATGCGAACAGTGTTGAGCGAAGAGTTACAATCTGCAAGTTATCTTCACCTCCAATGTGACGGTTGGAGTAATTTACGTGTTGAAGGTATAATAAATTTTGTCATATCAAAGCCTCAACCAGTATTCATAAAAAGTTTGAATACAGAAACTAATCGCCACACCAGCCAATATATTGCAAGTGAAATAGAAAATGTGATGAAAACGTATGGTGTAAATAAGTTTGTAGTCCTCATAGGGGATAATGCTAAAAATATGCAAAAAGCATTCGAAATAGTTAAAAATAAATATCCACATATTACTCCACTCGGTTGTTGTGCTCATGTACTAAATTTATTAAGTCAACACTGTTCAAAATCAGAAACCATGAAAAACTTTATAGATGAGGCTGTGAATGTGATAAAAATAATTAAAAAAAGCCAAATTCTAAGCGCTCAACTTTCAAAAATTATAAAAATCAAGGGTTGTGGAGAAAAATTGAAACTACCCGTTAAAACCCGCTGGGGAAGTACAGTGACAGCTTTAAAAAGTTTGAAAAAGAATAAAGCTGCTCTGCAAAGCTTGGCAGTAGATGAAACCGTGAATATCCCCGAGATTTAAAAAGAATGCTGCTGGAGGAAGAGTTTTGGAACAAAACGGAAGAATCTATCAAAGTTATAGAACCTATAACAGAATGTATATTTGAATTAGAGGGAAATGATCACTGCATAAGCAAAGTATTTATAATATTTAAAAATATTAAATCGAAATTAGAATTTGTGCTTCCATCTATAACAATGTTGAGTGAGGAGGAGAAGTTTGAAATTTTAGTATCAGTGGATTTAAGGGCAAGTATGTGTGTAAAACCTATACACATGGCAGCATACATGCTTGACCCTAGAGAGCAAGGTTTAGAGCTCAACCAAGAGCAAGAACTTCTAGCCATGGAGTTCATATACAATGAAGGAGGGCAAAGGCTGAATTTAGATGTAACACCCAATCTCGCTAATTATAAAGCAAAAGAATGTTTCTGGGGCAAACAATTTGTTTGGCGATCTCTGGGAGATATTGAACCAGTTGTGTGGTGGAAAGGTATATGTAGCTCGACAGCTGAGCAAAGTGGCTTTGAGGATTCTTACGGCACATGTACGTCTGCAGCAACGGAACGCAATTTAGCGCTCAAGCAAACGTCCACAGCATAAAACGGAATCGTCTTACTGCGGAAAGAGCCGCCAAAATAACTTTTGTATCATACAACTGGAACATTTTACACAGAAAGACGGTAAATGAAAGTTTAAATGATGATCAGATTAGTGAAGAAACTCCAACACCACATGAAAGTTCACCGCAAACCGATACAAATGCTATTGAGGACGAAGTATTTGCCCCATCTCAATCGGAAGCAACGACATCAAATGAGTTGGTATTCGTTGATTGTGGACAATCTGATAGTGATAATTCTGGGACTGACATTGACTCTGAATGATTGTAAATTGATCACCTGATAATGATAATTCTGGGTATGACACTGACTCTAAATGATTGTAAATATTGATTGTGTTATTTAAAAGTAAATACTGTGGCTATTACCTATTTGAAATCTGCAAGGTCATGCTATTAAGCTGTGGTGAAATACTTGCATAAATTATAATATAACTGTTAAAATCTCATGTTCGAAGAGTAAGTTGTGAAACTTCATGTACCTACTGTTGATTGTACCACTATTAGTGATATTTATACTCCAAAAAACACTAGAAGTACCTAATCATAAATATTATCATTTATTTATTTGTTAACATAGGTGTTATAAATACATACCTAAATTGTGTTATAACCACGGTCCAAGATATTAGTGAAAGTAATTTAGACCCACTGTTTGGGTTTTTACTCGGGTTTAAACCCGCTTCAAACCCAAAAACCCGGTATAAACCCGTTTCCGTCCATTGGGTTTAAACCCTCTGCCCATCTCTAGTCGTGAGCAAGTGAGTACCATCACAAACGACATGGTTGTTGCTATGCAAATATACAGCAACAACCATGCCGTCTGTGAGGTAACCCACAATAAAAAATAAGTCAATATAAAGACCAGACATCGAGAAGTTTGCAATGGTTCTGTAAATAACCCAGTTAAAACTGCAGACTCGAGGAGCAAAGATTGCATTAAACAAACAGATACCCGAATACAAATCTTTTATTTATGAATATTTTGCTTTTATTTAAGATCTCTACAATTTTGCAGCAGTTTCACGTCTGACCTAGTTATTGAAAAATATTTGCCAATTATTATTTACTTATTGAAATGTACTTACTTCGCGTCGAACGTTGTCAGCTTCCCATTTGTTCGCGATACGTATCGTTTCCGCAGTCTTTTGCTGAACTGACTTGGTGTCATCGAGAAGTGTGAGCTCGTAGAACTCTTGAATATCTGTGACACAGCAAAAATATAATTGAATCGAATGCTTCCAATCGATTCTCTCAGGACCTTGAGTTGTCATAACTTATTAATGCATTTAGGTGAGCCGTTTGTTTACTTGTCACTGACAATAATCGATTTAGTTGGCATATTGTTCGATATTGAAAGAAGGAGCCGTGTATTGTATTGTATTGTATGGTTAAATAGGTATTCGGCCTATAAAGGCTTATCTGAAAGAGTTAATCTAGAACAATTCCGTTCATTTGTAGGTAGGTGGGTAGGTAGTGGAAACTATCGCGTGAGTCGTGTTGTATAGAGATCGATATCGAACGTGCGGACGGCGACCCCACGGTGTTTCATGTCGGAGTGGATGAACTTGGTGCATTTTCTATTATGAAAATAATTAAGGGAGGCTAAAAGGCAGCTTAGAGCTAGAATTTCCAGAGGTTTACACTTCACAGCTTCCCTTGATCGTAACATAGAGCACATCATGTAAAATTATGAGGCACTTAGGTACCTACCTCCTTTTAATTAGGCACTAGAGTATCAGGAATGTAGCTACAGGCGTTTGTCCATGTAACGAGAACGAGAGGGGTGTAATGTAAAATGTTTTGATTTGGGTTGTTTCAGTAAAAAAATCATATCACAAGACTTAATTCGACGGTTTAATACGACACTCAGTGTTATCACACACGAAATTGCTAGGCGATTTTGTAAGATGTCAATTCGAACTCTCGAAGTGAGTTCGATCGCGGTTGTGATAATATCTCGACGAATGACGGGCAAGAATGATGGACCGCGATCGAGCTCACTTCGAGAGTTCGAACTGACATCTTACAAAATCGCCTAGCAATTTCGTGTGTGATAACACTGAGTGTCGAATTAAAGTTTAGTTGACTTTTACCACGGACCATGTCATGGTCCTGTTATCAAGGACCATGCGAAAAATGTTACATGGGATTTTATTAGTCTACATAACTTAGGTATAATCCTTTTAAGGTAATGAAATAGGTACTAGAAAATATCTTAACTAAACATATACTACCTACTTTAGACAATTTTTTTGTGCATAGGTAGGTAACTTTTTTTCATTGCGCTACATAGTTAAAAGTAGGTTAGTTATCGAAAATATTGAAAACACAAAGAAACATTAAACTATTGATAAGCGAAGCGATATCTCTATGGTTGTTAAAACGCGCACAGCGCACAGGCTACAATAATTAATTGTGACGCAAATACCTACCTACCGAGATTTATTACGACCAAAACTTAACCAAAGCACCTATTTGATATTGAATACCTACAATATGACATCTCGACACCAAAGGTGATAGGAATAACATTTTAAATTTCGAATCTATCATTATTCTGTTGTGAACAAGTTGATGGTACCTACCATTTTTTTTTAAGGGGGGAAATCATCGAATGACTGCTCCCGCCTGGGTGAGGCGGAAGGGAGTGTCAGACTCTTACTGACTAAAAACCACCCCGTTCCTTCTCCTGCACGTCGAGCCAGAGCCCCGGTTACCCGTTAGGTTCACCGTTCACCAGCTATGGTGGTCTGATTGCTCTTTAAGGCGCGCGCGGAACGCGACGTATCCTTCGCGATGGCTGGGTTGCGAGGAGGCTGTGCTTCGCTGCCTCACGCGTCCCGCCTCCTCCTTACCTAGCATGACTGCTTCGCAAAAGGAGGAGACGGCATCCCAGTCCCCCTCGCTCCGCATCATGGCCTGCACTAGGCCCGGACGCGAGAGGTCGACATCGCCAATATGGTACCTACCATTGGATTGGACAATGCTGCGCTTATTCACAAAAGTAAATCGTATAATTATGAGATGTTTGTAGCTTTATGGTATTGGTAAAGTTGAAGTTTGTTCTCATGTTGAGCGAGCGCTCGCGTTCCGCTGATGTCCCGTACAGTCCGTTGCAGAGAGGTATTCAATAAGAATAGTTGGAGAACTCAGCTAGGTACTATAGTTTAAAGTTTTAATTAAAACATATCGAAAAGCGAATGTGTAGGCGAAGGCTCGGTGAAAGCCGGTGACCCGTATATATAGGGAGATGTAGGTCAAACAGACCAGCGCACATGTTGTTGAGTTTACGAACATACGAACGCATATATGTTTGCCGCACTATGATGGTTGATGGATTTTTGAAATTGTCAATCAATGTTTCATACAGGGTGAAAATAGCCTGGCCGATAGAGCCACAGAGTAAACAATAAACACAACAAAATCATTTTTGCCCGAAAGGGTGAGTTAGGGTGGAGGTGCTATGGCCTGTAATCCACGGTGCATTAAACACAACTCCATCTCTCCCTCCTTATCCAACTAGCTAACTTAAACAAATACTAAATGTAAGTATACCAAACACTTTATGAAATAGATAAAATATGTATTGACTTTTAATTTGAAGTGTGTACGTTATCCTCTGATTTATTTCGTTGTGGGATCCAAGAGTCATTTCTTCAAGTTTACGTCGTTGCGACGCACGGACATCATTGTTTCCACAGAAATATTAATAGATTGTTTCTGTATTTTATTGCTTGGTCTCTAGTACAGTAAGTTCATAAGGTGAACCCTGCTTTGCTGGAGGTGCAGTAGTACTTAGTTGGGTGAATGAGACGGACTTGTTTTAATAAAACAGTCTAATATATCAAAGGGCACACCTTTCACCAAATTTCGAATCTTGCATTTTGCAATCTAAATTCTACACTAATGAATCACAAAAATTTGCTCCTTTTATTGCCGGGTTCGCTATATTCTGCACTGATATCGATAACCTTGGGTTTACAAGGAAAATTTACTAATGAGAATAACAATATCAAAGTGCACTTCATCATAATAAGGGTTATGTCTTATTATTGTAATCTAAATCATTCAATAACAATGACAATTAATTACTTAAATGGCACCTTTGAATGAGAATGTTTCGAATTTATAGTAAAAGACATTAGTTCCTATACTTCCTATCTCTAAGTATTGTATATTCGTGTACAATGGAGTTCCTTCAAAACAGGATGTAATTGTCTAAACATTGATGCATTATTAGAAACACGTCGCATGTGACCAAGTCAATCAGGTGTCCGGAGGTACGTTATGAAATTGGTTGATACCTAATAGGTTACGTGCTAAGTTAGTAGGCCAAAATGGTACTCAAGAATATAAATAAAAAATATATTATCGATGCACTAGCATTTTCTATACCTAGGGACTTAGGTAAATAACTGACTACGTAGTACTACGTATGGTAGTATGTACCTACATATGACTGACATATATGGTTAATATAGGTACTTGAACGGTGCTCATTATTTCGTCAACTTCCACCGAGTTACAGTAATTGGTAGTCAATTTGGGAAAGGCGGAGTGTTCCAGGCCACACTGGAATACTGACTGCTAATTGGGAAGAGGAGAGGATTTATTCTCACTACTCACTTTACGTATCTACACCGATGGCACGTGTTTTTTTTTCTTTTTACAAGTACCAGATGTACTTAACTGTAGTGAACTAGTGACCCACTAGCTATCCATAATAACCTTATCTTAAAGGTCATTCGGTAACTTTAAATAGGTATCTACACACATAAAAGTCATCAACAGAGGCTGGACTAGTCAGTTATCACGTCAAACTAATAAACAACGGGATTGTGTAAAGATTATTCATATTATTTTCAATTGATTGCGTGCGTAAGCGACATATGATAAATAACACAACAGTTTAACTGCGTGTGTACCTACTCAATCACTCAGATCGAGTTTAATTAGTATCTGTTGAGAGATTAGTGTCAACTGTAATACAACGTTACGGGGACATTCAGATGTTGTAGGATTGAATGTTGAATCAAATGTGGGTAGATACCTACTACTATTACTCATTACAGTCAGTATTTTTCTCATGGTCACGTTTAAAAGGATTTCTTATAGTGTCCTAATTTAACAAATACAATACAAGTTTATACAAAATCGTCTAAGATTCGGTAAGAAGGAATAATCATGACATAAGTACAATATTTTTAAAAACGCAACGTAAAAATAAAATATATTAAAATTATTAACAATTAAGGTTATATCATTTTATATAAATTTAGCTATTTTTTTTAGTATTTTGAAAACTGTATTTTATAGACAGACAGATGTTCTGAAAATTCTCTTTCTATTCTTTAAAGCAAGTTGAATAACTTCACCTCTGTCACTGTGATGCAGTGAAGCCCATGTGTGTTCGTTACATGACGCATGCAGTCAGCTGCAATCAAGTACGCATCGACTACAGGGCAAGGTTAATCCAATGTAGATAAATAATATCGACGTAGTCCTAATTGAACTTGATCAAACCGCAATCGTGATTGATGAAAACAGCACAAATTTTGAATTAAAGAAAGAAAATTTAAAATTGTTTTTTTAGGTATACTTTGCTATTATAATTTTGTGTTTAACAACAAATTTGTATGAATTAAAGATCTTATCGAACCCTAAATTAGATTTGGATCTGGTCATAACCAGGTCCATAGACCCTAAGAGACAAAGTGATTGCTGCGGATAAATGTATCATAAGTTCGATTCTTGCACAGACTATTTTTTTGAGTGTGATCTGTTGTCGGGTTGTGGCCAAAACTATTTTTTAAATGTTTAGTTAGGTCGTAAATCTGGAACGACAATACCTAACTGTTTATGAACTGTAAAATGGACTTGGCACCGATTTTGAACAGTTAACCTATTAGGTAACCTTCCCACGTTCAGTCAGTATGGTACATAGAGGTAAGTACATATACTACCAAATAAACCCTCGGGAGTCAACTGTTGTTTGTCAGAATTAAGCAGTCTGAAGACACGAATAAGGTTGTAGGTCATAATGAGATCTATATCAGTGCTTAGGTTGTGGATATAGGGTGAACACTGGACAATTAAAAGACATTTTATTTACTTAGTTCATGTTTGGAATTCGTCGGTGGCAATGAGCGGGACTTTAGGGGATCTTAAAATTCTAAGGAATTGTGTTTTACATGTTAGATACCCACTTCGGTTAGTTAAATGCACTATATTTGAACCGCAAAGGAAAAAAACAATTGAATCCGGAAATGTTAGTTTAATCAGATATTCCAAATTACGATTACATTTTACAACGTTACTCTTAGGTATGCGATAAAATGAAAAATCTGTGATTAAACGTTTAGTTTCCTAGAGAGACCTTCGTTTTGTTGATATCAGATACTAGACTAGCGTAATGTTCAGTACAACTGGCTAAATATATCGTATCACAATAGCAGTGTCGTGGTCAAGGAAGATTCAAGAGCGCCAGTGACGTGTTGTGCGGTCACGCGCCTGTTCCGTATATTTATAGCATTCTGAGCTGAATCGGTCCCTTCGACCACTGAACTTCAAAGTCGAACTGAAGTTCAAAGCTACATAAAAAGGGGTGTGCATCTTTATTGTTATAACATAACTTTACATCTTTTTACACCCAATGGTACAAAAGGTAGTAAAGCACAATTAAATGTAACTAATGTCATAATCGATGGTGCACCCATTGCCATAACACGGTGCACTATATTATTGTTATTTTTCCTGGATAGCGGTCCGATTAGTCTTATCGACTCATCGGTCAAATGTATTATTTAGCTATTTGACATAACATCTATTGCAATCATGTATTGCTTTTATAACTTACGAATAGGTACTTTACTTAGTGTATTCGTAATATGTATTGTAGGTACTATTATACCTACAATACACGGGATTATTACAAATGGAAAGGCAATTGAAATGTGAAACCGAATTTAACTGTAGACATTATTTCTGTAGCTAATTTCATGGGTGGTCCTAGGACTGTACCCTGTGATACTCCACATTTGCATATCTTGACCGTAACTTATTCGACGTAGATGAAACTGTAAGAAAGATTTTCTATTTCACGCAAAATATAAAACATTCGTTCAAACATTTAAACAGGATAACCTAGTTTGAGCATACAAATGCTATAATTAAAACGACAATAATGTAGACACTAATAAATTAAAAATTCCTATAGAAACTATTGTTTCTATTGAAACGGGAGCAATGTCTGACATTTGGCTTGTTTTCATATCTTACTGGGTAACCTATTTCTGTTTAGTAACAGTAAAGCAAAGACTAAAGAACATTGATCTGGAGGTTGGGGTGACCTCATTTGAGACATGATAAGAGTGGAAAAGAATATCTGCCTACTACCACGAGTACCAAAGTATCTATGATTAAGTGCACCTACCGCCATGTCGGTAGATAGAATTTTCGACGGAAAATACTCCCGAAAAAAAACTGTCTAAGCTGCAAGTGAAAAGAAGTCACACAATGTTTATGTTGTAAGTAATTGTAAGTTAGACTCTTTAATTCAGCCCAGAAAATGGCATATAAGGCAGCGTACCTAGTGCGTCATTAAGTAGGACAGGTGACTTGTTTAAACCGGTAAGTAGGTCCATAATACACTTGAGACTAGTCTTATGTCGTACTATTCATGATTACTACAGTTAATTGATGCTGATACTTAGTGCTATACACTAAATTCCGTTCTAATAGTAACGGTTACAGTTTACTAAATGGATCTTTTAACTCACCAAGTAAAGCTTGAAACAGACGTGATTTAAATATCCTAATAACTCTCTCGATGGCAAGGCGAAGTTGTCGGTCTTGCGGCTTCACCAGTTTGCTGTGGTAGTCTTCCAGCAGTTCTAATGCTCGATGGGCCTCTGTTATACCAAAACAAAGAGTACAATAAATAAACTCGTATAAAAAAGTAGGCGTGCTGAAAATGGGTCATGTTTACTTCTGGTATGAAATTTATTTTAGATACCTACCCAAATAGATAGTAGCTAGGCAAAGGACAAAATTGTTGATAAAATTGAGGCTCTAAAGTTGTTGTTGAGAATGGGCAAAAGCATCTTGGGAACGTTTAAGTTAACGCGCTTAAGATATGTCATAAGATTGCACGAGCGGCTACTTAGTGCCTAGTCGTATTATGGTCGACCTACATTTTACAAAGGGCATGTTTTCCAAGTAGCAACGATAAACGAAACTTTTTACAATTTACAGTTTTATTAAAGAAACAGAAAACAATGTGTAGCGTAGGTAGGTGTAACATGCTGCATGGTAAGAATATATTACAAATGTGTGTGTGCGTTACAACCCTCATAATAATATCTATACGGATCAACAATAGGGTGCTGTACTAAGTGCTGCGAACCCCCCTGTGCAAATTAAATAATAAGTCGATGACAGCGTGGACATAACACGGTGACTGTAGCCACTAAACGTCGATATTGGGATATCGAAATTCACCTTGCTTACGAACTGGCATCACGGCACCACCCCCTCACGATATTTTAGAAAACTAATACACTTGAGATAAAACAAAATGGAAATTATTTTTCACAGAGACAAAATGATGACACCGATCATTTTATACAATTTTAATCACAGCTAGGATGATTTTGGAACGGCACATATTGTCGGACAACGAAAACATTAGAAGATAAGGTACGAAACGAAGCGCGCTAGTGATGCCGCGCATAAGGGCCATCGAACACTGCGCCCGATGGGATTGGTCGATTTTCACGGTGACGTCAGGGGGTAGAACCATAGACAGTGGAAAATATAGACAGGGGTTGTGAAATGTAGATTGGGGATGCCAGAACATGAAATGTTAGGTAGATGCTCCATGAAAAATGATTATATAAGTAATAATAATAAAAAAGCAAAACTTTTAAATTTCTATTAAGTATTATTTTAGTAACAAAAGATAATAAAGTAATAACAGTAAATGAGCATGCCCTTGCTAGTAAGTAAACTAGCAATAAATTTAAATTAGGTCGTTAAATAACTCGAATCTACTCAGCTTTCACGCATGTGTAGGTAAACCACAAAAGAATAGGCTGATTGCACTTTAGATTTTCTAAAGAAATTCATAGGAACTTCTACAGGCAAAAAGGAGCAGAATCCTTAACTTACCGAGCTACCCACATTAAATTTACTTTTCTATTCTGTACCACGCACGTTAATAGCGTGGCGGTTTACCAAATATTCAATGAGAATAAATTATTTTACTTCATTAATCCTTAAAAATTAATAAAAACCTAATAAATTTAGGGATAACAATAAAAATAAATGTATTAATTTAAGTGCGTCTCCTTGTATTCTGTTATCATTTAAAATAAGTACCTATAGTAGATAGATACCACTTAAACAATATTATTATTATTACGTAACTCATCTTTGTTAGATTATGGAAAAGAGACGCACAGTATTGGAACTGATATGAATAAATTATACCAGTTCTGCACGTATGTACAAATTCATCTCAATCATGAATCAAGTGCTTGTAGTGCAAACTTGATTTTGAGACGGGTAATGTGTGTCGCGCGCTAGTGTGACATGTTGGTGATAAACTTTACGTTTTATTCTACCTAAGAGTGTTTGTCATCTACTTATTGGTTTTGATTTTTGTAGTTCTTTATTTTATTGCAAATATAATATTTTTTAAATTATAATAATAAAACCGTCGCATTGTGTATTAAAGAGGAAATACGACCAGTGGAAATGCCACTATTATAACAAGAACCATTTTCTAATAATGAAGTTTCCAGCGAATAAAACGCATAACGGATTTTTGACAAATCGTCTGACCTTGGGCGCCCTGCGCAACATTCGTGAATCCAACCGAGCAAGATTATTGTTCTGTCGGGCTAGTCTCGACATACCTATCTACATTCTACAGTGTGTATGTAGATATTTATTAAGTAGTAGAGTAGTTCAAAAGCTGCGAGTTTGGGGCTCGAAGATGCCTTTATTCGGCAAAAAAGATTTTGGGAGGAAGTCCAAAAAAGATGCTAAAGATTCAGAGAAACAGCCATCAATCGAAGACAAGTATGTCGTCAAAGATCTGCTGGGTACAGGAGCGTTTTCCGAGGTACGTTTGATAGAGAGCAAAGAAAACGGGCAGATGTTCGCTTGTAAAATTATTGACAAAAAGGCTCTCAAAGGCAAAGAAGATTCATTAGAAAATGAAATTCGGGTCTTGAAAAGATTTAGCGAACAAGCCAAAGGCGAGGGTGCCGAGAAAAAAATGTTTTCTCATCCGAATATTGTCCAGCTGCTCGAGACATATGAAGACAAAAATAAAGTGTACCTGGTGATGGAACTCGTCACGGGTGGAGAATTGTTCGACAGAATTGTTGAAAAAGGGTCATACACCGAAAAAGATGCGTCGAATCTAATTAGACAAGTGTTGGAAGCAGTAGATTACATGCACTCTCAAGGAGTAGTACACAGAGATCTGAAACCAGAGAACTTACTGTATTACAGTGCTGATGAGGATAGTAAGATCATGATAAGCGATTTTGGGTTGTCCAAGATAGAAGACTCCGGCATCATGGCTACAGCATGTGGTACACCTGGATATGTTGCCCCCGAGGTACTGGCACAGAAGCCATATGGCAAGGCTGTGGATGTGTGGAGTATAGGAGTAATATCTTACATTCTACTCTGTGGATACCCTCCATTCTATGATGAGAATGATGCTAACCTGTTCGCTCAGATCTTGAAAGGAGACTTTGAATTTGACTCCCCTTACTGGGATGATATTAGTGATTCTGCTAAAGATTTCATTCGGCATTTAATGTGTGTGGATGTGGACAAGAGATATACTTGCAAGTAAGTTCCAATTAGATCAACAACATACAATAATTCACATTTTCTTGATCAACACATTCCTTCTGGCTATAGATGACATGTTAGAAAAGCCACACTTTCCCCTCAATTAGAATTTTTTTCTAAGTTACATTATGGTGTCTGCGGCCTATCCTATGCAAAAATACTATTTGGCTGATCTCAGTCTTGATATTCTGTTAGATTCGCTTTTTCTATCATTTATAAGTTTAAGTAGAATGGCTGATTGGTATGCAGAAGGTAGTTAAGTAATTTTTTTTTTGTACTAAATTAGGTAATTATTGGAATTGATAAGAAACTCATTTTTAATTAAAAATAAATACATTTTGTTAGGTTTGTGCTGCTGCTTTTTAACATGATAAAAATATATATATTATTATAACTACATACCAAGCTTTCTGTAGAACAAAAGAAACTAAAATTTAATTTAAATACAAAACAATATTTATTACTTTAACATATTTTTAAATTGCTTATGTAAAATCATAAAATGCTAATTGATGCATATATTATTATTTTACCTAGGTATTTTATTAGAATTATTATTGGATGAAACAAACATTCTTAACTTTTTTCAATGTTCTTATCTATAGGAGGGTAAGTAAAACTTTGCAATGAGTCGTCAATATTTATTTTCATTATGGATTCATTCACGGAACTCCTTTCTTTCTATAATATATGGGTACATTTTGGGTATGTCAGAAGGTTTCTTGTAGGATTTTAGTTAAAACTATAAGTACATTTTTGTCAAAAGACTACTAGTCAGCTCCTTTTTGTGTCAAAAAGCTTAATGAAACAACAATATATCTTAACAGTTACTTTTTCTTAAGTATTACCTATACATAAAAATAGCCACTGGTAAGATATTTTTTAAATAACTTCACATAAATTCCTAACTTATCTTGAATATAATCTGTATTATGTGTCTATTTTATTAGAATAGTGTAGTCTAAAAACTAGTAATTTTATTCCAGACAAGCTTTGGACCACCCTTGGATCTCTGGAAATGCTGCCAGTAACAAGAACATCCATGGTACTGTTTCTGAACAGCTCAAGAAGAACTTTGCCAAGTCCCGCTGGAAACAGGCATACCATGCTACTACGGTTATCAGGCAAATGAAGAAAATGGCACTTAATAGCAGCAGCAGCTCAAGTCGCAATGCCAGCGGCTCAAGCAAACAATAGCTGTATTGTATGACTGCCCACCTTCCCAATGCCATTGTTACACTTGCCTAGAAACATAACTTATATAGTAGGTTTTTAACGAAATGATAAAGTTCGACGCAATCCCGTTGTTACAGCACCATTGGGTGAATGGCTTGTTAAATTGGTAGATATCACAATTAATTGGTATTCAATGTCAAAACAGTTGCTAAGAAACGCGTACGAGATTCGTGTCAGCGCTATTAACTCGTCGAGTACCGGTTTTACAGACACAATTAAAGAACAATAGGTCGCGGTCACCGGTGACCGCTTGGTATTTGACAGTTTAATATCGTGACGCCTTTATGCTGTACAATTATTGTTCTATAAATCAGCGCTCCTCAAAAGCTATGTACTTGGGAGCAGTGCTTTTAAAACTAAATTGTAGGCATGTTACATAATGATTAAAAATCAACGAACTGTTTATAAGACATTATGTCTAGTCATTTATCATTTCTGCTTGCATAAAGGTATATGCCATTTTAATTGGGTAAATAATTATTATGGATAATATGGTAATTGTAGTAAAAAGTAAAAAATATGGAGTTACACTATGCTTACCTCTTCAACTTTTTGGTATTCTTATAAACATTTCATTACACATATATATCTTCTTTGATACATGTATTTTCTCTTCACGTCATTAAACTTAACTATTATGACAATGTTTATCTATAATACTATCTCTGTTGAACATGAATCTTTTTTTTACGAATTTTCTAATTTAATTTTTACTGCATTTTGAAGCAAATCAATATTAATTAGGTAGGGTAATAAAATGTTCTCTTTAAAAGATACTGACTTAATAGTTATTACTTAGGTATGGTGATACTGACAAATCATTTAAAAATAAGGTCTGTTGCAAATTCATTAGAGTTACAAGTTATAAAGTGACGAATATTTACATTTAAATGATAATGGTTGGATATGATAAAGTATATTAAGTGATGAGAATGTTGTACCGCTTCTTACATACCACTTATATCCATTTGGAGTATCTATTTAGATACTGGTTAACGACATTTGCTGTAGTGACATCATGTATTGTGATTATTCTATTTGACCCTTGAAGTAGTTGTTTTAAAGTTTGTTAAATGATCACCTATGCTATGCCTAGCGTAAGTTTTGTGATTCTAAAGCTAAGTCCTATATATCCACTGTCATATTCAAATACCTGTTAAGTAGTGAATTATGATATCTTACCTATACGCACTGTTGAATTCAATGTTGTTATATGATACTCCGCGTTTAAAATGATTATAAAATAGTGCTGTTTTGCTAATTCATCTCGTGACATTACCTAGCTACATGGTTTATTCCAACAATATTTTGCGCGACTCAACTTATTGTTTTATCGGTAAGAGTGAAAGATCTGTACGCAAGACTGAAATTGTAAAGTGATAGCTAGTTTTTTTCTGTAAAACCCTGTGTAGGTAATATCCGCAGCATTTTCAATGTTCCGTTGTTTGATTAAAATGTAAGGTAAAGTTAACGACGACTTTTACATTGGATAAAATATGTTGGTTCTCTGTAGCGGTAGAATAGTGAAAGTGTTTAATGGTATAAACAACGTGAAAGGAGTTATACATTATGAATTACACGGAATTTACGTAACGCATTATATGCCAGCTGAAGTTCAAATTCGTATGTTTAGTTACGTACCAAGAGCTACTCGCTACATTGTTGACAGCTTATCTATAGAAGAGAGCGTATCATGTACAGATTCGATGAATCTCATTTTTTTTTCTTTTGATTATTTATAAAATGCAATTTATGCTATGAATGAAATTATTTATGAAATCAACCTCTTGTAAAAGGGCTTTGGTTGTATGTTTCTGTCGCGTAATATTAACATTCCGCAGAGAATGATTCTATTTGGCAATTAAGTAAATAATTTAAACTTGACATTCCATTTCTGCAGTATAATTTTATACAAGAATTTTATTTTTAAAAACTGACTTATTTATCTTTGATTGTGAACAAACTGAGTGAGGGGAAGAGCATTTGTTTTTATTAATATCATTGATGTACTTATCTATATTTTGCATCAATTTTGTATAAGTACTTAGTAGATTATCATCATGCCTATTTGCATATTATGTATTTGCAAAGCTTTTACACAAAATTAAACAACATTCCAATTAGGATTTTATTTAGTTACTGTTTAAATACGAAGCTATTTGTGTTCATAATTATGATTGTTTTTAGTCTATTTATATTGGGGTGGGGCGTCGATGCAAGCTTTTTGTAAGTCGCATTTTAATTTTATAATGAAGTTTATTATTATATATCTTCCGTCCACACCTTACACTGGGATTTTTCTTCAAATCGCAGCTTATGGAATTTATCTGTAAATCCGTGCCATGGTGTTGTTGATATTTAATGCATATTATTATATGAACCAATTTTTCATTTAATATTTATGAAAATTGGCCTAATGAATCTTATAAGTCTGATGATGTGCGAGTTGTGTCTATATTATTAAATCTTCCGTTCCATAACAGTTTAGAGATATGTATTTGCATCTGAATCAAAGCTTCAATAAACGCCGTGGCGCGGGTAGGAACCGAGTGTATGGTACAAGATATCTTACAATTTTTGTAGGAGAAAGGACAGGAAGGTATTTTATTCAAAAATATTATGTTTTGTGCAATTGTTTACGTTTTATTATAGAAGCTAAAAGTATTTATTTTGAGCCGAATATTTATTGATCTGACTTGTTGGTAATAATCCGGTGACGCGCTTCACAGTAAGATGAGAGCCAATGGAAGCGCGTCATTCGCTAATGTTTTCGATCTATTGTCATAATAAATCATCGCTTGATTGTTAAGCATGCACTGCTTTAAAGTTTTTAATAATTGTAAGTGTAGTAATGTTCAATAAATAATTGTCTAAATGCGCCTTAATATCTGTGTAATTTTAGTAGTTCTGTCAGTGCTCCTTGTATTTACTATAGTTTAAGTAATAAGAGTACTATTATAGGTTTCGTAATACTTTTTAGAAACTGTTAAATTTCATTTAAATTCTAACGTCCTATACCTGATTTTATGTAACTCCTTTGTGTATGTTTTATCAAATGTTGGTATACTACATAATTATGTAAACGTGTTCTTAATGAGGATTTTTGTAGTCATGTATTTTATGAATTGACATACGGGCGTAGATCCCATTATAATCTCTTAATCTTATAATAACATTCGTTTTAACTTTTTTAACCATTTTGTGTAAATGGCTACCTATACATGTGCCATGTCTCTACCGAGTGTATGTTATTACTTATTTATAAATTGTGATCGATTTTATAATTTAGTTTCCGTATGTAATGTTTTGTTTAACTGCGCACAATGTTTTATGTAAGAGATATTTTTAAAGCTAATTATTGTTTATGTAAACAGTACCGAAACCGGTGTTAGAACACTTAATTTGATTTCCGTTCCTCTTTCTGCACAAACAACCACTAGACGTTTGTTTACCACATATAACCGAATAATAGTAGATACGCTAATGTGATCTTGCCATTGTTACACACTTAGCAGTACACACGACATATGTTTGCTCTCTAGTTATTTTCATTTTGTTGATAGTTGAGTTTTCACTGTGCCAAATCCATATCATGATCAGTGATAAATATTATACTTAACATACTATAAGATTTCTTGTTTGTTAGACACTTATAAAACGAGTTTTATCGCAATAGATAGCAGACTGCAGTGCTACGCGAGATAAATACAAGTTCCTTGTCATTTGAATACTAATTATTTTTTTGTTTATTCATTAACGTAATATGTTTAGTCTAAGAGTAATCTATAACATATTTACTATTTTTCGAAGGTTATTAACTATGTATATGTTTTAAATAAACATACACGTTTTTAGTTTCTATATTATCTAATTAAGCACAATAGTCTAAGGGCTGGGGGGAAATTCAACAAGTTTATTTTAGTCGATAGGTATATTATGCATTGTTTCTGTTCTATGTATTGTTTCGGTTGTGAAATTGTTTTCTTTTTCAAAGTCTTCTTAACAGACATTAATCGGGAAAGTTGTAATAACTTGTGACTAAGATCTGATTAATGTTGAAAAATCTTGTGATTTAGATTTTATACTTCTTGTTTAAAACAATCAAAATTTATTAGTAGATTCTTAGATGTTAGCTATATTTTCAATGTCATTGTAAATAAAATGCCAACTTGTTGAGACACTCGTTTCATTGCCTTGCAACAAATCACCGATATTTATTATAATTTAATTATTTATAACATTTACTATATATTACAATATACATAATGAATATAATATCAGAAGACGTGACGGGAATGTCTACTGTATCTCCTCGCCGAGAAGTGACAGTTGTTTTAGGAATTGCGAAGCGTTCGGGAGAGTAGTCGCACCGTAGATAATTTTCCTGGAAGTCCCGCTCGTTGCTTGTTGCTAAAATACCAAAATTATGTTAAAAGTTTTAAAATAATCATCACACACATCATAGGGTAAGTGACGTTTTCATTATTATAATTTTTATATGATAAGAAATGAATGGTCTACCAAATAATATATTCCAGAATTTTTAAACTAAGTGATAAGCATGAAGTTTGTTGGTGATTTCTCTACATACAAAGAGTTAAAACTTAAAAAACAAGGGTCGTCGATGGTCACCAAGAAGAAAAGGTCATTAAAAATTGACACGACACATTTTGTATAGTATGAAGAAAAAATACCTTAGTAAAATCAATAAGGTTGTGGTACTCGATGTAGTTTCCACCGCCTACGAGGAAGACGACGGCATCGGTGGGCGGCGAGTGCTTGGCGGAGCGCGCTCGGGCGGCGGCGTCAGTCCGCGCCGCGCGAGGGTCCAGCCACAGCAGCTCCCCGGCACCCTCACCACTACCACCTCCACTGAGCGCCGCCTCCACCGTACGGCTTACTGGTAGTTTCTACATAATAGAAGACAATGATTTGTATACTAAGTACTAACACATTGAACATAATGACTACTAAAATAATGTCATAATTTACCCTAACTTATTAGTTAAGTACGTATGATTATTTAACAATGTTTATTATTTTTACCTAATTTCGTCCTAAACACAGGATGTCCTAGTTCAAGTGTCTTATATTGTGTATGTAATATAGCTTAAGCAAAACTGTATTTCTATTACGTTTGATATTTATTGAACAGATTGAAGATTTGTCTTAGCAATGGTTGAATACCACTGTTATATTTAAACAAGGTAAGTCAAGGTTGTTTTTCCTTGCATTTTTCTCACTCATTTACTTCTGATGACTTCAACTTTCGCGTTGAATTTTTAGTATTCAAAAGGTACTTTTTGATTATACAAAGATTACCTATTGCATTTACTTTAATCTACCCTCTTAATGTCGTTAAAATTAGAAAACGTGTCTATCACTAAATACAAAGTCTTATTAGGTATTAGTATTGCTCATACGTTATCAACAAAGCGAGCAAATTCGTCACACAAGTTGTAATACCTGTGCTTATTTTTATGCAAGAAAGAAATAATGTAATTATTTTTGCACTCACGTGTTTCTTCACGACCAAGTTTTTGACTCCTTCCATAACGAACGAAGAGCCTTGTGACACAAGTTTGGAGAACATGGAAACAGTCTTGGTGCCACCACCTTCATATTGACTAGACATCTTCGTGAAACCTCTGTAAATGATAAAAGAAATCTACGTCATTTATCATAATCGAAAGACGGCCTTCTTTCTAATCCCATTTGCCATCCTTGGTAGGTAGTCATAATGAACTTAGTAGATTAGGCAGTTAGGCACCTACTAAGACCTACTACTACCTACATCTTGGACATTAGGGTACAAGTCAATCATTTATAGTGCAAATCTTTATAAATAAAAATGAATTTCCGTTCGATAGTCTCGCTAAAACTCGGGAACGGCTGAACCGATAAGGCTAATTTTGGTCTTGAAATGTTTGTGAAAACGAACATTTCACACGCCCAGAGAAGGTTGGAAAGGTAAGAAAAAAAATTTAGGTGATACGAAGTTTGCCGAATCATGCCATCTGCCATTGCTAGTTATTTATAAAAATTACACTCACTTCCATCGCCTCATGTAAGCCATTGGTTTGATGTCACATTCAGCGGCTTGTAGCGCTGCCTCGAATCTCTTGTACTCGTCCTCAGGTATTTGTGATGTGCACAGATAATAAATAATGAACAATCGCATCTTATCTTCAGGGGTCCCCGCGCTGGGGTCCGATATAAGATCCATGACCGCTTTACTTTCAATACCACTGCTCTTGCTCATTATCTTTTCTTCTAATTCGAAAAAGGAATCTAGTCGCCTTGATTTTATTGAGTTTAGGATGGCTAAAATAAAAAACACAAATCAATAATGAAGCATAGCATAGTATCCTAAATTACATTACACATTCTCTATATTCCAAGGGGAAACCGAAACAAATAATAAAATTAAGGATCAACGTAGTTGCGTTAGTAGGAGTTGTCTACGCAACATTAGCCGCGTCGGATGTCGGACGTCGCATGTGTTTCATGATTATGGGCCCTGGTATTGCTCGAAATAAGTCGAGTAACCTTGTCAAACGTAAGTATTACGAACTGACTAAAGGAGATTATTAAGCTGGAGCAATTTACTCTTCTTGAAAATGATTCTGATCAGATATTATTTTAATTTCATTGGGCCATTTTGAAATCACTTACCAGTAGCGATAGTGGTGTGCATATCAATAAGCCGTTTCTTCTCCATGAGTTGTGGCAAGGAGTTGACGGCGCTCGTCAGTCGTTGGGTGTTGTCGCTAACCATGCTTAGAGCTAAATCACTTTCACCATCCAGACCCATCGACGACTTTAATTTCTTCACTTCAGCTTCTGAACTCCTGAAAAATAAGTTTTATTTAGTAAATAATTAAAGTACTTCAAAAGCCTATAAATAACAATAATTAGTGTTTATCAACGAGACAGAGTATTACTTGATCACTCACTTGCTTTATATGTCTATAAAATAAAATTAACTCTGAACACATTTTTGTGCATGTGTAAAAATCCTTATACCTGCAGTAAAAGTTTTAATTCCTCTGGAATTGGATCATGAGAGACAAATGTAAATATTGCTTAAATAGAGCAGATGCTCTATCTCATAAAAAGCAATATTTACCAAATATAATAACTATCTCGTTTCTAGCCTAATAACTGCCTCGTTGGCCGAGTGGTCGTAAGTGCGACTGCCGGGCAAGGGGTCTCGGTCGGGCAAAATATTACTGGGTTTTTAAATATTCTCTAAATAGTATTATATAGTATTCTATATATAATAGTCTGGAATTGTGCCCGGTATATGGCAATAGGCTTAGCCCCTATTACATCTGACTCATAAGATAAATAGTGAAAAGTGGGTGTTACATTGTACAGTGGTATAATGTGCACTTCTGCCTACCCCTTCGGGGATAAAAGGTGTGATGTTATGTTATGTTGTTATGTTACCAAATATAACTACGTACCTATATTTATCAAGATCTTCTTGTATAGCTTCGGCGACGGTTGGGAAAGGGCTGCCTTTATGTTCAGACCACAACGGATCTTTGGAGTCCAGGTCACATACTCGCGTCTTCGATTTCTGATCCTGCACCGTAGGCATTTGGTTTTCAGGTACCACTGCTCTGAGGAAAGTAAAAATATATTTTTAGTATTCCGAGTATCGAATGACTGTTAGGATTAAAGGTCTATCTATTCAATTATTTCAATTATTGATTTTTGACAGTTTAGTAAAAGATTCGTCCTCTAATATGTAAGTCATAGCTGAGAAAAAGGGATGATTACATTAAACAGAGGGACCTCTACCCAACCCTTTGTGTGACCCAAGAAATGAATTTATGTTAAGTAATAATTAAAAAATATACCTGTTCAAAGAAAGATCCAACACATCATGCGCCAAAGCCTGGTATGTCCAAGTGTGATGTAAAGGTGTTGCCATATCAATGTTTCTATCCAATAATATCAACATCGGTCGAGTGAAACTGAAGGAACCAGTTTGACCAGTGTTACCATGGAACAAATTATTTCTTGCGTCCCATAGATTTTCACGCAGTTTCTTATCGAGCTTTTTCGCCACCATTTCCGCGGCATTACCTTTACTACTTCGAATTATGGGAACGTTACCTTTAAACAAATAATATATGCGTTAAATTTGTAGAAATTGTCAATTACAATAATGACAACAATATGCAAATGTACACCTAATTTATGCAACGTAATATACATTATACATACTGAACTATTTTCTTAATTACAATTGTATTTGTATATTGATTAATGAATTATAGTTGTAATAACGTAGTACATACCTAATGTCACAAATACTGAGAATAAACTTTCGACTATATTGTCCATAATAGCTTCCATTTCTGTGTCCTTGGTGTCACCTCTGTTGATGGCTGAAAGAATAATTTATTTATATTTAATGGGGATGATGACAGGGTATGAAAATTAAAAATATAATTAGTCCGTAAGTTAGGTAATGAAAAAATATTAGACACGTATTTTTTTATTTTGTCGTATAATAAAACAATACTTAGATAAAAGGAATAAAAGTTTAGGAGTGGGGGCTAAAACGTCATTTCTTAGTATAAAATGTACTGAGAAGTGACGCCACGCGACATTTCAAATCAATATATCTTCGAAACTATTCGTTTCTGCGAGAAAATAAAAAATACGTGTCTAATGTTTTTAAATAATCTACCAGACGGACATTAAAATAAAAATTAGTCGTCTACCCTATTATAGGGTGAAAAGTACATTATAGATGATACACAATTTTATGATTATGTAGAAGATTATTAAATAGTTTGAGATACAAGTTATTCAATTGTACAACCATTGTTACTGTGTATAGATTTCCCAACAAGACAACAATAATTTTTATAACATTTATAGGCGAATCTGTGTTAAAAGTCGTTGATGAATCGGCTCTATTAATTTTTTTTTCAAACTCCTATTTTATTTCATAGCAATTTGAACTTTAATCTAAGCAGAATACCACTATCTTTAACGTAAAGTAGACTTACCATAGTAAGATAAAGAATCAGACTGCTGATGTTTCATAATAAAAAGATCATCTTCCAGACAAATGAAGTTCAGGTACTGATCATACACTTTATGAATATTTACTGCAGAATTTGACTGAATCGCTGAAGCTGCCAGGTCTTCAAGTTTCTGCCTTGTTATTGGTGAGATAAAGTTCAAATGGTATTGGTCATAGACTCCATTGTCTAAGTCTTGGCATATACGACCGAGGTTCTCTTCGGTTGGTGCACAGAAATATACTGCGGGAACCTCTGGTATGGGGTCACGATCGGAGTGGAGTTGTCTGGAATTTATATTTTTAGGAGGATTATTATAACATTATAACATCACGCCTTTTTATCCTTAAAGAGTTAGGCAGAGGTGCACATTACGGCACATAATGCCACTGCACTATGTAACACCTACTTATCACTATGTACCACCCACTTATAACTATATGTTTTGAGTTCACTGGAATAGGGGTGAACCTATTGCCATATATCAGACACAATTACAGACACTGTGATGATACCGAGGCTTTAAAAAAAAACTCAATAATACTTTGCCCTATGTGGGAATCAAATCCAAAATCCCTTGCCGGCAGTCACACTTCAGAATAATAATTGTTTATTTCACTTAAATTTCATTTATAATAATATTGAAAATGCTATAAGTATTTGTTACACTTACTGTAAAAAACTCACATTTGTATTTCGACAATTGTATTGGTGTAAACAAATGTTGGTAAATCATAAATAAATAAAATGTTTTATAAGACAATTCCTAGATAACAATCAATGTTATTAAACTGTTTATTGATAACTATTTATCAAGATTTTTATCACAATATTTTTAATGATCTGTAATACATTTTTATGGAACTACATTAGTTGTTGAAAAAAGAATTCACAGTTGCAGCTGTTATAAAATAGTTCTTGATGTATGTAAAGATTGGACCTTCTATTACAATCCAATAAGAATAATATAGCTGGTGAAAGTTACATACATACCTGCCCTTCTTCTAAAACATTGTTTTGATATACTTTCTAGCTTAGAAGTTATTTTTTACTATTAATGAAGAATATATATACTATAGAAATGGCTGAATTAAGATTAGACTGACAATATGAGAGCAAGACAAATAAATTACACACTATTTCTATTTGTGTATATTGTATTGACTTCTAATAAGAATGGAGACCATGAAATGGTTTTGCAATTGGTTACAATAACATACAACTAAATTATTCAACCACTGTTAATGTTTATGATTGACTATACTGGAACATTCTCATTACTGTTGATATTATGAATGATATTTAGTTACCCTTATGTTTCATTGTATTGAAAATAATATTATTAAAACTACCTACTTAACAATCACTTTTAAATAATTATATAAGTCAATTTAGTTTCATTCTGTGGGCTAATTCATTTATAGTTACAGATAGAAAGTGATTGTGACAGCAGAGTCAATTTCGTTTCACAAGTAACTACCTAATTCTGTTCTGTGGAAGATCTTCCCTAAGACGACCCACTGACTGAGTGCTGGCAACGCAGATCAAAGTACTAGGTAGTACATAAGGTTCCAAGGCACATAATTCAATGGTTACTCACACATGCAGAGTCACGCCGAGTTCTCGAAGTTCCTTGACAGATATCAATGGAGATATCACGTCTTGGCCCACTCTATCGTAGATCAACACTTTCCATGTAGGTTCACATGCCACGCTCTTAGTCAAAGGCTGATTCAAATTCAACATTTGCTTCAAAGCATCTGCAAAATTATAACACAAATAAATAATCCATAATCCACTACGTGTAATCTTCAATTGGTACTTAAACACAATACGCACTCAGTTGTCGCTCACGTAAAGTACTCATTTTGTTAGGCTAAACAAATATCCCTTTCATTCAATGGCAATTTAGGTTTAAAACACTAATTATTAAACGTTTAATTCCATTTATTTTCTTCGGGAGTTGTATTTCTTCAAATGTCAAATTTGACGTTTGAAACAGCGACACGTCGGCCGCAAAGACATCGTTCAGAAATATTTCGGATACATTGTCAGAATGAAAAAGTATTTAAATAAAAAAGTAATGGCAATTAAGAAGTTATATTACATCGGAAACCATTAACTTCCAGTAAAAAATAAAAAGTTTTTGATTTTTTTTTTGATTTTATAGCTATCCTTCCATTTTTTATTGAAATAATAGCCAGCAAGTTTTACCAAAGACTTTTATGGGCTGACGAAATACTTTTTGCTTGAAAAATAAATAAATATTTGAACTGTTTTGTTGAATACAAATTAGAATCACTCAATTGAAATATAAATGAACAGTAATATGATCATTTAGGACTTTTAATCCTTGAAGAGGTTGGCAGGTATCATGAAGTGCACATGTAAGTGCAACGATGTAAAAATCCCAAGGAAATTTATGCTCGATATCATGTATTATCATTAGGTACCTATTATACGGAATAGGTTATACGAGTAATACGTTACTCGGTGATTAATATTGCTGATCGGATTTTGGAAATTGATATTTTTGTAAGATACTTAGGTAGGTACGTAATTGTTACGATCATTACATTATTGCGATTACGATGACTAGATGTGGTGACTTATAATGATGACCTGTACTTATACGCGGTAACTTGGACGATTATCTCATTCCAAAGGTCGATGTGCAATATTTGGTACATTATGGTCGGGTACTGCAATATTTTGCCAGGCCCAGGGATTCGCTTTTACAAGTTGCGACCACTCGATCAATGAGGCTTTTGTATTGGCTTTTGTATGTCTGCATGTTTGGGTACCTACGTAGTTGTCTACAACAAGAAATAAACGTCCTTACCGTGTTATCAACTATCCCTCTAATACGTAAGCGTAAGTAAATTACCCGGCTATGTACTTATAGCTAGCAGGCTTCTCCGCGTGCGACAATGTCCAATTATGGCATCCATGTTTCAAAATCTGAGTACCTAGCTCACATAGCTAGTGTAGTTGCTTGCATAGGTAGCAGTACATAGGGATGTACTGCTACCTATGCATCGTGTCCCTACACGATGTATAAGGATTAAATAGATGCATGTAGATCGGTACTTAGGGTGTAAAAAATATTTAGGCTTAAACTGGAACTTAAACTTGCTTTAGTCTTCAGTTTATTAGTCCATGTTTTAAATAAAGCATGAGTTAAAAATGTGATAACGCAGCGCGGTTAAGGCACGGCTAGTGGTTGGGTGATCAGCTGCTATGCAACGTTACAAGGGATTTTTTAAGATGTGACTTGAGACTGAACTGAGACTTTGACACTACAAGAATAATACCCAGTAGAAATAACATGTCAATTGACCGGGTATACCTATAACACGTTGCAGTGTACTTACATAGGTATGTATCCAATAACCTTTTTAAAACTATCTAAGTGCCCTCTCTTGCATCACGCAATAGAGTAAAAATGATAACCAGCTTTAAATAAAAACTTAGCTTTTAGCTCTAGCTAAACATTAATAGTCAAGTAGACTAAACGTGTACAAAATTTCAGCTCAATCGTTCGTTGAAGTTAACTGCTTCAAAATTCAATTGCAAAATACCACCACTTCACACTCACATACATTTCTATGAATCAAAAACCGCTAACTATTTCAAATGGTTTACGAGGATTACTTCAAGTTCACGTTGCAATGTCAACATGCCTAATTAGAACGCTAAAATACGTGGTCAGCACTAAGCACATAGTAGTTTCATCCACTGCTGAGTCAACGAAACTATAGGAAGTGAACCTAAACCCAACGATTTAGGTTCCTGTAACCTGTAATAGAAATCAACGACCAATCTATTTTAAATCCCGTATTTCAAACCAATAGCAGTGCAGAAATGAGGTCTAAACACATAAAATAAAAGCTCTAGAATTATCTATCAGTAAAAATGCAGTAGCAAGGCTTGCATCAGGTTTGCATAATACCAACTCCTAGATATTTGTTTAATTGCCTCAATCTACTGACTAATGATTTGCATACGGCGTTGGTAGTTGGTACCCCAACAACTTCAACAGTCTCTGTCCACCACACGGCTGTTTAACTTGTTATAGATTTGTTCACTGTGTACAGAGAAGAGCAGATTCTACTTCGATGATCTCTTTTCTTTAGTTCTTTAGTTCTCTTTTCTTCGCTCTTCTCTTTAGTGAAGTACAATAATTGATAGTGTAAAAGCAGTTCTTATCAGCAGGATGTCGAGACTTTGTGCGTGGTTTATGCATAGAACGTGGGTAGTAAGTGCATATTTCTATGTAAGGGTCATCTTCGCCTATTGCATCAGCACCTTTCCATTTATTTAAAACCGATATATTGTCAATATCATTGACTGCACACGGAACCTAATTTGACACGAATGCGCACGTAAGCAGCACCTACCTTTATTTGACGAATGTCAGGGGGTTTGAGGAGAAAGCCGCCCGCGGAGGTCGGCTGGTGATGGCAGCGTGAGGCGCGAGCTCGGCTGCTCGGCGCAGTGCGCGCGCGCGGGTGAAAGGCGTCATGTCGATACTATACGCAGTGAACAGTGTGCGGACCGCAAACGCCATGGCCGGGTTACCTTATATGCGAATATTACTTATTTGTGCTATTTTAATCAATGGTTAGTTCTAATTACTCTAGTAATTATTTGATTTAATTTTGTGATTATTATATGTTCTGTTTAGTGATTAATCACCACATTACGACGGTTTTCCACATATAAATAACGATTTAAAAAAACAACCAATGCGTAATTCGTAATCTTATGCAAGCTGGCCGGCGATCAATTCGTTACTCGTTAACGTAACTGTTACAACGAAATGATACTCAGTGAAAGCTATTCACCGTGTTAAGCTAGAATTTTTACTATTTCATAAAATAACGTCGAATGTGAAAGCGTGTGATAAAATGTTTGTAGAAGCGTTTTGCATTACATTAGTAATGATATGTTATATTTAGAAAGCGTCAGATGTGGCTGAATAATGTGCCTAATTGTAATTCGTCTGGCACGTCCTTTCTTTCACTTGACATTGAGGCCTGTGACCGGTTGCGATCGAGGATATTGACACTTACGACTTACGTCGGTACTCAATGCAGTTACCTGATTTTACGTCTACTTATCTCACAAGGCTCAGTCCGGAAATTTATGGCCGACAGCGGCAATGTCTCACTGATTTCTCGTCTCTAAAGTCTTTTGATTCTCATTTGCTCTGTACTTAATTACGTGACCCGAAAGAAGTTAGACAGATAAATCTTGACAAGTCTGAAACAGAGAGAACTTTTAAATTAACTTCAGATCTAATAAAATACACGCTGAGACGTCTGCACCTGTAATTTAGAAGTCCTGCTCCAAGTGTTTAGGTTTACCAAAACGAATTTCGTAAATTCAAAGCTCACGGGAGTAAAGCGCGTCTAACTCTCCGGGACAGAGCCCTGGTACAGTGTACAACAAAAGTAATTAACAACTGTCAAACAAACCAAAAGAACAAACCAGTACCTAAGTGTAGCTAGTCTATGACTGTAAACATGTTCTGTGGAAATATTTCTTTGAATTCAGGCGTTACGTGAAGTGAATGTGAAGAAACTTCAATGCATATTTGTTTGTAATTTACAATATTTCAAAACTACGTCTGTAGTTCAGAATGAAACAATTTATTGGCACGTTAAACAGACACATAATCAATTCACAAACCTCCAAAGGCCCACTAAATTTTGTAATCAGTTACCTTATAAATAATGAATTAGGAATGCGATGTGGTTTGTCTGTCTGCTTGCAAACTGAGATAAGCATTTAAAGATTAATCTACAATTGAATGAGTAGGAAACATTGAGCTACCAAAAACTCTCAGACCTATTGTGCCTACGGCTGATTGTTTTGTTAGAAAAATGCTGGTATGCATAAATTGAGGTCTGCCTTCTAATTATCTTTTTGTTTTGATGTCTGTCGTTGAGGTTTTCTACTTAAAAATTAATTAAACACAAATTACCTTCGGGGTAGATTGTTCTAAACTTATTTAGAAGACAACTCAAATGAGATGAAGTCTGTTAAGATTCATTTTGAAGACACACTAAGACCTTGTAAATGTTTTTTAAGAAACACATTTTTTATTATATGACATGGATGATGGATTGTGAGAATCAAAATAATGTTAGTCATTTTCTTTTTTTTCTAGTCCCTATGGCATTTTAAAGTGAGACGTGAGACACTGAGCGTTAGAAGTCTAACTGGTCGTAATTTGGCAAGATGTCTAGACAGCTTAGCGTCAGTCTTTTCTAATAGCTCTTATATTCAACGAAAGTCCACCGACGTGATTACATTTGTATTTGGTTAAAATCTTTTAAAAGAATTTTATCAAGGCACCTAGTAGTGTAATAGTGAAGTTCATAAAACATTTTTCATTAGGTAACTGCGACGCGTTTCATCCATTTTTTAACAGAGGGAAATTTAATTCTTTCAGTGGTCTTGATATTTATTGTATTTAAAAATAGAAGTAAAATAATTATTTACGCCAACCGCACAGACTACACTACGAATTAGACAAATCCTTGAAAATCGATTATGTATTATCGATTCATTTAATAACGTAATACGTTTTGCATTTTAAGTGACTTATTAATTCTTTATTTGGCCAAAGAATTCGATAATTAGTTTGATAAGGAAGTTGTATGAAATTAATGATATTTAATCGTGACTTCCCTATGTAGTGTTCGATCATTTCGGGAGACTATATACAATTGCGTAACATACTTTCACCTTTGAATATAATAATAGCAAATTAGTGTTGAAAGTGTTTCATAGTATAACATATCGTAACTTTACACTAGGTAGATGATTGCTGTTACATTAATTTACTAATAACGATTAAAATTGTGAAATTACGTGAAGCGACATTAAGCCCATCCGACTGTTAAGAAATGCGTCGTTATGTATTTAAGAGAAATTCCACTGAGAAAATCAAATAGAAACTGTTCTCAGGTTTTCCCTTAATAAAGTAAAGACTTTGTAGTCTTCTGTCTGCACTAAAGCTTGTAGCTCCCTCGTATTTGTACAGGACGAAGTTTTAAATACCTAGGACAAGGTGACACAACGTTAAAAGAATTGTCTTATTTTAGATTTTGAAACTGTTTTGTTGATTTACAGGAAGCTACCAGCAAAAAGATAAACATGAGGACTTCGTGTGTCCTGAAGGTACACAGGGTAATGGAAATTTTGCTGACCCTGCCACGTGTAGGCGGTTCTACCAAGTAAGTGGAGGTTTAATACCAGCATCTATTTTTAAAAATAAATATCTGAAAGTTTTTATGAGAATTATTACACACAAACAGTATGATACTAAATTCTATTTTGGGAAACTTAAATGTGTCCCAAAAACCAATAGGTAATAAGTAACAATTAAAAGTATGAATGTAGAAGGAAAATCATCGACTACACTTAACTCTAAACGTTGTAATAAACAATAATTGTATAATTGACCTGGCTGAACTTCCGCGTACCCGGCAATGTTTAAATATACCCTTTATATCTTTCTATAAAACGGCTTCCTATATAAATATTATGTAAGGAAGATTCACTGTATACTTTGCCCCACCAACCTTTAAAATAAGAATTTTAATAAAAATAATGTCATTTTTATGGATGCTCAATTGCTCACTATGTCTATTTTCGAAACGCCCGAATACTGAAAGGCTACTCAATTTTAAGTTGTACTTAAAATCTATAGTGCCATCTCTGACATTTTACAAGGAATTTGTAGTGACTTAGAATTGAGTAGCGTTTGAGTATTTGGACATAAGTCACACACAATACATAACAAGAATTGAATTAGCCTTAACGACTAAAGTTTTGATCACGTAACCAACAACTCATACTTACCTTGTTATTATTGGTTTGGGTATATAATTCGAATGTTACAGTCCTAATATCTTTTCGATGTTCATAAATTAAGGGAAAATATGCAAGCAATTAAATACTGCCAGATACAATACTCCATCCATGTAGATACATATGTTGGCATTACGTATACATAGGTACTTTTACAACATCAATTAAGTTGCATACAACCATCTTGTTGATTATATGACTATGTATATTTATCACATGCCTATAAACCCATCAAAGTAATTGGCTAAATATCTCAGATATACTACGGCAATCAATCAGTGGAATCTTTTATTAGCGGAACAAAATTGCGATCAGTAATAATTGCCAGAGCCATCACATATTTTTATTATACAATCGGATTATTAGATATACAATAGTTATTAATAGTTTGTACGTGGTTTTATTACGGAACTATAGTATTTATTTTGGCAGATATTGACATTTTCGAATCTTGATCGACCGGTTTCGACACAACCAGTAATGGGCAACAAGAGTTTAGCTCATGGTTTAATTCGAAATTGTTTTTCTCGGAATTGGAACGTTAAAAATGATTGGGTTCTAGTTTTTCGTATGCGGTGTAAGTATTTGTCGAGAATATCGGTATTCGAGGTATTTTTGTATTAGTGACCGGAGCACAGCGAGGTTTTTGTTATTCACGCGTCTTTATTACCTATGTCTGTTGAATGTTAAGTCGACGGAGGCGCGATGGCTTGCGGTTGTGACGAACGAGTGTGACTTCGACTACACACAGTACTAATACGTATATTTACTGGGTCTATTTCTTTGATGTGACACAGCAAAAATGTCACTGCCATTTTCAATAATATGGACAACGGTATTTCTCTTTTAACGTGCATAAAAATTATGCCTGTATCGAGATATTTTTTGGGTAAAAATGAAGCTGTAATCGTTTTTTTTTGTGTCGATTACATTTAAGAGCTTTTAAAACGCAATAAATGTAATAAAGTCGGTGTATTCGGTATAAACTACGGCCTTGATCTTGATCGTCTTCAAGTTCAGTGAATCTGAGACCTCATGGGTCAACGAAATTAATAAAAAACGACAGTATTCTTTTTATGGTAATTTTATCCTCTACGTAACAGGTTTAAGCTAAGGAGAATTGGGGTGTTAGCAGGTAGTTACATACTTTTTGCAAAGGATACCTACAAGGCATTTGTGATATTCAAAACTAGTCTTTTAGACTTTCCGATTTAGATTCCGATACGATCTTGGGGAAAAACGGGCCTCTTGATCATCAACATCTAATAATACAGAGGTGGAAACCCGAAGCGCTTATTGCCATTCTCTTATCCTGCGAAGCATACACTAGGGGTAGGCACAACCGCTACATTCATATTTTTATGGACAAACACCGAACATTTTTCGCATAAAACGGTGGATTCCTTTTTTCGTATGCCGTTGTATGTAATAACGTAACCCCGCGTGACTAACCCCCCTGGGATTACACTTGAGTTTATGTTACGTCCGCGAAATTGGACGGATTCAAAAATAAAAATGGCCGCCCATAACCGTAACTATGTTACGTCTAGTTATAGTAGTGTCTCTTTTGTTTTACCTGCTGAAGTTATATTTATTGAAGTGGCATATAAAGACATGAGATGCGATGAATTTACAATTGTAAATCCCTAACTTAGGTTCCTCCTTTACAAACAATAATAAAGTAAGTGAATAAGGTATTGATGAGATTTTCAAAGGTATATAACCTTTGAAAATGACTCCATCGAAACAGTATTGAATTGGTTTAGGCAAACAATTAATGAATTAGACATACCTACATAGGTATAAACTGTCATGTAATTACATTACCTTTAGGACGTTCGTTAAAATGAAAGTGAAAAGGAAACAGTAATAAAGAGACTTATCAAGAATTACACACCAAAGTATTTTGAGTCTGAACATTCTACTCAGTTCCACATAATAATAAGTTTATGTTTTGTTTGTAACCTTTATAGATTTACTTTATAGGTTTGTTAATAATATCTCAAAAGTTTTGCTTTTGAGTGACAACAAATAAACAAGTCTCATTTCAGAGTTGAAAATGTCTGAAACAAACATATTTTTATACATGAATACACTTGAAAGTAACATTTGGGAGGAAAATTGAAGTTGATACGTCGAAACATATTATTTCGTTCATTTCCAAGTACATATGTAAGTACGTACCTAAAAGACGTGTCAAGCTTCGTTTTTGGGTAGATTGGTTCCAAGAAATGTTTGCTAACCTGATCGAATAAGCTTCGCATTTTCATTTTTAGGTACTTTTATTTTTGCGACTTCCTCTTGCGAAGACTTTTTTCGGATTCCATTTTCCATATAAGGTGTTCGTGTATCTGTCAACTAGTATATCGCGCACATTGTAGAAAGCGTAGACACAAACATTTTATTTTTTAATTATACATGTATGTAGGAACCTAGTGGTTTTGATAATTTCAGCTGTAAGTACATAAAGGAAATTGCTTAGGATGGTGTAATGATAAATTGGAAGATTCCTTGTTCAAAATTTAAAATTCATTTATATTTGTGAACACAGGGTACATTTATCTTATAAATACTCGTAGTACTTGTAGTAATACTTGAGTAGTTGGTCTAACCTATGTTACGCCGAAAAGCATACAAAACAATAACGAATAACAACTAATTAATGATAGCATTTCCTTGAGAGCTTATATTGTTGAGACCTAGTACCTATTACTGAGTAGGAAAAACGACTGCAGAAAGAAGATCACTGGATATTTTAAAGAGATTAACTTTAGTTGACTTTTAACACAATTTATGAACTTCTCTATTTTCCTTTCAGTGTGTGGATGGCTATCCGTACTTGAACAGATGTCCCTCTGGGCTATACTTCGATGATATTAGCAAGTACTGTACATTCAAAGCTGAAGCCAGATGCGGCCCCATCGCCACAAGTAGGTATTTATAATATTACAACATTTTGGACAAGTTTTCAATTAATTTCGAGGTTTGGTAATAAATTGAAATGTTTTGAAGTTTGACGGGCAGTTTGTACATATTAAAATAATTTGTATTGTAATATTGCATTCTACATTTGACATCTTTTTAATAATTAATGAACAAAACTATAAAACAATAAGTTTTAATTTTGTTTCAATGTCTGCGTGATTAGTTTATGACTGAGTATCGAGAGACAACTCAGTATTGTTCAGAAATAGGAAGATTTGTGTATCTGTCCTCTATAAAAAGCTATATTTTTTTGTTGAATAATTTATAATACGTTAACCGTGACTGCCTTGTTGCCCGAGTGGCTGCAAGTGCGACTGCCGGCCAAATGGTCTCAGAAGTAGCACAGAGTCTGGAATTGTGCCCGATAAATGGTAATAGGCTCACCCCCTATTATACGGGACTCATAATATAAATAGTGTAAAGTGGTTGTTACTTTGTACAATGGTATTAAGTGCCGTAATGTGCACCTTTGCCTACCCCTTCCGGGATAAAGGCGTGATGTTATGTTATGTTAAACCGTGTGTAAGTGTAGTGTAGTGTAAGTCAATTAATTAGCAAAGAAGCTTACAGATTAAGCGTGACTTTGCACGTCCATTGAATTTTATCCTCAAACCTTGAATTATATTCAGCCTTGTAACATTTAGGTTTTTCAATGTTTTCTGCAATTGATGATATCACGTTGTATCTAGCACCTATTTATAATGGACCCAAATTATTACTGAGTACCATTAATAATAGCTTGAAAGAAAATAATCTCAATAACCTATGTAATAAGTTTCAAAATTTACCTGATTTTTCTTCTAGCCCCTGCACCAATTACTGAAGCACCTTTGGATCTAGCTACCAAGTGTGATCCTGCGGAATGCCAGTTGCCTTACTGCTTCTGTTCCAAAGATGGCACACTCATACCTGGAGGTCTCGATCCAGAAGACGTAAGTGATTAAATCTATTAATTTAATATTGATAACAGGAATTTCTGTTACAAATAGGTATGTAAAAATATTGAATCTCTCGTTAATTTAATATTATTATGTTTTCGGCTTACTCACGTAATTATTTGAACTCGACTAGTTTCAAGCCATATTAGGGGCTCATATTCATGACCAGCATTTTGCGACCCGCGACGCGGCGACTGTCGCGCTGCTACTGCTGCCAGTAGTAACTAAACTAGTCGAGTTCCTCGTCCAATAATTACGTGAGCAAGCCGAAAACATAATAATAAATTTGATATTAAGTAAAACTTTTTTTAGTTTCTTATTAGGTAAACTCTATGATACTTAAAAAAGGCGGATATAGTCTCTTGAAACATCGACTGTGGCACCTGGCTACTACAGACTTACACGCAGAATACACACTCATTGACACGAAGGACTTCTGTCGCCGCGTGACATGGCCCGTCATTACAGTACTTCTCACACATTACGGTATAGCAAGTACACGCACACATAAATACACCACTGACATTATGGTACTTCAATAATTTCTAAGTGACATTGCGTCCGCGTTTTTTTCAGCGACCGTGGGGTATGGTTATCTCGTACAAAATTACCTAATTGTTTTCGACATTTCTGATACAAAAATAATTGATTTATTGACATTTATTATAGTGCTTAAAACCAACAAATAGACGAACAAATGAACATGTTTATTTATTGAAAAACAAACATTCACAATTGCTTTTAATTATGAATGAACATCATGTGATTTCCTGGTTTACTCCTGTTTATGAACAGTTCTAAATAAACCAAAATTGATTACGATTATGAACTTTATGTTAAACAGGTATAACTGGAAATCGGTCGATATTATTTACACAAAATTAGCATACCATTCACAAAATCAACCTTGGAAATATTCAAAATTATAAAATCGTAGGTACCTAAATACACAAATTTTAATTAATGTTTGCGAGAAACTATTTGAATTTAATATTAAAAACATTTGTTTGTAGAATCGTTTGGTATAATATATAAGTAAGTACCGTAACATTAATTTGTGCATTGAACATTCTATAAAAAGATCGTGTCTAACACGTCTACAATTTGGTAATCTGCGATTGGAATAAAAAAATACTTACGCATGCAAAAGTCAAGTCGTGCATACTAAATGACTGAATCGGAGTTACGTGTGCATATGTAAACACGTTGCTTTGGTCATGGCCAATCTTTTAAGAGTTTAACGTTTCGTAGAAACCGTATGTTTAGAGAAAAAAGTGTTATGTTCTGCGAAAACAACAGGGGTTTGGTATGAAAAAAGATACCTAATAAAATGTCTCGCCCGTCTCTCTACTACCTGAGAAAATTTAACGTAGCTTGGCCAAATTCAATAAGTAGTCGTCCTTACTTTACTATATTACTTACTGAATCTAATGGTTCGGAAAACCAAATAAAGTAAAAAAGGTGGTAAGTAAACTCCAAGATCGTCTAGTACCCAAATATTTTTTACAAAGTATTCAGTTTACAAAATATCTACTAGTTGTTTACTTATGCCATATTTAAAACCACCGAAAGTTAATTTCAAATATTAGGAAACGATAAAAAACAGATACACAAATAAATATTGTATTACAATATTAACATTTTGTATTATAATTTTCATAAATAATGATTGTAAAGTTGACATGTAAAATTGTATCCAAAGTATATAAGACATAAAAGTTCAATTCGGTTGCAGACGCCCCAAATGATAATGCTGACATTCGACGGCGCTGTTAACTTGAACAACTTCGAACTGTACAAGAAAGTGTTCAATGGAAAAATCAAGAACCCTAATGGCTGTCCCATTAGAGGCACTTTCTTCCTGTCACACGAGTACAGGTAATTACTAAATGTGTTATTGTTTACGTTTGCGATGTTATAATATAACACGCGGAGGTAAGTAATCCGAGAAGAAAATAAGTGTTTAGTGGTAAAACTGTAATTATATACGCAAAGTAATGAGTAGAGGTTAATTTACATACATACCTTAATAATATATATTTTTTTCCAATAGCAGATGATTCTGAGTTCCAGGCATAATTATAGCGTGTAAATATAGGTGCCAGTCTCCATGGTACTAATGAGAATCCCATTTCGTGTCAGACCGTCTGGTCATTTTAAAATAACTAATTACGTAACAATTTACATTTAAGCTTTACGACGTCTTTAATTAGAAAAAAGTACCTAATTAATTAATATTATTACAACGTAAAAGAACATTTTAGACATTATTTTTGCGTTACATTTTTCTAATAATTACCATCTGTGTAATGAAGTTAGGAATACAAGTTACGAAGTCACGAATGGAATTAATATCTAGGTACGTCTTAATTAATTAGTGATAAATAATTTACCAAGTTTCTGTGATTAATTTGAACGATAGTTTGGTAATTACTTATACAAGTTTCACGTTAATTACAATGTGACTATTATTCAGCCGCTTTTGATGACCGGCAGTGGTTTCAGCTATCCATAGCTCCATTTCTATGTATAATCCATTAGTGATTGGAATTTTTTGTAGTTTATTTACATATCAATTTGCATTGTTTATGAATTATGCTAATGTTTTCTTTTAGTATCTAACTTTCACGGCTTTCCAGAATTGTTATTTTCATAATGTTGTAGGTATTATGCTAGTATATAACCTGTTTATTAATGCTCAATAATATGCAAAGTAAAAATAAGTAAGTAAAAATTTTAAATATTGCTTTTTCATTTTCAGTAACTACGTGCAAGTCCAAGCCCTTGCACATGATGGTCATGAGGTAAATTTAATTTACTAATACATAAAATAAACATTAAAACATCATATTTGGATTGGTTTACTATTTTTCCTATTGGGTAAATACGTTTAAAATTGGACAAGACCTTGCCAATTGGTTGAACTATCAACTATCCCGACCAAGCAACTGATTTCTAATAAGCAGATACATTTTCTAGTATCGACGGAACTGAAATGTAAAAAACAATTCTTGTGTAATTCTCAGATAGCGACGGGCACGGTATCGCAGCAGCAAGGTCTTCAAGACAAAGGCTACGAAGAATGGGCCGGTGAGATGATTGGCATGCGCGAAATTCTTGGCAAGTTTGCCAATGTATCGCGATCAGAAATCGTCGGCACCAGAGCACCCTTCCTCAAGCCTGGCAGAAATACACAGTTTAAGGTACCTAATCATATTATTTTTCTTATTTTATTTAACAGGGGATTGTGTAGAGGTTTAATTCTATAGCATATAATACCGCATGGTGTTGACAACCATTTTTCGTTATTCGTAATGAGTCCTATGTGGTATGGTATGGTAAAACTGCAATTGACCCCATTGTCATATTTCAAAACGTTCAATTTCAACTACCACACTTCAAGGTACGTATTTCTTAAACTATTTTGTAGCAATTTTAATAAAAATGTGCCTATTCAAAAGGGGACCTTATAGTGTAACTTTTTAATAGTATTGCCGGTGACCGAGACGTTGTGTGGGAACGTATTTTTATTTGTCAAGTTTATGGGAATGTAGTGCAAAGGAATTTCGTACCAATGTCATGAGAAAAGTATTGAGGCTGTGCTTGGCATTTGGGTAAAATGTGGCCTTGGAAAATATGGTCGAATTTTTAAGAGATATGGACAACATGAATCCAGGTAGAATGGTGACATGATAAAGAGGAAACTAATGGTTCTGCGGGTAGTTCGAAATCATCGCATAGGTAACTAGAACATGATCATTGTTTGTATATTTTGTAGGTGATCTAGAGATCTAAGTTCGGAAGGTCTTGTAAAGATAAAAGAAGAGCACCAGTAAACAGTTATGTATGTAGGTATGCAGGATTTTCAATTCCATTTCAATAGAACTTAAAGTTGGCGATCAACCTGCTTTTTAGAAAGTTTACACCGAGAAAATGTACGATGCTTTTTACCTCGGCTAGGTAGGCGATTCCTTTGGGTAAAGAATAAAATATGAGACTGAATAAATTCTCTTTGTGACGTGAGTCACAAACATCAATAAGTAATTTTACTAAGTTAAGAGTCAACGTTTAAAACTATTGCAACGTCTCTTGTGAATAAACAAGGACGGTTGGTGATTTTTTCCCAGAATGTAGGCGGTGTAGGATATTCAAGAGATACTTTGAAATAATAACACAATCTTATTACGTGACATTCAAGTCGAGAAAACACAAAGGTTTTTAACGAAATTATATATCAGCTCGTATATTTCACATGTCATATTTTATTCAGTATTCTTATTTCTAACGTTTTTTCCGTACATTACTTTGTCTCCAATTTGGCTCACATCGAATATCAGGTAGCTTATTAGGGTAATATTTTGACAGTCATTCGATATATTGCGTACGTCCGTGGGTACAGTCAGCGTCAATATTTCTGCGTTGCGTCTATTCGTTACCTGACAATTACGGCCGTCACGTTCCCAATATAACGTGAAATACGTAGAGAATTTTTTTGCAGTGCGTCGTCATCGGGGAGGCACGTCAGTTGTCAAACAAGCCGGTACGCCCGAGTATCGACGTTTTGATAGGCACCGATCGACGAACGTATCTAAATAAAACTGATTGAAGTACACTTTGTATGGTATTTGTTGTGTGAAATGCTGTTTGGAATGCACTATTAAATTCCGATGGGAGTACAATAAAAAAAAAATGGATGAATGTAAACGTATTTAGTTCGGAGCCGAACAACATAGTAGTACACGATTTATTTTTCAAATTATAGTAGACATAAACTTAAACATTCCGTAAGAGAATCTAGTTGCACAATTGAATCGTTTACTAAAGCTAAAAGAACGATAAGACGTTTACTCTACGAATCGTTTTTTAACACGTAATCCACGTTGTTCACAGGTGTTAGAGGATTTTGGCTACATCTACGACAGTTCGGTGGGCGTGCCTCCTCTGCCGATCCCCGTGTGGCCATACACACTCGACTATAAGATCGCACACGAGTGCAAGTCAGGCACTTGTCCGACCAAGTCGTTCCCAGGTGGGTGAACATAACTTACGTCCTCGATAGTTAGATAAACTGGCGAAGAAGTAGAAAAGATTTGTTAGGTAACCTGCACAGTGAGCAGATGTTTGAACACAGATGATGCTTCGTATGTGATCATAAGAGGCTATTTCCTATGTAGATATACGATATAGTGCATAGTTACACCTTACTTATTTTTAAAACTTTAATCACGACACTGTCGATAGTTGTTATCATAAACTGTGCACTTTTATTTGCACAGGTAAATCTGCACCGTTAAATCGTAGCTCCATACAGACTGCCTACACAGCCTACACTGCCTTACGATTTAAATGTACAGTCTGACTGTACAGGTAAAACCTGCACAGTTTTCTAGCTGGCATAAATGGCAACTTTATTATGATTGAACATGTAAGCAAATATGTTCCCTAACTACGTTTTATAATAGTGTAACACCTACATTGTGTGAAACCCTATATTCAGTACAGCGTTCCTGTTACAAAGTTTTAGTATCGCGTGCAACATGGCGTTAGACAGAACGAGGTGCTCTCACACATCCTATACGAACACCAAGTTGCTTCACGTGGTTGGAACAATGTTCTCAGAGAGTAATTACTGCTTACCGGAGCCATTCACAGATTGAATTACGATATTTTCACCAAAATGTATTTCTTTGAATGTACGAGGATAAAAGTACATATTGGGTGTTTACTTGCCTCTGTAAACATTTTTTGAACTGTGCTGTATTTAACGATTCGACATGAAATACACATCATATACATATTGAATTTTAATAAAAAGCATTACTATTAATAAAATGGTTGTTTGTTTTTCAGGTTTGTGGGAGGTTCCATTCAACGCTCACTACGTAGAGACGTATGAGGGCGGACACTGTCCCTATCTCGATCAGTGTGTGCTACATAACCACGACTCCGATGAGGTTGGTACCGTGTTCTTGTATGAAGAGATGTGTATCGCTATTTGTGTCGCTGATACAAAAATGTGACCTTGTTACAATATTAGCAATAGTTATGTATGTTTTGATTAAACTTTTATGCTAACTCTTTCTTCGATACTACAATGATATGGAAGATAATTTTGTATATTATTTTATACAAATCTGTTATAGTATTAATTTTAGAAACTCATTGGCCAGGCAGTTTGTTGGTTTACTTGTCTGAATGAAACATTATCAACTTAATGTAAGAGTTTATGAGAACAGCGTGGGTGATGACTTCCACGTTTATTTTAAACCTTGTGATAAACGAGCTTATTGTTAAAATTCGTAGATAAAAATTGTGACGTTGTACCTACTAATTAATGTAATTCAAGGCACGGGGAATTTGAAAAAAAATACACATTGATTATGTTCTAAAATAAAATTTAGCTCATGATCAATGAATCACTATCACTTATCCGTAGGTAGTCTATTCTTGTAGTTGACTGCGATACCCGCCCTTACTAGGGAAAATATATCGTATATCGCAACAGCGGAAACGTTAAGAATTTGCTTAATATATAATTAAGGTTGTAAGATCAAGAGCCTAAGTGAATATAAGAAATAAAAAATTGTCAAGGATATATTCGGGTAATAGGTGTGAAGTCTAGTGTGGGAGAGCCATGCTTCGGCACGAATAGGCTGATATCACGGCCTCACAGAAAACCGACGTGAAGCAACGCTTGCGTTGTGTTTCGTCGTGTGAGTGAGGTTACCGGAGGCCCAATTACCGGCTTGTGCCATAAAAAAAGTTATGTTTATAGGTAGGTGTGTATAATTGGGAATAGGTAGTTACCTATTCCCAATTATAATACAAACGTTTCACTAATACTTGACCGCTATTTAAAAATCTTCATTCTTTATATACTTGGGAGTAAAGAAACGGAGCCAATAGCGATTTTATTTTTCATTTCTTGACAAATATTTTATTAATTCGAAACCTACCAACGGCAAGTACCGATGTGACTTTTTCCGACTTATACGTACTTTTACTTAAGACCATTTAGACACCACTGACAAACGGTGAAGAAAAATATCGTGAGGCAACCTGGGTTTATAATTTCTAACTATAAGTTTGAAATCACCAACCCGCATTGAGGAAGCGTGGTGACTAATGCTCAAACCTTCTCCGTGCAAGAAGAGGCCTTTGGTCAGCAATGGCGATTTATAGGCTGTTGACGTATGTCGTATAAAAGGTAAAATTAATATTGAGGATTTTGTTGTGAAAGGAATATTCTTTTTTAAGTTATAGAGGCTCCGTTTCTATGCTCCCAAATGTACGTTTACTTTACTTATTCATACAAAAGATGTTATCTGATTCGTATTATATAATTATCGTACGATATGATATAAGCTCTATTAAAAATTTGCATAATTATGTAAAACTTTTGGTAGTTATTATGAATAGTTTGCGTCCATTTCCATTTTTATGGCTAATATCATTTGCATTTTACGTGTACACACATTTACACGTCCACATTGGACATGTTTCAAGTAATTTGTGGATAATATGTTCTAATAGATGCGACTAATTACGTATGTAGATTGTACTCATTGCATTTTCGTATTGGATTTCCATATTGTGTATGTTTTAAATAAATTATTTGTCATTCCTATTTAACATCATATTTTTATAGCTTTTGCCAATTGTGAATAATGTTATGTGTTATTATGACTAACATGTTATTAACACTGGGTAGGTACAGTGTTTTTATAATAAATATCATGAGACATACTAAATTAACTAACAATCTAGAAACTAGTAGAGCTTTTCTCACTATTAACGTGCGTAACCCGCGATTTTTAGTTAACTGGGTACAATTTCAGATTCCATGCTACTGCATGTTATTGAGAATTTGGTAATAGAAAAACGTTAGGAGAATATCAAATATCCAGTAGTCGCGGTTACGACCACACAGCCAACGAGGTAGTTAATGAAAAATTTCCACGATAATTATATGTATGTTCTTTATTCTAATATTTCGGGAGCAGTTTCGTTTATTTGCGCCCCGACTCCCAATAACCTTTTATGAGATCAAAAACAGAAAACTGCTTTTAACTCGTACCTACGTATTAGGTAAATAAAGGATTTTACGCTCTTTGATCCGATATATTGTATTAAATTAAGAACAATTTTATGCACTGACTGTTGTGTTTATACATATTTGTATAAGTAAAAGCTCGATAATTAAGTAATTGCAACAGGTGTTAAATAATGTATTTAACATACTTAAATAACAAATAATTTACAGATAAGAACTACTTTAAAAGGTCCTCGAATTTCCTCAAATTTCGTAAAAATAAATACTTATCTTGACAGTTACAAAAGCTAAGATCAAAGAATTACCCAAAAAGTTGCAGTCATTTCTGAGCGACGTGTTTACTCGCTCTTAAGTTAGGTATATATATTTTAATATAAACATACTGTCCATGATATTATGTATCTAAATTTAACGTATATAGGTTTACTTAAAAGTAAATATTTGTACATAGTTGTTGAGAAGTGGAGCGGAAGCGGTTGAGAATAATTTCACGTGCGCACGTATGTACGCGGTCACCCGACTTGTTATTTTATCTCTATAACTATACGTAATAACGTTATAACTAAAACGTGTATAACCGGTATAAAAACTTTGTACACCGGTGTTTTATCAGTTAGTAGTTCGCGGCTATCTAGTTATTCAGTTGGTTTTAATTTAACTTATTGTTGTTTGTTATGTTTTCGTTTATCTAGATATGTAGGTACTACTATAGTAATGAACTGTACAGTTGTTTTGTACTGATACTATCTTAAAGTTTTAATAGTATTCATTATTTTTGCTTAATGATGCTAATGATAAAGTCATAAAGTTGCTGGAATTTCTGGTGCTACTTATGTAAAGTTTTACTAGTAGATCTAGTCAGAATTGGGTACTTTCCATAATCAAAAATAAATTATTTCGACTGTTCATACAATAAAATATTAAAAAATAATCACATTTTCATTCATTGATTTTATGACCAACTTAATTTTAGCACACTTATTTTTGAGAAATAAGTGTGCTGTTTGACATTAAAAAACGTGACGTCACAATACACAGTAATAAAATTCATAGAAATTATGTAATAGAATAAAATATAAAGAAAAGTTTTGTTTTTGACAGTTCGAAAAAAGTATTTAATTTGACTAGTTGGCAAGTACGCAATTGTAATAACAATAATAATTATTAAGCCCAGGTTTGATTAGAATTTACAACACAGGTACAATACAATACTAAAATGTGGAACTTTTCGACTACATAAGGTTTGAGAGCAGTTATTGAGACGAGTACTTAAAAATTTTAGGCTTGAAATATGATTGCAAATATTAGCATTGAACTTTAACAACTTGTTGATTAAACAGTTGGTTCTCTGTCTGTATGTTTGAAGTACATGCTCTTTTGTTTGCCAATTTATGAAAGACTGTTATTTTCGTAAATAAAATTTGCTTTTAGTTCGATTTTAAAACGTTAGAATGTTGTTGGACTTTTAAATTGTGAGAGAGAATTGCGTGAATGTTTTTTGATTGCTTGGACATGATTGGTTTTTAGTTAGCCTGTAATGGAACGAGACTAATCGAAAAATTATGTTATATTGAATCTTAAAATGACTTACAACTTCTTCCAGGTGTTAGAATGGCTGCAAGAAGACTTCAGTCGGTATTACGAGCAGAACCGAGCTCCATACATGATGCCGTTCCACACGAACTGGTTCCAGATTAAGGAGCTAGAGCGAGGTCTCCACAAATTTTTACAGTGGGCCTCCAGTCTGTAAGTCAAGTTTAAATACTTTTAAAATTTCGCTGCTGGGAAGGCCTAAGGTCCAGCGTAGATAAACATGGATTGATGATAATGATATTTTCTATGGCCTAAGCTTTTGCTTAGGATAGAAAATATTTATTTTCGTTTATTTCATACCATAATAATTTTAATTTACAAGTGTGTGTCGTTGGAACTATGCTTAAAAGAGTTCAAGTGTTATGTTTATTTTTATTACCTGAGCTTGTTGCTATTTATTAGCAAAACCGCGAAAAGTTTACATCAATATTACCATAATGAAACACAGTTTATAAGGTGACAAAAATATTCAAAGCAATAAGAAATTTTCCGTTCCTTGTTTCCAAGCAGAAATAAGCCCATTTTGAAGTAATTGTAAGCTTGAAAGGTCAATTAAAATAAAAAAGATTAATACATTTTTTACTACAAAATTTCCTGTTTTCGTATTCATTTTACTTTCAAGTTATCGAGTTGTTTAATCAAGGTAAACGCGTGTATTTTTATTATGTATTGATTTAAATTTTTTATAGTTCGAGCGACTATAAAGAATATACTTATGGAGCGATATATTTTGGTTGTGATAAACACATCATTGAGTTTTAATAACCGCGAAATGTTGGAATTTATAGCATGAATAAAATTCTATTAAATGTTTTAGATTATGTCTTTTTTAAGTGTTAAACGTTTATTATTTATGGCACATGATGATGGCACACATTTTATCATTAAAATTAAGATAAACTAAAAAATATTATAACCTTTTTTCAAATGAAATGTGGAGTACTTCAGAGGGCACCGAGTTGTTGAAGCATAAATAACTTTAAACAAAAAATTGTTTTAGTTTATTCAAACTTGTCTCGTTTGTATTACAAAAGTTCTTTTCGAACATTTGGAATCTTAATTTTATTTAGTTAGTATAAAGTACAGCCATTTGAATTCGCGGTTTCCAATTAAATATTTGCGATTCAAACGATTTCATCTTGATTTCTTAGTACGAATCTTAATAATAAAATGTAACGTTAAACCTGGTTTACATTAAACCAGCTTTAACCAAACAATTTGTCTAATAATTTTAAAAATGTGTACAAAAGTTGGAATGAAGGGATAAATAACATTCAGTAAATATAATACTAATTACGTAAGGCAAATATCATAAAGTGAGATGGCAAAAAATACAGGTTTGCATGTATCCTATATATCTGCTTATTGACACTTACTTATCACATATAAGAGAATATTAAAATTAAATTACTTGATCCGAGCGAGCGATACAGGCTCGTAATTTTAAATTAAAACATTAACATTCTTTTTGAGGAAATGTTTTCGTAATAACCGTTCTCGAATATCAAGTTCTACGTAATATGTAATGATATAATATTTTGTATATTTCTGTATTTAATTAAAGGGTGAAATTAATATTAAGTAACGTTATGTGCCGAATGGGCGCCCTTGTGGAAAATGTCTCAATATAGTCTTTTGCAGTTATAAATATTATAATAATGTAAAATATGTTGTAAGATGCTAAATATAAACTTATTTGTTATGACTGGACGCCTACATATCAAGTACAAGTTATAGAAAACATCCACACTCCTAAGTAATTCCGTGGTAACATCTAAGGTTTATCAGTTAGCCTTATATTACATTATACATACTTATGGATAATGAAAGTATCAACGAAATGTCATCAATTGTCATTTTCTGTTTAACAGGAAGGACGTTTGGTTTGTAACTGTCACCCAAGCTCTGACCTGGATGACTGACCCGAAATCAGCGAAATCACTCAACAATTACGAAGCCTGGAGATGTGACCGCAAGGACTACCCGGCGGCTCCATGCAATCTGCCCAACAAATGTGCACTATCCTTCAAACCTGCTGATACCAATTTCACCGACACGAGGTACATGGAGACCTGCAGTGATTGCCCCAACCAGTAAGTATTAAAATACTTCTAGAAAGCTCTCAGTTAAAGGAGTTAGATTTTTGATATAATTAGGTACTATACGTAAACATGTTGTCGTGGTGGCCCGGAGGTTTAAGACGCCCACTTCTCATGCATGAGGGTGCGGGTTCGAAACCTACCAACGGCAAGTACCAATGTGACTTTTTCCGATTTATATGTACTTTCTAAGATTATTTAGACACCACTGACAAACGGTGAAGGAAAAACATCGTGAGGAAACCTGAACTTATAATTTCTAATTATAAGTTTGAAATCGCCAACCCGCATTGAGCAAGCGTGGTGATTAGTGCTCTAATCTTCTCCGTGTGAGAAGAAGCTTTGCTCAGCAGTGGGCATTTATAGGCTGTTGATGATGATAATACGTCAACAATAAAAAAACACCAAACAAATGACGTTTGTTGAGGAAAGTTAAAAAGCTGCTCGCATATGCAAAATTTTTATTTCACTGCAAGTAAAACTCCCCCGTACTAAAGGGGGCCAAAAGGAAAAAAATAAGGCAGAAATCCTTTGACACATTTTCAGCAGTAATAAGGTCGTAGCTATGATTATACAACGTAACTACATTTTACGACACACCACGCAAAGATGGGCTTGCTTACTTTGTTAGCGGAGTTTTAAAATTTAAAAGTTCCTAACACGGTGTCACAGCTCCATCTATCGAGCAAAAAGGGGAGCTGTGATTTTTCTACACCGTTGTGTTGAATTTTTGGTAGGCGCCTGAGATTGTATGAGCTGGGAAATGGCGGCAGAATGGCTTCATTTGATTCAGAAATAGAATGTAAAAAATCCATAATAACGTTGTCAGAGCCAAATTGGGTGTGTTTGGATTGGATAATGGAAAAGGTTCTGTATAAGGACACACAACCTTTTTAGTCTAGACAGACTGGTAAAAGCGTTCTAAATAAAAAAGTTTTAAAAAAAGAAGCACCAATATATTTTTTTATCAGTATATATCATGTATGTACATACATTTACAGCTGTTAATTCTCTTTATTAATAGATCAAGAAATAATGAAGTATAAACATTTGGGCCATTAGTAAATATGTAATTATTTTTTCCTTCTGCAGATACCCGTGGCTTGGTGACTCTGGCGGAACGGGAATCCCCGGCAAAGACAACTATATACCTGACAATCTTAGGAGGAAGTAGATTACCAGTAGTCCTTTATTGACATTGTACAAGTGTGTGGTCTATTCAGAACAGTTTAACAAATCTTAAAAATGATTGGGCTGATATAACAACTGACTTTGGGATACTGAGTAGTTCTAAGATAACAAAAAGTTTTATTTCTTGATTCATTATAAATTAGTATAAAGAATCATTATTATCTTATTGTAATAATTAAGGATAAAGTGCACTGAAGTAAATCACTTAGAATCGAGTCAGTTTTTGAACTGCTACCGTACAAAAACTCTGTCTAGTACATTTTTATTGATATTAATTAGTCTTAACATGATGGCATACGTAATTAAATGTAACGAATGTAGTAACATTATATTGAGAGAAGTAGTCTAGACGTTATCATTCAAATCTACTCAGGAGTCGTCAACCATCTGAAGTTTCTGAAATTTGTCTCATATTCTGTTCTGAATAGAAAACATACGAACATTTTGTATATATTTCGTTTTCTAAGTAATTAAGGCATAGTGACTAGTCGTCGCAATTTTTTATTTGTAATAATTATGACTTGAGACGTTCTTTCTAGTACTTTGTGGCGAGAAAACTCGAACAATTTATTTATAAGATATGAAATTTCGTGTAATTATTATTGTACTTATTGAACAGTTGCCATGTTTTGACCAAAATACTCCTTAACTATAACAACCCTGGGGGCAAGTTGCGTGACAATAGAATTTTTATTTTTTTTATTTTGGTAATATGTTGATCAAAGAAGTTTGTTTGTAGCCCTCAAAGTTGTTAAGAAATACCTCGAGATACTCCTAGGTTGGTTATATTATAATAAAATATATATTTTATAAAATATCTCCGAACAATATTGGTGCTTTGTAATGATAAGTGGAATAACTGTTTTCATTGTTAACGAATAAAATAATATATTTTAGAAACCCCTTTTTTTTCTTACGTCACAGCCGTAAGTCACTGGTTTTACATTGCCTTGTTGCCTTTGTTCTTTTTGCGATTTATATTTAAAAAATACCTCTAAATAAAAATGCTTGTCAAATAATAAAACGGAAATGCTTCCGAAATTATTGATATCGCTTTAGTACTTTACAGCTTTGTGTAAATTGAATATTACTACGGATTTTGATGCAGTTTTTTTTAATAGATATAGTGATTCTTAAGGAAGGTTTATATTCGTAATACATGAATTTAGCACCTGTGCTAAGCCGGGGCGGGTCGCTAGTTAAAAATAAAATTATAGATTGCACATTAAGAAGTGTGACACCCACTTTTCACTATTTATGTTATGAGTCCTATGTAATAGAGGGTGAGCCTATTGCCATATACCGGGCACAATTCCAACCTCCGTGCAGTACTACTAGGAATTAAAGAAAAACTCAGTAATACTTTACCCGACCCGGGAATCGAACCATCGGCCGACGACGCAGTCATACATACTATAGTATTGATAATTATCTAACCCTATGGCCTATGAAATATTATTATACATTCCCTTAGTAAAATTCTCAGCAATAGCACGGAATCTGATACTGTGATTAGAACTTTGGTCTTTTCGGGAAATAATGGGAGTCATGTTCATATCATGTTGCAAATAGTTGTGTGATTGCGTTAATATGCGTATGTACTACGTGGGAAAGTGTTATCTACTAGTTTTGTTATTTTTGATAGCTAAAATCCACACTAATTATACGTGTAAAGTGTATTATGGTTTGCAAAGTTATACAGGAGGAGCTGTGTAGTATTGTACACAACTAGTCATGTAGCAGTGTAATTGTGAAATAACATGCTAGATGCCACCAGTAGGTAAATCGGTTGGTTTGGCCGTCGGTAGCAGAGAGTGGACGTCGGCGCAATGTGCACCGCCCCTTAATATGGCCGGGTACATTCTGAGCTTGAAATGTATGAAATACGTATTACAACACTTGTGTTGCTATAATACAAAGTTACTTATTCATGTATTATTAAACTGTTGATATCTTTCTAAAGACCGTTAATAATTAATTATTGTAATTTAAGTAAATACTTATTTATACGTTTCGGTAATGACGGATCACCTGATGGTTAGCAATCGGCGTCGCCCATGGACACCTGGAATATCAGAGGCGTTACAAGTGCGTTAACGGCCTTTTGGGGATTAGGAGTTTGAGGATCGTTGGGGATTCAGGAATTGGGGAGATTGGGGAAGGGGAGGGTAATTGGGCCTCCGGTAACCTCACTCACACGACAAAACACAACGCAAGCGTTGCTTCATGTCCGTTTATTGTGAGGCCGTGGTATCACTCCGGTCGAGCCGGCCCATTCGTGCCGAAGCATGGCTCTCCCACACGTAAAAATGACACAATATTTCTCTTAATTTTTTTTTTATTATCACAGTATTTCTCTTTTCTGTGGTTTATCGAAGTGCAACACTCTGACAGTGATCACCAATGTGACTTGGTATGACTACGATTACGTTTTCATCTTAGTATTGAATTTTAGAAACATGACTTTAGGTTTTAGACTTCGAAGTTATTCATACAACCGGTGTCGTGTGTAGTTCTTACCAAATAAATCTTTAATATATTCAGCCTAAGGTATAACACAGTCGTACAAGTAGAAAAAAGAACTCGCAAAAATGTAGGTAACAATAAAGGAGTCTCAACTTAGCCTCTTACCTGACACGAACACGCGAGAGCTTAAGAAACAATTTTTGTTTTGATCTTATAAAGAGCTGTTGGTCTATACATTACCTAATAAAAGTACCGAAAAAAGACTATTGTATACATATTTTATAACGACGGTTGGCATTCGCGACTCCGACCCGACGGCAGATTTAATTTGAGATTGCGCTGTGGATGGCTGTTCAGGAACTTTACCCATATTCACATGCATTAGCTGCTATTACAACGAGTTTTTGTTATACATAACAACATCATCAATAAGATAGGCAGATGTGTGATGTTATAGTTTACACACTTTTAGTCAGTTATAGCTATTATCGGTTTTATCCAGTAGTATTTACAGACGAAATACAAGACTTCTTACTCAATGAAAGTTGTGAATATGAAAATAATAATTCAGTTATTTTGTGAGTGTCTTCTAATCGATACCCTTATTTAGAATAAGATAAGGCATGTCTGTAACTTCACCAATGTATACAGTAAAATCCAACTTCTGAAGTTTCCATACATTGGCGTATCTCGTGTCATTCACACTCAATTTGAGAAGGTGTCTTACAGAGGTTGGAAAAGCACCTCTTTTACGCCGTTTAAGGCTATTTTAAGGTAGCGTTGAAGTGGGTAGGCCTAGAATACTAAGTATTAGACCAATCAGATAAATAACCTGTACTAAATGGTGCTTGTATCATAGAAGCGGTTTTTAGTTATGACTTTTGTAGAAGAATGTTTTTTTGACATTCATACCTTAAATAATAATTAGTTAATCTTTTTATTTACTAACTTTTTTAGAAAACTAAGAACTTTTGGAATCTTATCTAATATCACATTGATCCTTCCACTCATAACACCAGGCGGGATCGTGAGAGGGCCGATCCCATTCGTCGAAGGCAATGAGGATACTTTGCCTACTATATAGGCATGCAAACATGTGTGCATAGAGTGGGGAATCTAGGCGCCCACCTAATGACCTCAAGGAAGACGGCGGCGCAGTGGTCACGTGCCGCCGTGCACTGCACAGAGAGGCTCAAGCTAGATACATAGGTTTCCATAGGAAGGTGCCGTAACAGCCATTGGACCGTGGGGGTATCGCGATGTGTCTATTAAGACCCGGTGCCTCTTTCAGGTGAAGATGGTGGCCACCGGGGAGGTTTTATTGAGGTAAAAACCATTCCTATAGTCTTCATCCCCAAAAACCTAAACGCCTTTTGAAGGTTACCCTCCGTCAAGAAAAAAGGCTTTCAGAGCCTTCTTCTTGCACTTATTAACCCTAAATACTTTCCAAGACAGACAAGATACTACATAGAAACCATTATAATGGTAGTTTTATTTTATATTCTCATCTTATTAAGGCTAATTCTTCGTAGCCTCGTAGCTTCGTAGCTCGTAGCATTATTACTCGTAGACGGCTACGGAATGACAGAGATGGGCATTGGAACAAACATTTTATTGGAATAGTTTTTGTTATAGCCTGGAGATGTAACCTAATGTTTTGTCTGAAGGGTAAACAGTGTACCTACGGTACATTATTATTTTTATTACAAAAGAGAATTATTGGAAACTAGCTTCTGCCCGCGACTTCGTACGCGCAAACCCATTTCCCCCCCGTTCCCGTACGTGATTTTCGTAAAAGTAAAAAAAAAAATTAGATAAAAAGTATCCTATGTCCGTCTCCTGGTTCTAAGCTACCACCCCGCCAATTTTCATCCAAATCGATTTAGTCGTTCTTGAGTTATAAATAGTGTAACTGACACGACTTTCTTTTATATATATATAGATAACATGATTTTGAAGTACACGCACTAAGATAAAATGTATATGTATGTACATATTTCGAAAATTAAAATTAAAATTTTTATTGATATAGTATCCCTATTGTCCTTGTTAGAGATAAACACACAAAAATACAGAAGTGTGCTAGACAGACTTAGTGTGAGCAATCGCGATTACAAAAGGGAAGTAAGTTAGTTGGTAGTCTACCTATGTACCAATCAAATATTACATGATTAGAACTACTTATGAAAAAGAAATATCATTACGAGGAAAATAGCACCCAAACACGCCAAAAAGAAACAAAACATTTTTACGAATGCGTGGATACAAATCACGGCACATATGACATAAATACTGCGGCAGAGGATAATGTAGAAAGGTGGTAATAAGATCTAGCGACATTGTCGCCGAGTGGCAAACATTACAAATCCCCTCAGGCATGCAAGGGAGCTTCATAAAATATAATAAGACCACGCGAGCCCCCGCTGGAAACAGGTCAGCCGGCTGAACGATACGAAATAGCCTGCTTTACCCATTCCTACAAGGTTTGTTTTTATTTGTGCCCGCAAATAAATTAGATTTACTATACATGTTACATCTGGAGGCCTTCTTCGCAATTTCCAGCTTTCACTAAAATGGTTTTATATGTTAATAATGTAATGACGCAAGAACTTTATGAACAGCAAAATCTCTATGATTTATCTTGAATATCTGCCGTACCTAATATAATTTTACGACGCCGGCTGGTTATGTGTGTATGAGAATTGATGTGCCAGAAATCCATTTCATGCGAAAATTATCCAAGTAGTCATCTGCCAATGATGAGGTGAAACGTCTTACTTTACCAAATATGTAAATGGCAACATTGGAAACAGAGATGATGGAGTTTACGACATGGGGTCGGCCAAACCAACTCGTACAATTCCGAAAAAATACTTTTCTGATTACAATCTCAGCACGAATTATCACATCAGACTTTTATTAACTCGACCACAACAACAAGTTAATCGGAATCGTATAAGTCTTCTCATTATTTTCCCTTATCAATGTACGTACGCAGATAAAAGTTCCAAGTTATTCTCTTGGACGACATTTTTATGTCGTAAGAATAGGGAAATAACGAACTCATAAATGGGAGTCGGACGATAAACAAGCCATAGCCTCTGAGATAAGAGTCTGTTCTCTTTGCAGTAATGTGACTGCGAAAACGCGGATAATAACTATACTACCTGCTTTACATACGAACAGCATACGAGTGCCGAGGGCCCTCTGAGCGTTCGATACATGACGTCATAAATTACTTAGATTAGCCTCTTATTTGGTCTCCAGTTGATTTTATTATGCTGGTGTTTATATAACTGAGTTTTGTGGTTATTTTCTTTAGCGAATATTTTAGCCTTAAATGTTTTTCATTTTCACAAAGAAGCAAGGAAATTTATTTCCGTTTAAAGACGATGGACGACTAACCTGTGAGTTGAACGAATGTTGTTTATAGCCTCAAGCGGTTCAGCAAGACATGCATTTCTACTTACCCTTTGTGAGACAAAACTGTGCTATCTCTGGCACCACATACAAACAAATACACAATGTGTGCGAACTACAAACATTCGGGACCCTTCCCTAGAAAGTTGTCTGGAATCGATTCCACATAGTTGACAGTATAACTAAAGTAATTATTGTGTAGAAGTAACCCCAACATCTGGACACGAATAGCGCAAGTTTCAAGTGAACACGGATCTAAAGATGTCAAGTGTAAAGTGGAATTTTAAAGGAGCTCGCGTTTCCTTCCGTTAGTTTCACTAACAAAACATAATTCCAGTGAAGAAATGTATCTGAGAGGTATTCTAACATTTCCCAGTACTTTTTAATAAGTACATATCTGTGTAAACATGGCTGTTGTGAGGTTTAGGAACGGTCGCCTGTCCCTGACATCTGACCCGTAGGTGACATTCAGGTAGCAGGATCTATATTCGGCGGTCAGATACCGGATCCTCCTTGAAAACATCACACGTCCACCTACCCCACAAAACGTGGATATTCCAATATTATTTTCAGGAGTGCGGGTATGTAAATTGAGTTTAGAATGAAATATAAGCCAGGTTCTACCTGAAAAGTAGGACTTCATCAATATAATATCGTATATCGTGTGAAACGTGACGATTTTTGTAGGAAAGAAGCCTAAAAATTTTTGCTGCTCCATGAAACTACGAGAATATATTGTTTTAATTAAACTCACATTTTTAGGGATGCCTTCTAGAATGACTGATGTATATTGTATTTACATACTGTACACGTTAACTTTGTATATTTCATCACTGCACTACCTACATAATCTTGGACGCTAAGTAGCGTATGGCGTGCATTTTTATTGGATCAGGGACATTTTGTATTCCTAAACAGTTTGCCAGCTTTAGCTTGTCCGGACGAAAGCATTTGGCTGACTTTTGTATTTTCCTCAAGACAAATAACATGTTTCATCTGATAAGGGGCTGTCGTCGGCTCGTCTGTCTACGGAACCAATCGCCTTGTGGACGTTCCTTGTTTTTCCATCTTGTTTTTATTGCGAAAGCTCGAGCATTTGTTTTTGAAAGCCTATTAGCGTCCCGACGTATTTGTAATAAGAAAGGATTTCAAAATAATGACCATATCTACATGATGAAATACATAAGTATCTAGTTATTATTTTTCACTGCCGAAACAAACCTTTCGAAAAATACTGTTCAACAATTACCCACCTATGAGCAAGGAAAAGAACCATATTCATATGCCAAAGCTACTAGAAACGAACCAAACAAAGCTACCACAGAACATACCACACCAAATGTAAGCCAAAATATAGCGGTATTAGAAAGTATCCTCAACAAACAAAATGAAAAATTTGACCTTATCCTACAACAAATGAGTACTCTAATGAGCCTCATAACTACGCTCATAACCAAACTACAAGGTTAACAGGCCTTAGGTTAAGACTGGCGACATGGAACATAAATGGACTCTCACCCAACAAAGATGAACTCGAGTTACTGATGGTTGAGCACAAACTGGACATAGTCTTGATATCTGAGGCTCACTGCACAGACAAATCTAATGTCAAAATCAAAGGGTTCTTGACTTACACTACAAACCATCCCGATGGTACAGGTCATGCGGGATCAGCTATAATTATTCGCAATAGTATTAAACACCATCTATTACCTGAATATAGAACGGAGCAAATACAGGCTACTACAGTTGGAATACAAGACAGATGTGGATATTTCAATGTCTCAGCTGTTTATTGCCCTCCAAAACATCGAATAAACTCTAACCTGTTCTCCCACTACTTCTCAAGTCTAGGCAATCGCTTCATTGCAGGAGGCGATTGGAACTCCAAACATATACATTGGGGTTCAAGACTGACAACAACCAGGGGAAGACAACTAAAGCTGAGCGCTGACATAAATCATCTAAGCACGATTGCTCCATCAGAACCTACAAACTGGCCAGCCGATCACAATCGAATCCCGGACGTGCTCGACTTTTTCGTAACAAAGGGACTGTCCAAACAGTACTTAAAGATAGACTCGTGTAATGATGGGTCATCCGATCACACCCCAGTTCTGTTAACTATCAGTTCAACTGTAATTGAAGTCGAGAGACCCGTAACATTATATAACCAGCATACAGATTGGTCCTCCTTTAGGGAATACATTGAAAATAATCTTAATCTGAACATCCGACTAAAAGAGGCAGAGGAAATTGAAACAGCAGTGATGCAATTCACTAACCTCATACAAGTCGCGGCCTGGAAAACCACGCCTAGTACTGGACATAAAAATCAGTCCACTAACGTACCACTAGAAATAAAGGCCATGATCCAGGATAAACGCAGATTACGAAGAGTTTGGCAGCTAAGTCGGCACCCTCAAGATAAGACAGCCCTTAATAAAGCTAGTGTACAATTGAGAGAAGCTTTAAAAAACATCAATGACCTAACTATGCAAGCAAAGCTAGAGTCTCTAACTGCTACTAAAGCTACTAACTACTCTCTATGGAAAATTACCCGTTCCTGTGACAGACCTAACTTACCAAAATCCCCGCTAAGACAGGACAACAACTGGGCCAGAACAAATCAAGAAAAAGCGGACTTGTTCGCGAATCACCTAATAAGCGTCTTCAAACCAAATGATACCCAAGACCACTCAACAGAAGAATATGTTGATCTCATTCTTAAACAAGACCTTCAAATGGATCTCCCACCGAAACCTGTGTCGCCCGCAGAAGTCATAAAAATTATCAATCGACTAGATAGCAAAAAGTCACCTGGTTACGATCTAATAACAAAGGAAGTATTACTGCAACTACCGAGAAAAGCTTTTGTATTCATCACCACCATCTTCAACGCTATGTTACGTATAGGGTACTTCCCGAATGCGTGGAAAGTCTCGCAAATAATCATGGTCTACAAGGCTGGCAAATTAATTACCGAAAAAACATCTTATCGCCCAATCAGTCTGCTACCTACTCTATCTAAGGTAGCGGAGAAGACAATGCTTCGAAGAATAATGCCAAGTCTCCTAGAACGCAAGGTGATACCTGACCATCAATTTGGCTTCAGAGAACGTCATGGTACAGTAGAACAAATCCACAGAGTATATGATGCCATAAGAAGATCCTTAGAACAGAAAGAATACTGCTCATCAGTGTTCTTAGATATCCAGCAGGCATTTGATAAGGTGTGGCACAAAGGATTGCTATGTAAGATAAAAGATAATATTTCTCACTCATACTTTCCAATATTTAAATCATATCTCGAGGACCGCATATTCCATGTAAAAGTGGGAGATGCCTATTCGAATTTCCATAAAATTGAAGCCGGGGTGCCACAAGGATCAGTTCTCGGACCTCTACTCTACACACTGTACACAGCTGACTTACCATTAACGCCAGGGATAACTACAGCCACATTTGCAGATGACACCGCTATATTAGCGAGCGCTAAAGATCCAAAAGTGGCATCTGAAAAACTGCAGATTGGTCTTAATAAAGTAGATGAGTGGCTGCAAAAGTGGAAAATAAAGGCTAGCGCTACAAAGTCAGTGCAAGTAACATTTTCTCTTAGAAAAGGAAACTGCCCACCTGTAAAATTGGGCCACTGCACTCTACCTCACAGTGATCATGTAAAATATCTTGGCCTACACATTGATCGTAGATTAACCTGGAAGCAACACATCAAATGTAAAAAGCAGGAGCTCCAGTTAAAATACAACAGTCTTTACTGGATGCTGGGAAGGAATTCAAGGCTCTCCCTAGACAACAAACTACTAATCTACAAAGTAATCTTGAAACCCATTTGGACGTATGGCCTGCAACTATGGGGCAGCGCAAGCGATTCTAATATAGAAATTCTCCAACGCCAACAGAACAAAATCTTGAGAACCATCGCGGAAGTACCATGGTACATAACCAACAATGAATTACACAATCACCTTGAAATGAGAACAATCAAGGAAGAAATTAGGAGCTTTGCAGCTAAATACAAAGAACGGTTAACCCGACATGCTAACGAACTCGCTCGCCAACTCACCATGAACCAGTATGTGAAACGTTTAAAACGACACCACATCCTAGAACTCGAAGACAGACAGTAGGTCTAGGCAGCAGATGAGTAGAGCTTCCAATGGGAAGTCACTCCGCATGACAGATCGCACAGAAGATTTGCTCATAGCCTTGGGGCTGATTGCAAATGTATTTGGAAAAAAAAAAAAAAAAAAAGTTATTATTTTTCTATTTTTATTGCTAAGCGAAAATTGTAAGTCAAGATTTATTTAGTCCGGTATTAAAGTAAACCACTGGAACCATCTGCTTGGTGAGCGATAGAAGACACGCGTGCTTATTGACACAATAAAATGGGGATGTAATTCAAATAGCGTGAGGTGTGAGGTGTATGAGCATTCCTGTAAGCAGAGAGTGAGTGAGCGCTGCACGTAATAGCTGCCCGGCTGCGGCTGCATTATGAATTTGTACTCTTTTGTCCGCAGTTTTTAATTCTACCGGTAAAATGTATTGTTCATGGAACAAAAGTCTCTAGTGTCATTGTTGTTGGCCAAAGTTCATTTAAATTCTGTGCCCGTGAGAGGGAACAGTAGCAAATATGAATTCCTTTGCTCCTATTGTCAAACTGCTTTTGCTCGCTTTGGTATAATGCTTTTGAAAGCCACATTGTGTTTTATATACATGTACGAACACAACTCTATTTGAATCTTTTTTAGTAAACAAAGAAACAGAATGTGATGTAACCGAGTGGAATTAGCGTGTTTTTGCGAAATAAACTTGAACATAAAGGCTAAGCTGCTGGCCAGGAAGTGTGCTGTTGACGGCCGACTCCATTTACCTGGCTCACTTGCATGTGCTTGACGTGAATAATTCAAAATGTTGTACTAATTAAAATTGCAAAATGAAACAAGACGTAGACACTTAAAAGGAATTTCCAGTGTTAAACAGTTGTAAGCTGATAAAAATGTGTTTGTAACAATGTAATAATATAGTGTAGTGGTACGTGTGTGGTGGAATGGTAATCGAAGCATTGCAAAGTTTCGATGGTTGGCAAAGAAAAAGGAATGACCGCTGCGCACTGGCTCCGGTCCAGATCCGTCGCTTTTCATCACGTTTTACAGGCGTCGCAACAAGTTATGGGCCTCTTTTTGGAAACTCGCCCCCATCATACTTGAGAAATAGCGTGCAATACGGGATATTATCAATTCGACATGAATTCGCCGTATTTCATTTCGTTTCGAAAAAATCTGTTTTTTTTAAGTTCTGTAACATTGACGCTTGTTTCTTCGTTCTGTCAACTTGTAAAATAGTAGATATGTAATAAGTAAAGGAATTTGCAAATATAGTAATAAACTAGCGTTAATTAATACAGTTAAAAATAACATTTTATACTCTGACGAGACAATTAAACACAGTTTGTAAAAATTTACATAATTTCCATCGTACCATGTGCCAGTACCGAGCTGAGGAATAATTTGATTCATGTAATTATTACAGTCAATTTTCATCATTTCTTGGTTTAAATGGCGGGTTGCGGAGCCGAAGTAATTTTGTCCGGGCCAACAGAAGTTGAAAAAGGAAAATTACACAATTTGCTAATGGCCACGGTACGAATAATAATTTGTTGCGCGGTTTTTATTACTAGAGAAAGATATTAATGTGAATTGAAATTTATATTTACGACTTATGATTGAGTTACGGAGCGGCGATCGGGGAATATATTGGGTCCCTTTTTTATGCTCGTCGATCAAGTATGAAATGTTTTTGGTTAATGCCAGTTCAGTAAGTATTAGATGAGTTTGTTAGGAAGCGACATTATAAAGTTGAATGTTCTTATTTAATGCGGATTGAGAAAGTTATTATTATTATTAATTCATTATAAATAAATACTAGTCGTTGCATGTCATGTTGTGTGCACATACTTGTGGAAGTGGACTGCCTCATTGGCCGAGTGGTCACAAGTGCGACTGCCGGGCAAGGGGTCTCGGGTTCGATTCCCGGGTCGGGCAAAGTATTACTGGGTTTTTCATAAAATTCACAGTAGTAGCACGGAGTCTGGAATTGTGCCCGATATATGGCAATAGGCTCACCCCCTATTACATGGGACTCATAACATAAATAGTGAAAAGTGGGTGTTACATTATACAGTGGCATAATATACACCTCTGCCTACCCCTTCGGGGATAATTGGCGTGATGTTATGTATGTTACTTGTGGAAGTATGGTCTGCCATTTACAGTTTAATGTTGTTACTCTGTTGTGTATTGCACTGTGTTTCTGTTTTGTGTACCTATTAAATAAATAAATAAATTATTACGTGCCATGCTGAATATGTCTCAGCAACAATTTTACGTACTTCACAATTTTTATCTCTGTCGGTCCTACTACTCGTAAGTCTCTCAAAAGTCCAGATAGGAATGCCTCGTATAGCAAAGTTTCTATTTAGTAGTTCAGTAACTGTCGTAAAAGACCTAGCACCAACAAACGGAGGCTCCATCGACACTAACACAGTTGCACAAAAAACTTTACCATTCAATGTTGGTTAAAATAAAAACGAGGTAAAGTTCGCGGAAATTTTTCCCACTGTCAACAATGGCCGCTTCAAACAGAGGGGACTTTGGAAAAAAATGCAATGTAATTAAACTGGGCGAAATACAAAATACAAGCAGTTTTTAAGGAAGTCCGACCGTTGTTGCCTTTCCACACCCCGTGAACTTGGACCATGCTCTGTCGAATAAATAACATTTCATGGCTCTGAGTGTGGTTGTTATTTGTAACAAAATTATGTTCTCAAGAAGATCTCTTGGAAGAAAGGCGGGATTAAAAAATCCCTCAGAATTACTTTTTTACAATGAGCATGTTAGGCACAGAGGAAAATGAAATGGAACATTTCGGTTGATAAGTAGTTCAGTCAACCAAATAAATTTTCTGCGGTTTATTCCTTTTGTTAGGATACGACTTCGTCTCTAAATTTTAGAAGTTAAACTAAATTATGCTTGTTTAAGACATACAGTAGATATTAGAAATAATAATACCAATGTCACTTATTTTGTTATTCAATAATAATGATATATTATTAGTTCTATTCATGGAGTCATCCAAGAGAGTTCAATTTGGCAGATCCGTAACGAAAGCGGTTAAGGCTTTTGAGGTCAGTCGAGTTGTATAAACGTCCAATTCGGCGGCAAATTTACAACTTTTTCTCACTTCCCTGTCTCAAATCGAGGCAGTAAACTGGGAAGCAATCTCGCCCGACTACAGAGTTATTTCGCAGAATATTGCGGAGCGAGACTAATAAAATGACAAATGGCTGGTGTTTGTGCACTAGAGAGCTGACATGAAGCAAGATGCATGCGGCGACATACTTTCCAAATGTATTTGCCAATAATTTGCATAATGTGGTCTTACTATCAATATTGGAGTATTGCGTTTTGATGTAGGCAATATTGATGTGTTCGGTCCGAGTTTCAATTGGGTAGAGCGAGCATAATGGTAAAGTGTTCAATGTAACCGATATCTCGACGGGCTCGCTATGTTCAAATTCTTGAGTAGAAGTGCTCTTGCCGACAATATCGGCCGGCCTCTAGCCGGCGCGGCGTCTCGATTTCACCTTAGCCGAAGGACATCGATACGTTCTACCTGTGGAACCCTAATCCGATCTGTCCGTGTCTGTATGCATGTTAACGTATATAGTGACTTGGGTGTAGTGTAGATATCATGTAGCCACTATCGGACCTCGTTTTTGATGTAGGTATGTATATAAATTAAGAACTTCGTCGATAATCTACAAATACGATACGATGCAGTATACCTCTACATAAGAACACACATAACAGAATAATAGAAATATCGAATCGTATCCGAACCATAACACAATCGAATTATTCAGACTAGAGAAGCGATTAATAAAGCTGAGTTCAATCACTGTTCCTTCTATCCTCGATTCCGTAAATAATTATGTCTTACATACATACGTCAGTCACAAAGAAAACGTGCCTAACCAATAAAACGAAACAACGAGGCTATCAGAAACAGACGCAAGCGTCACTGCCGCTCTGACATTGACAAATAAGCCATTCTGAAAAAGATCCTATTTTCCCCAAGACCCCTACCACGTACGACTATTAATAACAATTAAAGAAACGAAAATAGCGCCGAAATGCAAATTAATGATACGAATATTTCAAGGATACTTGTTATTATTTTTTTGTCTTTATTAAACTGTCGCTAGGTTCGCCGTGCTGGGTTTTTCAATTTACGTGGAGAAACGATTAATTTTTCCAATCGTTTACAATAAGTAGTTAATTTTCTTGAATTTCGATTTCCATTTCTATTTACCTATTTCAATAATGGTCGATGTTTATTTAGTTACTTTACGATATTCTTCTGAGTTGACCATATTAATTAACCATTCTTGAAATAATTTCACCATGATAGTTGTATGAAATCGGGCAAATGGTTAACAGCTGCCATATCAGTGGTTTTAAAATGTGATATCCGAACGTGTCGATATATAATTTCGTTGAAATTGATACAATGTGTAAAGTTTATATTTTTATGGAGTGAACGTGAGGCTATGAAAACCGCATTCAAGGAACGAATGTTCGTTAAAATGGCTTAGCAATAAAGATTTTGTGACCGCTAATGTGTTTAATCTTGTATAGATCAGAAGTTGACGACATGTTCACGTAGTTTGGGGACATTTTACTTGTTATTTTGAATGAAATCGTACGGCTATAAAATTTAAGTCGAAATCAAAATACTAGGTTGAAGTAATGATTTTTACGATAGCGTGTTAACTTTGTATTTACTCTGAATAAATTTATAAAGGTGTAAAACCTTTTTGATAACGTTTTCGTAATTACGATATTATTTAATACTTTTTCACGAAATCAAATTTATAGACGAAAGCTCTCGTTAGACGCTCCTTATCTCTATCCTAGATGAAAACGTAAATTCTTTTAAACATAGACGCTATCAAAGGCGACTAACTAATTAATGCATTCGGTAATCACACTGCGATATCATCGAGTTGCATGTGATTCGTGGAAAACTCGATATCAGATAACGTTTACGCAAATTCCTGTAGTAGGCGTACTGAATACGGAACTGAGCCAAACGGAAGCCGTATTACGAATTTAATCTCGCAGAAATGTGGTATCGTGGAAATTGCAGCAACAAAGCTTCTGTTTACGACAAACGTCTAGAAGCAATATTACCTAGGGGAAAAATTTAGAACAGCTGGATTATAATATTTTCTACATGAGTTTTAAATGAAAATCTTAGAGTTCCGTTGGTAAGAACTAGCGATCTTTATGGCTTTTGTTTTGCGGTAATTCTAGTAGTTCCAATATCGATTTCTTCTGGGAGTTATGTATTTCCGAGTTTTATTGATCCTAGCAGGATTGACACCAGTTTTAGCTTTGTTGGATTTACATTACTCGAGCTTTTAAAATTCTAAAAAGAAAATGGTTTGATTTAAAATTATAAAGAGATCGAGAAGTGCTTTTTTAATTTTCTATTGTATTGGGTATCACATAGCGGTTAGGTATCTACTTATGAAAGTTTTTATCATTGTCTGCAGTTTTTCCAGTTGAAGGTATTCAATAAATAGACGTTGCCGTTAGTTACGGTAATATGAGAAGCGGTAGAACAGGCACAGAGCAATAGCACGTTGCAGCATGAGAAGTTTTCCAATCTAACTTCATGGTACATCAGGAATTGCTCGCTTCTTACGTGCCGTTCTCAATGTAATTTTCTGTTTATAGGAACACCGACGTTCCACAGCTCAGCCTTCGATGGTTCTTGCATCGCACCGCCGAATAATTTCGGTAATGAATACTGTGTGAAGCTTTTAACATAAACTCTTTTAAGAACCTCTTAAAAGGGAGCTTTTAGCATGATTTTTCAGTTTATTTACGTAGGCTATTTGGAAGACATTCTAGTTAGAAGGTGCGTCCTACTATTTTAATGTAGCGAGATTAAAGGATGGGGTTATTCAGAGTGTCAAGCTGGCAAACGAAATGTTCCGTATAAATAATCCCGAATAAAGCCTTCACACAAAACGGGCGACACAAGTGGGGGGAAAGAGAGATTTATCCTCTTGAATCTAATCTTGCGGATGGCGAAAAGAGCAGTTTCTACAAAAAAATTGTCTCAGTTGTCGCGTCTCGACCCGTCTCGCGACTGTATACCTACATTGAGACAATCCCGCCGTCTGTGCTCAACTCATCTGCCGCTCTGGCGATGATGCCATCAGAGTGATCTTTAAAAACTCGTACAAAACGTAAATCTTATTTGTTGGTATCCACATAGACACAAAAACTTTGCATAGTTAAGACTACGACTTCATGCTATTTATTTTTCATATTCGAATCTTTATGACTTTGGAACCCTTATGAATTACATTTTGAAGCTTAGAAATTATTACGTATTTAAGATGACTTAAAAATCACGGGCACGTTTATTCTTTCAATTCTTCCTCTGAACTGATCTGTGTAAAAAGGCCATTAAGAGGAATTTTCCATTCAATGTTTGGATAATTAAGGAAGTTTTTTGTGAAATCTGTTTTTTATTTACCTTTAGGTACATTTTAACAGTATACTTACCTGTGAAGAAGGTACATCGGCTGTAAAAGGGAGAGATAAATTAAACCAATCGGATTTTCATATCGAGTAGTGTTTAACATTAGTCCTTTTTAATTGGTTTGTAAGGTGATTTTGGTAGAAAATTGGTAGTTTTCTTACTTCTATTGTAGAATGTACACGTTCACAGTGGCGATGTAGGTTCACGGGTGGAATTGCTTTCGAGTTAATTTAAGATTAAAAGGAAATAAAGGTGGCCAGTGAGTTAACTCGCCCGAGGTGAACCAACTTTGTGATTAAGTGGACCAACCCACTCCAACACTAATTTTGTATGGATGCTCTCAACTCTACCTCTAGATTAGTTTAACATTTTAACGGAAATATTTAATTTAAAACTTACTTACTTATTTATTGTGGTCGAATTATTTCGTTATATTGTTTGAAGTGATTTTTATTAAGTTATTTATTTATTACTAAATGTTCAAATTAATTAAAAATTTTACGTACCTAGGTATATATGTAGTACATATTTTTGAGTCACAAATCTAAAGTATTTATGATGACAATATTCTTAAAGAACCTTAACATCTATGAATTACTTAATAAATATTAACATAATGTAGTCTGATAAGTACAAAGGAAGCTACCTCGTTGGCCGAGTGGTCGCAAGTGCGACGGCTGGGCAAGGGGTCTCGGGTTCGATTCCCGGGCCGGGTAAAGTATTACTGGGTTTTTTATAAATTCTCAGTAGTAGCACGAAGTCTGGAATTGTCCTATTCCCGGTATATGGCAATAGGATCACCCCCTATTACATGGGACTCATAACATAAATAGTGAAGAGTGGGTGTTACATTGTACAGTGGCATAATGTACACCTCTGGCTACCCCTTCGGGGATAAAAAGCGTGATGTTATATATACAAAGGAAGCTTCTCTTCTTCTATTTACATGGTTTCTGTCTAGTCCCTTGGGACATAATGTAAGTGTAGGTTTTTAGATGTAGGTATGTTTGTTATGTGATATGGTTTTTATCCTCTTACCCAATTTATCCCATGGTATTCTGTGCATTATACCTACATTTGAAAGACATGTACACTTTACGTATCATTTTAAATATTACCAAAACGAATAAACAACAAACTAATTTATAATAAACATTAGCATTGGATGAAACGCTCAATCCATCTATGTAGTGTTATATCTTTTCGAACGAGTGGCTTTGAGTCCACAACGGTTGATACTGAATTAAAATTGATGAGCGGGAATTTATTCAAGCATCTTGATTTCAACATAGACCATAAATCATGCTGCTTGTAAATGTTTTCTGTTCTCACAATTTGTAATGATGGACGAGAAAAGTATTTCTTCAAGGAGTTGAGTTAACGAGTTTATTGATATCCAGGACATGCTTCGGTGTTAAAATAAATACGTTTGAGTTTTATTGTGTTTCGTCTCATGTATAAAATTGTACATTTTTCTTGTATGACTAAAGATTATGACATTTTGTAAGTTATGTTGCTAAGTTTTTTTTTTGTTAAAGAATCGATGTGGACGATCTATGGATAGTATGTGAATCTCCAAACTGAAACAAGTATACAAGTGACTTTGTTTTCCTGTCACTCCCAAATCGGAAAGAAATCATACAACAACACATTATACGTACACATCAACGTTTCTATTTGTCACATCCATTTTGCTTGAAAGTAGAACCCTTGAGGAATAAAAAATAACTTTTTGTTTGACGAATTCCATGTGAGTGACGCCTGGGGCAAAAGCCTATTATAGGTGAAGCGGTGAGAAACACGGGTACCACATACAACATCTGTGTAAACACACACACGCACGTAGAAGAGCAAACGTAATCACAATACCTTAAGTAAGGCGTTAAGCAATTTAATAGTTTCTCGAAAGTTGTGAAAGTTAAACGAAGCTTCTCTTTGTGTTTTACCAAGTTAATCTGTTTTAACCTTTAATTCTAGATAAGCATCTCGTGTGTTAACAGTTGGAATGTTCGAGACAGGGCTACCGATACGTAGTTCGGTAAGTTTGGCCGGTTCTTAGGGCGAGTCGACGTCGAGAGTCAGATTTATTTAGTCACGTAACCCCCGCCCGGTCCGAACTCGCTTCTTTCGCGTACTTTCTAATCCGCTATCAAACTAACTTTTTTATTACTTGGTAACTAGTAAACAACGGTGCAGGAACATTTGTTCCTGGTACATGACTGAAATTTTCTTATGTTGTTTGTACATACACAAGAAACTCTATTACTTTTTAATTTAATTTAAAAGAAAATTATAATAATTTCCGAATCCGAACTTTAATACAAAACGGAACGAAAGGTTTATAAAGTTTAAAAATCACCTGTTGGTTTGTAAACGTGTCTAAACTTCACTCTCACTCCGCAATCTTCTTTATTTATGACGCGATGAAAAATCTGTAGCTATCATCTATTCAATGAGCAAAAAGCCTCCTCGATAGACTGTAAATAGCGTCTAATCGCCATTGAAAATCGGGCCAGAAGAAAAAATACATGATTGAAAGTAATAACGTTTTCCATTTTAATCATGATTTTCCTAAGGGGAACGGTGAAAAATTGTGAAATCGAATCACGATTGCGGACGTGAGAAAGTAATCAAAATTTATTATTCTTCTCTTCAATGTCGGTGACGTTACTTACAAATCGAATATAAGATTCATTCTGTGTTTTACTTTTATATTTGTGCGTACGTAGCTGTATGCTCTCGTGCAAAACTTCTGTATGGAAATAGCTGAACATTCCTTACACACGACTAATTTTGGTGGCAGAGTGGATTACCTTGTTTCCCTAGCAAACGTCCGTACAATTCGGTTTTTCGTCTATTAACCACACAAAGCTAACTTTCTTAACTGCCATTAGCAACAGAATGCAAATACTAGATCTCACAAAATACTAGTTTTAAACAATTATTACTTGTTGTTTTACTTCAGAATACACTTACCGTATAGGTATGTAGGTATAATGTGCAAAACTATGAATAGACAAATATATCCACCAAAAACAAAAGTATAAACGAGTCCTTATGTAAATTCAAGACTAGTCCGACTAGATAATGAACTCAATGAACAATAGAGAAAGTTGTGATCAACGTATTGTATACAAACTATTACAAAAGGTTTGATACGCAATCGGAGGAGGCTCATGAATAAAATTATGTAACTCGTCGAAATATTCAGCATTATCCGTCGCCGGTGTAGGGGCTGGCATTGCTCTACAGGGTGTAGTTACTTTCATTTTAACTTCCACAACGATGTGAAAATATTTCTCGAGGCGTTTATTGCTAGCCGGAGAGTTGCGGTGTGAACTGGAAGCCGGGATATAGTTATACCGTTGAGTTATTATAACTACTGTATGTAACCTTCGCGAGTTATATTAATGCCGGTTCTGTTTTTACCTGCTTTTCTCTCTGAGAACGGGAAATGTTGAATCGTTTTATAGTAAATATTTTTATAGTTTGTAGTGTTTATGTAAACTTACGTAGAAGAGGTTAACGTAGTAGGCTGTATTTTATTTAAAATATCGGTAAGATTAAGATTCACTATTTGTGGGTTATGGGAATTTGATGGACATAAACAGCTACTAGAATAATATTTATAAAGTAAACTTAAAGCAACAACTTTCCTATTACGATAATTAAATATAATTATTATAAGTGAATAAAAAAATTATGAGTTTTACTGAAAATAACATGGTATTTACAGGAAATATAAGTGTATAAAAGTCATATAACTGTATATCCTGAAGGCGTACAGGTACACAATTTAATAACATTGCTTGGAAAAATATAAGTTGCAGTAAAATTGTCATAGATAGAGAAAACATAATATTTTATCTAGTATTCTAGTTGTCTTGTATTGTATTTGTAGTACACTATATAATAATATCTTCCCGTATGTGGTGAGTCAAATGTGAAATCAAAATATAAATGACTTTTTAAAAATAAAATGTTCTATACCAAAACTCTATTTAAATATGAAAGAGTAACAGAGAAGCAAACAAAAAAACTTACTGAGATATTTACATTATTATAATATTTTCTAAGTTAGGATTAGCTTCGACTCCTAACTAATTTGTCGAAAAGTTATAAGAAACTTTTAAAAGCATTGCTTGCTTATTACGTTCATCTTTGGCCGTAGATATCCTTGAGGTTTTCAACATGCCCATTCGAGCATAGTACAACTTCGTTAGATTTAGATGCCATAATTTCCGAAAAACGAGGGATGAAAACTTTTATAGCTTCGAAAGCTTTTAACGCGGGATGGTGTATCGGGAATGCTATAATTTTAAAGTATGTTCCTCGTTCCCGCCCGAGGAAACTTTTAGTGTGTTTTTTGTTTCTAAACTCACTGTTGTTCATAAGAAACAATTTCGATCGAGAACAAGCCAGATTAATATTGCGAGAGTAAATAAAACACGACGCAAATGTACCACAATAAATAATGGCTTTGACTGAAAGAAATTGTATCGGTTGTAGATTGAAAATGTAGTAGTTATACCCAGTATAGTATCGATAGGTACTTCGTTATTATGCCGCCTCACTGGGCACCAAGTACTGAGCACAGCTTCGCTAGTAAGTACTGGATTCTCGACAAAAAAATAGAAAAAATATTGCTGTTTCATTCAAACCGTACCAACGTTGATTGTCGAGGAGATTCTTGTAAAGAAAAATCACCGGCAGACGTTGCAGTCACAGTTCGAGCCCAACAAAGGTACCTACGTTTGTAAGAATATCTTGAAAGTAGGTTACATAAAAATTATGTAACAAATGTATCAGGTTCCAACTTACTTTGTTGCCACTTTGTTTTCATCATTAAAACTTATAATCAGTGTTATCCGTAATTGAGAAGAATTTTCTGAAAGATAACAAGATAGACGAACTATTCTTAAAACAAAGTTTTAAGTCTTCTTGTTAAAGAATCCGTGAGCTTAATAAATAAGTATTTAACACTAGTTCAAGTAAGTAAGAAAACTTTTAGTACCTAAGTACCTGTAGCGGGTATAATGAATAAAGGCTAAACTTTTAATTTTAAATAATCACGTTACTTATTAAATGTAATTTGTTCATACCGGACTGGCACAAAGTTGGCAATAGGAATCATATTGTCGATTGTTAAAAAGCACGAGGCGCCATTATCAGGATTTAAACCGCAATCGAGTTTATACACAAAACGGCACGGCAAGCTTACTCGAAATTAAAATTCCACACTTAAGCCAAGTACTAAAACAGATTCGCGGCAACTTCGCCTTAATTCTCTTCGCGTGCCGACTTACCTACGTCCTAATTTATTGGAACAGTGGAACAAGGAAGAGTTCGATCGGTACAATAAATTTCAAATTTCATTATTTGAAGAGGAAGTCGCGAGTTGCCAATTGCAATTTGGTTTTCCGATCACGTCTCCATACTATTGGTGAGGATATTCGAGCCACCTGTGCCCGTACTCTATGAGGCTTTAAACGCGCCTCTGCTCTTTCGATAAACCGACTGTGAAATATTCGCGGTGTACGCCAGACGCCGCATTTCCTTATGAATGATACATGCCACACCGGTCGCGCCGTTTTCTAGCTGCAAATGTTATCGAACCACTCGTATCTGGCAGTCAGTGCATAATTTTTAACTCCACCGTGAAATCTGACTCGCTACCAAGTGTTCATATAACTTAATAACTTTGTGTAAAGCTCGCATAGTTATTTGTCACCTCTGGTGTGCATCCGCAGGGCATAGTACCGCTTTGTAGTATTACACAGTCACAGATAAATATGATAGCTTGTTAATAACTCCGTTCGCTTGGCCATTGTTTGCTCACTCACGTAATTGTATTAAACATTAATATCCACTGTAATAACTTGACTCGTTTATAATTGGAAAATATTTTGTATCGCTGCGCTATCCTCTCTACTCCAGTGAGTAGACAGAGTTATAATATAAATATTATAACGCTGTAGTATACTCGAATGTCTAATGATGTCTTGCACGTGGGTTGTTAAACATGAATCAAGTCATGATTATTTCTATTTGTTCACTTTTATACATGGCTAGATAAATAGCTAATCATACAGCTTTCAGATTCAAATTGCTGAGTAAAAATGTTTCTTATTTTGCTTACAATATCGTTTCTTCAAATTCTTGCTAGTTACGTTCTAATATATCATCAAACTGTTAGCTTCAGAAATGTGCTGAGAGCAGTATTAAAGTAATACAATGGCAGCTAATTCTGTGTATAGTTACGTAAAAACTTGGCGACGGCGGCGTGTGGTCGCGACCGTATCTCAAATTAAATCTCACCAACAAATCTTCGCGGGGGGATGAACCGCTGCGACCTCTACCATCAACCTTTTATATTCGCTTTGAATTTCCCGTAACTTTCTGTTTGAACTTCGTAATATACATTTGTATAGTACCTACAAATAGTTTTAAGCTGATGTTGAGACTTAACAAACTTTAAGTAGACAGATAACTACCGTAGTGAAGTTAATCTGTGAAGATTTACGAAGAGAAATTTTAAACTCTGAAACTGGATTTTCTTCATCCTGTTTTATGTGTCGACACCTGCATTGCACATTTCTGTACTAACATTAAATTTGTCGAGTTACTGAACACCTGTATAGACGTGATAACAATGCATCTTCCTTTCATTAAACCCCATCGCCACTCTCGCACTGTTAATTTTGTCGTGTCAGTGAAACAGTATGAGTACCCGTAGTAGGGGCGCGTGCTTGCGTCCTGGCTGCCTGCGAATGTTCGGAGTCGCAATTTGTTTCCGTACAGCCTTAAAAATCCACATTTTATTGTTCCGCCTCTCATTTCTACTTGAACTGTGCTCGCGAGAGTCTCAATGAGCTCACCCATGCAAACTTTTCTTGTTTTGTGTGATATAATTACGTAATATTATTTTCTATATGCAAACAGAACGTAGGTAATTCTAGAATAACTAAATGCCAGTGTCTGTAATAAATGGTGAATGTCAATGAATAATTAATTTTAGATAAATGTATGATGATACTCAACAAATTACACCCATGGGTGTGTACTGTGTACTGTGTACTGAATATACACGCAACGCAATTAGAATTTGAACGGTTTACAAACAAAACTTTAATTATTCGTCTATTGAGGTCAAAGAATTTTGGTGATAGAAGTTAATTAAACCATTTGTGAATCATCTAGCTGGAAACTTAATTTTGATGTTAATAAAGTCTGTTCGCAGAAATATAGAATTTTGATGATGAACCTAAATAAAGAATTGGATTTGATAAACAAAATGAAGACCATTGAGTTGTTGTTAAGTTAGTTCTTTTGTATGTTACGGGGCACCTGTCTAAAATTAAAAAGAAATTTATTCCTTACATTTAAACAAATATGTGTACATTTAGTTTACATAACATAACATCACGCCTTTTATCGCTGGAGGGGTAGGCACGTAGGTGCACATTATGTCACTTAATGCCACTGTTGTTTTTGGCCAATTTTGACACTCATTGGGTTTATAGAATGTTGTAACTGTAACTTCTGTAAACCAATGTAATAATGAGAATAATTATTTCCAAATTTTCGATGACTTTCAGGCGACTTCTTTAGAGCTTTTCCGAATCACGAATCAAACCGTGTGCATTCATAATCAGTATTCATATCATAACATCGCGCCTTTTATCCCCGAAGGGACAGGCATAGGTGCGCATTATACCACTATACAATGTAGGTAACACCCTTTTTCACTATATATGTTATGAGTCCCATGTAATAGGGGGTATTGCCATATACTGGGTACATTTTCAGACTCCTTGCTAATACTGAGATTTTTAAAAAACCCAGTAATACTTTGCTCGACCCGAGAATCGAACTCGAGACCCCTTGCCCGGCAGTTGCACTTTGTGACGTCTCGGCTATTGAGGCAATCTTGTAGTTTACACATTGTAAATAAATATACTAATTACAATAACGTCACAAATGTCATACATCAATCTCTTTATGCATTCGTCGTACATGCTTATTGTAACCGAACCTGGGAATATCATCAGCCTATCAAAATATACACATTTTCAAAATGAATCCGATAAAACGTATGTTACCTGATATTCTTCAGTTCATTTACATTTAATCAATCGTTGAAGCCATGTTCATAGATTGAGTTACTTACGTTAAATTTACGAAATCATTTCAACACCCCGATTACGGTAAATACATGTTTTAATATCGTTATCAAACTAATTGATCATGCATGGTTTAGTCAAAATTTAATATGTATATTAGGAACCGTTTGATTGAACAATTAATTGAGTAATGTAACGTGAACTATGGTTTAGGTATTATTTGCATATTATCACAGAGTATAGTTATTCTAAGTATTATAAGTTATTGGAAAATAATCATAGCTTCTGTACAAAGACAGTAGCCATTGCTATATTAGTTAAGCTTCTTAAGGAGGTCAATAATAATCATCTGTACATCTATACATATAATAAAACCATAGAAGTTTAAAATCTGTACACTCGAAAAAAAAAATGATGGGCCTAATAGATACCGAATACAAAATTGCGATTAAAAAAGTGTTTGTCTGTCTTTCTGTCTGTTCACGCATCACGCAAAAACTATTGTTCCGATTACGATGAAACTTCGTATCATCATACTTTAATATCAAGTACGCAAAAAACAAACATAACTGTGCTGCTCAATCCCTAGACATAGTTACGGTTCCAAAAGCAAATATAAATTTGTCGAATATTTAGGTTGCCCACAGTGGAATTTACGCTGTAACTGTAGGTCTGATGGTCGAAATTAGCTTGAACCGATATTATAAATGTGAAAATATGTGAGTTGGTGTGTTTGTGTGTATGTTTGTTTCTCAGTTGCGTTAAAACGGCTGAAAAGACCGGGATGAAATTTGGAACAGATGATTATTGTCAAGAGTAACACATAGGCTACTTTTCGCCCCTGAAAACGCGGGCAAAGCCGCTGGTAGAAGCCAGTAGTTAAAATAACATAATATACCATCACGCCTTTTATCCTCGAAGGGGTAGACAGAGGTGCACATTATGCCACTGTACAATGTAACACCCACTTTTCACCATTTATGTTACGAGTCCCATGTAATAAAGGTTGAGCCTATTGCCATATACCGGGCACAGTTCCAGACTTCGTGCTACTACTGAGAATTTTTTAAAAACCTAGTAATTCTTTGCCGTACCCGGGAATCTAACTCGAGACCCTTTGCCCGGGAGTCGCACTTGCGACCACTCGGCCAACGAGGCTAGTTGTTACTGTCTGTATTGAATCAATGTTTATTATCCTAACTAAATATTAACTATATACCAAATAACTTTGGGTGATTTTACATTAAGTATAACATTGATCGTACATCATCGAAGTTTCTAGAAAATAGTTTTGGTACTCGTCACCACTACGGACGTGTGCATAATATACATTGTACAGTGATGCATCATGGCGTCGTACAAGAGATACGCATTTGCAACGTTAGCTCATTATTAAAGGACGCTGCCCGTTTACATACGAATTTTGAACTATTTCAAACTTTCGAATGTAACATGAATTGTTTGTATTTAGGTCCGTTAGTAGCCTCTGCTATAGTATTAACTTATGATCTTGTGTAACAGCTGTTTCTACTTTAATCTTTGTAAATCTTTGCGATGTTCTCAAGCATATTTGGATACTGGCAGCAGATGGTTTAGTTCATTTAAATATTTTTCATAATTATGAAATCTCTAGAATTTCAACGTCTATAAACATAAGTTAAGTCTATATTGTTAAAGGTAAGACATCAAATTTAATTGTGGTATAAAATGTGTTGGACGTTTTATTATAAGCCGTAGAGTGTGTCTGTGTACTTAGATCAAAGGGGAACGGAAGTGGATGTTTTTTGGGACAGAACAAATTAAAGAAGGGATAGGTATGAAATTAATTTGTTTTGGGAAAGAAAGAAAGGGAGAAAGTAAACAAGACACACGTAATTAAAAGTTAATTAAAACACGTTGTAGGTCACTGCTGAGGGATGATGAAGATGTATAATTTTGACTTTTTGTCTTTTGTTCCCTAAAGGTGCAAAGTAGACAAATACTTCAATGTTCTTTGTATATAATTATCTGTAAATAGTCTCTAGTGCACTTCGTAGAAGTAAACTTCAGTTATATTTCACTGACTGCCACTAAATTTAAACTTTTGTTGTCTGTTTTGTGCTTTTTATAATGTTCAAAACTGAAAAAAATTTGCTTATACATATTGCTAGTTTAAATACCTACTTTTAGTTTTTTTTTATAGTCTTTTTGTTCTCCGATCAGTATGATAAATACAGAATAAGTTGCGCGGCCGAGTCCCGCTGACACACAAAGTGAAATAAATTGTTTGAGTTGGTCGTTGCGTGCGATCGGGTGCGCCGCGCCACTGGACGTACCGTACACCTGTCAATGCTTTCAGAACTTTTTATTTTTCTTCATTCTATACAACTGTCACTTAGATTTGAAAATGGAATTTTATATGGATACTGGCCGCATTTTAGGTACTGGTAATAATTAATCAATCTACCTATCTATGAAAATTTGTTTTGTTCAAACCTGCTTTTAATATTGTGCAATGGCAAATCATGTTTTCTTAAAGCTATTTTTAGGTAACTTAAGTTCAAATATATGTATTTTGTACTTTATCATAAATTCATTCATAGCAGTTTAATTTGATTTAATGTGTGATTTTGGATTGGATATCTTGACAATTGTATTCACCCCGATAATATACCTTATCAAACGCGGATAAAACACAGATAAAAAAGAATGCATACAAATGACGTCACGGGGAGAAATAAAATATTAAAATTGTGAAAAGAGGCCGTATTACGCGGACGTTTCCCGCCGAGATTCGGTTCGCGCTCGGAACAAATAACGTCAGTGGGGGCCGTGCAAAATGGAGCGGATAAAACGCGCCTATCACAGCGTTCTTCAAGTACCTCTACATAAATTGCCTGGGCTTAATATACCTGCGGACTTTCCGTGTAATTGCAGAAAAATGTTTTTATTCCTACCATAGATGTTTATTTGTGTTAGCTGTGAATGTGAAATAAACTTCATTCCTTTTTTAAATTCCATGGCAACATTGATTGTTGACCTTTCAATAAATTGGATGTCAATGTCAGTGCTTTACTTATTAACCGACTACGTGAAAAAGAGGTTTGCAGATGGCGTGATATTTTTTAAATTTCATTACTGTATATGTATTGTACAACCACAGAACATATAAATGTTCTGTGTGTACAACAATTTTACAGTGTAAAATATATGGTGTGAACAATAAAATAAAGCTAATTTTCATACACGCATTTTGAGAGCCAAAAAATTTAAAAACATAATACCTACGATATTGTTTGAAAAGTTTTGGCTATTTAATAGTCATGGATAAAAATTCGGAGTATTTGGTTTTATTTCTGTTGTTTGAAAATAAAATACTAGGTACACAATATTTTTGCTGTTGTTTACATTTTATAAAAAGCCGGACTAGCTACAATTGTAATATTTAGGAACTAAAATGGCTAAAACAACATTTTAGATCATTTAAAAGTATTAAAAATTCGTTCAGCAGTATTTGCAGAGAGAATAGTAGCAAGTTTAAATTTCGAAAAATAGTATCTACCTATGAATTCTATGAATCTATATAATATGAACCAGTGGAAAGATTTCTACGACTGTGGAAAAGGCGAAAGAGTGACTTCTTTACAGTTTCAATATCAAACTCGCGAGTATTCCTTTTAAAATATTCAGTTTTAAGGTATATATGTTCTATTTTATTGTAACCTTGACCAAAAAAAAAATTCCGCTAACAGACCTCGAACAAGAAAAAGACGCCATTAATAAAAGTTTCCCGCCACGCTTCGTTAGATAGTGTTGCCATCATGAAAATTAATTACCCCAAATCATCAACGTAATTTTTAACTGGCCAGAAGTGTTGCCAGCTGTGACAGATGTAATTACTTATTGGCGATGGGAACTCGCCATAAATGTAATTGGCTTCATCGTACTTTAATGGACTCGCATTAATACAAATGGATTACATGAGATTTTATGCATCCGTTGCGGATTTTAATATTAAATTTTGCGCCGACTATATCTCTTTACGTTGATGCGACCTTTAACTAAAATGTGTGTGCACTATTGCACAATGAAATTTTTGAACAGTGTTTTAATTAGTGTATGAATATTTGATGATTTGTTTTAAAGTAATATAGAAAAATATAATTAGGATTGTAACCAAAATTCATTCTTATTATGCCAGGATGGGTAGGCAAGTGGTAGTCCACTTTTAAAAGTCTTAAAAATTTTTCAACGTTTGATAACTCTACCATCATTGGAATACCAATGGAGTGATTACTGATAAAATAAATAAAATAATGGACAAAAATCTTGAAAACCATCCAGAACATAAAAATAAGAATATTAAGAAAATGTAAAAAATATAGTATAATTTAGTAACCAACTTTGAATTTTTTTTGCCTCTTCTAGTAAGACAGTTCAAATTATATAATTACAGAGCAGCCATTTTGCAAGAATACTAAACGTGTTGGACTACTAAATGAATGTAGGTGTACCTACACAATATTATAAAAGTACCCTGCAATATTCTGTTACATCATCTAATTACTGTCAAGTAACAATGAACGAAGAAAATGTACTTTAGTACTGTTATCTTAGAGCTTAGACTTTAATGGTAAGGTTTTAGTTTTTAGTTTCAGTCTTACATAATATAACATCACGCCTTTTATCCCCAAAGGGATAGGCAGAGGTGCACTTAATGCACTATTTATGTTATGAGTCCTATGTAATAGGGGGTTAGCCTTTTGCCATATACTGGGCACAATTCTAGACACCGCGCTACCGCTGAGATTTTTTATTTTTGAGATCCGAGTGAATCGAACCTGGGACCTTGCCCGGCAGTCGCACTTGCGACCACTCGGCGAACGAGGCAGTCTTACCCATATACGTAAAGACTGTTGTTTATAAACTTATTCATCTAAAGAACTGACCTAAAGTCATGAAAGAAGATCCACATATTGTGTCTATAACCAATTAATTGTGTTAATTGTTTTTAAAAAAACCTGAACCAGATTTGATGCAAAACTTCAGACAAAAATTACAATCCTGTAATCCTTCGGCATTGCATTGTAGTATTACGATCGCAGTAGTAAGGCACTAGTGGTTAAGATTAAATGTTTACTTTGTCAATCCGATATTTAGTAGCAGTAGATCATAAAGGGTATTTAGATCTAAAATAAAATAAAATATACGGATGACATATAAAAATAAGACTACATTGAATAGGGATTGAATGGCTGTAAGGGAAATCAATACCCATAGGAGACCAGATACAGGACAATATTCCTTACCTTTAGACGCGTATGGCCAGTATTCCGTGCTAAAGGCAGTTCAGGTCAGAGCAGTTATTTACTTCCTGCGTACTGCGTATCAAAGGAAAGTGCGGAAATTACGGGCGACTCAGGCTGTACAAAGTGTTCACACCTCACTAATGGTGCTACGGAAACGATACCCCACGGCTCTTCCTAACGGCTATATTATCAACCCAGAGATAGCACTTTTAAACGTCTGATATCACCATCTACGCAATACAGCCCTCCATCCCCTGCACAATCTCTGTGTTGTCGATTATCAATAAGAAATAATTGGGTAACGAAAATATCTATAATAACATCGTGAGCTGTTAGAACATCCAATAACAATAGTCGTTTAAAAACACTCCTACAAAATTGTACCGCTCTCAAATCAGAAGTCTTTATAATTATTATGCTAAAAGGAGGAGTGGAACGAATCGAGGACTCGTAAAATTGAAAATAAGATGTTAAATCAGAGCCATATTTTAGGGGACGACCGGTACAAAAAATGTATTTACTTTTTTAAAAGACACTCAGTTGTTTATAAGGCGGCCATTGGCCGGATCCCATTCAGTTCGGTCTCGTCGACTACATTAAACTGATTGCAGCAATTAGCGAATGGTGTAATTCTCGTTTTTCAAGCGTCTCCCGTCGCAGGGGCCGCGCGCTCCCCTCCCCCCTTTAGGAAATTACTTGAGCCCCGCAGGTCGTGGCGACTTTCCTGGGATTAAATAAAATTGAAGAACTCGAATGAAATTGTTTTGGATTTCTCGTCTTGATCAGTTAGGTTTGTCGGCGTTCAACTCAGGATTGTGGCCTTAATTATAGTAAGTGGATTGCTAATCGCATTTATTTCGAGATTGTGCGGAATTTCTACGAATTGCGGCGAGCTCGATTTGGCGACAGAATTATAGTGGTATTACTTTCGTCATTACCTACCCGCAAACGTTATTGTTTTTAGACTTTGTTTGTTTAAAGAAAGGCTGGAATATATAAGACTCTAATATAAAATAGGTATATTTCAACACCAATGTTTATTACATTTATGTGTAAATCGTCTTATTACTAAATAAGAACATTTTTCTTTTTCTGTAAACAAGCTCAAGACTTCAACTTTATATCTACATTTTTTCTAAATTACTTGGTTTCGTACTTAAACTTTCAAATACATTTATGTCGCCAAAGAATGTTATTTGATTTCAATTTCACTGCAGTCGAAAATTATAACATCTCCGTCCCATCGTCGGAGAAACGAATGTAATAAAGATAGCTAACTAGAGTCACATCACTGGCTCATAGGAGCGGAGCCAAGCAATATTCTTAACAAGATGCAGCTTCGCCAACTATTCGGCTCCGAAATAAGACAATATGTGAATCCAAAGGCGACGGTAAAGTGGTAAAATGATATATTTCTGGCATGTATCACGAGTACAATAGCGGATTGTGTATGGCACTGTTATACTAGTTTTGTATTATATGGAGGGGGATGGCAATAAACAGGACGATTGCACGGCCGGCCCTCGGCCCTGCTACACACCGCTTTATGTACGTGTACACTACATGTGGATACACTCGCCGACATTGTGTATACGATCTAATAAAATATGTTTATTAGTAGGATTTTTCTCGTATAAAATATTGTGAGGGAATGCTCCATCACTTGAAATGCACAAAGATCTCAGATGTAATACTGCGACAGAAGACATTTATTAACATAACATGCTAAATAAACGTGCAATATCGTCGCAAATGTGATTTAATTTGTGAACACAAATCCAAATAAAAAACGAGGACATAAGTCATAAAATCCAGCAGATAAATGTGTGTATACATGCGAGTAAGCATAGTTGACAAAGTTGAGGGGTGACTCAATAGTATTCTATAATGTGACGCTTAACTCCAGCATACCGGACATACAAACTTTATGGTCAAACGGTCACGCGTGAATTGTTCAAACTGCTATTAAATCTGCGACTACGCTACTACGATGTAGTGTGGTGACGTAACGAAGTTTCAACCGCTCTCACCCCTCGCAGTATATCGACGGTAAAATGTAACATAGTGGCTGAAGTCGGAGTTCAGAGTGATTCATGCGGTACATATATGCAAATAAAATACCTCATCGTTATACTAATGTGAATTTACAACAGAAACACGATGAAAGAAAAATTTTATAATAACAGTTTTAATAAATTCACAGGTACCTAACTGCTGTTATGGACGACTGTACGCTCGCACATATCATGTAGAGCAATATATTAAAGCTGCATTTATTCACTGTTTTATGTTACCGTACCTAGGATGGAAATGAGAATAACATTTGTTTTATTGTAGTATGTATAATGCCGTCTCAATAGCTGCCAAAAGAGGGAAGTAGGCCACGTCACGCATCAAAGCGCTAAGTACCATTAGGTAACAAAATCCCTCCTAGGTGTACCGTCCAACTATCCCAAGTTTCAGGGAACTATTTGAGAAGTTATACGAAAAGTCTTAGCAACGTCAGGGGTTATTAGGCACGACGAAACAATATCCTAGATCAGAAGTACACCGTATATAGTGGCTGTCAGTTTCGTATTATGGGGGCGGCCTTCCTGCTTACCAATAAACACAAATACATGAAAGTTAATAACATTTACCTAACGCAATAAAATATATTAATGTCAGTCCCTTGTAAGGCTAGCGTAGCACAACGACGCAATATGGCCTGTTTTCGTCCGATCAAACATGGCTGCCGAACTACACGTACGAATAATTCATCGCAACGTATTGTTAATCTCTCACGCATCACTCTCTCCGTTAATTGTTTCTTGTCGTCTACAGATAGTCACATAAATAAATCAGTTATTTATTGGTAATAAGTTGATATCGGATATAGCACGGGAAAAGATCTTCTTGTTAACTTTGATCAGCTTTTGTGATTGTTTCTTTATTTTCTTTTAGTACCAATCTATATAAATAAATGCTCTACTAAAGCTAAATATGTAAAACTCTTTGGTTTATGAGCGTTTAAATCCGCATCGGTTTCCAATATTCCTCACAATTTTCTCACGTTCGCGAATTTTCGCAGGTATTACGCTAAAATAGAATAGACGTGATAAAATAAACATTTTTATGACATTGCTCCGGCGAATTGCTTCATAAAACGCAATTATCCCCGGAATAAGGGCAACCTAACGATATAGGGAGGTCATTGGTTAGTTGCGAAAGTATAATCTGTTTTATTTTGATTGAAGTATCAACGTAATGGAGTACTTGAATGGGGAGAAAGAAGAATAAGAACTTTCTTTAGTATTTGTAGATAATAATAGGAATATGGTATTTCTTTCAATATTTGCTTTTGCTAGACAATAAACAACTCTAGCATCTAGTACTTTGGAAATAATAAAATCTAATCTTGTTTTTCGTTACAATAATAATTTTAAATTAATTTTAATAACAATTTTAAGTGTGGGAGAGCCATGCTTCGGCACGAATGTGCCGGCTCGACCGGAGTGATACCACGGCCTCACAGAAAACCGACGTGAAGCAACGCTTTCGTTGTGTTTCGTCGTGTGAGTGAGGTTACCGGAGGCCCAATTTCCCCAATCCCTGAATCCCCAACGATCCTCAAACTCCTAATCCCCAAAAAGCCGGTAACGCACTTATAACGCCTCTGGTGTTACAGGTGTCCATGGGCGACGTCGATTGCTTACCATCAGGTGATCCGTCTGCTCGTTTACCGGCTTATGCCATAAAAAAAAATATATAAATATTTACCACTTAAAATGAACTACAACTAACCTATTAAATGAAATGAAAGTAAAAAAGGTAATAAAATAAGTAATAAAATCTTAGATACATTATGTCTGATCTTCCTAAACAGTGTGCTGGACATGGCGCCGTCTGTCTGTAGCTCACCCAAGCAAATGAGTAAAAGTATTGTCTTACACGTTAGGTAATATCAACTATTGTGTATTGATAAAGGTAAAACGTATGCCGATATGAAAAGGTATTGCTACATAACATAAGATACATATGTAATTATGTATTAATCGTGTACGTATCACTAATCTGTTCGGATCTCGACGACAAAACGTATCAAGCAATAAAAATAAATTTGTATCATTACTTACCAATCTTATTTTGCTAAATGCTTAAGCAGCGTTGTACAAAGATTTCATTGCGCTGTCCACGGAATATAGAATACACATTGAATATAGAATACATATAGAATACACATTGTATTCTATAGTCCGTGGCGCTGTCTACTAAATAGTTGTGACGATGGAATAATGAGTTTTAAGTCAATTTTTGGATTGCTCAAGTATCTTTATCTTTTCTCTAACCGTGATTTTATACCTTCAGTTCGTATCCATGTACTGATAGCTATATCCCTATTTCACCAACCAAAAAGAAAAATATAAATCTATTAAATATTCCATACATAAACTCCACGTATTCTCATTGTATCCCTATGTCAAGTTTATTTCATTCTGCTTATAGAACTATCACATAATGTAGTTTTTGTATGACCTTCGTCCTATTATGTTATTGTACCCAAGGAAAGGATTTAAAGGGTCGAAGCAGGCTCTAGTCCTAATGTCACTTTGATTGAAACTGTACCATTCTAATGTAAATAAATACTGAATTATATTTATTCACAAGAGTGACCAATATACTATACAATTTTTAGACGGTAGACTTAATTTTTGATGTATTTATTCTCTTCATTGAAATCTTGCATCTTTTATGTGCCTTTTTATTTGAGGTGGGAAAGTTATCCAATGACTTCTCCCGCCTGGGTGAGACGAGAGGGAGTGTCAGACTCTAATTCACTAAAAACCACCCCGTTCCTACACCTGCTCTCCGAGCAGGACCTCTGGCAACCCGTTAGGCATTCCTCGGCTCCATATCGAACAACAGCCTTGCTGGACCCCATCTGTAGTGGTCTGATGGGTCTTTAAGCATGCACGGGATCTTTTATAACATGCCTAGGCGTAAATTATTTCTTTTTGAATTAAATGCAAAAATTCTATTTCCTAACATTTTCTTCAATTACTGCAAATAAAGAGCTTGAAACGAACTTATTGTTATTTATGAGTATGAAATAAAAGTGTTTAAATATTAAAATCGTTTATGAGTCCTAAAAGCTAGGGTAAATACCTCATAAAGTATGAGTATTTAATAATAATTTTATTATTTTTGGCACAGCACCACCGTCGATTTATGGTAATGGATAATTGTATGATGTTATAATCGGAAGCAGAAAACGAAATACTTACCTATATCAAAGTAGTACACAATAATATTGAACATTTATGCAAACTAACATGACTGAAAGAGACTCGTTTCCTCATTGAACGGTCAACTTCAATCGACAACTTTATTTACTGGAAACCCAAACATTCCCACAAAAATCTATCTCGCATTCACTAAAATAGTTGAAAATCCCGGCGGCTGCATTTAAAAATCGCATATCTCAATCCTTTTGTTAGCTTTAACAATAGGTAACTGAACCAGTTGGCTGTTGAAAAAGAAACAATGGGATACAAATTTATAATGCAGTCTGGAAATGAATCACGTCATGCCTGGGTCCTTCGGGAGCCGCTCTGAATGAAAATGAACAACAATACTGATTCAACGTGGACATGAATATAAAATATTTTCAAATAATCCATCATAGAGAGAATCTCTCCGCCGCCGCTGGCTTATTTTCAAAGAAACTTGCAATTCGAGGTAACTTTCTACAGGAATGCTTCTTTTGATTGTTTGTCTAGACTTTGTTTCTCTTTTTGTAGTGAGCTTATCCTCACGTCTGTATAGATACCAAATACATTACAGCTGCCACAAAGAGACCCCTGCAAGCCCCGCTTTTTATAGGAATATTTTATTGTTATTGACTGACGAGATTTTGACGGACGATTGATAGCAGGATGATCACCACCTCCCTTAGAGTACATCGTCTAGATCATAGAACACTTATTTTTTCCTCAGTCCAGATCATTTGACACTTCGTCACAATTGTGTGCACTGAATGACTTCTCAACATTAGGATAAACAAGCAATACTGTGGTTCCGATTCACCATCGATTAATTAAAGTACAATACAATCTGATGCAGTTTCAATATGGCACGCTGACCGTTGACAATCAATGTTGCGATCATGCTGAACAAGAGATATAAATAAATTAACATTGCGTGTCGCAGTTGTGTTAATTAGGGGCCAATTAACAGTAATGTATGGTTTCAATTGTTATGAAGTAATGTTACTTATAATTCAAGGTAGGAAGCGGTAGGGGACTTTTAAAAATACTTTTAATTTCGACCAAACCAGTGGGTACATTCATGTGGGATTTATGTACGTTTGAGTTACTGACTACAACGTAGTAGTTTCACAACAAAGTTTAGTAATAACGTTGCGTGAAAAAAGCGATGTTGAAAAATTTTACGCAGTTTATCAAGTGAAAAATTGTTGGATAGGTCTAAAACACGAGTCATCCATTTTGTACGTAGGCACTGCGGTTTACAGATGACTGGTTTTTAACTCCATTACTGTGTGCCTCACTAAGATTTTATACAGGTCACGTCTTTGTTCTTTGCCAAGGTAAGAAACTGGTTTACTTTTAATTAAAACGAAATGAAATCTTTTGATTTACTAAAAATACTATCCTTATCTTGACGTCAATGTCAGAGATTATTTTACGCATGTATTTCTTGTTTTTACGCAGTATATACTAATTTAATACTATTGCAAATTTAAAAAAAAACATCACTGCATGCGAATCAAAATAAAGTAATTACTTCACAACAGAACAGAGAATGGCGTGGAGAGTGTTAAAAATATACGAAGCTATCAACCAAAATGTTATAGTTAAAATTTTAATATGTATTTAAAATTACTCGCCCGATACCATCGTGTCACTATTTTATTTCATTGTTCTCCTTTAAATATAAATTTGTGTTCATTATATTGTTAATTAAATTAAACTCGTTAAAATATAGCGATTGCCTGGGAAATAAATTATGTTGCACTAAGTGATGTGATAGTGAAATGATTAAATTAAGGAAATTCTTGAAGCCACAATATTGTGTGCATTGACACAAGTGGGTTACAAGTACACTTATAAACAAATGACTTTATGAATATACCAAGTTTATCATATCGATACAGATATACTTTTTTTGCGCGAATAAAATCAATTATTTAGAAATACGTATATTTCAATAATTTTTTGTGCAACTGAAAATGTAGGTTTTAACACAGATTTTTTCCGAACTATCAATACAGATTTATAATATATCACGGGTTAGTGTCCTGTGTATGTTTTGTAAAACCATTGTAAAAGGCTTGGGTTCCGAAGCTAAGCCGTTAATCCCGGTGGTTAGCCCGTTCTCGACGTCACAGCGACACGACAAACCATACCGCGTAATTGATTTTACACGACTAACTGCAAAGTGCTAACCCTGCTGACGCGAACGTTGCACTTGACGGAATTCATTGGCACGCATGTATGTACGTCAAGGGTACTTTTGTTGTTAGGGCTGTCTAAAGTTGTTGTAATGTAAGAACGTCTTTGATTTTATTTATATTATGCTTCTGTCTTTAAGCTATAAGACTACAGCGTGTCTCCTACTTCTGGTGCTACACTTTATATACTTCGATGTTACTATTGAAAACTTAATAAAATCAACCATTATCACTCACCAAGTGAAGTAGTGACATAAATTACACGCCAAATTACAAAACGATGCTCATATTGCTATATAAATTTTAACGTGGAGATACAATGTTTCAAAGTATCAAATAAAACAATGTGTGAAAATATTTTGTAAAACATCTGGTTAGTTTTTATTAACACGATAAACAACGTAATGGTTTCTTGTTAAAAAAAGTACAAAGCGTGTTTCAATGTGACAAGGGGTAGGACTAACTACGTAGCACTCGTCGCCGTCATAAATCATTGTAGTAAGCAAACTTAAGTAAAATAAACATGCTGGAAACTAATTAGTGTAGAAAATTCACGTGGGACCAAACAGGGTAATATGGGGGAAGCACAGTTTGATGTTGCGCTCACAAAATTAGGGAAGTTTAGGGCCAAAGTCGCCCCTGCCCGAACAAGTTAATTTAAACTAGCCGAGTAATTTGCACAAAACCGTGACACTAATTCAATTAGTTACAAGGTATGCAAACAACGCGTGCCCGACACAATTGTCTTTAATTTTCAGCTAGCATTATGCGTGTGGATATAACAATTAAAAAAGTGCCTAGAACAATTCTATATTCGAACGAACGAGGAAACGGACACTTCATATAAAACATTAACATAGTTTCCCACATAAATAGGTGTGTAATGATCATCTTCGCTATAGAAATATTGTTTCCGGCGAAGAGGTTCGCCAAGAAAGTCGACGATCATTTTCTCGACACGTCTGATATCAAGCGAACTGCCAAAACCTATAAAACGAACCTCGGACGGTTAGTTCTACTTACATGCATTTATTTATACCTTAGAGAGAAATGTAGATGTACATAAACCTTTGTTTTATGCAGAAACTACAGAGAAATAGATATTATTGTTTAAGTAAAGAGTTTTGAAGGAAAAATAGCGACATATATTTAGAGTTTGTACATGTTTATATATTCATGAAGGTGGTTCAATGCCGCCCGAGAAACGTTAAGAGTTAATATTCTTCTGTAAGAGGAGACGGCAAAAGCCTCTCCATACCACGTAGGGATTTGGAAGGTTAACCCACTTTCTACAAAGGTAACTTTAATTTAGTTACGTTGTTGGTCGTTTGTACCTTTGTCAAATTACATATCTCTACGTAATTCGTTTGTAGGTTTCTTGTTTATTTGAACCATGTTGTAAGCGTTACAATTTCATGAATAATGGCGGAATTGGCTTAAGGGTTTGTGTTTTGTTAACCAAACTTGCATTTTGTTGTGTAATTGGTTATACCGTCTTATTCACGTAATCATTTCGGGTTGACCCGAGTTATTTATAAATCAAATAGAGGCCTTATTTTGGGTCTTTTTGCGGTGGAGAGTAAACTAAAAATGGTTGTAACTTTGTAATAAAAAGTATATTTTTGGTAATTATATTGATTACCGACGATTCATAAAGACTTAATATTGAACACTCCATTTTAAACTCGAAGAACAATTTTCCTAGAGTGGTTTCAGTCTTAACTCACGTTTAGGTAAAACAGTTATTAATAGCGACAAAATTTTTAAACACTAACAAAATTAATTAATTAAACTTAAATTGCTCAAAGTTTTCACATTATAATTTGTAATCGTATTCACTCTGAGAAGTTTAAATTAATGCGTTAAAGTTTAAAATTAGTTACGTATTTTAATTGTATTCTTAATATTATTACACAGGTTACTTTGACTAATTTATTTTGAAACACAATGCAACTACAAAGTACTTCAAAAACTAGTTTAAATTAAAGATTTCTGAGATTGATAAAATGAATCGACGCGGGTTTTCTTATTTAATCTGAAACATTCTTTGTTCACAAATTCTATATGAAATAAAGAAACGAACTTACTTCATCTTTCAATTAAATAACCCTTTACTTCACCTATCCCAGACAAAGAAAACAAAACAAATTAAAAAGTAAACAGAAACAATGTTTTTATGACCCGTAAACGGGACATTTTTGACCCGAGACGAAGAGTTTCCTCCTGGGGTGTCGGTTTGAAGGTTTAGGTTTTTAAATCTTTAATTTTTTATTTAGTGGTCACTCAAAAAGGGTGCTTTATGGTAAGGGGAAGGAACTGAATTTCATTTACATATGTAATTATTGTTTGTGGTCTTCCTTGTGCTTTTAATCCCACTGTTCGGGATAAAACTAAAATAGTACATGTTTTTATAGGAATAGTTAGGGAAGTAATCATGTGATAAAGGCCACCCTTTATTACTTTTGAACCTTTGCTTTGCATATGGTCATAGACATGGGTCTATTTGCTACAGGTCCATCTTCTGATGATGTATATTTTAGTAATCAAATTATTCTGCTAACATTCTATTATTGTCCTTTTTAAAAAGGTTGAACCTATTTATTTTTCTTCAAAGAAAATTGTGTTACAGATTTCGGTGTTACTTCACAAAAAACTTTTAACTGAGATTGAAATCGATTCTTCGTTTAAGCGGAAGAAACGTTCCCGGGGGAAATTAAAAATAATCGTTTGGATATCGGCGCAGGTAATGTTGTGAGAGATAAGTTTAAAAGTTAAATATATGCGTAAATAATGCAGGTCTTTTTATATGGAGATACGAGGAAGACTTCTTGTGTTTATTTAACAGTTAAGTTCTCTGGTCACGTTAATATGTATAAGGAAATCACTACTGGTAAAAATATGTTTCACTGAAATATAGAAACATAAACAATTCGGTATTTTAATATTATGATTTATTATATTTAAGAGCAATACAGTCTGTAATTTTATAGATGTTTTCCCTATCGACTAGTAACTTTTTCAATCATATCTCCGGAGCCACAGTTATTTTATTCACACAAAAACTACAATACATTATTCAAACCGAATCAAACTTTATAAAGTTTGATTAGAACAAATCGTACCTTGTATACATATTATTACAAAGTTGTAAAATGTAATCTTAATCCAATTCTCGGTCCGTACGGTTGAGTGATCAAAACAAGCCACGGGGAACATAGTAGTTTTGTTCGTACCACTAAAAGGTCACTATGAATTTTTAATGCTAACCATTTTCGAAAAAGAGCGAATCGTATTATTGTCTTCAGGTCAAGTCGGGTCTCTTAATGTGACCGGAGAAAAGTCTCCATAAATAAATAAAAAAACAACGTAGCAACAGGCCTTTGTGCTACGAACGGCTACGAATTGCTACGAGTTACAGAAGGGGCTACGTCACGAACACAAATGTACTTCTCTAAGAAAATGTTAAAATAAAGCAATGAAATGAACACTTCGTCGTTCATTTGTTAACAAATGTGATTTTTGTTGTAGCTGTAACTATTTTAAGTCAATAAAGTAATTCTTGTTATAGTACAATTTGTTGAATCCATAGATAGTTTCTCAGTCAATGATATTGTATGGATAAATGGATAATATGCCACATGTACACTGTTTTGCCTACTTAAGCTAGAGCTTATATTATTATCTAGAACCGATTAGGAGTTAACAGCGATTGCTATCAACTATATCGTAATAGGAGGGATTAACTATGTAACCTGAAATATTCAATTCGGATATCCGTCTTCCCCATAATACGGATCAATCCCCGATCACATAATTCAATTTACTTTATCCCTTGCTGAGAAAATGGCTGTGTATTTTCGGAGATAACTAAGCTAATAATTTTTGATGACGCCATCAATTCTTCGAAAATCAATTGCTATTGTAACAAATTAATAGTAATAGGAGAAGTCTCCTAGTCGGGCCGACCCAGCAAAATTGTTTCGCAAAACTTCATAGTTTGAGGATGAATAAATTTATGTGCGTCAGTCAGCTGCGTATTTCGACAATTCACAAATATGGTAAAGGCAACGCGTAAACTTACTTTAGGTACGCGTTCATGTTCAGCTAGTAATATACTCACAACGAGATCCATTACTTCATTCTAACTAGATAACAAATCGTGCATATTGGGCAACAACATCGAACAACTTTGAATATCAATATTTGAATATTGAAATAAAATATAATAACTCGAGAGATGTCCAGGGGGTTCAGAGATGCGAGATCATTCGATAAGAGGCTGAGCGCGGAAAGACTGCGATGTGAGCGGTTACCCAATCCTAGACAAATATTTGAAATATCGGGTAAGCTATAGGGAAAGAGAAAATACGATATAATACGTACGTTATCTTACATATTAAATCACGCATGATATCATCAAAATTCGATCACCGAGGTATAATTGAGATGTGCATATTCAGCAGTGGCCAATGTGATTTTGATTGAAATTGGTTCTGAGAATATGCGGTATTTTGTGCATTCAAATTAATTCCGTTTAATTTTTTTTGTGTGTCATATAGTTATTTGTCATATCTATTCTGCTTAAAAAGGTAGATATTATTGAATACTGTTTATTGTTATTACATTACTTTTAGAATCCATTTTTAGTGGTACCTATCAAATTCATCATGTCGTGGTGGCCCGGAGGTTTAAGACGCCTGCTTCTCATGCATGAGGGTACGAGTTCGAAACGTACCTACGGCAAGTACCAATGTGACTTTTTCCGAGTTATATGTACTTTCTAAGATTATTTAGATGTCACTGACAAACGGTGAAGGAAAACGACGTGAGGAAGGCTGGCCTTATAATTTCTAATTATAAGTTTGAAATCACCAACTTGTATTGAGCAAGCGTGGTGATTAATGCTCAAACCTTCTCCGTGTGAGAAGAGGCTTTGCTCAGCAGTGGCCATTTATAGACTGTTGACGTATGATGTATGTATAAAATTCAAACCCAATTCTACGGCGTATGGTTATGAAATTAAATAATGTAAACCCACAACGATTTCCGATAGTTCATATTCACACGTATTATATAACAACTTCTCTTTTCTCTATTAACTGAATGTCCCAAAATGTTATAATTCAATTTAAATATATCCATCTGTTCATCTGTAAGTCAGAAGCAAGTGAGGGGAAGATTAAATGTCTTAGAAGAATTGCTTCACATATATCTCAGGCAGCGAATTCGTTATGAATAGGAGACGACACCTCCTGCCATCATCTTTCGGAGTAGATGCAATAAAGGAGATGTCTCCAAGATATGTGACCTACTTGATCAACTGAATGTCACTGTCTTGAAGAGAATGAGGCAATAAGGTATCACAGCTTATTTTTATAGACAGAGTATTAATTAAGGTAATGTGTATAACATCCTTGTGGTGGGTTTTTCTATGAAATATATTGAATAGTTTCTTGATTATAATAGATGGTATCAGTGTACTGTGTACGAAGAATTTAGTGACAATATTTTGAAACAAATGCGCTGTTATATTTATGCCTTAGTTGAGTTACTGCCTTACTAATACGCTTGATAAGTTTCTATTTACGTATAATTTGGTATATTAAACTAAAAATATTAATATCCTTATTACAATGAATCTACTAAGTAACTGTTTAGTATAAAAGCGTACTATAGTGTAAAAATGATTTAATTATTTCGTATTTTTTCCCACCTAACCCTTTCAAAGATGATAAGTAGCTAATGCACTAAGTTCTCCCCTCCCAGATCAACAGGGGGTAATGTTCCGCATTAATGTTAACAGTTTTTATTATTTTTCTCAGTTGTTTTGGACATTTTTCGCATTGCTCGTCCATTATCAGTAATGGTACATAAATCACTTAGTCCGAGGGATTAATACTTTAAGTGAAAGAGCTTGCAGCTGTCATTATCACTTCAAAATGAAAGTCGTAAGCAACTTAACAAATTGTATTCATTTATTTGATGATTTGCCGGCGGGGAAAACTGAGTACCGATCTGAGTAATAATATAAATGGCTTTTGTTACTTGAAATATTGTTAGAAGTTGTAATTGTTAGTGATTTTTAGTGATCATTAATAAAGTATTTAACCAATAATTTTAGTTTTCTTAGAAGACTATATAATTATATGTCATTTACTACCTCACAAATGTCATTTACTTCTTCTTTGTAAGTAAAATCCCAACTGAAGTTAGTTAAGATTCATTGTTGAACACAATGAGAAAAATCAGTGCCAATAGGTACTTTTTTAACGAAATAGCTTATAAAATCGCCCCCAGTATTTATAGTCACCGTCCAAACGTCTGCGATTGGATTTTTATTTTTCTTTCCAACTCTAATTAACGGGCAGACAACTTTACAACCGACTACCTATTAACTACACAGAGACTTTCAATCCGTTGCGTGATAACTAACTGTAAACATAAGAAACAGACGAAGTATTACGTTTAATTATACAGTAACAAAGAGTTATGCCGCCTTATCAGTAACTACTCCAACTTAACAGCTATGAACTCCAAACCTTCTGTGTACAAATTATATCGTTCCACACTTTAATGGATACAGTCCCGATAGAAACGTGTTTTCTGCAGTTTGATATTAACTACCTTTTTAATTGTAGAGCTGGAGTACCGGGAAGTGCCACTGCGCTTGCATGAGGTCCGTATCAAGATTTACTTTTAATTAGCACCGTTATTGTTTTATTAGTCTTAAATTATGGTGAGGTGACAGAGTTGGACGTTATACATGCTAAAGGCGGGTGAAAAAAGAAAAGATTTTTATTATAACTGGAGATTTAATAGAAATACGGTTACCGTTTACAGTCTAGTGAAAAACAACAAAAGATAATATTTTTACACGTATTTCCTTTCCATTACTAGAAATTACGAGTAGACATAATATCTTACCGTAGAACCCGAAGCGTACATCGGAATGTCAATAACTTGTAACACGAAAAGCTTGTTCACGTAAAGCCAATAATGTAATTCGATCATCTTTTGTTCAATATTTACTTCCTACACGTGCTGAATACCTCTAAATTGTGAAGTTGAATGTCTTTTGAATGTATGGCTTTATGTGTGAAACGGAGTCAAAGAGAGAGATATCGAGAAGTGCTCTGTGACGCCGCGCCGGAGCCCCGGAGCCGCCCGCTGCCGCCCGCGCCCTGCCACACTACGTGAGAGATGGCTTTCAATATCAAATTGAATTCCGCGGTTCATTGATTTTCAATTTGTTAGGGAGTACTCTCATCGTTTACCATAGACGTACTGGAGATCCGACTATTGTAAATCTTCCGAAAATTTCGCGACGAACACTCGTCCATAACTTTTCTTGAATTTAGGAGGGTTGTAAAATTTTCCGTTTCCTCTTTTCATACTTTAAGTATTTTAAATTTAATCAGTAGGACGTTTTAAAAGGCAACCGCATCCTGATGGCTGTTTATCTTTCTTAGAAACTGAGTGGAATGTGAAATAAACTAAGATTGTATTTAAAATATGAGATAAGGTTGAGAGAGAAAAGCTTTTAGTTCTGCAGTTTAACTTCTCCGAAGTGTTGGTAAGAAGTTTTGCACTAATCTTATAGAATACCGAATACTGAATGCGACAATAGGTAATATAATCCATATTTTCTCAGTTGCGAAATGTGCAACTGCTGAAAGTACTTAGTGTGGTACTTACAGCAAAGTTTCAGTTGTGATTTCGTTAAAATCCTCAAACTCGTTAAACTTCAACTGCGACTGTGCGTTGGAAGATGTTTCCATTTTGTTAAATTCTATTATTTATGGTCCATAGTTCTTTCTGGAAGCTTTATCACTACATAGTATAAAACAAAGTCGCTATCCACCGTCTGTCTGTCCCTATGTAGGTATAGATCTTTAAAACTACGCAACGGATTTTGATGCGATTTTTTTTAAAGAGTGATTTTTAAGGAAGGATTATATGTATAATACCTACATGCATATTGAATCCGTGCAAGGTGGGGCGGGCCGGTAGTAATATATAATTATATAAAAATACAAAAATGACTAATGACTTATAGATATGTTCAATGTTTGTACAGGATTAGGTAAGAACGTTTTCTCTGTAAAGATTTTAATGTACTTATAGAAAACATGCTCAGTCGATGTTATTTATCATAACATAATCAAATATCATATGAAACAAGAGGCTATTGTTAAGAACTTGCTCGAATTTTATACCTATAACAACTATACCTATAATAACATTACTTTTATACGTCTCCAGAAAATGGAACATAACCCGAAAAACCAATTAGCCATGTTTGTTCAATCATCAAGCTTACCAATGCATTATGTCAGTCTATCCACCATGCGGAAGGGTGGAACCGAGCCAAAAAGCCATGTCCAATAATGACAAAAAATCATTAGCTTTACAACTGTATACACAATCCCCTCTATCAATAATAACGTTGCAAAGAAAATACATTTTACCGTGAGCATTCTGTGGAAAGGAAATGTGTGTTTCCCATGATTTATATCCGAAATAGAGGCGTGAGGTGGTCGGTCGCCGGCTCATATGAAGCCGGCTGCCCGCTGGCGATAAGCTGAAGCCTTTCTATACACAGAATACACACTAAGAAAGAAAATAAACAAGTTGCCCTCGCAACCTTACGCTCCGCCAATAATCTCGGAGGGAACGAATAACATTGGGTCGTTATATAACTCTTATTACAGACGCAACATTCACGAAAGTATCGCTTTAAGTGCCTATAAACTAGGAACTCCATAAAAAGAAAAGGGGTTTTCAATTAGACTCTAGCGCTCTTTGATTTTTATATCTCAAAGTGTATTTATTAACTGACCGACTTCCAAGCTTCCTCTATTTGTTTACAACTTCTTCATAAAGGGTGCGTAAAATAGAACTATTTAATGACCACCACAACGATTTTTGTTCATTACAGTAGTTACAATATTTTCACACCTAAACTTGAATTTGACACATAAAAAGGTGAATTATCTCACAGACATTTATCGGTATTAAACAATCTGTAAATTTTCTAAGTGTGGGAGAGCCATGCTTCCTCACGAATGGGCCGGCTCGACCGGAGTGATACCACGGCCTCACAGAAAACCGACTTGAAGCAACGCTTGCGTTGTGTTTCGTCGTGTGAGTGAGGTTACCGGAGGCCCAATTACCCTCCCCTTCCCCAATTTCCCCAATTCCTGAATCCCCAACGATCCTTAAACTCCTAAACCCCAAAAGGCCGGTAACGCACGTGTAACGCCTCTGGTGTTCCAGGAGATCGACTCCTGGAACACCAGAGGCGTTACAAGTAGCAAGTAGCCCCGACGGGCGACGCCGATTGCTTACCATCAGGTGATCCGTCTGCTCATTTTCCGGCCATAAAAAATGATATACTTTTGGATATTATACACGAGTCGAGGGCAATAAATCAAAGTAATAACTAACTCCTGTATCTGATCCTAGGGACTTTTATTGCTTTATAAAATTTTATAACGAGAAAACTAATCCAATATTTTTCCAGGCTGTATCAACTGAGGTAAAGAGATAGGTACTTTATAACATGGTGAGTTTTATAAGAATTTTAGTTAGAGACAAGTGTACCTGTCAACCAAGGGATGTTGGGTTCTATCTCTCACTCGGAAAAAGTTAATTAGTTTTTTGAAAACAAGAAGAATGGAATTGGTGTATTAAAAAAGCCTTTTATTTTATAATTCCAAACATTATTTTATATTATTTTATAATATAGATTAGTCGTTGTGTACATGTTTTGGTGTGTTCGCTAAAAATTGTATATCTATTAATAACGTAATTAATGTAAAGTAATGGAAGTTTATTAATAAGACTAATAAAATCCACTAGCACTACTGAAATTGGCTTCCTGCCGCGTGGACAGAGACGTCATGCATTCGTAAATGTTCTACAGTCGGTGGCGCTGTGGACTGGGTCGTTCCGTTCCCTACGAAATGGTTGATCGGACCGACCTACACGTCATACCCGTGAACAGGTGCCTTCTGCTGGAGCAGGTCGGCTCACTCATCGTGCTGGTGGGCTGATACAGTAGGGTTAGTGTAAGATAATAAGATTATAATAATTAAGTAACAACATCAAGTACTTTGTGTAGTGATAGCTTTGTAAGATCTTTATAACTATTATTTGATCAGGAAAACAATGTAACTGTAATATGACAAGGGCACGGTCACAAGTCCGTGGAGAAATAAAATTTATTATTATTAAAAAGTTATATATACGATTTAAAAATGGCAAAAAATTACACATTAACCTCTGTCTTGTCGCGGAGAACCTAACGGGTTACCGGGGTTCCGGCTCGATGTGCAGGAGAAGAAACGGGGTGGTTTTAGTCAGTAAGAGTCTGACACTCCCTCCCGCCTCACCAAGGCGGGAGCAGTCATTCGATGATTTTCCCCCCATAAAAACATCTGTCTTGTCATGTGGAAATAAAAAGCGTGACATCATGCATGTATGTGCGTAAATTACAGAAACACTGTTTTAAAATTCGTATAAAGGCTTATATGAATATAATGTTCGCAAAGTTTTCTCCAAGCCCTAATTTATTGTATGAAATAAATCAGCCTGTCTATTCAGAATCCCGCTAGACCTTACGTCAGCCATATGTTTGTGATACCTAAAGCACTAGGTACCTAAGTACTTTAATTTAGGACTGAAGTAGGCACTAATATATTTTTGTAAGTAAAGTCTTATTCTGTAATGGCCAGTTAACTTTGTAGCTCGCATCATTATGAATTTTTTTCTAGTAGGTATAGTGTGTGTAAAAAATGTGAAACATAGAATATGTTTTTATAATAACTATCTGGACACATACTAAATTAACTGAAATTCGTGGGTAACTTTTTGTTCACTAAAATAAGAATGTTTATTTCGTTAGTAGTAGTTTCTTTTTTAGTAACTAAAACTCTATTGTTCTCGTTCATTTTTGTATTTATAGTTTTTTTTTATCACTTAAGTAATTGCATGTTGGTTAACCTATAATTGGCGACTGTATAAGCCTAAATACTTAATGTTACTTTCAAATCACTTAATGCTATGTATACAGAAGCTGTTGGTATACCTATTTCAATAAATAAATAAATAAATAAAAAACTTACGTGAGCTACTGACACGGTAAGCTGCACGACATCGCCCAGGAAAAGTCCCTCTGTATCCTCGAAACTAGTAGAACTTTTTTCAGTATTTTCACGTGAGTAACAAAACAGTTTCATCTTTTTTCATTGCATCTTTTTTCTGATACAGGTTTAGGTATATATTCAGAGCATGTCATTTGATCTCAACGTCAATGTCAATTGCTTTGGATATGAATAGATCACACTTAACAATATAGTAGAAAACGTAAACTTTAAGAAAATTTACACCCACGTTTAATAGTTACGAGAAACTAGAAACATCATCCTCCATACAGTGTACTTAGCAAGCAACAATTGAATTAAAACACGTGACGCTCGCTGTATGTTTGGCAACACAACATAACACAACCGTGCGTTGTTGCCAGCCGGATAGTAACGTGACGATGTTGCTAAATAGACGTAAATCTTTGTGGCGCGTCGTGTTGCGATGTTGCCCACATGACTACGTGATGCGCGTCATCAAGTTTTACTATATTCTTACCTGAGATGGAACAAAATGTTTAATGTCTATGGCGATACTTTGTGGTGACAGACAAGGTCGAAAGATAGAACAAACTTTAACGCTAATTTTCTTTTTATTGGGATAAAAAAAACCACAGGGTAACACCTAGAACCCATGCTTCCATCACACTCATAAAATTCACATTCGTACTAATTAACTGGTGAGCTTGTAGACCCACCTGGTCTACAAGCACACTGGTTAATAAGTACTATAGAAAAATTACTTACATGTTTATTGTAATAAATGTTGAAGTCCTCTTTCTTTCAATTCCTAAATTGATATTATGTACCTATATTACACAAACTGCACACTAAAAACGGCTAAAATAACGAGAATCAATAGAAAATAAATGATTGCAAAAGATTTCATTTATAATGAATTGTAAAGTTCCACGAACCGTCTTAAACGGAAAGCTTTAACAAATTAAGAAGTTAATATAAAATAATGTTTCCGTAAATTATTCATCGCATTATCAGTCTGCTCCTAATAAGCTCGAACGTTGCCAGAATTAAGATGAACGTGGCGAAGTAAGGGTTAAATTCAACAAAAACATTTCTCTGCAGGTGCGTTCTGTTATCTATGAGCTGTACGAACTTGAGACGGCATGTACCCTAAGTTGTTATGCTAATTCACTAAGATATTAACTTTATGTCGACCTCGAAACTGTGTCTGCGGGCCATTTCTACTTATTGTTTCGTTAATTAAATCTTACCAATTTTTTTATTTATATTTTATTCTCAATGTATGAAAATCAGCATATGGGTGCTTAGTTCATGTAGGTACACGTTATTTTATGTTTTAAAGGGAGAAATAACACTAAGACCTTTTTTATAAACCAAACACGATCACTCGCAAGTCATAAAGTAGTTATACACATGGCGTATACTACAGCATTAACAAATTAACCCCTATTTCATAATGAATTTAATTAATAGGGATTCCAGTCGCGGTAATATCGATTTATAATTAAGTATCGAGAGGGCAAGATGCCACGGCTTTGAGAAGTAGGTGAGTGTGTCGTTGCGAGTGACGTAGGTACTAACTACCTACTACGCTTCTGCTATAATGCTAAAATTGGGGGGATGGTAGGTACTTATAGGGTTTTTTAAAATAAATCTCTTCGAATTTATATCTTGAAAATAATAAATGCTAATATAATAAAAATAAAAATAATAAACAGTCTACTTTTAAAGTAAATGTGGATTTATTTTATAAAAACGGTGCGATTACAAACATTCATGTTTATATATGTACACTTAACACAATTTGTGGATGTGGTGGACGCAACACGTTGTGGGCCAGCCGGTTGCCCAACCACCGGACTACCCGTGCTAGTCAAAATTCTATTATAAGATAAAGAATAAAATAAAATAATCCTATTATTCAAAAAGCTCTCCAGTTTCCAAAAGAACTAACGTACAAATCTTAGAAATCGAACAAATATTCGTTCGACGTCGAATATTTTAATGTCGTATTACATATCACAAGAGGTCGACTTCTGGAAGTGACAGCTTACTCTTTGTTTGTAAAACTCTTTTACTTAATAATATATTTTGTTGGTATTTTTTTCATCAGTCTTGAGTGGGTTGCCAATTGCCATATTGTGCGGGAAGCAATACAAAAGAATTTCCCTGCCCATTTTAAATGAGACCTGCTTGAGGCAAAATATGTTTTTTTATTTGCGTACTTTTTAATGTACTGGATGTTTTTTGATTGAGTGGTCGTCAAACTCAATATTGTTGGAATTATTCGATTTTAGAATGTAATCAATTTTGAATAGATGTACGGTTCTACGGTTTTGGTAATGTGTTTATTTGTACCACAGATAGTGAAAGCTAAATGAGACTATAATATTTAATATCCTCGGAAGTTTCTAAAATCAGAAGTAGTTAGTTTAATATTTTTTTTTATTTTTTTTTTATTTTATAATTGATGGGGCGACGTTTGACCACTATCTCACCTGTTGGTAAGCGATGATGCGGTCTACGTTGGAGCACGTCGTCCCATAAGCAACCTATTCACTCGGGCCTTGAAGACTCCCAGGTTATACCCTTCAGGAAATACAGACTCTGGCAAAGAATTCCACTCTTTAGCAGTACGCACAAGGCAGCTTGAAGCAAAGCGCTTCGTGCGTGTGGGCGGAACATCTACCATGAATCGGTGACGCTTCGCGGATTGTCTTGTGGTACGATGATGGAAAGGACTAGGGGGAATCAAGTTGTGCAATTCCCCCGCACACTCCCCGAAATGTATCCGGTAGAATTTTATCAAGCTGAATATTAAAGGGTGATTAATATAAAAATAAAATGCGTATTTATTTTCAACCTACATCTGACCACATTCGTAACATAATGAGAACTTAAACAGAGATTACGAAATAGAACAACACGGTATTATGTATAATTAAACGCAGAAATGCAACCTAATCTCTTAGAGGTATGACGGAATCCTCCCCTACTTGGCGGAATAGCCTAATGCATAAACCGTTAGGCAATAGATTAGCCTAACACCAAGGCTGCTTAAATATAGAAGAGGTGAGATAATTTGAGTGTGCTACCGTCTAGTTTTCTTCGTGTGAAACTGCAGTAAAGGGTATTAATTTTAAACTCGAGTTATGTACGGCTTTCATTTTTGATGGCTGGGGATGTTTATTTATCTTATGTTATAATCTTTTGTAGTTAATTTTCTGAGTCAATTCGGAGTCTTAATTATTATATATTAATTGAATTATATGACTACATAGTTGGCGCGGTGGCTATGTAATCGGCTGCCGTGCAACGTGTATTGGGTTCCATTCCCACACGGAGCAACTCTTTGTGTGATCCACAAATAATTTTCGGGTCTGGGTGGTACTTATGTGTACGTGAACTTGTATATGAGCATACCCACGACACAGGAGAGAATTCTAGTGCGGGGCAATGTTTTAGAAAAAAAAAGATTAGGATACATACTAGTCTAATTTTACGTAGATAGAATTTATACCACAAGTTAATACACGATAATTAGGCTTTTCCGATCACGAACGTAGTTCTTACTATACAATATAATTTTATATTCTAAACATTTTGACATAGAACACCTTAAGGTCTCATGTTGTCTCACCCATCATATAAAATACAGCTTAATTAAAGCTGTCACCAGCTCCATAATAATATATCCTAAAGAAAGTCAAAATTACTACCAGAGATACCTGAATATATTTTACTTTAAAAACTGGGATCTCTACAACTGTGGAAGTATTTCATTTCGTCAGACAAAATATATAAAGCCCAGAAATTATTTCCATCTGTACCAGATTTTTTTTTTACAACTGAATAAAAACTTTAATTAAAACGCCACAAATTTGTTTTCGTAATGTTTTTTTTGACGTGGGATATAGTTCAAAATGATTATATTTCTTCAATATATCCAGATATTTTTTATGGAAAATTTCACACAACAATATTTTACTTCTTATTCAACATATTTAATAACATTATTGTGAATATCATATCTAAATATATTTTGAATTTTTCCACAAATGCTATAGATTATATCTAATAGATATTTCATTTGTGTTACTCAAAGGTCAGACGTCTGCTTATTTGCATTGAAATGACATGAATTATTTTCTATACCTACGATAAAGAAGCAATAATATCAATGTCATGTGCTTATTTATAACTTAATAAATACGATATTTATTATGTAACGTTCAATTTGTTCATCGATTTTTGAGTAGATTTCGGTTTCAGTAGGTTTTGAGTTTGATTGCTGTGTGATACAGTTTCGTTTAACTCATTAAACGCCATGGGGGTCACAGGTGACCAACGTTAGCGGAGGAATTTGCCTTCAACAGTTTTCTATTGTCAGTAAAAACCTTATGATTTTTGGTTCGATTTATGGTTTCCCCTTATGGGTAGCAATATTGTGTGTACCATAGTTTGTAGCACAGTTAGGTATTGTGTTGGTTACTGAAAAGTAAAACTGTGTCTTGGCAATTATACATAATGTTTAGAATGTAGGTTACTGATTCAAACTGCTTTTCACAAACACTGGATAGACACAATTTATAAGTTGCTTAATATTGGACATGGTGCAAGTGGTCGGGCGGTGTTGGTGACAATATGCATTTTTCAGAGGCACAATGGCAGCAAGCACTTACAACGAGTAGTAACAATTTCACGGACTAAGCTCCACGAATGTAGCTCACTTTTCTTTAGTAAGTATACTGCTCAAACGACCAAATTGTTTTAACCCTCGCTTTAAAGGAACTTTGAGTAAGAAAATTGCATCGTCTAAGGGTACAAGAGTAAGCGTGGTTAAAAGTAACGAAAGCTTGAAATGGGACGGAAACTGTACGCGTTGACAAACAGTATAAATGTACACACTTGGGAATTAACGCTCCTTTAGTAGCCGGTCTTGTGTTCAGAAAAAAAACTTTAGCATAGTATGGTTAGTACGGTTAAATTTGTTATGGCTCTATTGTGTCATTGGAATAAATATTATACAGGATGCATAAATGCATTCGACGTTTCCCAGAAAGCGATTTTTATAAAACGACATAAAGTTTTTAAATACATATTTTCAATCGATGCTCAAGTACTTAAAATTAAATTTTCATGTATTGTGAACACACTTTATTGTCCCAGTACTGCGGGAGTACAGTCAGCAATCTCGATGGCGACGCTAATTGTACCGTGGTGGGAGATTGTGCGCTTTATCACAAACCTGGTCTTTTGGGTCACCATCGAAGTAATAAATTCAATATCTACAGCGAAGTAAATTAACATGTTCGATATAATGCTCACGGCAATATTTATGTCACGCGGGACAGTGTTATGTCAGCCGAATATAACGGTTCGACGAATATTTTTTGTTTGACGTACTGTACTCTTTTTTCGGTTAAAAATTGACTTGATTTCATTTTTGTGTTTGCCTATTGAATCTCCATATTGCTATTGATTCAGTTTGGTGGAGTGCTAATATTTGCAAAATGACAGGCAGTGGTTCGTCAATCATGGTTACTGATATGCTTTTCGAGAAGCCTATTGTGTTATTAAGCACTGAATAGAAAATAGTGGTTGCTATTCTGAAAAAAAAAATATTACGAAAAATGTGTTACGAAAAAGCCTATCAACGTTTACTTATTCTTTAATAGTTATAAAGCAATAGTCTATCTCTTACGCGCTTCGGAAGGACTAAAGAGAGAAAATAAAGTACAAAAATTGTTGTACTTAAAGGTTACAAGAGACCGACTGAGACAATTATCTCATCCTATTTTAGAAATATACCAGGTCGCAGGTACTCAAGACGTTATGCGAGTTTGTATTACGTGGCTATGTACATTTCAACTAGTACGAAGATAATATTATTAGACGTTGTATCTAAGTAGCATTTACTGGAAAATGTCTCACATTTGAATTTAATAACGGTTTACTAGACGAGGAAGATTGTTAGTGAGATAGATATGGGTAAGATATTTTCTGCATTTGTTTTATATATCACATTTTGGAACATGTGTAGGTAATGTTACTTGATAGACCCTGAAGGGATGTAGACAAATGTATAGGTACATTTTGTTTCTACAATTATGTTTAAACGCTTATTGTACAGAGTTTCTTATACTGAACACAATTTCACTTCCATACGTATTATTGAAAAGTAAAATCAGAAACTCGAGAAATTCTTAGTAGTCTCAGTTGCGACCACTCGACTAACGAGATAAATAAATAATGGAAGCTAAAATATAATATGGAACTTTACTACATTTATTACACACATCAACCGTTCCAATACGCAATATTAAAACGAATAAAAAAAAAAACGGCTCAGTATGACATCTCTTTGTTCGATTGTAACTTACAATACACAATGCAATAAAAGCAATAGTCATTGTATTTTTCTCGATACAATTTTAATTTAATATCTCGCATACATTGTTTCAACGAGTTCATAACGATACGCGGTAACAATGCTCGATAAGACCCCTTGTCTATGCTACATAGTGTATTCAAATATAGAGGTAGAACAATAGCAGTTCAATACTACCGCCAGTTTTTGCATGGTTTTGCAATTCACTAAGAATTAGGTCAACTGCCTGACAATATTGCATGTTGTTATCTGATTGTTAAGATTCAGAATTATTCTTTTTATTTATTTTAAAAAACAATTTACGTATTTTTTGTGTGTTGGAGGTGAATTACGATCTATGGATGGTATGCTACTTAACCTCACTTTAAATAAATGTTTTGAATATTATTTGTACCATTTATGTACATAATAATAATATTTATAGATAATGATAGGGAAGGACTTCCACTAGCAGACAGATAGACAGAAGTTAGACTTCCATTATTGTACAACCAGTTATGAAAGTTCTATTCAATAATTTTTAATTAGTATACCTAATGTTTCATCATAAAACAAAGAGATTGTATTTAACGAGTAATAACGAATCGGTAAAATCGATCAGCATCAAGATACGAGTCTAAGAATATAATCGATATCGGACGTAATTAATCATGCACAATGAATATTTGATTTCGAGTTCGTAGAGTCGATGCGCTATCGCATATTAAATGCAATGCACGATCCTTTCAAATCCCGAGGATTCGGTAAGATTATATAAATAGTATTCTGTAGATATAACCGACATCTATACATATTGTATATTAGATTGTATATCCAATTATTTCGATATGCATCTAAGTAAGAAATATGTGTTATATTTAATATCGCTATGCAGAACCATCTTTTAAAAAATGTTCGGGCTGATATTACAATTACCTACGGCAGAAGTTATAAAAATCGGCTGAAACTAAAAATAAGAAGAATGATACTCCAAGTAGTAACCTATTAAATTTAAGATCCATTATAATCGGATAAATCTTCATTGAACTATATTAAACCGGCTTTTGGAGTTTTATAAGAATAAAAATAGATTTTTAAGGTGGTTTCCTTTTCACTTGTCCAATATCCGCTGGTGTCGCTACAATTATTCAAATTAAGCGTGTCACTTTGTACGAAAGTGGCGTTTTCCTTAGAATGTCTTGTAAGATTACCATCAACAGACGGTGGGTACTACGTAAAGTAAAGAAATTAGGGGTTAAACATGAGTTCTTGACATTTACGTTTTGTCTTCGAAAAATTAGCTATGCGCCACGTGTGAGAACTTTAAACTAATTTCCTTAAGCACAAAACTTTAAAAGTTATGCTAGGTCTGCAGTAAAAGAGAAGAGATAGCACAACATGCGGTAACAATGTGTGGCTTTACGAACAGTCGGGCCCCATAGCCCCAGCTTGTGTCAAGTCACGCGACGCTCAGTTGCCTGCCGAAGTTTTAGATGAATGCCCACCAAGTTAAGTCGTGAAGAGTTTACTGAGTTACGCCCCGCCGTACGTGCCACGAACCGTCGAACAACTGCACTCAAACAATTACTTACCTAAAAATATCTAAAGAGAAATGGAAAATTACGTGTAATATTAAGTAATCGGTTCTTTAAAAAGAGTTAAACAATTAAGAACTAAGTCACTAATCTAGAGTAGCAGTCTAAACTGATAGTTTGTTAACCAGGTTGAATAGATATCTGACTGATAGACATAAATCTGATATTCAACCCAATCTGATGCGTTTGAAAGCCGATCTCAATATACTCGGGGAATTCTAAGCCATCATCTGGTTTTAATGCAAAATCGGTGCAATCCAACTACGTGAGACAAACGTGCAATCAGTTAAGTGCTCGTTATGTGCGACAAGTCGCATGAATGCGAACAGCCTTAGATGACGCGATAGATTTCGCAAGGAGGTAAAAGGAAAGCCAGAAATAGTTACTACTTCAATCAAATTAATCTTTTGTAACGATAAAGTTATTATAATTTTTGGATATTATAATGTAAGATTAATTCTCAGAATATGCTTGTTTAGTTACACCACTTATTAAAGGTTTATTTATTTATAAATCGAAATATCAACATCGACAGTTTAGTTTAAACATAGTAAACTTCAATTAACAGTTTACTAAGTCAATTAGAAAAGACATGGAAAGTTTAGACACAACATCATCTATCTACAAAAGGCGGCATGATAAACGATAGGCAAGGGAACAAAAGAAAAACAAAGTGAATTAGCCGAGTACTGGATCGTACGAGTTCCCAAAGTTAACTAAAGGGCCGTGGTTATTGGATTTTCGACAGGTAATGCATTAATATAATGCTTAACACGGGTTTAAGGATTAAATCATTGGCCGCTGCGGTATCTTTATCACTGAATAAGTACGTTAATGGATCGTTGTAAAGTGGTATATTTTTGTAAATGCAATTAATTTCCGTACGGTGAAAATAAAAGAAAATCTCGAACTTTTACCGTAAAAACAAAAACCTTTCCAAGTCGACATTTCTAGAATTACCCTTGTAAATATATTAAGACGCGAATCTCACCTCAAAAGAGTAGTAGGAAACCTTAGTTAGCTTACCTACATTCCAGGATCAATAAACCTCAAATCCTCTATGTCGATTTGTACTTACATATTTACTAATTCAAGTAAATGGCAAACAAGTTTAGAGCCGCATAAAACCGAAATCAAGGCTCGGGTGGGGATTTTCTAGGAAACTGCTCTGCCGAGGCGTTACATTAAAGTTTCAGGCAGCAAGTCGCACGGTGGCCGGGCGACCTCCTTCCATAGCACATTTTATCCCGTGTAATTTCACACTACAGATTTTCAGATAACGACGTAATAATGTTTCCCTTAGTGTGTCTTGCTTACTAGATTGGCATACACCTGCCAGATAAATATGTATGCCGTATACATTTATAATATTGTAATTCGACCCTTCGCAAGGTAATAACATTTTATTGGCTAACCGGTTCTTAATATAAATAAGCTTGCTCCCAAACACCGGATCTGCGATCTGAAACGAAAAGAGACCAGAATGTTAACATCTATAATAAGTAACGAGAACGGTTTAAGGCTCATGATTACATCAAGGCTTAAATAAAGCTTACAATAACGCGTGATTTGGCATAGCTACGACCATAATTAAATTCTACAGGGCGGAAAATATTTTAGAAAAAATAAAGTATAACATTTCTTCTGACGTCAATTACCTACAACGGTTCAAGATATCTCAAAAATTAAACTCGACTGCTTCTCAATGTCAATTAGACGAGGAATTGTCTCGGAATACCTTCATTATAAAACAACCATATTTAGCTTTGGCCTGCTCCACTTGAAAAGGAAACAATTGTTTTTTGTAAGCTAAAAGGAATTTATTTTCCTCGTTAGAAAAATATAACAACGTTTTCAAAGTGGTAAGTTAATCATTTTGTATTAAGTGTTTTTGGAAATTTGGACAATTTATTGCATTATTTCCAAAGTAAATTTCTTTTTTTACGTGACTTGAATCAATTTGAATGAGATAGGTTTGACGGCAGAATTACGTTCAGTAAGCGTAGGTCTAAAAAGGTCGGTAAGTCTTCGCCGTACCTAACTCATTTACTACTCACAGTTTCTGAAATAAATAGGCAGAGCGCAATTTATTATGAGCTAGCCAACAGCTCGGCTTCGTACTAATGAAATATGAACGTATCATACTAAAATCATCCTTGCAAGAGAAAGTTCTTAATGTACTAACAAACATGTCAAATATCATCGAATAATCTAATTTGAAAGCGAATTTTTGAATTCTTTTGCCTAAAATTTGTCATTTACCTAAACAATTTTGTTAACTAGATGAATGTAATGTAGGTTAGAGTTGTTAATTATGTTTAACATTAACAAGCAGTGCAGTATAAAAGCGATTTGTTGTGGCGCGAGCGACGGTGCACACACTGGGCCAACTAGCAATTGTTTTGTGTTAGTTTATGACCAAGCTTAACAATAGAAACTTTACTCATTCTGTATCATAATCTACACTGTAAAGCCCTTTGAGAATACCAGCGTGCAGTGTACTATGCATTTTAAATCAAGATAATGTGCTTTATGCCTGATGTGTACTCGATTTTAACCAAAATAGTGAAATTGGATCTGGTATATTTATGAGACTGCGTATTAGCATATTCCTGTTTTTCAAATTCGTATTCCCATTGCTTTTTACATGGGAATATGATGTGATAAAATAAGTCATGGTCACTGACCTCAAAATAGAGTACTATACTACTCAAAATAGAGTAGGTACTGTACTATACATTTATTGTAGTCCGTCCAAGTACTTTTTGGGTTTCTTTAAAACAATCAAAATTTAAATCGCAGAGCAACCTCATCCATATTTTATGTGCCCATAAAAATACACTTTACATATTAAACAACGTTGTAAAAATAAAGGACTTGGATTTAGAAGGAAAGAGTTTAGTTCAGAGAATGAAAAATTGAACCTTTAAAAGGGTGTAGTAATAATTTTAATACGTTTGTTAAGCCTTGAATTTAAATCAGGATAAGAAATAAGTTGCCGTCTCTCACGATATACAGTATTAAATCTTAGAGAATTTTATTTTCTCCTACCACTGTTGACATTTTAGGTGAAAAAAGTGGATTAGGTAAATATACAAGCAGATTAGGAGACTTGTTTGGTTTTAATGTATATTGAATTACTTTTCAAAGGTGGTTCGTAGCAAGAAATTGTAAGGAGTTTTTAGTCCTTTTGTTGTAATATTTTGTACTAGGAATTTGGTACACTTGGAACAGACTAGATAGTAGATTTTAGTGATATACATAGTAAAAATTTCTAGTAATTATTGTTCAGTTTACGAATAATCACATTAACATTATAAGTAATATTATTATATAAATGATATTAATACCTAATGATATTTTTCGCTTAACACAATAATATTAACATTCAGCCAGACAAGGTTGTATTGGATTCAATGTGCCATTTTTTCTTGAAAAGGTCAGGGGAAAAATGTTAGGTACATATGGATCTTGGTGTGAGTTTCAGCCTAATTTATTTTTATTAAGTTTACTTCAAGTGTGGGAGAGCCATGCTTCGGCACGAATGGGCCGGCTCGACCGGAGTGATACGACGACCTTGCTGAAAACCGACGTGAAACAACGCTTGCGTTGTATTTCGTCATGTGAGTGAGGTTACCGGAGGCCCAATTACCCCCTTCCCCAGTCTCCCCAATCCCCAAATCCCCCACAATCCTCAAATTCCTAATTCCCAAAAGGCCGGTAACGCACTTGTAACGCCTCTGGTTTTTCGGGTGTCCACGGGCGACGCCGATTGCTTACTATCATGTGATCCGTCTGCCCGTTTACCGGCTTATCCCATAAAAAATATATATATATATATATTTGATAAGCCGACGTGTGATCACTATCTTTTTTTATGGGACAAGCCCGCCACAACCTCCCAAAACCGCTGCAACTCCTATAACCAGGTTCTACAGTAGATACAACCATGAAAACACCGAAACATTGAAATTCGGGGCGTCCCAGGGACATTAATAACTGGCTTGGTTCCCGCAACTAAGTGAATCAATCGGGCCTTGAAGACACCCAGGTACTGGTACACTAGGTACCCTTCAGGAAATACAGACTCTGGCAAAGAATTCCACCCCTTAGCAGTACGTACAAGAAAGCTTGATGCGAAGCATAAATACGTTTCTAAAGTGCCTACCGCAACCAACAACAGCGATTTATTATAGAAAAATGAAATTATAGTTTCTCTATGCATGCTGATGAAAACCACTTTGAAATAAAAAGCACTTACCCGCGGCCAGTGGTGTACGGCAACCGACAATTTTAACCCAATAACTGGCATAAACAGTTATCGGGTTTCAAAAGTAACGGTTATGCCTTAGTAATTAGAACAAAATGAAATGAAAGTGAACAACTTCAGGGAATTAATACTGGTGGTGTATTGTATTATTTCATGGCGTATTTTTAGTTAGAATTCGCTTGAAGGTAAAGTTATAGCTTACTTACTTGTAAATAATAGGTAAAGTTATAGCTTACTTACTTGTAAATAATAGGCGGCAAAAATAGAAAAAGTCATGTCAAGCTATCGTTAGTATCATGTTCATCAATTATATAATAATATATAGGTCTAATGCTTACTAGTGAAGATTTGATTTTCGGGTAAAGAAAAACACAATTGAGATTTGTTTAAGATTTTTTTTTTTCAAATTCCATCATTATGATTCTTGCATTATTCTATTGCAATGAATAGATATTAGTTATCTGAAATGCCTGTTTGTCTGTTATTAATGAGTCTCAAAAGATTATTGTTTCATGGAAATAAAACACTTTTGTGAAATGAACGGAGACAAAATGCAAGGATATAAAAAAAACTGCACAGATAATACTTTCGTAATAATGGCGTGTTATTCAGGATATCCGAGTCAAAGCGGCTTTGATAAAGTATAGTCCTGGTTGGTTTCGAGCAATTAGTCTCGCCGTGTATTACATAGCTGACGAGAAATATCTAGACTGTCCCGGTACAGCATTCCTGTTACAATTCAAAACGTTACAACAACATGGAGTCGGTTTGAGATCAAACTATAATTTGTGTACGTTGCTGTTTCGTGTTGTTTATGCTGTTTGTTGTGTTGAGAAAAGTATTATTGGGAGAGTTTTAGTGAATAAACATTATGAATATTGGTATTTACTTGTGTGAGGTTAAAGATCGTGTTTGTAAAATAAATAAGCCTTTTACCCTGAACTGCTTTCTTCTTTCTTTGTATTGTAGTCATCTCTTTAGTAATAGAATATCCCTGAGTTCAGTGTGCCTCTTGGGAAAGGCCTCCTTTGACAATTTCCATTGTCCTCTGTAGAGACAGAGTACAATGCGGTCACACGCACGCTGCTCATGAGGAAGAATCCCTCTGTGGTTCGAAACTAGTAGAGCTTTTCTCAGTATATTCACGTGAGTAACCCGTGATTTTAGTTAATTTTAAACCATTAATTAAATGTTTTGTCTTTTGGTTTTATTATCTTTGTACGTTTTTCGTGTTCCCGTTTTATTGCATCGGTGAATAGTTATACAAATTTAACATTTATTGCCCTCATATCTAATACAATATCTCATGAACACTCGACCGCAAATGTTTGTTGAAAGTCTACTCATAAAAAGGGATTTGAACATTTTCGTTATTAGCACAATGGATTGTCTGACCTTCCAGTAACATTCATATCTTTGACGTGTTTAACCTTCCATATGACTTGCGTTTTTTACACCAAAAAATATGCTTTGGTTTGAAAAGCCGAACATATGCGTGGCAAATGTATATTAGTAGTCTCAGTCTTTTTTAGTGCCTCGTTGGCCGACTGGTCGTAAGTGCGACTGCCGGGCAAGGGGTCTCGATCCCCTGGTCGAAATCTCAGTAGTAGAACGGAGTCTTTTTTTTTGAGGGGGGAAATCATCCAATGACTTTTCCCGCCCGGGTGAGGCGGGAGGGAGTGTCAGACTCTTATTGACTAAAAACTACCCAGTTCCTACTCCTGCACTTCGAGCCGGAGCCCCGGAAACAAGTTAAGTCTTTCGCGGCTCCAACAAGAACGGAGTCTAGAATTGTGCTCGGTATATGGCAATAGGCTCATTCTCTATTACATGGGACTTATAACATGTGAAAAGTGAGTGTTACATTGTACAGTGACATTAAGTGCCGTAATGTGCACCTCTGCGCATCCCTTCGGGGATAAAGGGCTTGACGATATTTATTATATTTTGTAGTAATTTTCAGAAGATCATTCTATCTTAATTTGCAAAGTTTTTTCATTTATTGTGGGTTTCTAGCAAACGACTTTGTAAGCCTGTGTATACCAACTGCAGTAAAGCTTAGGTCTGGTAAAGTTGAGGAGTTTTGGAAGGAGATACAGCTTCCAAGTTACTCTTAAAGCTACAAGTAAAGTCAGACTGCGAAGTACCTCAAGTAAGTCGAAATGTTTTACAGAGATCCGTGGCGTAATTTATTTGAGTTTTATAATTTTATGTGTGCGAAAAGGTAAAATGTTGTCACCGTTACTTAAATATTACGTTTAATTTTCTACGTTCTTGTTTGACTTAGAAATTTAACTTTGCTTAAGGAGAAATTTGTTTGGAACTCAAAAACTGTGTGGTAGGAATATGAATTGTAACTGCGATAACTTATAAGTTGGGTCAGTAAAAGATGGGACTATAATAGTTGGAATACAAACAATTGTGGATAGTTTAAAACCGTATTCAGTAGCGTTAGTAAAACACACGCGCACGGGAAGGGCCCGAATAATGAAATAAAGTTGTTTGAAGCATCTGGCGTCTCGTGGACAGTTGTAATGGTAATACGATTCAACGATTATAGCGGGACCCAATGTTCCCCTTCGTAGATGTTTGGAATAATGAAAATCTTAACGGTTTGAGCCCCAAATTAGTTCTGTATATTACACCTTACAGATGGAGGTAGGCTTGCAAGTAAGGGTAATGGTTATGGAAAACCAGGGGAACTTTTCCAATTGAGACATATTTTTTACGTAACCTCTCTTATATTCTATTTCAGCCCAAGTTGCGTGTGATACATTTATGTAAATTAATATGTTTAAATAAACATTAGCAATTTCAAAGGCTTTGTACCTATTCAACCCTTTTGAAATGAAATATTTTCGCCTCTACTTTAATTTAGTAACACAAAAGATGATTAATTTACACAGCCTTTAATTATTGTCGCTTGCTGGGCTTTGAACGAAATTATACAAAAATATAGGGCGACACTATTGTGAGACGTCGCGTGACTGAAGCAAATATTTCGGTAATCGAAAATAGAAACGTTTCTATCTGATTCATTGGGTAACAAAATTATATGAATGGCGCAATTCTCTTACACTAAACCGTATAATTTAAAATAGACCGGCTTTTCAAGTTCACAAGGTTCTCAAAAATGAGACAAGATTAATATCTCGATGCTTTGAAAGCTATAGTCTAAAAATAGAGAATAATAGCAAAGAATACAAACTGAACCTCAATGCGCGAATAAATGAGGCGATCTTGAAACCGTTTCTATAGCTTTTAGTTTAAAACAGCGGCTGGTTCTTATAAAATATATTACTCGGCGACATTGGGCCGAGGGGTCCAGGGTTGATAATACGATATTTCGCCTCAACTCGGGGTCATCGAGTAGGCAGACATTTCGTACGCGCGCAGAATATATTGCTAATCGTTTTTATATTTCACTCTCATGTTCGCGAGTAAGTCATGGTACCTATTGTGTAATACAGCGGCACCTTGTGGGGTATCGGGGGTAAACGCTGGCGAACGTTCCCTCGAACAAATTGAAAAGCAATGAACCGCGGAATTCAATTTCATATTGAAAGCCATTCATCTTTGCCGCTTCTTCGAGACCGTCTGAAAGCGTTACATCTCGACTTTGCCACTCTGCTTTATCCCTTAAAAGTTCGCCTTTTTCTGAATTGTATTGAGTAACCAGGTATAGCATAGTGATTTGTGATGCAGTTACCTTGTTATATTTTCTTCAACACTTGATAGAAGAATAATGGTCGTGATATACTTTTGAGTAAAGCAAGTTGTTGTAAACCTTGACTATTATGATAGTTACTCGTACTTTACTGAGCATATATTTAATGGGTTATTGTTACGCGTTTAGAGAAAGTTGAACATAGAATTTCAAAACCAATAAATATTAAATACGCCCCATTCTTAGTTTTATTTTAAACTTTGCCCCACACTAGGATTTTCTCCTGTGTCGTGAGTGAATTTTCTATTTTCACATACATATGACACCCAGACCCGTAAAAACAATTTGAGGATCACATAAAGAGTTGCTGCGTTCGGAAATCGTACACGCTACACTTTGCGCGGCAGCCAGTTGCCTACCAACCACACCAACCGTGCAGTCAAAATTGAAAATGGATCTATCATTTTTATTAGTTAGCTACATTTTTACTTAAATAAAAATAAGTTAATCATTTGTTATTATACAAATGTGAAACAAACTACAAATAGAGCCTCCATAAACTTCCAATGTTTCGGTAACATGTTAAAATAGTTTCAGTATAAGTCCATTGTAAATGTATAAAGATTAGCATCAGATTAACCGGACGCGGTTGAGTAGGCACATCTGGTGAAACAAGAAACCGAACCTAACAAGGTCGGGAAGGACTACACTGGATTTATTGAATCAAGTCTCTTTTTACGGCTTAATTACATATTATAGCATGTATTTCTTTTAGAATACGTTGTTGTATACACAACAACTATATACAATTTATAATATTTATAAAATACAATTATATAAACTATATACAAATAAATGGCAGCATAATTTGGATGTTCAGAAGAGAACATAAAATATTCAAATTTGAATTTAAAACATCATGCAAATAAAAAAATATAAACAGAATAAACATTGACGAATATTTCAAAAAGGCAAATAAAAAGTATTTTTGTTTACATACCTTGTAAAAATTTAAAATGTACGTCGTGCACGATGTACAAATATACGTCAATATACAATTTTCCCACTAACTACAAGTAAATTAATAAATAAAATCGAGTTCAGTTTAAAAGTAATAAAAAACCTTTCAGCTGTAATCATTACTTTTGAATATTAAAAGTAACTTTGGTAATTTGGAGTCACTTTTGGTTTTATACTCTTTTTTAGACCCTGAAGTACCTATTACGTATCAGTTGTTATTTTTCGTGGAACAAAGTTACATTAGCACTAATGTCCGCCATGAAATGGAACCTCCATTTTCACCTTCGCAAAATAATTACCTTACTTTTGTGAAGAGGAAAAAGTTTTAGTTGAGCGTATTCATTACAGTATGAACAGAGGAGAGAATACAAATCTAATTGTTGCATTCATACTTGTATTGTTCGTATTTTTGTAAAATGCTTGATTGCTGCTTGCTTTTCCATTGATGTCTTCAAAGATTCATTGTAAAATGTGTTACAGATAATTACTGTTTTACTTTTACAGAAAAAATAATGTGGTCATTATGGTCAAGATACCCGAGAGTACGGCGCGTCACGTTCCGCGCGCGCCTCAAAGAGCCATCAGACCACCACAGATGGGGCCCAATAGGGCCGATGCCGATTCGGAGTCGCGGAGAACCTAACGGGTAACCGGGGCTCCGGCTCGACGTGCAGGAGAAGGAACGGGGTGGTTTTTAGTCAGTAAGAGTCTGACACTCCCTTCCGCCTCATTATGGTCAAGATCAACAATAATATTATTTTTCCGAATAAAATTGACCTTTTGCTCGATGGCTGCGCTAACGACTGACATAAACTAATAGTTTTTATTTTACTAAAAGAGTGTGACTACGAGAAATAGGTTAAACAATAAATTATTTAATTGGGGTGATGACAGGGTATGAAAATTAAATATCTAATTAGTCCGTAAGCTAGGTAATGAAAAAATATTGGACACGTATTTTTTTTATTTTGTTGTATAATAAAATAATACTTAGATAAAATGAATCAAAGTTTAGGAGTAGGGGCTAAAACGTCATTTCTACGTATAAAATGTACATAGAAGTGACGTCACGCGACATTTCAAATCAACACATCTTCGAAAGTATTCGTTTCTGTAAGAAAATAAAAAATACATGTCTAATGATTTAAAATAATCTACCAGACGGACATTAAAATAAAAATTAGGCATCTACCCTACCCTATTATATTATCGTTAGGTTAGGTTATGGTTAATATTATTGATTTGATTGTAAGTTAATGCACGTGCTATGTGTTTGTACCTATCAGAAACTACTAAATGAAAGGTGATCAAATTTATGTTTGTAGTAAACAGAACTTTACACATACTTAGTACTTTAGACACATTTTTGATATTGTTCAGTATGTATCAGTTTTGGTTACAGATCTTCAAGCATTTGGTTTCAATCTGTCTATCTTTTAGCTTGTTGATCGGCCTCAAATCCATATGCCATTATTTTTTAGTTTTATATAAGACAATAACATGTTCAGAAAATTTATTTCATAAAATTGTTATCTGTAAATAAAAATAAAACTGCACATTGATTTCAAATATAAAATTGAATTTATTAATGTTAAGCAATATCAAATAGCATTTCAAATTTTATTTACAATCAGTTTGTTACCTAAATATAGATGTACTATTTTGAATAAGCAGAATTTACCTAATGTTCATACAATTCTAAATGTTGTGTAATATCATTTCGTATCAGATTAAGGCCAAGTTTTCATGAATTAAAACATTTATTATCACGTGGTGTAGGTTTTGAATAAAATTAACGAGTGTTTTACACAATTTTCTCGGCAGCTCTGAAAACCTCATTTTGCTAAGCTAACCTAAATGGCAGAATTATGAAAACCTCATGTAATAACGGTACGAATATCCCTTTAACAAGAATGCGTATAAAACAGTGAACACGCGAAAATGATGTGTTAAATAATGTTTTGAGGAATAGGCCGGCACATAAAGTAGTGAACAGCCTCGAAATTGAATGAGAAGCAGGGGGCTGGCCACATAATGTTTATTACCCTGCATAGGGCGCTTATTAATAAAACCCCATAGAAAGCAGGCAGCGCGCAAACACGAATGACCCATGAAAAGAGCTAGTGAACGCTATAATGTGTACACAAAGGCTTACAACATCTAACGTTTCCAGCCATTATGAGGCGAGACCACCATTCAGGGGCTCAAATGAGTCTTAATGAAAGGTACGATACCATTATGAAGGCAATTGTGAGCTCATAAAGGAAATTAAAAAGAGACAAAAAAGCTCACGCTAGTTCCGTGCAAAAAGGATATAACAAAAAGGTGTGCACGTATATGTTTGTGGAGTGCTTTACGGGCGTATGAAAGAAACCGGCTTTTTTCTCGTCTCATAATAATGATGAAATGATCGCGTTGGTAAACAAAAGAGAGAATACGGAGAAAATTTTTAGAGCTGATGTTTTTCAAGCTTAACACAGCTTAGACACTGATTAGTGCTTGCTTGTGGTTCTTGTTTAACTTTACCCTTTAAAATGTTTCTTTGTTTTAAAACTATACAACTTCTGAAAAAGAAAATTATGTACCACTATGTTTAATACACATTGTTATTAGGTACTTATATCAAGTTTAATGGTTTATTCTTTACAAAACTTAAAGTTTGCAACTACATCTAGTTAGGTATGTCAAAAAGAAACAACTCTTGTTAACCTTGTAAGTAGCCTTAATATGGAAAGAAATAAATTGCCTTTAAATTATTTTAACATGTGATAACCATGGGTTTATTACTTTGTTCAAGTAAAAGCTTCTTTGATAAAAGATAATGTCAATCGCTTATTCATTACAGGTTAAAGATTAATCTAGAACTTGTCTCAATTCTTCTCGAGACAGACTTGTAAAGTACTCTTAATCCTGTCCAAAAATTAGCCAAAATTCTTAATCAGCTTCGGCATTACCATTAAAGCCTCCACTCTTTGCTGACACTGCATAATTCCCGGTGCCTGAACTACCCTCATTAACTTTAATAGATAGGCTTTAGTTAACTAATTAATGTTACGTCGTCTTTATCTTTAATTGTATCATTATTAAGTTTCAAATTGTGCGTAAGATTACAACTTTGTTAGAACTTGTTCTTGTCTCTAGTGGCCACTGGAGAATTGTGGTTGCTTAACATTTCATTACGACGAGTTAAATTTTAATGAATTAGTTTGTGAACAATATGAGTGTGTTTCTAGGTACAGAGCGACGTGTCTTCGTTGAAAATGTCTGGATTTATAGGACTAGAATTTAAGAACATAATTACTTTAAAAAACCCGCTCAATATTAAAATGATAGTCTATTTTGTTACGCGCTACGCAACATGAGTTTTCGTAGCAATGACTGCTACGCCGTAGCAATGTTACAGTCACGCTTCGCTGTTCGAATAACAGATAATTTTGTTAATCAACTTTGACGAAAATTCGAAATTTGTGATAAAGGTCTAAAGTTTTCTTTACAATTTCAGGAGCTTCCATCTTGACACTCGCTTTTCATCTTGTCCTTATCATAGTCTGGGCACGTGCGAAATAATGTTTCATTTCGTTTTCTTTTACATCAAGGCGAATGAAAAAGTACAACTGAGTAAATTGTAAAATCAAAGCAATAATAAAAGGAATTAGGGTTAGAACATGGTTGTTTATGTAACGTCAGTTGCAAGGGATATTGATTATGAAATACTGTTCAAGCAGGATCGAATAATCTAGTAGATTTGAGACGCCTGTAGTATCGGGTGATTATTATGGCAGCTCCAGATTTCACTAGTCTAACAACGATTGGAGAAGTTTAGCACAGATATTAATACTGGGATTCTTGTTAGTCAGTAAACTGATTGATATCAATTTATCAGAATTAACGCAGATATAATAATTGAATAATCTGCTAATAGGAAAGTTAAGTAAGTAAAAATTTTAGACTAACTTTTTGGATTTACGAATTGAAGTGATTGCTCAAACCTGCCGAAATTCACAAGCATCGTTTTTATTACTTTAAATAAGAAAAATATTACTTGGACATTTTTGTAATCTAGTAGTTGCGGGGCTCCCTAGAGGATCTTTCGGTTTGGCACCTGGATAGTAGTCGTTAAGATCCAAATGTATTTTTTACTGTTGTGAGACCTAGATGTAAAAAGTTAATTTAAAATTCTTTAAAATAAGATTCTATGAATTTTACTTTTATATCGACGTGTTATCGTAGTTTATCAACATCTTCGTAAGTCATTTGCTCATGTTACATGTACGGTTGATATATCAAATTATTTATAATTAGAAATTATTAGTCCAGGTTTCCTCACGATGTTTTCCTTCACGGTTTGTCAGTAGTGTCTAAATAATCTTAGATAGTACATATTACACGGAAAAAGTCACATTGGTACTTGTCGTTAGTACGTTTTGAACTCGCACCCTTATGCATGGGACACCATTCTTAAACCTCCGGGCCACAACGGCATACGGTTAATATAATAATTAAAATATATACCTATAGCTATACCTACTGAGTTCTTAAAGTTACATTAATTTCGGAAGCAGTGTTTAATTCATGAAAATCAATAGTAAATCGCTTTCAAAATACATTGGATAGCATTTCTAATCAGGGTTTAAAGTCTGGGTACTGATTCAAACTTGCTTAATTTGGAGTTGAATATCGGTTCATTTCAGTTCAAAGTCTATTATTATGAAAAACGGCATTGGAACTGTTAGGATGTTATTAATTGGAAGGTTGGCTATCTAGACCAGTATATAAATGTTAGTTTTGAAGATATTAGTTATCTATTAGGTTTTGTTCTGTAAATTAATATCAAAAGTCCGCACATTTTACACTCGCCTTTAATCAATTGTTATGAGTTACCAACTGGTATAGGGGGCAATGATCTACAGTAGTCATTTTCTTTTTTATATTTGATGGGCCGACGTTTAACCACTATTCCACCTGGTGGTAAGCGATGATGCGGTCTACGATAGCCCACGTCTCATAAGCAACCTATTCAAACGGGGATTGAAGATACCCAGGTTATACCCTTCAGAAAATACAGACTCTGGCAAAGAATAACACCCCTTAGCAGTACGCACAAAGAAGCTTGATTCGAAGCGCTTCGTGCGTGTGATGGGACATCTACCATGAATCGGTTATTAAAAGATCCTAAACCAAAAAGATGTGGCGGTATTTTAGCCCGAAAGCCATGTGTATTCACTATTTTCAAATCTCGTGTGTTGTTTACCGAACACTAAAAGTCACCAGTGTACAAACTGTACAATAATAAATGTTTTGTACTTTTTGCATTGCACAAACAATTTACTCATAATTTGAACCTGGGTCCCAAGCTTCGAATTCAAGTTGGAGTCGTTTGTGTGTTACAATGGCTTTCAAAATAATAAGGGAACATCTGCTACAGTCTCCAGATTTCAAGCGATCGAAAACTACTTTCGTATAGTTTTATAAAAATATATCCTCTCTACGAATTCAAAAGAGGAATAGGACATTTTAGAATAGAGTCCTCTTTATCTTTCAAACACACTCGACAACTGCCCGGGGTGTTCCTTGCGAATAAACATTTCGCCATCCGAGGTTTCGTAGTGTGTGGAGGTTAACCAAACGTTTTTGAAAATTACATTTTATAATTATATGAATGAAGAGCAAAATCTTTTGTTACCGTTTCTTCGTTTCGTAGGGATGTAAGTGCAGTTGTTGAGTGGGGTCTTATATTGGATGCCCGGTAGCAAATAAAGGATTTCGATTTGTGAATACATCTTATCCCATTCGTCAGGTCAAAAGTGCCCACAGAGCGCGGTTCGTCCACTATGTTGGGAAAAGGAAGACAAGTTTAAAATTAAGTCATGCATTTAAAGTAGTTAAAAGAACATATTACAATGAAAACTTATGAAAAATTATTATTAGTGAACCAAACTTAAGTAAAATTCCTGGAAAGTATGTAGAAGGAGAAACCTTACACTACCTTGAATCCTGCAAGGTGCCCCATTTTAAATAAAATCTCCATATGTTCTCTGCATATTGATTATTTTAAGGCAAAAATAAGTTAAAACATTACCCAACTAATTTAATAAAAAATTTAAATAAATTAACTTATTTTTATTCCATACTAGCTTCTGCCAGCGGCTTTGCCTGTTTTCTAAGGGGTAAAAAGTGGCCTATGTGTTACTCCTGACCCTAATCTATCTAATCTATTTCATCCTGGTCCCTTCAGCCGTTTTGATGGGACTGAATAACAAACATACACACCAATTCACATATTTTCGCATTTATAATATTAGTTCAAGCAAATTTCAACCATCGGTCCAACAGTTACAGCATAAAGTCCACTGCAGTCAACATAACATTCGACAAACTTATATTTGCGTTTAGTACAGTAATTAGGTCTAGGGATCGAGCCGCACAATTAAGTTTGTTTTTTGTGTGTATACTTTTTCAGGATAAAAAGTACCCAGTGTTGTGCCCAGGACATTAAAATATAACTATACCAAGTTTCATGGTAATTGGATCGGTAACTTTTGCGTGATGCGTGAACATACATACAGACAATTTTATTAATCACATATTTGGGTTCTTGGTCTATCTAGTAATAACCCTATTATTTGTTTTTTCAAAATTTTCTATGTACTGTATTTACACTTCTATAGTTTTATTATATGTATAGAAAATATATAATTTAACTTTTATGTTAGGTATAATAATTTGTATAAAATACCATAACATAATATTATAATACCACTAGTTTAGCGTTCTTCATTAGGTTTTAATTGATTGTTTCATTTTGACCGCTCAACATTCAAAGTAAATGATAAGTTAATCAATGTAATATGAATGTAACAGGTGTAGGATGTGATACACTTGTGATTAATCAATATGAATTAATTAATAATAAAGTAAAACGTGTTTATTGCAATTAATTATCCGAACCACTAAACACGACTCCATTTTAATGTGAACTACGTGGAAGCACTAAATCATGAGCAAATAATTTAGTTTGTGACAGATTATTGAATTTCTTGTTCACTTACTGTGTGTATTGTATTAAAATTAATAAATAACTAACTAGCGTTACTGTTGAATTCGGATCAAATGGAAAATGTAATTGGTTTTTGAATTTGATATACTCAATTGCTTGCATGGTTGGCGTGGTGGCTGGGAAACGGTTTTTTTTATGGGATAAACCGGTAATTGAACAGACGGATCACCTGATGGTAAGCAATCGGCTTCGCCCATGAACACGAACACCAGAGGCGTTACGAATGTTGGGGATTCGGGAATTGGGAAAGGGGAGGAGGGGTAATTGGACCTCCGGTAACTTCACTCACACGTCGAAACACAACGCTTGCGTTGTTTTACGTAGGTCTTCTGTGAGGCCGTGGTCGAGACTCCGGTCGAGCCGGCCCATTCGTACCAAAGCATGGCTCTTCCACACTTAACGTTGCCGCGCAACGTATAGTGGGTTCGATTCCCGCACATAGCAATTTTTTGTGTGATACACAAATTGTTGTTTCGGGTCTGGGTCTCATGTGTATGTGAACATGATGTTTGTAAAGGCACCCACGACACAGGAGAAAAACCAAGAGTGGGACAACGTTTAAAAAAAGAAATAATAATATTAGATACGGTTTATAAAATAATTACTTAATTATAATATTTAGAGCGAATAGTGAAACTGTCACGATAATAAGAATATGAAGACAATATGGCATAAATAGTCTTTGAAAAACATACATAGAACTTTCAAATTTCAGTGGGAAAATCCCACAAGAAAAAATGTTTCTGTAGACCAAATTGTCCCACGACGGACCTACATTAAAAATGTAAGAACTGCAAAAGTATAGAATAAACATTTCATATTATTCCGATTGCCTCTATTGTACGCGGAAAAGGGTTCTGACCAAATCCGCCTAAACTTTTTTAATGAATTTGTAATTCCTCTGTCGCAGTCCGGGTTACAGGTTTTCTTCTACTTTTTTTATATAAAATTTATATTGTTCCGTGGAAATATTCACCGAAAATCCGCGGAGAGATGCCAAATAATGAAATCGGGAAGCTTTCGTTTTTATGTAATTGTCTTTCCGTTTAGTGGTTTCATTCTCTCTTATTATGAATATTGAATCTTTGGAAGTTTCTACATGAGTGTCGGAATGTTATTACTGAGGATTTTTATTACATTTTTCATTTAATTTTGTAGGTCTTGTTAAATCTGTGGTGCACAATTTTGTTTTGTTGTTCTATTTTAAAACTCAATATTTTGAAATAATATAAGTATTTTAATGAGATTTAAAATGATAATGATAAAGAAACAGCAATAGTTGATGACAATGCGTGTAGTTCACGTAAATTTGCACCTACAGATGGACTGTAACAAAACACCACTATCTTTTTCTTAATTTAGACAACAAATGCCGTGCCTTTGTCATACATTTACTTGTTGTCATTTATTTTAGGTTATTCTAAAACAGAGACAACACTATCGTTAAACTGATAAACAAGTTAGTAGAGAATACATAGTGTTGCTGGTATCTATGTGCTAAGCTATGCACATACTGATATTATTTAATCTAAGTTTCAGTATGTCGAATTAGAAGTTTGTCAGACATAAGTCTTGTCCAGATTATGTAAGTTTAATTTCACTTATAAACTTGTTAAGTTATTTAGAAGTTTAATTTACAGCTGTGTGCTATACTTGTGTGTGGTTTGTAGATTGGGTCACCCAATTATATTGTAAAAGTTAAAGTTGTAGGCTCGAGGGACTCAGTGTCAATCAATGAGAAAAGGTTGAATTGAAGTACTCGTATTTGTTAAATATTTTACTTTTGTGGTTCGGTTTTGTGTTGAAAAAATATTGATGTTTAGTATAAAGTAAAGTATTTGTTGGTATAACGTACAATTTTATGCGAAAAAATATTTACTTTTGTAGTTTCTATTTTTGGTGGTTAAATAGTGAATTATTTTAATGTTAAAAATACTGAAACATACTGACAGCTCATAGTGACCGCATACACCTTCAACATATATGAGTTATATTTGAAAATCTAATCCCATTTCTATTCTATTAATAACCACGAACCCACTAAATTCGTCATCGCGATGAACACGAACGCAATCAAGTCGATCAAAAACCACAACAGTATGTATACCTAATGGATACAAACACTATAACCAAACAAATCATACTAATAACCAATTTTAGTAGAACAGACAACAGTCCAGTTGTACAATGGAGTGAATAATGGTCTCACGACACCAGGTAAAAAGTAGGCAATAAGAGATTCGACGCAAATGGTTGGAACACTGTCGCATTAGTCATCACAATGCCGACTTGGTGACGTTTGGACAGCCCTGACAAATGATACCTTTTATTGAATAATTATCGCGACTCGACTGTCACGAAGCTGGAGTACATAAATGTAGGGGTGTACGCTACTTACATTATCACGAAATTATTACTAAGATATTTGTTTTGAGTCACCACATGCCGACTACTCGACTTAATTGAATATGGTTTTACATATTTTATCTATGTAGGTGTGTTGCTTTTATTAATTATATAATATCACGCCTTTATCTCCGAAGAAGAAGGCAGAGGTGCACATTACGGCACTTAATGCCACTGTACCTATGTAACACCCACTTTTCACTATTTATGTTATGAGTGAGTACCATGTAATAAGTGTATGTATTAAGGGGTAAGTCTTTTGCCATATATTGGACACATTTCCAGACTCCGTTCTACACCTGAGATTTTTTTTATAACCCCTTATTACTTTGCCCGACCCGGGAATTGAACCCGAGACCTCTTGCCCGGCAGCCGCACTTGAGACTATTATAACTATAACGAGGCTAATATTATTAATAAAGTAGATGAAGAACTAAACATAGCATTTCTAGCCGTTTCTATTACACTAATAGAACATGTTTACAAAATTATAATGAGCTTGTATTTTTTTCTGTTCTGAAGCTTATATATTTGATGATATACTCTAATAATCTTTTATTTTGGGAACAGGATAATAACCTTTTAATGAGGCCGGCATGGGTTTGGAATATTTTATTTTTAGAAAGATAACCATGAAAATACCTTTCTCGTTATCCTCTTTGGGCTCAGTGAAGGGTTTGTACGTGTTCGCGCAAAATGTCGTGACATATACGATATTTATGTATGTATGAATTAAAAACTGAATAAACAGACTCCTTGTTAAGTACTCCTTTATAATGTACTGTATCTATAGCTGTGGCCTCAAGGACGTTGACCGTGATGTATGTATGTAGTCAAAGTAGTACGACTATTATTTGTAGTTCTACTCGATGACAACAGATGGCGATATGTAATATATTGGACAATGATATTTTGTGTACATAAAAGTACATGAATATGTTAAATCTTATTACAGAATTTTAATATTATACAAGGTGTAGTTTTGAAACCGTGACATTTCTCGGGGGCATGTCACAGTTATAAAGGTTCAATGTAAGAGAAAGTATCGGGTCAATAGTTAAAAATACGGCTATAATAAATCGTTTAAGTTCGACACTATTTCAGAATAAGCGACAGCAATGTTTCTTATTGGAGTTTTATGGAATTAGGAATAATATCAATTACGTGTTTAAGTTTGTGTGTGTTAAGCAGCGTTATAAAGCTAGTTACAAGACGGCGGCGTGTAGTTCGCACTTACGGATTTCCGTAATTTACAGAAAAATGAAAAATATTTACCTACAATTTTGTTTATTGATCCGGACTCAGAATCGATAGCCGAGTTACTTCCTAGAAAATGATGCGGATTTAAAACAACAGCTTAAAAAAATATATATACATGAAATTGCCATTTATAGTGAAATGTGGATTATGTCTCTGTCTTGGTCTCCAATTAGAACCTCAGGGTAAGAAATACACCAACCAGTCACTTAAATTATGATTTGAAAGTAGAAATCAATTAAAACTTTTTTTTCTAATATAATTCTGACACAGAATACAAAGAATGAAGAATTTGCATTTTAATTTGGTACCTGTATATATTTTGTTACATCTCTAAAAAGATAATTCTACATTCCTTATTTAAACAGCTTCAGTCGGAACACAGTTCACTGATTACAGACCACCTGATTAGCGACAACTCTATCTTCCTCGCTAGTGGTGCTTTGTTTACACTTAAAAAGGCAAAGGCTTTTTGGTTTCAGTTAATACAAAGCCTTGTCGACGAGCGAAGTGAGTTTTTTTCGCTAGTTTACCTCTCACGACGTCGCCTGTCTCTGTGGACCTTTTATTTTTGCTTCGTCCTCATCTTTTGAACGAGACTCACAGGTATTAATTATCTCCAACTCGAATACGCTTCGTTTGCAATGAGAAACGTCAAACGGCAAATCTTGTCGGAAAAGCATACTCTTTCAAGTTTTTAATCAATTGAAACGACGGATGTGCATTTTCGTTTCTTTAATTAATTGGTTTTATTGAATATTTTTAATGAATCTTATTGATGTAATAAGATTCGTTTTGTGTTTTGTTGAAGGTAAGATTTATTATTTCTTTTTCAATAAATAATAGTTTAAATCTTAATTAGTAAAGTTGTGAAGTTTATTGAAATCACAATGTTTTTACGTATAAATTGACAACTATCGGCTCTTTTATTTAATTGTTTTTATAGTATCACGCCTATAAGTATAATGGGACACCCATTTTTCACTTTTATGTTATGAGTCCCATGTAATAGGGGGTGAGCCTATTTCCAGAACCGGGCACAATTTCAGACTCCGTGCTACTACTGAGAATTTTTTATTATAATTATGTAAACAAAAATAACTGCCGAAATATAACCAAACACTTATTACACATCAACAAACTAATTCTTAAACCTAAATCACGTATAAACACAAACTTAACGTAAGACTCCTTACTGGCCATAATATGTAGCTAACATTAAAGCAGGGCTGGTCACAAACCACTGCAACTGTGCCTGTGTCCAAATTGCTTATTTTGACCGGCAGTATTAATTATGTATGAGGGTAGACTCCTGTGCCGGCCAGATACGCTCTCCACAACTATAAAAAGATCGCTATGACATTTTCATAGCGAACACATCAAGTTAATTTTATACATGGAAGCAAGCTCTACTCGTTAAAATGTATATGAGAACAGTAACTAGTGTTCATTATTTGGATGTTGATTAGTACAGCTAGTTTAATGGCATTTGATATTATTATTTTAACTGCCCCAATGTATGCTTTAGTTAATGAGCTACATAAGTTATATTTATTTTAAATGATATTTCAACTTGGTTTGTGGTGTCAGATTGCAACGTTTGCGGTTCATTGTTGGGTTATAACTGGATAGGTATATGAAAATGTATTACTAAAATATCGTCAAACAATTGTTAAGCCTCTCGTCGAAAAACTTAACATTGTTAAAAATATATTATGAAGACATTACTAGAATAGGCGTGTCGACAGGGTAAAAAAATCAAAAAAGTAATAGTCCGTCATTAAGATCGCACGAAAATATCAGACACGTATTTTTTGTTTTATCAAATTAACAGAAGAATATGTAGTTATTCCGCATTAAAGTTAGGGAGTGGGGGGTGTTGACGTCACACTTACGGAGAAATCGTACCTAATTGTGACGTCACGCGTCATTTTAACTCAAAATATCTACATGTTTTTTTGGATACGAGAAAAAAGAAAAAATACGTATCGAAGATTTTTAAAATATCTAAAAGACGGACAAATAATTAAAAACTAGTCGCCATGCCTATTCCTTCTGGAGAACTTCAAACATCTAGTCCGGTCATTATATACCTGACAAAAACACTTTCTCACAACACGGAACAATAGTGAACACTCTCAAATTACACGGCAATAAATCTATGAACTAGTTTTGATGTACAACATATTACAGGTTCTGGTTAGTACAATTATTAGTCCGTATGGCCAGACTTACACTTCAGCGTCCTACTTATTCGGTACTCCATAAACTGTAAGTAACGCTGGTACAACTAACCGTGAATCATACACAAGCTTGTAACTCATTCTAAACTTTGTCCAAATTAAGTACGATGCATTCCATTCCATATGAGCTCCGCTACAGTTACCAAACATAGATAATATTAACTACAGCCCTATAAGACATAGGTACGACTTTTTTTATCGCTCCAGTAGATACGTCAAAAGTTACATCAAGGTACTAAGATAATACAAGTTTGCCCAAGTTGCCAGCATAAACAAAGATACACAGTTCGTAAGGAAACTTATCTCAACTTGTGAGATATGATGTAAGAGAAAATATTATGATCATAGTTACTCACGTATGAAGGTAAGGAGTCAGATTAGCAGGACGCGTGTGACTCTCATTACAGGGAATTGCTGTAATTATGAAGATTAATCCAGAAAATGAGGCATTACACCAACAACGTAGATATAACGGCACAAATCTTCTTTGTGTACGTGAGGGTTGGCGGTTAACAGCTTTGCCCCCCTTCGATGACTGCCGACTTCAAACAGTAGTTCAACTTTTGGTCGTTAGTGGCTGAGACTGAGATTTTGTAGACCCTTTAGGTGTTCGTTGGACGAATAATAAGTCTGGATAAAAGTTGTAAAACTAACAAATGATAAGAATGACGAGTGTGGGTTGAGATGTTTAGCTCTAGGAAGATAAATACTATTTCGCTGTTAAAAACCTTGGTCCAATCAGTCCATTCAGAATGATAGTTATGACAATATTAGTCTCGTATACTGTACTGTTTAATATTCATATGAGAACACTAAATTAGTACTGAATTTCATATGTAACATAGTTTTCGATTAACATATTTTATTTGTCAATGTTTTGTAAAATTATACTTCTGTATGAAATAACAAAGGTTCACCAAAAAGGATAATTTTGCGGTCGCATAATTTGAGACGTGTTTGTTTACCCTGTTGATAAAGCCTGGGTACGTTTACAGTACTATCTGTTATTGTATCAGAATAAGTTAGGAATTCTGTAAAGTTTTTCCTTATTTTGTATTATGATTGAAGTAGGTAACTTTCGCCAATTATAACAACTTTTAGTAGTTTGATTGACTTCCAGGTCTAGTTAGGTATAGTGATTTTCAAATTCTCAATGTTAACTAGAAAATTAAGACGGTTCTTATTGTTTTGCTATAATCTAGTAGTATCTTCTATTTTAGTTCTGATATCTAGTACAGACCCCAACATTTGGTTTCGCTCCCAATTTTATAAAGAAGTCTGTGATAAAGAGCTGAAGATGAATGTAGATTTTATATACAAGAAAGATAAAAATACTCTACCTATCTCCGGGAACATATTGAAGTATTTTTGTTATTTGGGTTCGAGTTTGAAAAACAATTCTCTTATAGCCGGAGACTTTGCTGCCATGTTTGTTCCAATGACAATTTTGTTTTAACTCGATGGCTGATACTATATTTTCAGGTGCATTTTAGGCTTAGTACCTACATATTGGAGACCTGTTTTTTAAGACATTGGTAAAAAGTAACGTATTTATTTAGAGATACACTTTACAGAACATTGTGTTTGACTATGTTATTGTCTGGTTGTGCAAATTTATTGGAGTCGATTATTCAAACATGTGTCAGCACTGTGGAAGTGTGGAATTGTGGTTTTATGTATGTGGCAATAGGCATATTCCTTATTAGCTATGTTTGCGGATCTCTACATATTATTTCGGGGATTAAAATGTATTTCTTTGTTATTATTTTAATGTTTGTATTATTATCAAAAAATATCGCATATGGCCGCCAATGTGCGGATTACCTAACTTCGTATAGCCACACTAAATCATCATAAATATCAAGTTGACATTTCCTCGAGGCTTGTTATAGAAGAGTATTCTCTGTATTGATTCTTTGTATAGACTTCTGTCAGTTGCCGTTTGATTTACCTGCGCAAATAAATATAGTGGTTTTATACGTTCCTAGCTATTAAATACCCTACATTTTTTGTCGATGACACAAACACGTCGCGAATCAATGATCTCGATGATTTTAGTATTACACTATTATTTTGATTCCCATATTTTAATTTAAAATTGAATTTTGATTAACCTCTTTGGTTTTATCAAAGGGCACATTCAACTCTTCTGGGATTTATACTTTATATTTTTACTATTTTATTTCCCGTTTATAACGAGCAGTATGCGCAATATCTAATTAGAAATTACTTAGAACATGATTGTGCATATTAGCTCATACTAATTAAAGCCAATGAATATACGCCCTTACCTTATTCAAACAGTCGTATAAACACACGTATGTAGTTCTATATATGTATGTATGTTGTTTGCATGCAATCGAGGTAAGTACCGTCATAATTTTCTCCTAACTAGGTAAGGCGTGCTTATGTGGTCATTGAATCAGATTAAGACACCAGTCAAGCGAAAGATTAGGCTGATTGTACACTAGCTATTTGGGTATATTGCCAACCCCTTAATTAACAATTCCATTGTGTCCCATGGTTAATTTCCCTTTGTGATGGATCGTTTTAATATGCTTATGATTTATGCGGCGTCAGTATATTGCACTCCATGACAATGGCTTGCAGCTAGAATGGGTCTGTAATGTAATTAGTTGTGTGTAATATTTAATTACGTCTGTCTTCTGTTCGCATTGTTTGCATGCTATTCGATCACTTATTATTAAATGTTATAAGTGCAAAATAGACATTTCGACACAACAAAATTTTAAATAACACAAATGTGAGACCAATAAAATGAGTATTGGTCTCACATTTGTATTTATAACTATTTATAGTGGCAACAGTTACGATTAAGCCATAAGACTCAAAAGGTAAATTACTTTTTAATATTTCGAAAAGCAATCAAAGCACGGGCAGCGCAGTGAAATTTATACCAACATTCATACACATCAGTTCGTATAATATAATTTAAAAGTTTCTCTACCTTTTAAATTATATTCGTGAAACAAAAAAAGGACATTAAATTTACCGAAATTAAAATTGTTTAACAACTTTTTGGCGTAATAAATCCGGCTCACCGTATTTGTACAAGCGTAAAAAAAACAAATTTTGATGCACTTTCATAAAAGCAAGTTGTCATAAAGTCTGTTATGAATAAGGTAGGGGTTTGGGGGTGTCGGGAGGGGGAAGGGGAGGGGGAAGGGGAGGGGGTACTGTGTAAACATGCTGTAAAAACAAAAGTTTTAGCTACTATCTAACAGATAGAGTTACAACCCGCTCATGCATGGATCATAGTACATTTCGTAGATTAAATAACATTATCTCGCTTGTCTTACGATCCTGTTTGTCATTGTGTTCTGTTTATGGTCTATGTACGGCGTGGGTTTGCGTGTCATCGGTCTTTTTTCATACACATATTGTATGTTACACGCTGACGTTACTAGGTATTCAAGAGATTTTATTCTTCATTACAATTTTACTGTTTCTGAGATATCTTTCTTCATTATGAATGGACAAATGAAAGTGCTGATTGAAGATAAGCAATAAAAAGATAGCCATGTAATAAGTGAACTGGAAAAACTTTGGTTAAAACTTAGTTTACAAACCTGCTGTTAAACTTGCTATGAATAGATAAATGGTGGTATTATTGTCTCACAATAAGGATGATGAAATAAATCTATTCAGGTGAGTTTCATCAAAATCACTAAAAGTTTCATTAAAATACATAAAGTGGGCGACGCACTTCTATTACCATATAGAGGTTCAATAATATTTGTGTAATCTTACCCAGACATTACTAGAAATTAGAACAGAATCTAATTATATGATGGGTATGTTCAAAAATAGTCCTTCGGTCGGTATATTGTATTCGAACGCGTGTACGCCTACACGTGGCACCATTATATCTGTGGCTATATCATTTCTCAGGGGACAAAAAGCCGTCCCTTACATATATAATGTAAGTATATATAATACTGGTCAGTTATCAACTTTGATAACAAACTGTCTCTGTATGGGTCACCATTTCAATAGCATCAATGGATGACTTTGTGTTAGTAAATTCATTACACAAACTTTTCGATCCCAATACCATTTGAAGTTCATCTTTTGATGCAAGAGTTCATAACTTTCTGGAGGAATTCAATTACTAAAACATTCGAAGGACGAATTGTATTCGTTGCTAGGGGACCCGACAATCTGTTATTGCAGTGGAATGGATACCACAGATTTCGAGTATCATTCCGGATTTAGAGGGTAACAGAGGGTACTGTCATTAAAAAAACTCCTGTACACAATGTAAACCCCCTAAACTTATAAAGTCTAATTCAATAGCGCCATTCATTATTTGTTTTGTTATTTAGTAAAAATAGCATTGAAACCATTTTAAAATCTCAAATCTGTTTTTAAGTTTAGCATAATTTCATGAACTCCGCCCAAGAAACATTACTGTTTCAAATCTCTATCATATATTCTCGTCTTGTCTCAACTGTATATTACAAACGTGACAAAAAAGTTAGGCAATGCAAAGCATCGTCGTCTTATGACTAAATGCCCCCACTGGGGAGACGGGAACCCGCCATATTAATATCTACATACGTAATACGCTCACTTCGTCTCCATAAGTCGGCCACGTACATATTACGCAATTTTTATTACGTCCCGGCCTAGCTACCCTTCTTGAGGAATTTACTAAACAAGAAACTGCAATTTCCTGCGACTAATTCATTGCTGTTATTAATCTTGTTGCTCCTATTCTTATTTTCTGTTGGAATGTGGTCAAATGTGTGTGGTTGACCGTTTATGGGAGCGTTTGTGTAGATGTTTTCTTGTTTCGTTTACATAATTTGCGGTAAAGGGTAGTATTTGTCAAATTACATGTAAGTTATCGTATCATCAGCCTTAAGTTTGTCTTTGTTGGTTGTAATAGAAAGTATCTTTTATAAAAATAATTATGCAAATGTCATTACTATAGATACGAAGTCACGAATGAATATCCATGTCCATGATAATAATAATATAATCGAACACAATGTTATGAGAAGGATCACTCGGAGTATGCGATACACCGGTGCCCTGCATACTTGCAGCTAAGTGCCACTTAGTTACTAGATATTACATAGACGTCTGACGAGCTAGCGCCAATGTATCCACATATCTTCACTTATGTAGGTATGTACTTAAGACATATGTATGTACAGTGTACACATAGTACTGAAGAGTGACTGTCAATTTTCTGAGAGACGGAGTAGTAGAGCGGGACGACGTGCTCCATCGTAGACCGCATCATTGCTTACCACCAGGTCAAACGTCGGTCCATCAAATATATAAAAAGTTTGTAATAGACTTTACTTAGGTATATGAAATGTATTGGAATATTAACTGTGTGAAACTTTTTGTGAGGCATTCACAAAAATATTTTTGATTACAATTACAATTTATTAGGTAACATTATAAAAACAAAAGAATTATTTGAACTCCAGTTAAAATATAAAAATATTCAGCTCGTTTATTTACGAAAATAAATTCCTATTGATGTAGATTACGCCGGGGTCGTGCGGTCCATGGCCCTCTACGGCGCCCCTGTTTGGGCGCCGAACCTGCTGCAGCGGCCCGCTCGGGCGCTGCTTATGGCACAGAGGGTCATGGCGATCCGAATGATCCGCGGATACCGCACGATCTCTGGGGAGTCGGCGAACCTCCTTGCCGGATTACCGCCGTGGGATCTGGAGGCGAAGGTGCTCGCGCGCGTGTATCGCATGCGCGCGGAGGCACGTCGCCGGGGCGAAACTCCGCTGCCGCGCCAGATAAGTGCGTGGCGGGATGAGCTCCGGCGCGATCTCATGGCGGAATGGCAGCAACGACTGTCGCAACCGAGGGCTGGGCTCGCTGCCATTGCAGCGGTAAGTCCCCTCTTTGAGGAGTGGCTTGAGAGACGCTACGGCGTCCTCACCTACCGCCTGACGCAGGTCCTCACCGGACATGGAAGTTTCGGGAGGTACCTGTGTCTGATGGGGCGGGAGGAAACGCCCGGGTGTCATCACTGCGAGGACCACCCTGAGGACACGGTGGAACACACTGTTGCGGAATGCCCTGCGTGGGCTGAGCACCGCCGTGCCCTCAGGGAAGTGATCGGCGATGGAGACCTCTCGCGTCCGGGCCTAGTTCAGGCCATGATGCGGAGCGAGGGGGACTGGGATGCCGTCTCCTCCTTTTGCGAAGCAGTCATGCTGGCTAAGGAGGAGGCGGGACGCGTGAGGCAGCGAAGCGCTGCCTCCTCGCAACCCAGCCATCGCGAAGGACACACCGGGCGTCGGGGATCGCGGGACGATCTCCGGCCACCGTAAGCGCGGGCCTGCGGACGGCGAGCATGGGTGGCTCCCCGTCCGACCAGAAACAGACCCGAGCGTACGGCGCGTCGAGTTCCGCGCGCGCCTCAAAGAGCCATCAGACCACCACAGATGGGGCCCAATAGGGCCGATGCTGATTCGGAGTCGCGGAGAACCTAACGGGTAACCGGGGCTCCGGCTCGACGTGCAGGAGAAGGAACGGGGTGGTTTTTAGTCAGTAAGAGTCTGACACTCCCTTCCGCCTCACCCAGGCGGGAGCAGTCATTCGATGATTTTCCCCCCTTAAAAAAAAAAAAAAAAAAAAAAATTGATGTAGATAATTATCATTAAGTGCATGGTTTTCAAATACCACAAATTTTATTGGAACGCTTTGCAATCCATATTTTAGTATTTAACATTTAACAGTGGATCGGTATGAATGTTAATTGCATTTATTTAAAGTAATATGTAAAGTTTGTAATTATTGTGTTGATGTATTATGTATCACATATTTTGTTAAACAATTACAAATGCATTATTAGTCTTTCAACGATGAAACTGCTAGAATAAAACTATGTGTGAAAGGATTTTCGTGTAACATTGTAAATAACATTTTTCTCGTTAAAATCATACAGAAAGCTGAATTGTATCAATTGTATATAATGTGTTTATGAATGGATGCGAACCGTCGTGTTCAAAATTTTTAGGCTTCATATTCACATACACGAATTTTCCAGGCTAAGAAGTCTAAAATCCACACAAATCAACCAGAACAGTATTAAAATTTAGAAACATCATAACCAAAACAAACTCCGTGGAACAGTTTGCCTCAAACAAACCTCAAACGATTTATCTCCCAACAGAAAGAGAGAACTGAAAACAGAAAAACGAAAAATCTCCCGATTGCAACTTCCTCATTGAACCGCTTATAGAAAAAAATTGAACGCCAATCTTTTTTATAAAACGAAAATTTTATTTATTATTTTCGTTTAGAGCGATCAAGTGTGTAAAGAACAGAGTATCGGCAGAGATTGTTGGCATAAATCATTTTTCAATTCAATTTAAACGACACTGTTGTTGTTCGCGATAGGTGCGGGGTACTCGGAAGGCGGCCGCGACTGCTAGTGGATACACCACGTATTTTCCCACCCTGTTTATTTTAAGACATATAGTTATTTATAATACTGTACCGAGTTTATCCTCAAGTTATTTTAAAAACAAAACTGATATCGATTCGGTCAATCTTATGTTTATATTTACACAGGTTCTGTTTTGGAAATCAAAGTAAGATACAGTTAAAAGTTATTTTTCTTAGGTATTTATCGAAGTCTAGTTCCGTATTATTCTAATGATATTTACCTACTATTTGATCTTTATAAACATAATGTTTAGTTAAATAAACCATAACAATAAAAATGATACCTAATTGGTAATAATTTGACTTAAAGTCAAAGATACCATCATGATACTATTAAGTGCATCATAAAATTTACCTAGCAACTAAAATTAAGGCACTATCTACAGTAAACGGTCCAACAATATTCACTAATCTAGCACAAAGTTAGAACATTTGCATTTTCTCAAACAGTTCCAAGATCCACGCTATTCTGTCGGCACCCAAAGCAATTTCGGCTTGCAGTTTATCAAATCCAACATTTAAATGACCAAAGTCGGCTTCTACAAACAACTTGTTTGGTTGATAGGGTGGCATCGGGTCGCTCGTATTGCGTTTGTTTGGACCTATAAATCTGTCTCTAACTTCTTCTTAAAGCGTATCTAGTGTTTCGGCGTTTCGTTTCGCAGACGTTGGAAAACCAATTTTAGTATATGGCATTAAAAGTTGTTGCCAAATGCAGTTTGCGTGTTGATTTTCTCGTTTTCTCACTCCTGGCCCCATTTTCGTACCACATGAATACGCATTAAAGTCCGATCCATACAAATTGGAATTCACTTACCTTCAGCTCTATATTAGAATCAAACGGTAATGGAAAATTTAACGTTTGATTTCCTGGAGTAGACGGTAGGTGAGGAATATTCCAAATGGAAAGTTACCTAGCGCGAAATCAGGTATTAATAAAATTATAGGATTTTTGGTGATAAGAGCTTCAATAAAATTGTTACATAACACGGTTTTTAGAAAGGGTTGGCGTCTACTGCCACCTCATAATTTAAATATCTGTGATGCAATTGAAATTTTGATATGGATTTCAAAAGTAATCAATGAGATTTTTGCATACAAAAAGAAAATCAGTGGACAGGAGAGTTATTTAATAGACAAACAAATGACAATTGTGCTTATTCGTAGCCAACAACCTATCTAATACCATAGCCACGTCGATCGACATGTCTCACTATAGTCAAACAATCCAATGCGTCGTCGTGAGTTTTATCTAACATCAAAAACGTCCCACTTTTAGTAGCAGAAGCTAGTTCACGGATAATAACATTCAATTTTAGTGGAAGTATTTACGCGTCCCCGGTAGGTCCCAGCGCGGCTGATATTTATGGAGGTCTGTAGCAGCCTTTCCAAATTGAAATACATTAATATTTTACCATAAATGCGACACTTTCATGCGGAACATAACGTTATCGTAATTGGATTCTTCCTTCAAAACGATAAACGTCCACATATCATGTGAAAACTACCAGTTTAAGTAATTATATGAGCGATATGCGTTATTTATTGTATGGGAATAAAGTTGCTTTTTATGTGCATGCTCAAACCGAGTGAAAAGCAACATAAAGAAAAGGGTTCTGTCTAATAAATTACTTAAATTAAAACCGTCCTTAAAGGAATTCGTTAAGAATGAATGTCTACAGCATCATTTCTGTGCTATTTTAGTATAAGAAGCAATTTCACGTGTTTCTCATTTTCTTCTACATCCTCATAAGAAATTGACGAGCCCAAATAGTAGAGACATAGGGTCGCTATTAAACTTAGGACCCAAAGTCACGAGACGATAAATAATGCAAGACACATACGTATAAAAATACACGCGCCTTGTCGCACTAAAGTTCAGTGAATTTCTAGTCGCATGTGAAGGTACACTTACGGAGGACCGCGGCGCGCGACATTCGTACACTCACCGCCAATAATGTTGCGTTCGCAATACTTTTTAATACAGTAATGGTTTGCTCATCCATTCAAATACGAATACTCGGAGAGATCTTTTTATCTCGCGTCCAAATCGAATTTTCGTCTGTCAAGATATTCCGCAAAAATGCAAGTAGAAATTCCTTTGTGTTTGTGTGTGTATAGATATGCTGATATTAGGGATATAAGAGACGAAAATGGAAAAGAGCATAACTCTGTCTTTTCTGAACCGGGGTGGTCCCAAACGATAAGCCTTACCTACGTCTTCATTTCAGCAAATTGGAAGATTCCTGTAATGGACCGTTTTGTAAAATAGCCTCTTTGTCTAAGGAAATCGATTGAACATACCTTGTATAAGCCCTTTGTCTGTTGAAGAATACCCTTGGAGATAACAGAGAAGAATACTTTTATATCGTTTATACAGCGGTTAGTATAATGTCTAAAGTAATAAGTAGGCCCCGGTTTTGTGAGCTGAATAATGGCAATTGTGGAAAACAGCAACGCAAAAATGCAAACTCAAACTCAAAAGCATTTATTTACTTTTGAAACGTCAACAAATATTCTGTCTGTCCGTCAGTGAAGCTAGGCGCTCGTTCCATAATATCGATTCGAGTGGAGAAAAACGAGCAAGAAACTCCATTCGTTACTCTTTTAGTTGCAGAAGGATATATTCGAGTTACTGCATGTACAATGTGTTACAAAATTATACTCCCTAACATTCTAAGAAACAGTTCTATGCTGACATAATGAATATTATTCATTTAAGAATGTCACAGAAGCATATATTTTACCAAACAACGCTGTATTCTGTAATACTTCTAACAAATTGTAAAAATACTCATCAGCCAGCAGGGCTGCCATTAAATCATAATTAGCACGGTCGGATCGTGGGACGGCAATTTTCTAATTTTCCTTGCAAAATTATTCCAACCAAATTGTCATAAACATTTTTGTCTCTCGTGCTAAATATTCCACTTTCATGGTCCGACTTTGTCATCAGCGCATTATTTTGTTCGTTATATAACAACTTTATTTCACAGTCTCAAATCTGAAGAAAAGAAAATCGTGTCTTCAAGAACCAACGTTTCGTACGCATTGAAGTAAATAAATAAAGATGCTTACCATCAAAATTGGACGGTTACAAAATAAAAAAATGCTCAGCGATTATTTAAATATTTTTTTTAGCAAAATATAACTTATCGTTTGAAAAAATAATAAAACAAATTTAGACACAGCTTTAAGATATTTCTGAGTAAACAATTTATAATATTTGAGTTAAAGATGTTGTCATCACAGTATTTTCAAAGAAACACTAGTTTCAGGAGAAAATGTGCGATATATTTTATTTTTAAGGTCAAGAAGATCCGCCGCGGAGGGCCATTAAATCACAATTAGAAGTAATGCGGGTGGATGCGTGAGAGGCGACCGAAGGCTTAGCGGCCGCGGGCCCTAGCCATAGGGCTTTGTCGGACTTACGTTCTCGTCTTTTAATACTTATATTTCACGCCTCCAATAGCCATTGTTGCTAGAAATAGTTGTTATTAAGGCTTCTCACACATGAGCTGAAACCGTACGAATTTATCTCCATTCAAGACGTTGCCAGATAAAACTTTATTATAGCCGTAACATTTAGAACGGATAAGTAATGAGACGGCGGTGGCTATTTCGGCAAATGTACGTGATGTAGCAGACAATAAGATAGACGTCTGAGGTAACGACCATATTCCTTGAAAGCCGTAGGGTTATTGAGAAAACGACGCCTCGACTCGTATGTCCCAATAGTGGGTCCCATCGGTCGGCCCAACAATATTAAGGTCGTAAGGACCGATGTGAGAAACCATCCGGGGACATTGGACAAGGTGGAATCGTGAAGAATCGTGCGAAATAGATATATCTGCGAACAATTTTTAGCTATACTGCTGTGTCAAGATAAAACGTGAAATAGAGATTCTTGAAGATTTATTGCATTTGAAAAATTACTGAGTACAAGCACTAAATCAATAGATAACCATTTATCTAAAAACTAAAGTTATTGCGGTTTTGATAAATGAAAGTTTAGGCAACTAAATCTAAGACAGTGCTTAGCGGGCATTGAGAGGAACATAATCAGCCAAGTGAAAATTTCAAATAAAATGAGTATTATTTGCAAAGAATTTCTTAAGGGTAAAAGTATCTTTCGGCGCCGGGTTATAAAGCACTATTGTATCTCAATTTAAGGAGAATAATGATTGATTCCGCCAATGTCTAATGAGGGTGGAGAAGCAAAATTAAATTTCCGGAACTCTGGGACTCTTTTGTCCTTTACAATCTCATTAGCGTGAAATACTTTACAAATACCGTCCAATTCACCGCGAAAATCTTATTATCTGAGATTCAGGATTGTCTCCTATTAACGAGAAAAAAGGGACAACGATTGACCGGGGAGACGCACCCACAATTTAACACGAATTAACAACCACAATGGCTTGAAATAATGAGAAGGGGGGCGGGAAACTTTTCTGTTCAGCCCCCCGGAGCAGGGATGGTGATTGATAGATCGAGTTAACGTGCGGACGCACTCGCGGTAATGTCGATTATTGCGTATTGATTCGCTCTTATCTTTCCGATTTCCCACTTACATACTTATTCGGGCTCCTACAGAGGTCAAGTGTGAATAAGTAGGTATTTTATGTAAGTGTCCTTCTTTTGCAAGTCAAGTGAAAATACTCTATATCGAGGATGCTCGATGATTGGCCACATTGTTGTTCGTGGGGGAGCACGTCATATTATTGTGAATTAAATACTGAAATTACTGTAAGTAAAGCGCATGTAAAAATAAAATAAAATTCCTTTGATTGCCAATTTTCAATCTTCAACAGCAGTAGAATTATAAATAACATCACGTCACAGAATACTTTCAGGTTCAGAAATTCAAGGATAAAACAAAGAAAATAATAAAAAATCTAAAGTCCTGAAAGCGGCCATTTCATTAAACTTTCGACGAGATATAAGGCATTGAAGCCGACAGGTCAATCAATAAATCAGTCGTCACAGGCGGTCATTAAGTAACAGAGCAATCGAACATTGTTTGAATTCAGTGCAGCAAGCGGCTCCACTCGTCCGGAAATGAAGAACTATTCATTGTTAAATTCCAGGTTATAATGGCGACGACGCGCGACGTATGGACAAAGGACTTTGCTGTCTTTTCTTGTGCTGTTTAGGTCTAAATTGCTGTGTTTCTTCTTTATTTGTTATTGTCATTTGAGAAGTATTTTGTGTAGTTTTTGTATATGATGATTGAAATTTTTATGAAAGGGTGAAAATGGAAACGTTGTTTATATAAGCTTGGAAGCTTCCAGTTTTTGATATATTTAATCACGAAAGAAATTGTAGTTAAAATATTTTATTAAATAATAAATCATTAATACATTTAAAATGTATTCAGATTTGTTTAATGGTACTTCTTCGGATTACTGCGTACAGCAGGAATAAAACAGCCCCTAGGATTGTCCCCCGGTTTTCAATGTAATTCAGTCAACCAAATATTCATAGAATTAAATAAAAGATTCATAAAAATATGTATGTACTTTAAAGCTTTTTCATTTAAATTCGGTTTACACAAAGATGTTATACAGTAGAAAGTAAATAAACAAAATTATTATACAGCTAAGCCATTTTTAAAAAGAAGAAAATTGTACGTTTGAACTTTGAAAGTTAAAAATAACCTTTTAAAAGTGGATATTATTGAGTTTCGAAAGGTCAAATTTAATGTCCAAGGTATTTGGTAGATTACATTTAAAGATATTTTGGGAAACACCACAGTTACTTGAGTAAGATTTCATTTCCATCCTTGAAAGTCGAAACTTTTTACTATATACAACAAGTCAGTTGTTTACGAATATTATTTTTCAAACTTTATATAATACTAGCTTTCAATAGCGGCTTCGCCCGCGGTGACGTGGGATAGAAAGTAGCCTATGTAATATCCTATATCTATTATAATCTACCCCTGTTCCAAATTTATTTTTGATCCCTTCAGCGGTTTTGATGTAAAGGAGTAAAAAATAAACAATCATACAAATATTGGCATTTACAATATTATGCTAGTAGCAGGATTTTAAGTTATCTCAAGTTGCGCGTAATTTAGGCATTTTTTATTTTCATGCAGGGTAATCACACATGTCTGTTAGGTATATATTTGCAACACAATAACTCTATGTTTAATAATATTATGGGTCATATAACATTTATGTATAAATGCGCAATGTAGGTATAAAGTTTCAGTTATTAACTACAGATAAGACCGATAGACCCAATACGTAGATTTGAAGACAAGAAGTCCCGAAAATATTACATAGTAATTTGACCTTTTTCCTAGAATCACATTTCTCTTATGTTTTGGACAAACAAAAACAACATAATCAGTAACGAAATTGTATGAAGACAAAATAAAAGGTCCCTAAGTTACGTCATTAGAAGTAAATTGTATGCTGTTTTGATGACTGTTATTTTCGGGTAGAAACACTCTTTCCAATTACCGTTTGTTCTATCTCGTAATTTTTGTTCATTGAAATACTTTGAAAACGAATTTGTTCACATTTACGACATTAATTTCGGTAATTAGGGTCCTAATTTTGATTTTCAAACTCTTGTAATTTGTTGTTAGTGAAGGTATAAACAGTAATTTAAGTTTATTTATTTAGAGATAAATAGGTGTAATTGTAACGCACAATTCAGGTCGTCGGTCCTCTCACAAAGTGGACAGACGACCTGATAAAGGTCGCAAGGAGCCACTGTATGTAAATAGAACTGGCTAGAAGTCTTTGGAGACTTTGGTTTTGGTTTAGAATGAATCTTCTCCCGCTTTGGGTGAGGTGAGAGAAATTGTCAGACTCTTACAGACTAAAAATTACCGTTCATATCCGTAACTCTGTATCAGGCATCAGCCCATCTGTGGTGGTCTGATGGCTCCATGAGGTGCGCGCGAAATGCGATGCGCCTTACGCACGGGTCTGGTTCTGATTGGGCGGTAAGCTACCCTTGCTCGCCGTCCGAAGACTCGCACTTACGGTGGTCGGAAATCGTCCCGTGATCTCCGATGCCAAAATTGATTTTTGAAGGACAATGGAAGGCATGTGCTTGATAATTATGGTGATTTAACAATATCTTTGTGCAACGTTTGGAAATCAAAGTAATGTCATCGGGTCAATGTCATTGCAGAGGAAACGATACGAGGAATTATTTTAACTATAAAGGTTTTTCGTGTAATATTTTTTTAATGATTTGTGTAAAATTGTATAAAATAATTCAAAATCACCTGTCGTTATCAACATTTTAACGTTGATATTAAAAAATATCCGGGATTGACAGTACAATCACGCGTTGTGGAACGTAAAGAGAATGCAGCATGTTTCGTATTGTGTCTTCTTATTGGCGAATATTTTCCGTGACGGCAGAATGAGCGCGTGGGACTCGGGCACCGAATAATATATTATATTGCAAGAAGGTATATCACGGCGGCGACAGGTGTGCGGAGGCAATCCTCTTTTACCCTCCTCCGAGCTTTTCGACCCCAAGAAACCCCTTTTAAGTAACATGACTTTTAACTTTGTGACCCATCTTTGCTTTAAAGTGCTCAGACTTATCCAATTCTGGGCGCTTATTACACAGCTTCCGAGGCGTAATTTAAGCGGAAAATCAGTGCGTTCCAGACCATAGATCACAGTAATGCTGCTTTTGTATAGATTAACGAGTATAAAGGATCAAAATTACCGAGTTGCTTTTATAAGGGACTGGCAGGTTTGTGGTAACGAACATTTAATTATGTTGCTCGAACACCTTTGACTTTATAGGAAGAATGTTTTGCCTTTATTATAAAGTTAACAGGTTTTTGAAGTAGTTTAGTATGCTTTGTTTAGTTTATTATTATCAAGATTGAAGTATTTTTAAGTTTCCTATTAGGGTGCCTATAATAATCTTATATAGATTGATGACTGACTTCATTATGTTTGTTTATCTAATGATTTAACTTTACGTTAACAGAAACGTAAAGTAACGATCAGGTATCAGAAACATGAACACCTTTTTTCTTTAAAAACAAAATACATATTAAAATTTATGGCTAAAAATTCTCTGCACTGCGATTTTCATTCAGCTTAGATAAGCCCTTTGCTTCGAGAGCGTGCATAGTAAGCAGGCTTTTAGGTAACAGCTTATAAACAAACAATCTTTGATGGCAGAGAATTTAGCCTGCAGTCATTTTATATTATTCTGTGGACATATTTTCGGCGGCCATTTTCCGTTGCCGATCAACCCTTTTGACAATTTATCGGGACATCACATTTTCATACAAGCGGGTGGCACGAACTACGCGACCGCGCCTCATACATATTCAAATAACGGGGGCTGTACAAAGCAGAAACACGCTGTGCCCCGACGTGTTAGAATTACAAAAAAGTGTACCGAATATGCCAACTGATAAACAATCTATATCGTGATAACTTTACAGATTGCCATCTATGTATTACTTAGCTCCGCATGGCGGCCATATTTGTAAAAGTTTCACGTATGTACTGACCCTCGTTCCGAATACAAGTTAATATATCTATATTGTTTTAAAAGATTTCCTCGTTGTTGCAATAGTTGTAAGTAAAAAGTTATGGGGCTTGATTATCGAATCGTGCGGAATAATAAAGAGTTTTATATTTATTGTGTACAGTTCAATAAGCAACGAGGAATCCGCATTTGTAACTACGATAGGAAATGGTTTGTTTATTATCTGAAGCTAATCATGAATGATACTGATAATAGATAGTATATATGCCTACACTGGCGAATACGAAGAAATAAAATATCTACAGTATTGTTTTGAAAGAAAAGTTTTCTACAAAAGTGCATAATGTCATTGATTTACAATTAAACGTTCGGTCACCTGAAATTAATGGTAGACCAACCCAGTAAGTAAGTTCTCGTTCTCAGTAAAACAATCACTTTATTTTTCTTGTAACTTTGAACATAGCCTATGGTTAAACCGAAGTCAATTAAAACTTAGTCTTAATTTCCAAGTTACGTCTTTGCCCGGTCCAATGTTAATATCTACAAAATTATTTCCTACAGTTCATTTATATTCAAGCAAAAGTGAATCAAATTACCAACGAAAATTGCTTTATTTTAGTTAGCGACAAGTTTATAATTGTGTAAGTTTTGATTTTCAGGTACGTAGTAGTGTTTTTATTTACGAAATAACGATTTTATAGGTTTTCCCAAACTATTTTTTAGAAATCAGTATTTTCTATAGTTGAATGACACTTGAACTTTGACTACCTAAGTTATTCATTGTAAAATTGAAGGGCAATAAAATAAACACCTCAAAAACTATCTACTTTGTCAGCTCAAAAATAATGTCTTACTCAATGAAGTTGAAAAAAGGGTGAACGAAATGTCACTTCGAAATTACTGAAGCACCAAATTGTCAGTGGTGTATTTATATGCATGTGTACTTGCAATATCGTAATGTACTACTACTATTACTACGCGTGGCATGTCACGCGACAGATGTCTTTCACGTAAATATGTATGTATTCTGCCTGTAAGTCTATAGTAGCCAAGTGTCACAGTCGTTGTTTCAAGAGACTATACATAGTCCATAGGCGGATATACATACGTATATCCGCCTTTTTTTAACGTCCTTGATCTTACTATTTCATCATGAGACTTGTACACATACAAGTAATACCAATTCATCTGTTAACCTCGTAATTATAAGTACACATATACCTACTTACGCGACATGCTTTGTAGTGGTAAAATATATGTACACTGCGATGTGATCCTGTATAATTAACAATCAGCCGTAATTATTAACGTAGAAGCTTGCGGCTAAGTAATAGCTGCGTAGATTGATGGTTCTTAGTTAAGCCACGGTTGCTGCAGTCGGTTGGTTGATGGGTGACCACATCTTGGAATGAAACTCGAGTTTTCCTTGTAATTAACAAAATTGTAGTTTATATAGAAACAACAACGTGTTTGATTTGACCTATTTTGTCTGATTTTTGTTTGATATTCAACTTAAATACTTACTGTTTAGTTGTCGGAATTTAGGAAATTCTTTATAAAATGAAATCAGTACAAATCTTGACCTTCAAATACAATCTTAGCAAAAGATAAAACTGAGTAGAACAATAAGAACATTGTAAAGTATCTATGATATCTCACGTCTCGTTAAGCAATAACTTTACAAAGTTGCTAAATATACGGCTTGGTTCGACGATGACGTACCGAGAGCCCCATAAAAGTCGATAGCAGTTTTCAAACGTTTAATGGACGCCTCCCGCTCTCGGAATTGTATTCCAACTTTTACCAGCAACTTTGAATTTCGTTGTGGTTTTTGTTTCAAAAGTAGGTACTGTATTTTCTTACAATTTTTCCGTCGTCCGCAGATCTTGTTTATGCCAGTCTTTACAACAACTTATAAATGTATCTTTTTCAAAGCGCTCATAAAAAGGATCCTAAGTTCTTAGTTAAATGCAAAGAGACTGAACAAGATACCCTTGATAAAATTAAAATAAGGGTTGCAGTAAGCAATAAGAAAGAAGAGATTAAAACAATCCTCTTAGATCTTACAAAGGACTTATTCAAGCAAGCTTGCGGAGGAAATATTGTTTTTATTTTCCTTAAAAGTGTGGCGACGCATGCCACATGTCAACGGATGACGTCATAAGAATCCTACATCGCACATGCAAAGTTTACAAGCGAATAAACACGGATAGAAAATCCCAACGAACAACTGTTGGGCAGAAAGCCCGCCAGGCACGATCACCTCGCCTGGTCGGAGGATCCTCCTTTTCCGATCTTAGGGAACTATACTCTCTGTTCCCTAAAGTGGTGACCCCGACGTGATTGGAAACAACCTTCACTTCACGGAGCAGATCAGCACCGTCATCCGTATCGCCATCCCTCTCATTCATCACTTCTCCGCTGAGCGGTAACCAAGTCGCAGCCAACCAGCATCCTCGGCCTCATCAGGGACCACCATTACCTGCAACGAAGTTGTGCAGCCTGGTTCTTCCCTACGGCCTCACCAGCGTCTAGGCACAGCACTTCTGCACACGGTCTGAAGGACACCTCCTCCCGTCAACGCAGATGCCGGCCACTACGCACCTACCCTCGCAGCATCTCTTCCCCGACCCACCGTGGGACACTGCGAACGCACCTCTCCGACTCACTGGAGTTTCACCCTGCACCGCTGACCCGACTCACTGGGCACTCAGCGGCACGGTTCCGACCCACTGGAACTAGGGACGTTCTACACTGGCTCTGGCACCGCGCATCTCAAGCATCGACAGCAGTCTCAGCGGAATCGACCTCCGGTCTTGAGAGGGAGTGATGTGGCGACGCATGCCACATGTCAACGGATGACGTCATAAGAATCCTACATCGCACATGCAAAGTTTACAAGCGAATAAACACGGATAGAAAATCCCAACGAACAACTGTTGGGCAGAAAGCCCGCCAGGCACGATCACCTCGCCTGGTCGGAGGATCCTCCTTTTCCGATCTTAGGGAACTATACTCTCTGTTCCCTAAAAAAGCAACGTTTTCAATGTCGATTTTATAGAAACCTTAAATGAGAGAGCAATTATTAATTTTCTATAATATATTATAAGTACCTATGGTTATATGTTATTATTAATTTGGTATTTGATAAAACAAAATATAGGTATTGGTAGCGTATAGACAAATATAGTACCTAATAAGTGCTACGTAAGAGTGTTAAAGATATTATCATTCTTAAAGATAGTTGAAAAAGTCACAATAAATAATAAACCGAGAGATCAAGTTCTTAGCAATAAATTACCTAATACAATACAGGTAAAGGAGAATGTTCGTCCAGTAGATATAATTACTTAGTTGACTTTTATCACGCCCTTGGGAACAAATGGGTTGATTTATTTTTAGCTAAGGACGTCACGGCATTATGCACCTTCTTTTCTTTTGTTACCAATATAAATAAAGTTCAATTTTGAATACAACCTCATGCCTGAATAGAGATATAAATATTTGAAGTCCAACTGAGTGGGGATTGTAACTAAATCTAGGAGATTTACGTAAAATACTGATTTTATCATAACTGGTAAGCTATAAGCAAAATTTATCTACCCACCTTCATACCATATCATCCATATAAGGTTGTGAAAGAGAATATTTATCAATTTATACTTTCATACCAACTGATATTCTATTCAAAATTCACTAACCCATCAAAGTACTTTGATATGTAAATGTAACATAAAATATACATATTACAACAGAGATAACCGCACATCGTTATTAGCTAAAAAGCGATCCTGACGACTATCATTTTAGACATAAAACCAATCAATTATTCAGTGAACAATAATCCCTATACTAAACCAGAATCAATATCCATCAGACAATATATAGGCATGCAATATCAGGATCATAACTCGGTTATTATTTACGTCAATCAACGCTGCTGTTATGTTTGCAGAATATCGTATGAAGGCTCCTTTGTATGATATCGTATGTTACCTACACTTGGACGTGTATTGTTTCATTTACAGCCGGGCCCTCAAAGCGCGCAGTGTGTAATCCATCAATGCACGGCAATATATGGCGCACGACGATCGAGTGACCATTGTTTTAGTGTAATAAGTCCGTTTGATATTGTGATACGGAGCTTGTTAGTTGGTAAATTAATTTCTCTAATATGCTTTATGTGATCGAATAGCTCGTTTCAAATGCAATGGTGTAATTATTTCATGTCATAGGTATTATGAAAAACTAGGTCTGGTTTTGAGCTCCTAATTAGTTAGGTACTGCGTCTGTCGTAACTAAGTCAATTATAATACTTTTAAAACTTAAAAATGTGTTTCGTCGTGTGAGTGAGTTTACAGGATGCCCAATTACCCCCACCCCCTTCGTTTCCCCAATCCCTGAATCCCCAACAATCCTCAAATTCCTAATCCCAAAAGGCTGGTAACGCACTCGTAACGCCTCTGGTGTTCCAGGTGTCCATGGGCGACGCCGATTGTTTACCATCAGGTGATCCGTGTGCTCGTTTACCGGCTTATCCCATAAAAAAAAATTACCTAGAGCATCAAACAAAAGTTTTTCGTTAGTATTTTTATATATTTTTTTAAGTAGTTTTATACTTTTAAATGTATTATAGTAGTAAGGTCATAAATAAAAATAATAGTAGTAATAAAAAAGAAATTCTGGTTTTGGAATACATTTAAATTGCATTTTTGCGGTAAAAATCTGCAATTAAAAGATCAAAATAAACTTCGAAATGGAATCGAAAAATTGAATCGGTTCGGTAATTGTAAGCACGTGCATCATATGGCGTGTGTTTCAAGGAAATTACGAAATAAGGCATTGGAAAAAAAGAAAATATAAACAGTGGGTAGAAGTAAGCTTTCCCGTAAATCCAATAACAGAGCAGACATTATCAGGCAGTGAACGCCTCCGCGGCACAAAATGTTCATCGTAAAAAAAGTGATAGGTATACGATAAAATTATAATCATTTTTGTCTATGTACCATAGTATTTGGTCGTGAAATTTTATTACTAGCTAAGTTAATAATCTGTTAACGAGGTTCCTCGAATCTTTTTATGCCAAGATGGAGTAATATTGAGAGTTATTATCGGGGTTATAATACTAAAAATATAAGTAGACTATGTCGCTTTATGGGACATTATTTTTCTATGCAGAATAATGTATTAAAATCATCGTATAATCCTATTTCACCGAATAAAGGTCCCATAGTAGTTCTCAAAGTAGGAATACAGATAAATATAAATCTTTTAGTATTAATATATTATAATTTAATAAAAGCGTCGGTTTTCAACAATCCTCAAAGCATCGGGCAATATGGCCAAGCGGCGATAAAGTCGATATCTTTGTCGAGTTTAGATACGTACTCATGTAATAGCGAGCTCGAAGTTGTAAAGAGAGCAACGTCGAAAGCAATAAAATGACCGATAAAATTGGTTCGCCGTCCAAAAGAGGAAACTTTGCATACGAAAAGTACCTACAAACGAACATTATATACTTTATATACGTACATGGAAATGTTAATGCTCAATTCGAATCGAGTACTCATACTGAAAATGTATTTTGTTTCGATTTAACATCTACACCTGCCACTTTACTATTTATTCGGAACACGTTACAAATGGAGCTGAAATAGGTTTTCATACACAGTCACATCAGTAGTAAATATTCGATACTTTTATAGCAGTCACATAACTATAAAATTTTAGATCGATAACAACGGCGTCGTATATTTAGAATTAATTTTCAACCCAATAGACAGAAAAACATACAACCACATAAACAATTAATTATCCTAATCTACATAAATAAAGATAAGAGTAAAATATGAATGTGTTTTGTACTTACAGCGCAAATCCATTCGCTTACCGAACACAATGAACGTTCGATAAAGACGATAAATTGGAATAGGATCGAGCGCAAAATAAAATTAAAACTGTATACACATGCACTGAATCATGGGGTCAAGTGAACGTCCCACGAGGATTTGGCAACCGATACACGACTGTGCACTTAGGACCAGCCATGTTTGGACTTTTCGTAGGTACTGCCGCCGATGTGGTAATAGCCTTATATCTTAGCGGGAGCTGCGATTGATATGCTTATGAATGGTTCTATTATTATAATAGGTTAATTCTATAACCCCTCCCGTTTTATTGCACGAAAATCGTATTCAGAAATCGTTTATGCTTACCATCATGGAAATAAAGTTTTCTACTGAATCTCTGAGGGAAGAGGAATAGGAATAAATTTATGGCTTATTTCCAAATAGTTAAGCGTCACTCACACTGTTTGATGTATTCGTATACCTCTAAACCTTGTTTAGACGGGGAATAAAATTGTTTTATATTTTAGTATTTGTGCGTAGATATAATGCCTTAATAAATGCTATAGATATTAAGTGTACGTACTTATAGTCTCAACAGCAGCTCAACGGTTAATCAAGTGCTACCAACGTTCGCAAGTGGCTACAATCATGTGGAAACATCTCTGATATTTGGAGGAGAGCTCGTGAATTAGTGGAGCATACTCATGATATCAATAAGCATCGAAGAGCCATTCACTTACAATTGAACATCGTCTCACTTCGTAACCTCGGGCGACGAGGCTATCCACTGGGGATAAGGTGGCGATAACTGTTCGTGTTTATATCGCAACTGTACTCGCTGAATATTCTAAGATGGGGTGCTTTTGTACGGTTTAGTGGCCATACAGAGACGTAGTATTGATTCAGTGTTCGCACAATGTAGTGACTTTGTTGTTTCTATGTTAAGTGAAGAAGAAAGACACGCCCATTTAGCATAATAGTCTCTTGTACGGGTATTTAAAATATTTTTTTTATACTTACTTATATTACTCATCTTAACAATTATTGGATGTCAAACCTCAGTACTGCAGTCGCATAATGAAATCAATATGAAGATTCAATATGAATTTGCTCATTACACGTTTAATTGCATCGTTTTGTTATTAATTGGGAGCTTGGAATTTTATAAATTTTATGCCTGAAAAGCTTAAACACACACAGACAGCCAATTTATTTATTACTTTACATTCCTGAATCAGTACAGCTTCATTTTATATTTTCGATAAATATTGAAACTTCATTTTACAATAAATAATAAATCATCGGTTAAATATATATTATCAGTTGACCGTATACTTTTCGTAAAGCAAAGTACTTAGGATAAAATTCTTCATAATTTGGTTTTAACCGCTCCTTTAAGTGTCTATAATCTTATTACGTTCATCGAAGAATAACCTAAATAGCGTGGAGCTAAAGAAAATCCCACGTACTCCGAACAGATTAGAATCAATAAATTTTATAATAATAAGATGGGAAATTTCCTATTATTACAAGAGCCCTTACATTTACATTCACAATGGCGTCCTATTTCCTTCTTTCTTCGTTTCACAAAATCCTGCTAATAGTATATTAGGTATTCTAGGCACGCCCTTCCTCTATTACAAGGTACAACAAAGTGAGTATCTAAAAACAAAACATTTGTAAACTGTGCCCCGAAATTGAAACCAAATAGAGCTCGCTATAATACTTTCACAATATTATAATACATGGGTATTATATTCACAAAATTATTTCGTCTTTACGTTTCCATTTACTTTGATTCAATTGTATTGTATAAACATTGGTTTTCTTTATTTACGTTTTTCATAAAACCTATTAACAATGTGGGTATATAGAATGATCTTCTTTTTTATGGGATAAGCCGGTAAACGAATAGGCGGATCACCTGATGGTAAGCAAACGGCGTCGCACAAGGTTACCTGAAATACCACAGGCGTTACAAGTGCGTTACCGGCCTTTTTGGAAATTGAGAATTTGACAATAGGGTAGTTTCCTAAATTTTATTTTAATGTCCGTCGGGTACGTTAATTTAAAACTTTAGACACGTATTTTTTCTTTTCTCACAAAATTAAATATTTTCGTCGATATATTCATTTGAAATATCGTGTGACGTTACAGCGTGCCACGTTTTGTAGCACGTTATGACGTAAAGATCTCCCACTCCTAAACTAAAGCTACCATTTTATCTAAGTATTGCAACTTAATACGAGAAAATAAAAAAAAAGGTGTCTAATATTTTTTCATTATCTAACTGACGACGGACTAATTAGATTTTTAATTTTGATACCCTGGAAACTACCCAATTGTGGGAGATTTGGGCATTGTAAATGAGCCTCCGGTAACCACACTCAAACGACGTAACACAACGCAAGTTGTTTCACGTCAGTTTTCTATGGGGTCGTGGTATTGTGGCGACGCATGCCACATGTCAGCGGATGACGTCACAAGAATCCTACATCGCACATACAAAGTTTACAAGCGAATAAACACGTATAGAAAATCCTAACGAACAACCGTTGGGCAGAAAGCCCGCCAGGCACGATCACCTCGCCTGGTCGGAGGATCCTCCTTTTCCGATCTTAGGGAACTATACTCTCTGTTCCCTAAAGTGGTGACCCCGACGTGATTGGAAACAACCTTTACTTCACGGAGCAGATTAGAACCGTCATCCGTATCGCCATCCCTCTCATTCATCACTTCTCCGCTGAGCGGTAATCAAGTCGCAGCCAACCAGCATCCTCGGCCTCATCAGGGACCACCATTACCTGCAACGAAGTTGTGCAGCCTGGTTCTTCCCTACGGCCTCACCAGCGTCTAGGCACAGCACTTCTGCACACGGTTCTGAAGGACATCTCCTCCCGTCAACGCAGACGCCAGCCACTACGCACCTACCCTCGCAGCATCTATTCCCCGACTCACCGTGGGACACTGCGACCTCATCTCTCCGACTCACTGGAGTATCGCCCTGCACCGCTCACCCGACTCACTGGGCACTCAGCGGCACAGTTCCGACTCACTGGAACTAGGGACTTTCTACACTGGCTCTGGCACCGCTCATCTCAAGCATCGACAGCCGTCTCAGCGGGATCGACCTCCGGTCTTGGGAGGGAGTGATGTGGCGACGCATGCCACATGTCAGCGGATGACGTCACAAGAATCCTACATCGCACATACAAAGTTTACAAGCGAATAAACACGTATAGAAAATCCTAACGAACAACCGTTGGGCAGAAAGCCCGCCAGGCACGATCACCTCGCCTGGTCGGAGGATCCTCCTTTTCCGATCTTAGGGAACTATACTCTCTGTTCCCTAAAGTATCACTTCGGTCACTCGGATGGTTTATGGTTAAAAATACATTGCACGTGTGTTGGATAATATACTCTTCGCTATGTAGGTACTGTACATGAATGTAAGTGTTAGTTACATAATAGGGTTGTGCGACGAAGCTTCAAAGCGTCCATTTTAAATGCAAATAATGTTCGTTTGAATGTCCAGGCAGATCTCCATTAAATTTTAATTCAAATCCTTTGAAGAGTTACTGATACTTAGCTGGCCAATGTTTCCGCACTCTGTCGGAATTCCTGATTAAAGGAAAGGCATGAAAGTGATAAAGGGTTTTTAATTTGTCTTTTGTTATACGTATCATTTTAAAAATGTTCGTCCTTTCACGGGAGATCGAGTACTTTAGACTGTATTGGATTTTCCTGAAATAGTATACTTTTACAGTATGTGTATTACTTTTAATTCGATTCCTCTTTTTGATATTATACGTCTAATTAATTGGAAATACCGATGTGAATTGTAACTTTTCCCATTATATTATTATGTGAATTAATATACATTTTTTTTGATATTTTTTACAATTACAAATTACGTTATTGTTAAAATGTAATCTCCTTATTTCTCTAATTACTATGTTTAGGGCTGTGTCTACTCCGTTTCGTTTATAAAACCTTTCAACCTCTTCAAACCTCTGACCCCTTTGTTTATACATCATAAACCATAACCGGTAGCAACACAATTTCAGAAACCCATTAGCTGAGTGAGTTAATAACATTTTTTCGTTTAAATGGAATCCTTTTAAAGCAATCCGTTCGGGAATCGATTTTGGCAGACAAAGATGACTTTACGTATGTAAAATTCGGTCCTTTCCGGGCAGGAACTGAATGGTATTAGGTCCTACATTAAAATTGATTGCACGTGTCCATATCCTTTTTTGGGACTCATTTTCTGCAATATAAAAGGAAATGGGTCCAACCGTATTGAACTTCATTTTTGTTTTCCTACCAGAAAAATACAGAACTAGCTTATAGCGAGCTCATACACTAAACGTAACTTCGTTACCGATATTTCTAGTTTTTTTATTAAGTAGTTCTACTTACAACGACATAGAAAATTCACAATTGTGAATTTTAGTAATCCTAATAAATAATACTTAATCGATCTAATTACACTAACTCCTAACGTTTCATAGTGCAAACTAAACTACTATTGCAAAAAAGCACTACTACATCTATATACATAGTGCAAAAACTACTACCACTAGTTTGAAGACTTATTTTATACTACGAGTACAACAACGGTAGCAAAAAAAGCGTGGTAACTGGCTACCGTGGCCTATGAACGTTTGTAACAATTGGGGCATTACATGGTTCTTGCCGATTCTAGACTCTTCTACATCTGATCTTGCCCACGTAATGTCACTCCTTGCGGTCAACGATGGAGCACATCGTGCCATAAATATACTATTTACTCGGGCCTTGAAGACACCCAGGTCCCCAATACCCTTCAGGAAATACAGACTCTGGCAAAGAATTCCGTTCCTTAGCAGTAAGCCCAAGGAAGCTTGATGCGACGCGTTTCGTACATACATGTGGGTGGTGACTACCATGAATCGGTGACGCTTTGCCACTTTTCACCACTTATACACCGTCCCATGTAACTACACACTACACTATTAAGGTTATCGTACACCTAGCAAGCACGGGTCCGGCCTGGCTCGGGCAAGGCTCAAGTATGCACGGCTCCGGCACCGCGTTTTTTGCTTTGGATACAGTACAAAAACACGCCTACAGCTTTTTTGTATTGACGTTAATATTTCAGACGACATATGATTTAAAGTTCATATTTAAATGACAATGACATTGCTTTGTTGCAGTCGTGCCGCAGGCGTGCTTGTTATGTGTGCGATGACCATAGAGGTAAATACCTATTTTTTGGTAAACTTAAGTAAAAATAGCTCAATATTTAATTGTCTGAGCTACATTTGGTGGTATAATGTGTTATTACCCAAAGTAACTTTGAAAGACATTGCTGTGGAGCAATTAAATGATATACCATGTAACCACAAGTCACGGATTCTGGGTTATGAACTCATATTCTGTATTTGCATAGTCTTGTATATCAATGCGGTTTGCTTGTTTCTGTTATTAAACTTTAACTCAGCGTTACAATGTTCCGAAAACACACAATGCATTAAATTCACTCGTATGATTAGAATGCAAAACTGACTATGGAAGATAAATTAGGTTAGTATCTTCAAATGATAGTATAATTGGATTTTCTATTGCTTGAAGCTTGATAGTTTGTAATTGGACAAAATTAAAAAAAAAAATCTTAACTATAGTACCTCTCACGGACAGTGACAGACGGATAGTATTATGTATTAGACACATATTTAACTTATTTAACCAAAATGCTATGTCATGTCTTCGAATTCAATCCCAAGAGCTACATAATGTAAAATTACGAACAAATGTGAAACACGTAAAAGGTTTGACAATTCCTTGTTCCTTTAAAAAGTCAGACAATATTTTTCACTTTACGAGTATTTGCTTGTAACATATTGAACATTACGCGCCTTCGATGTTGTGTTCAATTTGTTTGACAAAGTGATCGAAAGCCTCTGCCGTGTTCCATTTTGAAACACCGTTTCACCTGTTATTGGCACCGACAAGTGGAGTTTATGTCGCCGCAAGTGTCACACATAAATATTTGAGAGTGTAACACTCGAATCGCACTGAACATGTCCAAATACATTTGATTGACCGCTATTAATGATAAGATATTGATCCAAAGCGGTCGACTGAAAGCAATAAGCTTGTTGACAACGGTCATCCAACAAAGTTTAGTAATAATGGCGACTTCTGAGTACACCTTTATTAAAAGGTAGATATTACTCGCTATAGTTTTACTTCAATAAAATTTACGGGTTAATTTTTGTTAAACAAACGTTTTGAAAGTTGCCCTCTCTCACTCGGCACTTCGGTGGGACTGTAGTGGCCGATGAGTGAACGAAACTTTTCCAACTATGAGCTCTAAAATATTCAGACCGAAAAGTATTAAAAGTCGATATAAATATTAAATTGTAAGCTCTTGGGATAAATAGTCTATAAAATGGTTGTAAGATGTTTCAAATGGCAAATGATTAGTTAAAATTTTACTACATACAAAATGTATGTTAAAATAAAATTATAGGCATCGAGACTGTACTAAAACGTAGAAGGTGAATTTATTAAGTATTTGTTTGTGAATTTTGGAATATATATAAGTATTCTGTCAATGGACTGTATTATTGGAAATAGCAAGATAGATACAAAATCTAAATAATAAATCTTTAATAAACTATGCTTAAACAAACCGACTTCAATCCATGCTTTTTAAGTTGGTTAATTAATTTATTTTTATTAATTACCCTTCTCCAAGTATAACGAACACTATGAAAGCCGCATCAAAATCGGTATAGGCAATCGCGCTATAATCACACACAAACATCCACAGGTCAAACTGTGAACACATTTTTTCTTTTTGAAGTCGTTTAACAACAGAACATATTTAGATCACAAGCACATGCTCTAAAAGACATCAATTTGCTCCATACAATTCCAATCTGTGTAAAAGTCCCTGTTAAACATAGCTACAACTGTTTTATTGGAAATCTTTTCAGTTCCAAACGACAAATATCTCGATTTAACTTTAGTAGACGTCTAACAAGCGATCTGTGCAAGACAGTGATGACCCGGACAAAAGAAAAGTAGCTTATGTTCTGCAGTTGGCACACTTGTAACAATGAAAACGACATGTTCTGAAACAAGGTGATCAAGTCTCAGGAACTCAACTTTTCTTTAGAAATCCTATGGCATTTTGTACCATTTATTTTTGAGGAGGAAATGACTTCTTCCGCCTTGGGTTAGGCGAGAGGGAGTGTCAGACTCTTACTGACTAAAACCCTCCCGTTCGTTCGTTAGGTGTTCCGCGGCTCCGTATCGGGCATCAGCCTTACTGGGCCCCATCTGTAGTGGTTTGATAGCTCTTTGAAGCGCGCGCGGAACGTGACGCACCGTACACAAGGGTCTGGTTCTGGTCGGGCGGCGAGCTACCCTTGCTCGCCGTCCGCAGACACGCATCTTTTGTAGTATAAGAGTTTTAGTACTGTTATATGACTAAGCACTGTATGGGTTAAAGATTAGACTTTAGTTTTAACTAAATCAACTTTAGGCTCTTTATCATGAAGAGAAAACTCAATAGTTCATTTTAGCATTAGTTTGCATTTAATTAACAATATCGATAAAAGTATTAGTGGGCTATGTTAAAACATGAATTTTTTATATTTTTCTAGATGAATGAAACGTGTGGATTGAACGTATATTTTAAAATTAATTACGGTCAAACCGCTAGTCGTTAATAAATGACTGTGGTTTATAAAACAAGTAGAAAAGTGTTAACGTAACGCTTGAGAGTTGTTCATGTGGAAAGGATGAATGAAAGTCGATTAATAAAGGGTATCCATTGACTGAGCGCGAGTGCTCGAACTCACTGCCACTCATATTTTATACCAACTGTTCTATAATATGACGTATGTATGTATGTATGTCCTTTTTAAAGATCAAGTATAATATAGAAAATATGCTTACTATATTCTATTTACGAAATAAATATTTGATATTGTGAAAATCATATTTTGAAATTTTAATGTCAAAATATTATTGGCAATTATTCCGGCATTGTCGGAATCTATCTCTATGTCTCCTATAGCAAATAAAATAAGAAAATGTAACTTTTGAATCAAAATTACACTCTAACCTTTTTGTAGTCTTACAAAAATACCTACGTGGTCCTAGAAAAACTCCTAAATATACCTATCGGAGTGTAATCAAGACGTCACAGTTCACACTTGACTGCAGTTTCTTTTATTCATGGGAACACCCACGTTAACATCTGATCAAGTGCTCGCCTCCAAATTTTCCTTCCCTTATCTGACAGCTTTCTTATCAATAAATATAAACGCGTAAAGTATCTATTTGTAGTACAAGTATTCCTGATATACAATTCTTAAGTAGGCATAAAATTCTTATTGATGTCGATATTGATATTATAAGGTAACAGGTAACAATTCTACACTGTAAGATATTTTCACTAACACGTGATTTTGGTAAGTATTTTGGTAGCCTTTTTGGTATGACAACAAGTTGAATAAGTACTACTTTTGTATAAACTTATGTTTGTAAGTTCATTCTCAGCAAGGTCAGTAGGATTTTTCATCATATTTCCTTTCTTTATTTGTATAACTGTTGATGAAGTACAACAGGACAAATTAAACAACATTAACCACAAACGGTGAGGAAAACATCCTCAAACTCGGCTTTAGTATCATCTTATCAATATTTTATTCAGTACTTGCTACATTGACAACTTATATAGCTGTGATCAGATTATGTTCGTATCTCATAAATATCATGTTTTAATCTGAATACAGAACAAAACGAAGCGTTGGCGCACAATAAAGAAAGCTTAATGTGAAGGTTCTGTTTTCTTGTCACGTTTTTCGCCGTTTAAACGTCCCTCCAACAAATGGCTCGGAACATAACTACATCGGCGACCGTATACCTACTAAGAGAAATAAAACAGGAGGACAGATACACACTTTTTGTCTTCGGCACAATGTCCCTCTATCTTTATTCTCTATGAACGATTGAAATCATTGGAAAAAATATAGTGAAACTTTTTTTGGAAGCTAGATCTTTTGTGTCCCATTATCGCTCTTTGAGTATTTAGCTCGATAACCAATCCAGCCGATAGCCTAATATTTTTACGAGACTTTAGGATTAGTTTTAACCAGGCCCAAGTTATTACATTTACCCAAGTTTGTTCATAGACAGAGTTAATGCGTGCCTATAATGCTATTACATATTTCATGTGCAAACGAGTAAGTTCATTAAGTGCAATCTCATGAACTTAAATGGTTTAATTTAAATAATAATAACATCAAAGATCGAATAGTTTGTCATCTTAAGTATAAAGGAGATGCTTTTAGCGATAATTTCGTGATTAATCACATTAAGAGCTTTAATGCTATGAATGAAATTATTGAGGTAACTTTCTTAGTATCGATCATCTGATTAAATGGTCCTAGATTAATAAAATAGTCTTATGGTGAAATATTAAGTTTAAAAGTTAGGAATGCGAGAAGTAGTAAAATTCACTTAAGCTGTACTTATTCGGAGTGAAGCAAGACGATGTCTAGATAAATAAGTTGGGAAGTAGGATTGTAATGTATTCATTCCAATCTCATCCTAAATCCTTTTTGTTATTTTCTGTCCCCAATCCAGACGTCTTTGGAAGGAGCAAACCTCCAAAATTGCAATCACGCAAATTGAAAATTAATGGACCGCGAAATCCAATTTTGCATTAAAGCTTTCTGGTAGGTAAGTAGGCACTCGCCCCTGCTTCGCTCGGAGTGGTCACGGTATCATACTTATTTACGGTTTTCGAGACAAAAGTGAATGAAAAATATTCACGTTCTTTTGCGAGTGTAGGATAACAAAGTAGAAAATTGTTTTTCGTGAGATGTTTAACGAAAATGAAATAATTTGAATAAACATACAACGAGTTATTCTACTAGGTATATTATTATAATATTATCTTTTTTAATGAGGGTTTAATTTTAGGTAGATTTATAACAATGCGTATTAGAAAAATATTTAATTAGAAAAATATATTTACAGACAGTTCTATTAAAATAAATTAGATCATAAATTCGTGTTTCTCGTTTGTAAGTGAAGTATTATGAAAGATGCGTATTTCACGGGCCATCAAAATAAATTGAACGTGACTTTGGCCGCTTTGCCGTTACGCCACTTTACACAATAAAATACATATTTTTAATATTTTTCGACTGAACAGTGAACACTAGAACACACAAGCTTTTTTAACTTATGTCACGTAGATACGGTCCGGTCCATAAGATAAATATGAAAAAGTATTTTTAGATGATATGCTTTTTAATTGCTGCTGTTGTTGAACAAACGTTTTATATGGCTCTTTGTATGATCAGACGATTGGTAGGATTTGAAATCAATTTCTAACGTTTGGTAAACGTACAAGCGACTATTGAATCAACCATGTTAAATATTCTTTTATACTGAAAGTCTATACCTAGGACCTAAATAAACAAGCGGCATCAATACTTAATTTACATAATTTGATTACGTAAAACCTTCGTCCACGCGATCTGTCTCCTTCGTAAATAATATGCCATGAACATACGCACACGTTCGTTTCTTCGATACCCTCTTAACTCGGGGTCAGACCCGAGAAAAGTGTCGTTTACCCTCACGTTATCTTCAACTTCCAATGTCCAAATTCGTTTCATTTCGTTACAAGTGAAATATAGTTAAAGTCAAAGACTAAAACTAAGTGTACGATACTCCTCGATTCTCCTCTCTTCAGTTTTTGGCTATAGACATTTTGGATAGGGCCCCGTCACTACGGCCGAGTGATATTAACTGGACTCGAAGCGTAGTAGAAAGTTTTTTTTATAGTCACGGTGTACTTAATCCTAAGTTAAGTGCTCGAGATTTCATAGGATAGCTAGGTACGAGAGAATTTTATGAGAGGAAAAACTATTTTCTGCTGAAAATCTTTAACCTCATCTTTACTTTCTTATCTCGTTTCAGTACGCTTAAGCTTTCGGGAAAATCAGCACTTAGTGTTAGCTATCGTTAAAAGAGTAAGGGCAAGAGAAATTCATTATAACAGAAGTAAACTTATCTTATAGAAGGTTTTAATAGAATTAGTAAATGACGTTCAGAAAATGAATCGAAAGCCATGTTTAATACCATACCTGTGTATTTTTTCACAATACCTATACATATAAATATAACGGTATAATAAGTAGAGATTCGATTGAACTTTTTTCTGTCCTCATTACCATAGAAATACTAAAGTACTGATAGAATTTTATAACATAACATCACGCCTTTTAACCCCAAAGGGGTAGGCAGTGCACGTTACGGTACTTAATGCCACTGGAATTTGAATTAATTAATTTTAAGAATTAATTTAGCATTTTATTTATTTATTTAATGCGCTTCATGCCTTAATGTACATTATGTGAACTTAATGTCGTAAGCATTTGCTCCCAGTCTAGCCTTTGGGTGATGCAGAGAAGAGTAAATGGTAGTTTTAGTATGAAGCAAAGAAAATTAGGTATCAAAAATATTCTTGCAGCGGTAAGTCCTCTCTTTGAGGAGTGGCTTGAGAGACGCTACGGGGCGTCCTCACCTACCGCCTGACGACTTACACGGGAAGTTTCGGTAGGTTCCTGTTTCGGATTGGACGGGAGGAAACGCCAGAGCGTCATCACTGCGAGGATCGCCCGGAGGACACGGTGGAGCATACGGTGGCGGTGTGTCCTGCATGGGCTCAGCACCGCCGTGTCCTCAGGGATAAGATCGGCGACGGCGACTTCTTGCGTCCGGCCCTGGTTTAGACCATGGTACGGAGCGAGGGAGACTGCGATGCTGTCTCCTCCTTCTGCGAAGCAGACGTGCTAGCTAAGGAGGAGGTGGAGCGCGTGAGGGAACAAACCTCTTCAAGCCCCGGCCGTCGCGAGAGACACTCCGGGGGTCGGGGATCGCGAGACGATGTCCGGCCACTGTAAGCACGGGCCTGCGGACGGCGAGCATGGGTGACTCGCCGCCCGACCAGAACCAGGCCCGAGCGTACGGCGCGTCGCGTTCCGCGCGCGCTTCAAGGAGCCATCAGACCACCACAGATGGGGCCCAACAGGGCTGATGTCGATACGGAGCCACGGAAGACTTAAAGGGTTGCCGGGACTCCGGCTCGAAGTGGTTGAATTAGGAACGGGGTGGTTTTCAGTCAGTAAGAGTCTGACACTCCATCTCGCCTCAACCGGGCGGGAGAAGTCATTGGATGATCTTCCCTCCTCAAAAAAAGGGTAGGTATAAAAAAATAAAAAAAAAAATAAATAAAATTTTTTAATTAACCTGCTGTACCCCTGTTACAAACAACTAAATAATTTATTTAGATTTACGGTCAGGCTTCAAGCTTAATTGTTGAATGTAAAAGGTTCAGCAAACCTAGCTGCGGTTAGTTTTGGATTGGTCCGGTTTAAACACATCGATAGCCAGTATGCTTCAGCAAACACGCTAACGGCCCGACTGGTCATACGAATAGAAAAAATACTGGGTTTGTGGCTGCAACTTCAAATTTTCTAATTTTTGAAGGTCTCTCCGCTCACAAAAATGTGTGAATCTAAAAGTAAATGTTTTTGTCATTTATATTAATACTTCACAACGATGCTTGCACTACGTATTGTGCTGAAGTGTAAAGAAATTGACACGTTTTTTGTTCGGCAACGAATGATAAAAATCTCATAGTTGATTTTCTGGATGAAATCTATAAAGGAAAGGGAAACAAACATCCGTTTATATATATAATATTATTTAGGACCAGTATTTAAATATTTCTATTGTAACAGAAACAACACGGAAATTTTATACTCTTGTACATACTCTTGCAGTACATACCTCAACATAATAATATGGCCGCATTAACTTAATGTCACTGTGTCTAAGTAAAGTACATTTGTGTGTTATGCCTAATTCAAAAACCATGTTTGAAGTAATTAGGACTTAATGGCTAGGGTACATTAAAAAGGGGGAAATGCAAAAAATGTTGTGTACCGGACTCTGTTGTTAATTAATCAAAAATGTCAGAATGATTCAATGCTTTCAGACTTCCAATGTTGCTATAAGTAACGAATGGAGTTTCTTGCTCGTTCTTCTCCATTAAAATCTACATTTTTGAATGAGCACCTAGCTTCACCTAGTTTCACTGACGTACTGACTATTATTTATTTTGTTTTTGTTGACGTTTCAAAATTACCAAATTATGGTTTAATTGAAATAAATGCTTTGACTTTTTTGCTATAGTGGGATACTGTGGACTTTTCTTGTAGATGAATGTGTATAAATAATGAGTGAAATAATTAAAGACAATAGTCGTTATTAACTGGATACATTAAAAAGTGCGCTGCGTGTAAATATTGAGCTGTACGTTTTAATACTTGTACAAAAAAGTTAAGAAATGAATTAAAATGCATTATCTTCAATATGGTTAATAATTGTCTCAAACATCATTAATTTAATATTTTTTCCAATAGTAAATCTCAATAACACAGATTACACACACACTTCATCAAATTCGTATAAAAATCTGTTCAGTCATTTGCAACTTCACTAACAAGCAGACACACAAGAATTATTTTATACGATTGTAATATTAACGTAGGCAAATATTTTTTCCCAATGGGTAATGCGGAAAAATATACCAATACGTTCATAATAAAAACCGAATATATCAAGTGGAAATGGTGCAGTATTATCGCAGCAATGTTCCATAAGCACTCCTCTGGGAACAGACGCTGGTTATAACCGTATGGCGCTTAATTAAACTGACTTTTTAATTATGAGATTGTCGCCTTTTTAGTCGGCTAGACCACTGGATATCAGTAATGGTTCAATTATTACAGAACTGCTTTTAGCACAATACTGGAATCGTTCTATACAGAAAAAAAAACTTTTTTTTAGTTTTCCTCTTTGCTTGACTACGTAAAGCGTTGTATGCAATATTTATATCAGTATTCCCTTTAACGTTAGCCTACTGTGAGTAAACAATCAATAAATATCTCCACTTTTACCACCAGTGGGGTAAGGGCCGTGACAATTAATATTCATTAAATTAATTTGAATATCGATGTGGTAAGGGAAAAACAATGAAATAAATACAATTTAATATACATAGATGCCTTTACAATTTGAATTCAGAATAATAAATAGAATGTTTGGAAATTATCTTTTAGAGTATTTGCTACGACGTCAAATACCGCGTAGCAAAACCGCTACGGCGTAGGCGGTTACAATGATGGAATCGTTATTCGAGTAGCTATTAAGTCACAAAAAAGTAATTTACATTTCATTCAGACCATGGCGACGAAGCGCCGTTGATCCTATAGTATCTACTTGATAATTCCATTAAACAAACAGATAGATCATTGAGAAAATTATGCAAAATCACCCAACTCTGTTTCAAATCGCTATTAATACCCGTGAGAAAAAGATGACTGGCGCAACTGCCCTCGTCCCGGCTCATACAACCACTGTACCTTTTTTAAAACATCATTTAAAAGCGTTCAATGGTTCCGCAGAGATCGGAATCATATCAGAGCAAATATTTTACCTCTTTTAATGACAGAATGAATATCACAAAATGTAAAAAAAATATGAATTTATTTTTGTGTTTTTGATGAAATTCTGCAGCTTGTTTTTTATAGCTATGTTTTGTTTATAGTGTGTTATTTCTATTAATAGCCAAAACTACAGATTGTTACTGAAAAATTGGTTATAAATTATAATTATCATCAGTCTAAATTTACAGTTGTAACATAAATGTGTATAAACTCGTTCCTCCAACAACGTGTATTGTCATTTATTTAGCTCTCATAAATAACGAGGCTCACACAGTGACGGTTACAACAGTTACGCCCCGGTGGACATTGTGCCTTACGCAAGTTAATGCTTTCTGCCAAACTGAATACCCACAGTCTCCAGATATTCATAATTAAATTCTAGTTAGGAAGTAGGGACGCCTGTGGCACAGAGTAGCTTTTCAGAGATGGAATTTAACAATTCACACGAAGTTCCAACTAGAGACGGAGAAACTATAACTTGGAATAATGGCATATGTATAATAGGTTGGGTTGTTGTTACAGTTTGTCTACGGACTCCTTTGTTTGATGGTGCGGCTACCGGTCGCTATTCCACGCTTCTCAGCGTTCATTGCCATTCGAGACATTAATTATTGTTACACTATTGTTATGGAATTATTTGGGCTGAAATTTATGGAGATGCGATTACTTGGGAGTTGCGATCGTTACGACGTGGATATTAAGGTATTATATTCAATTGTCCGGTCTTATTACGTACCTAGACATTTATGTTTATTACTTTACATTTATTAAAGTTCTTTTCATCAAGAAAATACAGATTTTACGCACGATTAGATACTTGAAAATCATAAGTCCCCGCAAAACGCCTACTCTCAAAATAAAGAAGTTTTTATAGTGGATTTAATAGTATATACAAGAGATTATTTAGATTAGAACCCTAAACTTTGAAGCCAAGTTTGAATGTATTTCAAGTATAAAATAAATAAGCATATATTTGGGTACAAGCGTGCGCACATACCTCACTACAAGTACTGTCTCGCTGTGCCAAAATATGAAATTCAAATTTCGAGTGATGCACCTCAAGTCGTTACAAACTCGTTTGGTTAGCCTTTGCTGCACTTGATGTATTTACATTCGCATATATTGCAGGCAAAGACACCAGATATAGAGATATGCTAAGAAAATATTGCAAAAAATTATGTGTAAATACTCATGTTAAACTCTCGTTAGTTACGTGAGATGGATTCATAATGGAAATAAATATACGTAAGCACTTTAAAAAGTCTGAATTATAAAATTATTTCGTATAAATTTGCAAATTTACTTACAATATTGACTGAAGTAAAACTGAATTTGATGTCAATTTATTTCAATAGAATTGACAACCAGTTCAGAAGATTTTATTTTATTAAACTTTATACAATCTTAAGATTGTATAAGATCGTTATGTGATGTCGAAAAATAGTGTTAAAGAGGAATAAAAGTTGAAATAAGTAGGGTAAATGTGGAAAAAAGTCTTAGCATTAAGGCAAAAATAGTTTTGTACCGATAAAAATGCTATAAATCTTTTCCTTTTCCTTTGATTGAAAACAGATAACAGTTAGTAACGTGTCTACAAAAGTGTGCGCTGCCGATAAAACTCTAACAGCTCACAAATCGAAGACTCACAGGGTCGCAGCCATTGATACTTAACCGCGCATAATATTTTCGTGAAATTTGCATCATCGTTTTGCGTCAAATGTCGAATACGATTTCCCTTGTAGGCACGAACAGGTCTATTTCCATTTTCAAATGTCGGCCCGAAGCTAGAGGCTCAAGTGTTCCGTCAGAATATTTGAATATTTTAACATCGACGCCAGCGCCAAAATAAAATATGAATTTTTATTTTGTTGGTGAGTAATTCGATGAAAGATATCGTTATATGATTAGGCACGGTTGATTAACTCTTTAGTTTTTCGATGGACTGCAAGCGGTCGATAAACTCGATTACGCGAATAACAAAATTGTATGTGTCGGTTTCAGTTAGGTATAGTTTTACACACAAAGTAACAGAATCTAATCTAACTTTAGAATAAATTAAGTTTGTGTTTGGTCGCCATGTTAACTGTACCGTGTGAGTTTGTGGGATGAAAACAATTTGAACACCGCCAGGGCCCGACCACTTTTATAGTGACCTCCGTACGTGGACCGAATCCAAACCACAGGGCATTAAAGCTGCAATAGGCATATTGCGCCAGCGCCCGCGGCATTACATGCTAAATTCACAAACTTGACAACTCCTCGCCTTGTGGATATAATGCTGTGCTATTGTATGCTGGTTTTACATCGTTTATTATGAGTTCACATTGAAACAATGACGAAATATTAAATTTAAAACAATTTGCTACTGGTAGGTACTAGGGCATTTTCCGTTGTTTTGAATTTATATGGTAGTAAAAATTGTAGTTCATTTGTATTAAAAAAAATTTAGGATATGATTGGTCAAACAAAGCGTTATTCAATTGTCCATTCAATTGCGCTATTGTAGTTCAATAGTTTAAACGTTTTAAACTATGACGGTAAAATATTCCCGTAAATTACGGGCAATTGATTTGACACAGGTAGTTAGGTTGACAATGGATTATTTAAAAAAAAATAGATAAAAAATGGCACAACTCACCTTCTAGTTGGAGAGTTGGAAAATATGTATATCGGTATAGTATTCTATTAAAATGAACGAATGAATTTGTGTACCTTATGTTAGTAGGATAGTGTGGTCGTTGTTATTTCTACTATTAAGTACTAGCTGTTGCCCGCTATTTCATTCGCGTGGAATTGTGATTCACAGCTCCTCCCCCGTAGCCTATATGTTGACCCAACCTGTTAGTAATATTCATAAACAATTTTAAGAAAATCCATGTAGTACTTTTTTAAATCATACCGGACATACATTCAGAAAAATAGACAAAAATTTTAAAAACCTTAATTTTAAAAATAGATTGTAGATCACGCCTAAAGTATTCTTTTTAAAAAATATTCAATGTACAGTTTTGACTTTTCTACGATTTTAATATACATATGTATATGTAAATATAGATTATTACACCCAATAGGAAAAACTTACATAAAATTACAGACATTAAATACATATTATTATAAAATAAACATATAAAATAAAATCTACAAAAGAAAATACACATTCTATGTGAATTCTGAATAAAGCAGATTTCATTAGAAAAACTCGCAAAGATTTATACAAATAGGTAGAGAAATAACCATGTTATTAGCTAACAAGAAGCAAATGTATTCGTGTTTATTTTAAAACAAGCTACCATTGAGAATATCTTTTTACATTTCTGTTTGCAATCTTGTTTGAAATCTTCCTAGTTGTTTAAGCTCGCTTTATAAAAGTACAGAGAGAGACGCTACACACGACAGCGAAACATTCAAGTAAAATAAGGCTAATTATTGTGTGTTCCGGATCTTCCAAACGTCACTAATTTGAAGGAAAAGAGTGTCATAATTAGTTGACTTCTCCTTCGCCACACGAACGTGCAGGAAGCACTTAATTGCGATCCGAGCGCTGGAAGACCGCTATATATACTCACATCATGCATATTTGTGTACTTCTTATTGCAACAGAATAGGGTTCAAATTGTGCCGAACCGTTTATAGACGTATTCGAAGATGGAGTGCAACGTTGCAGAGTTAAAATTGAACACATGGTGCCAGTCAGCGATGACATGATAGATGAAATATCAGTTTCTGGAAACTTCTAACGAACGTGGGATTGTCACTGCCACCTCGGATTACTTGAAATGTAGGAATGTAGAAAGATAGCAGCATATTCCAATTCTATTAATGGCTATCGTTTCGTGACAACAACAGTGAGAATAATGTAATAAGATTAACAGGATTAAACCGTTTATTTATGCTAATCTCGAAAAGTAAAAAATGGAGACAAACGTGCCGAGCAAATTAGAGGAATTAAGTCAGGATTTCAGACTAATTAATGATGTTACGACTAATTTATTACAAACTGGCAGTATGTGCTGTAGATATGACTACATACATGTGATGTAACCAGATATCTTTAACCTGTTTTGTTTGTTATCAACAAATATAAGTTTATTCCTCAATAATCGATCAACTCGTTTTAGCCTACCCCTTAACTACTATCACTTCAATTAACAATCTTTATTTATGAGCTAATATGCTTGTAAATCTCCGTGTCACCGACCTTCCTCATTAATAAACAAAGCAGGCTGACATTGAATGCCGACCCTTCCTTTACTACCACGACCTGTACAGTAATAACTTAGAGTTTAGGAGTACGCTCGTAACACCGTCATTTGTTAACATATTTGATTAAAACCTGTTATTCATTAAAATTATTAATAATCACCTCACGTGCCCCTGGGATAAATTGGCGGAAGGTTATATTGAACTGAGCCGTTTTTAGGATATAATTCTGTTTTCGTTGAGAAGATAATATAAAACGTATCATATTGATTATATTAATTGTACATGTACGATTTTATAGGTTCAATGGACGTATAAATTACGAATATATATGTATGTTTGTCGATAATATTGAATTGAATCTTATTTTTATTATGTAAAGAAAGATGCTTACAGTTTCAACACTTATTATTCAATTCATATTTATTTATTTACTAGGTTTTTCGTCCGCGTAGAATATGTATTTTAGAACCATTTTTGTTTTAATATTCTAAAATAAAGGTGGCCAATGTTAGTCCTTAGTACATCAGCTACCTGCCAATAAAAGTTTTGCAAAAATCGGTCCAGCCATTCCAGAGATTAGCCAGTAGAAACAGACAGACAGACAAAAATTGTAAAAAATGTTATGTTAGTGTATATTCATATGCATGTAGTAAATAGCAGTTATTTTAATATTACAAACAGACACTCCATTTTTATGTATCTGTATAAATACATAATTATACTTGCTAACACATTAATTCGCCCCAAAATCAACCCCGAAATAAAAGATTGCTAGTCACAGCAATAATTTTATGATATCTTACGAGATTCGGTGATTTGTACGTAACGAGCGAAACAATCAACTACGAATTAATGCAACAAACGAAACGGTAAATTAATTACGTCGTTCATAACACACTATTTTCAAGATGTGGATATTAATTAACGTCGTAGTACATTAAATGTTTGCTTTTGATTCGGTAATGTAGTCACAGTGGTTCCCCATCTATAGTGTGTTGCATACATATGTATATATGTTATAGTTTATGGTGATTGTTTATGTAGCTGCTGTGAGAGAATACTTAGTGCTAAATTTGTTCTGGATTCCACGTGTATGAGTGTCTGTCTTTTAAACTACTGAAACAATTTGAAGTGTTTCAAAATAAGCTAGAGAAACGTACTTGGACAGACTTTGATGTTGTCCTTTTAGTTATTTCTCTATTAATATCCCTTTACCTCATATTTCACAAAATTTCAACAAACACATTTTGCGTGAAACAAATCTAAAAGCGTTAACTGCTGACGTAACAAAGGCTTAATTGTATGTGACATTTACGAGACAGATTCGTCCACACGCATACCTAAATAGCTTATAAAATTATTATACAACGAAATCCGCAGCGCTTTGAACACAGTGACACGTTACGGGGAACTTCGGCACGGCGAATTTTTATGAGTGTCGCCTCCATACGACACACCAGGGACCCGGTGGCTTTTGAAACGACTGGTAGTCAAAGAGAAATGGAGATTTCCCAGTTACAAATGTGGAAGCAGTAGGTAGAGCTCTATTTCTTCGCGGATTACTTTCTCGAAAGCACACTTGTAACGCGCGTGCCGGAATTTTTATTACTCGCGGTTCCCAGAGGTACAGTTTCACGACAGAGATACATTCGAATCATTATGTTTTGTAGCGACTGTACACGTTACTTCGGAATATGACTTTAAATAAAGAAACAGCTTCTTTGAAGACGGGAGCGTACAATGCTTTTGGCATAACAAATTTTATTACATGCTAATAAAATATTTAACGTCAGGATTTCGTTCTGTTCACTGGATTTATGGCGGCTGCTTATTTAGGGTTAATTGTATAACGCAAGCCAATTGATTCAACATTAATCAATTAACTGATAGCGCATCAATTAACAGCGCAATGCATAGTTTATCATTTGACGGTTGTTGAATAATAGAATCTTACGCAATAATTAAATGATGATTTAATCATTCCACGAGATCCCCGTATTTATAGTAATATGTCTCAGGTTTATGAACTTTGTCGGTTATGAACAGATTTTAAGACAGTTGTTTTACTTTTTTTATGAATCGAGTTTTTGTAAAATTTCAGTAATTAAACAGATTAGTATAAATTTATTCAAATAAAAAAATGTAAATACTTATTAAAATGGATCTTGCGAAATCGATTAAAGAGAAAGGTTTAAATAAATAATTTCCTGTAAACTCAACACTGGAAATGCATTTCCAATCAACCGCGTACGTCGCGGAGAACCTAACGGGTTACCGGGGCTCCAGCTTGACGCGCAGGAGAAGAAACGGGGTGGTTTTTAGTCAGTAAGAGTCTGACACTCCCTCCCGCCTCACCCAGGCGGGAGCAGTAATTCGATGATTTTCCCCCCTTAAAAAAAATCATCCGCGTACCTGAATATGGCAAAGGTTTCTGTTAAAAGTATTTCTTTTTTAATTTACCTTAGTTAAAGTCCTTTCCTTAGCGTTAAATATACCTACATTTAAAACAGTTACTGATACGAAAATAGTTTCGAGATTACAGGTACATATATAGTTTGTAACCTACATGGCTATCTCCAGAGTCCCATAAGATCCAACCCGTGTTAAATCACACATAAAACATGGTCGCTGGCACTTACGTGGAACATAACGCTTACTAGGTCGTACGTCTGTCGTGTACCGGCGCGCGGTGGGACACTCCCAGCAGCCGCGCCGCCGCTCCCGTCGGCCCCGTGCCCACACTCTAATAAGTAAAATCGGCCCGAAGCTCCATTCCACCTAAATCTTATCATACAAAATTTCATAACAAGTAGGTGCAGCGCCCTTGTTACGTAGTTACTCCCGACGCCCGGCTCGCCTTTATTAAGGCTTGATGAAAACTTTACATCATCATATTTTCTGGATCGTTCACCTAAATTAAAGGTAATTTATATCCCAATGTACACAGGCGGTGCCCGTTCGAGCTTTATTAAACAAATAAAGTAATGAATTGGTGAGCTTTCATAAACAAGCGTGCAGAAATTTGAAACTTTATTATTTACGGACGGTAAAAGACACAATACTAAAATAAATGAAGGGTTTCAGTAATGGCTTCGTAAGGTTTGTTCAGTTTATTTACTGTGGCTAGACTTTTGAAAGTTGGGATGTTTATCGTGTTTACTACAAATTCTGTTTTCATATTTTGCTTGTATAGCAGAAACTTTTGCGTCAGCAATAATGTGGAATGATAACACAAAGTGAGTTAATTAGTAAATTTCATATTTAATTAAACAAAACACGGAGTGGAAGGAGGGTGCCATGACACAGACACCAGGAATGAGGCTCATTGTGTAGCTAGCGACTAATATCAGCGGCATATCGCAGCCGCGATGCGGGCGAGTTCAATAGACTGTGATAGTGGCCTGAGTGCGCGCAATGAAAGTTTGGCTGTGTACCAAAAATATTAACACAAATTTTAGTATAATCCCTGTGTGCAGAGTAGCGTGAAATTAAAAATATAAATATTGTGAGACACCACAGCTGGTATTAATCCGAGCCGGCGAGATTACCTACAGCACGAAGAATAATCACACACGCGCCCGCGCCCGCGCCGCCTCATAATATTACTAACGATATTAGCCGCCCGCGCCGCGCTACACCGTAACATAATATATCCGATTGTACTTATTAATAGGAGGGTTCTTTCATTAGCATTATATTTTTAAAAGTGTTACGCGTTTCGGTATTACGTACGTGCCTACTGAGAGATTGTGTTTTAAAATTGAAATACACCGATGTTTTTTTATTACTGCTATAAGCTTAAAACTTTTGAAAGCAGGTTGCATTTACGTCAAATATACTGGTACTTGATGACCTAAAAATTGAGAAAAACATTTTTTATACCTCATATTGACTTACAGTGACCATCCAGAAATAGGTTTGACTTTCAAATTAGAGGGCTTGAACAATGTCTATCAGTAACATCGGAATATTTAAATAATCTCCAATTATTATGAACTCCTTTTGACGTTGGCGGTCCACAGAGCTTAATTGGATATTGTACGTACACTCGGCAGCGAAATAAGTGTGCAGGCTAACTACGGTTAATTTAAAACTATGTTGTGGATTTGCGATGTGGTGTTTTTGATAATATTATCTTGTTTCAAGATATTAGTGTGCACAACTTTAAAATCAATCTTTTTATTAGTTTTTGAGTTTCTTTATAACAAATAAGTTTTATTTCAGAGAGCATAGTTCTGACAGTATATTACCGACGTACAGCAAGACACACAGATAAACTAAATCAATTATGACCACAGACGTCAGTAGCGGAGATTAGTTTGATATAAGAAAAAATAAATCAGTGCCACTAGTGGCGAAAAACACAAACTAATTTGCGTTCTATTTGTATTACAATATTTCATTACTTAGCAGTCCTCTAAAATATTACGGCCAGTATTTACCTATTTGATTTCCATAAACCAATTTTAAAAACGAAAATAAAATCAGTGAACTTTATAACACCGAAGAATTTCCCGCACACTTAATCAAGCGCATCATACTTGTATCATATTACTACAGCGCGCTTTGTGGCTAATAAATGACGTAATATATCACTATGTATTAAACGCTATGCTCAAGCGACACTGCAGGTGCGATTAAGTCGGCGTACGATGTACAATCCTGGCTGTTGATTTATACCGCTCGCCTCGGGGCCCCGCCTTACTTTATTATGAATCACAATACACAATGCATGTGTCACCGAGCTTATCATTCCAAGTTTCGAAGGTGTTTGTGAACCGGATTATGTTGAGCACTGCGATATTGTTGAAAACTAGCTGCGGATTCCAGGGATTCTATTAGGTGAATGAACCTTTTTTCACTATTTTCAGTTCATTTTTGTTTAGATTAAGGTCGTTATAAAACAAAATTAGCAAGTAAATACTAAAAAGACAACATTGCAATAAGAGCACTTCAAACTAATTAGTTGCTACTACACTGCACTCTTAACAAATTTAAACCACGAAATATATGGAAAACGTAGTTTCAAGCAGAGCTTCCCACTAATTGTGACTCTTCATTATCATTTATAATTATTCCAAACAGAAACTGCTTGCATAAAAGTAAGTTTTATTACTCCCGCATATAACGAGTGGCATTTTATGGCGCGTGTTACTTATAATATATTTCTAAAGTTGTTGTACTTTTTAATATTGCTTCTTGAAAATACCACAGCAACGAGCAAAAGATCTTCAAGTTTGAGAAGTCTCAGAGATTCACAATATCTTCGCGAAACTTTGCATCGTTTCCAAGATTTCCGCGGTTAAATTACCCACGCTTTCACATCTTTTTCTTGGTCCTTTTTGAGGTTTCGGTGGGTGGCGGCGGAATCCATACAATACGTTTTCCCGCCTCTCTATCAGAGGTAGTTTATTTTCACATGAAACCTTTGCAAGTTTTTGAAATATTTACTTTCTTTGCCAGGTAAAGGTGTCGCACTTCTCTCAACCATATCGCTTTGAGCATCGAATCATATTTATTTAGAATAAATCTTCTTCAAGTATTTATTTTTGCGAGTGCAAAGTTTTTTTTACCACATAGCCTTCTACGTCCTCTTGGATGGGAAGAATAGGTTCTATTTGAGTAAAGCCAAATGGAGCTTCGACAGCTCCTAATTTCAGTAACTTCTATCCAAACTGAAGTTCGTGGAGATTTGATCTCAAAACTGAAAATAAAACATCAGCATTGGCGTGGCTTTTCCCAAACTCCATTATTGTTTGTAGACTTTTATAAGGTAAGTTTTAATTGTTAAGAAGATATAGTATTTTCAGCCTGCTGCTAAACATAGTTATTTCTAATTTTATGTTTTTCTCAAAAAAGGGTAAAAATTAACAAAGTTGTTTTCACTCTTTGTATTACAGATGGTGGTTGGATTATGACAGTATGTTGTTTAGAATTATGCTATATATGTATAGACAATATATTCGTAAAAACAGTAAAGAAATGTACAAATAAATCTACCTACTTACATCATGTAACCTATCTATAATAAATCAGTACGATGTTATCTTTGTAAAGAAATTCCAGGATTGACCAATTTATAACTATAATTCATGAAATGTATAAGAAATTGTGGGTAGCGATGAGCCTTGAATAAAATCACACTTTCCAACAAAAGTAATATAAGATTTCCCCCAACTAGAGAAAGTTACTAACAGCGATTAATCATTAATAAGACTAACTTTTGTAATAGGTTTCAATCTTACTTGATGTCTAAATAATAACAATCATAAAAATGTGATTATTATATTTGATAAAATTCTTCAACTCTTGCTGAGCTCACGAAGTATATTGTATTGCTAAAACAATTAAGTAGCGCTAAATATTATAACTACGCTTGTACAATAAAAGCCTATTACGTCCCTATCAACAAGAGTCGGTACAAGTGTCTATACTGTGCAGGCTTTTAATAGTTATTTTATTATTTTCATGCAGCAAACTCAATGCATGTCAAAGTATTTATCACACAGAAATATTATATATCTGTGATTCATCATTAAAGATAACTCTCGAAAACTTGCGATGTTGCAATTTGATAAACAAATGTCATGTTAATGAGAAGGAACGGGGTGGTTTTTAGTCAGTAAGAGTCTGACACTCCCTTCCGCCTCACCCAGGCGGGAGCAGTCATTCGATGATTTTCCCCCTTAAAAAAAAATGTCATGCTAATGACGTCAGATCTAAATTACAAGGAAAGACAAATATCTCATTTCCTACTGAATGCAATTAGTTTTCTTTTAGTTACCAGATTAAAAACAAATGTCACGGCGATGACGTCAAACCCGAAATAAAACCTAAGCCAAGGATTTGTAACATAATAATAATATATCTATCTATACTAACGTGCTGTTATGATCTTTGAATGTACTGGACTGATTTTGAAAATGTTGTTACTACCAGAATGCTAACAATATATGCGAGTAATAAAAATATGATATTTGTACTGGACTATCTTCAGGCAACATCTTCAAAAAGATACAACGTTTCAATTATAGTTAATGGCAATGTTTTGTAAAAACCAAAATAGAAAAATGTTCCGAGAGAGCAGCACACAATTCGGAGATGAACAAGCGAATGTTAAAAAGAGCAATAACCACATAAATATCGCAAATGAAATGGCTTAGAAAAGTAAGTTCCAAAACATTTATTACAGTTTGTTAACCAGCAAGGCTTTCCTTCAAGTTATCCCATCACTAATTGAATCGATACTGCCGATATGGTATTATATCGATTAGAATTGTGTGACTTATCGTAACTCGACAAAACTTATCGAATATATTTTCGGCGCACAAAATGGAGTTATTTTTTGTGTAGTGTAAACGTATTGATGGGTATTTACACGCTTGTGTGAACTTCTGGGGGGAGCAGAGATACTATATTAGATGTCAATCATAGTTGCGAGATGTGAGATGAGGTTTCTGTTGCTAAAGTCAAACTGTTTCAACTATTGACGTTTAACCCTTTGTGAATCACGTTATCCATTATTAGCTTTCGCTATTTACACTATTTAAGTTAGTTCAGTCTATACGTTTTGGTTTAATTTTAAATTCTAAATAGAATACCTAATCAAGAGCAAATAGAAGTGCGAGTTCAGAACAAAATAAAAAACACTGGTAAAATTTTCAATTAAGGTAAACAAACTGTATACAGATGTTAGCTTTTAGTTTAAATTAAAAAAAACACATAGCTTACATCTACTAAATGTTTTTAATAATGGTTAGTGCTTAAAAAATTGTGCACAGGTTGCAAGTGATAGCGTTGGCATTTACCCGATACGCTCACCACACAATAATGTAGACACGAAGATGCTACGCGTGTAGCGCTGTGTGGCGCCGTAGCCGTAGACAGCTGCTACGTATGCTACGACATTCGGAAAATGAGCGCTACGTCTTTAATATCACTTATATACATTAATAATGAAACTGTGTATTAATGAATTGAAATACACTAAGAAACGTAAAAAAAGTCTACATTTAAGCAAATGTGTGCTAATTACTCGTTTAGCATTTAAAAGCTAGTTGGTCGAACAATTATTTTTGCTGCAGCTTACATAAAACGCGAACGTACATTTTGCATTACATTTCAATGTAAATAGTTGCTCTGTAATCATTCTGACACTTGTTAATTAGTGCTTACTTCGGAGGGAGAGAATTTATGTTTATATAACAACGCAACGGTCGGAATAGCAAGATGAGAAACAAGAAGTGTCTGTAATTAACATAGTAATTATAGGCGTCTAATTGGCTCACTGTTCATGCCTTGAGTATCAAACGGGCGTGACAGGACTAAAGAGTGGCGGGCTTCGGCGTACCAGTATAATAGCTACGACATTTAATTAAGTAGATATCGTGGCATCAATGCGCTGACGGCTCTACATGGCACGTGATTGCGCTTAACGCCAAAATATTAATTAATAAAAGTCGAACGATAATATTACGGCGGCCGCCTGTTTATTTTACGATATTTTTGAGACACTTGATGTTCCAAATATGTACCTAAGTTTAAATTAACGTAACGTCATAATTAATTAAACTTTGTAATTAATAACGTAGACAATAGTTAAATATTTTCCATAAATCATCAAAAATAAGTACTGATCTATAAAGTCATTGTTAGAACTGAAATGACACGTTTTAAAGATCAAGACGAAGATTTAATAGTTCAGCACATAAGAACAATTCTACTTGTCTCCTAATGTAAAATGTTCAAAGATGGGTGAGAAGTGAACCGAACGTAATAAATTACAATCTACCGTTCATTCGCTGCTCAACTCTTCATTCGTTCACTTCGAAATTCAAAGTTCAATTCATATTGCCTCAATCAAAAGTACGGACAGGCTAAGACTTCTTACTTTTGTAATAGTTCTCTGCTTTTAGTGAATGCTCCACATTTAAAGTTTTAGTTACTTCGTCAGTAAAGTAAGTATGAGAAAAAGAGCTCGTTACTAAATAGATAAGTATAGCTAACGAGATATTTAATTTTGACTTTGTTTTCAAAGGAGAATTTTGAATTGTGTAATAATTATGAATAGCTGTAAAGGCAACTTTGTCAATTATAGTTAATTTGTAACTTAATAAAATAGTGTACCTAGACTTTTCGAAATTTGTAACTTCAAGTTAGGTAAACATGACTGTATAATAAGATGACTGATTAATTTATAAGAGACAAGAAATGACCAGTTATGAGAGTTACGAGGTTTAGAGAGACAGGGAACTTGGTGTATCGAGTTAGCAAAACTCCCACCACAAAGAGGTATCATTTTAAAATTACGTAACCGGCAAAACAGAACAGTATTGAGTGATATGAAGATGAATAGGAGTCCATATTAAATTGGATCCCGTGGTTCATTGATTTTCAATTTGTATGGGGCGTGCAATGTTCGACGGGAGGACATTTGGGTCTCAAATAGGGAAATAAATCTATGTACAGAGGCCTTAGTACGAGTTTCTTTTACGTTTAAAGTAATCGTAACGAGTACGCGTTCGGCGTTCTGATTGGTTGGTTCATTGGCGCCGGCCAATCAGTGCGCCGAACGCAGTTTCGTTTCGAATACTTTAAACGTAAAACAAACTCGTACTAAGGCCTCAGTACAATGTACAGAGTAGCGAAATAAACCACTTTGCGGAACTATTAAGCTATGCCAGCTATTCCACGATTTAATAACTGCACAGATTGGTTTATAAATGGGAATTAGGCATGTATTGAGGGATTTATTCGTACATACCTATTCATGTAACCAGACCGGTGTAACCAGTTTATAAATAAAAACCGTAATATATATTATAATAGTTATAATTACGTAGTATTTCTTTCAGCGAACTTCACGAGAAGCACTACTGCTTCCAACAAGTACAGTGTTGATAGTATAAACAATATTGTTTTGAATTCAGACGCGTTATATTTTAATTTCTTGGTACAAGTTCGCCTGTTGAATGCAAGGGAAATAAAATCAAAAATGCAGATGTAATAAGGTCGTAAATTCATTTTTTTGGATAAAGCAGTCTACCCCTTTTGCAGGGACAGAATCAAAATACAGAACTATAGCGAGTACAACAAATATGTAAAATGGGTCCACAATCGTCAAATACATAAGAACAATTTTATCTTTTAGTAAATTTTAGAGCGTCCGATTGATTTAAGCAGGTTTCGTTGTGTAGGAAGTAAGTTATTAATACACTTTGATTACTGTATCGACTATCGTAAAGTTCCCCTGTCTAAAATTATTTCGGTAGGTGTTTACTGATTCAACCCACTACCACTTCCTACGCTGCGCTATAGGTAATACTATTATTATTTTAGGCTGTTGATACAAAATTGGAAAGTCTGTAGGGTATGTGGTGACTTGTAATACATGGGCGTTCTTTTCATATCTATAAGGGTGAGTTTTCATTGACATTGTGTAAACTATACTGTTGTAACGATATGATTATTAATTGGGAACGTTATTGCAAAATTGGTAGGTATTCGTTTACATTTCTGTACTATAGATGCAATAGAAGGCAATATTATCTATTATCAAAATTAAATAAATGTGACGGTATTTTATCCAACCATATCGATACCAGGGCAACAGTCACGACTAGAGCAACAAGGCAGTCAATAGAATGCAATAAAACAAAAGTCTTATACTTCGATAAAAACTTGGTAGCGTACTTCCAATATGTAGCAAAGCAGACCGAAGCAATATACGTCGCATTAGCAATTTCTTCCGGACTCCTGCTCGCCTGGTAATAGAAAAATGAGTCTCAAGCTGATATTGGATATACACTACAATCGTAAGATCTTTATATGAACGTATGTGAGTATTCCTGTATCCAGCTCGATCGCAGTACCCGTATTGAAATACTTTTATTAAATTCATATTACAAATATTTATTATTCCCGGATCGAAGCGAATTCTGTTATTGCACACGAATTTCATTTCATATATGTACTCTTTATTTGTAAATGCAGTATTATTTACCTTCGTTTTATATAGGAGCGAATTTAATAAATTTCTTCTCTTATTGAAATTACTCTCTCGGGGCAATCTATCAACTAGTCTAATAACTGAAGAATGTTTCTCGCGTCAATTATGGTCTTATTAAAGCACTAATTTTCTTTTCTGAGAAATACAGTAAAAGTCTCTAGTGTCTATCGGAATTACTTTTTATCTAATGCAATTAAAATGTTATCACATAATAAAAATATGGCCGTTTAGGAGAAAAAACTTTTACTCATAATAAAATAGATGTAGTATCAAGATGGCTTTTCAAAAATATTATGAATGTTAGTCAAAATCTCAGTAGTAGCACGGAGTCTGGAATTTTACCCCCTCACTGGCTCACCGCCTATTACATGGTATTCATAACATAAATAGTGACCAGTGGGTGTTACATTGTACAAGTACTAAGTATAATAATGTGCACCTCTGCCTTCCCCTTCGTGGATAAAAGGTGTGATGTTATGTGTAATATTAGTTTCAAAAATTAAAATTATTCTCAAGTTATATTCTTATTCAAATTTTTTTTTTCTTAAATGTACTTTCTTAAATATAAATATATTCTATAATAAATATATTTTTCTCTTAAATATAGCCCTATAAATAGTCTTACCAACAAAGCCTTAACAAAAAATGTCTCTACAGTAACTGACTCGTACAGTCTAAACGAAAAGTGTATTTGGTGCAGTGAGCGAGCATTGTCACCGTTCGCACGTACCAAGCCATCGGTTCACTAGCCAGCACTGGCCAGATGTATTGGTAACCTAACAGGATGTCTCGCAAATAGAATGCGAGTTGCATACTGAATATCAACGTTGAACCAGCAAACTGAACGCGGAATTACCTACCTTAAACGGGACATTTTAATAATGGGTTTATATAACTGCAGCGTATTGCAATACAGATTGCTAATAATGTGATTTGCAATTTAATTAGTTAAGATTATTGGTCATTTGTGGAGTAAATCGAAGTAATATTTATACCTTCTAAGTTTTGCAGATAAATAACAATAAGTAGTGCGGCAGAATAATTTGTCAACATAGTCTCCATGAAGACGTTTAACCGCCACTCGTGGAGTGATTATAATTAAAAGGATATTTTTCCCTGAAAGAAAGCTTTACGTTGAATTTTATTTATTCTATCAATCATAAAGTACCGTAAGCCCGACCTGAACCAGAACTCGAGCGTAATGCGCGTCGCGTTCCGCGCGCGCCTCAAAGAGCCATCAGACCACCACAGATGGGGCTCAATAGGGCCGATACGGAGCCACGGAGAACTTAACGGGATACCGGGGCTCCAGCTTGAAGGGCAAGAGTAGGAACGGGGTGATTTTTAGTCAGTGTCTGACACTCCCTCCCGCCTCACCCAGGCGGTAAAATGCATTCCATGATTTTCTCCCCTAAAAAAAAGAAAAAAAAAACAATTATATAAAGTGAGTTGCTAAAAAGAGAATATAAATAACTAAACGTTATTGAATGATATGGATACCATAAAATAATATCTTTATGAAACAATTTCTTAAACATGTCATAGTGCCAACGAAAATGTAGTTTAGTGAACACTATTATCTTTGTAGTTTTAGAAGAACGTTCGCCTTCCCGTGCGTGCTAAATTGAAAGTTACGCGTAATACCCGCCGGGAACACGCATAGCTTCGCGTTAAACTAAGTTGTAAATAACATTTTATTCACTTGCTCTTCGCGAAATTACCGCCGTAATTTCTAATCATTGATCTAATGTGCATCGTCCATACAAAGAAACGTTAGTGCCATTAATGCACAAACTGCAAATGTACCCAGAATTGAGATAAATATTTCATTTGGGCCAGTAACTTTCGAAACACGAGTACGTATGCCAGCTAACAAAAATATATTGCACTTGAATCTTTCATGTACAATTCTGAGCGAGGGACAGTGAGAGGTCAACTTTTGAAGAGTGTAAGCAGGTGAGTCGTGTATAGTCGCGGCACCGCGACGAGGCCGGCTGTCCCCCGACGGTCATTTCGCCCCAGCATCCGAAAATTGTCACCTCGCTCCCGTCTTCATTTGCAACAAATATAGAGCCCGAGGCTGAGCAATAAATTGCTGAATTTACTTTGCCTCCTTTTCCTCAGACGTGCTATTTTTCAGGCTCTTTGTTACGTTACAAAAAAGGACACTTAGCATCAATTCTTTTTCCGGAATTGCGTTTACAGGGACGCTGCAGAAGTAATAACGTAGACACTATTTCTATCCCCGGATTACTTTTGTTCTTACAATGTTTACATCGAAAGTCAAAATGTGGGTCTCGTGCAGAATTGACATAATTTTTAAGATACAAAGTTTAATAGGATAACACAAAAACATTTATTGTATTTATACGGTAATAAAACATGTCAACAAGAAGCTAGCGTAAGGAAAGTCTGCGTGCAGATTGACGTGTGACATGCGCCCTAAGTGCTTTGTATTATATCGTAATGTATATTTTATTTCTTCGCTATCAGTCATTTTTTGAATTAACCTTTCATGCTTCCATTACCGTATGAATATTAAGACCAAAAATAAATAAAACATCTAATGCATTAGCAAAATATATTGCGAGTCGTAAACTTTTATTGTGTACTCTTATCGCTAACACTCTTTTCGTGTTTGAATTTAAAAAACAATTGAAGTTATTTATCATGAAATAGGCTGTTATTTGCTTGCAAGTACTTAAATAATGGGTGGACCGGTGAAAGGACTTTTATCAAACCAAGGGTCGGTACTAAATCGAAGTGTCAGCGACAGAGGCCTTGTACTTGACAATAAAGGGGAATATACAGTCTTTGTTTTATTCCACAGAAGGTTAATGTCACAAAAAATATTTAAGTTCAAAAATATTTTGATGTCACCACACCAAAGATGTATGTACCTACTGCAGGTACGAAGAAAATGTAAAAACATTAAATTGAAGCCATCTTTTACCTATGTACTGTGATGTTAATTAACAATTGTGTGAGCACTAGAGCGTCATAATAGTTTCAAAAGGAATGACAAGTGTTTTAATTGCCTTCTCTTTCAAAACCGAGACGCGAAGAATTATCTTTTATGAAACAAGAATCACATTAATTCATAACAAAAGAACGTAAATTTTGTCTTAGATTAAATAGAAGTGTAGAAATACTGAGTTTTATAGACCGCCAAACAGCCGTAACTAAGAATTTTGAATTCAGATAACAGTAATAAATCAAGCCAATAAATTGCTGTCTTCAGAAACGCCTATGTCGAAAATAAGAAAAATTTTCGGAAAACACATTGTTTCCCCTAACAGCGGAAACCTAAAAACTGTAATAGTAGAATAATTTAAGTTGGATCGAGTTGGCACTGTTCCAATTGTTAAACTACCTATAATTATGTATGTTAATACGTGCGAGGTGGTTCAGATACCGTCTAACGACTTCCTTTGATAAAAATAAAGTTGCGTTGAAATTTTAGTTCCGTAGCTGCAAGTTTATTGCCGAATTGCGTGCAAAGTCTTGCAATCAAGGGTTTGCCATCGCCCTTTATATAGACATTGATTTAATTTACATAGGAATGTGATGGAGATGATAATAACGATCTAGATGTTGTCAGTTGTAATGGTTACGTAACTGTTTATTTGTTCTAGCAACTCAATTTGTAGTTCGAAATTGTAGAGGTTGAATTATGGAGGCTATAATCAACATCTACCTTCAGTCTAGGGAAATTATTATCTTAAGTAGACGTGAAACATTCTGAGAAATTGCTAAACATACCACTGTTACTTTGCACCCACGCTCTTGCGTTTCTGGTACAAAGTTACTGGTTAAGATTAAAGTTTTGGTTTGGTTAATAAAATAATACAAGTACAGTTCTGAATCACTTAGCAATAAAAATGTCCTAAGGTTTTTTGTTAAGCCTACTTTGTTTGCATTAACTAATGGATTTGGGTAAAATACTATACTAACTTGGCTTTTCCCAAACAAATTTTTGCCGTAATAATAAAAAAGCGTTCAATTAAAAGATAAATTTAAACAAAGCCCCACGAGCACGCCCAGTGATTACATTAAAACATTTCGATTGGGATTACGGAAGCTTGATCTCCTCCTGTGAAATCTCGATGAATACGCAAAGCTGCGTATAAAGGTGCCTCCCTCTAGCGGATCATTAACAAAGATTTTGCGGCCTCAGTTACACTGTTTCATATTTAATGTTGTTTACTCTTTTACAGGCAGACAATGTAGTAATTTGTTAAAGGATAATATTTGAGCTCGTTTATGAGAGCGTGATGCGGCCTTATTTGTTTGTTGCTCTGCACCAACAATACGGGCTGTCATCTGTCAAGCTCAACTGGCGACAATATGTACAAACGGACGACGAATAAATTGCCCATCATTTATATTGATGAGTGACGTCGGCGTTATTTTAATATATTGTATAAATATACCAAGTTGTTGCAGCCAATATTCGTATTTTTAAAATATACATATATACATGTATGTTTGTTCAAATAGTAGCGATGTATTGGTCTCGTATTAAAAAATAACATGTGCGAATAAAACAAGCGGCGGTTAAGAGAATTCACGTGTGTGCGTTGACTTTTATGAAGATTGGAGAATGCAATGTGGCTTTAAATAAATATTATAAACTTTGTAAGATGGGAAGTATCATTCACATTCTGATGCTAAGGATTAATATTCTGGGAATCATTGTTGATTTTACATAATATTAATGATAATAAGAAACACGTAATTTGGTATAAAATGTTTTTTATTGTATTTTTCCAATTCATATTGTATATTCCAATATTACATTACGTAATTTTATTATATTAGTTGTAGAGTGTTTGTAGTACACAAGAATACAAAAACAACTACTTTTGGGTAAGTACAACCCACCTGCATGAGCTAAGCAATCTTGTTTAGACGTACTTAGGAGGTATTATTACATCTGGCTACTCAAGGACTCCTATGAATGCCTCGGCGGCTATTTTTAGTGTTGACCTTTATACAATATGGACTGAGAGTCCCTATAGAAATAAATATTTGTCCTAATTCGACCTAAATCCGAAAAATTATAAAAGGGCTTTCAGAAATTCCTTTGTAATCGTCGTTAGTAGCATTATTAATATTATTTCAATTTAATAAGGCTTTTGAAAATAATAAAATAAAATCCTTCCTTTATCTTGCATTAGATGTTAGTTACACACGTGGGCGAAGAATTAATTTTTAGCGTAGTTGTTATTTTAGGGAAAAATACACTGTTTAAGGGAAACCTCATCAAAAATGATGATTATAGGGACCTTGATAGATTTGTGAATTATATCAAGCAGCTAATCTTAAATTTTGACCAAATATCGTTGCGAGAAATCTTAAGTTTAAAAAATATTCCACATAGTCCAGGGGTCCAAGAGACTAAAAATAGTCTGGAGTTTGATTTCAAAATTCTCAGTTAGAAGAGTTTGGATTTCTGCCAAACGGCCATAAGCTTTCTCTTATTTGCGAGCTTGATAACTGGCAAAAAATGAATGTAGGTATTTCTACCTAACCTTTTGGAAAAAAGCAATACAATTCCACAAATGCTGTAATACTTCATGTCGATTGACCATTGTGTTTATTTATGTTTTATGTTTATTTAAAAAAACTGCACTAACTGACTGCACGGCTGGCGTGGCGCACGGAGTAACTCTTTGTGTGATCCACAAATTGTCATGCTGTCATGTGTATGTGAAATTGTATGTTTGTAAACACACCCACGACACAGGAGAAAATCTTGGTGTTATCAAATGATATATACAGAAATTCATCAATTTAAGACATTATAAAAGCCTAACTGTATGTTTTTTTAAGGGGGGAAAATCATCGAATGACTGCTCCCGCCTGGGTGAGGCGGGAGGGAGTGTCAGACTCTTTTTTTTTTAAGGGGGGAAAATAATCGAAAGGCTGCTCCCGCCTGGGTGAGGCGGAAGGGAGTGTCAGACTCTTACTGACTAAAAACCACCCCGTTCCTTCTCCTGCACGTCAAGCCGGAGCCCCGGTTACCCGTTAGGTTCTCCGCGACAGTGTCAGATCTTACTGACTAAAAACCACCCCGTTCCTTCTCCTGCACGTCGAGCCGGAGCCCCGGTTATTCGTTAGATTCTCCGCGACAGTGTCAGATCTTACTGACTAAAAACCACCCCGTTCCTTCTCCTGCACGTCGAGCCGGAGCCCCGGTTATTCGTTAGGTTCTCCGCGACAAGCCTAACTGCAATAGATTATAAATCATTGACTAATAGTCGTTACACATTAATTACTATATAACAATTACTTAATAGGTAATTAAAACTTCAAACGTGACCACAAAGCTACAAGTTTGCCATACTATCTTCTGTTCATTGCTATGTAGGACGGTATTAATGTCTAGCCAAAGTAATTATGAAACTTCGCGTATGTACACAAATCGTACAGCATTATTGCTTTGAAATTTAACTAATAACGAGCTCGAATTTTCCGCTCAGGATCACAATTTAAATTCATATTGTTTGTGTGTTAATATAGAATATTACACCTGTATGTATGAAATTCAACAATAAGTAATTAATATTTGTAAGTTGATACGTTTAAATCCATGCAGTATTCACTGTTTCATATTAAACCAGTCTCATATTCTGTTACATACGCGTCCTTCATAACTCACAGCGCGCGTCAGTAAAAAACAAGCAAAGCAGATGTAGTTTTCATTAACTGAAAAGCCTTCAATCTCATTATGGTCGTTGCCAAACAAAGAATTTGAGGAAACGCGAACCGCTATTTTTGCCCACGGAGTGATGCTAAAACGCATTTCGCTCTGATTAATTTAGAACAGAAAAAATCTAATGTTGTCCGAAGACTTTCTTGTTTTACCGAAAAGAAAAAAATAAAGCAGATTAATCGTGGAACCCTTATTAACAAAGCAATTGTTACTGGGGCTTAATTTTGAAAACCAACAATGGAAAATAAAAATGGAGTGGAGTGCGCTGCGTCCTCTCGTCCTAATGAATGAGGAGTAATTTCAGTTTAAATAAAAGAGAGAACAATAAAATACCCATTTTAAAAACAGTACGATGAGCAAATTGCCGCGGCATCCAATTTATAGACAATGAGGGAGAACTGTTAACATTGCTATTCCCATTAAGAATAGCGAGCGCGGAACATTGTTACACTTCGTGGTTCTACGTTTTATTTCACTTGGGTATGTTTATTTGAACAAAAAAAAAAAATGAAATGAAGCTGTGCTAACAACAAATTGAACTGTCAGTTCAGATTCACAAGTTTGATAAAAATCCATTGATGAAGAAATAATTTAATTCCATAGTCCATATATTTGCATAGATTACTGGAAGCAATATAGGCCTGTACAATGTAAGCAATACGTCACAGCAAAACAAATCCAATACCCTCGGCGTCGTTATACATACATGAACATACTAAATGAGAAAAGGGGAGTTTTTTTTCATTAAGTCCCTAAATTGCTACGAAATATTTCATTTCAATCGAATGATTGGCTCGGGCCCAACTGTGTGACTCGACGGATGCCGACAGACCTACGACGTTCCCTATCAGATGTTCGAGGTATATGCTATTTTTCTCTGTAAGAATACAAATGTCTTGCCAAATTGTCTACCGCCGAACTAGTCCAATTTAGAAAGCAATTTCGCAACCAATTCGTTTTGTAAGCGGATCAAGAGGCCAACCTTAAATATGGCCATTAAATCGTTTGCGCCGAACCCACATTCGTCTTTTTAATGCGAACTTCCAACGCTAACAAATAAGAAACTCTTATCGGTGCTAACTTATCACGTGTACAGTGCACGCCTCACAACAGGACCTCCTATTTATATAAATAAGGAAGGAATGGCTAAACGACTACCGCTTGTGAATCACGCTCTAATTATCACATAAATCGTATATTTTTTTCAGACTCTGATAACGAGTGTACAAAATAACACATCTCTCATTAATATTTACCAATGTGAGTATCTCTCTTGAATTATCTTGACTTTGGGACGAATTACTTTATGTATATGAAGTTCTTTTCATTGATTTGCATGATTGTGTATTCTATTTACATGTGACTAATGATATTAAAGTAAAAGATGTTACGTTGTTTGTAACTAAAGCTATAATAAAAGTTTTGTGCAATGAAGTAACAGGAATTATAGACAAGTTTCATTCTATATTGTGCATATACAAGAAATATAATATGTAGAACGTATCATATAATATCGACGTAGGTACATATAAGATAAACAGGGACTTTTGAACGCACATGAAAAAGCCGTGTATGAAATATTATGAATGGTGTTTGTTCACGTGTCATGTGGTCTAATGAGCGAAGTTCTGACGTGATTGAAACCGTGGCGTTCCGATAGTCATCGCACCCTTTCATTCAAAGCTGACCCTCGGAACCCACAGCTAAACATCCTGTATCCCTCATATTTGATAAAATGGCTTAATTAAAACTTTGCATAGTTTCGGCCGGACCAGGAATGGAACCTGTTTCTACCGCACCAGATAAGATCCTTTTAATTACGCAGGAGTTGAGTTAATTAAGCCCAATGTGGTTATGTATGATGGAGGTACAGCCATACACGGTCTGTGATATGGAAACACTTCGTCTCATCCTTTTCACTGGGAACTTTAATTATATTGAAGAGAAAACAGCTCTGTTTCCAAACTGACGGATACGAGTGAATGATTGATGAATCTAACCATTTAAAAATGGCCCCTCTTGGTTTGAATACTTTTAGGTAAACAAAGCGTTTTCATTTATTTAAGTACGAGTTGCTTGAGATGAAATTAATTGTTTTTATAATGTAGAAGGCCTTATTGCTCGATTCAATGAATGGTTAAGAAAAATTACCGTTTTTAAGAAAGAGTATTTTTACTATTATTTTTTTTTATTATTTTAACTATCAGAGTCTGTTTAAACGTAATAATCGCTCATTATTCTACGATTAATATCGATTGAACTGCGGTTAAATCATTGTGATTCAGCAAAAGAAAAGTTACGTTAAAAATAAAAACTTTAGAAAACTTCTCCTTGTAGGACTGTTTAGTTTCAAAAAGTTGGTTAGCACTGATTTTCTGTATCACTCCACAAAGCTATTTTGGTTGGGTACAACTAATACAGAAATGGTTTTCAGAGGTGCTATTTGCAATTTGTTATCAATTTCATTACTAGTTAAATTACAAATTGTTTTTTTTTCTGAGACCTTAAATATGATTGATGTACTTTTGTTTCTACAATATTCCTAGGAAAAGGGAAACCTTAAAATAATACCACCACGATTCATACCAAAAACTACCCTAAACTAATACGTATATAAAGTCAACAAAGGTAACAAACAAATGAGATTATCGCACAATACGCATTATTCAGTATTCAGTACATAGATGACATTGTATGCTGAGAGCAATCGAAGTTTGATTCGATATTGGAAGCAAGCGAGCCGCGCAAGCAGTAAGGTAGCCATCGCGCGTTGGCAAAGCAAACTCGCAGGACGTGAGGTACATAAACTTGTAGATCAAGCCAGAACCCTCCGAGGACATATTGGTCACGTATTTTCACCAACTGCTTTTATTATCTCTCCGTCGTCGCTTTTAATTTTCTGCCAAAGTTAATCGCCGCTAAGCCGACTAACTGCCGTATTCTTCGTAGTTGGTTTTATGTCTCGCTTAATGACTCGATGTCTCGAACTTCTGCGAGCGTCAAACTTTATTAAAGGAATTATCAGGAATTCGTGAGTTACGTTCACTGTCGTTATATTTTCTTAATTGGAAGATGTTACGGTCAAAGTTTTATTTTAATGATAAAAAATTGGTGGTAGCTCCTACCTACATTTACAAGTATAACGAGCAAGGCTCGTTTCAAAAAGGTATTATAATTGAGTATATAATTAAATTACAAACAACATACAATTTGAAAAAGAAATACATAAAAACAATTACTACAACGTTCACTCGATCAATACAGCAAATAATAGAGTCCATACACATTGAAACACCGTTCATTTTTCCAAAGGCCATTATATAACTTGTTGCCAAGACTAATTCACACACAATTCAAGTACCCAAGTAATAACGTAAAGGGTGTGTTAGGGTGGCTCCTCAGAGAATTACCGAAACTATCCCCACTTCCTGGCAGATGGCGCTGGTGCTACACTAAATATTTAATTTCTAATACAGTGTTAAAATATGGGGTTACATTTATTTTGCGAACACCCTCTATGACTCTTGTTGAGAAAGTTGAAGTTTATTTTTATCTTTACCTACACAGGTGAATGAAGCGAAAATAGCATCCAGCGAGAGATATCTATTGAAGTACCTACATTAACTTTTTTGTACTGGTATAAGTATAAAAATTTTTGTGACGTTAAAAATAGATTCAGATGATTTAATCAAGCGTCGAAGATGCACGTTTATCTTAAGCCTAATATTATATTATCGATTCAAAGTAAAGCTTATAAAGCAAAAACATTGCATTTTCATATAATGATAACAACTAGACATTAGCAGTAAGCAGATGAATCCTAGATAAAAACAACCCGTACCTTGTCTATTTAGCTCCAAATAAACATGTTTTCGTCAACATTTCTACTCGTTATCCTAACTTTGTAAGAGATAAAGATAAACGGTTATTTGTGAAAGTCATTCGTCTTAGCATTTTACTATCTACTTGTCTAGCGTCTTATCTTTACTATAATTATAAGTTTCAAAGATATAAGGGCGATTAAATAGCTAGTGGGTAAAGTACGCATCGTTTCATTATTCGTAGAATTCGTTTTATATTTTCAAATATTTTTCTATTTTATGAAAGTAGCTTCGCCAACGTTCTTGTGGGATAAAAAGTAGCCTATGTGTTTTTCCAGATCATAGTCTAACCCTGTTCCAAATTTTATGCCGATCTCTACAGCCGTTTTCACGTGAATAAACAAATAGCAAGCGTACATACAAACTTTCGCATTTATTATATTAGAGGTAGTAGGATAGCGACATATATATGCAATTCTCCTAATGTGTGTAAGAGAGACAGGTTTTAACAGAGACAAATGTTTATATATAGATGGGTACTTGAACTTTGCAACGAACATATGTGCTTAAAATACTTCCAATATTTATAAAGGATCAACTATGTACGTATGGTATATGGATAGTGTGGTCAAGTTTATTTAATCGGTACGACAGTGTCTTCTAGACGACCTTACGATGGACTAGACAAAAAATACACATTTGGACATTTTCTATAGAATTATATTGTCCTTTAGCGTAGACAGCTGGGTAGCTTAGTATATAATCTGTGACAGACTGACTGGCTAACATACTTCTTATGCTGTTTTTTTTAAATTACTATCACTCTGAACAAAATGACACCCACGTGTCAGGTTGGACTTCCACAACAACTTCAGACTGCGTAGGGACTGTTAGACTATTTAAATATCGATAGGCAACACTTATTTCAAACTAGAAATGTAATTCAATCTGTGATCCCTCACTATATGTAGCTTTGCATTTGCAATCCCTCAACCACGGAAGTGATTATAAAATTAGTACTCAAATCCAGGACGTAAGTCTATGCACTCTGTCGTTCTCCTTGGAACAGTTCTTTATAGGCTAAAATTATTCAGTACCTTCATATTCATAAAGATCTTTAACGCATGTGTCATACAATATCTATCAGGCACTATAGCTTAAAGGTCATAATTATCATATGAACCATTAATCATAATAATAATGACCTTGAACGTGGTATAACGGGTGACAGTATTATGGAAATGATAAATTGTTATCAGTAATAGTCAGCTCATAGTTATTTTTACACACTATTTTCTGGAGGGAGTGGAAGGCTATAGCGATCAATTTACAAGCGTTTTATGAGTAAAAAATCAACACGGTTACAGTATAATTGATGCAAGAATAGCTTAGGAAAGAGCAATTAACTTTACGAAAATCAACCTTAACTTACACAACACACTCATCAAATGTTATAGGAACTCGAATATCTGTATTAAAATAAACTCCTTTGTTTGAGGAACGATTTTGTATGTAAAATGTCGCAGAGACTTAATACTTTAATATGTTTGCCGTTCGACTTTATCAGGCATTGTTTTGAGCGTCGAAATGAGCTTATACGCTGGATTACGTTCTAATAAAACTCTTACACTCGCTTCAGAATCAATCCTCTTATTATTATGCTTTAGACAAAGTTAAACTTAATTCATCATATCGTTCTGTGTCAAAAACAATTACCAGTATAAAACCTTTTTGATCAGACCACGAAGACAGTAACCTAATTACGAATAAGTCGATAGATAAATTCACTTTAAAGTCTATGTTTCCAGAGAAAATATTTTCTATTTCACTTACTCGTTGTTCGTTATTTCAATGTACCTAGTAAGCGTTAATAAACTTTTAAACATATTGGCGTCTGTACGAGTATATGAACCTTACACCTAAAGGTCGTATGACCCACGACATTAATAAATTTCATGTAAAATATTCCCAACCGAGACATTATACACAGCCATTTGTGTCATACTTGTGTACGTGTGTGAATATAAATAGAAAAAAACTCGTTCACCTCGCAGCTTTGTCCCTTGTGAATACCCGGGATTAATAATTATTATTGTGACACTCGAGTGCTTCATGTCACGACCAGAGCAATACAACTCCTTGCTTTTCCACTTGATTACTTTCGTACAATGGTCTGAACAAACAATAATATAACCTCGGGTACCATTGTTAAAGAGAAATAATTTCAGTTACCAACAGTCCCCGTTGTCCGCAGCTGTACGATGCTATTCGGATTTTTCCTTCCATTAACAGCATTTCTAATGCTTCGCTGAAATCAAGAAATGAATTTGTTGCGTGTTCTAATCCCTTATATATATATTAGCATCTTGTACTTGCCCGTTCAATTTCGTAATTTAATAACTTGAAATAAAAAAAGCCACATCGTAAATACACGTTTTATCGTATTTACAGCTAAATTCCGATTTATTACTTACTACAAACTATTTGATTGTGATTTTGAAGATAATTAAAATAAATAAGCTCTAAAACTACGTTTAAACACGTGTTCGAATGAGACTACGTAAATGGCCATCGTAACATGTTCAGGGTTGTAAAATTGTACCATAAAATAAATTTAATATAAATCCAGAGTAGAGGCGACACATAAAATTGGAGTAAATCACCGAAAGTCAGGCGCTGGAGACGTTTACAGCCTCGGAGGCTGTTAGTTCAGGAAGTGTGTCGGGATCGCGGGTACCACTCAAAACGCGCAATAACCAGATATTTATGTCGCAACTGCACTTAACAGAAATATGGTTCTTACTATTTTTGTGTATTCCCAAATTGTGTTCAACATTATGTAAATTTTAAATTATTTTACAACAATTTTCTACCGTATGTATCCAACGGTGTTTGTGTTCATTCGTGAATTGTAACAAACGCTTTAACTTCCATCCATGTTTAATTTAATGTACTTCATCAATCACATTTTAATTGCGTTTCCAAACCAACATTTGTTTCCACTGTAACAGAGCTGGTAGTATTTTAAATATAGATGTAAAATGAAAGTTCGTAAAATAAAAGTACAATAAACTTTATTGTTGCAAAGGGTGGCTATAAATTTTTCATCTAACTTTTCACGTACAAATGGTATAAAACCGACTTCAAAAAACCAAAAACCAAAAACTAATAACAAACAAAAAGTCAAATCTAAAAAGCAAAAAATAACTATTATTAGTACTGATAGGTTACCCCCCACTGATAGGTAAGAAGTCGGTGCCGTAAGTTCAATACAAAATTATTCATTAAAACCTTAATAGGTACCTTATTCACAATTTTGTGGACATTAAGTTATATCATTATGATATGAGCTCATGGCACCGACTTCTAACCTATCAGTGGGGGGTAACCTATCAGTACTAATAATAGTTATTTTTTGCTTTTTAGATTTGACTTTTTGTTTGTTATTAGTTTTTGGTTTTTGGTTTTTTGAAGTCGGTTTTTTAAACGCAGTTTTTATTTTATTATTTTATCATTTTCAGTGTAAAGCTACATATACCCGTTTTGTTACTTATAATATATAAAGGTGCAAAGTTCTAATCAATACAAATTATACAAGCCCAAACACAAGGTAGTTACAGTATACCGTTGAGGAGTTCCCTTAACAATTACACTTCTTCATCATCAGACCCTGAATGACAGCCCCACTCTATTTAGGTGTAAAGTCCTCATCAATACAAATTAATCAAGCCCAAACACAAGGTAGTTACTGTATACCGTTGAGGAGTTCCCTTACCAATTACACTTCTTCATCATCAGACCCTTAATGACAGCCCCACTGTATCTAGGTGTAAAGTCCTCATCAATACAAATTAATCAAGCCCAAACACAAGGTAGTTAATATAAACCGCTGAGGAGTTCCCTCGACTGTCTGTCGACTCCATCATCAGGTCGACTCCAAACCCATATGAAATTGTAGTGTTTAAAAATGCTAATTGAAGAACATAATAGACGCATTACTCCTCCATAGAATTTTCGAAAGTTCCCCTCGGTTTCCCTAGGATCTCATCATCAGAACCTGACTTCATGGAAATGGGACCATCTCGGGAGTATACCCTTTCAAACAAAACAAAAATTTTCGAAATCGGTCCACAAACGGCGGAGTACTGCGCGAACAAACAAAAAAAAAAAAAAAAAAAAAAAAACAATCAGCCGAACATAGTACCTCCTCCTTTTTTTGAAGTCGGTAAAAATGTAAATACATTTTTCCAGTGTTATTTTTAATACAACGCGTGTGAAGCTCTTAAATGATGCGACATGCGCGGTTTTGCTTGCATATGTTAATGGTGCATTAATTATAAAAGGCGTGTGTTACCAAAGAGTTCGTAAAATTTATTTTCCACCTTCGTAAATGGCTAGCGTGTCTGGAGAGAAAATAAAAAAACAAAAGAATTAAACTTCAGTTCAAACATGATATCACGTACACACGTATTAGAAAAATCACTCTTATTTCTAGGAGTTAAAGTAGGTTCTTTATTATGAATAGCAGAGTCAACTATTTTATAACATTTACAAATGGGAAAAACTTTTGACTACCTAGGTACTACGTAAAGACTAAGCTGTTTATTGTTGTCTAAATTTATTTAGACGAATCATTGAACATGGGACCGTGGTTCCAAGGTACGGTAATAAATACATTATTAAATGTTTTAAATGTTGGTAATTGTGGTGTATGTATCTACTTGTTAGTTTTGCATTAGGCATTTGTTAAAACAGCGTTAATGCTACCATTTACGATGAAGGATTGTTAATTACAATATGTGAATGTAGGTAATGTGTTCATCCTACTCAATGAAGATATTGCACATACTTACCAGGTATGCGAATGAAAGTAACAAAACAAAACTCGCAATTAATTTCACCCAACAACATTATGGTCTCAACAAAACGTATAAATAAAAACATTTGGAAAACATAAAAATAAATGCTAACGACAGACATTTCCGCAGTAGAACAGAGTACTGTCACCTTCGCACAGTTTGAGCTCGAAGCAATATTGCCATGTTATTATTTGGGGCGTTTACACCGCTAAGCCAGACATATGGGCCATTTGCCGACAGAATCGTGTGAACCGCTTCACGTTATTCATGGCCGAAGCATTAATATCGACCAAATGTGCACTTACGTCCGAAAATTAAAGTAATACCTATGTTTATTTGTGCTTACTACAATTTCTTCTATGATACATTGCTTATATATATGATCTTTTACGTATATATTTCTTATGTAATATAACGTACATAGCATAACATCACGCCTTTTATCTCCTTAGGGGTGGACAGAGGTGAACATTACGGCACTTAATGCCACTGTACAATGTAACACCCACTTTTCACTATTTACTTGTGTTATGAGACCCATGTACCGGGGTCATTTCCAGACTCCGTGCTACTACTAGAATCGAACCCGAGACCCCTTGCCCGGCAGTCGCACTTGTGACCGCTTGGTCAACTTGGGCAGCGGGTTTATGTAATATAATTATTAAGCTCTTTTTGGGCATAAATATAATGTATTTATACCTCTATAGTAACACCTGCTAATCATGTTTAAGTTGGTATTTAAAAATGACGTGTATTTTAGTATTGTTATGTTGTAGTATCCCGTTTATGTGACTACCTATTGTAAACACGTATAACTAATACATCTTGCACCTTCCAAATTCACTGTTCTATGTTGTTGATGTTTTATCTCACGACTATGATTGTATAGGGACAACCAGTTGAATTTGATTGGAGAAGTAACATAACATAACATCACGGCTTCTATCCCCGAAGGGGTAGGCAGAGGTGCACATTATACCACTGTACAATGTAACACCCACTTTTCACTATTTATGTTATGAGTCCCATGTAATAGGGGGTGAGCCTATTGCCATATACCGGGTACAATTCCAGACTCCGTACTACCTACTGAGAATTTTTAAAAAGCCCAGTAATACTTTTGCCCGGCCTGGGAATCGGGAAATTGCCAAGCAGTCGCACTTGCGACCACTCGGCCAACGAAGCAGTTGATTGGAGAAGTTTGGTTTCCAAAAGACTGTCAACAGTTTTAATTCTGTTTCTGCTCTGGTTGATCTCTCGTTTCTTTTCTGAATCTTCTGTTTTAATTTTTAACTCAATGTTTTCTCACTTCCACTGTCACACTTTTATTATTTATACTGCATCGTGCCTGGTGCTGAATAAATCTTTTTTCTTTCTTTACATAGAAAATGTGAGTACATTGTTAAAGGTTTTGTCTACAAATGATATTTATTCTCACATGAAAACATAATTAATGTCTAGTTGCTAAAAATATGTTGTAGATAATCAATAAAAACGATGAACACATACATATTAACTAGTGACCAATGTCAGGCGTGTTGAGGTCAATAAATATAATAGATTAATGTATTATTAATCGTGTCGTGGTGGCCCGGAGGTTTAAGACGCCCACTTCTCATGCATGAGGGTGCGGGTTCGGAACCTACCAACGGCAAGTACCAATGTGACTTTTTCCGAGTTATATGTACTTTCTAAGATTATTTAGACACCACTGACAAACGGTGAAGGAAAAACATCGTGAGGAAACCTGGACTTATAATTTCTAATTATAAGTTTGAAATCGCCAACCCGCATTGAGCAAGCGTGGTGATTAATGCTCTAACCTTCTCCGTGTGAAAAGAGGCTTTGCTCAGCAGTGGGCATTTATAGGCTGTTGATGATGAATGTATTATTTATTTTACTACATCTTTTGTGTTCGAACTTCGCGTATTACTTACTAAAAGTAACTTATTAGCGACGGCATCGTTAATTTGTTTTTAACTCGTCGAGTACCGGTTTTATAGACACAATTAAAGAACAATAGGTCGCAGTCACCGGTGACCGCTTGGTGTTTGACAGTTTAAAAGGTATACTTTTAAAAGAAACCTTTGCCACATTCGGGTACGCGGTTGATTTTTTTTAAGGGGGGAAAATCGTTGAATGACTACTTCCGCCTGGGTGAGGCGGGAGGGAGTGTCAGACTCTTACTGACTAAAAACCACCCCATTCCTTCTCTTGCACGTCGAACCGGAGCCCCGGTTACCCGTTAGGTTCTCCGCGACAAAAGGTTGGCTTAAGTTAATTTTAGTAACATTCATTATAAAGTATTTTTGTGTTTTTAATTAAGTCTCAAGTAAGTAAGTCATTGAAATACTGTAATTGCAGGGAGCCGCTGGATGTAGGTCGCTTCCAACTAGTCTCCGGTTCCATCTGGAAGTCATTGGGGGAAGCGTATGTTCAGCTGTAGCTGTCTTGTAGCCGATATGATGATGATGACAAATTCCTGTTGAAATACTGCACCCACGACACAGGAGATAATCCTAGTGTTGGACAACGTTAAAAAAAAATTGAGCTCAATCCTGTTTTTGCTGAAACAACATTTTCTTGCTGACAACCTTAAAGATGACATGGATATTGAGAGGGAACGCAGGTCTCTGGCGGTAAGGTGTAATATGCTGGCGCGTAGATTTTACCGCTGTACCGACCAAGTTACAATCACACTATTTAAGGCGTATTGCCAAAGTCTGTACACGGGTGGTCTATGGGTAAACCATACCAAAAAATTGCTAGATGTCCTGCGCGTCCAGTACAATAACGCTTTCAGGATGTTGTTGAGACTGCCCCCCTATTGCAGTGCTTCGGAGATGTTCGCGAAAGCTCGTACTGACGGATTTCACGCAATACTGTGGAAAAAAACAGCGTCACTATTAAGAAGGTTGAGAGACAGTCAAAACAGCATCCTGAGAACCGTAGCTGAGAGTATGCACTCTCCAATAATTAAAAGATGTGTACAAAGGGTGATTGGTACTAACAATAGTTCGTAAGTAATTTTCTATGTAACACTAACATTCGATGGACTTTGTCTGAAATAAATGCCTTATTATTATTATTATAATAATCGGCGTCGCACATAAACACCCGGAGCACCAGAGGCGTTACAAGTGTGTAACCGGCCTTTTGGGGTTTAGGAATTTCATTCTGGAGATTTTTGGGGGTAATTGGGCCTCCGGTGACCTCACTCACACGACGAAACACAACGCAAGCGTCGACTCACTCAATTTGTTTTTTTAATGGTAAAGTCGGTGTTTACTTTAAAAAGTATTGTGATTTTTTTTGTTAAACAATTCTAGTTACACGTGGAAATTGTTAGTAGGTAATACGAATAGACGTATTTATTTATTTTGGTTACAATATCCGTTATGGGAGCGAAGTGCTTCACACAATAGTGAAGGTAAAAAAAACTGATCACTTTTATCCCCACGGTTTTGAAACACGAGGTAATAGTTATTTCTGTCAGTTTTCTATTTGAAATTTAGTTCTGAATGTTTATATTATCTGTGGTAAGCTGGCCACTTTCGTAAGTTTATGTTCTCCTTTTGTTTATGAAATACTAGCGACCCGCCCCGGCTTCACACGGTTTCAATATGCATGTATTATACATCTTAAATCTTCCTTAAGAATCACTCTATCTATTTCAACAAACTGCATCAAAATCCGTTGCGTAGTTTTAAAGATCTATGCATACATAGGGACAGACAGATGGCGGATAGCGACTTTGTTTTATACTAGGAAGTGATATACAGTGTACATCTGACTAGCATGTTTAATTCACACGTAAAATAATTATTGTATTATATATTAATTATAGGTATATAACAGACTTGTATCTGATGTTTAAGGTAAGAGAAACCAATGAAATAAAGGTACAATGCTTTATGACATGACATGTCATCTTCAATAGCTAATCTGAAAATCGTATCTGAGGTGTTTATTATATTTTTAACCTACTTCAAAAGAATGGAGGTTCTCAGTTTAGCCTGTATGTATCTTTGATTATATTATAATGTCTAATTAGAGCTTCGCCATACAATATCAACAAAAATGACGTTTGAACATATCTTGCATGTGTGTGTGTGGTTTACACGGAGCAAAAATTCTCCCATCAAATTTTTATCTCCCATATTTATGGGAATATTTATTTGGGTATACTTCTAAATGGTCTGGTCATATAACAGAACATTTAAATTTAAAAAAATGTTACTATCTCTTTGAATTTGACTTTAATTTTTTTTATTGGCCACTTGGTTGATATTTATATTTTTTCATATAAGGAATTTATTCTTCGTATAAAAAGAATAATTAAATATTTATATTAAGACATTTTTAACACTATTTCTATAAAACCAATTTATAAAATATTATTGCAGTTGCAACCTTTTCATCAAACAATAATTATAACTTCGATCGACTCGAACTTAAAAAGAAATATCGAAACCAACCTTCTTTTTTAAGTCGCTTAGAAATGGTACATTAAAGCGTAGGTAAGTGTTAGTTCAATAAAGAATAAAAAAAATATTATTTTATTTTTAATTTACAAGCAAGTGAGATTTTTTGTCCATTTTTCCCTCTTTATGAGACTCGTGAAAAGGGAATATTGAAAAATAAATTGGCAACACTTATAAAATATGGCGGCAATTAGTTAGGTCAAAAACATAAATTGCATAATGTTATTTTCAATTACTTAACGATGGATAAGTGATCTGTTTAGTACTTTTTAGCCGTCATTTATAATTTTAGCACAATTTCATGGAGCAAGTGGCCATCTTTGCAGTTTACTTTTTTTGTTTTCAAATTTATTTTGTAGCGTAGCAGCACCCACGTAGTGACGCCTAGGTAACACAATTGGTACTACTAGGCGGGAAAATGTATTGCAGTGAACAGTTCACTGCAAACTTTTGGGCCGCTTTTCGTGAACTGACACTCCATCTAGACATTATACCTCTATAATCAAAGGTATGTATGTACTGCTGAAACGATTTTGAAGCGGTTATCAGAAACGTGTTTAGTACACTTTTTTTAATGGGGGAAAAATCATCGAATTACTGCTCTGTCAGACTCTTACTGACTAAAAACTACTTCGTTCCTTCTCCTGCACGTCGAGCCGGAGCCCCGGTTACCCGTTAGGTTCTCCGCGCCGTGTTTGATACATTTAGGAAAAGGTTTAAGTATATGAATTAACCGATTTAAAAAAGGGATATGAAGTCGGTTTTTTTAAATGTACTTGACCAAAGCATTGTTTAATAGATACGAAAGTGCGACTTCACTTGCTTTGACCTAGAACTCTCATTTGCATATGTTTATCCAATATTTTAACCATATGATGAACCCTATAAATGATACGAATACAAATATGTAATAGCAAACATCGTATCGAAATGAATCACACACCGTATACTTTAGGGAAAACCAACAACCAAGCTTAATTAATAAATCGAAGAAACTAAACTGAATCACTATTACTATATTTGTTTGTTATATTTTAGCTTATAAACACCATTCATGATCATCAACACTTAATATTAAGCACATTAAGGAATAAAACTACTAAACTGAGGGAGTTTGAGGCAGTAAATATTTTTGCCGGTTCCCTCTGGTGCGAGGGAAACCGCAGGCAAAATTTAGTAAGTTATAAATCATAAGTGCGGACCTTACTCTCGTTACAATTTATGTATAAGGCCCATTGGGTGGCTTAGTACCGTTTGATTGATAGTGTGAAGAAGGCCTTAGTTCCCGCGTTGGCATCCGTCACATAATGAGCCTCGCATTCGACACGTACGGACGTACGCACCGCACGTAGAATGTGATATTAGGAACAATACCCAATTAACTAAAGGTACTCTAGTTGTGTGGTGTAGAGAGTGAGGGAACTGATCGATAAATGTGGATAATAAGAAAAGAGAAAAAAAAATTGGGGTTAATTTTAGGTTGGTACACCGTCATTTTGTAATTTACATAGCACTCTCTAACTAGTTCTGTGTACCGCAAGTCAACAGATTTTTGTCTGTAGTCAAAGTCTGAAGTAGCTACCAATTAAAAAAATACTCTGAAGTTATAAGATATCATCACATCACAACTTGACTTTCATGGATTCTCTGGTTACCACGTAAACAATGACGTCACTTCAATAGACTAGGTAACTTAATACGTCGTAGATAGAAAACAATTTATTTACCAGACACAATATTAAACAATGGATGGATGATATTGCTAGATCAGTGACATGAAACTCTTGAAGTGATTTCTGATTCTACGCATTAGAAGAGAATATTAACAAAAATAAGTAAAGTAATACATATATACGTAAGTTTCTTTTTTCTAGTTTGTTTGTTTCGAATGCTTTGCCAATGATTCCATTGCAACATACATGCGCTGACCTATTGTTTATTGTACTTACCTATTGTGCATCCTATAAGTGCCCACTGCTGGGCAAAACCTCTTCTCACACGGAGAAGGTTTGAGCACTAAGCACCGAAACTTACTCAATGCGGGTTGGCGATTTCAAACTTATAATTAGAAATTATAAGGTTAGATTTCCTCACGATATTTTCCTTCACCGTTTGTGAATGGTGTCTAAGTAATCTTGGAAAGTACATATAACTCGGAAAAAGTCACATTGATATTTGTCGTTGGTAGGTTTCGAACCCGCACTCTCATGCATGCGAACTGGGCGCCTTAAACCGGACCACGACGACGTCGGAGCACAGTAGGGAGGTGAAATGATGACTAGACAAATGCATATACATTATTATTACTACTTAGAAATGTTAAAACTTATGACTTTCTACGAATTTAAATTTCTATGAAACAAAATTACAATGAGACCAATTTAATTAAATTTATTGAACGCAAGCAGGTGTTTTTGATTTCATTCAAAATATACTAATTATTTAAAATGTTAAAACAATTAATTTTTGGTTATACTTAAAAGGTTATTGACACGGTCCCATATATGTAAGTTGGTATACCTAATTTAAATTATCGACTCAGTCGGTTAGCAACACAACTCATGACGATAAATCGCTCCCCAATTCCCATACAGACATCTCTTATTGTACACAAAAAAATCGATAACCAAAAGAATTAGCCCCAACAAAACATCACTCTTGTATTGAAAAATCTTTTCACATAATTTTCAATTCTCACGCCTTCCGTTTATCCAATGAAAGAATTCGCGAGCTCGTTTAATTGAATTTTTTCACTTTGACAGATATTGATCGTCGGCAGTTTCAATACCTTTCTGTTTTATTCCACAAATACTTAGAAGCAGTATAATAAATCACTGGAAGTGAAAGCTGCTTTTTAAGCCTTTGAAAGTCTATAAATCATATAATAAATGAGGAGCCGCTGAACTATTCATATTTTTTTATAAACTTGAACGAAATTCAGGGATTCTATATTGAAATCAGTGCACTAAGCTGTGTAGACATTAGGTCTTGAACTATTTAAGTACTGAAGTGGAATCGTGTTATTATTTGGTTGGTTATGAAATTATTTTCAAAAGTTCTTTCAAGTCTTCGTTTTTCTGAATCAGTGAACTTGTAACAGAGCCGTTTTTTGACGAGTTTGTTAAAATTTTCCTTTGTTATTTTTATCTTTAGACATTTTCTAGCGTATACTAGACATACATAATTATAGTAGGTATTTACATAATATCACACCTTTTATCCCCGAAGAGGTAAGCAGAGGTGCACATTACGGCACTTATGTGCCACTTTACAATGCACAGAACATATAAAGAAGGTTAGAATTAACGGCCTTATGGGCGGTACACGCGTGCTGCGCTTATGAGCAAATTCTCCGAATCTACCAAAATGTCAAAAACTGGCCATCAAACGCGATGTTGTTGTGACAACGTACGAAACTCCGCAAATAATATTAAATTATGCTGTCTTGGACTATTGTAATGTGTCGATAAAGAAGCCAGGTGTGCAAAATAGCACGAGAAAGGATTTCTTTCCACCAGTGACTACAAAAATATTAATATACTTGTGATATTTGTAATTATAACATTAATATTATGACGTTTCTAGACAAAAACGACAATATCACAAGCAGTACCTATACATTGCTTGCAATAGATGCGTACCATTTTGCACTACATAAACGATCGCGCAATGTATTACGTTTACAACGAGAGTCCCGAGTACCAAACCAAAACTTCATTTCCTCGAATCGATTTATAGAAGTGTCAATTTGTAAACAATGTCGATAATTACTATTATACAAAGGATTATTATCAAATTATACACATTATAACTGAAATAATTTTATTTATTACGACTAATTATGACTTAGGTTTTAAGTGAGGCATTTTGTTCGTATTTAAGTTTTATATAATTTTTTATGTCTTCGTTATGTTTTGTTCAGTAAGTAGACTAATTTATGATTTAGGAAATTTTATTTTATATAACTATCTTGTTATCATCTCGCAAATTGAAACTATGGGAAATTCTTAAAAGCTAGACGAGATCTTAGTCAAAACTCATAAACTATAATTTAAAATAGTTGTTGAGGTTTTCTATTCGAGAACAAAGCTGTGACAACAAATAAAATGACATTATATCCTTTATTCTTATTATTTCCTTTTTTTTAAGAATAGCTATGTATACCTGATGACTTTTCTAGTTTTCAGAGCTTTAAGAGCTGACTTAATTTATGTGAGCTAAAATATTGTGTTGGCCTGGATGTTGCGGCGCTGCTTCATACCACTTATACCTCTACGTACTTTCTTTTCTAAGTTAATTTGCACACCACTCACATACAGAGAAGGAAATATTTATGGTAACTGAAACTAGACAATAATTCCTATTTACATTAACTATTAAATAAATACGAACGATTATCGGTTGCCATCATACGAATGTCATGATGATATCCAATAAAGACAATAACAGAGTTTTGAGCACAGAAAATATATCATGATACGGTCACGTTATGATAATTCTCAATACCTATTTCAATATTTTATGATTTTTCATTTCTTAGGGAAAATTACGCTATTTTTATATATCTTGAATTAAATAAAAATTTATTATTTTTGACCCCATGACTTCCCGGACTCTCTTTATTTTTATAAAACTTATAGTTGAAAACGAACCTTACCTTTACGGTTTTTTATACTTTTTTTATTACTACCAATTAACAATTTACTTATTATAAGTAAATTGTTGATATAAAAAAATGATGATTATATTCCATGTCAAATTATTGTAATGTTAATAATATAATTGGTTTAAAAAAACAGTTATGTGTTTTTCTATGTAAAGTTATTTATATTAGCATAAATACATGTACACAATATGCCTTATACAAGTCCACATAGTCCGCAATACATGTAAATTAAGAAACTGGATACCATTATCTTTATCGATATCAATAATCGACATTTCGCACCCCCTACCATACATGAGTTTATTTTACACCTGTATGAGTGTATGTCAAACGAAGTGATTGCGTCAGTGTGACGTCCAATAGCAAATCTTTCAACCTAGTGCGTATTGTTTATTTGTGTGCATTTTCCGCGTAGGTATTAGTCTCTTGCTTGTAGTAAAGTTAAAGAGTGGGGGACAAACGGCGACGCGTGTTCTAATACAAATCAGGAACTATTTCCTTTCTAGCCTTGTTTATATGTTCTGTGGTACAATGTAACGCCTATTTTTCACTATTTATGTTTACTAGATTACTGATTTTTTTTAAAAATCCCGGTACTACTTCGCCCGACCCGCGGGAATCGAACCCGAGACCCCTTGCCCGGCAGTCGCACTTGCGACTACTCGACCAATGAGGCAGTCAAGCAGGTATTTACTTGACACGAATTTGTCGTTTATTAATATGAGATGAGTCTTTTAATCTGATTGGACGGTACCTATCAATAGTTGTAGCTGATCAATAGTTATTACCATGTTATTAGCTTCGATAATACTCACCTTTGTGCAGAGCTTTGGCTTCCATTGTTTAGTATTCAATTCTAGGAAACAGATAAACTGTGATTAGGGCTTTCTGCTTGACCGAGATAGGAACAGCTGATAAATGTCGATAAGCTTAGCTATACCGCTTTGAGATCTAATATTGACGAACAAAGGGTGCTGAGAATAGAGCATTGTGCTAGTGTACCAGAATTGTAATATCTTTGTACTTACACCGGATAGCTTGGTATTAACCACGCTTAATTTAAACTGCTGTTGTTGGCAGGTAGGATTTTAACTCTATAAATTCTTTTAAAATATTTTAAACTATAAAAATTTTGTGAAATTGAAAATATGTTTCCTACCGTGCGTTGGTCGAGCCATCATTATGTGTTGTCGTACCATTTATTGAGTACTTATCACAATAATTTCAATTATTATTTGTAATTATAAGTTTACATTTTAATTGGATAGTTTCCTGGATCAAAAATAAATTATTTTTACTTTTCAGTCCAATTAAATATTCAAAAATGTTACACTTTTATTCATTGATTTACCAATTTACCTAATTTTCGATTTATTCAAGCATTTTTTTAGGTATAAGTGTGCTATTTAACGCGAAAATACGATGACGTCGTAAGATTATATTTCGTATAGAACAGTATCGTTTTGATGTTTCGATAAAAGTATTGAATTTGACTAGTTGTTAACTACCATATTATAGGTAGTATTTCTATGAAGGCATCATAGTATATAGGTATTCAGACCAATAACTTTATAATGAATTTCTCTTTCAATAATATTGAACAAATTAATTTTATTTATAATTTAAATTCATCGGCATGACTATTAATAACACTTTCCTAGAATGGTCTATAGTACTATGATATTCCAATAATTCTATTTCTCTCACAAATTGGGTTGTTAAAGGCTTAGTACCTACTTAGTAGACAAGACAATTTACATAATATTTATGTACCTGCTAACAATAGTATGTTAATGCACTGTTTGTTTTAAAAATTGTTTACAACTATATAGTTATCTATATGTCTCAACACCCACTTTGCACTATTTATGTTATGAGTCGCATATAATAGGGGGTGAGCGTATTGCCATATACCAGGCACATTTTCAGACTCCGTGCTACTACTGAGATTTTCAAAAAACCCCGTAATACTTTGCCTGTCCCTGGAATCGAACCCGAAACCCCTTGCCCGGCAGTCGCACTTGCGGCCACTCAGCCTATGAGGCAGTCATATGGAAGTGTTGTACTCAAAAGTCGAAAGTTCTAAAAAGGACGTGAACTTAAAATGAATTTTTTTTCAAAAATCTTCTGGAAAATGCACCGTTAAATCAGTGTACGGGACACTGTGGTTTCTATTTTATTGTGGCGTCATCAAGGATATTGCGTTCTGCTCGTATTAAGGAGCGTGTACACAAGGTTTTGAAACATATGTATTAACAGAAGATGCACCTCAGTAAATTTTAATGTAGCTAGCAAATAAATACTGTGCAATGTTTATTTAGATACCCAAGTTGAGTTAAAATATTCAGCAAATTCCGTAACCAATCAATAACTTCCAGACGATATAAACATAGCTATTAAGTAAACGACATCTTTACCGAACTGCTTCATTTAATAGTGTGTACACTCTTCAAGTCGTTCCCCTTGTCACAGCTGGCCGGAACCACTCAAAATAATTACAATCTCACAAAAATGTCACAAGCTCGGCTCCCAACAACAAAGTCGAGCTGAATAAGTGATGAAGCGAACCAATGATATTTGTGATTGATGACTCCAAGCCTAACATTGCGCAACGCTTCGACACAATGAAAAAAATCTTAATTAAATTACAAATGTTAATTTAGATTTAGATTGGTTTTCAACACATAAGGGAGACATAATTAGATCGCTTGCCAAATAATTAATTGAATCGGCCCTCGCGACGTACTTTTTTTCGAAAATTAAATTTATTAAAGTGTTGCTATTGTTTGAGATAAAATTATCTGGGTCTAGAAATGTTGATGCAATTTTAAATATAAATATCCCTGACTGGTTTTGAATTCATGTACGAGTATGTTCCACAGTCGTATTGCATGTTTCGTTTAACTCAATGTTATCCGAACAATATCTTATTGACAGATACGACAGTATTCCAATTATATTCTACAATCTAATGTTTAAATAACGTATATGTTTTAGACTTGATTTATAAACAATCATCAACAGTCTATCAATACCCACTGCTAAGCTCTTCTCATAGGAGAAGATTTGTGTATTAGTGACCACGCTTGCTCAATACGGGTCACAGTCACATTTGTTATAAACAATACCTCTAGAGTAACTATTATTTTGCGAAAATACAAATCGGATTATTATTAAAGACACCTATAATAGAGATTATATTGTGTTTCGTTTTCTTTTTACCGACTTCAAAAAAAGGAGGAGGTACTATGTTCGGCTGATTGTTTTTTTTTTCGCTTTGTTTTTTTGTTTGTTCGCACAGTACTCCGCCATTTGTGAACCGACTTCGAAAATTCTTGTTTTGTTTGAAAGGCTATACTACCGAGATGGTCCCATTTCCATGAGGTCAGGATCTGATGATGGGATCCTAGGGAAACCGAGGGGAACTTTCGAAAATTCTATGGGCGAGTAATGCGTCTATTATGTTTTTCAATTAGGATTTTTAAACACTACAATTTGATAAGGGTCTGGAGTCGACCTGATGATGGAGCAGACAGACAGACGAGGGAACTTCTGCGCGGTTTATATTAACTACCTTGTGTTTGGGCTTGATTAATTTGTATTGATGAGGACTTTACACTTAGATAGAGTGGGGCTGTCATTAAGGGTCTGATGATGAAGAAGTGTAATTGTTAAGGGAACTGCTCAACGGTATACAGTAACTACCTTGTGTTTGGGCTTGTATAATTTGTATTGATTAGAACTTTGCACCCATGTAGATTATAAGTAATAAAACGGGTATATGTAGCTTTACACTGAAAATTATAAAATAATAAAACAAAAACTGCGTTTAAAAAACCGACTTCAAAAAACCAAAAACTAATAACAAACAAAAAGTCAAAACTAAAAAGCAAAAAATAACTATTATTAGTTCTGATAGGTTACCTACCCACTGATAGGTTAGAAGTCGGTGCCATAAGCTCATATCATAATGATATAACTTAATGCCCACAAAATTGTGAATTAGGTACCTATTAAGGTTTTAATGAACAATTTTGTATGGAACTTATGGCACCGACTTCTTACCTATCAGTGGGTAGGTAACCTATCAGCACTAATAATAGTTATTTTTTGCTTTTTAGTTTTGACTTTTTGTTTGTTATTAGTTTTTGGTTTTTTGAAGTCGGTTTTTTAAACGCAGTTTTTGTTTTATTATTTTTTAATTTAGTATTCAAACGTAAATAAACTGTAACTTCTGAAAAATTCTCGCCGATCCAAGTTGTTTACAGCTTAATCATAAAGAGTGAGATAAGTATGTTATGGGTGATATTCACATCAGTCTTCGAATTGTCTAAGCAAGAGCTGCCAAATCGAACTCTTAAAGTTTGGCTCAGTTTATTGTAACTGGGTGGCGGGTGTCGGTGCCATACGTCACGTTCACAGCCCGCCAATTTGTCTGTCATTTGCCAAATCCGAACGCGCCTCGAATGTGGACCGAATATTCTACTAAATATGTATTCAGTGTTACCACATGCCTACTATAATTTTACATACATTAGATTACACGGCGTATCGTAAGTAATATTTAGACCCAAAGTCATAGATTAGGTAGGGAGGTAGGTTCTTTTGCGAGACATGTAAATCGACTGATTTGTATTCACACGTTGGTGTCACGGGAAATTGAGTTTTTTTTAATGAAATAAGAAAAATCAAGATAAAGTCACGCACATGGGAGGCTTATTAAATTAAAATTTGCATAGATTTCATATTCATGTCAATATCAAAGGTGAGCAAAGGTAATTTGCATATGTATTGAATAAAAATATGGTTTAGTTATTGAACTCTGTCTGAGTAATTCCAATGTGGTAGCAATCCGTTCAGTATGTTACTGAACGGATTTTGTTCAAATAATGTAATATAACATTAGTAGCCTCTCTATGACTGGTAAGAGGTCTTTAACATGCCGAACACAAAATAAATTATTTTCTAAAATCTTAAATAGTCTTTAGTCTTATATAAATAGACGGCCATTATAACTTCAACTATATTTTTATGAATAAGTACACCTAATAAAGGTGTTCTATTAACTTGGTGTAAAAAAGTAAGAAGGCTAATAAGAAAAATATTACTCGTAATATTCTTTCAAGAAAAATTTATACTAGGCTAAAAGTTAGGGACCACAATTAGACAAAGTTTAAAAAGGTTTTAGTATTTTATAGTCTAATAAAAATAGCTTGTAGCTCGTCTGTTGGGTACTTAGCATACCAAATAGGTAACAAATTTATAAACTTAACTAATTAGACGGCCGCTGGACTGAGTTTCATGTTTGCTCCGACCATCGTAAACTTCTTCTAACTTCCTAATTTGGAACGGTCGTAATTATTGTTTATCTAAATCATTTACAAAACTTTGGACCATTTACAGAAAAGTGGTAATTATAAAAGTGAAAGTATGCGTGCTCACTTACCTACCCCTTTTTTTGAGGGTGGAAAATCGTCCAATAACTTCATGACTTCTCCCGCTCGGGTGAGGCGAGAGGGAGTGTCAGACTTATACTGACTAGAAACCACCTCGTTCCTACTCCTGTACTTCGAGCCTGAGCCCCGGCAACCCGTTAAGACCTCCGCGGCTCCGAATCGGCAATGCTCAATTACCCGGCAGATGGTTACTTGAGAGCTCGTCTGTTTCTAGTCTAAATAAAATTGTAGTATCCTAGATAAACCTAGAAAGCCATCATTTTTGTAAATTTAGTTTTAACACTTTTAATTTTTAACCTAAAGGAGATAGCTATGTAAATAAATTTATAAAACACGTAATGAACATTTTTTAATTTTCGGTCTACAATAATTAACTTTGCAGTGAAAAGTGAAATTTGGTGATGCAAAAGTTTCTTTATGACCTACATAATATAAACTACTGACAACCAACAAACTCTTTGAGACCACATTTCTATTTCTATTCTTCTGAGAGAGTACTAAGTACTTAGGTAACCACAATAATAATTTCGGACTCCGTGGTACTTAGGTACCCACTGTCCAGGATTTTAAGTCAAGTCAAACCAAATTTCAAGCTCAATATTCGAGCTAAGCCACTACAAGAACCGCTTTCGTAAGTATATGCATTTATTTTGATTAAATTGTCCAGTAATATAAGTAACATCGATGTTATAACATTAAAACAAAATTTCAAACTACACATTAATATTATCAAATCAGACGTCCAAATATAGCTTATTAAGTTCATTTTTATGTAGACCGAAAATTAAAGTTAATATTTGAAGGGTCAACAATACGTAGGTCCTGTCAGTTTCCATTATTCTGGATTCTAAATGTAACTGACGTTGAAATTTGAATAACAATTCTTATTTCAACCTCCAATAAGAGTTAATTTAACTTAAAATTGGAGACTAGTTTAAAAAAAAAAAATATTGACTAGCTTTCACCCGCGGCTACGCTCGCGTCACAAAAGGATAAAAAGTAGCCTATGTGACATATACCGATACACACAGTGCCATCTATACCAATACTTTTGTTTTCCCTCGGGAATATAAAATTTGTCCAGGATAAAAAGTACCCTATTATTTAATCCAGACTTCTAACTTTACGTCTGCAAAAATTCAAAGCAATCGGTTTAGTAGTTACGGCATGAAAGCGGAACAAACAAACAAACTCACTTTCCAATTTATAATATTAGTAAGGATTTTTACTTGTCTTATTACCTACGAGCTTACTCATGAAAGTTTCAACATTGTACGTACTTGTATACCTATAGTATAATCTATTTTCTACAATAAATTTTGTAATCAAATGAGGGCAAAACACCACGAATCATCCCTATTAGGTAGACACTACAACTGGATGAAAGCTTTGTAATTCATTATTATGTTTTCGGCTCACTCACGTAACTGTTTGACGAAGAACTCGACTAGTTTCAAACTATGCTAGAGGCTTATATTCATGAGCAGCATTACGGGTTCCGCGACGCGGCAACAGTCGCGTTGCTTTTCTAGTCTGTCTGTCTGCTGTGTTGAAACTAGTCGAGTTCCTCGTCAAACAGTACGTGAATAAGCCAAAAACATAATAGTTAATTTAGTACGTCTCACGAAAGTTATAATATACTCCTTTCGAAATTAACACGCGTAATACTATGTAAATGAAACGATTGAAACGAAACTCATGTCAACATATTACGCGTAAATATTAAGAAAATGGAATATACGTCGCCTCAATTTAACCTTTTCTTACTTTATCCCCAGAAATTACTGAAGTTAACCGCTTTTCGTATTAAATATTAGCAGGGACGTTGTGCCCCAGTCACCCCATTGGCCGTTATTAGAGTGACACGTTATTTTTGTGAGAAGCGTACATACGTAATAAAGGACGGTAGACGTGTCCGTCTAGCGGAGAGCACATTGATAAGGGTCACATCGGAACATTACCCCGACGGACAAGCTAAGCCTCTTTTTTACCAAAATTAGTTAAGCGAAACGTAACTCAATAATATTTTTTCCGACTTTCCTCCGGAAGTTTCATTATTAATTTTTTCACAGGGAAACTTCTTTAACTTTTTTTAATTAGCTCCAGGGATTGTGTATCGAAACATCTACTGCTCTTTTTCATTACTTTTGATTTATTCTTACATAAAATCCATCTTTCAGTATTAATAAAGCTTTTATTTATTTTGTTAATGAATTTTGTGCGTACATAGCAATATTCAATCAATCTTCATACTTTTGATGGAGGAAATCTGAACTCAATTAAAATTCAGACAGGCAACGCGGGTACCGGCTCGGAAATATTTCGAATGCATCTCGGGGTAATTTGCGAATATTTTTTCACTTAGCCAAGCTTTCTAGAGCCAGAGAAAGATAACTTCCAATCAAACTTAATGACTTTCTTCACGGTGATTGGCCGTGAGCAAAGTACTAACGAGTCTTGATTTCAACAAACTTCGCAAATTGTTTGCTTATTCAACGTAAGGTAATAACAGCTGGGACACACGGTCATAAATTTCAGCAAGCGAGGTATAAAACATTCAGGTTCGCACTACGCGCGCTATCGATCTCTTTTGTAATTATTGTGCTCTACATATTTTACATTTTATGGGAGTTGGGTATCGAGTTGTGATTACAATCAACAATTTCATGTGCGTAATGTGAATTTATTTTTAGTGTTTGTAAAGTATGAGTGCACAGTGAAATCTGTTTTTAAACGTATATTTGCATGTTAACTTTACTTCGTGACTTTAGTGCACAAACAATTTCCAACAACTCGTTCACGGTCTCGTTTTGTTTGTCAAATTGTACATTCCTGTGTCCATTCCGAGATATTGAACAGGAGTAATAAAGAATTTTTCCAAAGTTCAGAGAATGGCGATTACGGACCATTGAAATACTTCGAACTTGAAATGATTGGATCTTTGAATTTAGAAATGCTTTATCGACAGAATTAGTAATGGCTGCTTCTCGCTGTACGTCATCCTAATTATTAAAATGATTTTTGACGTTTTAAAATAAAATCGAGTTACACAGAATTCTTTTTGACAGCATTTATATTTTATTCATTGGCAAAAAGTGAAAAATTATTTAGTAGTAAACGTTTTTTTATTTTGAACTAGGAATTACCTGTGACTTTTCTTTAAGATTTTTTGCGTAGTTAGGTAATTCAAAAAGATTTCCTTAGTATCTTCAAACAAAATATATTATATTATTTATAAGTAGGTATGACTTAAAGAATATAATAAAAATATCTTGCAAAAATGTTATTAAAATACAAATCATGTTTTTATCATCAACTCATCAAACGTGCATAGCATGCCTCAAAATATTTCATCCTTTATCCGTGCTCATTTCAATAGACGATAATTTATTATATTTGGTCGAAAAAAAATGTAATATAAATAGCAGGATGGTCCCCTACCGCCATTTTTGGGACTGAATGCCATCATTGAAGAAATGGGGGAATGCAACAGTGCCCCTCTGTTTACTCCCGGGAATATTGATAGGCGTGAGGTGAATTCTATTTACCGAGAAATTTCTTTCAATTTTAGGAGACACTGAATTTTCGTTATTTTTTATTAAATAATGTTTTTGGTGGAATATTTGGCAATAGTATTTTGAGACAAATGACGACTTAAATGTAGATATGTTCTGTACCTAAACCTATTACAAAAAATACTAGCTAAGCCCAAAAGAGCGGATTTTCTACGAGGCTGTGACTTTGCGAAAATATTCTTATTCAACTTAAAGCCTCCATTAAACGTAAATAACTCTCAGCATACATCCCCGTATTTATTTTCTCGAACAATTTATATACCCAGACAGTTAAATGGATTTCATTATCTGTTTACCTATTCCTTTTCACAAACATGATTTTATGTTTATACTGATTCACGTGTACCCTATAGAGGTCACACCCGGCTATGATCTGTAGAAAATAAAATTAAAACAAAATATTTGTGGTTTTCAACTGGGAATATATCGTTTATTTAATTGCGTGACGCATAAAAATATATTTATGTACGTAACTTGTCACCTACACAATGTGAAGATGTATAGGTTTAAAGCATTAGTAGTTACCACAGTTAACAGGGTAGTTTCCTAAATTTTATTTTAATGTCCGTCTGGTACATTAATTTAAAACTTTAGACACGTATTTTTTCTTTTCTCACTAAATTAAATACTTTCGACGATATCCATTTGAAATATCGTGTGACGTCACAGCGTGTCACATTTTGTAGCACGTTATGACGTAACGACCTCCCACTCCTATACTTAGCGCCATTTTATCTAAGTATTGCAACCTAATACGAGAAAATAAAAAAATACGTGTCTAATATTTATTTTTTCATTATGTAACTGACGGACTAATTAGATTTTTAATTTTGATACCCTGGACACAACCCAATTTTGAAGATGAGAATTAAGTTATCTGACTTTCAATTTGCGATTTTACATTTTAGAGACCTTAGAAAGTGTGAACGTGTTTCAAGGCTCTGGTACCTCGCATTATCAAATTTTCACCATTAAATAACTTACATATCGGCAGTCGGGAACACGCTGTCCCTATGAAATGTAAATCATCTGGCTGTCACAAATTATCCTACAAAGATCACTGATCATAACATTATTCCCTTTCGATTTAATATTCCACGGGTTTAGGAAAGACCCAAAACCGAATAAGCGGTTACATAAATTAATATAGAATGTTCGAATAAATTGTTTCAAAATTAGTATTCGTAACTATTGGGTCGGTTTCATAAAATGACGGGTTCTGCCTAACGAAGTCTGACGGAGTAAAGTCATTTGCAGCAAGTTATCGACAGCCCTTGATACCTACTCGTTCAACTCATCCCGATGGGATTCTGCGAATCTAGTACATCAATGATTACCAATAATAGTTGAGAGCGGTTAATTAAGTGGTAGTTTATGGAAAGCTGTTCTAGAGCAAGCGAAAAATAATTTTCATACCTGGAATTTGGCTTTGGCATATATGTATTTAAATAATCTGTTCAAATATATGTATATTGAGTAAGTAATTAAATATCATTACCATTTGATAGGTATACGTTGTCATTCATATTCACATTGCATATTTTCAATAGCTGAACTGTTCAAATGTATATATAGTTTTCCATTGAAGAGTTTGACGTTGACTGTACAGTATTATATTCTCGCAATCTTTAACTTAAATGTAAAATTTCGTTTGAACGTGACAAGCCATACAAGTATAAGCCTACATTGTGAAATTTATCAGCTCATAGACATACCTATTTAAGCTTAAATTGCTTAACAAGATCCTCATTGTTTAGCTCAAAGACGGTAGTCTTACAAGAAACTTTGCTTTGCCTAAACTAATACCTGCTACTATAACTTTGTTCTTCTCAAAGTGTACTTATTTTACAGAACTGCTATGAGTGTGGCAAAATATAAAGGCTGACTGCTGTTATTTACGGTAAACTGGAGATTTGGGAAAACTCAACAAAATTTAAGTTGTGTAAAGAATTAAACTTAATGTTTTATAGTTGAGTTTACAATAAATCGCATACTTACGGTCCTATGCCCCCTAGATGGGGCAGCAGGCGTCCACAATAAATCACATAATTATTGTATATTTATTGTACTTGATGCAAATCTAACTGCATATAGACTTCTTATTGATCGAATCATTGAGAGAACCATTTGTTATTCGGAGCAGGCAAGCGTATTACATAAATAAACTGTTTGCCTACAGGGTCGTGTTTGTGTAGGAGGACTATCGAGAATGGTAACAGATAGACGTGCCGTGGACGTGGCGAGACTAGGCCCACATGTGTCGCTCTTAACTTTGTGATTACACCTTTTTATTTCTACATTATAGAAGTACTTTGCCAATTACTATCCAGGTCAACGAGTACGAGTATCAAGTGAACATGGGTAATTTTTACTTGGGACGGAAACAGTGACTAGATTTAGCTACATTGTGGTATGTTCAGTAATTTAGGTTCATGATATCTTGTCACTCAGAATGAGTTCCAAAATTTTCAAGACCATTTTCTTTCAACTCTATCTTAGTTCTATCCATGTATGTCGATATGACAGACACTAATCCATACTCCGGGTTTCCAACGTTTTAAGTTTAGTTTCATAGTTGATAAATATTTAATGTATTTACATGCAATCAAACCATATTATGGTAATATACGTAATCTCAGTCGTATTTTCAGATCAACAAACTATCAATATGACGATTCTATATTAATTAAACCGTTTGAACTGGGTTTTATACAAATACTGTTTCTAGTTCATGTAAAGCAGACTTGTGTTAGCATATCCAATCTAAAATTATATATTAATTGCTTATGGAAATTGCGATTGCTTATTAATGCATCAGTGGGCATGTAGGCGCGCGTCAGCCAATTTCTGGAATGTCATTTGCACTTTCCATTTGCGATGATGATGAGCTAATCGCGAATCCATTATCAAACTTTACCCTTGATTGCACTAAACATTGGATTATGTAGGTAAATATATATACCTACATATAATATTATTATATGGTAAATTGATATGGAATTGATTATACCTGCTCAAACCACGACGAAATACGACTATGATACGTACATATTATTATATTTGTATTCATATAATATGAAAAGGAACGTAATGTGAAAGGAAAAGACACGTGGTGACCATCTGTCCAGCTTTTACAGTTATGTATAACATACATGATTTGTCCAAAAACTACGCAGTGTCACTCATATTCTCATATCACGTAGTTCCGGTCAAAAAAATCAAAATGTATCCCGGCCCTACCCAAAGGCATATTTTATGAAGTGTCGTCGGAGCCTATGTGTTCTATATAGAGAAACTATGTAAAATAACCGCGAAACCCACATAGGGGCCACATCGGCTGATAGCTGATAAATTGAAGCGTGTACGTGACCGTCCGCGAGGCTTTCGCAAGATGGGATCACGGTGAGTCAGCGTTGTCGCGAATATGAACATCCACGCCTGACCGGCCACTACATGATATTTGATACTGAATTGATATCTAACTGTCACATGATAAATTACGAATGAAATAAAAATGAAATATTTGACATGTGACTCTTTCAAAGGGACGCAGTTGGTACATGAATCATGCATATTTATAGATTGTTGCAAAGGACAGCGTTATTTTAACTGCGTAATATTACGCTTCTTTGACACTGAAGCTCTGAGAGGCGTGTGATGTTAATTTAATACGGGTAACTGAAGGTATTCGATACCTATTGTAATTAAACTTAAGAGTTATAACGGAACTGTTACGTCAATTTCGTTAAGTTTCTATTTTGTAATATTTTTATTGTTCAGTTGTTGCTTCTTATTCAGTGTGAGACTATATAACATAACACCCCCGAAGGGGTAGGCAGAGGTGCCTCTTCGGGGATAAAAGGCGATAAAATCATTATGCCACTATGAAAAGAAAGCACACATTGTACAGACAATGTAACACCCACTTTTCACTATTTATATTATGAGTCCCATGTAATAGGGGGTGAGCCTATTGCCATATATCTGGCAGAATTCCAGACCCCGTGCTACAACTGAGAATTTTTTAAAAACCCAGTAATTCTTTGCCCGACCCGGGAATCGAACCCGAAACCGAATAAAAAAGAATTGAAGAGTCGACTTTACGGCAACAACTTAATACATTTTTGAATGTAAGTATCTACCTACATTTGATGAAAAACAGTTTTGTGTCCCCTAAAACGTTGCCATAAAATAATCAACAGAATGCCAGTTAAAGTAGCCAGTCTGAGTGCCTACAGCACGACAGCAAATTCGTGGTATACTCCCGATCTAACCCGATAGTGTTCGAACGGTTTTTGAAGTGGTTTACGTGAATTTTCCGACCAGTGTTAATTTTATTTTTACCCTGTGGCTTTAACACCAATCTATATATCGTACACTAGTTGTTTGTACATATGCATCTATTGTATGAAAACTATTTTTTATTTCAATATTAGGTCAGCTACTGAATGCTTCTAAAGTAATCAACTCAACAGTTAGGTAGGTAGTAACTAAACAACAAAAGAGTTTTTAAATAACATATCATTCCATTACATCTAAACGATTGTCAATAATCACTAATAAAATCAACATTAACAACATCAACAAAACAAGAGTTTGGTGACGATATCCAACCGATTTCCAAAATTGAAAATTAAAAAAAAAACAATATCAGTACTCAACGAATTATACATCATGTTCTAGAATTCAGATTTATCATCTTCATAAAGTTCATGCAATATTCCTACATAGAGAGTCGAGTGAATAACGAAAATATAATTGGATATAGTACGTAATACGTAAGGCGAGTGTATCAAACAAACTCAGGGTTGGCACATAGTGGTATGATTTAGATAAGTCGCCCGCTCGGTACGTTTTGACATTTTCCCTTTAAGACCATTATAGACTTTTGCCTACAGTATTTTATTATTTATGTTGAGTGTTTATATGTAGTTTTTTATTGGTTTTTACCTGTGAAACACATCGTTGTATTGGGTAGATGATAGCCTCAACGTATTTTATCGTTATAAACTAAAAAACTTCATCAATAGCACTTGATTATAATATAACAACTCTCGTTTTGTAAACTGTCTCTTCCTAATCACTAATATTGTCTAAGTAACACTGTGACAGGCACAAGCATAAGGTCGTGTATGGAGCACGTCGGTCGCAGCCGCTCAGTTTCTGGTCCAACTAGTCCTCACACGGTGCATTACCCTCGGCCACCGCATTCGAGAGCTATTTGCTGCCCGGGATCAGATTAATGTTGCCACTTTTCTACTTGTCGTAACCACCAAACTTTAGCCTGGGCCTTTACCCACTCTATTGTGTATCAAAAGGAATTATTTCCGTCGAGTCGGTCAGTGTCTCGTGGTTTACGGGATACTGTGGTTGGTGACGTCAAAAATTAGAATTATGTTAGGTTTCTTTATACGTGGTCATTATAAGTCACTTACATTTCCTTACTAGACTTTCTACAAAGTATTGTAGTGACCGAAAATTAACTTCATACAACAGTTTCATATACAAATTCAAAAATAAAAAATAAGTTAAACTATGAGTTATATTTGGCTCTTACTTTCTTAGGCTTACTTGTGACTTTTACAGATATAAAAACCCGATAATACGTATGAATTGAATGTCTTTACTAATAAAATAGTTTTTAGAATAGCTCTGACAAACAAAAATGAGAAGAATGTTTAAAGGACGAGCAAAACCATTACTTAAATGTGTCTCGTTTTTTTGGATCGTCTTAGATTTAATTCTAGGTTTAAAGAGTATTCTTAAGAATTAGTGGAATGCGAGACTAGAATTGTTGAGCTTAGGATTTAAATTTCAAACTACAAGTCTTCAGGTTTTTTATGTATTTGTTATATACATATATACATAGTTATAAATAGCAAAATAGTTCAGTTTCCATTATTTGTCAATCAAATGAGATGAAGGACCCTTAACCACATAGAGGCTACTTGTGTACTCAGATGAGAGGAACAAATTTTGATAACATGAGACTCAAATCTATAAACATTTACTTAAATTATAAGTCACAAACCAAATCCTTGTAGTTAGCAAAGATTTCCAATATATTTCATCATTTCCAAGAACCCAGAACTGTATAAAAAAGAAGTCTTTGTTTAAATAAAAAATACAAAACAAAATAGAAACACATTTAGAAATTACCTCGTGTTAAGTAAATACATACAGAGTAAATGGAAAATAAGACACCTCCAATAAACTCACTCCTTATCATACAAAACATATTACACTAAATCCACTTAAAAGAGATATTCTGGCGTCCCTAATATTACATTCTAACGGCGACAATAACCCAAAACATTAAAATGAAAACTTTTATCAAATAAAATACAATTCAACCGTGCGTACGCCGCGTGGGGTAAAAATGCGGTCGGTAAAAGGTGGTAAAAGTAGATACATTCCTTTTACCTCTTGCTTCCGTTCACGCGCAGGTGAAAATATTACGTGGAGGTGTAAACGAGCCCCGGCAAGGCCGTTATTGCCGTCGTTAAGTTAAAATTTTCTCTCTTGAATAGCAAAGCGAATGTGAGACATAAACACAGACATTTATGTTATTTGCAAACGAACATCGAGATGAATATTATGTAAAGTATAAAGGTGTGTCTACAGGAAAAATTATATGGACGCTTATTATTTTTTTATCGCAAATATTTTGTTTGAGTTCTAAAAGTCATGAAGTTTGCTAGAAAATTCTAGAGGCTCTTGTTCCTGGAATCCGAGACTTGTTATAAAACACTTTGTTAAGAAAGTTTGCATGGTGCATCGGAAACTCTAAGAAAACATTTGTGAAGAACGATATATTTAACACTAGCTTTTACCCGCGGCTTCGCTCGCGTCACAAAAGGATAAAAAGTAGCCTATGTTACATATACCAATTCACACAGCGTCATCTATACCAATACTTTCGTTTTCCCTCGGGAATATCAATTTTTTCCGAGATAAAAAGTACCCTATTATTTAATCTGGACTTCTAATTTTACGTCTGCAAAAATTCAAAGCTATCTGTTTAGTAGTTACGGCGTGAAAGCGGAACAAACAAACAAACAAACTCCGATTTATAATATTAGTAAAGATGGTTGAAGCATTGTTTATTTAGAAAATTATGTTTAGTCAAAGTGTCAAAGGTAATAAAAAGAGCAATATAAACATAATCACGTTTGTAAATAATGGCAATACAATTACTAGTTCACCTTCCAATTCACTGAGTCTACTCATGTTATGGAGAATAATACGTTGTTTCATTTGGTAAATTCAGCAGGCCAACAGCCGTCAGTTGAACAAAATAAGCTGGCAATAGAACAGATTTCCCTAAGGAGTGCCATATTACGACTTTCCATAGAGGAAATATACGTAACTGTTTTGAAAAAGTGGGGGCGTTAGTAATTTAATGGTCGAATTACTTTTATGCCTGCCACTTCTGTCGCCAAGTTAATGGTCTTTGTCACTACTTTGTTGTGTGACAACTTTGTATTGAATTGAATAAAATATTAGGTTAAGTACGAGACTAACGGAACATATATCGGATTTAATTTGAACGTTTTAAGTGAAACAAATATGAATGTAATTTTGTTTAGTGGCTACAATACAAGATTTCTTACTGAGCGTGAAGTTTCTTCATGGATTCTGGACCCGGTTCGGACGAAGTTATTATTCTGACTATCAACTTTAAACAACCATACGGAATCTAGAAGAATGGAATCACACTAGGCAAGTCCGCTGTTCCCATGGATCTGGTGGTCAAACGTCGACCTATAAAGAGTAAAAAAGAATAAAAAAACTTTAAGATGGCTGAACAGAAATATTGACCTTAAGTCTGTAGGCATCATATAACATGGAGTGAACCTAAATAATCGTTAATTAACTTTATAGCGTACATTTTAGAACTTGAGTAATTAAAGGCTTAAAAAGCGACCGTGTAATGCCTATAGTGTTTCAAAGATACTTAATTATGCGACATAAAACCTTCTGAGCAGACGAGGTCGAATATGATATCCAGAGTAAGTATACTGTGTCATATTAATTAAATAATTTTATGTGAATAGGCGTATAATGAGTACATAACAGTGAACCACAGGGATAAGTATTCTATATGCTTAAATTTCTGCAAATTGTTATTTGTGGTGAGTATGATTGTCTATTTGCGGTCTGTCTCGCTAAGTGAGTAATTGGAGGCTTATTTAGTGCTATGCTTTGGGTTAGGGCGAATTTGAAACATAAGCTTGACCACGAGGAAAGAGTAGAATTACGGGAAGTAGTTATATGATGGTCAATTTCTTTTTATAATAAGTAGTTCTACTTAAGTCTAATTTTAGACATCAGTTCGGAACAATTTCGTAGAAATTGTCGAAGGTTCTAGAAACAAACGTCGCTATTTGCAGCAACCACAGACCAGGTAATGGATAAAGCGTTTGGTTCGGTTAAATAAATTTTAAGCATGTTTGATATAGGTACGTAATATTATTATTTAGCTATTCCAAGGGTCTAAAGGGTTCAAGACTAAATTATAGCGACTAAATAGTACAAGTACTTATGGGGCGGTTAAGTTTCGAAATGGTATAACGGCCTTCACATCTCCTGATAAAACTATGTTTGTGGAGTACGTCAGGAATTCGGCAGCCAACAGTTTACCCTAACCCGGAGGTATTTATGTAAATAATACTATGTATGTACATACATCAGCTTAAATTAATACTTAAGTTTACTATTCCGTCTATACTGTCACAGAGAGGTATGGAATGTCATATCGTCATATGTATTATGTATACTATTAATTACACGTGTTTGTATGATAAACAAGCTTCTGACACAACATATCATCTTATATTCCTAAAATGGAACCCACGTCTTGGGATTGATGCCATGAGCTAGGTAAATCTGTTAGTTATCTGTCCTAAGTCATAAGTAGAAACCTACTTATACTATTATATAAATTGTTGAGAGAACGTCATGGTTCTAGTAACTATATTGAATATGGTAATTTTATTGCATCTTTATTTATATTTATTTTGTATAGCAACGTAATACTTGAAACAACTAAATATATAAATAGGACAACTGATTAAATTAGATTAACTATATTTTATAATGCACTAGCGACCCGCCCCGGCTTCGCACGGGTGCAATATGCATGTATTATACATATAAACCTTGCTAAATAATCACTCTATCTATTAAAAACCGAATCAAAATCTGTTGCGTAGTTTTAAAGATCTAAGCATACATAGGGACAGACAGATACTATGTAGTGATTAATGGTCGATTTGGTTGCGAGTACACCTACCATGAAGAATTGTTGTATAATGCATCAGAATTTCGTTTCTGTGATTTTATTATTTGTTATAGTTATAAGGAGAAGAGTTTTATGAATTCTTTTCCGATGTCGTTTCACATGTGACTGTGCGCCAAAGGACAAATACTTTGTAATGTAAAATTTTGTACTTGCTTTAGTGACATTTTTAAAGCAAAGGAGTAGCGTTCCACTCTTGGCTTTCACGTTAATGTAGGTAGAGCATATTGCTACCCGGGGAATTGTAAAATGCATGCAAAGGTGATAACTTAGATGCTTCTACGGCGCATTTACCTACATGTTAGAACTCCAGATTTGATTAAAAATTGTTGTGTAAATTGTCGAATGTATGCAATACCTATATTTTTAAATTCAGTATGAATTTTGCTCTTGATGTATTTTTATAACTTAGTTACATAAATAGGCTCGCAACTACAACAACGATATTTTTTAAAATACAGTAATTCAACAATTACTTTTACTTTTACAATTAAAACCAATGAAAAACCTCCATCAGTTGAATGAAAATATACTACAGACACAATATTTCACGATGGAGCTTTTAATGAAATGATTTTTTTTAATATAAACAAAAATAACACGAAAATTTAAAGCAAACAATTTTTTTACTCTTAAAGTTTGACTTCATATTTGGAACGAGAATGCACCAAAATGGCGGCGCGGCGTGCGATTTACCGAATGTGACGTGAGGACTCGAGCGCCGAATTCATTAAAAAGGCATAGACGATCGGTTTGCGAGCGTGTTCATGTCACGTAACTAGCATCAATAGAATATGTGACAATGCTTAGATTGTCAAACTATCATATTTTGACGAACAAGCTGACTAGAGTATCAATTAGATAGATATTACGTTGTCAATCTGTTGTCAACAGGCTATACAATAACCTTCCAATTAATCAACTGTTCTACCTCTAATTAGCGTTATGTAACAAGCTATTGTGTTGTTCCTGCCCTTAATTCGTGTTTGTTTAGTTTATTATTCCTTTACTTATAAATATGTTTTGAGGTTTTTAATTGTTATCATTATTGTTTTTTTATTTATTTACACTTTTTGCATAATGAGTACTTATACAATGGCGGACTTAATGTCTAGTGGCATTCTCTAACAATCAACCTTTTACTGTTTATTATAGTTTATCAAGAAATATCGTTGGTGGCACCAAGCTACCTGGTTTGTGTTTATAAATAAAGATAATCACATGGTATTTTACCATTTTGGAAAAAAAAGTAAGTAAAGGACTTTTATGGGCCATAAACAACTTAAACAACAACGGCATCAAAGGCAATGCTATATATCATACAACCAAGAACAAAATCAGCAATAATAAATACAATAATCGTGTATTTCATTTCCTTTTTCTTTTTAATTCCACGCGACTGTTCCGCGGCGGATATTAACAACGCAGAACAATGGCTGCGAAGATGAATAAGTCGATAGTGCTCCTTTATTTTTCCGTTTTATTTTATAAATATTATCGGACAGCCGTTGTTTAAGCAGATGGTAAAAGACAGTTGAGATAAGAAATATTGACTTGTTTTTACATAACATAACATCACGCCTTTTATCCCCGAAGGGGTAGGCAGAGGTGCACATTATGCCACTGTACAATGTAACACCCACTTTTCACTATTTATGTTATGAGTCCCATGTAATAGGGGGTGAGCCTATTGCCATATACCGGGCACAATTCCAGACTCCGTGCTACTACTGAGATTTTTTTAAAAACCCCAGTAATACTTTGCCCGACTCGGGAATCGAACCCGAGACCCCTTGCCCGGCAGTCGCACTTGCGACCACTCGGCCAACGAGGCAGTCACTTGTTTTTACTGCACATAAAAATATTTTATAAATTCAAATAAAAGTAAAAAAGGTTATAATATATCTACATCTACACTAATAATAGTTTATAGAGGAAAGATTAGATTGTTTGTTTGTTTGAAAGGAATCTTCTCCGAAACTACCGGGCCGATTTGAAAAATTATTTTACAGTTAGAATGCTACATTGTCGATGATGATCATGGCTATATTTAATAAGAGAAAAAAGGGAACCGTATGAAAATATCGATAATGTAACCCGATGTGTGAAAGTACTGCCAAAAAACTGTTTATATTCCTTAAGCCTTTGACTGCCAATAGAAAACTGTTTTCAAGGACTTATAATAGTATTTAGCTGCATCAGAATAAGAGATTTTAAAGGAGAAATACGAATTCAATTAACTGAATACATTTTATTCATGGACTAGCTTCTGTCCACGGTTTCGCTCATGCTCTTTTAAAGTATTGAGAAATTCATTAAAAAATCCAAAATTTGCCAGAAGTCATAATTATATGCGGACGAAGTCGCGGCGAACGGCTACTGATTAATATAAGACCGAATTTTATCAATATCTGGTGTGTATAAACAAAATTATAGGTACTTCTCCTGATTATTAATCGTTAATTGTTCTTTGGCTAAGGTGCCTATGCAGGAAGAAATCAATCCATAAAATTATACTTCTCCTGATTATCAATCGTTAATTGTGAAAGACACGTATCAGTGAATAGTAGTCAGAAGCCTGTCCAGGGGAAGAGAGAGCCAACTAAATCAAATTACAAATAGCAGATATAGATCGGCTTCTGGGTACCTACGTGTCCAACACCGAACCTCGGATTATCGTCCCGTCGAGTTACAGGAGTTCACATACATAGGCTTAAACTTTGATACTGATCACTCAGTGCAGTTGGTTACTCCATTTCAATGTGATTGAAGTCGACTTGGACATTTTCAGAAATCTGTAAGGACACATTAGTCACGCACGTTACCTATTGCCTGAAATAGACAAAGTTTGTTCTTATTTTTGGGGAAATTAAACAGTCGTTATCATACTTTTCTTGTCACTCAAAGAACTGTTAACATCTCGTACTAGTGATATTATTTTAATACTTACGTAATGATTCTATAGTTTTACACTTCAATACAAAGACTATAATGAAAACAGTCAACGAAGAACCGTTCAATCTTGTTCTATATGTGCAACAACCCGAAACTAACATCATAATCTATCCCCAAATCGTATTTAACGGTTAACAGTCGATAGTTCCTATTTCACGGCGAATAGACGGACGCAATCATTCGCCGACACCTTATCGTCAGCTAGTTAAGCGTTTCGCTGATTGTCGGATTGAGTTATAAATCTCCGCCGGCACGCGATCCATCCCTAAGAACGTGGTTTAGCGATACTAGAAGTACCACTTGGACGATACCGTTGTGTTTCAATGTGTAAGGGTTATGTTACCTGTTGTAGATAGAAAATTATGCTAGCGGGTGGGATTCAATTTTTAGTAGCTTTTAAAGGAAGGGTTTATTTTCCTGTTTATTCGTTCTGTTTTGGCTTAGGATCTTTCAAAGAATCTGATACCCATGATGTTCATTATTTTCCGTGTTCGAGTGAAGCGTCATTTAGAATAAAAATTACCAAATTCTGCACTGCTAAAGTAATACAAAATTAGGCAGATACCGTATCATAAATCTAATCTAGTCTTCAACTCAGAGGAATTTATTTCGTTTATAAGTCCTAATTTAGCGAGCTATGATTCACAAATGTAATACACACATGTGACTTACTGCTAAAGCATGAATAACATAAATATGTAAATCAATATATTATTAGAAAAACATATTATTTACTCTTTTACAGTGATTCCCTAAGGATGAGACTAAAAAGGCAACCAGTATCCTCAATTTTAGCTTGATTTTGGTAATAAAATAAAAATTGAAAGCTTCCGATGATCGCGTGCTCGTTCTTAGGGAAATGGATTACCTTATAATAAGTAATTCGTATATAATGTATTGATAGGGAATTCACTAGAGAACTCTGCGTCTATTTTGTTTAAGTACATTTTCCGATACTTGAGTTCCATTTAAGGAATGATTCATGCTTACAATATTACAAGGTATTGATCAGATTAAGAGCTTCCATATTTTACTACTTTATTCTGTTTTGTTTATTCAAATTTTTTGTATTTTTATGTTGTCAGATCATTCACATCGGGGTTTTGTTTCAGGTTTGTATCCCTAGACTAGTATAGACTTGTCTTTCTTTTTAGGATTTGTCTAAAAATTTTCTTATTTTTGTAATAAATAGTAAGTGTTTGCTTTCATAACCCCTAACGACTATATTATTGTAAACTAATTGACTGATAATATCAACACTATTTTGAGGATTAATAAATTCTTATGGCCTTAATTAATTCGGAACAATTATTTCACATTCAAATTAATTAATCAATATTTTATAATAAATCTACCTAACGAACAAAATGATATAACCTTGACCTCATTATAAATGAATTCTTTACTTATCGAATACACACACACACACTTGTAATTTACGTAATTGAGTTATTCCGAAGTTTATTAGAAAGTTAGTCAAAATATTTAGCCTAAATAACAGTCAGACTAGATCGAATGGTTAGGTTTGTAGTCCTCGACATTCAGAAGTACACCTCTTCTAATAACAGAACTTTAATTACTTACAAAATTGTTAACAGACATTGATGATGAAAAGTGACGTGAGACCAAGCAACAGCAAGACAGCCTGTAACAATACAAAGTTGGACTACAGCTTTCCTCTACAGAAGAGGGTTTGTTTTATATATATTAAAGACTAGCTGTTATAAAGTATAAAAAAAGACAAGCAGCCAAAAATGCTAAAAACCATATTTTTGGCTTCGGTATCGGTTGTAGATCACGCTCCAAGTATTCTTTTAAAAAATATTCAATTTACAGTTTAGATTTTTTTACGTTTTTATTTTATGTATAGAATAGATAGATTAGTTTTTCTTGGACACGTATCCGTGCCCTTGTCATATAATTAGCTACGAGCCGACCTGAGCAGGCAGCAGCAGAAAGCACCCGTTCACGAGATGATGTAGGCCAGGAATCGGTCCGATCAACCATTTCACAGCAAACTGAGCGACATAGCGACACCAACTGTACATAAAGATGGTTTGCCATAGAATCTATGCTTTGCAAGTGGTTCAAAGATCGCGCTTTAAAAGGTTTATTGGAAAGTACTACTGCCCAGTCTCTGTTATATGTGTGGTATTGTTGGCCCTTACGGGAAGAGTACAAGTGATGACAAACTGTATTACTAAGCTGTCACCACACAGCTTTTACCATTATTATAATACAACTGCCTCTCGGGTTCGATTCCCGGGTCGGGCAAAGTATTATTGAGTTTTTATAAAAAAATGTCAGTAGCAGTACGGAGTCTGGAATTGTACCCGGTATATGGGAATAGGCTCACCCCCTATTACATGGGACTCATACCATAAATAGTGAAAAGTGGGTGTTACATTGTACAGTGGCATAATGTACACCTCTGCTTACCCCTTTAGGGATAAAAAGGCGTGATGTTATTATATGTGATGATACAACTAAGGTTATTTTTATGTTTTTGTTTATCAAACAATTAGTTTTTTCAATTGCCAAACAATCTACGCACTTACTAGAAGAAAATTTTCATATGTAACTCAATAGGCTAAGGCTCAAGTGTGTAATTTTTGGGCGTCGAAGAATTCATCACTTGCAGTATTGGATCAGGTAATAAATAACACAAATATGAATACACCTTAGGGGAATAACAGAAGCAAATAATCTCTCAACGAAATTAAATATACTTCAACAGAAATATAAAGGCTTAATACACAACTATCCAGTTTCTAGAGGGTGGAAATGAATATCATTTTCATTGGAAATAATAGATTACCTATATTATGAAAATGCAAATTGAAAGTTTACATTCTCTGAGCTTATGATAATAAATGAAAAATATTACTGTAAAGAAATTAATTTAATTAAAATGTAAACATTTAATTATACTGACGTAGCAAACTGGCACTCCTTTTTTCTACGTAAGATAACGTGTATTATTATATATGCATTATTGTCGCTACATAATTTTATAAATATGGATAAGCCACATGTCTTTTCATGTTTTTTTAAGGGGGGACAATCATCGAATGACTGCTCCCGCCTGGGTGAGGCGCGAGGGAGTGTCAGACTCTTACTGACTAAAAACCACCCCGTTCCTACTCTTGCACTTCGAGCCGGAGCCCCGGTAACCCGTTAAGTTCTCCGCGGCAAAGAGCTCAAATTCCAGAGTCTGTGCTTAGAACGTTATTGGGAATTTAGACCCAGCTTCGAAAATTGAAAAGGACGTAACATTTTAAAACTAAACTCGACACTTGCACTTGCAAACCAGATAGATAATAGATACAGGTATTAAAATATAGGTAACTAGCAGCCCGTCCCGGCTTCGCACGGGGTAGACAATTATTTATTTTTGGAAATTTGGATTGTTGTAGTGACATAACTACAATAGTTGGACATATGTTACCGCGGAGTTTTTTGTAGACATTATGATGGTCTTCAATATTGTTGTACATTATTTTGTTCTATCAAAACTATTCGGCAGCGCATTCGACGAAAGACATTTTATGACTCATTTTTCTACACCTTCGGTTACATTGTTTAAATTTTACCAAGGAACCCTAATTTTTTTCAAAATGAAATGTAGCTTATTTCAAATTGGAAGAATGTAGCATTCTATTGGTGAAAGAATTTTTTATATCGGCCCAGTACTTTTTGAGCCTATTCATTACAAACATACAAACATACAAAAAAACCGACTTCAAAAAACCAAAAACTAATAACAAACAAAAATTCAAAACTAAAAAGCAAAAAATAACCTTTATTAGTACTGATAGGTTACCCACCCACTGATAGGTAAGAAGTCGGTGCCATGCTCCATTCAAAACAAATCATGACTTTATATACTATTCAAGAGCACTTCCAGTATGTGAGTATCTTTGCATTCCTCGAGTCAGTACTTGTACTAATAATCGAGCTAGTTGAGTGAAAGCTTTATGTAGCGGCTCCATAGTATGTTATATGTTAAACACGTCTTAATATTATGTGGACACAGACATTTAGATAATTGCTCTGATATATTCTTTTGTAAATGAAGAATTCATTTAGCTACGTAATTAAACAAAATAGTTTTGAAGTATGAAAAACAAAAAGTATAGTTTCGAGCATGCATGAAAAGAAGCACGAGAGCATCCATGATTGTTGATGAAACGAAAGAGGTGTATATAAGAATTAGAGCAATTGGCGTTCCATAGTCTGCCTATCCCCATAGGAGACATGCATGAGGTTATACGTATGTTTTGAAATAATCTTTCAAAACGTGGTATTTTATATAATGAAAAAAAACAATGAGAATTTCGGAAAACGTAAAAAAACAGTGTTTTATAAAATCCTCACCTTTAGGTCTTCACACCGAATAACAACTCGCGACTTGTATCCATGATTAAAAAAAATACAATAATAGGGATACTAACGAAAACATAATTTATGCACCTTGTTTTTTTTTTTTTTTTTTTAATACGTTTCATTAAGCCATGGTAGGTATAGGTATACAACTTTTTTAATAATATGAAATTTCATTTAAAAAATTAAACGTAAATTGATTTTTGTAATAGCTACGCGTTTTATGTTCTCCGGTTATCAGCCCTCCTCACTCCGACAGACCCTTGGGTGTCGTAAAAGAGGAGATTACTTATATAACATTATTTTTATTAAATAACTGGATGCCGGTAAACTGGTGTTTGGACCTTCAAGTGCTACAAATTGTGATTTACACCTTTAAGTAGGATAAAATGTATTGTATATAACTTTAACTTCTTTTACTATGTATGTATATTATAAGTTATTGCAACTACATGCATAGTTTAATTATAACAGTGAAATTCAGTTTCTTCTTCATTGTCACTACTTAATGATCAAAAGTATTTTTTTCTGCATATTATTTACTTATCGAATTATTAGCTTTGTTTACAGTTTTAATTATTAAAACTGAGGCAGTAAATGAATTAAATGTTATTATATAAATAGGAAGAAACCTTGTAATAAGTTTCAGTTTCATATGAGTGGAATTTCTACTTAAAGTTTTACAGTATATCATATAGTTTTAATTATGTACGGTAGCCAACTTCGACTGTCTGTTATAGTTTATTTCGCAGTCAGATTGAAAACCTCTTTTGAAACAGCATTTGCAACTAAAACACTTTAAATACTGGTGTATTATATATTATATATCACTGACAAACGGTGAAGGAAAACATCGTGAGGAAACCTGGGCCTTTAGCCAAACGCCACTTTAGCCCTTGTCTACAGAGAGAGTAGAAATCAAAATGTATGGGGATGACATTAACAAGTGTCAAAATTAACGTAAATTCCATATAATTTGGTTTTCTATTCTACATGTAGACAAGCGACTAAATGGCATTTCGCTACAGCTGCTGGGCTTATAATTTCTAATTATAAATTTGTAATCGCCAACCCGCATTGAGCCAGCGTGGTGATAATTGCTCAAACATTCTCCGTGTGTGAAGAGGATTTGCTCAGCAGTGGGCATTTATAGGCTGTTGATGATGATTAATTTTTAAAAGTACTATTTGACGAAAAAATAAATAATTATTTATTTAATTTGTATTGGTAAGTATTTTAGCTAACCAAATTAATGATCATCATTATCCACATTATGTACTGAAAATTGGAGATAAGTTTTCGATTTTGATTTTACAACAGGTTTACCTACTCATAAAATTGGACATATGAATATTCTGTACAAATTAATATTATTCTCAATTTAATCAGCTAATTAAAGTTTACTTAAACTAAAACTTCAATATGACAGACGCAGCATCGCCCTTAGGTCCCGACTTAAGGGCGACGTAAACTGAACGTCCTTTTAGCGTTCGGATATTAATCTCTAAAACCCCGAGCTCTATAAAACCATTATCCATAACATCATATTTTAACCCCAAAGGGGTAGGTACGCAAAGGTGCACATTATGCACTGTACTATGTAACACTCACTTTTCACTATTTATGTTATGAGTTCCATGTAATAGAGGGTGAGCCTATTTCCATATACCGGACCCGGGTCCAGACACCGTGCAGATAATTTTTTAAAACCCAGAAATATTTTGCCCGACCCGGGAACAGAACCCGAGACCCCTTGCCCGGTACACGCACTTGCGACCATTCGGCCAACAAGGCAGTCTAAAACCATTATCCATTCGACATAATTACATTAGCCTACAAACTATTAAGTGGTTTTTTAGTACAATTTAAAGTAACAATGGAGTTATTTTTCAATAGGCTGGCTTTATTGATGTGTTCGATGCAGTCGCAATATTTCACTGTTGTAATACATGCCCTCTGTTACTGTGGCTCTATTCCACCAATGACTGCAATATGCGTCCGACTGTATGAACGGGGCACTGGGGAGCTTTCCATCTAGATTGGGTATCCGACGGCTATGCGAATATCAATTGCTTTAAAAATGTATTGTTGAGAGCGCACCTCGGGTTTTTTCGTGGATATTGACTCCGGACTCTGAAGTTTGAACCTGTTGTGCTTCGGAGAGAAACAACTATGACTTTTTTTTATTTAGATTCAATTTTGGTGAAAATAAAATAATTTTGGTACGTGAACCTATAGGTATAGTTTTAGCAGAATAGGTATAACAGTATCGACTGCTTTCAAAATACATTTAGGTTCGTTCATTAATTATAATTGGTAATGAATACGTAAGCTAGAGCTGCCGCCGGGCTCCAGTTTACATATTAAACTACAATAAGTACGTATTGTATCAGTGCAGTGGCGGAAAGTTAAATGCAAGTATTAATTCATTTAATGCTTTCAGAATAATAATGCGTGCATTTGGAATATCATTTCAGTGCCTTTTAGTCTGATAGATATATGAGTAATTAAAGGAGCAGTTCTGGTAAAGTGTTATTGTGAAATATCAAGTAATAATATGGTGTTACATAATAATATATATTTATAATTGGCTCATTTCTTCTAACATAGGTTTTATTCTGGCTCACAGTACATCAGCAATACGTGGGAGTTTTATCTATAACTACCGCCTATTGCCATATCAAAGTCAAAGTCAAAGTCAAAAATCATGTATTTCAATTAGACTAGGAAGGTACTTATGAACGTCAACATTCGTATCTATTTTCATATCTACAAAAATATCAAAAATTTCAAATATAAAAAGATTTTTTAATTAAAAAATTGTTTGAATATTTAATACTTTCAAAGAAAATATAAGTATCGGTTTGTGAATAAAGATATTTAGAAAGAAGATAAGATATCAGGCGTATCCATAGCACAATGGGTACCAAAACTTTGAAATGAGGTCAGTAACAAAAATAAAGAACGAAAAATTACCTCGTTTGCCAACTTTGTTACTTGCAACCATATTGAGTACGTATATTTTACCTTTTGGCTACGTCAATTCGAAGACATAGCTTTTAAATACCTGCGGAGTTCGTTGACCTACTTCACCTTTCAACTACGGCTAACAAACAGACCGGTATTATAATCTAGGGAATTCTTCGAAACTTTGAAGTTTATTTTGCTGCAATTTTTGTAGGGACTGCATTCACCGTTGATAAGTTTTCTATACTTAGTAAGTTTGGTTTAGATGAGTAGGTACCTAATGCTATTGTAACGTTATTAAGTTTAAAGATTGAATTTAATTTTACCTTTCTATCTACAATTATTTCCAACACACAAAAGTCTTCATCTTCAATTTTGTTGCATTTAATATGTCTGAGATGAAATGAATGGAAATGGGTATCAAAGAAGCAAAAATGTGAGGGAAATATTGTTAACATTACAACACAGCAGTACCTACAACAATTCAATTTTAACATCACATCTCGCATCTTATTCTTAATATATTTCGCCAACATTTCAATCTTGTGATGTCACAGTACCACAGCGGCTTTTTGAGTTTATTAGATTACCAATGCTTTGCAGACTCGGAGCCTCTTGTGAGTATATGATACCCCTAATCTACATTCTACAGCACACCGAAGGCATTATGAATGTGTGCCACACTCTCATCACTTGACATTCAGAGCGCAGTGTACCATGTTTATACTCCAAATATACTTTTTATTCGCATTTATGGTCTCTACGTGGAAAGCAACACAAGACCCACATTGAAAGCTGGATTATATAAGTTTAAAGTTCCTTATCAGGTTCTCTAAGCCATACTTTGTTAGAAAATAGTGGGAATCTTGCGTGAATTTTCCAAGTTAGAAAAAGTATGGGTATTCCTACTTACCTTATTTGTATTTGTAATTTTGTATTTTGAAAGTGTCAACTTTGATACAAGGCCTTTTTATTCTGATGTTTAAGAGAAAAGAAAAGATAAGAGCCTGTCACTGTTGTTTGTTTCCATGATTAACTTTTTGAATGACTTTATAATGTCCTTCTTAGATAAAGATGACGAGCCCACCTACCTGCGTAGCAAAAATATTGTCATAGTTACTATTTTTTACGTTTTGACGGGTATGCGCACTTGTAGCTCTCAGGTATTTGGCGTTATTAATTTTAAAACTGATATTCTTCAAGCATCAAAATACGCACTTTTTTTTTTTTTTTTTTTTAAGGGGGGAAAATCATCGAATGACTGCTCCCGCCTGGGTGAGGCGGAATGGAGTGTCAGACTCTTACTGACTAAAAACCACCCCGTTCCTTCTCCTGCACGTCGAGCCGGAGCCCCGGTTACCCGTTAGGTTCTCCGCGACGATTTATTATCCTTTAAGACGCAAAGAGTCCTCTTTATAGAATAATCATAGCATTTAGCAATGGATAGAGATTATTATCGTTAAGAAAACCATCTTCTTCGCATAATTCCCGGTAAGCACCATTTCTAAGGAAAGAAAGGAGTTACTTAGCTTTCGTTGTGCAACTGTGCAAACCAACATTTCAGATAAGCTTAAAGCAACTAGCAAAAGGTATTTCCTCTTTGCCACAGAATTTCAGAGCAAAATTTCAGTATCGCTTTATACATAAGAGCGTGGTCAATCGCCTGCCATTGACGGGCTCCCCACATTACTCGATAACGCCGAGTGCATACTTTACCTGTATTGTACCGCAAGCTTACATATAACACTCCGACCATACGCTTCTATAGAAAATAAGCCGTCACTCAGTAACGGATGTCCTTATGAAGCAAAATAGCCCTTTCAACGAAGACGCAACCCTTATAACTTTACATACACCTTTTTAGAGTTCGACTAAAATTCTTATAAAAGTAAGAGCATATTCAATGAATAGCGTGATTTGGCAGTGTGCCACAGGAACAGGTACAGCTAATACGTATCTGGAAGCGTTTTACCTCTTGTTTCCATTAATTTTACATATACTTGCCAAGTTCCTGACGTTATTTTCCGTCTGTTACGGCGAATAAGAAAATGTTCGACATGTTAGGATAGAAATTTCGCAGTTAATCAAGAATTGGATCGTATTTTTCTGTTTGACCATTTGAGAAGACTGGCAACTGGCCCATTTGAGTAATGATCTGGTTGTAAAAAAGTCTTCAGACTGATTTTCCTCCTGGCGACTGCCTGCACAAAAGACATTCTAAAGCTGTATAAAAACTTTACATGAAAACTAGGGAGTTCTTATCCCATTGCTCTGACAGACATAACTCAATGCTACGTGTCAAAACTGAACAGAGATGAGGTATAGAACCTAATAGTTTACGAGCACTTTCATGCACAGCGAAATACATAAAACTTCTAGACGTTAACATGGCAGAAAAACGCTAAAGGCAAAAAATGAGTCCAAATTCTATCCATAAATAATGTTTTCTTTTCATCGGTTCATAATAGATATTAATCATTAAGTTTACTTGAATATGTCGAGAAATATTTATGACAACATACTTTAAAAAAATTTAAGTACTTATTATTTTGTACGTTTTAGAGTAAACAAATTAAATGTGGGAAAGCCGTGCTTCTGCACGAATGGGCCGGCTCGACCGGATAGATACCACGGCCTCACAGAAAACAGACGTGAATCAACGCTTGCGTTGTGTTTCTTCATGTAAGTGAGGTTACCCAATTCACCGCCTTCCCCAATCTCCCCAATCCCTGAATCTCCAACAATCCATGAATCCCTAAAAGGCCGGTAACGCACTAATAACGCTTCTGGTGTTCCGGGCATCCAGGGGCGACGCCGAATGCTTACCATCAAGTAATACATCGGATTGTTTACCGGCTTATCCCATAAAAAAAATAATTGAATGCCCAACAAAGGTTCTTTTATCCACTGAATGTTGTTTTAATTAACATGAATGTTGTTCAATTTTCTTTTACAAAAAAACATTTACTTATTACGCAAAAACAAGTATTTTACTCGTAAAAATAGATTTGTCTCCATCTTTGAGATTAAAAACGCTATTAGTTAATTAAAATATAAATTTGTATTGTTAAAAAATTTAAGTACTTCTTTTTGTTGTCGTGGTAGGGCGAACTATGAAAGCCTTGTACAACAAACATAATCTGCTATTTACATTTAAAATCACCAAAGAGTTTTATAACGTTAAAAGAAAGATGGAAAATTCCATTATGTTTGTATAAAGCTTGAATATTAATTTTAAAAAACTAACTCGTTCCTATTGTGTTCACATTACAATAGGGTTTTTAAAATACCTCGCTTTCACATCTTACAAAGGTCAGTTGTGTTTGTTATTTCAGTGTGCTATAGAATTGTTGTGAAGTAAATGATTCTGTGGAAAAATACAATGAAAATAAATGGTTAGTAAAGAATGATTTGAACAAAATGTTGCGTGTAAGTTAATGGGATGAAATCTGTGTACCTGATTTTAGGTTAAATCAATTAGTATTGTGCGAGTTATTCAAGTATATACTGCGTTACAGAATTATTGTGTTGAAAGTAAGTTAGAAGCAAACGCAAAGAAGAGGGGCATAAAAAGGGGACTTGCACCCAGCAATGGGTAAACCTGGGGGGTGAAGTAATCTGACACTTGTTGAAAATACATTATAAAACTGATCATATTCAGCAAAATAGTCATCAGTTTGAAGTAATTAACAATGTTCCAGTTGCACATGAAATAACTAAGTATGGTGCCTACTCAGATCATAATAGATACTAGGAGACCTATACATATTTCAATGGAAAACAAACGTGATATTTGAAATGTTACAAAGGGTCAATAGTTTGACAATAGGTCGGGTTCGAAGTCATTTAGACCGTTATTACTTGACAACGGCAAGTTTAAGGCCTGTAGCGTTCCAGGCCCAATTGAATTCCGATATTGGCAATGGTACAGTATGGTATGAGGCTTACACGTTTTATTGATTTTCATTGGTACCTACCTGTTAAAAGCTGGAACAATTTTCCACATGGTGGTCGACAGATATCAATAGTTCATTTCGATAAGCTTACATATTAGTTAAATTTCAAGGTGTGTGTTTGGACAAGGTTCCAGAAATTAATTTAGGAAGAATAACATTAGTCATTTCTTTATTTATATTGTAACTTTCGTGAGACATACTAAATTAACTTTTATGTTTTCGGTTTACTCACGTAACTGTTTGACGATAAACTTGACTAGTTTTAAGACATGCTAGAGGCTCGTATTCGTGAGTAGCATTCCGCGAACCGCGACGCGGCGATGTAGCAGCGCGACAGTCGCCGTGAGTAAGCCGAAAACATAATAACTGATCTCTTTGTTGATATACTACGAGTTGCCATTATATGTGTACATTTTACAGCGACAAAAGCTTTATACCTATATAATACAGTAGCAAAGTCATGAATACCACAAATCTGAGAGACTCAAGGGTCATTCCGAAAGTTTTCTAATTTGCAAACTTAATAACTAGGTACGTGCGACTAGGGAATTCAAAAATTCACTAGTTAATGTGTATTTGTTTTGGGTCAGAATTTGAGGCTTTATTGCCACCCAAATTATCAACTTGTCAATTTAAGCAACTACGGTGTTGCAGCAAACAACAAAGAACCATAACTATTTAGGGATCAACTTATAGTGTGGTATTATCATTTACAGACATATCAACTTTAATAAGCCAGTCTGACTAAGCCCTCATAATAGTAAAATTGTATCTTACTTAGCTAGGAGCACCCCTTACAGATATGTGTATTGTATCTATCTATGATATAATTTACCTCTATACTGGAACCTAAAAATGCATTGAACAACTTTGTCAACATGAACCCACTTAACGAAACAGGGACTGTACATAGCAAACTCACGACCAATAGGCTAATATAAAACTCGTTTCCGATACGTTTGTGATAAGGGTGTTCGTGTAAGCGGGTATTCAATGGCGGGATGGGCGCTTTCACTTATCCATGGCGACGATAGCGCCCTCCGGCGGCGAACCCGGGAAACGTGTAGAAGACAAAGGATGCCTCTTAGTTATAAGTGTCGTCAATGTTTTGATTAAGAGCAGATTTCACGAAGGGTTTAGGTGTAATGGTGATGAGTATTACGTCGTGCCTAATTTGTACTTAATTATTATTGTATAGTAGAAGTAATTGCTGTGAAAATTGAATTATAATGAACAAAACGATTCGAATGCACGGTTGGTGCGGTGACTGGGCAACCGGCTGCCGTGCAACGTGTCGCGGGTTCGATTCCCGCACGGAACAGCACTTTGTGTGATCCCCAAATTGTTGTTTCGGGTCTGGGTGTCATGTGTATGTGAACTTGTATGTTTGTAAACGCACCCACGACACAGGAGATAATCCTAGTGTGGGGCAATGTTTTTTTTTTAAATTAAATAAATAAAAAGCCTCAAAATCAATGCATTGTGGTTGTAAGTATTGTTTGGATTTTCCATTGAATCTAAATAAAATAGATTAATAGAATGTAAGTAGAAATTATCTATACTGTTAAAGTTAACTGTAACATCAGTTTGCACTTACTACATAGTTACCTATGTATTTATTAGATCAAAACTACGACCTGAATACAATTTGCGTGTAATTATACAAAATTCATCTCCCACTAACTGAAATTAATCATCAATTTACAGAAAATTACTATTTCAATAAGCATGGTATGTGGCATCAAAACAAAGAGGTACGAAACTACATTTGATTAATCGAAAGGTAATATTATTAATTTTCTTAGAAAACAATATTTCTGTCATTTTATCTACCATAAAAACTTATGAAAAATCAGTTCCAAACATACTCTAGCCTATTTAACTTGAAAACAAAGTGCGGTCTCATTATTGGTGATCTCAATAGAAATCCATTGTGCACTCGACGGAAAATGTTCAAGTTGGATATTTCTATTGGACATCATCAAAAAGTGAATGAACAAGAGAAAACACCATGTACAGTGAAGAACAGTGATTTGAGAAACAAATAAGGGTACTGTGATAAGAGTCTCAGTTTACATTCAAGTATTTTCATTGTTACCGAACAAAAGGGGCAGTGTTGTTAGAAACCTGTTTTGTGTAAAATGGCTAACATCACTCCACCGGAACTAAAAGAGCTTATTCAAGAACAAAGTGACGGGTACGCTCGGATGTCAAAGAATTTTCTAGTGATTGTAATAACGCAAACATTGAACCTTGAATTTTTGGGGGAACAAACATTCCCCTTTGTACTCCCGCTATATTTAGTTCATCAAAGTTCACCACTGTAATGAATTTTACAAATGTTTTGTCTCCAGTTAATTTAGGTTGAGAATTCCGAGTACATTTGGCATCGTTGCGGCTCCAACAGTCCTTCACAGTTAGTTGGAAAGGCCATGAAATACGATATGAGTGCTTTCTCAGATCCCAATTAGCCATTTATATTCCAGAATAGCCTATAATTAAATTCTAGGTTCTACGTCACTGGTAATGGGGACGACTTCACTACATAGAGTGTAGCCACATTAAATTAATATTGTTCGAGAGTAGGTACGAGTAGGTGAGCGGTTGGTACTGTGTTACGAACATTAATATCATTAAAAGCTTGTAAATTTACACACACGTCGATACAAGAATTGTTTATGAGTGCTTTCCTATTAATGGGTTCATTATTTCCATATGAACTGACTGCTAGTTCATGTATGACCTGAACTAGTTTAGGTAGTAGTAGTATTGTTGTAAATTTTATTAAAATTTACCATGCACTTAATGTCGTGGTGGCCCGGGGGTTAAAATACCTGCTTCTCATGCAAGTAGGTACCAATGTGTATCTTTTCCGAGTTATACCTATGTATATACTTTCTAAGATTATTTCAACACCGACAATCGGTGAAGGAAAACATCGTGAGGAAACCTGGATTTATAATTTCTAATTATCAGTTTGAAATCGCCAAACCTGCAATGAGCAAGCGCGGTGATTAATGCTCAAACCTTTTCCGTGTAAGAAGAGGCTTTGCTCAGCAGTAAGCACTTATAGGCTGTTGTTGATGATGCACTTAAAACTAATACTTAGATACATAATAAGTGCACTTAATTATATGCTGGAGGCATTCTCTATTATTTCTTTATTGTATTTCAAAATTACTTATTATTCTAGGTTAATATACTTTGTGCTTTGAAATCGACTTCACTGTCTTTTGCCTCCACCTTCTGGAATAAAAGCATTTTGTTCCTACCGTAAACCGTTCTGCGGAGTCCCAGAGTAGTTATTGTTATGCTTTCATCCTTAAGCTTGATCGAAAAATGAGAATAAGTACACATTCGCGTGATTTTCATGAGTATGTTTATGAAACCCAAATTCAATCCTCCCACCGTTTACATATTGTGATTCGTAGAACATCTTATTTCAGTGCTTTGTATGATCTATTTAATAAAAATGTATAGTTCTGTCTTCCTCTTGCACGTGTGTACTGTATAGCTACTAGACGTACAGCAAAGAGCGTTGAGTAGGGACATATTGCGTTCTACAGCAAATTCATAAGCTTCACGATATCAACTTAGGATGCCGACAAATTGTCGACTTGTTGAAGTTATGGTAGCGACTATTATTATTATATTGTAAAACAATTCAATAAATAAAGAATAGTTGAACATTTTTACCCGATTATAGGAAGGATTGTTTTTGTCATATTTAATTTTACTGTACTATAATAATTTGCGTTCATTATGTCTAACATGTAATGCCACCACAATAATTACATAAGAGAAAAGCATTAGAAAAATAATTACTGTAAAATCAAGTCAATAAGTTTTTTATACTTTAACCGTTCGATCCGTTCCAAACGGTGTAAGAATTGGCACGAAAGATCGACCCGATTAAACGTTTTAATTGGTTATGCAATCGACAGTCTGCAAACGGCCTTAGTTAGATTTTATTACTGAGGCAATAACGGGTACAAGTACTACATGTAATATAACACACTTACAGGTAATTTCAGGAATAGCTTGTGTAGGTAAAAGTGAAATAAAGTGCCACCTTTGTGAGTATAAATTATGAACAGATATCGTATAAGCCTCGGGGATTAAAGTACTCCCATTGTTCATTTTAAGACGTCCTAAAATCTGGTTAGAAGCAGATTTTATGATCATATCGGATGGCAAACGGTGTAGACGGAGTTTATTCATAAATCATTTATGTGCGAGTGAATATCATATTGCTCTAAGTCTAAATCATATATGAAAATAGAAGGAGCTGTAAAATATCAAGTATCTATCCTATAATAATATTATTCAATTCGTTTTATTATTTAATGCAAATGTCAATAACGGGAATGATTTAATTTTACTTGGGTTGAAATTTTAATACTGAATAATTTTAAGTAAATCACGACGGATCTTTAATTCGTTTTAAAAACTACTAGACGAAGGTCAAGGACGAAGACATCGGTTTTTATTTTGGAAAATTACATGTTGTATAATAACAATACGATTTATTATCCAAAAAAATATTAATTACATTACCTACATTGTTAGTAAATATATTGTCACTCGGGATTAGTGAAAGCATCATCTCATGTCTACGTCCACATAATTATACGAACGAAAGGCAGGTTTCAGTCCTTGATCTGTGATTTCAAAGTAAACAACTAAACTAAATGATGAAGTATTTTGCTCGGGGATATCTCAACATTTAGTTTGCACAAACCCGACTGACGTTTAACCCAAATTTTCTTCCAATATTATACAGACTTTGCCGTCTATTTTCTCCATTTAAATTAATACCTTAATCTTGAATTTAATTTTAAAGTTAAGGGCGCATTATAATTGTATTTCTACTGGTCACTTAGGTAACATTCTACTGGCTAGACACAATAAATGTATTAAAGAATATAGATTAAAAATAAAATTGTGAAATTAATATTGTACACTCACAGACAGACTACAAGATAAGGTCGTCATGTAGATAGAAAACAAATTGGAAAAAATATTTTTAAACGTTGCCCCGTACTGGTAATAATATCAGGCTTATATTGATATACTTTTTGGATAAAAATAATAAGCAAACTAAAATGTAGTTTTTATTACACAGTTGAACAAAATTAGTGGTTTTCAAAAAACCAGATCAATCCTTTAAAGAAAGTTTAAAATCTCATATACAACCAGTTGCAAGTAAACAATACAAGAATTAGTGTTAATCCCCGTACCTCACGGATAGTTATTTTACGAAAAATTTTAACTTAATAAATAATTAAACATCAAAAATACGTAGGTCCTTAATGTCAATGTAATTTCAATTCAATAAAATCTCAATATGTCAAAATTATACAACCCATCGTAGTTGTTATAAAATAGCGTTCAGAGTAAGCCGAACTCAATATCATTTATTTCATTAAATACCCACACAATACGGATGCAATGGGTGCTAGTGTTACAACTCAAAAGTACGAAATTTCACAATACCAATGTCGATCGGTCGAAATTGGATTCAATAGTAAGCCCCCTAGTTCGCAAGACAGTAAACGTACCGTACCGTACCTACCAATGTGCACTACCTCCTATACCAGTGCTATTATTACTCATTCCTAAAAGAAGTTTGCAACCTTTCCCCCTTAAACCCGTATCAAAGTATGGTAGTCCCATTTTATCTATTCCCGTACGATTCGCCATAAAGCCCCGATTTTTGTTTTTATACCGCAGACCCCTAAAGTCTTACACCGGGCCGCCGTTAGAAGAAACATTTATTCCAAATTTGATCCACTTACGAAAGTACAGGCCCATAGTTTATCCCTTGTAAATATGTAAATACGTTTACCTTTACTTAAAAAACCCGCAAGAGAACGTAGTTTTATTTAAGTACCTTCTGAGTTTATTTTTGTTAATAATTCGTGAATAAAAAATGGTATCGTGATTAAGAAATCTGGGGTATCGTAAAATGAAGCTAAAGGTTAAAAAAGAAAAGAATAATTCATTAATATTTGAATAAATAGCGTATAACTTTAATATTTGTCAGTTTTCTTATTTTGATTTATGTAAAATTAGTGATTAAACGAACTTACCTAAGTGATGTTCTATCACAATTATACGAGTTGCTTCGTCCGAAGAGATTAGGTAATTTGTAGTAACGCATATCGTGTCGCCTTTCATCCACTAAGTTAAAAGCAAAAAAAAAAAATGTTGAGGGTACTCGCAACACTACTAGGAACATTGGTTGACCGGCTACTCATTTAGTTGAAAGTCTGGAGCTCAAATCGAATTTAATATTTCACCAATGGGGGTATATACTTACTTTTAACTAGGGAGGGAGGGACCTAATCTCTTCGGACGAAGCAACTCGTATAATTGTGATAGAACATCACTTAGGTAAGTTCGTTTAATCACTAATTATACATTCGTTGCTTCGTCCTTCGAGATTAGGTAATTTGTAGATTTTGAAAGCGTGAAATATTAACGTAAAGTTTATTTAAATAGATTTAATAAACTTAACATACATATATAAGCTTAAGTAGACTAACAATGAGAAATACATATTTCTTATAGAAATCAACTTCATAATAAACAAAATTGGAACTCAGATTTCTTATTATTTTCATTTGTACATAAAAACAAAAGAAAAATTTAACGACAATCATTTAGGATTGACCAAGCTAATTGTGGCGTTTGGTCTGATTGAACATGTCTATGGTAATATTTTGCAAAAACAGTTGAGTTGCCACTCCAGCCGGCGGTTCTACGTATGGTATTAACACTGATGCCGGCTCTGTGGGCGGCTGACGTAGACGCGTGCCGTGTGGAGTGGGCAGAAAAAATAGAAGTGTCACTTCCACTTTCAGATAGAATATCCTTTATCCATCGACTAATACTGTTGGTGGCTATTGCTTTATGTGGTTTTTTAAAACTTATTAAGAGATTATCCTCATTATTTCTAATCGATTTTGTCCTATCGATGTATGTCATTAGAGCATCCGCAGGACATATTTCTGGAAGTTCTCTGAAGTAGGGAATACTCAAACAGGGTTGCTTAGCACCTGGACGTGAAGTTTTAATAACATCAGTTATTTTGATAAGTATTATGTAAAATATAACAGCTAGTGGTAACTAGCTGTTATATTTTTTAACGTAATTTTACTCAAACTTTGCACCCTATGTGCTGTTGTAAGTACTAGGAGAGTTGTAACTTTTTTAGTTAGTTTTTCTAAGCTTAAAGTAGTGTTGGGATGCCAATTTGCCAAATAATTCAACACTAACGAAGGGTCCCAAGTAAGATCATATTTTGGGGCAGGAGGCCGAAGTCTATAAAATCCCTTAAATAGTCTGCTAATACGGTCATCTGATCCTACTCTCGATCCTAAGATCAAGGACAGAGCAGAGCGATGGCTGTTTAGTGATCCATATTGAAGGCCCGAATGAAAAAGTTTCGTAAGAAAATAAAGTATCTGCGGAATTGACGCTTCGTATACGTCCCACGAATTGTCTTTACAAAAGCTTACCCAACGACGAATCGCAGTGTTATATTGTTTTAAAGAATTACTGGACAATGAAGCTGTCATGATATCCAAAGAGGATGGCGGCACGCTTCTCTTCAGTAGTGCCGTCCGGATAATTTCCCTGCAATCAGCGTCAGCTTGGGTATGCTGTTGGATACAGACAGGAGGACATTATCGTTGGGTTTAAATCGAACGATCTCAGAACACAGAAGCTCTTGGAACAAAGGAAACCAAGGTTGCGTAGGCCAATAAGGGACTACTAGTATGCCTTCTGCTTGATCCGTTATTATTTTCCTTAAAACTTTTAGTATAATAGCAAAAGGTGGAAACGCATAAAATAAATATTTTTTCCAATTTAATGTGAAAGCATTAATCGCACAAGCCCCAGGGTCTCTGTTCCAAGATACATATTTCCGACATTTGTGGTTAGCTCTAGACGCGAACAGGTCAATATCAGGATTACCTAAAACATGTGTGATTTTTTTTATACGCAGCCTGTTTTAACTCCCATTCGGAGTCTGGGTGAATTTTTCGTGACTCTGCATCTGCTATTTCATTATCTTCAGAGCTTATGTATGAAGCGAATACATATATTGCGCGCGCTTCACACCATTCCCATAACTTTTTTGTCATTTCGTTAAGGTGTTGGAAGCGGACTCCGCCCATTCGGTTGATGTATGAAATAGCAGTTGTATTGTCCACGCGTAATAATATCTGGCAATTATTAAGATGGTTTGCAAATGTCTGTAAACCTAAGAAAGCAGCTAACAGTTCCAAATAATTAATGTGCTTCTTCGATTCCGCAATACTCCATTGTCCACTCGCCGTCTCCCCACCGCATGCTGCCCCCCATCCTTTTTTACTTGCATCTGAGAAAATTTCTAAGCTATAGTTGTCCTGTCTTATCGGGTTGACGGCTGTATCAATGGCTCGTAACCACCAAGAAAAATCCTTTTGTAAAATTTCAGGTAACGACATGTATCTGTCATAGTTTTGTGTTTTACTTAATGCCAGAAATTTACATCTTTCGAACATTTTTGTGTACAACCAACCATATTGAAGAGCAGGGCAACTTGCGGTGAGAAGACCAACTAGTCGTGCGAATTCTCTTATTTTACAACGGTCCTTACATCGAAAAGAATGTAATTCTTTTTTAATGATAATCCTCTTTTCATTAGTTAAGCTGATGTGTAGTTTTTTGGAATCAATTAGAAAGCCTAGATATTTACATTCTTGTTTAGGTACCATACGACTTTTTTCAGTATTTATAATGAATCCTAACGATTCCAAGACATATTTCGTCTCAGTTATGTTTTTGAGACAATTTTTGTAATCTTTAGCTATCGTACAGATGTCATCTAAATAAATAGTTGATAGATAGCCTAAAGATCGCATTAAACACATCACTGGTTTCAACAATTTTGTAAAAACAAATGGTGCTGTGTTGAGGCCAAATGGGAGAACGTTAAATTCATACAAGTTCAAATCTAAATCGTAAATATTTCCTATATGCATGGTGTATGTTAACTAGAAAATAGGCATCCTTCAAATCTAAGGTGGCCATAAAACAGTTTTTTGAGATTAATTTTATTGTGTTTCTTAAATCTTCAATTTTGAAGTGTTCGGTAACAATGTGTTTATTTAAAGATTTTAAATTTAGTATAAATCTGTTTTTTCCGCTAGGTTTCTTGATGAGAAAGTAGCTAGAAAGGAATTGCCTCTCAGCTGGTTGGTAGGGTGATATAGCTCCCGATTTAATTAAATCAGATATGGCTGTTCTGTATTGTGAAGATTCTGATGGAGCAATTGAAGGTAAAACAGGTTCTTTGAATTGTACAGCCGGAGTAGAAAAAGGTATCTTATAACCTTTTATCCACGATAAAATTACCGGATCGTTTGTCAATTTTTTCCAATTATTGTAGAATAAGGATAGACGACCTGCTGTACGTACCGTATTTAGTGGCGCAGTGCATGGTGCCGCTGTGAGCGCGTAGAGTGTCGCAGTGGCTGCTGCTGGCGCGAGCGCGGCGCTGGCGCCGCTGCCGGCTCCGCCCTCCTCGCTACTCCCGTCCGCCGGGTTGGCGGGAGTGGAGGCTTCTGGTTTAAAATTTGAGCAGGAACCTGGCTTGCTTTTTGTGGCACAACAGTTTTCTTCATAGTGACCTTGATTTCCGCTCCTGATTTTGAAATAGCTTTTGCTGCTTTGAGCGTGTCGGCTAATTTCTCTCCAAACAGAAAACTATCTACCTCTGTATTGTACAGCTGTTCCTTAAAATCCTTTTTTATTGAAGAACAAATAAAACTACGCCTAGTCATAGATTCTCTGTGTTGTGTATCGCACAATAACCGACTAGCTTCAATCAATGACTTAATCACAGCTTGATCTTTAAAATCCGACAAAAATATCTTGGTTAAGGCGTTGCCTAAACAGGATATTGTCGCAGCAATCTGTACTTGTTTCGCCTCTAATGCATTGTCCTTTTTAATTAATATCTCAGGAAGAGCAGCCTTTATCTCAGGATTTAATTTTGGAGCATTGATTTTTGTACAATTTGAGGGTATAAGGTTATTTTCGATTATTTCCTTTCTGGACTCCTTTTTCAGTCCCATTGTAGTAATATGTTCTAGTCTTAAGGCTAGATCTTTTTGAATATCAGAACCTAACTTTTTTTCTTTGGATGGTGTTTGTCCGAGAAGACACATTATTTCCTCGTCTAATTCCGGACGTTCGAGTTCTTCGGTCGGTTCTAATATCATAGCGATTTCAGTTGGTTGAATCGCCGATTGATATGAAGTAGATGGCACTGGTTGAGGTTCGTCATTAATTGGTAGTTCAATGTCTACTTGTGAATCGTTTTTACCTGGAAATCCAGACGCTCGTGTTAATAAACAGGCCATTTAAGTGTCCACATTGCGACATTTTAAACCTAATTTTTTGTAGGTAAATAGGGTAAACTATGTACTTGTATATACATTGAGTAAAGTTAATATCAGAATTAGATATTCGATGGACAAAAGAAAAAGTGAAGGAAACATTCCTTTCGAATGTACACATCACTAATTTTGTAAACTGTATAAAATATTGTGTAGGTAACATCCCCTATAAGATGTACACAATCACAATACAAAATAAAATGTTAAAGATGGTAGGTAGGTGCACGTTTCTTAAAATACGGTAATAGTCCTTGCAACTATACACAATATTTTTTATATAACGGAGCACTCCCTTAGTAGTGCACACAATTATTATTAAACGGCACGCCCGTGATTCACTTCAAGATAGAATAAATATTAATTAACTAACCATTCGGTATACTTGGTGGCGGCGGCGAAATAATCACCGGTGAGCTGCCACTACTACACACATCAGAACTTATTCTTCGTTTTTGTTGGTGTTTTTGAATCTTCTTTTTTAATTTCTCTATTTTCCTTAGTTTTTTCCTGCAATAATCACTGTCCTCATCTTCTTCACTGTAAACTCGTTTCGGCATCGTTATAAGAACGGTATTTTACTATAAAAGTTAATATTACGTGGTGATCGGCGACGCACTGAAACGCGAATGGGTAGCCGGTCAACCAATGTTCCTAGTAGTGTTGCGAGTACCCTCAACATTTTTTTTTTTTGCTTTTAACTTAGTGGATGAAAGGCGACACGATATGCGTTACTACAAATTACCTAATCTCGAAGGACGAAGCAACGAATGTATAACTAAATAAAGAAATATCAACTCATAATCTACATACCTAAACGACATTAGATAGCTTCTTTTATCGTTAGTAACAGAATAAACATTTATACCCAAATCTATTTAGGTTACTTAAGACAAGAATGCCCAAAAAATATTCCCAAATTTTGTTAAACTAAGTAGTACCTAGTATGTAGCTTATCTATATTAGATAGTATTTGCATAACAATGGCGCTATAAAGACAAAAGTTATTCTAGCTACTGCAGCTAATTATCTAATAGAAAATAATAGTGTAGTTTTAGATTTTATCTAGTTTTTGGAACGCTATTATGTGAAAATACTAGGTACATAGAATGTAATATACTAATAAAATAGGACTCGTGAGTTTTCCAGTCAATAGACAAACGAAACATTTGTGTCACTCTAGTTCAAATATTAAAAGTAATATGTCAAAAACGTAGTGGGTAACATATTTGCACTAGTCTAGTTAATAGACTATTACAATACAGTTAAAACATAACACCACGTCTTTTGACCCCCAGGGGTAGGCGGAGGTGCGCATTACGGCACTTAATGCCACTGTACAATGTAACACCTACTTTTCACAATTTATGTTATGAGTCCCATGTAATAGAAGGTGATACCGTGAACAATTTCAGACTCCGTGCTATTTTTTTAAATACCCAGTAAATACTTTGCCCGACCTGGGAATCGAACCCGATACCCTTTGCTCGGCGGTCGCACTTGCGACAATTCGGTCAACGAGGCGGTCACACTATATATACAATAATACATAATTAAGCTTACATACTCGACTCCAATGTGTAAGCCTAATTGTGTAAATTGTAGGTAACATGTTACTTTTTTCTCTTTAAATAAATAAATAAACTAAATACTAACAATAATAGAAGATGGAAAACAAGAAAAACTTTTCCAAAGGTAGACAAAAGTGAAGATTGCCATAAATCCAAAAATACTATTGTTATGAGAGTGACATACGATTATTGTACAAACGGTTACACTTGAAGCCACGCACAGACATCGTAAATCATACTTTCAAGCTCGCACTACCACTAAAACAGTATTATTTCGTCTTTAACGATATTTCTAAGAATTATAGACCAACTATTAAATTATGTTATCTTCTCATTTCACTTGGACATTTCAATCCTTCGGATAGGTAAATTTGAATTAAAATATTAAATTTATTTATAAAATATATCTGGTTAAAACTCTATGACATGAAATTGTAAATTTAAATGGTACAAATAAAAAAAAAATACAAGTTTTATAAATGCCAAGTTACACTGTGTGACAAAACAAAGAAACTGTTGCTACTATAACATGATTTTCTGAACCAATATTCTGGTGAAATTCTATGAGCAATAGTCTGACTTCATAGCGTTTGAAACTCTCTCGACAAAGAGGCGTTACTCTCGTCCGATAGAATAATATTCTCTTCAAGGATCTGGGCCCATCTGTCTAACGATACTGTGCTTTGCCTAGTCAGCCATTTTGATGGAGATCCAATGAATGTGCTTTTGCTAGATTTCCGAAATGAATGAATCGGTTTTCTTTGACGATTTTAGACAAGGTAAGTAAACGTAACTGGGTGTATATTACAATTTAAATTTTATGCAATTACTCTTTATAAACATCAGAAATTTTGAGTAGGTACTAATTACGAGAAATAGGGAAATTATATAGGTATTGTGTTTCTTTTAATGGGATAAGCCGGTAAACGAGCAGACGTATCACCTAATGGTAAGCAATCAGGGCGGCCCATGGACTCCTTGAACACTAGTGCGTTACCAGCCTTTAATTAGGAATATGAGGATTGTTGGGAATCCAGAGATTGAGGAGATTGGTGAGGGGGGTAATTGGGCCTCCGGTAACCTCTCTCATACGACTATACACAAGCGCTGTTTCACATCGGCTTTCAGTAAGGCCATGGTATCACTTCGCTCGAGCAGGCCAATTTGTGCCAAAGCATGGCTCTCCCATAGACTGTGTAAATCAAAAGTTTCTAATCTTCCTATTACCACTCAGTAATAGGCACCCAATCGAATTGACAAAATGTAGATAAGTATGTTTACCCCCTTTCGATACAATTTTTCTGCACAATAAACTTTAATCTTATGAAGATTGTCAAAATAAATTTCTGAAGCTTCATTCCTCAGTGAAACACGCACTAAATAATATCTTGTTTTTCATATGTCAAATAAACTTGATATTGATTTTTGAAGATCATACACAACAAGATAACAATATCGACTGAAAATTGAATGTTGTTCACAAAATGCCATGTCGTTCCATTATCGAAAAGTTTCTGTTATGGAGCACGACACATGTTATTATCTTGAAAATTGTCCATAAATAAAAATCGTCCTTCGTTTACATATTAATACGATGAAAGAAAATTGAGTTTGCATTCTGCGGCTTCTGTTTTTTGCTAAAGGCGATACCGAGCGAGAGATTTTCAAACATTTTTCTTGAATATTCTACCTCTATAACAATGGGCTATAGTATGACGTAATGAAGCCTGACTAATTTAACCGCACTTTACTTTAAAATTATAACCATCTTGTAACTTAATTAGTGACTAATTATCCTAACAATCACGTGTAACAGAGGAGTAATTATAACTTAATACATCAATTGGTTTAAGTGTGCATCACTATTAAGAACTTACTTGTTGTTTACGTCCCTGACTGATTTCCTCACATAAACTTTGAGTGTAATACCTAAGGAAGTTATTCGGCTCGGCACGTTTGACACTGAAATATGATGGCAATTTTCAAGCTGCCGAATATACCTACCGGGATAGCGGGTGAAACTCAGTCAATCCTACTGTTTGTCGATCAACACGTCTCGTATCCGGTGAAATTGAAAATGTTATTTGATTCTGAGGTTAGAATTTATTGATGTCAACTTTTGATTGCCATGACAAATGAAATTTTTAACTTTTGAGTGATTAATTCAGAGTAAAATCGTTATGAGAGAGAACATTCCAATACCTTCAAACATAGTTACGTCTGTGGGAACCCATCACTCTGGCAATTGAACACTGTAAGCTACACATAGTAAAAGGGGTTCACTCATAACTAAACTATAGTCACGGAAAATATAAAATGTCTGGATATTCCGAAAATATACAAAGTAGTATAAATTGTAAATACTAAAACAAATTAGGTGACCTAAATAAAAGTCAAAATGCAAAATCGAAGAGCAAAATATAGAGAATAATATCATAGCTGATAAACCAAATGGGGCTGTATAATTAATTATACAGTCCGATTCACAATACATACGATAGCTGTGTACCAATTGCATAAAATAATACCAAAGTCGAATGGATAGATACTCATAAGCAGGCTGTATAGAACGAGTATTTTACTGTGTTCCAGAATCAATTCTGCAAAATGATAATTTTATTCATAGAGTTCCCGCTAGAATCGTATCGCTTACTTTGTCCGTGATTCGGTTCAGAAATATTTTATGAAACAAACGTTCACATACGCGTTGCTAATGTGCTAGTTACTGGGGCTACTGGCCGGCTGTTCTCGAAAGGGTAATGAAGACAATTATCAAGTTTTTGTCTGCGCCGGAGTTATGTTATTAATGACTGCTAGGGTGTCCTGATGAGATTACACTTTATGAACACATAAATGCGCTTTATGTACGTATAGTGTAGTTTTAATTACGTGATTAACATAATATACGTCTACTTTATGGTGAAATCTAAAATCCACAATACTATAGAATTTATAGTCATAGAGAGGTAGCTAAACATATTATAAGATACCCCATTAGAGTAAAAGTCAAAAAATTTTGCAGAGTTTGTATTTAACAATCGCTCCTGCTCCCAGTAAATCAACACATCGTTGTTTAAAGTAGTCTCAATAATAAAAATTCCAAAATCACTAAACACTATAGTTAAAGAAACAATACGGTTGTTCAAACGTTTACTTCGGTTTGGGTTTACTAAAGAACATTATTCAATTAGTGAGACTACTCGAAATATCGATAAAATCAATCTAACTTAACGTTTGGGTTTCGTTAATTCTCTCAAAGGAAATAAACAATCTAGTTTAGTACATTATAATACTTTTTCAATGAGTATTGGTTGCTATTGGCAACAGCTAAATGGAAAGATTTGAATTTCTTAACAAAAAAAATGGGTAATGAAATTAAAGATAGAAATGTTTTCTTTGGCGATAAACAAGTTTCAATCTTATCTAAAACGTAAAGTAGTTTTTTACTTTCTCTATTATTTTTGTAATTAATGGAAGGATTTTTTGGGGTAAGATTTTGAGGACGTTGATACATAGTATCTCATTTCGGTGGACCTTGTAAACAAGAAGAGGCATCAGTCAGGCTGACCTCATAGGGAATATAAACTAGGTACCTACATATATGCCATAAAAGAGCCAACAGAAGTAAAGAATGTTCTCGAGGCACGCCCATGAGTAATGACAGGCATCGCTCTCCCTCTTCCTTATGAACTGCAGTAAATTTGTGTCGAACAAAATTTCACTCGTTCTTCTCAAGCTAATAGAAATTTAGGGAGACGTTCCAATATTCCTTGTAAGAAGTCCAATTTGTTTGGAACTTATGGAAAGTAGTTGTTGAATAAGTTTTGTGCTCAGTGTATATTGGTAGTGTATTGTAATGAGATAAGACAAAACATGTGTTTGTATCTAGTTTCAGTATCGATTCTGAAATACGGTCTGATTACTTTTCCAGTCATTTTCTATACTTTTTTTTAGAATATATTACTATTTATTCACAACTAGAAAAGTCTATTCCAAATAATAAGAGCAACATCATCATCTATTGATGGCATAATCTTGATAGCTTAGTTAAGAGATTGAAGCAATATAATATTACTATAACTTGGTAGATCAAGACAGTCAACAAAAATCTAAATTAAAAATTTTAAAACTTCCTATAAAGCATTAGAGGTACAATAATGGAACTTCAAAGTTACAAATAGCTCAGTGCCAATTAAACAATTTCACAAAAAAAAAAATATGGCGTTGACAAGTGTCAAACGCAAAAGTTCCAGTGGCATTGCTTTGTGCACTGTTCACGAGACTCGCTTTTTACTTTTTTACATATTTGATCTGTAAAAAAGTAAAAAGCTTAATAGCTGTAGCGAAACAAGCGAAGCGTGTGTGTATCGAATCAACATTTTTGTGACATCTCAGTTGTTGCGACGACAATATTTCGATCGAAATAGTATATTCTAGTGTACAGCATTCAAGTTCTTAAGGCGCAGCAAGAAAAAATTCAGAACACAGCAGAATAATTCCAGCTGTGTTCTGAATTTTTTTTAGTTACCTATATTTAAGATAATCTACGCTGACATGAAGGGGTCCAAATAATTTTTGGGAAGAAAATGCATCAGGACACATTTAATTTAAAAAGTTTAATCTAATATTTCATTAAATCTTTAATTTTTCATTAAATTTTTATTTTTTTTATTAAATCTTTACTTTTTATATATAATCAAAATTTTATGTTTTGAAAACCAAAACATATCAAAACCTTTTTGTTTAATTCCAAATATATTTCAATAAATATTCAATTTTCTATCAATGAATATCATCGTCACGTCACTAAGTATGCTATTAATGATTTCAAAGTTGCTATGAGCTCACCCAATTAACAATATTGTCAAAAGCGCTATCGGATTCTGCAAAAGAGCATACCGGAGCGTCCATTCCAAATTCCACGAACAGTATTCAGTAAACAGACTGTTGTATTTGCTTTTGTGTATGACAAAATAACAGGAACATAGACCCATCATGTTTTCAACTACTCAAAAATGTATGCATTTAAATGCAATGCACATGTTAATAGGGTAGATGCCTAATTTTTATTTTAATGTCCGCCTGGTAGATTATTTTAAATCATTAGACACGTATTTTTTATTTTCTTACAGAAACATATACTTTCCCCGATATATTGATTTAAAATGTCGAGTGACGTCACTTCTATGTACATTTTATACGTAGAAATGACGTTTTAGCCCCCACTCCTAAACTTTGATACTTTATATCTAAGTATTGTTTTATTATACGACAAAATAAAAAAATACGCGTCTAATATTTTTTCATTACCTAGCTTACGGACGAATCAGATTTTTAATTTTCATACCCTGTCATCATCCCAAATGTAACGCACATTTTTAGCCAGTTATCTTTAATTATCAAGACGTACCTAGTAGTTAGCTAATATCTAGCATATGATCTAATGCTATTACTGAGACTATCGCACCAATTGTTCAAAAGTCGTTCAACTATTCAACCAACAGCAAGTTTTAATAAATACTAATTAATTGTGCGTATAATTACAGGGTGTATTTTTTTATGAAGTGCTTCACATCAGATTTGAAAGTGCAATTAGATGAGCAACTTGATTATTACTATATATTAAAAAAGGTAACCAGAGCCAAATAAAATAACTTTTACGTTGACTTCAATAATTTCAGATAGCTAACATGCAAGGTCTTTAGGCTGAATAGGCATTTGAGGCTTATTAGGTGGAATGCAATTAATGAAACATTAGGCAACATTTGTTATATTTGTCTGCATGTATTTTGCGTATTCAATCATACTGTAATTCATTAGCAAAAAGCAATGTAAGTAGCGTTATTTATTAGAAATAATTACCTAGGTACAATAATTTTGTGCCTACGTCGGTTTGGTTCTCCATGACAAACACATACTATGTATATGTAAACAATAGAACTTTATTTAGTATGACCAATTTTCCACAACCGTATGATTAACTTGTCAACACCATGTTTCCTAACTAATCGAATAGAGAACAAAGTTTTTATGTATGAAGATTAGTTTTATTCATACATGTGAAGTACACAGGATCATATCAACCCCATCAGTCAATTCTCTTTGCAACTTTACGATTTAGTAATAATGTTGAAAGTTTGATATACAGGAATAGTCTGATATGCTGGCGTACGTATCTGAAATAAGAGAAGAAATTTAATAGTTTCGGCCAGTCGGAGAGAAAGGGAAACCATTGGCCGCAGCCTCCCCAGAGGCCGAACATTTTGACCGTAATCAGGCTAATGGACAAACCCTGTGTCCGATCCGCACAAGAGGTTCTATTCAACTGACACTTTAACAACCTTATTTTGTTGATACACACTTACTTAGTGCTTTAGTACGGTTCAGTGATACTCAAGGTCATTAATAAACTTATTTGTCAACTGTTGTGACTTATTGACCAATCAACCAATTTAGTACTAAGGTCTTTTTTAAGGCGGGAAAATCATCGAATGAATTCTCCCGCCTGGGTGATGCGGGAGGGAATGTCAGACTTACTGACTAAAAACCATCCCGTTCCTACTCCTGCACTTCAAGCCGGAGCCTCGGTAACCCGTTAAGTTCTCCGCGGCTAGAACCAAGGGGAGAAATTACATACAATACATTTTAAATTTCTACAATTCATTTTTTGTGGACTAATCTCTAATAGTTGTATGTACGTGTCGACTAATCTCTAAAGGCTATAATGAAATTAAGGTAAATTGAAAGTACTAAAGAACTTTAATCATAGTTCTCACAAAAGAATCCTGTCGTCAAATACAATTCCTATGAATATCAAAGGTCACCTTTGTCAGTTAAACACATTTTGATGAATACAGAATTCCTTTGACAAATAACATTCAGTAACGAGTTTGAAATCTTATTAGAAAGAGGATTTTCGAACAACTTTTAACAATATGAAAGTAAATTTTGCAGTAAAATTTTGTGCCGAAATTAGATAGAAAATACTCAACTATATTTCATAACCTCATTCGCAATTATGTTCTCACGTTGCCGTTCCACGTATAAATCAGAGTCCCATCTCTTTAAAACGAGAGGTACGCGTTTCATATTTGAATAAATTTTCTGTTGCCTTTGTGGGTATACGATTTTGTTCAAAGTTCCACTATCCTAAGTAGATACAAAGATATACATTATCCAATTTAAAAGTATTTTGAATGAAGAATTTGTTCTATAATTACGAGTAGGACATTTCAGAAAGAATTTTGTAATTAAATAATATTAAACAAAATAATTAATGGAACATTCTTGTTGCTCTATTGACTTTCAGATAAAAGATCAAAATAAAAATGTTAAATAATCTGAATATTTCTTAAATACTTTTGTACTTTTTGTCCTTATCATAATAATTTGGTTGTCACTTGAAAGTTAGAATCTCTGGAGGAATTTTACTAAAATAGATTAAAAAAGCCGTGAATATTTTTTGAAATATTTGGCAAGAGTCATGGAGTATTCGGTTGGGTATTAAGTTTAGGTACGTTTTGAGGTGTTAGGTAAATTTTGACCCACAAACAGGGAGGTGTGCCGTGCATTGTGAAGTCTGTCAGGCAGTTTTATCGCGCGGAACATTTTATTTGCTCTACTTTGTGAGCCACATGTCATTTGTGCACCGTTTTCAAGAGTGAACATTTTGGGAATAAATGTAAAATGTAATTAAATTAATAAATAAATTAATTCTAAAAATTACTTTATGCGGTCTATTACGAATAGTATTTGTATTTGTATTTGTATCTAACTCACACCATTGTTCGATGGAGGCAAAGCCACAATAATAAATATCTTAATATGAAGTAAACAATAGTAACCATTCCACGTCGAACATCATACCAGTTTTTCTTCTAAAGAGTAGACAGATATCTAAATCATTTTGAAGTCGCGAGCATAATCGTAACCTTTTTTGTATGCATTTATCAAAGAAAAGTAGTTTACTCCGATTGATTTGTTTAATAAATTATTTCATTGCATGAACTGGCAACATGAAATGGAATTGTAGTTTCGACGAACAGTTATTACAGTAACTGAGAAACTTTGTCTAGTTAACTTGCTTCACGTTTTTATATTTTGCTATGACCATATCATGTTTACGAAACTTACACTTAAAGTATATTTTATGTTGATGGTCTGTCTATCTATGATAGTTGAGAATCCAGCTGAAAATTCAAATTCTTTAAACTACACTTTTTAACCAATAAAATGAAGGTTCGTGGTCCTTTTTTAAACTTACGTACTACAAACCACGTGCATGATAGGCAACTGAAATAGTTAGAGATAGCCATTTAGCTATGGATGGATTTAGGGTAAAAGCCACTTTCACTTCCACCACATATGTTTTTTAAACCTAAAAGTTTGTAGTGACTATAAATTCATTTTACATATAAATTTAGTGAAGTGGCAAGTATGTTGTTAATAGAAAATAAATTTAATATGTAAAACGAATTCGATAACGGTAAAATTCGCCTTAGACCCCTAAAGAACTGAGTACGACGGATGTGATGGATCACTCTTTGAGTTAAGCTATTCTCACCACGATCGGGCTGAAGGCTGAAGATCCCTTACATCGACATTGTACAAGAATGCCATATAACCCGAACTGCCGAATTTTAAAAGAACAGCTCTAATTTTACATTATTTTTCACTTACAGCAAACTTTATCTCTGACGCTACATGTGAAATCACATCAATTAAGTAACCGTAGACGCCTAGAAAGACACTTAATCTTGGCCCCTGAAAGACGAGGTCGCCTTGTTTATAGTTAACTGTGTGTTGCCTACACTAATGTCACCTCGAAATAATATCTCGGCTATGCAGGTGGGCTGCCGTCGGCCGGTACAAACGAGGTGGTTGACGAGATAAGAGCTCGCTCACGTAAGTGCCACCATTGTTGTTTCGAACAATAACCCCACGTTGCTGGCATTATCTGTAACGCGCCGGTCGGAACGACCTAATGGATGCCCTCCGAATACTACCCCCGTAATTATTTTAATTTTCGTTAAGTACATGTTTAAGTACTTTTTGATCCTTTTATCCTTGAAATTTAAGTAAATATCCGAATTAGGGAGTTGTTACGAGTTTGGGTGCTGTTTTGTTAGAACATGTTTAATGTGACTTTCTGTATAAAGGCGTACATTCTCTTCTACTTCGTTAGGTTTTTAATCAAAGAGTATCAACATTCTACATTTACTTGAACATGTAAATAATAAGAATGGGTGTGGATAACTTACGAGTTCATATATATACCTATGGATGTGTATCTACTTGTAGACAATAAGTTACAGAATATAACAATAGCATGGGTTAGCTAATACTCAGCATTAGGTTGCTAACATAGAACTAGATAGAGCGTTAGTACCCAGTACCTAATGTATAGAACTTTAATTTTGTCTTTGCTTTTAATTTTTCTAAACTTTAATTAAAGTGTGAGAGAGCCATGCTTCGGCACGAATGGGCCGGCTCGACCGGAGTGATACCACGGCCTCACAGAAATTCGACGTGATACAACGCTCACATTTTTTTTGGTCACGTGAGTGAGGTTACCGGAGGCCCAACTACCAACATTTCTCAAATCCCCGAAAGGCCGGTAACGCACTTGTAACGCATCTGATGTTAGAGCTGGTGTCCATGGGCGGCGCCGATTGCTTATCATCATGTGATCCGTCTACTCGTTTACCGACTTATCCCGTAAAAAAATACTTCAATGATTATTTTCAAAATATAGGCGTATGGAAATATCTTTCAAGGAAGTTTCATTTATTTAATACTTTCATATTCATAATTCGTGTTTCTTTTTTGTTTTTGAAAATCGCTTTCGCTCATGTACTATGTGGTATACCTTAGAGCATTATTGCAATAAGCTAACGGAACGCTCACTCAGTCTACCTCCACGTGTGTATAACCGGCCTTACCATGCCTACGGCAGAAGTTTGTTTTTGTCCCTATTATTTTAATAGACGTACGTACAAGTACTATTATAATAATTTAATGATACATTTACTGTGGGCTTTCATTTAAAAAGATATACCTATTTAGATACTTCAAAATTACAAATGTTACTAATTCTTAAATATTATTCACACTGCTGCCAGGTTATACTGTACCTATAAAGTACAGTTTAACCTGGGTATCTTCAAGGCCCGAGTGAATAGTTTGCTTATGGGCAGACGTGCTCCATCGTAGACCGCATCATCGCTTAGGTACCACCAGGCAAGATAGGGCCATCAAATATGTATAAAAAAAACCAGTAGCAACAAAGTGATTCTTAGTTCGCTTTATTGGGATGAAATATCTGACTTTCGTATGTTTTATACTTTTTTGGAGAATAAAAAAACGATAACATAACATAAAACCATATTTAAATACCAGTTACCATTTTCTACTAAAGTATTCAAATAATTAATATACATTAGTAGCAGACATACTGTTCGTTCTCACGTATTTTAGTCTAAAACGAAACTGAAGTAATTTTCATACCATAATAAATAACAGTACTATTATAATTGAACGAATTGGTCAACAACACTTTAATTAATTAATTATGGTCGTCCACTATTTGTTGGAGCATGTTTCGTCATGTCCTTGCGGATATTGCCCTTTCGCAGAGTCATATTACCCTAAGGTAAACTAGGCAATAATAGCCTAGGGCGCCAAGTTACAAAGAGGCGCCGCGAGACACTTGTGCCCAACTTCCCATAGACTGGCGGCGGCGGCAAAAGAAATTAGGGGCGCCTATGAATTGCCTGGCTAGGGCGCTGTCTAGATTAAATACGCCTCTGCCTTTCACCCCAATCCAATTTGATAAGCGTTACTTTTATGAAAATAGAAGTAGACGGGAAAAAAGGGTACGGCAACACGTCCAAACATTGAGTAGATTAATCACTTTAATTAATGTAAGTGTATTGTTGAAACACATGCCCTAAGTAATTAACCAAATTATTATAAAGTTAACTTATCAATCTGTGACATAAGGCATACTATAACATAGTTTGAATGTTCAATCATTATTATTGGCAGTTACGTTTTAACTAATGATTTAAATTTTACAAGTTACTAACATAACATCACGCCTTTTATCCCCAAAGGCTACCCCTTGTGCAGAGATACCCATTACGGCACTTAATGCCACTGTACAATATAACACCCACTTTTCACTATTTATGTTATGAATCCCATGTAATATGGGTAAGCTATTTATTACCATAAACCAAACACGATTCCAGATTCCATGCTACTACTGGGAATTTTTAAGTCATAATTTGCCCGACCCGTGAATCGAACTCGAAATTCCTTGCCCCCCAGCAGTCATACTTGTGAACCTCAGCAAACAAAGCAGAAAAGCTAAATAAAAATCACTTTTACCATCGTACGTTTCGAGTATTCGTACGTAGCAAATTCGGAAATCAAACTCTCTACACAAAGACAAAAATCCTCTCTCTACAAAAATCCTAAACTGAATAGAGATAGAATATAGGCAAAAACTCAAAAATTCAAAATCCATAATTTAATAAACTATTCCATGTGTGTCTACAAAGGGTCGGTAGCTTCGAAAAAATAAACAAATTTTTCACTACAGATCTGTCTACTGAAATTTATGCTGTGTAGATTCATAAATCATGTGGCTGGCCACTCGCTAGCTTACTTTTACTAACAGATAGGTACACACCATATCACTTTAATAGCCTATTTTTGAAGATAACTACGTTTGTTGTTTCAAGTTTGAATGCTGAAGTACGATGACGCATGTTCGATGTTCTACCTCTATTGTTGAATTTTGATTGTTAGACAGACTTAAAAGACGAATCGATTGGCATAAGTAGGTATATCGTAGGTACTATACTAGTACTATACTAGTACCTACATGAAAATGATGATTTGAGGTAATATACAAGTTACATTATGAGTTTCATTGTGACAGGAATCAAGCTTTTACCTATTACCTATGTTTGCAATAAATAACTTTGACTTTGGCTTTGAAGCATTCTCTAGAAATCCAACTAGAACACTGTATATTTCGTAATATGTACAAACAAAAGTTTGAAATTCGGCTATCTAATCACCGCAGTATCAAATTATCGCCTTCATATTATTATGTCAAACATATATGCATGAACATTATACTACCAAACACCCACTACCTTACCCAGCAATAAGGTAGATGCCTAATTTTTATTTTATGTCCGTCTGGTAGATTATTTTAAATCATTAGACACGTTTTTTTTTTATTTTATTGCAGAAACGAATACTTTCGACGATATATTCATTTGATATGTTGCGTGACGTCACTTCTATGTACATTTCATACGTAGAAATGACATTTTAGCCCCCACACTAGTTTTAGTTTTATCTAAGTATTATTTTATTATATGAAAAAATAAAAAAATACGTGTCTAATATTTTTTCATTACCTAATTTACGGACTAATTATGTTTTTAATTTTCGTACCCTGTCATCATTCTTGAACAACTTGATTCCAACGCATGCAAATTGACCAATTATTTTTGATATCGGTGATGTCAATCGATGCTGGAAATAAAACGCTATCAAACCAGTATTGCGGACGAATGGTTGAGCCGATATCGCGTCATATTCTCCGTATTGTCTGACTCCGAAATGCGAATGCAGTTATGAATGGGAAGTATATTAAATTGTTTGTTATCTGTTTCATACACGCGTGTTAAATAAAAGCTTTACGCTACATTTTCTGGACTATGTAGCTTGATTGAATTATTGACAGTCATTGGCTTATCGTAATTCAGCTGTATTGCGATCGATATAATAACCACCAACCAACCATTTTATAGAGTCTATATTATAACGTTTAAAGATTTTTGGTAACTATTAGCCTACTGGTGCGTCTATATCTAGTAAATGCGGTGCTCGCGTGCCTATGAAAAACTGATGCGAATATCGTATAGTACACACGACACCCTCACGCAGTTCGTTCTTAAACAGTTGTAAATACTTTTGGAACGTCTGAACGATTATCATTTTTTTCTTTTTCTCTATCTCTCTCTCTTAACTTTTCTTTAGAAAGGAAAGTGAACAGCCTACTGGGAATGTTGGAAAATAACACCCGTTTAAAACCGGGGCAGATCAGTAGTGTTATAAAGACTACTACGTGGTGTGTCATTCTTGGTTGAGTCTATTCTCAGGCTTTCAGGCTACTAACTAACCGTGACGACAATCAAAGGTGCATGTAAAGCAATTGTGACTCATGACTAGCACTGACGACTTTATGTGCAGTTCAAAGAACAGACAGAAGATTCGATATCCAGGGTGTTTGGTGCATCGTATGCCAAATTGAAATGGTCGAAAGAAGGGGATATCCTCATGCCCATTATGGATATTTTTATCGACGTTTTATTGTTTTACTAAAAAAACATCCTTCGATAGAAGATGACCCTTTCTGTCGACCATTTCAATTTGGGACACGAGGCGCCAAACATCGTGCATATAAAACAAGTATCTAATATTCATTACGGCTCGAAAATCACAGGCAAGCACGAATCGGCTATCCACTAGAATTGTTAGAATAAGTATTAAGACTAAAATAAATAAAATTGTCATCATTAACACTGCTTGTTTGTTTCAGCGTTCCGCAATTCCAAGAAGCTTTTAATTATAAATATATTTGTTGCTAATTATTTTCCTTTTCCTACATCATTCAGTATTAAAAATATCCGACAAACTAATTAATCGTAATCCAGTAAACATTGTAACGAACCGAAACATAGTGTTATTTGCCCATTGACACGCGCAAAGCCGGGGGCGGTGACGATCAGTTCTTTCTGCCCACGTGATGAACTCAAAGGAATTTAACAGGATAATAATATACGTAGGTAACTTGTTTACCAATGAAATAGATACTTATAAATGTTATCATGAATTTATGTTTTATATTTATACAGGAATTTATCATTAGAATATGGATAAGGATATTTAAATAAAATATTGGTATCTACTTTAATAAAGCTAACCAATATAAACAATATTAATGCCGGGGCTTTAAAATTAAACAAGCACATCCGTAGAGTAACTTATACTAAATTTAATTAAAGCTCCGAAAGCGATCGTATCTATATGATATTTATTTTTAATATACACCAAAGTTACTGAGTACCATTGGTGGTCTTTGCACAAAAGGGCCTTCCATAAACTACACACACTAACACTAGTTACGCAGGTCGTTTGACTACAGGAATTTGTAAATATTGATTAAATTTAAACTAGGTGCATTTATAAAGTACGTATAATTACAGATTCTGAACTATATGAACCTATTTTGCTTGTGAAAATCAGCGATTGTAAACTAAAGCTAAAATTAGGCAAATTGAATGGATACTCGGTAATCGTATACCTGTATATGCTATCATAATGGCAGCAACAAGTTGATTCACTCTTTGACCATATTACTATTTCCCAAAGTAAAAAATGTTTATAGGTATAGTTACATGTATAAATTAATATAATTCTTATGCTATAAGACCTGAATAAATTACATAATAGTTGGCCTGTGTTTTTAAATTCAACTACTTATTTGACATAATTTCTACTTTAATATACATACATAGAGGTGTGTCAGGTTAAAATTGAATTATTTATGTATTCCACTGTCAACTGTTTTTCTTGTTGATACACACTTTTATTTAACTTATTTTTTTTTCACATAAAGTAATGTTATGCATTTTCCGTATGCACATACCTCTACATACTTGTGACTGGCATGGGTAGCCACCACCCAGTTATCGGTTCACAGAGTCAACCATGTAATCTACATAAAGTCACTCATAAAAAAACTAAAGAGGATCATGATCGTAATTTAGCTTTAGCTTTTTAACTTTAGTTTAGAGAACTAAAGTACAAAATATACTTTTAGTTACAATTAAAATACTAGCCGTTAGAAATTTTATTGAATCTTCGATAACTCGTTAACAAGTGGTAGGTAAGTAATCAATAAGTTTCATTTGCAAACCTGTACCGAAACATTTCACTGTTATTTTTGGGCTTGACGTCTGAAGAGATTATTAACACTTAAAGCTAGTCATCATTTAGATGTAGTTGATCGTTCAATATTTTGTAAGCACTAGAAATAGTTTGTATTTCGATGTGAGAATAATTAAATTTAAAAACGCTTGAATAGAAAATATCCATCTATACCTAGTCTAATTTTATAAAATTATAATTTAATAATTATTTAAATAATTTATATTAAATAATTTCGTGTTTAAATTTAAATTAAATAACTTCGTGGTAGGAATGAATTTATAACTGGGATTTGATATTTAGCATTAAGTAATGAATAAACAGACAATGATCATCAAAAAGCATTAAACGGAAACTGCCAGACAGAAATGCACATAATAAAAATATGTTTATAAAAACTTAGATACGTAGATAATTTCCGTAATGATGGGAATTCTACGTTTTGCACCAAGTATTTACAATTTTAAACTTCATTCATTATATTGACGTATGTATGACATAGATATATTCGTATAAAATACTATTCATCAATGTGAGTGAACTACAAAATACGATAAAACAAACCCCGTATTTAACTGAAGTAATTGTATAACAATTTTCATTAAAGTACGTATGTTCCTACTGGTCACGCGTTACAAGGGCGACTTACGTCAAACAGGCCAGCTATGTGTCTTCGTCATTATGTTCATTCGACTAAAAGCACTCGATCTCGCAATGCGATAGGTACTCGTATTTGTTCACATTTCTTACACTTAATTTAGTTTAAGTAGAACGATCCTTTTACTTATACAAGCGTGAAAGATTAAAGTTTTTAAAACATTGAAATATTTTCGCAAATACTAGTGTTTGTTGTTGAATTAGCAGAATTGAATCGTTCTGCGAATGTAAGAGGAAAATATGTTTGTTATTTAAAGGGGTTGGTTTAAATTGGGGGTATTTATGTTACGCCCACTTTATGTTGAACTAGCAATATCAATTCTATCACAGTGATAGGCATAGACATTTCAGAATTTAGAAAATGTAACATCTCTTACGATGTAAGTAAAACGAATTTCGATTTCAAAAAGAGGTCTCCTGCGACCAATCAAAACAATTTTATTAAAAAACTAGACAAATTAGCACCTTTAACAGACGAATTTTCATAACTGATAACCCTGAACAATTTTGATCGTAATAATCTACCTGACTTACAAATTTCTCAACGTTAAGTCTTTGTTCGACGTCTCAATTTTTTTAGCCTTAAATTGAACACTTCATTAAATCTATTCCTTGAATTAATAATGTTATTGAGAACGTTAATAGTTTAATATAATATAAACTCATTTATTTTTAACCCTTAACTATCCAGAATGCTTTTGTGACGTAACTGACCAGTAGTGTCCAACAGACTCATTTTATAAATGTAAGGTATGATGAAAGAAATTAAAGATATTTTGAATGAAAAAGACAGTATAATGTATTTCAGTGATGTGTATTTACACTTATTTACTTATAGATATATCACTTATTTTTTTCCAGAATATTCAGTGCATGTATTGCGTTTGCAATTAGTACAATACTGTTTAGAAGCCCTTCATAATTTCGAAGGGAAAATATAACAACGCTTCTTCTTTTTTCCATTGTAGCTTGATATATTGGATTGCCAAAGATAGGGCCCCAGTATTCTCTAAAATCTACACCTCCCTGTTTATTGACGCTTATAATCAATAAAAGACCTCGGAGTACTTGCATTTCGATTCTATATCTGTTGATTTCCATCGATTTTGTAAAATTCTAAGCCCTACAGTATTGGTATATTTTACTATTATTTGTAATACGTGATCGTCGAAAAAAAGGCTGAAACTGTCTATCGGACCTATTATAGTTTGGCCTGGAGGAGGAAGAATCACCTTATGGATACCGCCGCGAATTATGTTGTGTCGAGGCGTTCGGTTTTGCCTGTTAGGTTCTGATTTCCAAGTTGTTATCTCTTCCTTTATAAGTGTAAATTGAGACGTATTCTTGTAATCATCATCACTGTTATTCCATAATTGTTCATCATCGTTTTCAGATGCTGGTTCTGTGACATTACTTTCACTATCAGAACAGCTGTCAACAGCACTATTTTCATCATCACTATCGCACTCATGGACAAAAATGTTTTCATTGTCACTTTCAACAAGGGCACGTTGAATTTCACGTTGTGTTAGTTGCCGTTTAGCCGTATCATTCAATAAAAACGAATTAGAACATGACTAAATTTTGACAAGAGTTTCTGATTACTGATACGTGATACGCTTACAAAAACTATGATTATAACACAAACAAAGGTCTAGCAACCGCTTTTGCCCACCCGACACCATAAGATTATAAGTAAATGTAAATAAAAACAATCTACCTTCACACTTGAATCAAATAAAACGATATTGTGTCTGTTGGACACTTCTGGGTTGATGAAGTACTATTTTCGTTTATCGACCAAAAATAATAAAATATTCACGTTACAAATATTTTCATTGCACATTTAGATTCGTAAGACATTGACGATAAATTAGATAAAAGGCCGATTCATAAAAATAAAAACTTTAGTTTTTATGAAAACATAAACGCAAAATTGTGTCCGCGAGACACTTGTGGGTTGTTAAGGGTTTAATCAAGTTACTGGTTGCTACCAAAAATGGATAAGCCGTTGAAAGCAATGTTAAAAGTAAAATAATGAATATAATAAAATAATAATTTATATAAAAAGTTGGTATATTCTGAAAATTATTTAATTTTCAGAATATACCAACTTACATTTCTTTTTACTGCATAAGCCGATAAACGATCATACAGATCACCCGATGGCAAGCAATCGGCGCCGCTCATGGTCACCTGAATCACCAAGGCGTTACCGGCCTTTTGGGAATTGGGAATTTGCGGATTGTGGAGGATTCGGGGATTGGGGAGACTGGGGATAATACAAAATAAAACCTACAGATCAGGCGCTGGCATTTATGATATACATAGTACCTACATTTTTGTATGTTACTCTTGCGATAAGTAAAATATTTGACTCCTTTTGCCTTTATATTTTAAGCTAGATATTTGATTACTCCGACACGTGTATTGTACATGGTCATTACGCAGCAATTTTCAATACACAGCGCGTTCCATGGCATCCATTCATACAACACAATGTGTTCTATTTCATCCCTTCTAGAGACGTCAGCTATTGTTCTTTGTAAGGCTCGTTACACAGTTTTCAATTATATTTGAGTAAATTATTTGTTACAAACACAATTAAATAATAATATCTGAATATTATACACATAAAGAGGTGTAGTGAGCGAGTAGATCAACCTATAAAGTTTAAAAAGTTAATGAGTAAAATTAGAAGTGTATTTCTGTACTACAGTTAATTTGGTTTTTATGTATTTAAAACAGTTTTATGACTATCATAAGTACATAAACAACATCTACCTACCTAGTAGGAAATTAGAAACGCAAATTGTGTGTACAAAGCCCCTAGTTTTGTGTGATTTACGATGTTTACTCAAGCGACGGCGTGTTTAATAACCCACTGAAAGGTATGTACGTATGTAAATGCGGGGAAAGTACCCAATTTACATAGGCAGGTAGGTACATGGTTATGTTTTACTTTCGATTCGGCAGTTGGTAATATCGATGCTGAATTAACACCGCATCTCTCATATTACCGACCCAATTCCAACTCTTTTCCCCAGGTGTGCCAATTCTTCAACGGCTTCCCCTTTTATCGAATAAATATTTGTTTTTGAGCCATTGAAGGCCACTAGTATTTTAGCCATTATTAAAAAGTGAGTTCATAAAACGAGCGCACGAGTAACTTTCATCAAATAAAACTGCCTAGTAACTAATATTCGATTTATGATAAAAACCCGAACCGAACACGACGTTATCGTCCGTAAAAAATGACCAAAGTGATATTTGCAGTGACCTCCGAACTTTGGCTCTTGTAAGTTCATAGTAAAATATAATATGCTGAAAAAACTATCCGAAATCTGATGTGGGGCCCATCCATCATGTGAGGCGACAGGGACAAAGGCTTGTCGACCCTAATCGAACCCCATACACATAATATAACCGAGTATACTCTTGTATCTCGCCATATTTAGATGGTTTCATTTGTATCCCTACGATACAACCCGACTAATACATAATATATGAACGTAGCTTGCTTACCCAAGTGGAAATGTGGGAATCGGTTTATTACGAATCTATTGTCCTTTATGAGTTATTAAAAGCAATTACGAGCAGTCTTGATTCTAATAATTTCGAACTACGACCACATATTAAAATTTCTCTTTACATTAATAGCTAAATTATCGAAGAAAAGGCTAATAATCTTGGACTAAAATCTATTTTATTTATAAATCTAATCAGTACAAAGTTAATTGTCAGTATATAGCTACAGTGGTGTTATTAACTGACAATAAAAACAGATTTATTACGACCCCGGCTGTTAATCAAGTATAATCGTGGCAGGTAAAATAAAATGGTAGTAAAATCACTGTTATGAATATTAATAAGCAGAAGTTTTAATCAAATAATGTTATTAGGTTTACAATAACTTCCAGTATTACCCTCAAACTAACTAATTTTAGCTACCTACTCATTTGAGGGACTGTTTAAGTTTGACTATCTACAGTTGAACTGAATCCTCGCACGGTTTGAAACTCCTGTTAAAACATCGTAATATGGACATATGCAGAACAAACACGGCACGAACTAATCTATGATGAAACAAATCTGCTTCGTTTGTATGCAGCAGCAATTTATCTGTGGGTTTGCCGTATGTTTTATCAATCTTCCGATTGCTTTGCTACAAGCGACTTGAGAGCCCCGCCCGAGTACACGCGATTCCTCGACAAATAAACAAGGTAAATACACTGTATTGGAATTAAAATCCCGTGCAATCCTTTCCAAGTGATTCATCTTCTAGATAAACTAGCTTGTTTTTATTTTACAAGATTCTGCTATTATGATGATTGTTAGTAATGCAACACTCAACAGTAGAGTCTATTCACAACAGCGGGGTGACGTTAGATGTATTTTTTCTCTAGTACGGTAAATGGAAATAAGCTTTCCAGTAAACATGTAGATATTCTTATTTTATTTGAATAAAAATAATTTAATGTTGCACCTCTTTTCTTAGAATGACAGTTCTCACTGCAAGAAGAGATTTTCTACACTAAACAGAAAGCTAATCACCTAAGAATTTAAATGTTAAAAGACTGTCCTGTCCTATTAAACCGTGGCCTCATCCTAGAGAATAAAAATTCATAGAGGAACTGTAGTTAGTAGTTTATTCATGTTTCATACAAGTGCCGGCTATTAGTTCTAGCGGTGGGTACCTCTGCACTTCGTTTGCCCCACATTTGGCATTCTTCCCACGACAAAAAAGGGCGACGTATTTTTAAAATTAAAAATTATGCTTTGGGCATACATGCTATAATTAACAGCGTAGAGACCGGAATGTATGTCAGGTTTATCTTTTTTATGTAGTAAGGGTAATTTAGATATCTTGGAACTGTAACTGAAGAACCATTGGTAGAGTGAATGTTAGGACGACAGCCAAGTAGGAGGTATAATTTTATCGGTTACGCTAACAAGTAGCGGGGTAATAACAGGTAAAGTACTATCTATGCATCATCATTACAATGTATGACTTAGGTGGGGAAATGATACTGTAAATAAAGTAAGTTTATGTGCAACTTCTACATAACTAAAGCGGGTAGTATAGTAGCACACATGTCGCTCTTTTCTGCTTATTTAATGCTAGCTCACTGTGTATTTATTCATCTACCAAAAAGGTTGTGTTGTTCCCTAATTAGTTTAAAAGCCATGTGGTCTTTAGCAAATGATTGTTACCATGATTATTTCTAACTACGTCACACATTGTTTCCCAAATAATAATATACAGGGAGTAAATAGAAGTACTCATGTTGAGTGCAACTTCACCAGTTACAAAATAACACAATTAGGTATGTCTCGAGCGTCTAAATGCAATTTAAAAGTACAAATACAATAATCGAGACGACTTTATAAAACCAAGCATCTAGTAGGAGAACTAGTAATGATAAAATTGACTAAGGATAAGGAAGGACTGTTTCGCAATGTCTGACCAAATTAATGGACATTTTTACTTATATTTCCTCACAAAAACTGTCAGTTTGCTAATATAAACTTAACCAGACATTGTGGAAAAGGTTCTAAATAACATTTCAGTTTTAATATAAAAATCCAAAGACATTTTCCAATTAAAAGTTTTTATCGTGATGGTAGGATTGGCGGAGCACTGAGCACCTAACTGCACGCCTAACTGTGTACTAGCTGTTTAATTCTCGCGCGGAATACCTATTATTTTGTTTTCGTTGGTTGATGTTGTTGGAAACTTCGGTTAACACAGTTAAAGCTTCATAGTAATGTTACAAATCTGTAACTGATCCTGAATGTGATTCCCGTTATAAAAAGTGTTGAATTCTTTTGCATATTGTAGAACGAACAAAACATGTGTTCGAATTGTATTGTATTGTAGAATGAACAAAGTGTGGGAAAGCCATGCTTCGGCATGAATGGGCCGGCTCGACCGGAGTGATACCACGGCCTCACAGAAAACCGACGTGAAGCAACGCTTGCGTTGTGTTTCGTCGTGTGAGTGAGGTTACCGGAAGCCCAATTAACCTTCCCTTCCCCGATCGCCCCAATTCCTGAATCCCCAACGATCCTCAAACTCCTAATCCCCAAAAGGCCGGTAATGCACTTGTAGCGCCTCTGATGTTCCAAGTGTCCATGGGCGACGCCGATTGCTTACCCTCAGGTGATCCGTCAGCTCGTTTGCCGGCTTATGCCATAAAAAAACATCTTAAATGTTTCATGATGTTGATGAAATATAACCTAAGTTGTCTTTTACTTAACTAACGCTTTAAACAAAAAATATGATCTTAAATCTATAACTACAAAATTACGTATTATTATTCAGAGATCGTAAACACAATACCGATTGTTGAAGCCAGCGATTCTGCTTACGATCACCAAGCTCAATAAGCCGGGCATCTTCCTGTCGGCCCAAAATATATTATGTAATGTTGAACAAAGTTTGAGAAGCGAATAAGTGCTATTTAAATACAACGATTATTCGGCCACAAAGGCCTTGGTTGTTATACTTGGCAGTGGTGCGCTACTGGGCTGGACATTAACAATCGCGTTGAATGGAAGGGCACGCCCCCTGGCACCACTACAATCGTAAATAAACGTTTTACTTCGAATCCCGGCTGAAGTATGTACGCGTAGTGTTTTAATGGTGATTGAACATATCTAGTTTAAATATGACTTTGTCTTTTAATTTCGGTAATGATATACATCTTGCATGTAATTTACGACTACTAAAGACGACACGGTGCGGTGTCTGGGCAATCCACAAATTATTTTTCCGGGTCTGAGTGTCATGTGGATGTGAACTTGTATGTTTGTAAACGCACCCACGGCACTTTTTTGACGGGGGAAGTAATCCAATAACTTTTCCCGCACTTGAGTTAAGCGAGAAGGAGTTTTAGACTCTTACTAACTAAAAACCACCCCGTTCCATCTCCTGCTCTTCAAGCCAGAGCCCCGGCAACCTGTTAGGCCTTCCGCGGCTCTATATCGGGCATCAGCCCTACTGGGCCTCATCGGTAGTGTTCTGATGGATTTTTGAGACGCGCGCGGAACCTGACAAGTGCAAGACACGGCGACAAGCTGCCCTTGCTTGCCGTCCGCAGACCCGCGATCTAATTGACTTACTGTTATAGTATGAGGCTTTTCATAGTTTTTATTAATAGGATAGTGTCCTATATTTCTTTAGTGTCCGTTTGGTAGAGTATGTTAAAACATGCAGTTCTTCTTTTCTTGCAAAATTAAATACTTTTGACGATAATTATATTGATTTGAAATATCGTGAGACGTCACGAGGTGGTACGCTTTATATGTATACACCTAAATTTAAATATTATCTAAGTATTATTTTCTTGTATGATAATAAAAAAAAATACGCGTCTTTTATTTATTTACTATCAAATTGAGGAAGTAATTTTTAATTTTCATTCCTGTCAACCACCCAATTATGTATGGCATTATTCCAATTGTAAGTATATAATCAAATAGTATGTAACCTCGAGTCAATCAATCAGCCTCGACCAACTATTGCGTATTAAGTACATAGTAACGTACACCTATGTACATATTACAATGTACCTAGCCCTTTAAAAAAGGTCGAACAAACGTTCAATTCACACGTCGATTAAATTTGTTTCTGTCTATTACACTAAGTAATGAATTACATTAGGCGAGCTACTTTCTAAAGTACAATGGCACTTAGTACCTAAAGCCTAGAAATAAATTAATTCTTACGATTCACTTATTGTGATTGGATTTTTATCAAACTTCTTTGCACAAGGGTGATTTATTACCATACGTCTGTCTCTTTCTACGGTCCTTTTATTCTACTCACATGTAATAAGAAAAAATAAACATTCTTTATAGCCTTTGTGAAAAAAATAAAGCTGTTTAAAATGGTATTTTAGTTTTAAAGTAATGGGTCCTCCATTCTAACAATGTGACTAGAATTTTAATGTAAAAGCTCGTAAAATAATGTAATACGAACTCATATTGAGAATGTATGTTTGTTTGTTTGTGTATAATTGTTAGAAATTTTTATAAGTGGTATATAACTTTCAAGCGCAAGAAAATCCTTTATTTTCATCATTAAATAATATAATCTTCATCATTAATAGGAAAATGTCCACTACAGAATAAAGAATTTCCTCTTAACCCCCTTCCCCATATCAAGAGAATAGTTTTTTCTATAGAAACAGTTACTTCCTTCCGTCAATGGCACACAGATGGCACCACTTTAAGTGTGGGAGAGCCATGCTTCGGCACGATTGGGCCGATTCGACCAGAGTGATACCATAGCCTCACAGAAAACTGACGTGAAGTAATGCTTGCGTTGTGTTTCTTCATCATGTGAGTAAGGTTACCGGAGGTTCAATATCCCCCCCCCCCCTTTTCAACCCCTCCAATCCCTAAATTCGCAACAATCCTCAAACTCCTAATCCCCAAAAGGCCGGTAACGCACTTGAAAAGCTTCTAGCGTTCCAGGTGTCCATGGGCGACGCCGAGTGCTTATCATCAGATACCAATGTATAATTAAAATTTTATCATTTAATTATTCAACCCACATTTTTAACCTACAAGCAAAACCACGTGTTAAGTACATACCTGCTACATAAATCGTTCTATAAGTCTCGACTTAGTCTAAGATATAACAAGATAATCCTCGAAATATCTTTAAATATGACTTGTGACGTTCAACAATGGGTGAAGAAGGTTCTCGTTGCAACAACCCTCATTACTAAGCTCCTCTATATAAATTACAAAAGGTTTATCAACTCAGCTCCAACAAAACCTAAGTAGGTACATAGTTGGTTTACAAACTGGGCCAAAACAGCCCCCATTCCAACTTTAGCTATTATAATTCTATAACAATGGCCATCTCCAATCTAAATGGCGGTCAATACCTTTAATAAATATTAAGGCTTTGGGAATGGAACCTTTCTGTTCAAACGTTCAAACAATGACTGTTCTATCTAGAGTATTTAAAAGTACTTGTAAGCTTACCACAAACTTCTACTAGTTTGTGTTTCTGACATCACAAAGAGTTAAAGTACGTAACTACCTATGCGGCATAGATGTCCAATATTTGGATCGTCCGCTATTTTTATTCAGCATGTTAATGTTTCCTATTGTATTCTCTATTAATCATTGAAATTGAAATTATCCACTAACTCGATTGATTCATAAAAGCACAAAACGTGTTTGTTCACCGATTCTCAAACAAACAGTCAAAATCACATTAACAAAGATCACAAAGGAAACTAAAACAAATCAACACAGCAAATAATCTCTGCGTAATGGGCATTATCGTTGGCAGACACACTAGAAATTGGGATGCATCGAGGCGAGGGGATGTGCGCACACTGTCATGTGTCAAACTGACTGTCCAATTGTTAAATGGATACGCCAACGTCCGCTGAGTGAGACGGCCAACCCGCCGGGACACTAAATCTATCCGCCAATAATACCATTTCATTGAGAGATTAAATCACTTACAAATATATACATGCAGTTACATACACATTACAATAGGTTAAGGAACTAATAATAGTACGCCACGCTTACAAGAATACTATCTACAAAGAGATTCACGCATGAAACCACTTTGTAATTACCAAACTACGTACGACTATCAATTTAATTGCGGTTGGAAGTAACATCGAAACGAGTTTCAGCGTAATTACCACAAACATTTGTATCATAATAGCTTACAGGGGAAAATATTTACACAACACGTATTTCATATTATATCTTGCTATCAAATCAGTCGTTATCACTCTCCAAAATCGCGAGCGTGTTCCAAAAATGAGTTCAGTTTATTACCCTACGTATCCGTATAATTTAGGGTTCCAATTAAGGGAAAAGAAAAAAAAGATTTTCTTAATTAGATGCCAAGGTGAAGATAACTCGCTCGGAGCCAAATCGTCAGCTCGTTGCGTGACTAACCGACGATTTATGACTTAATAGCCAAGTCCGCGCGTTAAGTAGGCCTTAGATAAGGCGCTTCTAAGTGATTGTCGGCGCTCACAACAATCGTAATTACTCCGAACTATTATCTTTCCTCAGCCACACGCGATCTCTTTCATCGCCTAACTTGAATTGTGCTAATTGCTTCCCAACACTATTTCACAAATCATTGCCATTCGATTTCAAGTTATTTATAGTTTGTTAGCGCGTGTTTTCAAAACGATCGTGATTGTGTTAATATACTTACCTACCTAAATAGAATCCCAATGTATTTTTAGGCTGTTATCTAAGTCATACAAAATTGATTCAAAAACAGACAATGAATTCTAAGTATAATTTTATGGATATTTTGTAATTTCGTTTCATCCTTGTCGAGTGGATGTTCAAAGTTAGTAATAATAAAAGAAAGCCTATTAAAACAAAGTTGTTAGTAAAAAGGAATGAATTTCGGGTCAGATTACAATAAAAATATTAAAAAATAATAAAACCGACTTCTACATTGGACGTAACTAACTTACCTACGTATGTTTAGAAAGAATATAAAAGATAACTACTGTCTTAAATAAACTAAATGTGATATACCAACTCGTTATTTTTTGAAGTCGGTTTAATTTATTTTTTTCTTATTTTAGGTGAAGGCTTAGCGACTTAAAGGTTCCTCACATTCTAGTTAGGTAGATATTTTTTTTTCTGTAATTATTGCTTTAATGCAAAATGAAGGTATCACTCAATTAGTGACAGTGATAAGATCATTGTCAAAAAATGGTAAAATAAAAAAAAGAATTACTTATTGGACTTGTAGTTCCGGAGATATGTGAACACAAACATAAAACAAACAAACATACCCTTTTGAAATTTGGCAAATTTGTTCAGACACTGATGACTAATATATACGAATACTGGGTAGTTCTGGAAATATTACATGTATACGCGTCGAATTGATAACCTCCTATTTTTGAAGTCAGTTAATAAGAGTCAAATGAGTTTCAATAAAAAATAACAAAAATGGTTTAATTAAATTATACCGGTGTTGAAAAACGTAACGAAAATCTAAAAAATTAATTAAGTTGATGCAGACTTTAAGTGTTATAAATAAGTACAGTAACGCAAACATAGGCAAGATAGATACAGCTACATTAATAACATCGTAATATTCCTCAATCTCTTGTCTATAGTATCGTAGGTACTTATTTGTACGAAATTATTTATTCAGAATCGTAACGAAGTCCGCTTGACGATTCACGATTAACAAAGTCACTGGAAAGTATCTGCATTTACATTTCCATTCGACATGAAGTTTTAACGAACATCCATCATTACGGCTGCTAGGAATACAATTTTGTGGGTCCAATTAGTGAGTTACATTGAGTCTCGACTACATTTCTCCTCTCATTTCTATACTTTCAGTCCGGGATGAACAATTGTGTGCAAATTAGCAGTGACAACCCGCGGCGAGGGACCGCGCCCCGCTGTGGACACACGGTCCACTGCGATCGCCGACACTCTATCACTCTAGTACCTAACTCTAGTTCACTCTAAGGCTAGATTTAGGTAAGAGGTATGTGAGTCTGTGTTTCATTTCTAAACAATCTTGTCGTATACAATTTAAAAAATGTGGTTTTTAACTTAATTATGGTATTGATACATTCATAGCATTACAGTTTTTCAGTTTACACCTACTGATAAAAGGTCTTTAGTTACAGCTTCAGTTGTTATTATGATTGTTTGTTATCATCTGCTGTCAAATGAAATGTGGTCTTTGTTATAGTTTCTACCTACTTGTAGAATAATAGTTCGATTACACATAAGTATTTAGTTGTTAACTATTAGGTATTATACAACTACTTATCATATTTTCAACACACAATTCCCTTGCTTCGTCCGTACAAAAGTTGTCTAATATTTATTTGTCCGTGTGTTAAAAGGAATATTAATCGTCCTTGCAAATAGTTGAGACCTTTATAATGAAGTTCCATTTCACCCACCGCGGCTTTTCAATTTTAATTTTCTATACTTAATATTAATAGTTTGCGACGTCCCGGCATTGTTGCGCAAAATGGTGATAAATATTCATAATAATGTCTTGTAGTTTACAGCACAGTGTGAAGACTTGTTTTAATTATAACTTGTACAATGTTTTAGTTGAAAAACATGTAACATGCCACTTTGGTTCGGTTAAGTAATTGTAGTACCTATCACAAGTTAAACTGTCAAACACCAAGCGGTCACCGGTGACCGCGACCTATTGTTCTTTACCCTATTAGGGTAGACGACTAATTTTTATTTTAATGTCCGTTTGATAGATTATTTAAAAACATTAGACACGTATTTTTTATTTTCTCACAGAAACGAATAGTTTCGAAGATATATTGATTTGAAATGTCGCGTGACGTCACTTCTCAGTACATTTTATACTAAGAAATGACGTTTTAGCCCCCACTCCTAAACTTTGATTCGTTTTATCTAAGTATTGTTTTATCATACGACAAAATAAAAAAATACGTGTCTAATATTTTTTCATCACCTAACTTACGGACTAATTATATTTTTAATTTTCATACCCTGTCATCATCCCCATTGTGTCTATAAAACCGGTACTCGACGAGTTAATGATATTGTAAAACTTCATTAAATTGGTAGATGGCCACTGTAGCTATACAGTGGCCATAGATTCAGAACTGTCTGGGGTTGACCTTATCTAGCGATAGCGGTCAACCCCATAATGTTTGCTTATAAATGTAGGTGAGCACCTAAATTAAGAATTTTATAACTCTGTCTTACTAAAAGGTATTATATCTGTCTTATTATAACATACTACGTTATCAAGTAGTTTGCCAATAACATTTCGTTCAACATCGAGACAGACGCGACGTCTACGAGACAACAAATACATTTTTAAAGACCGAGTTGAACATTTCAGTATGTAAGATCAATTTCTCAAAAAGAAAAACTTAAAACTTTATAAAATTAATCAAGAAGAGTAGCTAAACCTAAAAAAACATGTCCAATAGATCCACTTTGACGATAAAAACGTCGCAAAATCGCGTTGCATTAATGTTAGTGGAGAAGTTTACGAGCATTCATAGTGATGAATTTAATCATCTACAAAAGAAACTTCTATACTGAAACGGTTCACGAGATTACTGCGATTAACTACGGCTGCCTGCCATAAAATTGAAAATTTTAATTCAAACGCATAAAACTTCAAAAACTTAACAGACAGAAAGAACTCAAGACTAATTTACTTTCTCATCGCAATAAAACCTGAGCCTAAATCATCTTTGAATGTGACAATTTATTTTACACAAAAATTTAAATTGAAACAATATCACTCCGTATAAGTTATTCAATTTCCTTTTAGGGTCACCCCTTCTAGGCAATCTATCCTAAAATAACATAATACGTAAAGATAGCGGCTTATGGTAATGGAAAGGAAGGAATTTTACATTATCAATCAATATAGGCGAGCGATTGACTTCTGAATAACGATTGGGATACTATAAAATACAAAGCTGTTATTCAATGTTAAAAGATACGATTTAACGGATCATTTTTTTCGGAAATATAAAGCATAAATATCAATGAGAAAATTACGGTAATATCTACAATTTAAAAAAACAGTTCAGCCCTCTATTCGACTCCGCTGACCAATCGCTCGTCAATTTCCCAAAAACGATTAATATTTTAAAGCCGGTTTCTTTTTAATTACAACTTCATTAATATTAATGGGACACTACCTTTTTCTATGAAAAGAGTAATAATTCTGATAGCTTTATACAGGGAGCGGTGAGACCAAATTCACAGTTGGTAAGAGATGAAATGAAATGAAATGAAATATGTTTATTCGGCATAAGACATGCACGCCAGGAACAAAAAGAATGTATATATGTACATTATAACTAATAACAATAACAAATAACAATAAACAGATGTACATACATCTTATCTAATTAGCACTAATAACATGAAATTGGATCTTTGTTCTAGCCAGTTCCGAAAATAAAGTTGATAATTATTGACAAAGGAAATAAAGGTAGTCATTCGATAATAGTGTCGAATTAGTTCCAACCGCAATTAAGTTGGTAATTGTTTTCCTCGTAATTAACTGTTGTTGTTGGGCAGGAGTTTGGTGCCTACAGATATACATAGAAGTCAAAAGACTGACCTTTAACTTCTATGTTTTATAACGACTTCAAAAAAGGAGGATGTGCTATGTTCGAATGATTGTTTTTTTTTTCTATATTCATTTCTAAATTCAGAATATTGTTTTTTTTTGCATTGGGCTTGATTGATTAATTTTTATTGATGAGAACTTTCCATATAGATGGAGTGGGTCTGTCATTAAGGGCCTGATGATGAAGAAGTATAATTGTTAAGGGAATTCCTCAACGATATACAGTTACTACCGTGTTTTTGGAATTGATTAATTTGTATTGTTATAATTTTTGTTTATGGTAATAGAATGATAGTTTTTGTTTGGTTGTTGTTTGTATCATTTTCTTTTCCGTACAAACTACTAGTAATTATCAAAGTGCCTCTATATAGTTTTGGTTGAATAAAATTGGTTTTAAATACAATCGTGGTCTTTCCTGAATTTTCAGTTACTGACATAGTTAGGTGGTGCCTAAAGAAACTATTATTTGAGCTATGCGAAATACATTTATAGTTCAAATGATTTTCTTACAAAGTGACGTATTTCTGCAGGTAAATACTTAGTTCTTTAATAAAAGTACCTTTTGACTATTTTACCTTTATAAAATTTATTTTTCATTTAAAAATATGCTTCTAGAATCATTTACGTAGAACCGACGAGGCATCTAATTATTTAAAATACCATGTATAAAGTTCTTGTAATATCTGAGAGCACTTTGCACCGTCTATTGCATCGTTTAATTTTTATTGCCTCTTTCATGTTGAGGGTTTGAGTACCTAGTACTATGTATTTGAAGTTAAATAGTTATGCAAAATAACCATTTTCTTTTAGATTTTATAATTTTAAAAGAAAAGCTTATTTTTCAAAAAAATATCATCGACACTCATTATCATCATCATCATCAGCCTGTGTTCGTCCACTGCTGGACATTGGCCTCTCCAATGGCACGCCACTGAGTTTGATATTTAGCTCCTCTCATACAACTATTGTTAGCCACCATGCGGATATCGTCACTCCACCTAGTTGGAGGGCGCCCTACACTATTTTTACCTAGACGCGGTCACCACTCTAGAACACGTTTACTCCAACCGTTATCGGTTCTTCGACAAATGTCACCGTCCCACTGCCGTTTTGCGCGTCCGACTGCGCGACCTTAAATTGGTGTACCAATCCTGTCACAGCCCACGTTTCGGCTCCGTATGTCGTTACTGGTAGGACGCATTGAAGACTTTTGTCTTCACTTATTAGGTTTAATGTATCTGTTTCACGAGATAACTAGACTAGTTTCAAGCCATGTCGGAGTCCCATAAACAGGAGTACTATGCGCAAGAACCAACGTGGCGAGTGTCACGTAATAGGCTGAGCTGTTTAAACGAATTGATTGAAAATTGTCGAAATACTCAAATGGTCCTCAATTTTATGTCGTGATTCAATATAGTTCTGTAACTACAAATTCTTTGTAAAATGACACAGATGGCACGATATTTAATTACAACCTAAAATAATTCTACATGTACATATCTGTTAGTAAAACTTAAATAGAAATATACATAATCATAAGAAAGATTGTGTAACAAACTTAATTTTAAACTTATAATATCTCTTAGCTACACATAATATAGAGGTAAATAAATGATGAGGATGTAAACCCATCTATTAACATATTAAACATCAATCACTTCCAATCATGCATAGCGTCGACTGTGATTATTAAGCTCGAAGTTTCGTCTTACTGCGCATCAGAGTAAAGTTTTAGCGAATTGCATAACTGATCTAGGATTAAATATTCCATATTGCAAAGGTTCCGCAAAGTTGGACGAAGTAAACACCAAGTTTGTTGATGAAACGAGTAATAAAATGTAGTGAAGATGTTTCGGTATATTGAAGACTAAAATCGTTCGAAATGTACCGATATCGGTATACCAAATAGAATAATAGATTTTACTTATTATTGAGTTTGTCTTTGACTTTGACAGACTGGCGAGTTTGGTTATTAGGTTATTTTATGAAATAACCCGGTAAACGACCAGACTATAACGAGGATCACCGGATGGTAAGCAATCGGCGCCGGTCATAGACCGTACACTATATTGTAATTTATTGTGTATGGTTTGAAGCCTGAAATTGTTTTTACACTCTTACATATCTCACATTAGAAACAGCTACGGTAGAAAATGAAACCGTACAAAACCGTAGCCATTTCGAATCGACATAGCGACATCACCGCCAATCGTACACGGCGAAACCAAACGTTCGCCGCCGACCTTTTAAATACTCATCTCAATAAATAAATTAAAATCTTTAAATAAACGGTTTACTGTGACAGGAGAGTCTGCTCTTGAATATTAATCTTACCAAAATAGCCATGCCACGGGTTGAGGTTCAAATTAACTTGGCTCTTTGTAATGTGGCCTGTCCCTTAGTCGAGTCCACTTCAGACAACCAAAACGTAATCTGAACAAGTAAACTAATAACATTATTTTTGTAACAAGCCCGAAGAGGAATTCTCATTAAAATTTCTCGTTTAAGTCGCTAACATGACGTCAAGAGATAGTAGCCCGCATTCTTTAGATCTTCCCACAAATATGAAAATGAGATTTAGGAAAAATAAAACCAAACTTTGTTTGATACGGGCAGCCTCGTTTCATAACTTTATAAAGGAAAAACTTAAATCATTCTTTACGCGCAACATGGAGTGTTTGAAATAAGCAAACATATTACTTTAAATTAGTTAGCAGTGTCGGAAGCATGTATATTATGTGGTTACATGGTATTTTATATTTACCAGAACACACAAGTTTAATAGACAAGTGTAGAAAAAGGATGGTAAATTATTATAATTTTGTGTAAAAGATTTTTAAACGCTATTTTGCAATAAACCGCCTAGCATTGGGTAAAAGCAAAAGTTTTTTTAGCAATTATAAGAATCTGATATATCTATTTTGACTCCACGGGTAGCGGGGCAGCCAGTTGGCTGCCGCGCTATGTGTAGCGGGTTCGATTCCCGCACGGAGCAACTCTTTGTGTGATCTACAAATTGTTGTTTGACTGGGTCTGATTTTGTATGTGTCTTTGTATCTTTGTAAACGCACCTTCGACATAGGAGAAAATCCTAGTGTTCTAAAAAAACTTATTTTTAGTAAGATTACCTCTGGAAAACAACAAAATAACTAGAAAATATATATTCAAAACTTCGCCAAATAAAACACAGTTTAGAAACAATAAAGACGCAAACTTCATAAAGCCATTTTATAAGGAACGGATTAAAAATAAAGAAAAAAAACAAACATCGCAAGCTTCCGAAAGTGCAGATAATTAGACAAAGCCTAGACGTTAATAAGCTATGGTGTTTGCAAACGACGGCTTATTGAGCTGCCACTTGACAATCAGATTATTGCGGATTATGCTTAGCCATTTACAGTTCCTGTGATGTGGTCGACGTCTGATTGTTTACGAACAGGAATGAAATTTATGTGGAAACAAGTATAAAAACTGAACCTCTACGAGAAGAATGCCAGTGAGACTTTTATAGACTGGTGATGATAATGACATAGGCAGACCATTTATTGCAGTTGATGGAGGTCTCATAATAATCGGACCCAAAAATACAAATGGAAACACAATTTTATTGAACATTCTAAAGGGAATAGGAGAAATTCTGCGAACAAAAATTCTAATTCTAAGTAGCCTCGCAATTTCCGTTGTTAGAAACTTCTTACGACAATACATGTATTCACCACAACTATTTGTTACAAATCAGATTAAATGATTTCCTCTGACGGTATCCATGTAGAATGTAGATAAAATAAACGGCAGCGAAGCCCGCAAGTCGTTCGAAGCTTCATTACTTCGACCATAAGATCACAAAGCTGAGACAATCCCTACTTAAATGCCTTCCACATAGGCCTGGGTATTAAGAAGATTCTTATAAAAATAGCAATCAACCGTTTAGTAGAAGTGGACTGGTTTCAGAACTATTTTAATGATTTTAACCAAGAATGTTACAAAAGAGACATAGGCAGTATTTTATCTAGTTTAAAATTAATTATTTTTATGATAAAGTACCTAATACTACAGATTTTGTGTATTATCTCCACAATAATAACGATAAATGTGTTATACGTAACAAGAACAAAATTCTAATCTATTGTGATAACACACGCGCGCGCTTCCTAAACCAATGGTGTTACACAAAGTGATGACGAATATAAGCATTACACATTTATCTAAAATAGTCCTAAAAAAATTGCGTAGATGCCAATCCATAAACAAATGACACGTCAATGACGTCATGCCGCAAATTACAAGGATAGGCGCATATATAATTCTCCGTCTAAATGCAAACTATTCTTCTTTTGCTACATTGCCAGCAATAAAACAATTGACACGTCAATGACGTCAGACCCAAAATGACAAGGCCAGAAACATATTGCTTTCTTGTTCTAAATTCAAATTTTAGATACTTTCTATCGATTACCATAATTACTAAAAATAAAACAAATGACACGTCCATGACGTCCTAAAGTTCTGTTTTAGGTTTCGTTGGTTTTAGTTTACCCAATAATCATGTGTAATGGAATTGTTTGCATTTATAAGTTTAAAAAAATTGAATTGACAGAGAACCTTAACTTCTCGAGGACTAAGCTGCGGGCTAAAAGCTACATAGTAATAACAAAAAATATATCAAAACACATATTTCAAAGTTTTTGTTACTTTCATTTACGGGTGTGAAAGAAGAGTTAGGGAAACGGCGAACGCGGACCCGATGTAACAAGAATGAGAAAAAAATCCTTCTCGGGTACGAACTTTGTTAACGATATTTATTGAAATCGGATATTCGGTTGGTGTCGCGAGCTTTTGACCCGCCAAAAGTATTGTATTACGAAACACTCACTGACCCGTATTGTTGTTTATTCCTTTCTCTAAGATTAAAATTATGGGATGAGAGATCATTTTTGCGTTCAAAATATTCCTAAAACTCCCTTTGAAGCGAAGATACTATTAAAATTCTGCTGGCTGTCTGCAAAAAGGATTTCTAACATATTTTCGTTGTATAAAAAAACATGGTTGTTTAAAACTGCTCGTTTGTAATTTGAAAACTCACTCTTGCAAATGAAAATCTTCTGAGGCCGATATGAAACTTTACAACTACTTTGGTAATTGCTCCAAAAGTTGGGAAATGAAAAGACCCCGGGGCCGCGGAGTTGAAATGAGGTATTCAATATAGAGCAAGAAGAGGAATGTATTCAAAACCTTAGCAGCTACTTACGTATGCTGAGTATTTTATGTACAAAATGGAAACAATGAAGTGGCATACTGTTCCTGTTGTTATAAATGAAACCACAGAACATATAAAGTTACGTTCTTTGCATAAACAGCCTTTAAGTGGCCACTGCTGACCAAAGTTTGAGCATTTATCACATAATGCGGGTTGGTGATATCAAATTTTGAAATTAGTTTGAAATTATAAGCCCCTATGCTTATAATTTCACGATGTTTTCCTTCACCATTTGCAAGTTGTGTCTAATTAATGTTAGAAAGTATATATAACTCGAAAAAAGTCATTGTTATTTGTCGTTGGTAGGTTTCGAACCCGCACTCTTATGCATGAGAACCGGGCGTCTTAAACCTCCAGGCCACCACAGTTTTCGGGGTAACATAGGTGATAGACAAAGAGGTATAGTATACCTTCCTACAGTTTTAACAGTCTCATTAATCTAGTTTGACTATATAGTATTACAAATTGTGTAACGTGTTCCACATTATACTCATACAGTACCTACCTACCAAGCTGTAAGTGTCTATACCGTATAATTGATTTACTCCAATCAAAACGACGTTCGAACTGAGCTCTAATACAGAACATATCATAGTTACACTGGACAATTCCACGAGAAACTGATAGGTAACCACTACGGATGGCAATCGGATCAATTTACTAGATCCTTCATTCGAAGTTTGCATCGCTGGAATTGTTAACCAACTTCGTCGAACTTTGCGGAATAGAAAACATATATTTTCATAACATACGACAGTTCCATTTTCCTTATTGCCTCGCGAAAGAGTTTAAATTTGAAGTTAGCAACTGCAAAAGGAAAATATAATTTGCTAGGCTTTTATAGTTCATTGCGAACTATTGTTCGATTTATTTACCTGTAAATATTATTTATTGCTTTCTGCAGTTCCACCAAATTATAGTGGCGCTGGATTATACTCCAATATTATGTTGACACATTGTGAAGGTCTTGCATTGATATTTAGCTAGGTTTTTATAATGATGGTTCTAAATCCAGGCCGTGAATACTAATTTAAGGATAATAAAAGAATAGTTCTATACGGGAATTAAACTCATTGCGTCCACCGTATACAAATTGCAACAATCAAGCCCTTCGTTACATAATAACGTCGTATGTAAAACTGAACCATGTTGATTATTGTAATTTTTATTCGGATGTGACATTTATTGTTCGAAATTAACCACAGTTGTCATTCACACATTAAATATCGCATGCATATTCATTACACGTTGGGAATTCATTGCATGCGGTTCTTTAATATAAATGAGTACAAATGTTAATGCTTTTAATGGTTCCAAGACTTTGCTTTCAAAGCATCTTCGTGAGATGTGGCGAAAACTTTTACCTAAACCGAAGTTACTAACTCGAAAGTCTTTGGAAACTTTTTAAAAGGGAACTCTATTGTAGCAGAAGATTAAAATTAATCCCGGTGAGGCGCTAAGACCAACTGCAATACGGCAAGACAAAGCGTTACGGCACAGATTCTCAAGATACCGCAGTTCTTAGCAATTTAAATGCACATATAATTTTGCTTCAGAATAATTTAATTGTGTAGTCTTGCTTGGAAATTGTTGTTTATGATTGTTGTTAATAATATAACGTTAATAAAGTCTGCGTGGTAATGAATGTAGTGAGGTACGCATTTATGGCAAATAAGTATAGTAGAAAAGGATTAAATATACCTATTATCAATCAGCTTACTTGTGAATTTCTAAATCACTGGGCCATGTTTCATATCTCCGTGTTGGTATTTTTTATACATGTATGATCTCGCGATCTTCATCATCATTATCTTGCCAGCCACAAAAACATAGGTAACTCCCAGAGATTTCCAGATCGGCCAATAGGAAGCAACTTGCATCCAGTAGCCATCTCGCAATAATAATCAAAATCAATGAATGAAAACCTTCCAACGACTGTTCGATGTCAACGCAGTGACACAGAAAACAGTAAAATGATGTATATGTCGCAGTAAGATAGATAAAGCCGTAATATAGTTATATCCCTAGGAATATAATCATATACCGGGACATAGTTATACGAAAGCGATTCATTACTATCTCACTAGGGATATAGTTATAAAACGGACCAAGTTTAGTGATATACTTATATTACTAGATTAAGTTCAGTGTTTTAAATATATTGTCTCAAAAAAGTCGTATTGTTTCATATTGTAGTATATTAAAGCTTATTTAATCTCAAAAATTTTTGAAAAATTGAATAACAACACAAATTTGTGAGACTTTTTTGAGACAGACCCATTACTTGATTAAGCTTAGTGAATTAGAAATCTACCATAGGCATATAATTAAATAAAATAAAGTTTATTGGTTTTATCTTTATTAATAAATCAACTGCCTCGTTGGCCGAGTGGTCGCAATTGCGACTGCCGGGTAAGAGGTCTCGGGTTCGATTCCCGGGTCGGGCAAAGTATTACTGGGTTTTTAAAAAATTCTCAGTAGTAGCACGGAGTCTGGAACTGTGCCCGGTATATGGCAATAGGCTCACCCCCTATTACATGGGACTCATAACATAAATAGTGAAAAGTGGGTGTTACATTGTACAGTGGTATAATGTGCACCTCTGCCTTCCCCTTCGAGGATAAAAGGCGTGATGTTATGTGTGTATGTATGTAATAAATCAACTTTAAGTGTCTTGAATCTTGACTGACTTTACAATACTTTGTGACTATAACACGAGTTAAAGTAATTATAATTTAAACACTCATATTTTTTAGAATTTAACACCGACCAACTGACTGCGGGCTTTTTTTTTTTAAGGGGGGAAAATCATCGAATGACTGCTCCCGCCTGGGTGAGGCGGAAGGGAGTGTCAGACTCTTACTGACTAAAAACCACCCCGTTCCTTCTCCTGCACGTCGAGCCGGAGCCCCGGTTACCCGTTAGGTTCTCCGCGACTCCGAATCGGCATCGGCCCTATTGGGCCCCATCTGTGGTGGTCTGATGGCTCTTTGAGGCGCGCGCGGAACGCGACGCGCCGTACGCTCGGGTCTGTTTCTGGTCGGACGGGGAGCCACCCATGCTCGCCGTCCGCAGGCCCGCGCTTACGGTGGCCGGAGATCGTCCCGCGATCCCCGACGCCCGGTGTGTCCTTCGCGATGGCTGGGTTGCGAGGAGGCAGTGCTTCGCTGCCTCACGCGTCCCGCCTCCTCCTTAGCTAGCATGACTGCTTCGCAAAAGGAGGAGACGGCATCCCAGTCCCCCTCGCTCCGCATCATGGCCTGCACAAGGCCCGGACGCGATAGGTCGCCATCGCCGATCACTTCCCTGAGGGCACGGCGGTGCTCAGCCCACGCAGGGCATTCCGCTACGGTGTGTTCCACCGTGTCCTCAGGGCGATCCTCACAGTGATGACACCCGGGCGTTTCCTCCCGCCCCATCAGACACAGGTACCTCCCGAAACTTCCATGTCCGGTGAGGACCTGCGTCAGGCGGTAGGTGACTGACTGAGGGCTGAGGAGCACGTAAACACAACAAACCCCTCTCCCGCCGCGGGGGAGGCGGCGCGTCGCCTGCGCCGCACACTCCGAAAGCTATTTCACTAAACTTAATCTAGTAATATAAGTATATCCCTAAACTTGGTCCGTTTTATAACTATATCCCTAGTGAGATAGTAATGAATCGCTTTCGTATAACTATGATCCGGTATATAATTATATCCCTAGGGATATAACTATATTACGGCTACGTCTATCTTACTGCGACATATATTTTACCTTATTTGTAAAGCAATATATAAAACAAAAATCTATTCCTAACCAAGTAAACCACATTATGACCACAATATTATTATAGATTAGATTGGTTACACTCATGAGGGAGTTCTCAGATATGCAGCCAGCTTTTTGTGACAGCTTTTAATAAGCTCTGGGCTTTTGCGTCCCGCGGCAGCCTCCGCAAACACGTACCTACCAATATAACTTATTTGATCTCCCATAAATTTACCTAAGCGTTCCCTAATTATGTCGTGTGTCGAACTTTTGGGGTTTACATTATTTATACGTATACGCCGCGGTACACAAACTCGTTCAAAATAATATTTGATGTAAGTATTGCGCTTACTACGAGAATTAATACGCTACCTGCCTAACTCCTTGATGCCCTTGACAAGAGTTTAGCATTCGTAATTATTGGAATCAACAAAATGGTGAAACTTGTCATGATTGTTGCTATGCAAACTTGGTACATTTTCCATTGGAAGTTATATTTTACAGAGCAAAACTTGTTAATGATATTTCATATTTAAACTATAGCAAACTAATATGAATTACATATATTTCAACATAGAGTAAAACTGTTTTCATGTTCGCCTTTATTACTTCGCGTATATTGACTTTCACTAAATTAAAAAAGTTCACAATAAATTCTCAACTAAAACAAATTAAAATACGTCGCGAAGCTTAAAACTGCGCGGCGTGCGCTGGTAAAGTTTAGTGGAACGTAACCAAACTGAAGCATACTCGGCACTCTGTACGCAGCGCAAACATTTTTTGTGCATTCGCGAAACAACAAATGGGGTGGTATATTCGTCACTGTAACTTTGGACAAAGTTGCGATGTAGCAACTCGAGCAATTAAAATTTGCTGGGACGTAGAAGTGAAATTATGCATGAAGCGAGAGCAGTAGCCGTGGGTTCTACCCTCGACTATTAATATTAATGATCTGTGACACGCCGTTCAACCGAGCTCGTCACGAGCTACCGTGTTTCTTTTGATTGTAAATTCAGTTTTGTTGATGTACTTGTTGCATACTGAAGTTGTAGCTTTGTGCTTAAAACCGTCGGCTTCCATGTAACTTTGTGACGAAAATTAGAGCAGACGTTACATATCCCTACTGATAATTACATTTCAGAGGGTCGTGCTGCACAAATTATTCTGTTTTATCTTAGTGTTTATCAGCACCTCTTTGCAGCAGTGTTACCGCAACAGCTAGTCTGAGTTCACTATCAGCTGTGGTCGACCGTCGACCGTACGTTATATTAAGTGCTGCGATGAGAACTATGCGACCCATGTGTACTGGAGCGTATGTGACGTTAATTTACTAAATTGCCAAAACTAAACTTTTGCAGTAACACATAAAAGTTTAACTCAAAAGTTTTGTAATTAAAATTTACTGGCGGCTGACATTTCATTGCGTATTATCTCGTGAAGGACATGTAGGCTCAAGTAACGTTAATAGCATCTGCATTGTACTATATACCCTAAGATTTAAATATTATTTAAGTAATATACAAGGTAGTAAATATAAGTGGTGTGGTAGCCGTGGTAGCCCGGAGATTTAAGACCCTCCTCTCATGTATGAGGATGCGGGTTCGAAATCTACCAACGGCAAGTACCAATGTGACTTATTCTGAGTTATATGTACTTTCTAAGATTATCTAGACACCACTGACAAACGGTGAAGGAAAACATCGTAAGGAAACCTGAGCTTTTAATTTCTAATTATAAGTTTGAAATCGTCAACCCGCATTGAGCAAGCGTGGCGATTAATGCTCAAACCTTCTCCATGTGAGAAGAGGCTTTGCTCAGCAGTGAGCATTTATAGGCTGTTGATGAGTAAATATAAGACAAAAAAATATGCATTCTTCATTGTCATTGCAAAAGTTAAAAATGACCTGACTCACAAAGCAGCAAGTTTTTCTGAGGTTATTCAAAACACTGAGGTTATTCAATCCCTCAGGGACAGGCAGGACCCACAACTACCATTTTACAGCAATTCTAATAGTTAGACATCGTTCACATTCTTACATGTAGTCACATCGCAACGGTTACGCGTATTCCACACTTGACCTTTCTTGAGATAAATATGTCCTTCTTGTGGTCCCTAACGGTATTACCGCTAACATTCATCTTATTTATACATATAAATGTATGTTCCTTTTGTTGTCTGACTTTCGATCTCAGAATATTACCAACAGAACCACGTATTACCAGTAAAATAATCGCTCAATGATAATGGACAAACTACGTACCTGCTCAATTTGCGTATTTCTCTTATTATCAATCTATTCTGGAGTACGAAAATGTCTTAAAAGTAGTAGACCATGATCATAATTAGTTTATATTCTAGAAAAAGAGGTATTAGTCTCATACTGTAACTAAATATCCAAATATATTTTAAAAATAAAATAGCAAACTTCTCAGTCTCAAGAATGAATCCGAAATTTATGATAAGACTGTTTATACTTACAGAAAAATGGTATTCCTGTAGAACTGCTTACGTCTACCTACATAGCCACATACGTACCTAGTACGTCTGGACAAGACAGGAATTCGATAATATCTAACCAGGAAAAGGAGAACTAGACTTGGATATATCCTGTCATAGTGACCAAAGGGGAGGCGGCTATGACATGTCGTGATACCACGTGGTCACGTCATCATTACCATATCAAGGAAAATACATCCGCTGACGGCCTCTTATTAATTACCATAAGAACCGGTTTCCAACTGACATTTAGTTCTTATACATAGCTCTACATTTGTTATTCAAAATTATCCTATATTGCTTTCATAATGAACACGATTTTAGGATAACATCCCAAATTATGTTAGGTTCAGAAAGGTCTAATATAAAGTACTACGTAAAGCATATCACAAATACAACGCAAAACCCTAAAATACTGAACATGATCGATTAAACATGCGTTGAACCCATTATTTTTGACTAAAGGGCAAAGGTAACTTATAAGCCAAATTCGGATTATTAAGGATTCATCACAATCGGCTTAAAACATAGACATAAAACCTTATATCGGATCCTACTGGATTATGTATGTAAGTCACAAAGGACCTAATTAGGCATACATGATCTAACAAACCACTGAAATAATACAAACAGGTATCTTATATATCTAACTTATTGATAAAAGCGGTTCAAACAGAATGTATTAATCTAATTAGGTATGTTTTCCAAGTATTTTTGTTAAAGTCTTTTGTTTGAAATATCATATTTGTTAAAAAAGATTTTTCCCTTAGGTCAAAGTTATAATTACGTACCTACCTTATCTGCGTATGCTGCTACTATCTGCCTATATCGTAAGTATAGATTCTACATGGAAAAGACCGAAAAAGTAACTTATCTCACTTTTTTTATATTGCAAGCCAATGATGAAGCGAAAGAGGTATGTAGGAATCGTAGTAATTACTACGATTCCTACATACTTTTCCTAGTCTCTGCCTACCCCCATGGGAGACAGGCGTGAAGTTATATATGTATGTATGTATGCAAGCCAATTTTGTCTAATCACAGTCAAGAATAAACTAAGTAAGATTGTCTGAAGATGAAAAAGAAACTGTGTAGGTGTACTTTAATTAAGGAAAATTAATAAAAAACATCCATCCATGGGCTTTAACTTACCATCCGTCTGTAATAATAGTTCAGTATTTTTCTTTTAAAAATTGCGAGATTTTCATTCTCATTAAAATATTCTCCTGACAAGTTGGAATTCTTAATTAAAAGCAACACCGCAATAATATAAGACCAAAAAAATTAATATGGCCGCCGACTCGGTTCGTTTTTGTTCATTTAGCAGTAATAAGTAGCAACTTTAGAAAAAATATTAAAGACGTTCAGACGTCGCCGGTCTCGTAATAAGGTATTTAATTCTTATGTACTAATTATTTTAGTGCTTAACTAGGTTAGGTATGATTATTTTCCATTTTACCACACTACATAGTCTAATTAGTATTTTGTCTGTAAGGATTTTTCGGTTTAGAGTCAAAACGATACGACTTTAATACAGTTTTAACAAACTTTATATATACATAAAAATGTCACCCAGTTTAGGTACGACTGCTTAAAATGAAATTCTATAGATTTTGGTCCGTTATGTAGTATATTATCACTTAATTGTAAAATTGATAAACCTATAATTGGCAACCGTATAAGCCCAATACTTATTATTATCTATGTTTTTATAGTACTGTGTACATACATACAGAAGCTGTTAGTATACCTATAATAATAAATAAATAAATAAATTAATTAATTAGAACTCTCATTGATAAGTATGTATCTGGCACATACTCATATTTATATGTCACAATCGAGAGAGTAATTGGAACGCTGGTGCCCCCACCCCTTCGGCGCTCGACAAAGTCAAGGATTCATCAGCTGAGCGGCGTGCAGCAGCCGACCAGTGTGGTGGTATATAAAAACCGCGCATTCCTGCTGTGTACCTAGCCTGTAACCGGTTAATTTAATATTGAATTTGAAATTGTAACAATGAATTACCTTTTATGTACTTTGTTAACCATATTTGCTCTTAGAAATTGACTGAGACCTGGGAGTTTGTTTTGACAATTCTTCTCGGAGTAGTCAGTACAAAATATGAAAATATCAGCCCCATCAGTGGCTTAATTGAATTAAAACTGCAATGTACAAAAATAGACAATGATTTCATATCGAAGACTTTATTATTTTACTGTTACTTACGTCATAACGCCCACATCATCACATCAGAACTGAGATTCTCCATTCACCGACATCGAATATGAGATATCTACAATGTATCTACAAATACCACGGAATACAGAACACAAAATACCATATAATATACTAGTACAATAATCTGTCGTTCTAAAAAATATATAGGTACTGTTCACACTAAAAAACGTAGCGAAAACAATTTTATGGATGTATATGGAAAAGTAAGTACCTACTTACATATCATGTATTTTTAACGCTGAAAACAAAACCTAAAAATAAAACCTAAAAATGCATAGCGTATATTTTCATATAACCTGAATAAATTTATGAAACAAGTGTTCCTTTTATATTTTACTATTTAAATAACATTTTCGTGTACCAAAATTGATCTTTAATAAATACTATATATTGGTTTGTATAATTACTCCGTTTTTGGTTTCTGTCTTATTTTTGTTATAAAAACTTTTTTAACCATTTTTTTTATTTTGACTGCAACTCCTGTAAACCAGGATCTATAGTAGATACAACCATAAAAACACCGGAACACCGAAGTCCGGCGCGTCCAACGTCCTGAAGTAAATCAGAAGATATTATAAGAAGAGAAGAAAAAAAACAATATTTTCGTCTTCCCTCGGTGAATTACTGCTGGAGACAGAATGAATTAAGCCTAAAGGCACAAAAAGAGACTGTACAACTGGGTGAAGCCCAGTCGCCAAGCACCACGGAAATTTGACTAAAAACTAAGTGGCAATTTTTTTAGCAATTACTAGCAAATTATAATTTAGGCAACAAGAGATTAAATTAACATCAGCTGAAAGATACACTCCCGGAGCATTCCATTCATTATTGCCCATATTTAGCGTATTGGAGATCATTTACATTGGTAAGGATGAAAAAATTAAAAGGAGAAAAAGCAAGGTTAGGTAAAATGGTGTTACAGTAAATGAAAACAAAATGATAAATTACATATTTTGTACCCTGTGTAATAAGCAAACCAAGTAAGATAATGCATTGTGGGCAGTCTTCCAAATTCACGTGAGCATTTATGATGGCATGATACTAGAATAGCGGGTGTATAAAATATGTACCTCGTCAGATAGTTAGGTCTGCCTTTTGTCACAGCCTATTATCAAATTAGTAATCTAAATTAAAACACTCCATCATTAGTTCTTGGAATATTACTCAGTGACCTTACTACTCTCACGGCTATATTTCACCCACAGAACATTTATGTTCTGTGCTTTCACCGGGACTCCACGGCGGCGAAACCAGTCGTGTCGTGTTCATAAGCTACCAAATTGACACAACACAAAATCAGAGTCCACACATCAAACTGCGACAGTATTAAAAGAAACCTTTAATAATAATAATGATAAGCCCGCAGGGCACCTCGAGGCTGGGCTCGCTGTCATTGCAGCGGTAAGTCCCCTCTTAGAGGAGTGGCTTGAGAGATGCTACGGCGTCCTCACCTACAGCCTGACGCAGGTGCTTACAGGACATGGAAGTTTCGGTAGGTTCCTTCGAATCGGATTGGGCGGGAGAAAACGCCCGGGTGTCATCACTGTGAAGACCGCCCGAAGGACACGGCGGAGCATACGGTAGCGGTGTATCCTGAGTGGGCTGAGCACCGCCGTGTCCTCAGGGATGTGATCGGCGACGGCAACAGACCATGGTACGAAGCGAGGGGGACTGGGATGCCGTCTCCTCCTTTTGCGAAGACATTATGCTAGCTAAGGAGGAGGCGAGGCGCGTGAGAGAACGAACCTCCTCACGCCCCAGTCGTCGCGAGATATATTCCGGGCGTCGGGGATCGCGAGAGGATCTCTGGCCACCGTAAGCACGGGCCTGTAGACGGCGAGCACGGGTGACTCGCCACCTGACCAGAACAAGCCCTGAAGGAGCCATCAGACAACCACAGATGGGGCCCAACAGGGCTGATGCCGATACGGAGCCGCGAAAGACTTAACGGCTTTCGGCTCGAAGTGCAGGAGTAGGGGGTGGTTTTTAGTCAGTAAGAGTCCAGGAAGAAGAGGGAGAAGTCACCGTTCCTTATTATTTATTTATTTATTTATTTATTAACACTTCTGTATAGCAAACATACGATGGCGGACTTAATGCCGGGTGGCATTCTCTAACAGTCAACCATGGGGTGATGCAGAGATGTGCAACAGTAGGCGTATAGGTATAATGGTTTATGTGACACAGAAAAATCTATATAAATAAATTCATGATTATACATAACTGTAAATACATACATATATCCGTATAATATATAGGTATAATATAAATTACATAAGATACATTATCAATATTACTAGATAACAATACTATAAAAGTAAATAAATAAATTGGGAATAAAACTACATATAATATATATTTATATACATATATATTAAATACAATCGCCAAAATGATAAATTAAGTACGTGATGCGTCTGTCTGTTCCCTCTGCAATAGCTCACGAACCTTAACTTTAAAACTAAGCCGGCTGGTTGCCGTCCTGACATCCGTGGGCAGCGCATTCCACAGCAGAATGGATTGGACAAAGAATGAAGAGTGAAGGAAGTCGGTACGGTGTGTGGGACATTGTAGAAGAAGATTATTAGTGGAACGAAGATACTTGCTGTGGTTTGCACTTATGAACTGAAAATAGGAGGATAGATAGCTAGGAGAAGTGGGGGAATTAAGAAGAGAGAATAAAGTGGTTAACGCCCGTTGTTTCCTGCGTTGACGTATGGGCAACCACTTTAGTTGCAACCGATATGCAGAGACATGGTCGTATTTACGCAGGTTAAAAACGAATCGAATGCAGTTATTTAGAAGGCGGTCAAGTTTATTGAGGAGATCTGCATTCAGGTCGTAGTAACACACATCAGCGTAATCAATTATGGGAAAAACCAAGGACTGAACAAGCATCGCCTTGGTCGACGACGGAAGGAAGTTTTTTAACCGATACAGGGCTCGCAACGTCCCCGTGACTCGCTGACAGACACTAGTAACATGAGCACGCCAGGTTAAGTTGCCGTCGATGTGCAACCCAAGATTTTTGACATCACCACTAAATGGAATGACCGCACCGTCAAACCGGACTGGCGGTACCGTTGCACTGTTAACCTTGCACAAAGTGCGGGAGCTACCTACTATTATCGCCTGACACTTGCTCGGGTTGACATTAATGCCAAATTTCCCAGACCAGTTAGATATGGCAGTCAAGTCCGCGTTCACCTTCGCAACTGCATCAGGTAAGTCCTCAATCTTGACTTGACAGTACAATTGCAGGTCGTCGGCATACAGATGGTACGCACACTGAAGTTCGGAAGTGATAAGGTTTATGAAGATGGAGAATAGAAGAGGAGAGAGATTCCGCCTTGAGGAACCCCAGCTTCTAAATGGCACCAGTTCGACGAAGCCTCACCAACCTGGACCAATTGCTGACGTTCCTGAAGATAAGATGAAAACCAATCCAGCGCACCATCAGAGACCGAAAGATGGGATAGGATAGCTAGCAAAATGTCGTGATTGACCACGTTGAAGGCATTCGAAAAGTCCACCAAAACCAATACTGTGATCCTGGTGTCCTCCATCCCTGCCTTCACATCGCCAATCACTTTAAGGAGAGCGGTTACAGTACTGTGCCCGGGCCTGAATCCGGATTGCAATGGACTTATAAGCGAGTTACTGTATATGTAGTCAGCAAGTTGCTTATGGACACAGGCCTCGAGCACCTTTGACAGGAAGGGAAGAATTGATATAGGACGGAAGTGTGTGGGAAGAGTAGGATTGGTTATCTTAGGAAGAGGACGGACATAGGCTTTACGCCACAAGGATGGGAAGACTTTGGAGTACAGGGAATAGTTAACCATGTGAGTTATGGTTGGGAGGAGAAGATCGAGTATGGTTGTGACCATATACCGCGATATACCGTCACAACCCACCGCCCTGGATTTAATGGAGAGGATGATCTTTCGGATCTCTTCAGGCTGCACCGGTGTGAATCTGAAAGAAGTTAAAGAAGACGAACGCATCAGAGCAGAAATAAAAGATAAAGTTTGCTGTTTAGCAAGAGGATCCAATTTGGACACAGTGGAGAAATGTCGGTTCAGATCATTTAAACCATTATCCGGCTTGCCTTAATTAGCTGGCTAGTGTAAATGATAACAAGGAACAGGTCTCCCACCTCTGGCTCGCCTTCATTGGCCGTCCAGAGTGGAGTCGCGAGAGCAGTAATCCTGCTCGGAGGATAAGAAACTATTCGTAAGTTGCAAGTGGGCCAGGGATGCAGGAGGCTTCGGCTGGAGCAGATGAGCTAAGTAGAAAGCGGTGGCAGTTTTTTAACCCTTCAGCCACTCACGTATCCGTTGTCCCTCTGTTGCTATTCTAGGCGCTAGCTAGCAACCATTCCTGAGGCCTGGTCGGTGAGTTGGCAAGTCTCCGCCTGCCATTTTTACGTATAATACTTATATTGTTTCGGCAGGTGCCATAGTCATCCATAGTTTCCAATTTACCGGTCCACAGCAACCCATCCATAGCCAACCCAACACTGTCTTTGAGTACATTTCCATAGTGCATACAGGGATAGTCGCCGGTTTGTGTGTCCATTACATATAGATTAAAGTTATCTATAGGGCTTTTGCGCAGTTGGCTTTGGACCCTCGTACGCCTCCCAAATGACCGGGATCCTGTGGTCCCGTGAATGGTAAAGACATACATAATAATGCTACCGTCCGAGCTGGCCACGCCACCAGATTGGTTGCACAACCAACCCGACTCCAGGTGAGTACTGTTCATAGACCTGTATTTGTTGGTCGCGGTGACTGATTGCTCCGCTATGGTGTCCCATTGAAATATAGTCTTTAATGGTGAGCTAGTTACTTTATTATAGCAAATATTATAATGTCTGTTCACGAAAAGCGGCCCAAAAGTTTGCAGTGAATACTTCACTGCAATGGACTTTCCCGCCAAGTAGTATCAATTGTGTCACCTAGGTGTCACTACGTGTAGGCACGCTACAAAATAAATTTATAAAAAAAGAAATTTATACTAAAATTATAAATGACGGTTCAAAAGTATTAAACAGATCACTTAAAATTCACTGCTAAGTTATTAAAAATTACATTATTCAATTTATGTTTTTGACCTAACTAATTTTCGCCATATTTTTCAGTGTGGTAAACATATTATTCACTTCTTTATATGTTCTGTGTTATCCAATATTCCCTTTTCATGGGTCTCATAAAGAGGGAAAAAATTACAAAAAAGTCTCACTTGCTGGTAAATCAAAAATAAAATAATAATTTTATCATTTATTGAACTAACACTTACCTAATGTACTATTTACTCTACTCTAACCGACTAAAAAAGAAGGTTCGTTTTGATTTTCGACAGTTATTATAATAATCAAAGGCTGGTCCTGGAGCATGTAGGGTGACTGGTAATAGTGTAAAATACTTAAACACGTGATTGTACTCATAATTACAAACAACTTTTCCAAAGAAACTTATCTTTGTAAACTCATTAGTTTTATTTTTATCACAATAACAAAGTTCAAATTTCGCGCGCGCGCTTTCGTATGATCAGCTGTTAGCACCGAGACACCGCGCCGGCGCCCGTTATTACTTAGTACTTACAATCTAGAATCCTTCAGCCTTGGTTTGGTTTGGTAGGTACTTTGGTTAGTACTTGCGATTGCGAATATTTGACAAATGAGACAATTCATCGATTTTAACATTCTCATTGGATACTCTGAAACTTTATTCGGTGTTGGTTTTACACACAAGGCTACCGATAAGTTTTTGAATACCAACATTTTTTAAAACATAGCGACGTCGCACGTACTGGTACTTAACACGTAACAAGTTTGGAAGAGCCATGTTGGGCCGGTTCAACCGGAGTGATACCACGGCATAACAGAAAACCGACGTGAAACGACGCTTGCGTTTTGTTTCGTCGTGTGAGTGAGGTAACCAGAGGCCCAATTACCCCCCCTCCCCAGTCTTCCCAATCCCCACAATCCTCAAATTCCCAATTTCTAAAAGACCAGTAACGCCTCTGGTGTTACAGGTGTCCAAGGGCGGCGCCGATTACTTACCATCAGGGAATCCGTCAGCTTGTTTACCGGCTTATCATGTAAAAAACCGTAACATTTGACTTTATCAAAAAGATTACAATAATGCAGCCCTACAAAATTACTGAGAGATACGTTGTCTTCTAAAACATCCGTAATAATAATAAAAGAAAATACATCTCAATATCAAATCGAAATACAAAGTGTCAAAGCAAAATACAAAAGGAAACTGAAGATGAAGCGAATGGTAATGGCGGTAGGGTGAGCGCGAAGCATGGAAAATAATGTCTTCGAGGGAAATTACTGCGAAGCTTAGGGGATGCTATCTCCACACAGGAAAGGCGTGAGTGTGAGGGCTAAGTGTCTTTTTTCCAAGTTATTTGACGCACCATTCTTTCAGTCATGAGCTCGGAACGAAAGTCGCAAAAAATTGCCAAACGCGAACAGTCGACAAGAAACGTAATCACTTCCCACATTATCAGCCCTAAAAAGTTTATATCGTGTGTTTATTTTCGTTTTTTTAACAAATGGTCTGTAACTGCAATGTATCACTTTTTATCGAGTGAGGCAAATTGAGTTAGAACGAATGCAATATACGAATGGCCGCGTTTAAACACGTACCGATGCTGGATTTAAAATAGACTCCAATATCTTGCTCTGGCAGTGACAAGTTACTAAAGAGCCGTCTTCGAGGTACGGACATATATAACTGATCACTATTAGTTGACTTTTGGTTCTAGTACGGGTAGTTACGACGTCTATTTATTTAATTTAATTGGTTTCTATTCAGTAGATTTAATCCATAGCAACAAATTATTAAAGAGATCTTAAGTAGTAACTTTGAAGCTTGTCATATGATTAAAATTGACTCTAAACAAAAGTGGTTTGTTTTCTACAGGCAGCTGGTTGACAACGGTAACCGCAGAGAGGTCAAGATTGATCTACCCACGGAATACAAAAACCTAGCTTCTATTCTATTACTAATGTGACTAAGCACATATTCATTTATCAAAATTTGTTCTAATACATTCAAACGCTCGTTTAATATATCCTGTATATATTAAAGTGTATGAAAGAAAATGTCTCTGAAGTCCACGATCAAATGGCACCAGGTAATTGACAAGGTCCCAACAGTTAACAGAAAAATATTTAAAAAATCTAAATCAGTTTTTTTTCTAAGATAGTTTTTTAATTGTAATGACTTATGTGTAAACCACGAAAAAGTACACCCTATGACGTACACGGTCCGAACACAAATCACTCTCACACATACGTCCGAAAAAAATAGGGCTTCATATGAAGCTGACATAAATAAAACATTAGATGATGTTATTAGGTGGCTTAGTATCAACAAATTAAAAATAAACATAGAAAAAACTAAAATTATTAATTTTAAAACATTTAAAAGCAAAACTATCGAACTAAATTTAAGTTATAATAATACGCTTATTCAGCAGATTCATAATGCCAAATTTTTGGGTGTAACTCTTGACTCTCATTTCACGTGGAAGGAACATATTAACAACTTATGCAAGAAAATTAACAAGTTTGTCTTTGCACTTCGGAAAATAAAAGACGTAACATCAATTCAAAGTTCCATTATGGTGTATCATGCATATATTTGTTCCATAATACGTTATGGTATCGTCATATGGGGAAACTCCTCTGAAATTACTAGGGTCTTTGTGGCCCAAAAAAAGTGCGTTCGTGCATTGTTTGGCATGGGATGGTCGGATTCTTGCAAACCCGTATTTAAATCTAAAGGACTGTTGACTGTTCCTAGCATTTATATTTACGAAGTGGCTAAGTTTGTGAAATATCATAGTTATTTGTTCGTTGCTAACGATAATGCTAACAGACGCTTGATCACTCAGCTGCCCCTGAAAATGCCCATACCTAAACTGGAGCTTTACAGAAAAAGTTGTGCATATATGGCGCCGCTCATATTTAACTGTCTGCCCCGAGGAATTAGCGAGCTGCCATATAAACCGTTTTGTCGTGCCTTACAAAAGTGGTTGGTTCAGGAGAGTTTTTATTCTACCCGAGATTTCCTAAGTAACAGTAGCTGTCGGTATGCAGCTTTTTAAATCATTGTATCATCGTGCTAATCAGTTGCCTCCATGTTTTTTGACCAAAATTAATTATAAATTGCTAACCTGACTTCCTGATTTGTTGTGACTATTAATTTATTGACTTTTTAGTATATTACAATTTGACTACTGATACATAATGACATCTTAATTTTATGACATCTCTAATTTATTTTCTGACTTTACCTGTTTTAATGTATTTGAATTGTTTCCAATAATAATAATAATAATTTCAATATAATTGTTCATTAATGCGACATAAATTAATATTGTTAATACAATTTTATATTTCTACACCGGTAACGGTAGTATGTGTGGAACTCTGTTAATTTTAAGATCTGTGTGCACCATGTACTGAGAAATAAAGGACATTCATTCATTCATTCATAAAAAGTATAAAATAAAAATAAAAAACTGCGTTTAAAAAAACCGACTTAAAAAACTAAAGACAAACGAAAAGTAAAAACTAAAAAGGAAAAAAATAACTATTATTGGTCATTCGTACTTATAGCTTACACAGCCACTGATAGATTAGAAGTCGGTGCCATAATCCCACTACAAAATATAAAGTAGTTAATGGTCACAGCTGGTATAATCCATAATAAAATTGTAAACAGTTTAATAATGTTAGGTATTTAATAAGGGTTTAATGAATAATTTTGTTTAAAACTTGTGGCACCGACTTCTAATCTATCAGTGGGTGTGTAAACCAGTGTGTAGTCGCGGAGAACCTAACGGGTAACCAGGGCTCCGGCTCGACGTGCAGGAGAAGGAACGGGGTGGTTTTTTGTCAGTAAGAGTCTGACACGCCCTTCCGCCTCACCCAGGCGGGAGCAGCCATACGATGATTTTACCCTCTTAAAAAAAACCTGTGTGTAGGTGTGTAGTTTTTACTTTTCGTTTGACTTTAGTTTTTGAAGTCGGTTTTTTTAAATAATTTTAAGTATTATTGATTGATAAACGAAATAAATGAAACATTCGATAAAATATTGAAGCTTTTATTTACAAAATTACCAACATATAATATCACTTTGGGAATTTGCAGGTTTACTTGCATAACGCCATAAATATACATAACTATTTATTACTATTTTAATAAAAACAATAGTGATTACAATTCCTCAATTGTTACATAAAGTATGCCTACTATTATAGTAGGTGTAATGTTACGAAATGTTCATGTATCGATTATTGGAAGTACAATAATTATAATATTTAATTACTATCATGGAAATTATATGTATAATATAAAAATGTATTCCAGTACTTTATAATCAGATTGTTGCGCCCACAATCATCGAACAACAATTTTAATTATACTAATCAATTTAAATATATTATTATTATTAGAAGAAGGTACAAGGTAGCTCTCGAAGATCCATTTGTAAAAAACTTAACAAATACGAGTCAGTCAAAATTATAGTAAAGAAAACTGTTATAAAAAGTTGTCTGTAAAAATATTAACTTAGTTCAAATTTGATTAGCTTTCAGATACCTAAGTGGTTTGTAGGTAAACACAGCAATTGGAAATCCTTTCCCTATCTTTGAAGTTTAAAAATAAATTTTCTTAGAAATACTACTTGATAAGAAAATAGTGAACAAGAAGCTCATTAGAGAACTGTGGATAGAGTTTCTTATTTATAGAAATGAAATATCATTATTTTTTCAAAAGTTTATAGTGGGCGCATACTTAGGAGGAAGAAAAGTTCCATATTATTGCAAAATGCTATAAATTGTCAAGAAGCGTACACAATTCTGCAAACATTTATAATTAATTCACAATAATTTACGCACTATCGGTCTTCAATATAATAAATTATTTAACACATTTTTAACGTGATTGTATTTATAAAGACGAGCCGAGTTTTGGGGTTTACTAAGAGTATTTTTACAATAACCGTCATTAAAAAATTCTAATATTTATCACTTTTAAGTTATTTTAGGCCTGGTTTATACACACAATCACGTAACTCGTGAAAGATGTTTAAATCCTAATGAAATTAAAATACTTTAGTGGATTTGTTTTTATTAATCTGTATTGGTGTATTCGCGAAAGCTTCTACAAAATTCTAATATATACAAGAAACTTTTTACTTTAATACCAATGTAATCAGATTAAAATATGTCCTCTAAAGTATATTTAATTGCATTAGGATTAATATTTTGATTAAAATATTTGCCCAAGTAACTGAAATCATTTGATTTGGCATTTATCTATGACTACAAAGCGTAATTTACATTTATTGTCACAGGTGTGAGAAATAGAACGACAAAAAATAATAATTAGAAATGTAAAAACCATTTTATCATTATACGGTTATCAAGTATGCGACTTAAATATTTTTTATTTACAACATTTTTTTAATTATCATTTTTATACGTAATAACAATTATGTCTGGTTGTATATCTATACAAACACGACATAGATATGTTTCAGACTTCGTAAAACAATTAATTGATCAAAAATTTACCATTCAATTACGATAAATTATCGAAAAAAACATGACCAACCAAAGTGCTTCTCACAAATGTTAATCGAATATTTGGTTTTCGTTTAATGAATTTATGTATCATTAGTGGTTTGTCAAGTTTTTGAGAATACGAATTATATTTATTTTTATGCGGCATATGTGTTTTGAGAATAGCCCAATATACATATCCACGATATTTTGTCAGCGGAGTACTGATTTATAACGTAACACGATTATGCAATTCCTATCACGTTCTAAATGCAAGCCGTCAGTAACTTATGAATGTTACATGACAATTTAACCGAGAATTCGCGTCGCGAATAATCTTTGAAAGCGAGGCTGCAAGTTATGTGGCTCATATACAATTTGAATCAAGCAACATATTTTGTAGCCATTCTCTGAATCCGACTTCTTTGACACCACTAATATTACAAATCCCTTTGAAATTGAATATCCCGTATTAATAGAACGGAATTATAATCCTGAAAAGAACATTGATAAATTTTGAAATATTATATCCTTTATCTAATCCCTAAAATTTCCTATCTATGTATAAAGATTCAATAAAACAATTCCATTCTCGGTGCTACGTTATAAATCAGTACACGTTTTAAAGGGAAAATGCCACTTAACATGTCCATAATTGGTTGGACTATGGCCGGGCGCCTATAATTTATATGTTATAGGTAATAGAAGAGATTAAGGGGCAGGCAGGCCGTCCAAAGGCGATCGGTCCCTGTCGATGAATTGAAGCCGCAACACAATTAGAAGGTAATACCGAGGGCTTCCAGTAACGTATTGGCTTTCGGTCCAGCATGAACAATTAATATCTCATAGGCTCAGTTCTGCAACATGCACCCTGTTTTTTTTTTGAACCTAGGAATCGACCATCGAAAAAATATTTAATATTATATGATACATAGTTACACACTAGCCTTTCACATCGCATCCATTGTTTAGGTCCGGCATCCCACAAGGTACAGCACATTTAAAATATAATGGAAGACGAAAATAATAACAATAGAATACCATCGATCTCCATTGAAATAATGGGAATTAACTTCTCATAGATTTATATTTGCACACGTATAAAATTGTTTATTTCAAAAGTCTATTTACAATAATTTCTAACTACTCTTACAACGTTGTCTTAAGACCCTTCAATGTATTCGTTTGCAACCGCAGGTTAATAGAAAATTAACAAAGTAAGAATACATCACGTTTAAAACGTACAACAAACAACATATCGTACAGGCAAACAAAATATGATTACTTATTTATTTAAAATAAAATTATTTTCTTTGTATATAATATCACGACGCGTCGCTTCGTAAGTATCACTTTAACAAAATAAATAATTGAAGTTTTTCACATTAGAATTCACCGTTGTGCTTGAAAACCTATAATTACAGATATAATTGAATAATTCAAGGTTCATACGTTCCTTTTACGATAATGATATACGATTTAAATTTTAATACTTAATGACTACCATGTCTGAAGGAAACTTTCATCAGTTGGTACGTCGACAAAGTGTGAAAATTCGATTTAATCAATTTACACTGTATTGTAATGAGAATTCGAACTTACCTGCTATGATGATTGTTTGCTGTGGGTAGGCAGTTACACTACCGAGGTTTGGTCTTCATAATTTTACAAGCACAGGCAAAAGCCTAGTAGGTAGGTACGAAGAAATAAACATTTATTGGCTTATGTACAAACGCGTAAACAAAATGTACTGAGTATCTAACAATACTTTTGGCAATTGACATCCTATTTCGTCTATATGATGTGTCGTACAAGAGGCCTGGTTCGATTATTTTCTACGTTGTTTGCTCATTAATGCTCTGACTCTTTTCAGGTTAGTGATGGTAATGTCGTCATTGGGTTGTAGTTGTAGCGCTCGCCGGTAAGAGGTCGCTGCTGCCGCGTACTTCCCGTTGAGGTGGAGGATGGCGCCAAGATTTGAATGATACTCGGCGTCCTGTAAACAAAGTGATGTTCTATTTCCCAGTACTTACACATGACAATCGACGAATAAAGAGATTATATTTCCTCCTGATATACATATTCTGTAACAGTTGTTGAAATGTTTTCTGTTACTAACCCATTCATCGATCACAACAAAATAAGACACTATCCAAAATTGAATATGGTATTACTAATACTCTAGAACAAAAATGTAATCTTTCACAATGCAAAATTCAATGAAAAATAGTTTTGGTAACAAACAAAGAATATTATTCATAGAGTTTCTGTGCAAACCTTTCACAATTTAGAAATATTAAGGTGGCCAAATCCACGGTTGCGGTGCAGTGGTCACACAGAAACGAACAAAAACGAATAACACGTTCACCATTCGCTCTGTTGATTCATTTTTGTTTATACACCTGGCTTGCTAGTATTCTTTTGTTTTTTTCGTCCATGTTTTGAGAGATTAACGTGTTTGTGACTATTGGTATAATAAAGGTTATGATTTAATCTCAACGTGTCTGATAATATTCATTATTACGAAAAGATAGTGATTCACAAGGTTGTAGTTTAACTGATTGATGGAGTCTTTGCTAGGATATCATGAACTGGAAGTAATATTACAATCCAAAGTACGTACAATAAAATACCTCTTAACCAAGAGTTTACGTAACCTTTCATAATAAATAGCGACATTCAATATGAAATCAATTTAGGAAATACACGTGTATCATGACTATTCGCAAATATAACATTGGCCAGAATAAACATACTGGAAACGAAAGCAACAAACAACAAAACGTGTCGTATTTCGAAAACCATAATTGGTAGCTCAAAGGTCAGACGAACAGGGAACAAAGAAAACAGCCAACGGCAAGACCTTGATCTGACCATGTTTAACAAACAAACAAGAATGTTCTCTTACAAACCCATTTTCCTTTGAGCGATACGTTTAAAACCGTTTATTTACGAATATAACCTGTCGTAATAAATCAATTCAACAGAAACAGGTCGACGCGTGATTTTTACATGAATCTGTGAGATATTATTGGTGCAGTAAAAAATGCAACGCCGAAACGTTTCACAATTTAGACGTAACGTGACTTTTTTGCTCCCATCAAACACGTTTTGAGAGGAATTACGAATTGTAGGTACGTGTTGTATTGTTTGGAATTCAAGTACCGATGGTTTGATTTATAATTTTGATTGGTTGTGGGTGGGCAACGATGTTTTTGACACTATGTCATACAATATCATAAAAAAAAAAAAATTGTCACCTTTTTGGGCAGGAATGACTAAGTAAGTGGTATTGGTGTCATCGTTGACAAACTACTCTGTTTAATACAATCCTGCTAATATAATTTTCGGAAAATGTTTATCTACTTACATCAGGATTTAACTGTACAGCGCGTGCATACCACCTCTCAGCAGAGCGGCAACGTCGCGCGTCCCTCAGTGCCCGCGCAGCTGAAGCCGCGCGTGCACTGTCCGTTGGTGACAACTGAGCTGCTGCTACTAACTGTTCTGCTGACTCTCGGAGACGACGTTGTGATCTCAGGAACATTCCTATTATAGAATAGGTATATAATCCATTGAAACAACAAAAACATTAAAAATTTAATTCTTATCTATGATTAGAATAAGCTTTTTAACAGGCGTAGTACTCGTAGTATTGCATTCGTAGCAATTTGTAACTCTTGCTACGAAATAGCTACGAATGCTACAACACTCATATGACTGTTTTTATACCTTTTGACGAGTAACGAACCATATTTCTATAATTAATTAAATAAACAATTAAGCCTCATTCCTGCAAGAGTCAGTGATTAATGTCCTGCCCAACAAAACTAAAACTAGTCGAACTTTTTATTGAAGTACAACTTACCAAACTGATCTCTTACTGACGGATCGTTAGGTGCTAAAGTGAGTGCTTTTTTAAACCACATTTCAGCTTCAATACTTCTACTTGCCTGTAACAAAATATATTATTAATGATACTTGGACAAGTAACTTTCGGCGCTGCGATTAGTTCGGCGAGGTACTTAAGCAGTGTTGTAATTCTTGTAAGAGAATAATTGATCAATGCGGCGTAATAACAGGAGCCCCTTAAGGAGTAATAATCTTAAAATACCGCAATCTTGCCGCAGTAGAGAGTAATTTTAGCAGTTATCTTGTTACATGGTTTAGTATCCAAGGCGCGTGAAGAAAAAGAATTAATACTCGTGATAAATACTAGCACAGTGATTAATTTCTATAGTTTCTATATATTATGTAAGTTATAAAAATATAATAAAATTTTTCAAATTATGTTTAATGTAAAATTCGTAGCAGTTATCGTAGCAGGTCTACGAAAGCGCTACGAGCTTACTACGAGCGTTTCGAGACACGGCAACACGATGATAGCTTAATTTATTTAAATAAGTTATATTAATATCGTATTAAATAATGATGCAACTAGTTAATTGATTTAAAAACGGTTTCTTAACGTTGAAAATTTGTGTTTATAACAGATATAAGAAAAAGTTAGGATATTTGTAATGTATTGTTTATGTATTCATTATAATATTAAAAAATATACTAACATTTCTGGCGAGTATTTGAGCTAATGTGACGTGAGTGCCAGCGTGGTGCGGCGCTGCGGCCAGTGCCGATACTAAACTGTGCTCGGCCATCGGCCATTGTTGTAGCTGCACATAAATCTCGCCCACCATTGAAAGGACACTCTGCAAACAACAAAACCGTAATTAGTCTAACGATATATCACGCTGCTTGTATTGTGGGCGGGAGAAAGGGTGCCAACATCTATTCTCATATATGACGCACCTCAATTCCATTGATAGCTATATTTCAAGCAGGTTTACCTTAACCTACTTGTCAATATGAATGATGTAGATACTATTAAGAACAACAGAAAATGAACCTTATTGAAATGCATCATGCTTGTACTTACATGTCGTGTCCAGCCAACGATCGGTGTATTTGTGTCTGGCAATATTTGCAGCGCTTCTTTGTATGCTGACAGCGCTTTATGCCAATGCCCTCGTTGTGAGTGTAACGCTGCAAGCTGTACTAGGGCTGACACTCGTGCAGCGTCGTGTTCTCTCCGGTCGCGTACGCGCACCCCTTCGGCCCGGGAGCCAGCTCGAAGCGCGCTTGCTGCTTCAGCTAAACGCCCGTCCGCCATTAGTGATGTTCCGAGATTCACGTACGCAACTAAAACGAAAGTGAATTTTATTCACAGAGCTCGAAAATGATAGATAATATAATAACATAATAATCGCTTCAACTTAAAATTTGCATACATAAATCACAGAAGCTAAAATCGAAATACAGAAAGTTAATAGCTATAGTATACTAAAAGCTATAGTAAGTTTTAAAGGTGACTAAGTAATACTAATTGCAGTTTAACCGCAATACTGGTATATTAGGTACAACCTCCAAACCAAATATTTCGAACCGAGATTTAAAGTTAACATAAAATATTTTAAATATTTATTTCCAACTGTCCATAGCTTACTTCATTAAAAACACTCCATTAAAACTTGTTCTTGTATTTACCTAACAATGAAAATATTATAAACCCTTTATTTCCAAGACAATAACAAAATTAGAAGAGAATAAAGACTCGGCCGGCCCTCATCTAAAATAATTTGAAAGGACAATCAAATTATTAGTAAGGGCTATGAAGAAATACCAAGGAGGCTTTGTTTTTAATAATTAATTTATCTCAAGTACTTACGAGCCATTGAAGGTCTAAAGTAAATTGCTCTCTCGAAACTTTTGATAGCATCGCTGTAACGTTTTTGGTTTTGTAGCAATATTCCCCTGAAACAAAGATAAACACTCGATTTATTAACGTTCATACCTAGATATATTTTTAGTCATCTTTAATAGTACAGGTACATAAAATACAAACGAAAACTTCATTCCTTTAAAAAAAAATCGTATAACCGACACAACTTCATCTTTGTGGTGTTCAATTTATGACTGTAACATAAAGCTATAAAGTAAGTTTTTAAACGACCCTGTTTACTATGTGTAAAATCGTGCAAAATAATTCGATTGCAAACAGATTTAGCATCAAAATAAAAATTTACAGGTCATTGTTGTTGTTTCGGTCTACCAATCATAACTAACTAACCGGTGGTTTTACAACAAATTAAACAATCAGAATATTGATCTGGTTTATAAAACTAACTAGTTATGCATGGAATCGTTTGAAAGTACCTAACAGTGGTACAATTAAATGTCATGGTACAAATTCAGTTTGTTGTTTATTTAACTAAATAAGAAACTGATCATTGCGATTACAATGCCTTTTTTAACTATTTTATACTTTACGTAAATTGAGTGAATAGATTTTAAAAAGATTTATAACTGCTACATGGGGTTTTATACCAACAAGGGCGTGAAATCTCAAACAGGGTTACCAAGCACGATATCTCGAGTTCTGCGAGCCATTTGTAGTCGTAAGCCCGCCCACTATCTGATGGGTACAATATAGGTACATATCTGGTTACCCCAGTGAAGAAAAACAAGTGTTATTCGATGCGATATATCAAAAACAAAATACAAATAAAAGTATCGCGGCAATAAGATCTCCATAGTTGAACAATAATCGTAGACGATTGCCTAAGGCGAGGGCAAGAATAAACATTCCTTTAATAACTACGCCGCAGACCATTATTGTTTACTGTGAAAAGTTTAACAAAGTTCTGTACCCAGGGATTTCCCATGAAACCTTATATAATTTTAATACAAATAATAACATTTATGTGTATAGAGTTGAACGCAATAATTGTTTGGTAGAAACACAAAGAAATGTAACAAATTGCTCGGTTTCAATGTATAAAAATTAGGTGAAACTAATCTAACGAGAACACAGAGGCAAGAGATGACAATCGGTGAGTTGTATGCGACCAAACTTATAAAGTAGTGTATTTGAACAGTGCCTATTTGTCGTACATCCGTTCCATTCACACTATTCATCTTTCACAGCCACATCAGAGTCACCTTTTGTGACGTATTCATATGACGTATGAAATATTGAACCAGCCTTCGTGCAGAACTGAAGCTGCGGAGCCTGACGCTTTCATATTCCACATTAATATTGCGATTCTAGTTTCAAATTTGGCGCTAATTAGTGATGAGCACTTGCTGCTCGCAAATTCATAGCTCATCAAACGTTGGTGCGCGCTACACCACCAAATTCCATTATTTAACTTTTGTAAACCTACCAAAGCTGAAATCAGAATAGAACTACAATAACATTGGTTATGTGAATTCATAATATTTAATTGTTTCTAGGATAGATAATAGGAATAGATGAATTAAGTAGTTGAGTATCAAAGAGATTACGAATAAGCACTAACTTCATAAAAACAAGTAAATATAATAATTAAGTGTGTGATTAATAAAATGTTCAAGTGTTGATAGCCTTGCTTCGGCACTAGCGGGCCGGTTCGACTGGACTGATACCACGGTCTCACAGAAAATGGACGTGAAACAACGCTTGCTTTGTGTTTTGTCGTGTGAGTGAGGTTACTAGACATCAAATTCCCAACAATCTTCAAATTCCTAATCCCCAAAAAGCCGGTAACACACTTGTGACGCCTCTGGTGTTCCAGGTGTCCATGGGCGACGCTGTTTGCTTACCATCAGGTGATCCCTCTGCTCGTTTACCGGCTTATCCCATAAGAAAAAAAAATGTAGATATATTTACATTTCGAAAGCAGAAATACATATAATGTACTAAATAATTTATTTGTGTTAATAGTTATCTAAGTGTAAACAAAACGTCAAATATAAACTCCGCCCATCACATGGAAAAAACAATGTAACAAAATTTTAAAACAAGGATTAAAATGTTGTTAAATACGTTATTTTTGGTATCTTAATAATATTATACAACATCATCTTACAAACAACATATCAGAAGTCAACAACATTTGGCCGCCATTATTACCAATGAACAATGCAAAATGTCAGCCTTAATGAAACATCACTGATGTAACTGTACAACGATATAAAAGCTGTATAGATAGATGCGGCAGTGCAATATTGTCCGCATGAATAATGCAGGGCCACAACGAGGCTGCTTCTTCGTGGGACCAACGTACACTAATGAGAACCATCCAGCTCGGTCGGGCTATTATACCCTACTCTTCGCGAGCAATAATTTGTTACTAATTCCCTCCTAATTATTGTAACGTTGGCATTGTGAGTGAAATTGCTTTTGTGCGGTTGGTGCAGCCTTACCAAAACTCGTGTTGACGTTTGTCTCGCTGTTGGGCAATATTAAAATGGATGCATGTAACTAATTGCACGAAATACGCTGAATACGTGTCATCAAGTTGATGGATCTTTGTTGGAAATTTAAATAAACTTCGTAACTGTAGGCCGGGATATAGAAATAAGCGTAATATAAATTATTGAATTTCATTGTTCTAGCCAGATAAAAACAGTTACGCCAAATTATGTAAATTTGAAATATAAAGCAGCCGGTTTCATTTTCAACAACAACATTTTGCAAATATACAAACGGTACAAAATTACGAACTCGATTCCTTCCACGTGCTAAAACAATATTGTTAATATTTCTCCACCGCAACAACTGAGAAAATGCTCGTTTTCCTTTCTATTAAATTGGCTCTTTAATACTAACCACTAACGAGCGAAATACTTAACTATCCTTGGAGCCGTATCTATAAATTAGGAGCGTATCGTCGGCTGTATACTATCGCGATTTTTATTCCTTTCAACGGTTTCCGCAATCCGTATTTTTTTGCCTTTTTTACTATTTTGTTCTTATCTCTTTGCTCGTATGTGGAAGCAAACTATGCAAGTATGTTGCATTTTAAACATTTAGTTGCATTTTCCATAGATTTGTAGAAAATCTTCTAATGTTTTCTGTTAAAATAGGTTCAGTTAAAACCAAATGACGTTATTGTAATTACTAAATATTTCAAATATTCAGTTATGAAAGCATTTTACAAAAATGCGTCATAAAGAATTTCACAAATTGTTACACAATGAACTGGGTGCCACTGAATGTCAATGTTCCGTTGGAAAATATTGTGCACCAGCAAAATAGGCATTCACACATTTTAGCGACACTCACAACCAGTCAGCTTTAACGCAACGTGTGATGAAAAGGTTTTTTCTTCCACTTCGTAAAAGCGCGGTCCTCCAACGGCCCAACTGCACAACTTTCGATTAATACGCCTTTTTACTCTGCCATAAGCGTTGAAATACTATGACAAGGGATTTTAAATTTATTGCGTAACATTTTTAAACTCCTGTTCCGACCGAAAACGGGTTACATGGATCGTTTCTCGGAAAACAGGTATAGTAATGAGTTTGTGATAGTTTTGAATTAAATTCAGTATTGAAACCGAAGTCAATTTGATGTTGATGTCGGAATATAAAGTGTCCATTATCAGAACTATTGTATGTATAACTATTAATTATCTAACTGAGCCCTTTGAATAAATTTATCTATTTTAAATATATTCACAACAACAGTTTAAATGTCGTAATATACATATTAAGTAGATTTCTGTATAAATTATCTTATTGATAGAAGAATTACAATCTGGTCTACTAAACATAACGCTTTAAAATCGAATACCGAGAGGGAAGTTTGCAACTTACCTAGTTGCAAACTTCAATCTTAATTAGTAAGTATCATTTATTCTCACCATAAGAATAAAAAAATAGCAGTGCATAATTGGATCAATTGTGTCTAAAAGCATTTCTGATCAGGAAAAGTTTTCCGGGCAAACTTTTCACCCTTCCCCCCAGGGAGTGAAACTAGAAAAAAGTTGAAACTGTAGCAGAGCGTTTTACTGTTGCGCGGTACGTTGTGATTCTATTTTATACTATGGAGTACTAATAACACATGTTTAAAACATAGAAAATATAGAATAGAATAATCTTTATTGTACACCAATTTGAGACAGTATATAAAATATATTATATTATTTTTACTTCTTAAAAATATAATGACGTAATGTTAAGTATTAAGTTATTTATAAGACTTATAATCGAATATCTATTAACACTTAGTATAATCAAGAAATCGAATCATCATAAACAGTAACCACGCTCTTTTGCTATATTGCTCTCTTGGCTCTTTCGATCAAAAGCAAAGGCATCCTTTTAAATGCCTAGTTTTTTAATAAACTTACATATGTGTCTTCGTAGAAAATAAACCATGACGTTATATTACAAAATGCTATACTCAGAATACTTTTATATTTCCACTAGTTGTATATTAATTTCTTCGACATACCATTACGCCATTCAAATAATCATTCAGAGAAGCCGCGATTACAATTCACTGCAAACCATTTTACATATTATTATCGATTCGATAAAATCACAGATAATAAGCAGTTGGCCGTCACTGTTAGTACTTTGATTACTGCCAGCATTTTCATTCTAGGAACAATATTAGAAGTTTAACAAAAAACATCAATTTCACTTTTAGTCAGTTAAAAGCAATTTCATGTCCATTCTCATGTAATTTGATGTTATTAACGTTACGGGTCACTATACTAATAATTACTTATTTAAATTATTGTCTGTATACGATATTCATCAAATTAGAATCCATTACAGTGACAACGAAGTTCCCTTGGCACGTAACGTAAATTAAACTGTGGAATTTCATTAGCTGGTTGGACACAAAAGTTTTTACTGTTATTATTTCAATGGTACATTTCATTACACACTTACGTGTAGCTACACTCTAATTATGATAAAAAAGGTAAGTTATTTTTAATGGAATTGATTAATGTATAATTCCATCTAAATTGTTTTGTTTTGTGTGTGCAAACTGAATTCGTCGAATTGCAACAATTAAACCACCAATCAGCTTAATTGGATGGATCATTAGAATAATGCATCCTATATTCATCTAGTAATTTGTAAATAGATTACAATTGTAATTAGATTTATTATCTATTTAGTACGTATTTTCCTTCAAAATGATTAATTCAGGACCAAAATTTGTAAACAACCGCAAACTTTATAAAGTTTGGTAAGAAAAAGAGGTTTACTTACAGTCTAGTGAATTCAAACAAATTGGTGTGATTTAAAACTAAAGATTTTCTTTAAGTAACAAATAATTCAAGCATATTTTGTCTTGAGACGGCTAGGCATTTATAATTGAATAGCTGAAGTCTAAACTGATGCGATGCAGTTGTTAATTTTAAATTGTCTTTTGTCTAAAACCTTCAATGAAAAATATGGCGTTTTTTGTAATGAAACGTAATTATTATAATTATATAAGACTAGCTTTTACCCGCGGCTTCGCTCGCGTCACAAAAGAATAAAAAGTAGCCTATGTGACATATACCAATACGCACAGCGCCATCTATACCAATACTTTCGTTTTTCCTCGGGAATATCAATTTTCCGGGTTAAAAACCTACCCTACCCTATTATTTAATCCGGACTTCTAACTTTACGTCTGCAAAAATTCAAAGCAATCGGTTGAGTAGTTACGGCGTGAAAGTGGAACAAACAAACAAACAAACAAACTCACTTTCAGATTTATAATATTAGTAAGGATTCTATTTTTAGGTATAAATTTGTGTAATATTGACAGATAACCAATAAATAATAAGTAATCTACCATTACAACAAAAAATATGTTTTTGAAAAAGCTAACAAATACTGAAGTACTACATATTATACCTATTTCACTAAAACTTCTACAATATTAAAGACTTAGATATATTTCATCAAGATTATAACCGTCAGACCGCCATCTTGGCTAATAAGATCATACTACAATCACTTGCTAAGTGCGGTAATTAGCACAATACTCCCTCGGGTCGGCCGCTGCGTCGGGTTACGCGAGAAAAGCAATTATGGGCTGATTTGAAGAGGCAATGACCTTTATTTTAGAAAGATATACGTAGTAGCTACGTGCTTTGTTTATATTATTATAAATAACCTTTGCTGAATAATATTTGCGTTGGTATGAGCATTAGCCCATATAATTATATAGTTTGGCAACAAAACTTTAAAATATTATTTACCTATGTGAAAATTTAACCCTGAACATCATAAATTTGCTATCAAGATTAGTAGACCACAAAAGTCGTCTATAGATCAATGAAAGGACAAAAAATACCGAAGACATAACTTTAAATTTAGAAGCGCGTATTCACTGCTCGTTATTTCATTCTGGGATTAAGTTGGATAACAAAACACGATCTATTCGGAATTGAAAACACTTCGAAAGTGACAGCCCACATATGAGCTTAGCCTACATACCCATACCCTGTACATACTACATAGACCTACGAACTTTATGTGTGTGTAGGCTCAGAACAAACGATTTATAAGCGTTGGCCGTGACGGGTGTAACAGTCACACGCGTTTGTAGGTGCGATAAATTAAATACAGATACGGTTTGTTAATGTTAACGTTGCATAAATTATGATGACGGAATGTTTGTTTAATTTGGCACGTTTGAGCGGCGACGCAAACGTTGCTTGGATAAATTGTAGGTAATTTATGCAGTGAATGCTCACGATTCTCGCGACACCGGCCCTGCGTCCCCGCCCCGGCCGGGTGCGTCGCACGCGATACCAACATTCCACGATTTAACCGAGGTGACAAATTGTGAATTGAATTAATGCTTGCCAACCCGCGCTTAAATTATAACTTACGCATTATAACACTATCTTTATTGTTGCCATAATTCACTGTTGAATTATCAACTCGATACACAAAGGGAACGATATTTTACTCCAGATTTATTTGAATAAGCAATTTGTCTGTTTCTATTAACTCGCTTTCCGAAATTTCAGTTTGCCGAATCGTTGACCGTGCTTGTATAAATACGACAGGCCCAATTTCATTTTATTGTAATTTAAAGTTTTATTAATAAATAACATTATCCTATAATATTTTAGTAAGATTCACTCGTTATTTGTTTTGTACCTAAAATTAACACAATATTTTAGCTTTTCATAGCTCGTTTGGGTCTACCTACGCCGTTTTCGTTCTCTACTGGCAAAACTGGCAAAACCAATTAATACTGGCAAAACGTGGGAGTTTCATTGAATGTATGAACCTCTGCCTATAGACGGTTTTCAGAAATAAAACCTGTTATATCACCATATATAATCGGTAATCTATTCGTAACCGCAATATACATCACCAGTCACAATCATCAAAATTATTCTAGTTGCTGACAATGTAATACGCATTAAATACCACATTGTTAAATCCTCTACCCAGAATTTGAATCAATTATCAAAATCACAGGCGGTCCATACAACAACATTGACTGGCAGCTTTCAGAATACAAACATTGAGTAAGCAAAGTGTTGCTGATCCCTGCACACAGATATTGCCAAATTGACCACTTATCTGCATAACAGAATTATGTCCAGTACGCCAGTCGACCAGGGACTTGAACCAGCATCCGTTGAGAGTAGGTACATGTAACATTTTATCACTAAATAGTTAGGTGTGTATTTGATGCCAGTAAAAAATTTCAACCATTTCCTAGAAGAAATACCGTATTTTTATGACACGATACACCATGAGCCTATATTTACTAACTTGATTAACTTTCGATAAACGAATAGGAGTATTTTTGCTAAAAGTTAAGTTACTTCCTAAGTTAAGGTTTTGACCGCCAATAGAAAACTGGAAAAGGCAAATCCTTCGCTAACATCGGACACTGGTGACCACCATGGCGTTTAATGTGTTAAAAATAAAAATGAGGTGTACAATGTTTGATAGGATGAAAACAAATAGGACACTGCAACAATTGCTTCTTGGCTTGCATTATTTAACAATAAGTACTAATAACACTTTTCTAACTCTAAAAGCAAATAATAGTGACAGAAATATGCCGCGTATCATATTTTTAGAGCCTAGTATTTATTTTATTACCCATAATAGTCAATATAACATTTTTATCGACAAATCAGGGGTATAGAAAATTATTTGTCACACACATTTATCGAGTATATCTGTCAATGAAATCAATAATCACTCGTTGCTATCTGAAAATATTAAAGCTCATATATAAAGGAATTACTGATAACTCAAAGCAATTTGGTCCTTTAAGAGCTTATAGAATTATTATTAATACTTAGAATGTGTGGGTTTTTACCAAATTGTTCATTAAGTATACAGATTCAGACGATTGTCGAAATCCGAGTCTAAAATGTTTTATCTTTAGAACACGAATTCAATGTTTAAAAAGTAGTAGATAAAAAGAAGTGAAGCCGAATGTAAACTAGAAAATCTCTTCTAATAATAGACATTTTCAAAATATACAAATAGTTCGTCATCTTATAATAAGTTAATTTTGGCTACAGAATCGGCAATTAAAAATAATGTACAAAATTGTCAGATGATATACTATAAAAGCATTAGATGGAAAACCGAATTCATTTTCGAAATCAAATTTATGAATAGGTATCTAATATAATTTAATTCCTATTAATAAGATGTGAGTAAAGGCTGAAGGCTCTTTCTAGTAATTTGCTTTATATCGCAAGACGCCTTTGTTCTGTTTTATTACTTCAGCGGAAGCATCAAATAAGATTCTGATTTTTATTTCCTCATTCTTTGAATCCCTGTTGTATTGTAGTGTCAGCTAGATTTAATTTAAAGGGGTGACTAAGAAGCCTTTGTTTTCTGAATATTTCATTATAAGGAATTATAAATTATATCTGCTAAGAGAATGTTCTTATTTTCATGATTAATTCATAATCAGGAATGAAATTTGGTAATGTTTTCCACAAAATGAATTCGCGTTGCTAAGCGTATGACATAATTGATTCACGTACGAAAGAAATATTTGGTATGATAAAAAGAAATGATTAAGAAATGTGTATTTGTATAATTTATTTTGTCACACGAAAAAGTCAATGTCCAGCAGTGCATATCACACAAATGGAACAATAAATTTCAGGTTGTTAACGTTTTTAAATGAATAAAACTTAGACTAATAATGTATTAAGAAATACACCAACATATGTACATAGTAAGTTGTAATTAAGAAACATAAACAAACATATAAGTACAATATCATTTTACCGAAAAGAAAATCCATTGTTATTATAGGTAACCTAATATTTCAGCAGTTATACGGACGAATCTGTTAGCGTTTAGGTACGTCACACGATAATCCAGATTCGATGCCAATACTGAGGATTTAGACATTGAAAACCCCAATAATGTCACTGTTTGAGCAATCAAACGCTATATTAGGTAAATCTGATTCAAATCGGGCTCGAAATAAATGCGTATTTGTACAAAACTGTTCTGGTGAAAACAGTGGGGTGAAAACTTTCATTTGAATAGAAGACTATCAAAAAAAAATTGGAAAAAGGCATGTAAATCAAATCTGCGAATCACGGGTAGGTATAAAAGATGTTAACTAAAATGGTTTTCTGTACTTGTAAATCAAATCTTCATACTTTAAAAATAAAATCTACGTACTGATTCACAATATTTTTGCAACTAAACTTACGCTATCAGAAATATTAAACGTCACTTCACAGATTCCCTGTTAAAACTCGCAGAAAAGAGGAAAGAGCCAAGTTTCCTCAAGAGTTATCCGCCTTTCTTTTGTTTCAATTTAACTGTTTGATTTATTCTCGAAATGCATTGTGAAATAAAAAAGTTTTTAATGAAACATCGCCGTTCTGACGTGGGTAATTAGGTTTGTAATGCATCGCAGAATACGCGCTGTAATTAAACAAATTAGCAAGTTCTAGCAGAACTAGCAAGTTTGTATGCAGAAAGGTGTTATTCAATTATCAAAAGTTCGATGGAATACTATTGTATAATTGAATTGTACAGAATTATTCTTCGGCTGATCCACAAATAGTAGGTACTTATAATAGTTTCAAAGGCAGTTAAAACATCTACGATAACTTTGGTGCTTTAACCAAAAATAAACAAAAAAGCAGAGTCCCTAACACAAAATTCACCGTAAGTAATCTAAACACACTGAAAAGACATGCAAACAGTACACGTTAAATTCTGTTGTGTCGAACTAAAGTTCAGTGTTGTTCACTAAACCAGTACCTTCACTTAACATTAATTACATGTCCACCAGGAAAAAAGTACCAGAAAAATCCCAGTGAATTTACAATTACTCGTAGCAAGTGTTATACGGTCCCGTATAAATTGCATTTGCATGTAGACGCGTCCAGATGTAGACCAAATCGTTTCGCAAACAAGTATGCAAATACCAAGCAAGCGTTGTCGCGAGTCTAGATGGGGAATGTTAAATATGTGTGTGAGCAAACACCAGTTTAATCTACGCCTTATCGCCATTGGGACGTTGTAGTCTCGCCTCGCCTCGCTTTCTGTGTACTGCCGATATTACACAGGGTTGATGCGCGTTTTTTATTTTCTTGGCAATTGCTCCGGAATTGAGTTTGTATTGCATTTTTAGGAGTAACGATATCTGTGCTTTTTATTTAAAGAATTCTTTTAATACGAGTACAGTTTTGAATATTGTGTTAGTCTAGACGTTAGGGTTAAACCTAATCAACTAAAGTGACACGGAAAGTTACCGCTAATAATGAAATTAGACCTGGGGTTACATGTTGGCTGTCGAAATATGTGACGATACATACATATCAATTTATACTATTTAGGTAAATAACCTTTAATGAAATAGTTTGGATATTTTACACACAAACACTAAATCATTCACGAGACTATTGCCAAATCTCATTCGTCATTCGTCGTATTTATTCCGTAATAGCCATGTACATGACCTGCTTTCTACATAGAGCATGTTATTTGATAATTGGTTAACGTAGTAACATTGATTTACTTAGACAGATCTCCGAGAGGCTAATAGGCGGCTATGAGGCGGTCATGCCGGGCTTAAGGAGATTTGGTTAGCTAAAGAGGAGCAACAATGCTATTAACAATTTGTGCATAGAATTACAGCAGTATTATTCTTGACGTTAATTGGATATTATTACGTGATGTGACAAAATATTGACTTTGTCTTTCGTTTTAATGTAGCTTGTGTAGCGTGTGAGGTAAGTTTCAGCATAAATTGAAAGACAATATTGTCTTTTACGTGATCATCATCATGGCACTATAGGCACAAGTGTCATAGTTGTTACACATTAGAAATAGTGTCAACGCATTACTATGAACAGTTATTAGTTATACAAAGAAGTTTATCGCATCTCATTTCTAGGGTAATAACCGTAAAATACATTCTATCTTCTACAATTCTACTTCGAACACACGTACAAACGTTATATACGATACTTTTTACTTGAACAAGTTCGCTTTCTTTAACCGAGAGCCCTGTAAACACATCGCGACTCGTGCGCCGTTACTACAGCAAATAACATCAATTGATTCGGGATTTGTTGGTACAAATCCTTGTGCTGGTATATAATACTTCTAAACATAGAATTTTCTTTGAAGTATATTTAAAATAATTTCCAAGAATACTTCATCATTAAATATCAATATTGATTTGGTAAATACGTCGTGGTGGTCCGGAGGTTTAAGACGCCCGCTTCTCATGCATGAGGGTGTGGGTTCGAAACCTACCAAAGGCAAGTACCAATGTATCTTTTTCCGAGTCATATAGTCTAAGATTATTCAGACACCACTGACAAACGGTGAATTAAAACATCGTGTGGAAACCTGGGCTTATAATTTCTAATTATAAGTTTGTAATCGCCAACCCGAATTAAGCAAGCGTGGTGATTAATGCTCAAACCTTCTCCGTGTGAGAAGAGGCTTTGCTCAGCAGTGGGCATTTATAGGCTGTTGATTTGATGATGATTGATTTGGTTGCACGTACAATAGCCGTATAAATGAACAGAGTATGGATTCTACTACATTAAATAACTAAGAGTATAAATGTAAATCCATTCAAGGGATAAAGTAAAGTCATTAACAAAAACCATTAACATCTATCAGAAAGCCTAGTTCAATTTCTCGTTAGACTTTAACGACCTACAACCCTAGCCTAGATTGAACAGATTCTATGCCCCGTTTAGCCATTCAACATATGCAAGTAAACACTAGCCTCGCAAATTCCCAAGCGACAAGCAATGCGTTCAAGTGATTTCTTGCCACCACAATTGGAATAATCTAATCTTTGCGAGAAATCCCAGCTCAAGGGCCATTATGTCTGCCTCCAAGTAATAATTCACTCCAATAAGATGACGCTTACGTTTTTACGTCGTCCCAACTTCGTTTCTACTTGAAATAATTATTTTATAAAGAACAATCGTGAATTTCAATTTCATTGTTTCTACGGTAATGAGGGGGGACTATTCTTATCTCTGAGTACAGCCGACTAAGGGTGACTAACGAGTTACTTGATGGAGGGGTTGATTCTTGTTATCTCAGCACTATGGGGTTTTAAAACCTCGAACAATTATAATTATGTTAACTAAACGCTATATTAAGACCTTTCACTTCATACTGATACTTGAAACCAAAAAGTAAGACAAAATATTTTTGGTTTGTACCGTTCATCAGGGAAAAACGAGAAACATTAGTTTATAGACAATTAAATAAGTAGCATTACGTCGTCATCCCAATAACAATCCCATTTGTTAGATCTGTATGTTGCCCATCAGAGGCACATTTTGCAACGACTAACAAGGCATTGTGACCTTTTTATTGTGCCTCGTACGGAACGGATATTCATTCAATCAAAGAAGCCAACCGATCGTAAAAACGTTTCCCCAACTTTATTCCACAACTGTATGACGCTTTCTATATATTTATATAAACCTTCGTACGCCTTTTGTGTGGCAGTACTTTCGATTACAACGCGTGGTATTAGAGATTATATCGAGCACGTGCGTAATATCGTATGACCTTAATAGAATAAGGAGATGCGATACTCGCCCATTCAGCTTACGTCTGAACGCATGCTCGGCTATCATCACGTAGGAATTGCTACTTAAACATAGCGACTCATTGCCAGTTGGGTTGTCATACAGAGCGAGGAAGTAATAATGAAAAATAATGAACCACTTAGATAAGTATGTGTGGAAAATACAAATGTTCTGCGGGGACTGAACCTCGTACATTTAGTGTATAATTAATGAGCAGAAATAATCCTTTACTTCTATGTATTACTGACTGCATTAACCGAACAAGTAAACAATGGAAGATATAACCGGCAAACACAAGTAATTCACACACGAGCGCCTACCATGACTAGCACAACAATTTTACGACGTTCTATTAGCTGGCTGCCGAGCTAACCCGGACGTCCCACGCCTTTTACATGAACATATTAACAAGGTTTTATTCAAACAAGCTAAGAAGCTGACGTACCAAAATGGAAGGTTAAACAATACCTATTATCTTCATAGGGGCCGAGATTGAAACGATCTTCCTCGTAAACAGGCCGGTTTACGGCGAACATGTTTAGTGCAAAATAGGGATCAGCTAAACCGCCTATCACTACCTACACATGCTTACTTTGATTAACATTCTTAATTCTTCCAAGTGTTCTACATACTTAGAAGGGAATAAGTAGATTAAAATAAAACAAAGTTCGCCGTTTACTTATCAAAATGCTGATGATAAGCTACAAAATCTTCCATAAGATTTATATCAAAATTATGAAAACAATCCAAAATAAGTTGAGAAGTTAACGAGAAGTTGGGGGATTGATGTAAGAGCGTGTATTGAAGCACACTCACCACACAGATCTTATCAAATCGAGTACATAGTGGCTGTCAGTCCTTTTGACCTCTCCGCGTAATTATATTATGATCGTGTGGCTTGACGTTAATTTGTGAAACTGCTCGGAAACCCAACGCTTAGGTGGCCGGGCAGAGAGCTCTGTACCCGATTAATTCAAAAAGTGGAATCCTCGGTGAATTAATGGGATGGCCCGTCGTTCTGTGCCTATTGATCGACCGTCTCCTGGGGTAAACGAGACCAGGGAGACGTATTGTTTTCAGGTATAAGTTTTAAAACATCAGAGACTTCATATTCGTATTTATTCGGTATTATGGCCTTGCTAGCTGTTTTCATTTGTAAGTATAAACAATTATAACATTTAAAAGCATCATCATTTATGATGGAAGATGGTTTGACAGGCTTTTCTGCCAAAGCACTTCATTTTAGAAGTTAAAATAGCTACCTCATTAAGAATTCCCATCCATTATTTTATGTAATCCTCTTACCCTAAGGGAAAGTAATAATAATGCAAACAATATAAATATCCTGCTACATTACGGAGACATTGTATATCTGTAAGAAGTTTCATTACTGATTTTTGTGAAGAATCTTCAAACAAGAGAGGTTTAAGAAAGACGACGAAGCAAATGCTGTGCGGCTGCCATTTATTATGTTTTATAATATTTTCTTTTCTCAATGTCCTTAATAGGGATCGGACCTTTTGCCTTTTTAGTCCCTTGGGGAAGACATGGCGAATATTATTTCACCCTCCGCTAAGAGCAGTCTCGAACCCTTTGAATGTATTATTAAACTTTTGTTGTTGTCGGTATTATGGTACCCAGTGTGTGCTTGTTGGTAATGTCTTTTGTTTTACATTTTAGTGTCAATCAAGTTAAACTGTTAGTTCTGGAAATAATACTGTTGATATTGTTTGATTAAGTTTGAATATTATCAGATAACAATTATTTACAATTATTTGTTACTGTTAAAGTTTACCAATAAAATAAAATTTGTTTAGAAAATACCTGAACCTGTTTGTTACTTCCAGTTGTTTAATGCATTTCCACAAAGTAACGCCTTATTCCATTCTATATTTATCAATGGTCTAAATCAAGTTTAACAACACCTACCTACTTTTACAACTAAGTTGACTTGGTCTACATTAATAGTGTGTAAATGGTAAAAATACCATTACAAAACTTTTATTAAAACAGATAATATATGAAAAGTTACTCACAAATTATAATGCACGTCTGCCATATTCGGCCGGTACTTAAGCGCCCTCTCAAAGGCAACTTCCGCTTCCGCGGTCCGTCCCTGTGTGGTCAGCACACTGCCCAAGTTGCCGTATGCTGTGAAAAACAAAGTTTTGTTAGTTCTGTGCCAAATTCTTAAACAAAAAAATACTGTAACATTTGCAATTGTTTCGTAACCTAAAAACGTCATTTGGGGTTTAGAGATACTTTAAATTTAATACATCATTGTTAACGTTGGGTACAAACTAGCACACGGACAAGCAACTAGCGCCGTCTTTTTTTTAAGGGGGGAAAATCATCGAATTACTTCTCCCGCCCTGGTGAGGCGGGAGGGAGTGCCAGACTCTTACTGACTAAAAACCACCCCGTTCCTACTCCTGCACTTCGAGCGGGAGCCCCGGTAACCCGTTAAATTCTCCGCGACTCCGAATCGGCATAATCCCCATCCGTGGTGGGCTGATGGCTCTTTGAAGCGCGCGGAACACGACGCGCTGTACGCTCGAGTCTGGTTCTGGTTGGGCGGCGAGCCGGGTGGCTCGCCGTCCGCAGGCCCGCGCTTACGGTACGGAGATCGTCCCGCGGTCCCCGACGCCCGGAGTATCCTTCGCGATGGCTGGGTTGTGAGAAGGCAGTGCTTTGCTGCTTCACGACTGATTGCTTTGCAAAAGGAGGAGACGGCATCCCAGTCCCCCTCGATCCACATCATCACGTTCCTAATTTGGATTATATTATCGGAAAGCAAATGTTACATTAATATGGCTCTACCTTTAAATATATTATGTCTAGATGGAGTGTCAGTTCACGAAAAGCAGCCCAAAAATTTGCAGTGAACTGTGCACTGCAATGCACTTTCCCGTCAAATAGTATCGATCGTGTCATCTAGGTCACCAATAAATTTGTAAACAAAAAAGTACACTGCAAAGATGGTCACATGCTCCATAAAATTGTACTAAAATTATAAATGACGGTTTAAAAGTACTAAACTACTTATCCATCCATACTAATTACTTATCCATCGCTAAGTAATTAAAAACTACATGATTTAATTTTTGTTTTTGACCTAACTAATTGCCGTCATATTTTATCAGTGTTGCCAGTTTATTTTTTAATACTCCGTTCTCATGGGTCTCATATAGAGGGAAATATTAACAAAAAATATCACTTGCTAGTAAATTATAAATAAAATAATATTTATATTATTCCTTGGACTAACACTTACCTACGACTTAATTTACTATTTATTCTAACTGACTAAAAAAAGAAGGTTCGATTCGATTTTTGACAATTATTTTTAAATGATGATAAGCAAAAAATATAACTTATTCGATTTAAGTTATATTTTTTGGTGGAAAGGGTACAACTGCTATAATATTTTATAAATTAGTTTTATAATGTTAAAAAGGTTTCAATTAACAAAGTATTACTGGGTTTTAAAAAATTCTCAGTAATAGCACGGAGTCTGGAATTGTGCCCGGTATATGGCGATAGACCCACCCCTATTACATGGGACTCATAACATAAATAGTGAAAAGTGGGTATTACATTGTACAGTGGCATAATGTGCACCTCTGCCTACCCCTTCGGGGATAAAAGGCGTGATGTTATGTAATGTCTTAATATGAATATTTAATTATTCTTTTCATACGGATAATAAATTCTTTATATGAAATAATAGGTATCAACAAAGTGTCCAATAAAAAAACTTTTAAATCAAATTCAAAGAGATAGTTACAGTTGTTTTTTATTTTACTTATAAATGGTCCGGTACATGTACCCAAATATATTTGGGAGATAAAAATTTGATAAGAGATTTTTTGTCATAGCTAGTATCCGTTTTGCTCCGTGTAAACCAAAAGCCGCACCTACACATGCAAGAAATTTTGGAACGAAATTTTTGTTGCTATTGTATGGTGACGCTGTATCTAGGCATTATATTATCAAAGGGCTCTGCCAATTCTTATAGGTAGGGGTTCTGGTTCCTGACAAAGACGGTTTCAAGCCATGGTAGACCAAATATAAGTAGATTATGTCCATTTCGAAATGCTCAGCATAAACTTATACACACCTACTTTGAACTTGGGTTCGATGTTTGGTGAACCTCTGTTACAAAGGGATTATTATCAAAGCTGGCAAAATTAGTGCAACATTCTGCCTAATACTTTGGAAAATCACAAGCGTACTTAAAATGCTACTTAGTGTATATTGTACATAGAAACTATAATAGAATACAGTGTATGAAGTATCGTTAGCCTCGCCTTTACTTAAATTAAAGGCTTTAAGAATTTCATTGATTAAAACTACAAGTATAGTATAGCGTGATGGTATGATGGACGAGTTGTACTACGAGAAAATCGTTTGCCACTTCTCACCGTGATGGATTACAAACAATCAAGTTATAGCCTGCTTCCCGTTCAAACACTAACTTAATTAAATATAAGAAGCTATGGCAACCCACATGATCCATCATTTTAATCCACTAACGAAGCAGACGACAAAATTTCATTAATTATTCATACTTATGAGCAAGAATAAGCCGATTTATTATATTATTTTAACACAAAACTGCTTTGAAGTTGATTACTTGACTTACTTAGCGTAATAAAGGAAGAAAAGTGAGATGGAATATTTGTTTAAAAATTTCAACTGATGCTCTTAGCTTTGTCGGAATGAAATGATTTTAATTTGTATAATTGCGTTCTCAAAATTAGATTTTAATAACAATGGTCCGCTTTGTTAGTTTACTTCCATGTCTAGTCAAGTTATAAGAGGGCTTATAACGGAATGAACAAGAAAAGAGGTAAATGACATGAATTTACAGGCAAAAATTAGCAGAGATAATGTTGCATCATATTTCGCACTACTTTTATAAATGACTACACCCTACAAATACATAATTATGTAGATTAGAATAGTTTTATTACGGGTGTCAATTGTCTACGACATGTTATTTAGGGGTACAAAATCACGTGGTGGTACTGAATGTCAACTACATAATCATCATACTATATCATAATTCTGTCGATGACGAGGTGACCTAACATGACTAATATTAGCTTCCCGCAACAGTTGTAGCGGTCTGTGGTGTTGGCTCGTGTACAGTAAGACGTTTATGTTCTCTTTGTAGTATATTAATAACAATACATTAAATAATTATTATATCGACCGCAAGTAGAGCAATATTAGGTCGTATTAGAGAACAAGTTAAACAAACTTTTAACTTTAGCAGTTCAAAACTAAACACTTTAAACTTTGAAACTGACCAACTAAATAGCAAAATCCAAGTTCATAAAATGTTCCCTCACTTTGCAGTCTCGACTTGTGGCCAAACAAGCTGCGTCATTTCCTCGTCATATAACGTAGAGTACACACTAAGTCTAAAATGGCGTTATCCAATACATGTTTTAGATTTTAGAAGTTGTTTACGGTTCTATATCTCAGTATACTAGACGGGTGACATGGACGAGTATGATTGGCTGCGCTATCGTCTCGCCGAACCCATCTCCGGTGCACTGCGATCTGCTTTCACCGAATAAACATTAGGCAGCTCTGCGGTCACATGTGCTCCTGGTACCTACGACTGTGTGACGGTTATCGGGCTTTATTATCTTTTGATAGAACCCTTTTCAAAAATACGGTAATGAGTATTTTATCGTATTCGCTTTATGTAAAATGTAACCTTTATTGATCTAGGGTCTATACACAACGAAATACTCGGTACAAATGGCTGCGAAAGAAAAATACTATTGCTTTCTACTGGCTAAGTCTGGATTTAGTCCGGTGTAAGGTAATAGCGTCGCTCCTACTTTACTACAAATCCATACTGGAAAGAGTTACGTCCCTGCTCAAATCTATGTAGTCTATCTAGGTACATAAAATGTCCATGAGATACAAACAAAACCGCTTTAAACTGTAGGAGGTTGTTGAAGATAAACATACATGGAATACTAAACAATGATTTATTGACATATGATAATGATTGTAATAAAGTAATAATGATAAATGTAATATAATAATATTGACAGTGCATGACCCTATATTTTGATTTAATTTAATGACAAGTCTGACTATTGAAATCTTTGTATAATTAATAAATGGTAAATTAATTTAATATATTTGTACGCCGTTGGTGGCAAGACATAGCTGGTCAATGTAAAGTTTGTAACATCTTTTGTAACCTGTGTTCTACAAATAAAGTAATTTGAATTTGAATTTGAATTTGAATGACATACAGTACAATTTTATAACAGTCATATTTTTATATTATCCAAAAATGTTTAAATCAAGAGCTACCATACATGCAGGAATGCTAACATTATGAGGCGGTATTTAACTACACTGAATGCGAAAGCTTAGTCGATTAAATTCGATTCAAGGACCACTCTCCGCGTCCGTAGCGATGCCGGTAATATATCCGTAAAATATTTCACTGAAATACGCCATGAATTTTATAAGCGACTTTAAAGTATGAATATGGAATTAGCTTAGTTATATTTTTCTATCAAAATTGGCAAAATATGAAATAATTCACTACGTAAATTCATAAATGTGTTTCGTGTAATAAAAAAAAATGTTATGCCGAATGGGTTACAGTAATGAACTTTACTGCCAACAACACAAAGTACAGTTTTGCTCGACTGGTTTGTGCATTGTACGTTTGTTCAAATAGCTAGTTTTATTTCTTGACTGAAGATAAACGTGTAAAAAGCAGCTTAATCACCCTGTTTGTAGGTTTTCACGGACCCACTGACAACTTGTTGATGTTCGTCAACATGTAGGTGCGTATTTTCATAGTAACAAAATATGTAAGAAGCTATGATTATTTTTTTAACTCTATAAGTCTAGTTGTTGACATAACAATAAAAATGTATGTACTATCTTTTAAAACGATATTTATGCTTTCGGAAGACATTTATCTGACATCCTTTATACATCCTAACCAACTTTCTATATTATATCAAACCAAATAGGATGTAATTATAATTGTAATTGTCCTAATAAACCTAAAATGTATAAGACTACAACAATAGTCTGCTTGAACTCCTCACTTTTTACTTCTATTTAAAAGTACAGGAAATTATGATGAAAGACCCAAATAAATATTACCTACTAAAGAAAACATTGGTTATAAACTTTTAAACAAATTTTCAATATTCTAATAATATTAGACGTACAAGCTTGCATTATCATATTACAATAGACTATTCAAATCCTTCGTAAACAAAAATTACTCTCGCATTTATAAACATTCGTTCGAGTAAAATCCCTACTATTATTGCTAATTTAATAGGTTCGGACAACAATAGATATCGGAGGGCGCCTTTATTTTTGGGGTTGATCCGGTTAAGAACCGACATAAAATGACCCAACACTGGAGATTCGGTTTATTGAAAAGTAGAATAAGAAATGGAATCCCGCGGCCTATGAGGTCTTATGCTAACAAAAGACATTATCAAACAGAGGCATTGGATTTCCGAGGGATTCCTTTATATTTATGACCGCATGCGTAGCTCTTTGGCAAAAATCAACGCACTTTTACAGACAAAAGTTAACCTAAAATAATTTCCTCTGTTTCAAATGCTCGTTCCCGAAATCCTCAGCAAATTTAGGTTGTTTGAAAAGCGTGATTCAATAACAATAATCCCCGGTAATCTTAGCAGTCCTAAATCGTACTTTTAACAATTTCACGTGTGTTTATCGTGAGTGTTCATCCGTAAAGAGGCGATTACATAAAAGTGTAACTGGGTGCTTCCCTTAAATAGGGCACATCAAAAAGAAAATAAAAATCTTATCCCATTTACGATCGGCACCATTAGCTGTAAGAAAAACATAGAGCGAAAAAATATAAAAGAGACACGGCGTTACTTAGTCGTTCCGCTGATTGGAATATCGGTCTGAAAGCTTTTTTATGTACCCACTTACACGGGAAATACACGAAACATTGACGTTATGCCGTAGGTGTTTATGTATGCCTGCTTGTTTATTGCCTCATATTTTTTCGTTTTAAAGTATAGTACCTACCTGGCGTCCGAGCCATATGTATTTACTCCACATTCGTGCACAATACAGCTACTTTCAGCAAGGTTTATTGCTATAAACCGTTAATAACGTTCAAGGAATCAAGGAAGAAACATTTTTAGAACGTAACGCGCGGTCTTTTAGGTATGGCACAATACTTGCGACGATGGTTTAATTACACGACTAACGAGTTCATATAACTAGAAATAGTTCCTCTATTTCTGTGTAAACGGCGGCTTAGAAACAGAAAAATAAAACGTTTCATGTGGTTTCGCACAGGTGTCGGCTTATCAGGGATTACGGGGCTATTAAAATCTTATTCGTTCTCTTCTTTTAGTACGTACCTAAACGATGAAAACGACCAAATACGCCACAAATATTGGATTTATTTTATAACGAAAGCGTTTTCTTTATACTCGTTTATGTTACATTTTCTTTAGTTCATGTGTCGTGGTGCGATTAATTGAGATTTCAATACACAATAATTATTTGTTATTTGCAGTTATTAACTAAACCAAAACAAAACTAGTTGATATTTCAATCAGGACGCCAAGCTAAGTTACCAACATTTTCAAGTTAAACCATTTAACCATTTATCCATAGTCAATTTCCAATAAAAACACGACTATCTGGTCATTTCATTAAAAACACGACTATCTAGTCAACAAGACAGTATTAGTTTTTATTTCCACTAAACAGACTAGCGATTTAATGTAGTTGTCTGTAAGACATATCCAATGACTAACTCTCGGTTAAAGCAACTATAGTCGGTAAATATCAATCCTGTTCCAATAATACCTAATATTTTGTAATAAAACTTAGGTGAATGATTTGTGTCTTGTGCCGCAAATGTTCAGTCAGTTTTGTTTCAAAACTTCACGCGCGGGCGACGTACTTACAAAGAATTGTGAACGTTTTTGCAAAAACATTATATTGTCATTTTTATTACCGTTAGCAGTTACCAACACAACCCTGTGTGGGTAATAAAGGCCTCTGCCGAAATGTTTCATTTAGCCTCAATACCATACACAACGTTCCAGTTTCGCTTTTATTATGTTGAGGTCATCTTTTGTTCGTTTTCAAATCAAAACTCAATAAAACTGAGCCCCTGAGCCATGTCTTTGTGTAACAAATTGAAAAACATATTGTTATGCCGTTGATTAAATTACGCCTTCCCTCTAACGGACATCGCTCACGCACGCATTATTATTTATTAAACTTTTAAGACTGTTAGCTAATGTAGTTAGACTTTAAAATATATATTAAAATTAAAAAAAACGTCGACATTGTGCCTTTAAAGTATTAATAAGCACAACTAATAAATTCTACTTGGACACGTCATTGTAGTTCTCGACTCAAATAAAACATTTATTTGCAAGTAGATAATGTACTACTACTTATTACTCTCTAGTATTAAATAACTGATTCATTATTCAAATAACCGTAACTGTCAAAAGTGACTCTTCAGATCTCGAAATTTTGTAAATGATACGTCCAAATTTCTTCCTGACCACTTAACCTTCACAAATTTGCTACAAAATCGTGTCCGAAACATCCTATCCTTGTTCTTATTAAACAAATTAGTATAATGATATCAGATCTCAGGGAAGTAACTGCGTAAGTAAGTTTGTGACACCTAAGTAGCCGTAAGACAAGTTCGGAAGAGATAATGGTGTTAATCTTTGAGAGTCGCCACTCAAAGCCAGTTCTATCGGGGCAAAGATGGTGACGATAAACCGTGGACTTAGCCGATAACATCGGAGGGGACAGCCAAGTGCTGGAAGAAATAGTCTCGTAATGAAACGACCTATAATCACTCGCTACATGATGATGTCCAGATACCAGCCACGTCATGGTAAGAACTTTGAAATATATGTTTTAGAAATGGTGGCACTGTGTCAAAACACCATAAGTAATAGTACAGATAAATAGTTGAAAAAGGTCGGTTTAAAACGAAGTAAACAGTAAATAATTGTGAAGCTTTTGCATCATCTAGAAAACATTAACATCTAAACATTCGCAATAGATTAATCAAATTACAATTACATATTACACTAAATGAGAAAACAGTTAAGTTTAGTTATAAAAAACAATTATTTGATTAAAACATAATGGCCAGTAACAGAGACCGAATAACACAAAAAGAAAATTACAAAACAGAAACAATGAAAAGCTACTACTTATGACATGTTTGCGATTTCTTAAAATCCTTCTAAATAATCTCGTATGTTTCAAATTGAACAAATAACATTATAATGTTCAACCGAATGGAAACATTTATTAAAAGGGCTCATTAATATAATTTTCCTTAACCATGACATTAGATTAAATCCATGCCGGTTTATAAAACACATCATTAAAGAACTCAGCTTATTTGTACATACACATACGTACTTATTTTCATAAATACACAATAAAAAGTATTTGACAAAAAACGACCTCATTAGGAGTTTTATTCTTTTCATATCAGTACAGTAAAAATAATAAATAAGATGTGACAAAGGCTTTGGAAGTAGGAAGGCGTATTATGTATGAATAATCGGCCGTGACTATTCTCTTCGTGTTTCGAGACGGGAACAAAATGTTTTTGTAGCATTTTTTGTATTACGAGTGTGTTCTTACTGGGAACCTTAAGTAGATGTGTACTTATGGTTACCTAATTCTGATGTTGAGGTATAAGTGTAAGCAGATTATTATGTTTGTTCATTGTTATTGTTTTGGTAAAACCCACTGAGTATTCCATGGAAGACAATCGAGCTCAGTGGCGTGCCATTGGAGAGGTCTGTGTCCAGGAGGACGGAAACGCGCTGATGATATATCATAGTTCATATTGGTTAGTTCATGGGCTTAGAATAAACTAAACATTTTAATTGAAAAAGTTATGAGACGTTTATTATATTGAATTTAGTATCGAAAGTCAATTCTCTCAATGATATTAGTGAAGATAAAATAACATGTCAAATCCTCATCGGCGTATTGTTACTAATTCACTTTATAAATAAAATTAAGAGTATAAGCCTATTTATTGCAATATGTCCCAAGCATCATTATGAATACATGTGTACAAATAAGCATCAGATCTAGTTCATTGAATATTAAGCGTGATGATGATCACGTTAAATGTTAATCTCTTATAATGATAGTTCAATAGATCAGTTCTGTTATCACGGCAAAAGTTGTATTTGATAAAGCCAGCTTTAGACCGATTACCTCGCCTCGCCGTCCTCTGTTCCGACAAATTCGTGTAATAGGAGGCGCCTTGTGATTGGCCAGTTTCGAATACCCGCCTGCGACAAATTGGATCCAGTTAGCCTGTAGGTCATGTTACTAAAAGATAAAAGGAGGAATAAAGGCCACTTCAAATTGAGGGAGATTCAACTATCGCCTCAATATAACAACGTAAATTGTTGTTATTATTTAAAATTATAGCCTTTGTACCTGAACGTTAATTAAGTAAAGGGGTTGTTTAAACAGGATTCTGCTTTATGAGCGACGACGAAATTAGTACTTGAACAAGTGAGGCATTTTCTAATTATCAAAGAAAATATTATAAGCTTACCGAACTAGCTTACGTATTAAAATAAAAATACATCTGGTTACCAAAATGTTCGGAAGAAAAATCTGAATTAAAATTGTGGTCAGGACCTAGATCACATCATGTGTAAGCAAATTCAAGCATGTTGCAGTATATTTTATGCAAAAATATCTTCTTTGTCGTGGAGAGGGTTGGTAATATTACACTGTTTACTCTTAAGGTTTACATAATATAACTTTGTACCTGATTTTTTAGGTTTCTAAATTAATACGCAAGATACCCATTATGTGAGAAAATCCATAAGTAATTGTTGTACATTGGCGTAAACTTACAGTCAAAATTAAGGGAATAATTATAATGCAATTATTTATCCAATCACCGACTAAAAGACTAAAAGGAAATAATTGTTGATACACGTAATCTAAAACATATATTTACTTATTTCAATTAAGTAAAAGTATAATTTATTAGATACGTGTTTGTCGACACGACGAGGTACAGACGTGGCCTTGACTCAATCATTTGTTTGAATAAATAAAAAGCAAATGTTCTTTAACTTTCTTCGAAATTACCTTAGTTGGTTTTCCATGTTGACATTACTTTATTTGAACATTTCTTTGATTTGATTAGTTCAAGGAACCGTAAAGAGGTCTACCTAATAATTATTTTAATTTACTCAAATATACTTAACCTCTACTTGTGTGTGTAGAGTAAATATTCAATTTAATTCCGTAACAAAATTGTGTTGATTTACCAAAACGTTTTCGATCTAATACCACAAAATATATCTTTCATTTATATAATTTTTCTATCGTCTTCTTATAGTCGGTATCAAAAGTGATTGCTTAGAATTATATTATTTTGTATCGTGTTCGATTTCTAAGAAGAATACCATTTATATTTAGATTTCGAATATACACGTCTTCTCGTTTGTAGATTAATATCGAAACAAGTTCCAAGTAGGTTTCTATTCACGCCATATTTCTCAAGAAACCTGTTGTTATAATATTATTTTGTAAATAAATGTATAAGAAAATATATCCAATTCTTTCGTGTTGAAGTGAAATGCTATTAATTCCGAAGCAACCCCAAACGAGCATCAGGCATCCTCGCTGCAATCTCAAAGTTAGCGGCGAGCGTCGAGCGTCCCGCGAGGTATGAGTGCTCGGTTGAGTCCGACGTGCCTCACTGAACGTCGCCGAGCTTTTGAATTTGCGTGCTGAGCGCATCATAAACAAAGCCTCGTTGCTGACATTTGTGGACATTGTACTGACTGTACCAGCTGATATAATAAATTTTCAGTAAACTGTGTTTACTGCAAACAATGTGCTTGTTGAGGTTTTTTAGTTACATGTCTGTTCATGAGAGGTGGTTTGATACAATATCGTAGCACATATGGTGTTTTTATTTGAATTATATTACACATATCGTATTACATACGATGTTGAATGACTCAACTTTTCGGCTTGCTGCTTGCTTGCGTGTAGGTGCACCCTGTGTTTCTCCGCATCGCTGTCAATGCGGTGAGATGGTCGACCACCTCGGCCACCACGGCCTATCGTGTAGCAGAAGCGCGGGCCGGATAGCTCGACACGCCAGCATTAACGACATTATCCGCCGAGCTCTTATCATCGCCGGTGTGCCAGCTGTTCTGGAACCAAAGGGTTTGGCACGCGACGATGGTAAGAGACCCGACGGTATGTCCATTATGCCCTGGAAGCTGGGAAGGTCTTTGGTGTGGGACGCAACCTGCGTTGACACCCTTGCACCTTCTCATCTTCCAGTAACGGCGGGTTGTGCTGGTTCGGCTGCTGCCTCTGCAGAAAGCCTCAAGCGGCGCAAGTATAACAACCTTGCTGGTAGTTATATCTTTGAGCCGTTTGGGGTTGAGACGCTAGGTCCGTGGGGTCCGAGTGCACTTAAATTGTTCCAAAACATCTCAAAACGCCTGGTTGACACATCTCGTGACCAGAGGGCTGGTCTTTTTCTCGGTCAGAGGCTAAGCATTGCCATACAACGTGGCGATGCTGCCAGCCTTCTGGGTACTTTCCCCACTGACGTCGATGCGGACGAATTTTTCGACGCTTTATGTAAATAGTTGTTTTTGTTTTTTCTTATAATTAATTTTAATCTTTAGTTGTATATAGGTATTTAATTTAGTAATATTTAGTTTTAATTTTTTAGTTTTAATTTAGTAATATTTAGTTTTAATTTTTTTTTTTTTTTTTTTTTTAAGTAATAGTTAGTTTTTAATTTAAGTTTTTTATTTGAATAAATGAATACTTTAAAATGGTGTTTTTATAAATATGTTAAATAGAACTTCCATTTAAATACTCACATACTGTCTATGATATTAGGCACTAGGGAGATCGAGCCTATTTCATAAAACTAATACAGTACCACACATACATTGCTTATTTTTATTATATTATTAATTGAAAAAGGGGTCCTGAGACCTTAATCCATTCTGAATCCAGTAAAACAAATATAAAGCAATAAAATCCATATCGTGTTTATTATTACCTACAGCTTAACGTAAGATTAAGTAGGTACGTAAATAAAACCATTAAAGTACATGCCAACACGCATCGATTTTTAATGTTAAGTTTAACGCATTTATGACCTAATTAGTACGTAGTAACTAAGGAAAATTACAAAGGTCATTGACATTTGCGTACGTCACGAGATTTTTCATCTACAAAAATAGGCTATTGTGCTAACTTAGGTCAATGTTCTATGTCACGTTTCCTTATAACGTTAACTAGCTAATTTTTTTATACATCAAAAAGCAAACTGCACTGCACTTTATCGTATATCAATATCGCTTGAATTATCAATATTTTTGCTGAATCTATGTAAAAGGTTCAAAGGTATGATTAAAATTTTTTAAATTGTCCATGTAGCAATAAAATCCGTGGCATTGTAGCGAAATAGGTAGTTATATACTGTTGTGCCTACTACTAGACCAGCAACGATACAAACACTCAATATGTCCTAACTAATTACTATTGCCTGGCAAATGTCAAACGACAGTTTGGTTGCCGTAATGGCAGAGTGATTGAGTTCCACAATGTTAGCGCCAGGTCAAATACATTTGGAACTTATGTACCTAGTCCTTTCTATGTTTGTTTGTATCTGTAGTTTCCCAGCCTCATTAGAAAGAACGAAATATATTATACAATCTCACAGCAATAAACGTATCATTGATATAATGAACATTGTATATCATGAGCTGAAGGTGCCCGAATAAATGTAACCCAAAAATTTGTGCAATTCGATATGGGCAAAATCGTTAAAGAAGAATGATTCTTCTTCTTTCTCTCACATGTTGGCAACCTCTCTAAATACCATCGCAGGGCGCGAAACGATTTCGCCCATATCGAATTGCACAAATTTTTGGGTTACATTTATTCGGGCACCTTCAGCTCATGATATACAATGTACATTATATCAATAATACGTTTATTGCTGTGAGATTGTATAATATATTTAAAATAAACTTACAATTATTCGCATACTACAACAATTACAAGTGCCAAAACTGTAACAATATCCATAGTATAGGATGAAAAATTATATCTGTTTTTATTTTTATAATAACTATCGTGACACATACTAAATTAACTAAAATCGCGGGTTACTCACTCATGAGGAAGAATCTCTCTGTGGTACGAAACTAGTAGAGCTTTTTTTAGTTAATGTATTTTTATTATTATAACCAACTAATACATCGTACTTATTGGTCAATCTACTTGGTCTCGTTGTGTCATGGTGAGATGGTTATTTCCGAGTATATTCCGATTCTAAAATTATGAACTTTATTTGACCCTATATTGGAGACGTGACTGAACGAACTAAGGGTATACCTATATATATTATATGTAACATATATATTTCAAACACCTACAGAAACCCTAGAAATTGTTGTGTAGTGTGATTCATGTGACTTGATTGAGATCCCGGACAAGTTACGTGGTACGTGGGGGCTTCCATTGACATGCTGTTGGACACCGTACGTGACCGAACCGAGAAGAGAGTACCTAGTTAAGTATTGGTACAAAATTTTTCGTTTGATGGATTTTTTACTTTGTTGTCGATGCAACTTAGACTCTTATATCAAACCATTATAACAGTGATTCCTGTAATGTAAGTAAACTCGTTACTTGAAATTGTTACTTGGTCTTGTCATATATTATTCTAAGTTAGTCAGGCTTTTTGGCCAGATAGGGAAAAAGGTGGCATATTGTCATCAAAAGTTAAATAAAATATAGGTAGGAAAAATACAATAAATAGGTACCTACAATGATTAACGAGAATGGTACCTAGTATACAAAAAATATTAGGTTACTCTTTGAAAAACTCTATTTACCTATTGCAACATGGTTAACAAAACTGTATTCAGAAAAGGAAAAACGACCCGTTAAAATTAAAAACATGTACTGCATAGACAAGCGTTTGAAGAACAAGTCATGTTTACTTAATAACGAAAATGTTCTTCAAATAGCTTCGGCTAATTCGTACCCACAACTACTCTAACTTACAATTAAGGATCATTACTACTAAAAATAGGGGACTTCTTGGCGGAAGTTAATAAATAAATGCATTGATTGATTTATCCGTCGTTGGTAACAAAAGTCGTTAATTAAAATATTTCAAATGGCTATTCCAATAGTATCATTTCATTTATTCATTTGTGAACATAAGTATACAAATGTATAAATAAACATACCTAGTTGGTATGTACATAAGTGTTCCCTAAATAATAATTATTAAAATTACCTGAAGTGACCTAAACAGTAAAACAATCAATAAAACAAATGAATTGAAAATATATCGATCGATTGAATGTCATATTAAACATTTTGTGTACGATGTACGTCAAAAACCAAATTAAAAGGAAATACTATATTCTCTGAACTGTGTGCCTGAACCAAGTAATCATTGAAGAAAATATATAAAGAGCTAGTTTTGTATAATGCCATACCATTCCAGCATTAGTTCAAACCTTAACAATATAACTGGAATGATTTGTACATAAAATTGTACTTTGAAGGAATTTTAAATAAAGGAATCGTACTCTTGTATGGGTGTGCACGAGCTAAATTGCATTTTATTTATAATATGAAAAGGTAAGAATTTGTACAATCACAGCTTACTGATATTTACTTACCGGGATATTTATTTACTAGTCAGGGAATAATAAAATTGTGTGAATGAAGATAATGTAGGAAATATAAAGATGCAGTGCTTTTTAACTTTACATTAAACGGATTATTTTATTCGATATTGATAAAATAATTTGGTTTATTGTGTGACGTTTTATTATTATAGTATATAACAATATATGTATTTGACCATTAATTTTTAACTACCTATCCATTTACATCAAATTTTTTTGCAACTAAAAACGGATCTCTTTGATACAAAAGGCTAGGAAGCGAAAAATCTGTTCGCCTAGACAATATTACGATCCATAAAATACATGATTCATCGTAAAATAAGAAATCCGACATCTTTGTAAGTAAAACGTATCTAATACAAAATGGCGACATAAACACAATTTACATTCATATCTTTAAATATGTCTACGTTAGTTTGCCGTGACTCTGTCTCAGTATTTAATTCCCATGAGAAAAAATAAGTTGACCCGCAGCTGGCGGGCGGCCTCAATATTTTGCAAGTGATTTTGGATCTCGTAAAAATATAAGAAGTTAGATAGAAACTTTTAAAAAGCAACTCGGCCTCTTATTTTTTCCTTACAAACCCATCGCGAACAAGTTGGATAGTTTTACATCGGAGACCCTTCGATAAAGTGTCATAATTTAGGTGAAATATTGTTTTCTGGCGAGGGGAGCATATTTCGTTATCTTATTTGTGGTTTCTGAATAAGTTAGAGTTTCTTTCCTTTCAATAATATATATTTACCAAACTGGCTTCGGAGACCTGTTGATAATATTATTTATGAAGTTAACAAAAATATATGAATATTTGCTATAGTGAATGGTTATTTTATTTGTCAGGTAAATAATGTCGTCTCCAACTATTTGTTTACATTATTTTCCCTATCGAATTCTTTTTATTAGCTTAACCTACTTAAACATTGTTTGAAGGACCCATGTCTATTGTCACAATTTCAGTTTTAGATCTACAATTTGTGGTTGGTCGTTGTCGAAGAAATCAAAAATTTCGTAAATCTGAACAGTCAATTTCGAGTCATAGGTATAAGTCTATAATTAACAGGGCTTTTAAATCAAACCGTTACTAGTAATTACTAACACTCACTATTGATAACTATAATATAATTGTAACTAGTAAACAATATGCCTATTACACCTACCTACAAAACATAACAAGTATAATATTTGAGATTGAATCGAACATTCGTCGTATGAAGGGAAGCAAAATGAGAGCCATCAGACAAAACTTTTCTCTTTGCGCGAAAGTTTGTGATGTGAACAGAAACCCGGGGCGGCGGCGGAGTCCCTCGGGACGCACATGCATGTTTAATGGCGTCCTAGAAAGGTCAAGAGTCTGAATGTGAGTGGAAGTAGTGAATACATTACCAGTTCCCGAGTGGGCAGGTACTGGGAGGCAAGCAGCCGCGCCGTGACAACCTCTTTTCTAACTTACACGAAGTAACACGCCGCGGACAGGTAGTTTGTAGCTGTCTCTCAAACAAATTAATTGTGTCTTAGTTTTGAGCTGTAACGAGGGAGCAACTCAAACAAACTTTTGAGAAAGGTACGAGATGGAAGTGTTGGTTCCCCTGCGCTAACATTATGCCGTGAACTCGCAAAATTTCGCCGCGACGTTGACTAACGGTTAGTACAACTGGCCTGCTCGGAATTGAAACTTAGTTTGACTTCAAATTATGTAACCAACCATGCAATAAATGTACAAATATACTTATAACTTTACAAGTATATGCAAAATTTGTGCCGGTCGGTTTGTTTATGTTGAAATAATAGGGATTTTTTTAAGGGGCAAAATCATCGAATGACTTCTCTCGCCTGGGTGAGGCGGGAGGGAATGTCAGACCCTTACTGACTAAAGACCACCCCGTTCCTACTCCTGCACTTCGAGCCGGAGTCCCGGTAACCCGTTAGGTTCTCCACGGCTCCGTATCGGCATCAGCTCTATTGGGCCACATCCGTGGTGGTCTGAGGGCCATCCCTCGGTTGCGACAGTTGTTGCTGCCATTCCGCCATGAAATCGCGCCGGAGTTCTTCTCGACACGCACTAATCTGACACGGTAGCTGAATTACGTCCCAGCGACGTGCCACCGCGCGCAGACAGAACACGCGCACGATCACCTTCACCTCCAGATCCCACGGCATTAATCCGGCAAAGATCCGGCAATCCGGTTCGCCGCCTCCCCGGAGATCATGCGGTTTCCACGGATCATTCGGATCCTCTGTGACGTGAGCAGCGCCCGAGCTGGTCACCGCATTAGGTTCGGCGCCTACACAGGGGTGCCGTAGAGGGCCATGGACCGCACGGCGTTTGGTCCCCCGAGGTTGGGTAGGACGCACTTAAGCGCCGCCCCCGTCCTTTCAGAAATGCGAATAATAGGGTATAAAAAACTTTGTAAGTCACTTAGTCAAAATTTCTCTAAGTTTCATTACAAAACTCTCAAAAATACATAATGTACAATATACACATCCCGTTGCGATACAAGAAAAGAAAATAGGTCAGTATAACGCTCGTAAACAAGGGTTAGCAAGTAGTCACGACCTACGCACTGTTGCAATACATTGCGAACGCAGTCTCAAGTGGTGCTCACACCTCGCTCCCCTTTCATGGAGCGCGGACAAGAACGTTTAAAATATCTACATGTATAGCTATGTAAGCGTTACGCTACTCACCTTTTGGAGGGTTGATATGCAACGCGCTTCTGAAGAGACTTTCTTCATCACGCCAGTCGAGATTTCTCCGCATGGTGTAGCCGCACATGGCGGACAAGGCCACTAGCAGGGCCAACAAGAACAGCCTGCTTCGCGTCTCGCCACGATGCCAATTTCGTGTCAGCACACCAGCCCCCAAGCCCAGTAATAAACAGAAACCAACACTTGGTATGTACAAAACACGCTCTGCCACCACGAAGCCGACGTAGAAAAGTAAATTAGTCGCAGGCACGAATGGCAGTACCATAAACGCCATGAACATCAGCAACGCAACTTGGGGACTGCGATAAACCGTCCTCTGTACTGGGCTTGCCTTAGACTTCGTTAACGATATCGGGCAAATGCAACTCGAGTTGTGCATCGTTATATTATTGTTGTTGCTTGCGCGACACACACTCGTGTGCTCATCAGTGAGTGAATGTTTGCAGCCAGTGCACGGACACAATAGCTTTTTAGATGATACATTCTCTTTGTGCGGCGCATGATAGCTTTTTCTTTCATAACAGTCTTGTCCTCTATTATACGGCTTGCTACTATAATTCCATTTGTGCTTAATTTTACAATTTTGTTTTTTGTAGTACTTTGCATCTCGCAATATGTTGTCTTGATGCTTTTTTAATTCATTCGTAAGCGTTCGCCAAGTCACTTTTGAAATGACGGCGTAGAACACGGCGGTTGTGATATTCCGGGCATCAAACAACGTCGTTATCCTCGGTATCGAGTCCATCGACCAATCGAAGCTCAGATGAAAAGGGTATAAAAGTAGGAAGAAGTTGAAGACGGGGAGATAAGCAAAAGTATAGAGGCGCGTAAGAATTGAGGGGTCTCGCGACGCGGGGTTATCAGCCGCTGCGAACGCGGTGGGCGCTCCGGCGAGTCGTAAGCGCCAATACAACAGAGCGAAGCCTCCAGTCCCCAGCGCGCAAACGCTCCGCCATCGATGCTGAAACAATAAAATACAATTTAATAAAATATCGATAAACACAAGCGAAGCGTTCAAGTGAGAAGTGAACAGTTGACTACGTCAAACTTTTAAGAAAGGATCTAAGAGTATCAAGTTATTCCCAATTCATAAAATAAAGTTTATTCATAAACGCAAAGAGGAAAGTTAGGTAAGTATTTGAAGTTTTATTTTTCTAAATATTGTTGGGAACTCCATGGTGATTGATTACCTCGCAGCAATATTTCTTTAATATCTGTCGAAAAATTTGCCGCAATGTAATAGAATAATTTTATTTTTTATAACCAGACGGATGCTTCGTTTGAAGTATGACAACCTCGAAAAATTATGTTTACCATAATCAGAACTATAAATAAAATAACTTCAGATGAAATCAATACAAAGTTACAAATTAATCTAGTATATGCTTATAAACAAACAATCCGCTTCACAACAATGAAATCGATCTCCCAGAGTCGAGAAATTAATGACCATTTTACCAAGTCGTCAACTGAGCAGGTTTTCCACACAGATTTATTTGTTCACGTTTGTACGAGATTCAACCCTATGAGAGGCGCATTTACGGCTCACGTCTTAACTAGCACGAGGACGATGGTATTAAGAACTAATCCTCTCCGCACCAGAACGTGTCGTAAGGTGACTAAAACTAGTGGGAAACTGCGGTACGGTGGCTCTACGACTGCTAGCTACGATATATTCGCGTGAAGTGAGACATCTAGATCATTCACTATTGTTTTACTGTATAGATAGGTGAATAATTTGAAGTTATTTTTACGAAAAATTCAAACACGGCAAAATGTATATATAATATCATATCAGCATTAAATCCGTTGAAGAACGGAACCACAAACACATTTGGATCATAACAAAACCTTCCTGAAATTAGACACCAAACCAGTGGGATCATCTCATTGTCCCTTGTTACATACAAAGTCAATGATTTGTATGATTTTTCGTGAGCATAGTTGTAGTGTAGAAGCTGTGTATAGTCAGACTGCCACACCCGTCCGCAGAACTAATAATTTTAAGCCACAGCGAAGGCACCCCGATAAAACTGATTTATAAAGGAGCGAATCGCGGCGAGACGTCCCTTAGATTATTAAATTACTACTAGCACGTACATAACGCCGACCCTCTTTCAGGCACTATATGATTAATATGAATATACGATCAGTTAGGTATTTTAATCTACTTAAAGTGGTGTTATTATGAAAGTTTTCACGGTTATTTAGTGGCGGTGGGGTTCGATCCGCGTCGGCCGGGAGTGTGCTGCCGGCTTGTTAGTTGCGGGAAGCTCGAGGAAAAGATTTATGAAGGTTACCGCGTCCCCTGCCCGACCTGGCCCAGGGGAAACCCCCCGCAGAACTAACGACGCCGTTTCGGATTTCTAGCACAATTTACACCACCGAGGGAGCAAATCGGAAATCTCGGCGAAACTTAGATGAAGTACAAATTAATCAATCCGAATGAGGGGAGAGACCCTGAATAATACAACACAGTTTTTGTACCTTTACGATTTTCTTCACCTATTAAGAGAGTTTGAGGTCTTTAAGAATAAGGAAAATTTCGATAAATTACGGATAGACATACATTCTATATAGGGTCAGTAAAAAAATCACATTGTGGTAGTCCTTGAAAATAATATGGTTATCGATCAAGACAACCCTACAGATAAATTTAATTTATATGTATACGAAAGGTCAATAATACCATTTCAATTAAATTTAAATGAAGAATAAAATAGAAAACTACCACTACCCTTTACATTTTACGCTATCTTGCTTTTATAGACAGTGAAAAGAGGTGCCTAGTAAAGTTGGCCTTGTCATGTAATTTACATAAGTGTAACAGATAAACATAACTTAATACCTTAATAAAGTTCGTTGTATTGCCAGTAAATTGTCGACTTGTATTTCATCAGCCAAGTTGAAGTCAAAGCAAATAACTTAATGAAATAAGCGAGCGAGCTTGGCCTAGACGTCAGAGCTGCGCTTATCTGGAAAATTTACTGGCTGGCTGACATTGCCATCGTCGCCTCGCAAATGCCGACTCATTTGCCAGTCCGTTTGAAAAACCCCTCAGCATTAAGTAGTAACGAATCTTCGTTCGAAATACCCACATTTATTTATATCTCGAATATTTAGTAAGCAGGTCTCTATAATTTAAAATTCACGAGCAAAATATAAAAATATGATCTTGCATAATGGAAGGATTTGTGAGGTGTTGGTCAGTTGAATATTTTTGTTTAAAAATCTTTTTAGGGGATCTAAGCGTCTCTCTATGTTTTGCCTGAGTATATTCTGAAATACCTACATTATGTTATGTACTTGGCACAATACGTAAATTAAAACATTCCATAACACTACAGAATCTTATCAACTAGTTAAGTTATAAATGTATCAACGAAGTACTGACAGGAAAACCTCTTACGTTTTTTTCTAAAAAATAATCTTCTGAGAGTCTTCCAAAATGGAAATTATTTCTTACAAATAAAACGTTGCCACAGAGATACCCTGCCTATGAACTCATAAACTCAGCGAGGTAGGCGACGGTGCCGAGGGCTCCATTAACTTTAATACCCTCATAACTACATGACAAAATTTCTACAACAGGAAAAAGCTCTTTTAATTCCGACCGCCAAGGTCTTCGACAGGGAATGACAATATTTTTATACCGCTACAATATAATGTGTATAAAGATAGGTCCACACTCCACCCTAGTGATGACTTAAATAATATTATTACGTATTATTACATTGTACCAATGTCGTACATTGACTTTGTAGTCTCCTAACAAAATACCTAAGGAAGCTGTACATTCATTCCTAGAAGAACGTAAAGACGTGTTTCGATATATTTTGAACAATTATATTAAAATATTATATTACAATAGTAGTTCACATTCACTCGAAACTCGAAAATGTAGTTAGTTTAAGCAAACTAGAGTTATTTAAGTATTGTGAGCACACCATAACTTTGCCTAATGTCTGACTTGCGTTATTCAAACATGTGCTCATAGTTTTTGTTTCTCGCTTTGTCTAAGTCCCGACAACAGACTACACATGCATTTTGTATTGAAAGTTCCTCCACCTCGAGAACTCGAGCTCCCGTTTGCAGATACAGGCAGTGTGCCGGATTAAATATGGCAACATCTACGCGAGCATGCCGAGGAAATAGCTCTATATTATTGTGGATTGTGGAAAAGTTAAATCTATGAAATATGAAATACGAGTTTCGTATAAAATATTCATACTAATGACAATTTCAAAGAAATGGTTTTAATTGAAAGTGTAATTTTTATTTGACTGTACCGAATCTTGAGTCCAAAATGTATAAATTAACATACATATTGTGTGGTCAGTCCTCGGAAGGTTAAACCAATAATAATTATAAATACACTTAGAACCTCTACTCTTATTATTAAACTGCAAAAGTTAATAAATATGTTACATAAAACAATCAAAAGGGCCCTAACCCTTTCACAGACGGCACTCATGATAAACAACAAATAAAACAATATTGACGAAAGACAGAGTACAATAATCTCATATTTCATAACTTGCATTGCAATTTCTAAGGTAAATAAGCAAGTTTCCTGTGGCGAACAAATTTCATATCGTCATAAGCAGGTACCTGGTGAAATTCGAGTCACGTACTCACAGCAGCAAATAATATTATGAGAGAAATCGTGTCTGGTGGGAGTATAACTTTACCGGTATTTCGTCTCCGACGTGGGTGCCTGTCCTTAATATTAAGACTGGGGATACACGTCAGATTTTCCTTCCGATTGTCTGATCAGTCTATCGGATCGTATTCACTCGATAGACGTTGGATTCTTATCTTAGACTTTTTGTTAACAGTCTTGCCTGAACAGGAATAAATCTCAGACTATTCCGTTGTATGATTCGACTATGGAATCGTGTGTATACCGTATTTTTTTATTTTTTCACGTTATCCATATTGTTGACAAAATGGTTAAACAAGCATAAAGTGTAATTCATTCCTGGTAAAATTCCACACATATTGTCTGCATGTATAAAATGAGTTTTAATGAGTGGTTTAACACAAAAATTCTGCGGATTTGTTTGGATAATTAGATTCGACTTTCAAATAAAAAGAGCTAACGTGTATTCATGACAATCGCACTGTACCACCACAAGCGACTCTCAGATTCCCTACGTTGGAAAACGTAACAGAAGCTTCCAAGTATTTTTACAACTAGAAGAAAATATAATCCCTTTCAAGTATTAATTTTACTACAAAAACCACATCATTAACAACATATCCAACTAATATTATAAATGCGGAAGTTTGTGAGAATGTATGTGTATGTTTGTTACCTTTTCACGTCAAATCAGCTGAAAGGATCGAGGTGAAATTAGGAACAGGGGTAGATTATAGTGTCGAATAACACATAAGCCACTATTTATCCCACAGAAACGCGACAAATCCGCTGGTCAGCAAATTATTAATATCAAATCTCATTAATCAAAACTCATTATTAATGAATAATAATATTGATTGAAGGAGAAACGCGTTAGAGATCAATTTAAGCTCCTTTCAAGCTCCTTTTTTTTCAATTAGACCAGGAAGGCACTTTGAACGTCAACAAAAAAAAATTAAAAGTGATGTAATGCTCTTCTGCATAAAACGTTGAATATAGTGTTTTAGTGTCTTAATAGCTCAAATTAACATCAACAGTTCTAATACTCGCAATTAGATTAGAGTATTTCAAAACTATAATTAATTAACTATATAAAGATGTTTATACTATCATAACAAAATATGTTTTACAGTCTGATAAACCCTAAATGCCAGCTTATATTGTTTGCTTAATACTAGAAACCAATAATTCTACACATAAAGCAACTTTTGTTTCACAATATAAATGTTTTGGCTGAAACATTGTTTTGACTAAACGCTCCCTGACCTTCGGACTGAAGAACAAAAAATAAAACTAATTTAGCACATGCCAAGTTGTTTTTAGGCAAGAGAGAAGTTTTCTGTGTTGAGCTACGGCGTAGCCCGACATGACAGCTGCTACGTGTGCTACGGCTACGAGTGCTACGACAATATGCTATTTTATTATTAGTGGCGTTAAACGTACCAAAAGTTCGTGACGACTAAAATACTACCTACAGTAAACGGCTAAGTTTTCCAAACCTAGAGAATGTTGAAAATGTTTAATATTTATGTTGAAAATGGGAACAAAGCCCGCATTACTTCAATTCCAGGCTGTCTGTTTCATGAAACAAACAGACACTGCTGTAGGAACGGGCATAGGAACATTGATAGTGGGAACATAAATGGAATTTTTATTGCAGGTTAGGCTTATTCCGTTACTATCGATTTTAACTTCAACTGTTATCCATAGTTCTATTCTTTTCGATGGTGCGTATTTACTCAGTAGTAGATATTACGTCCGCTCGGTAAATAATGGTAAACCGAGTATTTGCCGTGACAGTAAATGTCAACAGACTGTTCGCTTTGTACCGACTGTTAGAGCAAACAAACGTAATCCTCACCGCTCGGAGGATGAGATAGTCTTCGAATGGGGGGAAGGGTGAACGACGAACGATGAAAGATTGTTCGTTCTCAAATCGGTGAATTGATTCCAGTTTATTTTTCAATTTGTCATTCATATACATAGCGGACTGCATTGGACGCGTGGAATATTGAAGCATTTGTCCTTGTTATGTTGGAGTTATTGCGAACTAACAAACTAGGCGAACTCCGTTTCGCTTAGTGATTAACGATGAAGAAATTTATTTTCCTGAATTTTCTTTGTTATAAACATTACGGAGCCCGAGACCTTTCCAACGAATGCAAACCGTGGAAATCGGTTCGTGTGTTCTGGAGTTATAGCGTCAGGAAGGAAAACCCGACTTATTTTTATATAGTAGATGAAATTATATTTACATATAACCCATGTAGATGGTTTTAACCGACTTAAAAAAAAAGAAAGAGGTTCTCAGTTTCATCTGTACGTATGTATGTTTGTGCTCGATTATCTCGTGATTGTTGAACCGATTTTGATGCAGGTTTCAAAAAAGTATTTGTTACACTTAGGAGAAGCTTTTAGTATATTTTTTAACCGACCGAATCAAAAACGAGGGTCCGAAGTTAGTTTTTTTAAACAATGTTTGTGAAAGAATTATGTATCCCATAACATAACATGATACATAGATAATATATATCTGCCTCGTTGGCCGAGTGGTTGCAAGTGAGACTGCCGGGCAAGGGGTCTCGGGTTCGATTCCCGGGACGAGCAAAGTATTACTGAGTTTTTAAAAATAATCTCAGTAGTAGCACGGAGTCTGGAATTGTGCCCGGTATATGGCAATGGGCTCACCCCCTATTACATGGGACATAACATAAATAGGTAGTGAAAAGTGGGTGTTACATTGTATCTATGTATCTATGTATGTTTTATTATCTTAATTGGAAGCAGCACTGAGTATTAATTATGCACTTTTACTGTTACTCCCACAATTACAAACTTAACCATATACACAGAGTAATAACGACGTTTATACAATTTTAATTAGATCCATTGTTAGCATTTCTATTTGTTTAGAACTAAACAGAATGGCAAGTAATTAGTTTAAGTGAGTTTTGTTATAAGACGAATACAAGATAAACTATGCAAAAGATTGTACGTTAGTTTAATTCATGGAAAGGAACTTCTGCTCACATGGGATATATTGTACCAAACTAAGCTTTTGCAGCTTAAACAGTTTTAGACTAAAGAGCTCAAACACTACAGTAACAGTTAAATGATGAAGTAAGTATTTAAACTTAGACGCTGCTACTGCCGATAGTGAAAACTTTTTAACCCAATACCCTTAATGACTAACCCACACAAACACCTACGTCTATTAAAAAAAAGTCAACAAATATTAAGTAATTTAGACGTTTTATACTTATATTGGTTTAGGACGAGACTGGGGGCTAATAAAATTCAAAGTGGGTCAAAGTTAATAAAAATATTATGGCGGTATATAATACAGGAATGTTCTACGATAGTTGTAGTTAACTACATACAGTAACCACTTGAACTTTCGTGTATAACGCTCATAAAATTATCACGAAGTTACGGCGAAACTTAAAACAAGCTGTTAGTAAATTGATCCGAAAACAGGGGCGGGTATTTAACAGTACATAGTTTAAAATTATGTTAGTGAAGCGTTTTGTTGCTGGTCATACGTACGTCATAAAAACGTAGTTTAACACTTAACTGAGCATGCTGAAAGACAGTTAATTTCGTACTATAGAATAAAACGTGAATGTGTCTACTTATACTACATATTTTAGGTAGGGTACACGGTGTCTTTAATAGACTTAAAAAAAGAGGTTCTCATTTGACCTGTAATTATATATGTATGTATCTATGTTTGTAGGCGGCTATCTCGCAATCGCGAAAGCGAAGCCAAGCGAAGTCAGTTCAGTCAATTGCTACAGTTTTCAGAAAAATGTTTATTACACTTATACACTTAGGAGGTTTTAGTATATTAATTAACCGACTTTAATAAAAGAGGTAGGTTGAAATTGCGTTTATAAACATAGTTTAGGTTAGTTTATAAACATAGACTGCGTCGTTGGCCAAGTTGTCGCAAGTGCGACTGCTGGGCAAGGGGTCTCGGGTTCGATTCCCGGGTCGGGCAAAGTATTACTGGGTTTTCAAAAAAAATCAGTAGTAGCACGAAGTCTGGAATTGTGCCCGGTGTATGGCAATAGGCTCACCCCCTATTACATGTGACTCATAACATAAATAGTGAAAAGTGGGTGTTACTTCTGTGTGCACCTCTGCCTACCCCTTCGGGGATAAAAGGCCTGATGTTATGATGTTATGTTTATAAAATAATTATTTTTATCATAAGCCAATTGGTGCACAATGGAGTGCAAAGTGTTTGTCGTGTTTATCACTTTTCCATCTTATATAACATCATTAACGCCTTATTCTTATTCCTGAAGAAACTTCTATTGAGAAGAATATCAAGTTCTGATTCTATCAAAAGTTTTCCTTCATAATATTCTGAAATATCGACTGATATAACGATAAGTAATAAATACATATAATATACCTGTTCTCTTACTTTTACACCATTATGTTTCCCGAAGGGATGTCCTTAGGGAACTGATCCAACCTTTATCATAATGAGAATATAAACATTTACTTTAATACCGAACTAGCGTGGGATAACTACTAATTGTAACTTGTTTTAAACTTAACTACAATATATTCAAACAATTACGGAATATGAGGACGTCGTTAAAACAGTAGTAACAAAAGCAACTAAATCGTGGGGCTTAAAATTTAAGCCCTATTCGATGCACAAATTAGGATTTTTTACTATGAAAACAATCCTAGATTTATGAAACATAAATTTAGAAGGTTTAAAGGATTAAAATGTTATTTCCTTTTTTACATGACGACATTATTAAATGGTGTTTGTTTTTATTTATTACTAGCTTTTACCCGCGGCTTCGCTCGCGTCACAAAAGGATAAAAAGTAACCTATGTGACATATACCAATACACACAGCGCCATCTATACCAATAATTTTGTTTATCCTCGAGAATATCACATTTTTCCGGGATAAAAAGTACCCTATTATTTAATCCAGACTTCTAACTTCACGTCTGCAAAAATTCAAAGCAATCGGTTTAGTAGTAACGGCGCGAAAGTGGAACAAACAAACAAACAAACTCACTTTCAGATTTATAATATTAGTAAGGATAAAAATTACACGTTGAACTAACATGGAATTACGATATAAGTATTTCTTCGCTATTATATGTCTCTCGGGTAAATGTGTTGACATATTACAACCATTTTACGTAGAGACGCGTAATGAAAGAAAAACATATGTCATGAGTTAATTCCCAGTTCTCATTCAACATTTGAAAAAGAAAATACAACATACCTAATTGTTTAGTTTTTATTAACACCCCATATTATCTACTCTTGCACATGTGTCTTGATCACAAAAGCAACTACCAAACACAAGGTGATATTAGATTTTTAATAACTTAAAAATACTTTTATAAAACTATCGTGAGACATTACTGACTAAACTAAAAATAACGGTTTTACGTAAATATACTGAGAAAAACTACTAGTTTCGAGTTACAGAGGGACTCATCCTCATGAGCAGAATGCGCGGTCGCGGCGACGTTGCGCATTCTACTGTCTAGTGTCTAGTAAAGCTTTTCTCATTGTATCTACCTCTATATAAGTAAATCATTAATTTTTTAATACCTAAAAAGTACGCCCGGTATTTAGCAATAAACTCTAATAACTAGCGAAAAGTCAGTACAATACCTTTACCAAACCTTATAAACAATTACAGATGAAACCACGAATCCTGTTTCTAGCACTCGAACAAATAATTAGGAGATCCTGACAACTTGTTTCGTGTTACAAGTGTCTGGGTTTTATCTGTTTCTTTGTGTTAGTTGGATATTAATTTTGTCTTTTGTTTTATGTTTCCATTCTTGGTATTTTTCATTTGTGCACGAAAGATATAAATGTGCTCGTATGCTTCAATAGACCAGACAAAGGAACTTGAGTAGTACTGTATCTTGGTGGGTATTTTCGTAATACAATAAGAACATACTTATTAGAAGTAAATAGAAAAATGTTCCAGTTATGCGTTTATATAATGGGTTAGCACAATTTCAAGATGAATAATTATTTATAATTTTTTAATAAATTCACGCAGTTTTACGAGTCAAAACACACGCAGGGAAACAACACTTTATTCGGAACCAAGATGTTCATTAAACAAAGGCTGAAGTGATTTGGCATCAACATAAAATGTAGGCAGGTACTAATTACACACTTTGTTAAATACTTAATGATTGAGCCGATCCAGTTCATAGGACTACAACATAGGAACTACTATTAACATCAATATTTAAATAAGCCGTATTCATCAAGTTATTAAGTACTTTTTAGTCAAGTTATTAAGTACTTTTTAGTCATGCCTTTTAAGTAGTTAGTCGAATAACTAATTATTATTAATATGTTAATAGCGGCTACGACTTACAGTCACAGTTGATACAGTTCCAGTTACCTGATTATACAGCCTGTATTATGTGGCAAGCCAGAATTAGGTGAAGAAAGTATATCTAGTACAAAATCTTACCACTACGTATTACTTTGCACCTACATTTTATTAAACCTTTCTAGGTTAGTAGCTTAGGATTACTGTATATTTCTCTTGACCAAGAAATGGTCTACTAAAGTACTTTTTAACGTGTTCAGAAACTGTATGTTTAAATGTACTAGCATATAAAGGGTGACTGTACAATTTAAATAGAGACATTTCTTTTGCGATTTAACAAAATGGCCACTAGTCCATTGAAATACTTTAATAAAATAAAAACAATGATTCTTTTCGTTTAAGCTGATATAGCTACTTTAAGTTTCACTTCAGATAATTGTGTAATATACAAGGATACCCTCTTATTGTGTGTGCCTATTTTAACGTAATATAATTATTTGTAATATTTACATCTTTCTGATATAATTAGAATGCTGAAAGAGTTATTTTCAAGAAAAAAAGCGAAAATAGAACAATCTACTAAAGTGTAACGGAACCTCCTTCTCAATATCAACCTGTTGCATTCTCAAAAGAAATACAAAATCTTTGAATTTCAAATATCAAGAGGCAGGCGCAGTGTACGGCAGTAGCCAACGTCAACTGTCACGTTGCTCCCCATTCTCCGAGCTTCGAGACCAACCACTAGGATTGACATTCGATTAAGTATCACCGTGTAATTCTGTTCACTTGGGAAATAAGTGTAATGATACGTTTTAGCTGTTCCCCTCCGTGATTTTCCTACAAAAAATTGCCTTGTTAGTTTCTGGAGAGAATTGGGACGACTGTTTTTATAATGCTGAGCTAGCACTGTCCTCCGTAATGAAGTGGCTAAACAATAGTCTCCTTACTCTTAACATCGAGAAAACTGTTTATGTCGCATTTGCTATCAGAAACAATCTCTAGCCGCCATTTTATTACTCTCTTAAAGCCCATACCTGTTCTTCTTTTCTTAACTGTGATTGTATGGTCCTGTCCAGGGTGCAGGATGCCAAATACCTGGGAGTATACATTGACCGGAATCTCAACTGGCACAAACACATTGATGTACTCTCAACTAGGACACGTAGATTAATTTACATCTTTAAAAAACTACGTAAATCTGCCGACGGAGAAATTTTAAAAATGGCTTATCTTGCTCTCTGTCAGTCGATTCTTACTCATTGCATACCAGTATGGGGAGGTGCCGCACAGAGTATCTTTATCCGCCTGGAGAGAGCTCAAAGAGCTGTCCTGAAGGTATTGCTTTTCTTGCCCCGACGCTATTCCACAAAACTCTTGTATGAGAGGGCAGAAGTCCTATCAGTTAGGCAATTGTACGTGTTTTCATCGGTTCTCCGTAGACACTCGGGTCGGCCTCTGCAGCCCCTATCTAGCAGGCTCAAACATCGCATTTTTATCGTGGAGTCTCGAAGGACATCTTTCGCAAACCGACAATATTATATTAATAGTGCTTTATTGTATAATAGCTTGAATAAAAAACTAAGCATCTTTTCCATTAGCAAATTTCAATGTAAAGAAGTGGTAAGAAAATTTCTGCTCGGCTTGGACTATCACAGCACTGAGGAGCTGATGGGGGGCCGTCTGTAGTGGTGGGGGACTAGAATCTAGGAAAAGTGCATTCTCTTTCGCATACACCCTTGCTGTCACGCGTTAGGTTTCAAACAAATTCATAATCTCACAGGTACACCACACACACACACACACTTTCACATTCTTACACAAACACACACACATACACACCACACATAACTACCATTTATTTTTCATCCCATTTTGTTTATTTAATTTAATTACATTCTTTGTCTTCTCTGTTTGCTTTTTGTTGATCTTAATTTGAATTAATTTGTTATGTAAAGTCTATACTAGGCTCACAATGATACCATACATGAGGGCACTGATCTCTGTGATACAGGTATTTCCTAGTACAGAGGTCAGAGTTTTTAATTTTGTACTACGACACCATGACTTGTATCAAATTAATGTAATGTATGATGTATAATGTAATGTAATGAAATAAAAATTATTATTATTATTATGTATGTCTTTACCATTCACGGGACCACAGGGTCCCGGTCATTTGGGAGGCGTACGAGGGGCCGAAGCCAACTGCGCAGAGGCCCTTTAGACACCTTTAATATAAATGTAATGAACACACAAACCGGCGACTATCCCTGTATGCACTATGGAAATGCACCCAAGGACAGTCCCCGGTTAGTGTAGGACTATTGTGAATAATGGAAAAAAAAGTTAGGGCTATGGATGGGTTGCTGTGGACTGGTAAATTGGGAACTATGGATGACTATGACACCTGCCGAAACAATGTAATTTTTACACGTAAAAATGGCAGGCGGAGACTCGCCAACTCACCGACCGGGCCCCGGGAATGGTTGCTAGATATAGCAACAGAGGGGCAACGAGAATGTGAGTGGCTGAAGGGTTAAGAAACTACCACCGCTTTCTACTCAGATCATCTGCTCCAGCCGAAGCCTCCTGCATCCCTGGCCCACTCGCGACTTACGAATAGTTTCTTACCCTCCGAGCAGGTTCACTGCTCTCGCGACTCCACTCTGGACGGCCAATGAAGGCAAGCCAGAGGTGGGAGACCTGTTCCTTGTCATCGTTCACTCCAGCCAGCCAATTAAGGCAAGCCGGAGAAGAAGGAACGGTGACTTCTCCCTGGAGCACTCGGGATGATGGTAGCCCGCGGGATCGCTAATGCCCGTCACCTCGCCTCAAGGTGCCCTGCGGGCTTTATTATTATTATTATTAAAAAGACGAAAGTGTAGGTTATATAATAGTTAATTTATATATAATCTTGTGTAAACAAAACATGATTTTAACTGAACTCCTAAATGGCTCGACCGATTTTAGTGTAATTTTTGTGTTTATGAATCTTAAATGGACTCGATTGTTGTCACTGTCTAATGACTTCTCTGTTTAATAATATAGCTACTGTCATTAAACTCAAAACATGAATAAGTTTATCCATTTACGATTTAGAAAACTCAATAATGGTAGTCTTAAGAAAAACATGGTAAATGGCAATAATCAACGTTATTTTATGTCTAACTAGCAATAATTTGCGTACATAGATACAGAAGGATAGATATGCATCTTTGTCTATTCCTCTATCAAAAAATAACGTTTTTTGTTAGACGTTTGCATGTACGTGTATGATTAAACTAACCAGTAAGAAATAGAGGAACCTTTTTGTCCAAACAGTGGACTCGATAAACACACATGGTGTTTTTAAATTCTACTCTAAATAAAGGCTATCGAAGCGACGAACGTGATTGGCGCCATGCCACGCTAGGAATCTTTCGAACAAATATTTTTAAAGCGTTCGATATTGATATTCGAATAATAGACTGATTTTGGAACAAAAACTTCTCACCCCGTTTTGGATATAATGGTTTAAAAACAAAATACATACACTCTAACAATGTGATTGGATGACTATACTTTTTTAGTCAAAAGCCAATATATTTCAGTTCTATTGCATGGCATTATTACTCCCTACATATACGTTTTTCAGTGTCGAAAACTGTAAACAAAGTTTAATGCTCCTTTAAAAAATTATAATTTTGCTGTTGTATTCGTAATTAATGTAATTCTAATTGAATATTTTGTATATAATATGCATTTAAAACAACACAACAAACGAGCACGTTTTTAAAATATTTGTAACTATTATTAAATTTAAACCAATACAATGACGATAAACATATTCTAATTTCTATGAGACCAATTACAATCATTTTTGACCTTTAAATTCTGTCCCAATAAGTACCTTTTAAAGTAATTAGAGCTATAATTATTTTATTGGTAAATAAATATACCTACTTCTAGTTAAACTGTCATTACCGTGTATTTAAACCTTTAAAAACCTCATTTTGTTATTTTAAATATCAACCTCGTTTACTCCCACCTCTCTTTGTAAATAAATTCGTATGAAAAACTTTTCAGTTATATTATACCGTATAAATAAACTAGATACGTTACTCGACTTAACCTTATAGTAAAAGGAGCACGTGACACCCGGGTTCCGGATGCTAGAGGTACCTAACAGCCGCTTGCACAAAAAGTATTATAAACCAGTCGATATTAAAGTAACACAGTAGACGAGAGATATCGAGAACAAAACCTAATTTAGTATCCGAAGGCTCGCAGCTTATGCAAATGGTAATCACACAGCGAAAAATTAAACAGTCTCGCCGTCGCCGCGCTCGTGTGTCAACTCCCATCTGACAACTTCATTATGTCACCGACTTCGTTAAGATGTTAATTAGTTTTAGCCCCTACGTACCATAAGGCTTAAAACCATAGGCACTAATAGGAGCCGAACGTAATTTCCTGTGGTTTTAAAAGGACCAGGAAGATAACAAGACGTGATCAATTTGATTCAGCATAACTTTATCTACTGTAATAAATGAAATATTATACGTGTTACTGAGACAAGAAATCGCGCCCACATGCCAACGAAATGTTATGGACTAAGTAATTTGGTATATTAGTCAGCCTTTGCAATGGGGGCAAGAAGCGGCCGAATGGCAGTGGCAGCGGAGCGCGGTAACAAATGATCAACTAATCGTATGGAGATGAGCGGTACAGCGATACGCTCCCGACATTTGCATTTGGCTTGTGAATCTACCCACTTTGCAGTCCTAGCATTTCTTTACCAACTAACTCCACTTAGACGACGAATGTCCTTTGTGTTCCCCTCTTTATTTCATTTTACCCCATAACGAGCGTACCGCGTGGCGAAATAGAAACCGCAAAAGGTTATGTTTCCCTGTCATGACAACCACAACAAGCAATCGGTGTCACAATTTTGACGCAGGTTTCCCATTAGCTAAACAAACGAAATGGTCAATGGTCGGTACTAAATATAGAGAAGATAGAACATTACAACAATTATTAGTCGTTTAATACCTACTACACATTCACATGCTAACGTAGCACATCAATTAAAATGGATTTCGCTTACATTGAACTACGTTGATCGGGTGCGACGTACACCAATTAGTGATATAATTGTGTGTACAATTTTGTTACTATGTTTAAAATCGATCATGTAATTAATTTTGGTAAATTGTTCAGAATACAGATTTGATGATTTGGAATATTAAATTAGATGTCTAATTTTGGGTTCTAGCATAAATTAAACACAGAAGTCTGAAATCTGTGTTCGACTTCCACACAACACATAATATGAATAAATTTATTTTTGTTTAAACTTTAAAGTCGTGGTGGTCTGAAGCCTTAAGACACCTGCTTCTCATGCATGAGAGTGTGAGAGTGGACGTTCAAAACCTACCAAACAGCAAAAGTACTAATGTTATTATTTTCGTGTTATATGTGGTTTCTTAGATTATTTAAATACCACTGACAAACGACGAAGAAGAACATTGTGAGGAGATCAGGTCTTATAATTTCCTATTGTAAGTGTGAAATTTCCAACCCGCATTGAGCAAGCATGGCAATTAATGCTCAAACCTTTGTGCGAGAAGAAGCCTTTGATCGACAATATATTTATTTGTTTTTATAATTTCGACGATACGGCATATATATGCCGTGCAATGAACTTCATTGACTTCTATATTTACAAATCTATATTATATAGCATGGACTATCAAAACAGGAGGTGTGCGCTTCTGAACGCATGTACCAATCTACGGTGCCCCAGGCAGTACCGGCTCGACGTGACAGGCTTACATATCCTCCTAGTGAGAACAATACACCAGCAACCGAGCACATACTAATATGAGTACCTGCATAACAACAATGCTTTGAATATTTAAATTAATTGTTTTAAAATGATACAACGTCGCGTATTGATTCCCGAAGGGCACGCAGAAATACACAAGGTAACACTCTCAAATCACCAGTGTCATAAGTGTCCTGTGATTGGGGATGAGCCTATTACATAAAAAGTAGTACAATAGTGCTAGTAGTACAATAGTGCCAGTAGTACACTTGTGTAAAAATATGTAAGAAAATTAATAAAATATTTTAATATTTACAAATATACAAAAGCACAATAAACAAAACAAACAAAAAACCATGTCAATTTCTTTGACAAACAGTTGTTCATTGTTCGGTAAACAAAAAAAAGAGTACTTTAAAAAGACACATTGACTTGGTAGTTAATACGCGAGTGATTAGTGACACCGGGCAGTGGTAATTAGTGAAGGGCGTGTTCGAATGTTTTACATCGTGAACACCGCACATAAAACTAATTACTGTCGCTCGTATAGGGAAGATGTCAATTAAGGACGTACAATTTTTATTAGCTTAAACCATTCGGGCGTATTAATTGGCAAATATGATGGAATGAAATGACTACGCAAATAGCCTTTTTGTTGTGAAAATAGTGTTACTACTACTACTATTAGTACTAGTATTGTAATACGGTTACTGGAATGTAATCCGATAGATATTTTGCGGGTACAGTGCGTATGTACATACATACTCACTGTACCCGCTACGCATGTATATCAGATTAATTTAAATATTTTTCTACAATGATATCAGTTCGGTAATTATGTTATATCTAAAAATTCAATGATACAAACAGCTTTGATGTCAAATTCCGAACGTGTATCAAGCAAATCGTTAATTTGATTACCTATTAAATAAAATAGGTGATGTAGAGATACAATAATATATGAGCGACATGTGGTACTGTCGCTCATGTGCAGTTTGATTTGACTCGATAGTACCACGACGCTCTGTGAAGAGGCTGCGATCATTATATTGCGGCTTCATTATCATCATCAGCCTGTATTTGTCCACGACTGGACATATGCCTTTCTAACGGCATGCCACTGAGCTCGGTTTTCAGCTTCTCTCATCCAACCACTACCCACCTTACAGATGTCGTCACTCCACCTAGCTGAAGCGCCCTACACTACATTTGCCTAGACGTGGTCTCCACTCTAGAACACATTTACCCCAACAATTATCGGCTCTTCGACAAATGTGGCAGGCCTGCGGCCACTTCAGCTTACTAATCCATTGGGATAAGTCGATAACTTTGGTTCTCTGTCAGATCACTTCGTTTAAGAATTGATCCTTCGAAGAGACTCCATTCGGCTTAGGTCATATATCAAACAAAAGAGTCATCGTTTTCATGCAGCACTTGCTTTTTGTGTAGTGTCAAATCAATTTAAAAAGTGCATTCAATGATGCAGTATTTAAATACATCACTAACAATAATAATTTCAATAATATCCTAAATCAGCATCTTTCATAAATTGTTCATCACACATTTGCGTAAAGACACTGTGCGACGTACATCATAACATAACATAACATCACGCCTTTTACACACGACGTACATCAATGGTTTTAAAATCCCTTATATAGTCCCCCTTAACGTAAATAGAGCCTTGGATGTTGAAATGCTGCCAATGCCAAGGCTTATTGTTTGCGGAAGCCATACAGAGCCACCTGTTACTTTAAAACAGTCCACTGAAAGATTTAAATACGACAAACGTCAAATATTCCTTTCTTTCATTGCATCGTTTTGTTTAGTTTGTTAACTATGCACGTTGCTCCAGGATCAAACAATCCTAGGGTCAAGCAAAAAACAACGAGAATCAATTTTATTTTGTCTTCATGATTATCCCTTTAACTTGCAGTCTGATAATGTAAGTACCTTCATAGTAAATGAGTCGATCAATGGTCGGAAAATGGCTGGGCAACCGGCTGCCACGCAACGTGTCACGGGTTCGATTCCCGCACGGAGCAACTCTGTGTATGACCCACAAATTGTTGTTCCAGGTCTGGGTGTCATGTGTATGTGAACTTGTATGTTTATAAACGCACCCACACACAGGAGAAAATCCTAGTGTGGGGCAACGTTATTTGAAAAAAGTAATTTCGAAATACAAGTGCCGAAAAGCATGAGTTCTAAATATAATCCCTGGATCAGGTGTAAATTTAAAAACAGAGAAGATTTTAACACTAAACATGAATCCTCGCCTCGCACAGCGATCTCCCATACACGTTTCAAAATTCAGTATCATCATTCAATTTAACAGTACACAATTTGTTCTATGCGTTATTGGAGCTCCCCATTTATAATGCAAATCATTATCACGCGTTCGTTAGAACATGAAACGAACATCGTATTTTAATGCTAAGTGCGTTAACTGGGTGTGTGACAATCAATCAATTAGCTTCGGATAAATCAATAAACATTAATTATTGTGAGCTAAAGTGCCCCTTTGAATCAGATCATACGTTTAATGTCATTATTTCAATGGACACAAACGTTTGACATGCTTTTTACACGATTATTTAACCACAAAAGACTAAGTCTTCGAAAACAGACTTCGAAAATAGTCTTCTATTTTAATTTAAAGTCGAAATAATAATAGGGGTCATTGAACTTTTATAGTTAATACCAGTTCCAAGTTTGGCGTGAAACTACGTCAAAGAAAATACATTACGTCACAAGCCTAGTACGGTTTGTTGTCAGTGTCACAAGCGATTTACAATGTTTCGTTGAAAACCAATTACAGCTTTATGACAACGTATTACAAGTCATAGTTGCGTTGGTCGGAAGCACAAAAACGGTCAAAATCTAGTGTAAACGAACTACTTACTATCCAGTACAACTCAGAACATAAAACCTTATACTACAATCTCATGATATTTTATTATTATAGAATACCAATACTAACATTAGTAAAATCGTCACAGATATCATTCTTAATAATAATTCAATTACAATCAAATCATTCTCAGAACAACAACTCAGTTTTGACTTTTCTATTAACGCAAACAATTCCGTGTGACGTTTACAAGAACACATTCTGCATCTGACATTTAAGTGGGATTCCTTGCTTGACGCAGAGCGACTGCTGTCTGCTGTCTGTTCCCGCATCCTACTGGGAAATCTAAACCATGTTAAAATTCTACACCCCCCACGAAATATAATCCCTTAATCTTTTAATATTCAGGCCACTAAAAGGGTGAAGTTTCGTTTAATTTGAAATTTCTATAGAATGATAATTCTTTTTCTGTTGGGTGATTCTGTAATTAGTTGATGTTTAAGACAGTTCCAAATGTTGTTGTAATTTACTTGCAGACAAAAAACGGAACGACAAAATGGTTGACAGTTTCAAGTCATTGAACTTGTTAGCCGGTTTATGTTTTCATTCTTTATTTAATTTAGATTTGAACATTTTAATAGAATTTAGCTTTGTTTTACTATTGATTTGGTTTCACTCGATCGTTGTAGTGTTTTTGTTTTCTTTAATCCTGATCAAAAATTTCAATATCTATTGTGAAGGTTACAACATTATCTAATATTAATGAATTTATATACCTTCAAATTTTGCAAAGGAGAAATAATACTGAGCGCTGATACCAACCAGGGTGGGCCCGTCGACCTCAAGTTATTTGAATCTAAAGTTGGATTCAAAGGCATAGAGTAAGTCAGCAATACTTTGTACGAGTATACCTATTTCCGGCACACAATTTACATTTGAAGACAGCTCCTTTACAATGTTGCGTAGTTAAGAAGTATTAAACAAAACTGGCTGAGAGATTCCTAAACATTTCTTGGCATGAATTTAGTTTTTTTTTTGTGATTAAAATTCAATTTCCATAAAACACGTATGAAATTGAAGGACTTCCAGTGGTGAGTCAAATTAATGTGTAATTTTTTCATTGGGACGTAAAAATAACATTGTGAAATGGGATCAATGAATTTTGAACATAACAATCTAATGAAACAAACGGGGTGAGCTAAATAAAACCGTTTAAAAATGTATCAAGATAAAATTAGAAATAGATTTTATTAATATTTTTGATTAATTCCAAAACCATAATGAAGTCCCAGAGGACTGATCCCGCAGTTATAAAAGTTCCAATAATATCTTTAAAATATCAAAGTACTATTCTCAGTTTTCTCTGTTCCGTGTTTGAGCAATTCCGTCTGAAATACGAGGTCATTGTTGGTGGCACCGACGGCGTTGGAAACTGAGGGGTGAGGGAGGGGTGGGGGCGGTACCAGCAACACCACTAGTGGGGGGAGGGGAGCACCAAACCCATTACTGTAGTAGGCGAGAAAGAAATAGGACGCTTGTGTCGAGTTCTGTTTAAGTAATTGTGTTTCATCCATTCTTTCCTTTTTCAAAATGAAACGGTATTATTGATGAAATTTTGCACTCGTACATAATAATGTTGCGGTTCACCCCACGTCAATGTCATAATTTACAGCGGTGCTTTTATTCACACGGTGTCGCTGTTCTTTGATCACCATTTGTTATTATCGACTTCTGATTAATATTTTCCAACATGAAAGTAGATTGTTTTTATTTTGTACCACCTAACATGTCTTTATGAATACGTTTAATTAACTTGCAAACCAGTCATCATCATCATCAACAGCCTATAAATGCCCACTGCTGAGCAAAGCCTCTTCTCACACGGAGAAGGTTAGAGCATTAATCACCACGCTTGCTCAATGCGGGTTGGCGATTTCAAACTTATAATTAGAAATTATAATTCCAGGTTTCCTCACGATGTTTTTCCTTCACCGTTTATCAGTGATGTCTAAACAATCTTAGAAAGTACATATAACTCGGAAAAAGTCACATTGGTACTTGCCGTTGGTAGGTTTCGAACCCGCACCCTCATGCACGAGAAGTGGGCGTCTTAAACCTCCGGGCCACCACGACATATGAATATTTTAAATAAAGATGCTAATTGGGACTTCAGTGTTCGATTTTCATGTATCAGTATTCAACTTAAACTTTGCTATCGTGTATAACTTTGTACTAAATAAACTCACCTTACATTAGAAATAAAAACAAAACATTACAACGTTCATTTTATTATTTACAAATGAAGACATGCGGAAGTGAGGTGCACCAACATACTAATAGTGACACCTTCGACACATGGAAACAAAACTAACTCTATCAAACAATCAAAACTATAATAATAATTTAGTAGCAACTCCACGTGAAATCGACCAAATGAAGACCGGCCCTAACTGTCGTAGACACAAACTGACCTACTTTACTTTTCATTAAACTGTCAACGTCATTCTTCACAAAATTAAACCTTCAAAATTTTTAGAACACATTGTTATTTTTTTTTAATATTCATAATGCGTTTCTTAATTTTTAATTTCGAACGCAGTCTCGAAATTTAATTTTGCTAATTAAAAATAATAAAGCTAATGAAATTTTGAATTTAGAATTGCAATATAGATAAAAAAACTTGTCAACTACCAGTTCTTCGCACAATGTCACTTAGATTCTCTGTGTATTTATATATTATGTAAAGGTTTTATATTGACCATATCAGAAAAGGATAAAGTCCTCTTGTAGTGGCGACCACTGACCTATCTACCATCGGTCTCGTTGATAATTAACAATTCATCGTAACGTCAATTAATTACCAAGTCGAGTATCGAATTCCACAGTGTAGGCAAAGTGAAATACAATCCCTACTCAATGCTGCAGTTTTTAATGGAAATAAATATTTCGTATAGACACTAAAAATTCAGAAAATTAGTAGTATTTTATGAAGTTCATTTTGAAATCCGATACCACTACGATTTTCTGACTCCTTTGAATACAAAAATAAGATGTCTTTGTAACAAAAACATAAATAATCTGTATTTTTAATTATTATTTCTCGATATCGATAGCACAAAATCCGGATAAAATTAACACTTTCCTAATACCACACGTGCCCCTGACCTTGTTTATTAAAAACAAATCGAACCAATTAAAAAGAATCCACAAAAACCACAGATAGGTTTCGGTTTTCCAAATTAGCATAAATATGGTATTAACTGGCACGGTGGCCAGTGGCCTAATCATAGCTAAATGCCATCCAAGGCTGAACGTAGTCCCATGGCAGGAAATTACCATAATCACTGAGCTTCGCTTCGCTAGAGGGTGGTCGGCTACAGGGCATTCCTTAGTTTGTCTAATCCTTTATACGCCTCTTTGCTCAATGTGCACACGGCTCTGCATTCGAATGCTCTGATTGTTACTTGTTTTATCGATCCGAAACATAATGTTATGTACATAGAATGATATCAACCTGCGTGGGTTGAATTTGTTTGATGTGACAATTAACAATATCTAAAATTATTTAAATAGCGGCTATATTTTTTATATATATAAAACCATTGGTTTTAATAAACTTTTGCTTGCTTATTATTTTGACATTCCATAATTTTCCTTGGCTGATCGTTGCTGATGTCAATATATCTTTAAAACAACACCTGGTACTAGAAACACCATATACACAGACCAGCAGAACATTTTTCTCAGTACACATTCATTTAAAGAGGTATGTACAATGGATGCCACAAGCTGAAGGCAGCCAGTATGCCTATTCGTTACTGAGGCCACAAGAACAGTCGGCCGTGTGGTCACTGCCGGTAAATACCATAGTTAGTTATTTCCTTCATTTGCTTTCTAGACTAATGGCCATGGCACAACGGCAAACGGTCCAATAGCCTGTAAGACATTCAATTGTTTTAACTGTCAGGTATAATTGGACCAATAATTTGATTTTCGAGTTCACTGATTCGTAAGGAGGTAGTTTGTACTAGGTGATACAATTTCGGTATAGATTAATACTTTTTTAAGATCATCCCAAAAGTTACATCATAAATCACATTAAATCTCTTTTACAAATATTGTTTCATGACTTTAAAAACAATTTATCTAAACAATTTTCTTCTTGATGGGGTCTTGCATAGAACAAAGCTGTTTTTAATATAATTACAGTGCTCTTTAAAGAAAAATAAAGACTAGTAAGATTTTAACTAAACATATTGTTGACTTGAAAGTTAATATTAACAACAACAATTGAGTATCTAGTAATAGAGGTCTGGGTTAATTGGCATAAAAAGCTAATTTGAGGCATGTCCAAGTTCCCAATGTAACAGGTCTATTCTAGACTATATTATTTTATCATAATATTTTAAATGTGTGGGTAAATGAAGTAATAGATATTTGTATAGTAATGATTTCCTGCGATTAAAGCCTTTTTCTTAATAAAGATTAAAAAAAAAAATAGATTTCCTAGATACAAAATCTAGGAAACGAAGTACAATTTGTATTCGTCAATCATAATTCCACTTATCATCGAATAATTTCTATTTTATTAATAAAATCGTTAACTGGAAACATAATCATTAAAATTTTCGTTGTCATAATGATATTTCATAAAACAAACACGGTACTCATGTAATTTTGTAGACTTAGGTTATTTTCAAGGTCAAAGTAACTATTTATTAATGAGCTCATCGTCATGTAATTATAGTAAGACTAACTTGTACTCGTAGCTTCGCCCGAAGGGTAAAAAGAACAAATAACCTCTGTCTTCAAACACAAGAATGATTCCATAACATTTTTGACGTAAAAGAAAAACAAACACATTTATAATTACCTAGTAAGGATAAAGAAATTCGTGTGATCTTTGAACAAATATCTAATTGTGTACTGAATGTTAGTAATGACAGAAGCGGCCCTATAAAAATTAAGGCTATTACTACATTTCGTATTGCTATTCAGATAGAACTATTTGCAACCCTAAACTAAAACTAACTTCTACTGGCTCTTACTCGACAGTGTAACTATTAGATACTATAGTTAACTTGGAGACTCCAAGCTGTCCAATTGCTGTTATAGATTTCAAGTTTTATTGTAATGTAATAAAGTTCAAAATCTATTAAAGAATTTGGAGTAACCTGATATCTTAGTTACATAGCATTGCGTTTTACTTATATCTGCGCTTTGGCATAACAGGGGCTAAATATTGTAGGATATTGTGTGCAGTTTTTAAGCCATTAAAATCTCTTGATGACCTGTAAGCTTATTTATAGCATTATTTTATTTACTGAAGCCAGTATAGTTCAGTTCAGTTTTTTTCCTTATCATCCATCATCCCTATCAGGAGGAAGCGGTGCCACAACAAACGGTCCTTGGGGACGCTGGTTTAGACACCACGGGTGACAGATGGCCTAGTGATCATACCACGATGACGTAAGGTTATCGGCTGATAAAGAAGCTGAGTAAACTATGGCGATGGATCGGTGACCGTCTTTAAAATTTGATGATTTGAAGCCTTCTAAAGAGTCTTCATTGTTTTGTCGGGATTATTTGTTTTCACGAGTAATTGTTTTGGTATTAAGATGATTCGACAAAGATAGAATAAGAAATATGAAAAAGAAAGTGATTTTTCTTTTATTACTAAGTTAGCTATTTCCATTCGAGATATAAGTTTTCTTAGAATATTTTATATCTGATTATGTCACAATTACATCCAAAATCATTTTGAACTTGGAAGTTTAACGGTGGAACATTATAAAATATTAGCGCTAAGCAACTTTCCTTTTTTTCCCCGTCACCCTCTGAGCAATTAGTGACCTATTTTTATGAGTTTTATGGCAAACTGCTTCTCTTAAGGGTCAAAGTATGAAGATATAAATACAGTGTACCCAAATAAAGCCAGTAACCAAATAGATTTTATACGGTTTTCTGTTCCATAAGACATATATGAAAGCCTCCATGCTTTGTATTGTCTTTGGATAAGGTGACACACGTGTCATAAAACAAACGTCTTTTGAAATATTCTAGCTACAAATTGAAATATTGTAAAGAATTAATTTTATTTCGATAATATAGGATTGTTATTTTAGTTATTTAATTTAAAGAATTTAAGTGAGGATCGACGGGCTAAAGCAGTGACAATTAATTGTCGATTCTCTATTGTTATAGGTTTGTATTCCGAGGTTGCTTAGTTTATAATTTTTTATTAAAATATTGTTATTTTATTTAAATAAAACTCTATTGTTATAGATGAATCATATTATTTCATTGCTGATATATATGTATATATATATATATATATATTTTAAATATAATATATATTATATTTAAAAACACTATCTGCATTGTATTTCTTTCAATAGAGTAAAGGGTAATGCCCAAAGAATTTATATGCATTGCTCTACATAACTCTTTGTATGATCCACATATTGTTGTTCCGGGTCTGGGTGGCATGTGTAGTTAACTTGTATGTTTGTAAAAGCACCCCCAGAAAAACCTAGTGTGGGGCAATGTTTAAATCAAAAGTGAGCAGATTATCGTGAACAAATTCACATCAATCTTGGAAAATCTTATAAGTTTAGGCGTTTGTCGCTTTCAGTAGTCTAGTACCAAACATAACAAGTATAGAACCAAAAAAAAATGTCAACTATTTACGCGGCCATACAAAATTTTAATCTTGCTGCGGGTTCCTGGTCCGTTATAGATAGATAGATAGATTCATTTATTTGCCTGAAATATGGTGGTTTACAGATTTTATGGCATAACAATAGTTCATCATATCTCGCCTATAAATTTGGCATGCAAATATTTTAACAAAACTAAATCACGATTTTCAAAAATGATTCTAAGTTAGAACAAACAATCAAAACACAAAATCAAAGTCCGACAAACTAAGTTACAATTTCTAATAATCAATAATGACTCCAATTCAAAACAAAATAAAATTAAACTAATATGTTGTTGAATATCAATAATTGAAAAAGCGGAGAAATAGAAATAATTAATAAATTAAATTCTCAAATTGAAATCCAGAGTTATTAAATTAAAAATGTCAAAAACAAAAATGATTATGATTGTGTCTAAACCAAACATTGTATTTGTGACCTCTTACTAATACCTCGTAATAGACTATAAAGTCTATTACATAATCCATTAATGATTTTAATCAACTTTTTTTCTGTTCTTTAATAACACACGTGTACAATAAGGAAATACCTATAAAGGTAAAGAGAAACCATTCAAGGCGTTTAAAAGTTAACTCAAACAAGCTGTGAACGTTAAAAGGCAACCATAAGAGAGTGTTTAAAAGTTGGTATGAATTAATTCAACTCAAATTTTGTATGAAGAATCTTTAAGATGAATAATATTGGTTTATTGTAGTTTAATAACTACATATGTTGCACTACGATGGAACTATACTATTTATAATCATAGACCAACTTCTGCCAGCGGATTCACCCGCGAAAAAATTACCGTGGGATAAAAAGCCTTTGCCTATAGCCTATGTGTTATTCCAAACCATAATCTACCACTATTCCAAATTTGATCCCGATCCTTTCAGCGGTTTGGACGTGAAGGAGTAACAAAGAAACATACAAACTTAATTAATTATTATGTTTACGGCTTACTCATGTAGCTGTTTGACGTGGAACTCGACTAGTTTCAAGCCATGCTACTGGACCAGTAGCAGCGTCACAGTCGCCGCGTCACCGGGTCCCAGAATGCTGCTCATGAATATGAGCCTCTAACATGGTTTGAAACTAGTCGAGTTCCTCGTCAAACAGTTACGTTAGTAAGCGTAAATTATAATAATTAATTTAGTATGTCTTACAAAAGTTTTAATATATACATACAAACTTTCACATCTAAATTATTAGTAGGATAATCTAAACACTTAAATAACTTTACGTATTTTTAGCAAAGAAAGATTATTTCTAATTAGCGAAACGATCCATAAACTTGATATCATACCACGACCACCACCTTTTTTACAAAAATGTATACACACATATGTATAGACGCGTGTCATGCCATACCTACATAACTCCTACACATCCGTACAACAGAAAGCCAATTAAAAAAATACCAATAGCATTCGTGTTCATAAAATTGGAAACTAACAAAAAGTATTGACAAAAACATATATCCAATTTTAATAAAATAGAAAACCGAAATGTTTTTTAAAAGAAATTGCACAAACGTGCAATATAAAGCGTTCAATACTATTCGATACGTTTAGTATTATCATAGCATTATTCTCAAGTTCTTACTAAAATATGTGTTTACAAAACTCTATAGTCCGTTTGCATAGTAAAGTCTACTAGCAAGGCTTAAGTTACTGACTCTCTTTACTAGCTTTGTGTTATTTAAAATAAAAGACGGGCTGTTGACAGAAATGTGATTCTAGCAGTAAGTAGCATTGTGAACCTTACGTAAGCTCCGAAGCGAGTTGTAAATCTGCGCCTGTAGATATATTTGAAGAGAAACCTTGTTCAGATTTTGCAAATAGCTGTTTTAAAATAATTATTCTTAGTGTAAGCATTGATTTTATGAGTGCTTCTACCTGACTTTTTAAGACTGAAAATATACAAAAATATAACCAGAATTTTTAGGCAGCGTATAGATTATACATCGTTCCCGAATAGCGTAGTTGTCGTCTAATACTTAGATGAAAAAACATTGAATTTAAGTAAGCATTATATCCATATGGTGGTCAAAATAAGTGAAATATCGTCATATAATACATCAACCTCATTAAAATTTGTCATGTTTGCATACGTAACGAAAAAAAGTATTGTGACCGTCATACTATTCCTTGCCAGAGGCTGTGTTTCCCGTCAAATATGACTTGGGTGTCTTCAAGTCCCGAGTGAACAGGTTGCTCATAGGTAGGCGTGCTCCATCGTCGGCCACATCATCGCTTACCATCAGGCGAGATGGTGGTCAAACGTCGACCTATAAAGTATAAAAAAAACTAAAAAAACATACCTAACCTTACTACAACGTAACTAATGATATGAATTAAATACTTATTAGATATCAGTTTACCATATCTAATATTCATATTATTGGATCCTCCACTTTACCTAGTTATTTTTATTCAAATACTAGCTGACCCGGCAAACATCATACCGCCTACAATATTTTTTCCCACCTTTTTTTCCTGAAATTCCACGAACATTTCAAGACCAAAATCAGCCAAATCGGTTCAGCCGTTCTCGAGTTTTAGCGAGACTAACGAACAGCAATTCATTTTTATATATAAGATTTTTCCGTCATTTTTAATTAACTTATTCGTTAAATCTTCTTCTTCTATCTATACATATCTATACATATATAATTCACAGGTGACTGACTGACTGACTGACTGACTGACTGACTGACTGACTGACTGACTGACTGACATAGTGATCTATCAACGCACAGCCCAAACAGCTGGACAGATTGGGCTAAAATTTGGCATTCAGATAAATGTTATGACGTAGGCATCCGCTAAGAAAGGATTTTGATAATTTCCACCCCCAAGGGGGTAAAAAAGGGAATGAAAGTTTGTATGAAACCTTGTCAGTTTTAAACCGATCGGGTTGAAATTTGACATGCAGATAGATGTTATGACATAGGCATCCGCTGTGAAAGAATTTTGATAATATCCACCCCCAATAGGGTAAAATAGGGAATGAAAGTTTGAGTTCGTGTGACACTTTGTCAGTTTTACACTGATCGCGTTGAATTTTGACATGCCGGTAGATGTCATCCGCTATAAAAAAATTTTGATCATTTCCAACCCATAACATAGATTTTGATAATTTCCACCCCCCAATGGGATAAAATAGGGAATGAAAATATATACGAAGCTTTGTCAGTTTTGCATCGACCAGGTTGAAATTTTCCATGCAGGTAAATGTTTTGATAAAAGGCATCCCATAAGATAAGATTTTGATCAATTCTATCCACAAGTAGACAAAATTGAGGATGAAATTTTAAACTGATTCGGCTGAGACTTTGCATGCATAAAACTACTATGACGTAGGCATCTCCTAAGAAAGGAATTTGATAAATGTATTCCACCCCCAATGGAATAAAATAGGACATGATAGTTTGTATAAATCTTCATAGCGAATGAATCTAAAATCATTGAATCTTTTTGAGTTAGATTCGGTAAAACGATAATTTGAGACCTGAGAAACGATGTATGTTAGTTTTAATCAGAGAAGTCCCACGTGTATGGGAACTATGCATTAAAGCCAGACTCTCTGTCTCTTAACCACTGATCTTATTTTAGAGAGATTCAGTACAACAATAGTCGATAGAATGCATTTTATTACTAAAACCCTACGGGAATAGGCACTGTACTGACTGGCAACGGGGATATGCGTTAAAATTCCGGCACTCTGTATCTTTTAAATCACTGAATCCATTTGATTTACATCCATTTGATTAGTTTTAATCACTGAAACCTCACGAAGCGAACTCTGTATGGGTTGAAACCTGATTGTTGTGATTGTTTATTTTTTGAAATTACGAAAATAAATTCATTTCACAATAAGTATAACCTAAATACTGAATGAAGCCTGGCGACATTTTTTTGTTACCGTGGAATGTCCCTTGGTAAAGTCTAATTCAAAAGCCTAAATTCTGCTAGAAGTCACTCTGCGTGGACGAAGTCGCGGGCAACAGTTAGTCATTCAATATAAATAATGTAGTTTAAAATAAAGTATTAAATTAATGTAAAATGTCATGTCTATGTAAAAAATAGACTAGTACAGATGTCACTTTTTAGATTAACAAAAACACATAATAAAAAGGCTTGTAATACCATCATGAAAAGATGTCATTTAGTTATGGACCAGATCAATTTTTCTACGTGGAAAAAAATTTACATTTAACATCCATGCTCACATCAACAAATGACACGAATGGGCCGGCTCGACCAGTGATACCACGGCATCATACCTCTAGAAAACCGACGTGAAACAACGCGTACGTTGTGTTTTATCGTGTGTGAGAGTTTACCGGACGCCCAATTACCTCCCCTCCCCCCCCTCCCCAATTTCCCTAATCCCTGAATCCCAAAAAAATCTCAAATTCCTAATCCCCAAAAGGCCAGTAACGCATTTGTAACGCCTCCGGTGTTCTGGGTGTCCATGGGCTGTGCCGATTGCATACCATCAGTCTGTTCGTTTACCGGCTTATAACATAAAAAAACTATATATCTTTTTGAGAAATATCTGACGAAACTTAATGTACATACCTTTGTATTTTCAATTGAATTGACTCAGCAAGGTCATCGCCTTGATTAAAGTCACATTTTATTACTTCGAAAATTTGTTTTAGTATTAACAAATTACGCTACAAGTCCAAGTTGCAAACTTTGTTAAGATCTCACAACATTTTCTCGTGTTAATCATTATTAAGTTGATTAAAATAATTAAAGTGAAAACTAGTTTTTCAAACTATTTTATGCTGGACGTAATTTGATTTTGTACCTCATCACGGTACAAAATCAGATTGCAGTGCTGAAATTTAAAATTTTACTGTATATTTACTCATAATTAATCATTATTTAATACGCCTAGATAATAACGATACAATTTCCTACACTTTCAAAATAAACAATAAAATTATTGGTTGTTCGACATCGTTGTTCAGGGGCACACCCGTTTGTAAAAAAAATTAAACAGAGCCATTCTCTTATACAAATAAAGATCAGTGTCGTATTCAAATAATACATCACGACTCAACTAAATTAAAACATCTTAAATACAATGGAAAACAAGAAAATAAAGGACACAAGGATGAAGGAAAAAAATTGGGATTCGTCAAAAGTTTCGACGTTCGGCCGAATAACAACGTGCTATCTACAACAAATTATTCGCGAATTAGTCCTTGTTGATATTGTTTGAATATTCAACATGATACGGTACAGTAATAAAGGAATTTCGAACAGTAATCCTTCCGCTTGAATGAAATGCGCAGAATGGAACGTGACCGTTCGCTCTGTGCTCGACCAGATAGAGAAATCTATTGATGTTCACTTTGTTTAGGATTTCATAGTGAGCCGTTAACTTTGCATGTGGGTTCCACTGAAATAGTTAAACTGTTCACAGCTTAAATTGGTGTCGATGTCAAAGGCAACATAGCAGTGCAAAGATGTTCTAGGAAATGTGATTTCAGGAAACCATTTTCAATTTATACCAAAATCTTATTCAAAAATTTAATCTTAAAATCTGAAAATCAAATTCGAAAAGTTTTACTTTTTTAAGCTTTTATTCAAAACAATGGTTGTGTTTAAAGCAACCATTAGTTGATTTTATTCGGAAAAATATACATCTACCTACTAATATTATAAAGAGGTAAAATTTGTAAGTTTGTATGCAAGGGGTAATCTCTGGAAGTAATAAGCCAATTCTAAAAATTTTTTTACCATCAGAAAGCTGCATTATTCCTGAGTGCTGTAGGCTATAAATTGTTTCTATAACATGTATATTTACCGAGCTATCACAAGTTTTGTCTAGCAAGTCGGAAAAAAATCCTCATAAAAAAGAATAATTTGCGTGCGCTGCCTAAACTATAAAAGATAGAACCATAAAATGTTCTAATTAATTGTAGATCTTATAAATATCTACAAAAAAGTCCGCGACACACTATACCTATCTAGGTCCAGTAAGGCACAACTAGCATTTTTTAAGAAAAAATCTTGAATTTTTTTTTGGACTACATTTCAATACATTTATTTCACTCATGCTATTAATCCTTATCAAAATATTTTATTTCATCACTAAGTACAGTTTATGTAGATAATACTCGGTCTTTAAATGATTAAAATCGGATGTTTGGTTTTGAAGTTATGGCGAAATTAAAATATTACGATTTTTTCTGTACGGCCCGTTTCGAAGTGAGTACCTATTGCCAAGGCGGGAGGGGCGCAGGGATAAGGCCGGTATTATGTTTATTAACCCTTAACAACCCACAAGTGTCTCGCGGACACAATTTTGCGTTTATGTTTTCATAAAAACTAAAGTTTTTATTTTTATGAATCGGCATTTTATCTAATTTATCGCTAATGTTTTACGAATCTAAATATGCAATAAAAATATTTGTAACGTGAATAATTTATTATTTTTGGTCAATAAACGAAAATAGTACTTCATCAACCCAGAAGTGTCCAACAGACACAATATCATTTTATTTGATTCAAGTGTGAAGGTAGATTGTTTTTATTTACATTTACTTATAATCTTATGGTGTCGGGTGGGCAAAAGCGGTTGCTAGACCTTTGTTTGTGTTATGATCATAGTTTTTGTAATCGTATCACGTATCAGTAATCAGAAACTCTTGTCAAAATTTAGTCATGTTCTAATTCGTTTTTATTGAATGATATGGCTAAACGGCAACTAACACGAAGTGAAATTCAACCTTTATTGTTGAAATTATTGCTGAAAGTGACGATGAAAAAATTTTTGTGCATGAGTACGATAGTGATGATGAGAATTTTGCTGTTGACAGCTGTTCTGATAGTGAAAGTAATGTCACATAACCAGCATCTGAACATGATGATGAACAATTATGGAATAACAGTGATGATGATTACAAGAATCAATTTACACTTATAAAGGAAGAGATAACAACTTGGAAATCAGAACCTAACAGGCAAAACCGAACGCCTCGACACAACATAATTCGCGGTGGTATCCATAAGGTGATTCTTTCTCCTTTCGGGCCAAACTATAATGGATCCGATAGACAGTTTCAGCCTTTTTTTCGACGATCACGTATTACAAATAATAGTAAAATATACCAATACTGAAGGGCTTAGAATTTTACAAAATCGATGGAAATCAACAGATATAAAATCGAAATGCAAGTACTTCGAGGTCTTTTATTGATTATAAGCGTCAATAAACAGGGAGGTGAAGATTTTAGAGAATACTGGTGCCCTATCTTTGGCAATCCAATATATCAAGCTACAATGGAAAAAGGAAGAAGCGTTGTTATATTTTCCCTTCGAAATTATCAAGGGCTTCTGAACAGTGTTGTACTGAATGCAAACGCAATACATGCACTGAATATTCTGAACAAAAAAAATAATTGTAATATCTATAAGTAAATAAGTGTAAATACACATTACTGAAATACATTATACTGTCTTTTTAATACAAAATATCTTTTTGTTCTTTTATCATACCTTACATTTATACAATGAGTCTGTTGGACACTACTGGTCAGTTACGTCACAAAAGCATTCTGGATAGTTAAGGGTTAAGCGTGCGCTACCCAAACAGTTGCTTAAAATTAAAAACTATGTAGGTCTCCTGGTTCGTCTTAATTATTTCTACAAAAAGTCTACGATACCATATCTCTATCTTTTCTATTTTATCTTTTATACTTCTTTTATTGCATATTTTTTTTATTTTTTGGCATACTTACGTTTGCATGATTGTTTGACCAACAAAATATTAATTCTTATGGCAATAAATTATTACAAGAACACCATGCAGATAAGATTTGCCATTTACAGTATATCAATTGGTCATACAGTTTCGGAGATAATATAAAATTTAATATTTCCTAATCCTGACTAATATTATAAATGCGAAAGTAACTCTGTCTGTCTATCTGTGTGTTTGTCTTTCCTTCGCGCCTAAACTACTGAACCGATTTGGATGAAATTTTCGTACAGACAGTTTAGAACTCGAGAAAGGACATATAATGGTTTTTAACCCAAAAATCTCGAAAGAACTGGCAGTCACTATTCCACGCGGACGAAGTCGCGGGCAGAAGCTAGTATTAAATACAAGGTGTAGTTTTGAAACCGTGTCATTTCTCAGGGGCATGTCACAGAAGTCATAAAGGTTCAATGTAAGAAAAAATTTCGGGCCAATAGTTAAAAATACGGCTATAATAAATCGTTTAAGTTCGACAGTATTTCGGAATAAGCGACAGCATAACATAATAACATCACGCCTTTTATCCCCGAGGGGGTAGGCAGAGGTGCACACAGAAGTAACACCCACTTTTCACTATTTATATTATAAGTCCCATGTAATAGGGGGTGAGCCTATTGCCATATACCGGGCACAATTCCAGACTCCGTGGTACTACTGAGATTTTTTTTTTAAACCCAGTGATACTTTGCCCGACCCGGGAATCGAACCCGAGACCCCTTGCCCGGTAGTCGCACTTGCGACCACTCGGCCAACGAGGCAGTCGTAACGAGGCAGTAAGCGACAGCAATGTTTCTTATTGGAGTTTTATGGAATTAGGAATTATATCAATTACGTATTTGAGTTTGTGTGTGTTAAGCCGCGTTATAAAGCTAGTTACAAGACGGCGGCGTGTAGTTCGCACTTACGGATTTCAATAATTTCAGAAAAATGAAAAATATTTACCTGCGATTTTTTTATTGATTCGGACTCAGAATCGATAGGCGAGTTACCTCCTAGAAAATGACGCGGCTTTAAAACAACACCTTGTATAATTTTAATACATTTTCAGGTATGTTATTTCCATAGTAAAACCGTATATTGTTACACATAAATGTTGTTTTAATAAATGCAGTCCCATTTTTCCAATCGATCACTCGCATCTGTTATTGACAGTTTGACACTTTTGTGTTAATTCTGCCACTGTGCCTGTAATACCTGTTGTTTTCCAGTGAAAACAGGAACAGACAACCTGTTTTCACTGGAAAACAACATGTATTACATTATTGCGTTTATGACGTTCCATAAATTGGAGAATGTTTTAATAACTAGCTTGTTTTGATTGATTTGATTAATTGGGACAGGAACAAACTAGCAGATAGCTCTGACATATAAATGACAATGTTTAGTTAACTACATTTAATTGTCAAAGCAAATTCTGATCCATACGCATTCTCAATTACGTGTCATGCAATGCTTATTTATACCAACTATTTGAATCGAAATCTAGGAGAACAATTATACCATACGTTAAACAATATTATTTAAGGTGAACACTTTCTTTCAGTTGCGAAAATGCGAGGAAAAGAACTTTTTCCATGAGGAAAATTATTTCCCGTGTATCTTAAATTGAGTATTTTATAATAAAAGTTTTAACTTAAAATCCATTGAAGTTATAATTGTTGATCTAAGAAACCTTAAGCTGCTAATGTTATAAAATAGTTAAAAATTACCCAGTTTTCATACCATAACAACAACGCTTTTTGTTATTTTTATTGTTGCATACAGTTCAGTTTATTTTAAGACAAAATAAAAAACAGAAACTTGAACTATTAGGCGTCCAGATTTTGACAGAAATATAGAATTTTAGCCCGTAATGTGATTAATTTACGGCACTAAATTGAATATGCTGTAGTAAGTTACCGTTCTTGTTGGACGAATGAAATCGTAGGTCTATTGTAAGCAAACACTTTGTGACAAACGTATTTTGTAACAAAATCATTCTGCATATATCATGTTATAAAGTGGCGTCACGTGCTACCAGGCGCCCAGTTCTATAGGGTGATGTAATTTGCTCGCTCCATTCGACCGCCGTACGAGACGCACCCGACCATATCTATTCGGTTTGTATCCCTCTCTAAACATTCACGTACGGCTCTTCCTCTAGATCTCTTCAATTTAAGTGGGGTCTGACTAAACGTTTAAATAACCATTAAAATTAAATAAGCCTGCGGTTTAAGTGCGGGTGAACTAGTCACGTAATTATTTTTTAATTAATTGATCGTGCAAAATTACAAATTTATTTGCGTATTTCAATTTAATGAGAAACTTATTTTCTTTTATTTTAGCGTAAGTAATTGTTTTAATGATGATATAAACAAACAATTAGGTACTATCCTTATTAAAAAATGAATTATGTCGACTGTTTAACTCGTCGAGTACCGGTTTTATAGACACAATTAAAGTCACCGGTGACCGCTTGGTATTTGACAGATTAATACAATAAAATATTGAAAAATAATCATACTTTGATTAATTGATTTTTTAAATAACTTAATTTTAGTAAGACTGCCTCATTGGCCGAGTGGTCGCAAGTGCGACTGCCGGGCAAGGGGTATCGGGTTTAATGCCCGGGTCGGGCGAAGTATTACTGGGTTTGTAAAAACCTCAGTAGTAGCACGGAGTCTGGAAATGTGCCCGGTATATGGCAATAGGCTCACGCCCTATAACATGGGACTCATAACATAAATAGTGAAAAGTGGGTGTTACTTTTGTGTGCACCTCTGCCTACCCCTTCGGGGATGAAAGGCGTGATGTTATGTTAATTTTAGTATTTTTTTAGAAAATTTTTACGAAATAAGCATGCTGTTTGACTATAAAAAAAACATGACGTCACAATACAGAATCTCGTTCAAAATACATAGAAAACTGATTTGACAGTTCGAAAAAAGTATTGAATTTGATTAGTTGACAAGTACTTCAATTGACAACATTTTGATAACAACGAGGTAAGCCAATTATTCAATTATTCATCATTATATGAAACCCTACTCAAATAAACTTACAGTTCACCAAAACCTCAAGCCGTGTGTCCCAAAGAAAAGTTACATGTTACAAGAGTCTGAACTATATTTCGCTAGGTCTGGAGTAAGTCAGGGTAGCAACTTGGGGCCATTGGCATTCATTATAATGATCAACGATTTGCCAGAGGTAGTCAAGCATGCACTTTGTTTGTTGTTTGCTGATGACCTCAAGTTGCTGCTGGAAATTAAAGATGTATCAGATTCTGAACGTCTTCAAGAAGATATACAAAGAGTAGTAGATTGGAGCCAGAAGAATAGACTACATTTTAATGTGGAAAAATGCTCCATGATGACATTTACTCGTGCAAAAGCACCAATACAATATGAGTACACGGTGGAGTCTGTACCAATGAAGCGGGCTGCTCAGGTTCGAGATCTCGGAGTCATAATGACACCAGACTTAACCTTTCGGGGACATATTATTAAGGTGTGTAAAAAGGCGTATAGGAACTTGGGGTTTGTACTGAGGCAGACACAGGGGTTCAATAGGATATCAACGCTAAAGGTACTTTATGATGCTTTAGTCAGAAGTCACCTTGAACATAGTGCGGTAATCTGGGATCCACATGAAACGAAGTACAGTGTCATGTTAGAGAGAGTCCAGAACAAGTTCACAAGGCACTTGTACTTCAAGCTGTATGCTGTGTACCCTTTTTACCCTTTAATGTACCCGACATTGTTTGTACTGGGCATGGTGGGGTATAGTGAGCTGAGAGTGCGCAGAGAATTTACGTTAGCTGCTTACGTGGTGAAGTTATTACGGGGTGTGGCACATAACCCGGGAGTGCTGCGCCACCTGCAGCTGTGTGTGCCCGACCGATACGTGTGGAGGCGACATCGTCCCGCCACTGCTCGCTGTACCGGTGGCCAGGACCAATCTTCTGGCCAAGACCCCGCTCACACGAGCCATTTGCACGGTAAATGAGGTTCATGGCCGCATTGACATATTTTCGTGCAATACGAGTGATCTAGTGAGAGTATTAATTAATATAAGTGCATATAATAATACGTTGCAATAGAATTACCAAACTCAAAATTGTTTACTCTCTCAAAAAAGTCTCGAAGTTATTTCTTTGTTTTGTACTGTAATAATAGTTTATGTTAGTAAGTAGATACTGAATAGGTGTTAAGTAAAATATCGTTTATGATTCATTGTGAGTATTTAATTTTAAGTGTTATATATAAGAATTTGGTTTTTATGATTCTGTTACTCAGTAGTTAGAAATGTTAAACAGTTAAATTTGTATAGGAAACTTTATTGTATTAGTATATAGGTATGTATAAGTGTTAAGTTTTTATTTTAATTATAATTAGATAATAAGTAATTACTAAAAGATGTGGTAAGACTGATGGCTACACTATCGTATTGGAATGTATCTGTAATGGTAGTAGTTAGTGCATTAAATAAATAAATAAAAAAAAGATTATTTTTACACCACTACATATACATAGGTATAAAGTTTTGGTATAGAGGTGCCCACAGATATATTATTTCTGTGGAGGTGCCGGTCTATCTCATTTCGGTGCAGCGGTCGGCGGCCGCTCGACTCTCGGAACTAGCGACTTTATTAACGGAGCGTATCTTTTACGCAGGTGTTGAACGAAAGGTCCGACTTCCTTCGATTTCCAACTTAAGGTACCATTCACAACTTTGTTCAGCGTCGTTTCCATCGATTTTAGATTAAGGAACTTCGAAAACCAGTAAAAACATTCTGTAATAAATTTCCGTACTTTACGTAGGACTTTACGTAGGTAGCAACTTACTAGAGCAGGGTGTTTCGAAGTTGTTGTAAAAGTTTTCAATAATGATTATGATGTCGACGCCTATACTATGTACTCAGACCAGCCCCGGCTTACTGGTGACCTTTCCTTTGAACTGTCCGCATTTGCGTAGACGGTAGGGCCATTAATTATACTATCTTTAGACTAGATATTTCATAATTAAGCGTTATAATACCCACTAACAGAACGTTTAGTAAATATGTACCTACTACGTTAGAATTTAATTAAGAACAGGATTTTAAAATTACAGAAACAATGCAAACACATCAAGTTATAACAATAATAGTTACATTTTATTAAATATACATCACTACGTAAAGTACCTACCTACTTCAAAAATAAAACGTAATTTCACACGTGTGGCGAGGAAAACCTTTTGGCGAGGAAATAATTTAAAATAAAAATTTTGAATTTTGAATTTTGAATAATAAAAAGCAAAACCCCAGTCCATTGTAAAGTTTGAGGCATGAAGCAGAGACGTGAGAATTTTATGAATAGACTAATAAAATTAAGTCCCACGTAAAAACACAAATTCTGTGCCTAGTTTATTCTCCAAAAGAACAATACAAACGCAGTTATGAAAACAAAAGCAGAAGTGAGCGGCGAGAAATCAATGACGATCAAAGTTTTGAGAGGAAAAAACTTCAGCGATGTTTTAGATGAAATCGGAAATTTTCTTGATTTAAATATGGAAGCAAAGCACTTCACCCTTGCGATACTCGATCGCTTACTTCTTTTGTTCACTTCGCACCATTTACGTCGAAGTTTGCATAACAGTCATAATAAACTTAAATTCCGTGCTCTGAATAAAAACAAGTACAGAACAGCGGCAGTAGCGGCGTGCTACAACATCGTACAACGTATATTAATGACAGTGTTTCTTCGCTCCTCGTTTCCGTTCTTTTGTGATTGCTCACACCGGTTTCTCTCCGCTTTTTGAATGGGCACATACGTGAGCGAGCGATTGTCCCACGTATTAAGGTGTTTTTGTGGTAGTTGGATTTATAAACAGACGTGTTACTTTGATTAGAATTCAATTTAAATAATCCACGACACGCAACCTAAGCGCACAGTGGACATGCCACGGGCTAATAAACATATTAAGTACCTAATACTAGCAAAGTCTACCAAACACGCTGTTCATAGGCTCGATCTAATTTATCAAACCGATCGCCATGTAATTTTCTTCCTGAATACGCCATTTAGTCGCTATATACCAAATCTTCCGGTGATATCAATAACTTCTATTATTTATGTGCGAGACAAAGATCAAAATAATTTATTGTGTCGTAGAACACGGAGACTTTTTCCCACATATGTTATGTGAGGCCAATTCCAGGCTTCCAGCTCCGCATAAAGATGAGAATATGACATGAAAGTCGATAAATTTGGTCAATAGCCATTATACGACGTTGTCGGGGTGCGAAAATATGGAAGTGTGGGGGGACTTCACGGCTCTTTGATTTAGGGCCGGCGGGCCGCACACAGTTACTCCGCAATGGAAGAGGCTCCAACAACACGCATGACACTTAATTGTTTGGAATGTCGGCAGAGCTGTGCGCGGTGTGTGCTGCGTCCTGTCGTTATACGCCAATTTGAATGCGAAACGACGTCACGGCCAAACAAACGTAACGAGATTCATGACGCGTAAATTACGAAAACGGCAGACTATTACAGGCATTTACATTACTTGCTCGAATCATTTGTGGTATCTATCACTATAATATATTATTCTAAATCTCTATACATATTTCATTATTAATTGTTATAACAAGCATAAAAGCAAATTAAGAGACTCTTATTGGTATACTATAATAACGCCAATAAAACATAATAAAATAAAATATTTCTTTCTATCCAGACAGTGCACGTGAGCGTCGGTTTGCAATTTATTACTTTGACAGTTCTGTTTCCTCCTTAGAGCCAAAAATATAGTGGCAGAGGTCTCCTCCAGTGACGTAGTAAGTTTACATCTTTGAGATGGGAGGGACACTAGAACTGGATGCGGAGCGCCGCAGCTGGCAGCCATCCGAGCGGACATAAGTATATCTAGTACAAGCTAACGAAATAGAAAATACCATTATTCTTCTCTCAAGACAAGGAGGCGTTCAACCAATGTTATTTACAACCAGGTTTGTTTATTGCTTTACGTAGATATAGTGATGTATCGCATTGAAGTCGCAATTTACACGACAAAGAACTTGGCTCGACTTGTGCCAGCTGTCATTAGGGAAAACCCATTATTTGGAACTTATTGGAAATATTGTGACACAAAAACACGAAATGCATGTTCGTGCCACCACGCCACAAATTTTTCCTCGCTAATTTTATTGCGACCTATTGTATTACAAAGGCATTAATAGCGCCACAAATCCGTTATTTTAGGTATATAAAAATGAGAATTAGAATCGCATTTGCAGTCACATTTATAGGTATAATAAACGTAATTTTTACTCACGAAAGAAATGTTTATCACTGTTCAGTTCACGACGGAATGGTCATTATTTACTCATTATCGTTACTAAAGCTGGACTCACGTAATCCACTACCAATACACACAACCAAATAATAATATAATAACTAAACACGAGTAAACGGTGAATGTTGACGCCTTCTTAACTATCGATAAATTCAAAATTCACAAACGGAACAGTTTAGTTTGTCCTTTCATTATAATATTCCATTTTAAACTTTCTAAATGATAATACGGCAAAGAATACAAACAATAATTACAGCCCAAGTGAACTTTCCGAACTTGTAAACTCCTTGAACGCTCGAGGTCCTTTCAATTACGAGGTAAGCAGATTTCCAAGTAGCAACATAAGTTATTTAGAACATTAATTTGAGGCGAAGTTTTACGTTTACACGACCATATGACAATAATTCTGATTAAAGGACAACAAACTATCTTTACCTGTGACCCCTAAAACAATCAATATTCATCGATGGAGTGAGTCGCTAAGCGTTGGATTTGCTCAAGAAAATAAAACGTTATACCGTACCGGCGAACACGTGTTCCCCAAACCGAAAACACATTCTGCAGCGCTGGCCAACTAGATATAACGTCCCTTTCCATCTTATATCTGTCAAGCGTCCAATATTCTACAAGTATCTACGCTCTATAATAAAATGAGGCAATCATCGGGTATCCAATTTATTGAAAGCACAAAATGAATAAGAATTTATAAGTGAGATATTTCATGTGCAGGCTCATTTTACAGGGCCGCAGCAATCTTGGGGCATTGGCATTCAAATTGATGGTGAGGGTACGTTTCACCATTAGAGGGGACTTATTAATTCCCCTTTCGACAGGCCGACCGAGGAGGCAATAAATTCACCTCAACCAAAGGGATGACCAATTTCAGAACATTTACGAGCCACAAATTACGCGACCGCTGAAATATACTGAGCTAGGGACGGCGAGGACCGGCCACGCGGCCGAAGAAAAAGCCCAAATGTTAATTTAATGTTGAGAGCTACACAAAATTGCTTCAATCCTTAACATCAGAGAAATATTGGGCCCGCTCGCGAAAAGGTCCAAATACTAATTTTATGCAGGGCAAATGAGCCGAGGGCAGGGCGTTGAATCGATATTCATTTGGCTAAGCGTACCGTTAATTTTTCCTGGCGAACGATATCATGAATATTACGTATCTACTTAGTTTTATAAGCGCCCTTTCATTATTACTGATACTTTGTTAGCCACAATGTACCTGCTGTGTAGAGTTAACAGCACTTTAACCCTTTATATGTAGATACTGATTTACATACGGTGCCACTGCTGGTGTTAAGTGCGCGGTTATTGAAACATTTCTTTAACCCATGTTTAAGGAATGTGCCGTGTTAGTTAGATATAAATCAATTTTCGAATGAGATTATAAGTATTTAAATACAAGATTGCGTTCCTTTGTCTACGGACAGTTATCTTTTATCCAAATTACGTTACTAAATAATAAGCAGAAATAAAATTGAAAAGAGAAAATAATTTATCATGAAAAATGAAAACACATACAATACATACATGGCTACGTAATGTAGACAATAGAAATGTTTTAAAAAAGGCGAGCGCGAAATAAGTACGTGCAAAACGTAACTCCGAATATTATTCTAACATTAGCGTACATGATGAGAAAATATTATCGCCATATACATAATGCGAAGGTTCGCAGGAGTTATAACGAAAAAAACAAAACAAAACATTCGGCAAGTTTGCGCTTTTAATGTCAGTTTTATTTGTTCGTCGATATATCTGAGCCAGTTCGGGGCGCTGTGCTAGCTAACTGTTTTATCACTTTATTGCATGAGATGGCATAAACTTGTGTAGGAGATACTAATAAAACATTGCTGTAAGGAAAATAGACGTTTGTTTTGCTCATATCTCGATACATACACATAAATGAAATACTAAATCGAAAATCAGGAGAGGTCATGAGACCACGCGGAGAATGTCGGGTCGTGAATGCCAACAATGGCACAGATATGCAAGTAAATATCAAACCCCTTGCTTTAACGTTTATTATTTCTGGAAAGTATTTAAGTTTTTATTCATAAAATTTACGTACAAATGCATCATGTCAGCAATTTCTTTCGTGAACGTTACCTATAAAGTCGTCTAATTACTTCGCTTGAATTTGAATGCCGGTCTAACAATGGAAGCGATTGTCTATCTTTTTATGTGACTTTTAACGAACGTTGAGTTTATAAGTACAGATTCAAAATTAAAACCCTAGTAATCAGAAAGATGTTATTATCTCACAGTCATACATAATATAATGCAACGACTGCAACTGTTCGGGATATACAGCTGGTAACTAAAACATGATATGCTTTTAAAGTACATATTTGCGTACCGCTCACAACGAGTTATATTATGTAGGTTACCCTCTCCAATGTACATTTTTTATTTATATTTCTGCCAGAGAATAAGTTAAGATATAATTTTACGTGAATAACTATTATCACTCTCCCAGGTACCGAGTTTTTGAAATTAGACATCAGAATATATTATCTGGGAAAACAGCAACCTGTTTATTTGGTAAAGCTGTTATTTATAGTGATAATTACCACAGCTTAGTGCTACGCCCCCTATCTGGGATCGTACGTCGACAATGAAAAGTAATGTTCTACCTATTGGCATACTAATTGCAATTTGAATAATTTTCCTCTTAAATTAGATTTAAATGCAATTGTTAGCTCCAAATTACTTGCCAAATCTGCGAAATAATTATAGAGGTATAATTAGATAGATTAATTATATCGTTTACAGGTAGGTTTAATAATTTTGAATTATTTAACAGAAACATCCTAAAGCATTTGGTAAAATTCCAATTACCCTATATAAGTACACGGGTGCCAGAACAAAAATAACTGAAAACACTTTGTAATAACAAACAAAACTTTTGAACATTGACAGGCGTTCAATGTAAAATAATCAGTGAAAAGGATCAATTATTCTGAACAAACAAACGCTGACAATCAATAACAATGAAAACGCAATCCGATAGGAGACATCCGTCAAAAGATATCTCGCAGATTATAAACTGAGTTAAATCATAATAGGATGATCACAATAGTCTTGTCCGTTTATTCCTACATAAAATGGTTCTGGGAGTCGGTCCGGCCCCGCAATATCTCTGTCATGGCTGCCCGCATTCGAAAATTGGATTTAATTAGCCCGCAGTATAAAACCGACCGCCTCCGGCACGCGTGTGTTAAACGGTTACCCTCTACGCCTGCACGGATCTAATCCAACCCTATACGTACGTATATACCTACTTACGTACTTAAATACATATATGGTTGTATCTGTCTATCTGCGGCTCTGAGTATTTGTTTACTCGTGAAGTTGTTTAAGAAGGGATTATTACGTCATTTTTGTGAAGTTCGTGGTTTTTGCTAAATTATCGTTTTGGTATACGTATGATTTTGCTTTTCCCTTATACGAAAATTGTGTATTTTGCGTTCAAATTTACTCACCCCTTAATCCAATAAGTGAAACTGGTAGCACCCTACGTACTCCTTTTCCTAGTTCTGGCTAGTCCAGTTGGAGCACAAAAACGAGATTACTGTGAATCCTTGACACAATTCTGGATTTATTCTCTTAACAGGAATTCCGAAAATTCAATAACCATTTACCCGATTCGCGAATTGAATATTCGAATGTTGCTCTAAGCACTAAGTAAGGGCAGTCCGCATATATATATATATATATATGCGGAGGATATATATATATATCCTCGAAGGGGTAGGCAGAGGCGCACAGTACGGCACTTAATGCCCCTGTACAATGTAGCACCCATTTTTCACTATTTATGGTATGAGTCCCATGTAATACGGGTTGAGCCTATTGCCATATACCGAGCACTACCCTATTCTTCCATACCCTGAGCTGTGCTACTACTGAGAAATAAAAAAAACACCTAGTAGGTAATACTTTGCCCGAGCCGAGAATCGAACCCGATACTCCTTGCACGCGCAGTCGCCTGCAGTCGCACCTGCGACCACTTGGCCAATGAAGCAGTCTACATTATTCAACTATTTACATTTGTGCTGGTGTGTCAGGGAATTCAGAGTTCTTAAATTGTTCATTGTCAAAAATATCAATCAATAAATAATCTGAATACTTAAAGTGTCGACAAGAAGTAGTTTAATACTTAGTCATAAACATAGTTTGTCTTTGTTTGATATACCTAAAGTTCTTTTATGTCGCAAATATTATGAGGTTCTATCTATAGCTGTTCCATGGTGTTATAGTGTCGTAGTTAATACTAAGTTCATTTTGATCACCTATTTGTGACTTTTATTGAGAAGTTCGAAATAGACAATTTTCATAATACTTTTGATCAAATGTATTAAAATCACATATTCCTCAACTTTGCTCACAATTATTATAACACTGAAGCATCACTCATAATGTTTCGATACTTTATTTTAATTTTAGTATTAATACCTAATTCTGGCTATTCAAAATCTCACTTTAGCCACAACTTTAATTACTCCAGTAATTCTTTTCCAATACAAATCTATTTGTTTTCTTTCTTTTTCTTCTTCGTTTATCTCATTTAGTCTATTTGTTATATACAAAATTTCTATGAAAGATAATACGTTTCAAATACGATGTTCACGAAGTTAGCTGCTACATCCGCCAGCTCATTAACTGTGCGCAATCACTGGTTTCCGACCTCTCCCCATATAAATAACGACACTAATGCTACAATGGAAATAAGTGTTATTAAACATTGTTATTAGGAATTATTTTTCTATAGCAATAATATTGAGAATCTATAATATCTATATAACTATATGTATATAATTCAAAAGTAAATGACTGACTGACTGACATAGTGATCTATCGACGCACAACCAACACAGCCCAAACCACTGAACGGATCGGGCTGAAATTAGGCATGCAGTTAGGTGTTATAACGTAAGCATACGCTAAGAAGAGATTTTGATCATTTCCACCCCCAAGTGGGTAAAATAGGGGATGAAAGTTTGTATAAGACTGTCAGTTTTACACCGATCGGGTTGAAATTCGGCGTGCAGGTAAATGTTATAACGTAGGCATTCGCTAAGAAAGGATTTTGATCACTTTCACCCCCAATGGGTTACCCCATCCCCAATAGGGGATGAAAGTTTGTATGAAGCTTTATCAGTCTTACACCAATCGGGTTGAAATTCAGCGTGCAGGTAGATGTTATGACGCCAGCATTCCTTAAGAAAAGATTTTGATATTTTCCACCCCCAATGGGGTAAAATAGGGGATGAAAGCTTGTATTAAACTTTGTCAGTTTTAAACCGATCGGGTTGAGACTTTGCATGCATAAAGCTACTTTGACATAGGTATCTCTTAAGAAAGGATTATGATATATTCCACCCTGAGGGAATAAAATAGGGGATGAGAATTTGTATAAATTTTCTTAGCCATTGAAACTAGAATCATAGAATCTCTTTGAGTTACATTTGGTAAAACGATAATTTGAGACCTGTGAAACGATGTATGATAGTTTATATCACAGAAGTCTCACGGGAACGGGAACTATGCGTTAAAGCTCGGGGACTCTCTATCTCTTAACCACTGAACATATTTTACAGAGATTCGGTACAACAATTAGTCGACAGAATAGTTTTTATAACTCAAACCTTACGGGAACGGGCACTGTACTGGTAAAACCCCTGCGGGATTATTGATTTTTTTAAACCAAAATAAATGTACCATTTATTTCACAATAAATCTCACCTAGGCACTGAATCGATTCTGATGAATTCTGCCAGAAATCATTATTCTACGAGGACGAAATCGCGGGTAACAGCCAGTTTAACTAATAGTATTTATTTTATTTTATTTTATTTTATTCATCTTATTATCGACTTCAAAAAGGAGGAGGTACTACATATGTTTGGCTGGTTGTTTTTTATTCATTTATTTGAGTCCGGTTTCCAAAATTCTTGTTTTTGTTTGAAAGGGTATACTCCCAAGATGGTCCCGTTTCATGAAGTCAGGATCTGATGATGGAATCCTAGGGAAACCGAGGGAAGCTTTCGAAACATGTAGGGGCGAGTAACGCGTCTATTATATTTTTCAATTAGGATTTTTAAACACTACAATTTGATAAGGGTCTGGAGTCGACCTGATGATGGAGCCGACAGATAGTCGAGGGAACTCCTCAACGGTTTATATTAACTACCGTATGTTTGGGCTTGATTAATTTGTATTGATTATAACTTTTCACCTATGTGGATTATGGGTGGAATACGGATCTACGTAACTTTAAACTAAAAATGACAAAATTAAAAAAATAAATTGCGTTTAAAAAACCGACTCCAAAATAACAAACAAATGGTAAAAACTAAAAAGCAAAAAATAACTATTATTAGTACTGATAAGTTACCTACCCACTGATAAGTTAGAAGTCAGTGCCGTTGGTTTTTTTTCATCTAATGTAAGTTTTTTTACAAGGCTTAACGTGAACTATTCGAGTATAGGTCTACTTGTTTCGAGTCACACCGGGATTCTTAGTAATGAGGTGCGGCGACACATGTATTGCAGCCAATTATTTTTTTGTAATATATATTGCCCTATACCCTTTCATTCATTAAATAATATTTAACAGAAACAGAATCTGAACAAAATGGTAAACTAAATCTATAAACCAACCGTTTTCATTTGAGAACTTGTTTACAAACCTGTCAACTTGTGATAAATCTTTCAAACAACCTACATATATTATTATCTTAAGATACTGCACAAAATTCTCTTTGAAGTTTCAAAGGATCTTATAAACTTTCGTAGTGAAATAAAAAAGCAATGGAGCTCCTAGATTAGTTCCATTAATCTTTGGAACCGCTTTTAAACTCGGTGTGCAGTATAATTTTCCCATGCTCAACAGCGCGTGTATATTAACTCTAAGCAAAGACTACCTGAGACTGAAGACATACAGTCTCTCTTTACATAAACGTATATGTTTTTCTTTTTAAATCATATCAGGAACTAATAAATTACAGTGTTAGTATATTTATTTGCTTGCTGCTATAACTACTAAAGTACATGAAGTTGTGTTATTTAGTAACTAACATTATTTATAAAATGAACAGTTGTATTGATTATAATTATTTCATTCACGGGACCATAGGGTCCCGATCATACGAGGCGTACGAGGGCCCGCAGCAACTGCGCAGAGGCCCTTTAGATAACTTTAATCTATATGTAAGGGACACACAAACCGGCGACTATCCCTGTATACACTATGGAAATGCACCCAAGGACAGTCTCCAGTTAGTGTAGAAAGTGTATTGTGGATGATGGAAAAACAAGGTAGGGCTATGGTTGTTATGGACTGGTAAATTGGAAACTATGGATGACTATGGCACCTGCCGAAAAAATATAATTATTACACGTAAAAATGGCACGCGGGCCCCGGGAATAGTTACTAGATATAGTAACAGAGGGACAACGAGAATGTGAGTAGCTGAAGGGTTAAGAAACTACCACCGCTTTCTACTCAGATCATCTGCTCCAGCCGAACCCTCCTGCAACCCTGGCCCACTCGCGACTTACGAATAGTTTCTTAACCTCCAAACAGGATCACTGCTCTCGCGACTCCACTCTGGACGGCCAATGAAGGCAAGCCAGAGGTGGGAAACCTGTTCCTTGTCATCGTCCACTCCAGCTAGCCATTTAAGGCAAGCCGGAGAATAAGAAACGTTGACTTTTCCCTGGAACACTCGGGATTATGGTAGCCCGCGAGGTCGCTAATGCCCGACACCTAGACTCAATGTGCTCTGCAGGCTGATTATAATATTTATTAGCTTTCGGTACTCAGTAGGAAATCAGAAACTAAAATTGTATAACAGAACTATGTATTTTTGACTGTCTCGTTGGCCGAGTGGTCTCAAGTCTTGGGTTCGATTCCCGGGTCGAGCAAAGTATTACTGGGTTTTTTAAGAAAAATTCTCAGTAGTAGTACGGAGTCTGAAATTGTGCCCGGTATATGGCAATTGGTTAGCCCCTTATAACATGGGACTCATAACATAAATAGTGAAAAGTAGGTCTTATATTGTAGCATTCAGTACCGTAATATGCACCTCTGCTTACCCCTTCGGTGATAAAACGCGTGATGTGTATTTCGTAATGTGTGTATTTCAGTTCTATCATGTGTGTTCCTCTTCCTTCTCTTTTTTATCTTCAAGAGTTTTCATAGTTGGATTTCTAGTTTCGAAAGAGTCTAGAGTCCCCGTTTAGTCCAAAACTCAGTCGAAGCTATTCATGTTCATTCGATTTGAATTAGTCTTCGATACAGGTTTTAAAAGGAACTCCTAAAATTGTTAGATCATAAAGACAACTAAACGTGGTCACACTTCTCTACGCATGAACATTATTGTAATTAAAAAAACTGCGTTTAAAAAACCGACTTCAAAAAACCAAAAACTAATAAGAAAAAATAACCATCATTAGTACTGATAGGTTACCCACCCACTGAGGTTAGAAGTCGGCGCCATGAGTTCTATACAAAATTATTCATTATAACCTTAATAGATACCTTATTTACAATTTAATGGCCATTAAGTTAAATCATTATGATATAAGCTTATGGCACCGACTTCTAACCTGGTACTAATGATTTTTTTTTTCTTTTTAGTTTTGATTTTTTGTTTGTTATTAGTTTTTTTGGTTTTTTGAAGTCGTTTTTTTAAACACAGTTTTTATTTTATAATTATAATTTTCAGTGTAAAGCTACATAGATCCGTTTTGTCACTTATAATCTGCATAGGTGCAAAGTCCTCATCAATACAAATTAATCAAGCCCAAACACAAGGTGGTTAATATAAATCGCTGATGAGTTCTCTCGACTGTTTGTCGGCTACAAAATCAGGTCGATTCCAGACCCTTATCAAATTGTAGTGCTTAAAAATCCTAATTGAAAAACATAATAGACGCATTACTCGCCCCTAGAATTTTCGAAAGTTCCCCTCGGTTTCTCTGGTTTCTCGGTTTCTCTCTCTCTCTCTCTCATCAGATCCTGACCTCATGGAAATGGGACCATCTCGGGAGTATACCCTTTCAAACAAAACAAGAATTTTGGAAATCGGCTCACAAATGACTCCGCCATTTGTGAGCCGATTTCCGAACACACAAAAAACACAATCAGCCGAACATAGTACCTTCTCCCTTTTTTGAAGTCTGTAAAAACGGAATGATTAAATAATACATAGTTTGAAAACAGAAGGGGCGGTATCAAAATCTCTTTACCTTAATTAATACATTATTGCGAACGTAGACTACGTAACGTAATACAGTTAACACGTATCGTGAAAATTTTAAACTTGTTACCATTTTCAATGTGAAAAGCACCGTATTACCAGCACTATCACTCGCGTAATACAATTATCTCTGGTTGGTTATAATTTCCAGGTATATGAATGCATTCAGTGGAAAATTAAAAAGCAAGCTGTTCCGAAACACCGGGCCGCGTATGCCCAGCCTCGTAAATTCTTTTACACGTTCCGCGACAATCACGAAAGATTGTTCAATGAAATAAGTTTTGCGACTATCCGTATCTTTTTACTTACAAAACTGGTTTGTTATTTCTCTATTTAACGTGTTCATAAAATAGAAATCGAATTCTATTTCGGTATCGAAAAATACTTGAAACATTCTTTTACTATACTTCAAAAATGACTTAGAAATTCTTCGAAAACATTTAAATGTGGCTTATACGGTGTTTAGGCTTTTTCGCATCGACGGTTTCGATGTTTGCTCTCGACGTTCACTGCGCCCCGACGTCGTTTGGTATAAATAAGGTACTATTTGGGCTCTAACAAAGTTATTTAGTTAGGACAGAACTATAACTAGGGTCTTAGATTGAACAAACCAATTTATCAGCACTGGGATACTATAGTAAACACATTTTACCTTAAATAATTCTAAATATACATTCTAGTATACGTTAAAAGCATTGTTATATAGTAAACGTGACTGTAAATCCGAGATAAAGTCCTAATTCTTAAATCCTAAGTCCTGGCGACGTTGATAAGATTAATCTTAACTAAGTACTGTTCTACTTTATTTGTAGCAACCATTTTGTAGAACGAACGAAAAGCGTATAAACTATTGTTGTGAAGGAAACACAGATACTTACAGTTATTATATTAGCATTGAGGTGTATGGCCTCCTACTGTCTAAGCAGACAAAGCCAAAATACTGCCTATTCATTATTACCTAGAATATAATTATTATAGCAAGCCTACTCACACTAAGTACTTGAGTAACATGATCCGTAGACACGGCTAGGCATGGCGACACTAATTAATCAATTGCTAATCCTATTTACACACCATTATGTTCTAAGTACACAGAAAGTCAAGCAAAGGAGAAGGCCTATACATATTTTATCAGACAATTAACGTTGCAAACGTTTCAATGTATGTAGGTATGTAGCTACAACGGCTTTGATTCCTCGTTCATTAGTAATGGTGTGTCATAATTTGAATGTAAATGTCAAACATTATCAATAGAGATATATGTCTTATGTATTCATTACGAATAGCGGCAATTAATATCTAATTGAAATAATTAGGATTATGTCATACATATGTACAATGGCGTAACCAATTTTGTTAAGCGTTTTATTAGCTACATACTTTCATTGACTTGCGTAACACGACTGAGCCGACTGAGCAAAAGGTAAAAGTTTAGTATGTTATTGAGTTGTACATCCGTTGTATTTTTTTTTTAGGAATAATAGGATAACTGTGGATCGTAAAGGTGCGTAACTGTGCATCTTTACCTTCGGTAGGTAGGTACCAAAGGTAAAAGTTTAGTACGTACATTGTATAGAAAAATATAAAGTAAGTATTACTGCAAACCCACGCTCTTCGTAGCATTGTTGAATAGTTCGATTCAGAAATTTACTTTATATTTTTAACGAAATTTGATATTTAATGTGCATCATCATTATTTTGATGGATCACGGATTCGTATATGTGTGTTTATTTCAAAATTGGATTTATTAATATGAGAAACATAAGACAGGTACAACTACGAGTCATTCATATTTATTGTGTTATTAAATTCTACATTTTGGGAATTCTTGGAAGTACTCAGACGTATGTATGTGAGTAGTTTTTCCCAATAAGCTCGTCCACTCTCTCGAACCCTTCTAAGAAGGCAACATTAATGTTTGCTACTAAAACCAATATATTCCAGAAACCAGAAACATATATGACAAACACTTTTTTGTCATGACTTTGAAGTATATCTACCTATATTTCTAGCCAACTATCTTAAGTACGAGTTTAAATAAAAACATAATTTCTACGAAGATTAGATTTGTTTCGCAGTTCACCGAAAATTCAACATAATCATTTATAGAGGTATAATAATAATAATCAAAACGCTTACAAATTGATACAAATGTGTAAAAGCCAAAGAATCAATCAATTTGTATTCGACGACGTCAAGTGCATTAAGTAATCGATTCAATAGACTGGAATAAAATGAAAGTCAACATTCGCCGTTATTTCCTAGAAATGTAAACAAGAACTTTGGTAGGTGTATTGTGCTAAGTCTACTTTACGAAACAACTTTAGTTACACTTTTCAGCCTTTAAACGTGGAACAATAAACAAGTTTCATATATTCGGAATTAGAAGGGGCATATTACAACTCGTAAAAAAGCACAATAACTATGCAGTAATGAGGTTTTAACATAAGTAGCGTAAATATTTATTTTGTAAAGTACAGAACTTAATCAAAGAGCTAGCAATAATAACAGTCTGAGGACTACTTTTGTATAAGCTTTACAATTTATTTAGATTTTGAACATTGTTTGGAAAGTAGCTGAATTCTGGTTCGTTAGTTGAAGCAGGTGAAATTAAGTACCTATTGAACTTCACTAGACTAAATAAAATGATTAACGTTACACAAACAACATTTACAAAATATTTACTTTATATACTTTAACCATGTTTTCTGATGAAAGAAGACTCCATAAGTTAGTGTTAGTTAGTTACCCAAACATAATGGGTTTTCGAATGATATATATATATATATATATACATATATATGTATATGATATAGAGGGGTCACTCAATAGTCGCTCAACAACTTTTAGTGAAGTTACTAAGTAAAAATTCTCAAAAGTTATTTAGACAACGACGAGGAACTGTTGTGTGTAACTTGTCTATTACTAATTACAGTAGTGCGTCGAAAACTTTCGCTATACTCCATCGAAAATTCAGATCACGAGTCGGAAACAATCAAGATGTTCACGGGATACCAATCGGATTAGTACTGAGTTTTAGTTGGACAGATACATCCGTGGAGTGACTTATCTCTGCATTAATTCTGTTTTCGATGTGGGTCAGTAACTTCGTCATACGTTACCTACGTAACAATACACAGATATCAAGCGTATTCTAATAGAACTGTCTAAATAATCAGGGTATATCATTAATGAATAGTTAATGACAGTAAACAAAAATTGCTTGTTAAACGTACCTATAATCTTGTCAATGATGTGAATGCAATAGGGTTGTCAAAAATGTGCCTAATAAACTTCTATATTAATACAAATGCCTATAGGCAACAAAACTAGTCTAATCCTATTGACTGAATTGAATTTAAAGGCGTATACATATCTGCAGACAATGACCTGACTACCATCTTACATCACATGCCCTGTGACCTAAACACGAAACTACGTCAATAAACGCAGTCCGCCTTCCTGAATCACATCCTGGGTCACTCTATATTATATTTATATACCTAAGCAAACCTTCTTCTTCAATATACACCAGTGTTTATTTATCAGATTTGAACGTTGTTCAATGCATTTGATAGTATGTTGGACTATTTTGAAATGATATTTATTAAAACAAAAAGAAAATTCATATTTATTAAAATGTATCTATTAATTGTACGATTAATAGATACATTTTGTCTGGTTTCTTATAAATATTTTCATCCAAAGGTTGTCTGGAAGAATCACCATTGTGTGATAAGACCACCCATAGTACGCATATTTACTTGAATTGTTAGTTTTAACGTACTTAAATGTGTACAATAAAGCATATATAAATAAAAAAAAGATTAAAACAAAGGTATTGGTTCACAAGGTATCAATCACCTGGCATTCTTTAGCTAAAAGGAACTCTTTCAAACTAACTATTTTTCGTAAACAGTCATATAACTTCCCGACATTTAACCTCATAAAAGAAATTCAAACTTTATCGCATGCTAAACGAATTTATCTTACCTTATAGTACGGTTCCTCGTAGCGAGTGCCCTTAAGAAAGTCATAGAATATGCAAAGAGGCAGGACCATTATGGCCGGCTCTTTGCACAGAGTGGCGGCTGCGGCGAACGTGAGTGTCCCCGCCAGCGTCAGCCACTGCAACAGTTCACCTGAGTCCTCACTGACACCACCACTGAACTGACACTTAAGTCGCACTGCGCCGTTAACCTCACAAGCATTCAACATCTTCATAGGCCCCGCTTTACTCGCCTTTAACAGCTTACGAACATTCATCATTATGTGCTGTACCAAACTATGGCAACTCAGTCTAAACGGCGGATCGTTAGACGTGATTTGTCGTCGCATCAGATTGTCTTTTACTAGCTGCCGACATTGTTTCTTGTGTCGTTGCTCACGCAGTCGTATGTGCTCGCTGTACAGAAGGAAACTCAATAGAAACAAATTGCACGCTGCCAGATCTGCTCGACCCACTACTCCGGCTACTGCCTCAGTGTGTATTGGATGTGCAGCAAATACGATGCCAGTGACGGCAGTTCCCACTCTCATACAGGATGCTGGCAAGAGGCGACGTGCAGTCACGACAACTAGCGCTGTCGCTGTGCAGTGGAATATTACGTTGAGGAAGTGATAACTCCACGGTTTGAATCCACTGAAAGCATAATTGAGTCGATATGTAGCGACGCACAGCGGCCTGTACGAGCCGTGAGAACCAGGGTCCGTGAGCGGTGTTCCCCAGAAATCGTTTTCAAATAACGCGTTAATAGGTGTGTGCCCGATGACGTCCGGATTGGAGAGAATCGCCCGCCTGCGAAATAAAAAAACACGTTAATTTTTTTTTTCTTGTTGAGATTAACAATATTAAGATTAAGAATAAAGATTTATTCACTTTATAAAATGATGATTTATAATTGTGTTGTTACATAACATTCTCATTTTAATAACAGCACGTATGGTAAATGTAATATTTTCATTGATAGTTGTAATGGCGGAATATAACTAGACCACAGGACATCAATAATTGTGAAATTATTTTGCATACTTTTAAAACGGGTTACTGTAGTTGTCATAATACACAGGTTGGAAATATTACTATCGGCACAAAATAAAACAATGTATATTATTATTATGATAAATGCTTCATTTGAATATAATTGTAAATAAACAATGATAACAAATAAAAACAAGCAAATATTCTAACCTTAGTTTTAATAAATTCGTTTCAAGTGCAACGAATTGCTATAGAGCAATTTGTAGACTGTCAAGGAACCAAGTAATAAGTAAGTAGGTATCTTGACGACCAGTGCCTCCGTATCGTATATTTTTCATCAGCTTTGATTAAAAAACTTTGCTAAAGCAACTTTTCCCAGCGCAGCTACCTTTTAATGAAATATAAAAGATCAATACCGAACATATTTTTTACATCCTGCGCCAATCTGAGAACATTATTGCCGGTGTTATAACGGAGGTTTTCCAAAGTACGCGTTCTCTGTTATTATTCTTTTTTATCAGATTAATTTCAATTAATTTTTAAAGTAGTAGTAGTACAAAAAATTATAATGATATGCATTTTAATTTTTCATTTAATTCATTTTTCATTATATTTATTTTTTTGTAGGGAGGCCATTGCCCTGCAGTCGGACGACCATGTTAAAAATAAAATAAATAAATAATAATTATTTTAACAAGATTATGTCACCATCAAAAGCCGTACGTATATAAGGTATCTATAAATATCAATGCTGCAACAGGTAACTTAACAACATGCCACGTTCAATATTCAACGATGGTGTTTGAAAATGTAATCTTTATTGCCTCATTATAAAACCTTTTAGAAAAGATAACATGTTTACATTAAAACTCGTAATTCAACATCCCCAATCTGTAAGTGCCTGCTATTAATTTGTACAAAGTAGACGCAATAAGGGATTCCAACTTTTATTTACGCTACACATCAAAATTTAATACCGAAGAACAAATTCAAACAGCCGTCCCTAACTGCTTAATTTAAATAAAATATTACCATCTTACCTGGTCGGGCACTCGCTCATCGGCGCCGAATCCGTTCGATGTTTTCCCGAACGATTGGCCCTGTGCCCTCGACCGTTCCCTCTGTAGGGTGCCTCAATACCCACTTTATAATGGACATGTTTTAACGTACCGATTTCTCCTCTCAAATTGATTTTGTCAACCGTGTTTTGATGTTTTCCGGTTGATGTGTGAAGCACCCGAGTGAAACCGGATAAGTGTCGGAACGTACTGACCTGTGCTATCAGTCAAAAGCTTGCCAGTAATTTGGTTTGTTTTAATAATATTTATTTTTTTAACTTGATGCAAAGGAAATTATTAACCAAGTGTACGTCGGAAACCCTATCGGATGGTATTGGCAAGCGGGGATCTTACCCGGGCACATTTTCACAGTAGAGGAAATTAAAAAGTCAGTGAGCGCGTTTATGCCAGGGCCTAAACCAACCACGTGACTTCGTTGCTTTTACTTTTTTAATCCGATGTTATAAATACGTTTTGAATTTAAACATGATCAATTTTTTTAAGTCATTTGAAAGTCTTTCTTTTTCTGTCATAAAATTCTAATGCAGAACAGTCAAGTAGGGGCAATTCAAAAAGAAATAACTCATGTAAGGACAGCGGCTACCTGCACATACACAAAGCACTCATCCCTTTATCTATTGATCCCTCATGCATTTTATTCGTTCGTTCTAGATTTGGTAGGGAAAGCCGGTGAAATAGCCGATTGAATAATATATTTTTATGGGACCAAAACCGTGCTTACTATGCGAAGAAGGAAAAATCATCTCTAACAGTCGCCCATTGTATTGCAAATTGTGAGTAAGACGCCTTTTCCTTCACTTATTTACATAAAAAGTTCTCCGAGTATTTTGTTCCTAAATGACTTTCGTTTTGCACTTCCTCATTTCTGTTCTTAGAAATATATTTCTGTCAAATGTGGGATATGCGCGTCTACAAACTAACGTGGATGAAAATACTTAAAATAAAATATGTCGTAAGAAAAACAGAAATTCAAAGGAAGTTTACGATTAGAACTGTTTGTTAGGGAGTTCTGCTAAACCAGGTATGATCTGGTTTTGGATCGTAGGAATATAAACCCTTCATATTATTTAATTCCGAAAAGTACAGTGTATGTACTGTTTATGCAATTAAAATAAACATGGGTACATACTACCTCTAGATACTGAATTGATTCTGACGATATTAGTTACCGTAGAATATCTCTTGGTAGAGACTAATTTAAAAGCCCAAATTCTGCCAGAAGTCATTATTCTACGTGGACGTAGTCACTGGCAACAGTTAGTATAAAATAAATCACATTAAGTATTTCCTGCTATATTACTAAATATTTTAAACCTTATCAAAAAAGGTATCGAGAGCAAAAGGTTATCCAAGGAAATTCTCAGCTGAAACTACATATTCCTCGCATTTTGTGCAAGTCACACAAAGGACGTGGGTCCATAGTTATTCTCAACATGTTACGACGTGGTGAGCAGCCAACATTCCGATATTTTCTTACAAGCTTACGTTTTTACGTTCGACGCCGACACCGGTACCACGCCTCATAATAAAAATGAAAATAGAAATATTGAATACCTTAGTTGGCTCCGGTTATGGGCGTTTTCACTTTATGACGCCAGCGATTCCGTGATCGGTACTGCCGCGTTTTCACATCAACACGAAAATGATGCCTACATAATAATATATAGGTACTAAAGTATTGTATATAATGTTTACCTAAAAAGGTTTTTCCTCAATTACTCGTAAACTATTTTTCTACAAAATATTATTGACTTATTTTCTATCAAAAACATCCGACGTTGTTAATAATCCACAGTTTCTTCATTTATCAAAGTCAAGACAATAATGTCTATAATCACAACATTTAATTATCTTAACCGTTCCTTTTGTCAAAGAAAATCTTATTCCAATATCTAAGCTGAACATTTTACGTCTTTTCAATATCACATATAAGATGAGTGTATCAATCTATGTACACGCATCAAATAAGGCTGAAATAGCAAAATACGTAATCCCTTACATTTTATATCAAAGCCTATCCTGTAAAAATATTGGCCTATATTGGTTTTCATAACCATATCGATAAAAAATACTCGCGTCCCTAGTAGAATCGAAACTAAGATTGAGATAAAGTTGGGGATAGTAAGGAACTTTTTGTTGGGAGAGTTGCGGGCAGCTGTGCACAGTCGTCACGTAAGCCCTCAATTACGAAACACTGGAGCGGTTTTCGACGAGCTCTGATCCAGAGCAAAGTTTATCGATTCTATCACGATTATCGGTTTGGAACGTTTCCACAGAGAAAATTAGCGGTGTCCTCGAAATACTTATGCTTTTCCAACTTTTGTATTATTGTGTTTATGTATACTGCACTTGACACATAACAAAGTACTTAAGTGCTTTTCGACAGGTGCCTTCTACATCCTCGATACTGTTATTAAGTATCTAAGGAATCATTTGGTTTCTAAAAGTAAGAAAGTAACCTATTAAGGAAAAGAATTTTGCTTACTTAAAGTAAATTTTTCACTGATGATAAAGTTTTGACCGCACTAATATTGTTTTAGGCCACTTGGTTCAAAGAAGTATAAAGTATAAATCAAACACAATAATGTGGCTGCCCTTATACCCTCAGGGACAATGGGATCAAAGGAGAATCTAAATTATTCAACATGGCCAGGGCTGGGCGTTCGCCAAATAGCGAGTTACCTTTTTACAGCTCCTTCGATCCTCCAGGGAGCCTTATTTAGGTGTTAATTGGTGGCATTCCTCAAGAGGATTGGTAGTTCTTTTTATGTAAAAAGTTGAATGATACGATACGAATTTTATATAAAAGTTTTATGTATTGTTTCAGAAATATTTCCGTCGAAGCTTTTTCTGAAAAAAGACTTTCTTAAAACCATTTCTATTTCTATGAAAAGCTTTAGCGACGTCTTACTCTAATTTTTTTTAACTCCGTAAGTACACCAGAAAAGAAATTTGTATTTTATGAGTTTTAACTTGTATGTATAAATTGGTGTGAGATAATAAAATTGTAAGTCTCGGATTTGTTACTCATAACATAATTTCATCACGCCTTTTATCCTCGAAGGGGTAGGCAGAGGTGCACATTATGCCACTTTACTATGTAACACCCACTTTTCACTATTTATGTTATGAGTCCCATGTAATAGGGAGTGAGCCTATTGTATTTGTTACTCAGTTAAGGTTATTCAAAAAATACGGCTACTTATGGACGTGCTCTATCGTAGGCCGCATCATCTCTTACCAGCTGACGTGATATATATGAAAAATAATAATATTTATTTTAATCCAATAATGTTTTACAGCTTCAAAGACCATAACGTCGAAAATGAAGTAACCAACATACTTAAAAAATCCTTGGGAAACATGTTTCAATAAAATTATTTGACATTAAAATCATAAAGAACGATTTCCCTTTTCATTTCAATCAAAGGTCATGTACTAACTCTACTAAACGGTGAACAAAATCAATAATTGACGAAATTTATCGATAATATTTATAAAGCTATGACTCTAAGAAACGTAAACATACGTAGGCAGATTTTACGCACCTTAAAGGTTTCTGCTTTACATTTATGAAAGAACCTTTTAACCAAAATCAGAACTGAAATAAAATAAATTAAATTAAAATATTTTCGTCACGACTACCGTTGACTTTTTAGACCAGACTGTTCTCAATGACCGATAAAAATAAAAAATTGAATGGAAAAGCTTCGCATCTACATTATTGTGAATATTGAATAACAACTCGGCTATAATTGTTGAGAAATTGTAAATGAGAACGGACAAGGGTTTCTAAGCTTACTGAATTCCGAGTACTAAGGTTGCCAATAGGCAGAGTTAGTAGTAAAATAACCTTCGTCCAATGAGCGGTGAATTCATTTCATTAATTTTCTGCCCATTATTCACATAAATTCAAATTGTTTTACATAACATCACGCCTTTTATCCCCGAAGAAGTAGACAGAGGTGCACATTACGGCACTCAATGCCACTGTAATGTAACACCCACTTTGCACAATTTATGTTATGAGTTCCATGTATGTAATAGGAAGTGAGCCTATTGCACATACTAAGCACTATTCCAGAAACCGTGCTTCTACTGAGATTTTTTTAAATACTAAAAATACTAGTACTACTGGGAGTACATTACCCGACCCGGGAGTCGAACCCGAGACGCCTTGACCGGCAGTCGCACTTGTTGCTTTTTGATTTTTTCTCTTTACTCATCTAAATTGCTGATTAGATTTTTTTTATTTGATGGGCCGACATTTGACCACTATCTCGCCTGATGATAAGCGATGATGTGGTCTACGATGAAGCACGTCGTCCCATACGCAACCTATTCATTCGAGCCTTGAAGACACCCAGGTACCCTTCAGAAAATAGAAACTCTGGCAAAGAATTCCACTCCTTAGCAGTATGCACAAGGAATCTTGACGAAGGCATTAAACTATTCCTTTAACATTTGTTATTATTATTTTATGTGATATTTATCGGACTACTTTTACCAGCATGATAATAATTATAGGCGCACCTAGCTAAAGAGCCAAAACTGAGAAAAACATTTCAATTATATTTGTAAGTATTTTTGCTTGTAAGTTTTAATTTGAGACAAACATTTTTACAATTTGTACAGATGGGCTATCAACTCATTTAAATTTAACGTTCCACTTACTTCTTATACCTAGGTACTTACAAAAAGTCTAATTTTACAGACTCAAATCATTAACTCTATCACTAGAACACAAACATAAATTATTTTGGCACTGTTACCAACGAATACTAAAAATGTTGATCCACGATTTTGTTATATTAAAACCATGCAAAAATCCCCAATAAAACAAAAGTTACCATTGGCTTACCTGTCATCATAAACGAATCCTGCATCCAAGGTGTTGTAGTAGAGCAGAAAGCCTAGCAGCGAGCTAGCTGCCGTCACCACGAGCTCCATCCTCGCTAAGATATCTACATCGGGGTCCCCCCACCCCTCTGCAACAAACATGCACTCATATTAGTTATACGTTTTCAAACCAAAGCCCCGCCCTCTTTGGCAATGCACGACTAATAGGTATTTAACTGGGTACAATAGAAGAACTTGTAGCCTGTAACGCATTCTATTCTCCAGCCTATCACATTCAACATATAATTGGCAAATAACCTAAAATGCGTCTGGTGCTTAAGTGGCTTAAGAACCGCACGCATTTTAGTGATTTTTATAATCACACAAAGCATAATTAAAAATGCTTATAATTAAGAACACAAAATTCATCCTTATAAATAAATGCAAATATGTTTATAATTAGTGTTTATCATGCCACTCTACAGCACTCATATGTATAATATAATTAGGTACGTAAACAGAGAAATGAACTTTAAAACTTATTCCACACCTATCACTCGGCCCGGTTTATTTCTACCCGAAACAGTTCCAACATTACAGAGCTGCATTCAAACGTTTATTTAAAACTTATTTGATTCCTAACCTGAATTAAAACTCAACACATTAAACATGTTCTCTATTTAGCGGGAAACGTATTCTCGTCACGTCATCGCATTAACTTACCTACGCTAACTATATGCTGAACAGACTTTTTAATTATTAAATGGATATTTAAAACGTTTGGATTTCCACTTACATTTGCGCGAAATATTATTTCAATTAAGCTGAATACACGGTGTGAATAACGAATACGTATTTGATACAAACAAACATGACAAAAATATGCTGTCTGTATAGGAATATGGGAGTAACACGGACTTGTGCGAGTATAATAAATTCACGAGGTTTGCTTCCCTATTGTATTTTGTGCGATATTTAGGTATAACGCAACCAAATTAAAAAGTCATATTTTTATTGACTACATTATTATGAGTAACAATGTATTTTTGTTGGTTTTCCCAGTACGAAATAAAATTTAATGCTACTTAAATTATTCACAATGAACGTACGTCTACGACCCCGGGCTTGCCTTCAATATTTTTGAAAGTATCGAAGACTTTATGATTGGTAAATTGATTGTGAAGATTAATCTTATGTCTATGTTATTTTCTAATACCGAACCGAATTTTGTTTTATTCTTAGCTTATATACATTGGAGTCATACATAAATTATTTTAAGTGCCGTAAATTCATATTATAGTTATTGCTTTATAATGTTTTAAGACTCTTTTCATAACCGCCCCGCACCTGGAAATATTTACGTCATTTCGTACTTAATTCGACATTAATAAAAGCTCAAACCAAATCACGATTATCAAAATTCAGTTTTGATTTGTAATTAACTAGTTTGAGTACCAAAATGTTTTTTTTAATCATTCGTGAAAGTCCTTTCTAAGAGACCTATTAAATCGTGGAGCCAATCAATGTTATGGATCAGGGTTTTCCTGTTCAGAATTTATATCCATTCATTATAACATTTTAAATAATAATTTGCTTCGAAATTACAGAACACCCAAACTGTATAATTTAGTTTTAAACAATCCTATTACGTCTATCGTATTAATTGGATTGTGTGTCTATTTCATGTCCCAATTAAGGTTTAGTAAAATAAAATATCAGTCCGAATACGAACACTTCGTATCTAATCCGACACAATTTAGTTTGGAAATTTGTGCACGGCGCGATCGTTGTCATGGAACACAGTTCATGTCACCACGGCTGTTGGCCGGTCCGGATGTTGCCATGCCGGCGACGCCCGGCAAAAGTTACTATTTAGTTTCACCAGATGTGTATTCTAACTAATTACTTTTTCATTTCCAAACTCGAAATAGATAAATGTAGCTGGAACTCAAATGTACCACTTTGCAGGATGATATTCTATATTTAACTTTATATTCAGATTATCTATTGCAAATGGTATTTGTTATTATAAGTTCGTACTAAGATCGACAAAAATTGTACGATCATACTTGAGTAGTGTTGTATGTGTAATACTCCCTTAAATCGATATTGAAATTCATAAGCAAGCATCATTCAAATTATGTCTTAACGTACTTCTTCGAAACAAGGACAAACATTGACAATTCCAAATCGTACCCGCCATAACTTAGAAAAACAAATATATTTGCTTTGTCTTTATTTGTTACATGTGTAAAGGGATACATCTGTAGTAGAATAACGGCGCAATGCTTATATTCCGTCCGTATCTGCTCTTTATGTATCCCAAAAGCGCTGTCGCACGCAAACGCAGGGGCTTTACGCATAGAAGACGTCTCGTAGGCCTATCCGACGGCTCACAGACGACCGCCGACCGTTCGTAAACAATGCGTCAGTGGGTTGCTTTATTACAGTTGTCAAGCATTACAACGTTGTTCATTTTATCTCTGGGACATGTCGACGAGCTGTTTAGCTGTTCGTAGTGTTTGTACTTCTGCTAATTGAGCTACAGCGCCTTTCCTGTTTGCCATAGTTTTGTGTGAAGAGGACTGTTCCAATTCATGACTTAGCACTTTTGAATTATACACTTGAACAAATCTTAGTATCTTGCCTAACAACATAAAATTACGTAATTTGGAATCATATGAATACCAATTTTGTTAACGTTCAACAATGATAAAGTAAAAGTAATTTTTCATCGAAATCATACACGTATTTTACACAACGATTATCTTTTCAATTTCAATACCATTCAAAGAACGTTTTCCACAAAGACGCATTCCATGTATAGGTAGCATGAAATTAAATCGTAAAAGAGAAAATTTTTCCTCACCGTGAGATGTCCTTGAATAGCTCTTTAAAGTAGAACAAACATATTGTGGTACACGTTTTTTTGTATTGATGCTTTGATTACGAATAATAGCTCCTGAAATGTCCCCAATCCAATGTCCCCGCCCGGGTGACGCGAGAGGGAGTAACAGACTCTTTCTGACTAAAAACTACCTCGTTCCTACTCCTGCACTTCGAGCTGGAGCCACTTTTTTTTAATGGCATAATCCGGTAAACGAGCAGACGGATCACCTGATGATAAGCAATCGGCGTCGCCCATGGACACCTAGAAAACCAGAGGCGTTACAAGTGCGTTACGGGCTTTTTGGGGATTAGTAGTTTGAGGATCGTTGGGGATTCAGGGATTAAGGAGATTGGGGAAGGGGAGGGTAATTGGGCCTCCGGTAACCTCACTCATACGACGAAACACAACGCAAGCGTTGCTTCACGTCGGTTTTCTGTGAGGCCGTGGTATCACTCCGGTCGAGCTGGCCTATTCGTGCCGAATATCTGAAATATTTATATTCGAAAATCCACGGCTCCGTATCGGCATCAGCTCTATCTGTGGTGGTCTGAAGGCTCCTTGAGGCGCGCGCGGAACGCAGCACGCCGTACGCTCGGGTCTGGATCTGCTTGGGCGGCAAGTCACCCGTGCTCGCTGCCCGCAGGTCCCCGTGCTTACGGTGGCCGAAGATCGTCTCGCGATCCCCGACGCGACCGATCCCGAAGATCGTTTTGCGACGGCCACGGACCGCACAACCCCCGCGTACAACCTCTGGCAGGAGACACGTGGCCCACCGAGATTCAGTAGGAGGTGCTTAAGCGCAGCCCCCGTTCATTTCAACTTAGAAGCCAAACGTCGGAAATACAGTACAAATTACTTAGAATAATATTTTGGCGAGGAACAATAAGATTTTTATACAATTGGCTCATCCATCTCATAACGCTAATATATTAACTTTCAGATATCAATATCTATTTCCAAAACACACTGACTTACTAACGCAAAAGATTTGTTTTGTTAAGAAAGTAATCCGGAAAACTAGTAATAACTTTGTTTCATTTGTTATGTCGGAATGAAGCAGCCAATCGTGCAGAGCAAATAAAGCGAACTTTGTGGAGCGAAAATAGACAAAGGATCAGATACAGGTAAATAACTACGCATGACTTGGGCAGAGAAAGCAGTTCCAACGTTTCGTTTAGGGCTGCCACGTACAAATTACCCCCAACGTGTTCGCAATAATTTACTTATTGCCAAATAAATATGCAAATTGCCAAGCGCTCCTGGATTTTTAAATATATCCATCGGAAAGTGATAAATTACTTTCTTAAACAAATTTTCCGCCCCGCTTTCCCGACGCGATACGTCGACACTTGCGGTTTGCTTGAAAAAATGTGTAATCGATTAAAAATCAAGGCTCGAGTTTCAGAATTTATCGTCGATTTCGGAACATGTTACTGTTGGTTAAACAATAAGTGGATACAGGGAGAGATCGCTAGTATTCACATTTTGCCGTTACATCGCGTCTTTCACACAAGATTAACGCTCAATTCAAAGGTGAACACCATTTCAAAAGCTATAAATTTCTCCCCGTGGCTCGTTTCACCCGCGAGAACGCACAAATTTATCGGAAATTAGTATCTACTAGAAACTCCGCCGGGATGAATAGACACAACGTTTACGAAAGCTCAGCTCAATTTATTGTTACCTACTGACTCGAGGTTGGGAGTAAACGAAAAACAAATTCGGAGCCCGCCTCACTGACTCAGCAAACCGAAATACAACATACATTATTTAAGTATGATATTTTGATACTTTTGCGGTTACCCGCTCCCTGGTACCGGTTCGTTTGGTTTACTCGCTACAGACTTGATAATAATGAAACTTACCTACATTACAGTGGAGCTCATTGAAATGTGGCATATGACTTGCGTGGGAGGTGGCCTCATTGAAATGGAGAAGCGGTTGTGAAGTCTTTCTAGCGAATTGTCTTAGAAAACGGTACCCCAAGGGATTAAAAGTGATCCATAATATTCAGCGTTACTGTAAAATCATCTCTATACTCACCGTCTTAAGGGGTATCCGAAACAAAGTAATGGCGACATTAATTACCTTTGGTAAGTAGTTACCTTTACTAATGCCTTTTACTATTAGTAGGATCACAAATCTTACGCTGATACAATCAGCCAGGAAACCACTTTTCCTTGATTTCATAATGATGAATGTTTGTTGTTCTTGAATGTGTCCTTCTGGATTTTTCTACCTCATTGCGTATTTCTAACTAAAACGAATCGTACTACAAAGTCCTTATAGTATTGTTTCGGGACAAAGCTAATTACAACTGCGTATTTTATTTTAGAAAAGAATGATTTCGCGTAATTATTATGTTATATCAAAACGATATCAATAGTCAATTATCTGTGTTGTGTATGTAAATTTGTATATTTGTGATGCACCCACGGACTACGGACACAAGAGTGAGTGTCCCCACATGAGGATTTAGAACAAAAAAACGCCAGATAAATTTAACTGAGGAACTTTGAATACTTGCCCATTCTTCCATACTAGAAACTGTCGAATGAAAATGTCAGCTAATATTGTTTAACTTTAAAAAGAAAACTTATGTTAACATCGTCAATTTATAATAAGTTGTATTACGTCAGCTTTTAAGAGGACAACATCAAAGGACTTTGCGACTTCGAAAGTTTCTTCTTGCAATTTAACAAAAGTATGTTCACAATCGTTGTTACATCGGATTATTTTAAATTAAAACTTATTTACGCATGCGCTTGAAAAGTCATTCATACAGTGTAGCTACGCTACCGGCTAATTTCTTGACATGAATGTGTGAAATGCAATAATGTATTGCAATGCTTTTGTTGTTTTTAGAAAAATAGTCTATCACTTCCTACTACATTTTAGTTACACGTAAATGATAAATCATTTTACTTGTTAAAAAGATTCACTGTTGTAGAAAGTCTATAGGCTTATGTTATATAGGTAGTTCACATGGTATCGAACTATATAATCAAATCTAATTGATTTAGATACAACAGAAATTGGCATTGATTGCTTAAAAGCGTATATTTATTTATTTTTAACCGACTTCAAAATAATATTATCTCGCGATTGGCTAAATCTATTTTAATGCGGTTTTCAGAAATGTCTTTGTTACACTTAGAAGACGGTTAATTATTTATTTATTATTAATGTACGAATATATTAATAAACTGACCTCAAAATAAGAGGGGTTGAAGTAAATTTTTAAACGTATGTTTATAAAGAATTATTTAACTCTGAATTTATTTATCTCAAAGAATTTTGCAGATGCGAAAAGTCTTAAACTAATTGTTAAGTACAAACAAATGACTTGATATAATAGTAGGTATTAACTGAATGTGAACCATATTTAGATTTAGAGATGGGAGCGTGACGTCTTTGATCGTCATTTGTTTTTAATTTTGCAGTATTCTAAAGGCGGCAATAATTTGGACTTAAAAAAAGAACACGATATATTTCCCTCCTTGTTGTTTTGGGTCTGAAGTCATTGACACGTCATTTGTTTTTTGGCACTGTTCTAAAGGCGGCAAAAATTCGAATTTAGAAAAAGAACTCGATATATTTACTTCCTTGTCATTTTTAGTCTGACGTCATCGATATGTCATTTGTTTTTATTTTGCACTAGCTAGTGCAGCTAGCTAGCTGTTACAGTGAATAGTTCCTTAATGATGTTTCGTTTCATGTTACATTACTAACAGAACATGTCAAGACCAAAAATGTACGTCAGTCCAGAAGTATTCGAGTTTTTAGACTTATGAACGAAGGAATTGATTTATAAAAACATCTATTTAGTTTTTTAAACTACGAATTTATTAAAAACTGATTTATCTGACGTTATTATCTCAAAAACATTAATATGACCTGAGGATTGAACTTAGGACATTATGCTCACCACTAAAAGTCAGGCATAAGACAAAAAGCCAGTCACCCAAAGTATTTGCTCTGCAAAAATGGCTGTGAAATATTTTTTCTGAACAATAAACTTCGGATCATAAGCAAGGAGATAGAAACCTGGCGATCGCACTTTTTATACTTTGGACGTGGTCGACGGCGTTTGTCATCTATTGAACATACTGTACATAAAATATAAACAGCTTTACATTCGCCATCGTCTCCTAGTGACCCTATAAGAATTTCCAGCTGTCCACGAGAAATAACATTTTTACGATTCTGTAAAGTAAACCGTCCGGGTTATGTCTTATAAATTTTACCACGCCGCGACGCTCTACCTTCCTTGAAATGGTTGTCCGAGAATATTCCCTTATAATCAAAATATAAGATCAATATAAAGCCAACAAAGGATCTTAGAGAATCTTGGTGTATTCATCAACTTTTGATGACAGTTATTTATAATTCTGATTATATAAATGGTATGTTGTTCGTACAAAGCTAATTGATATTTACTATTATGCGTATAGAATACGGTCTCACAGAATGAGCACAATTTTTTTAATAAAACAAAAGTACTAATACAGTACGACTTATGTCATCTCTTTTAGCAATTATGATCTAAAACATATGGGAAATTACTATAATTCTTATGTTAGAACGGGATCTGATAAAAGATACATATTGATACAATTTTCCAGTCCCTCTACCTTGGTCATATATCCGTTTACGTATCCACGGCTTCGTGACATTAATATAATATTTTCATTCATTTAAGATAAAAAGCTAACGTCGCAAGATAAGGAAAATGAAACAAAGGGAACATATAGAATATTATGGACGAAGTATATTGCAAGTAGTGACGTGTCTCCTGTGCTGGTACTGCTGTTACACAATCTCGTTGGATCGGGAATGTAATGAATGTGCGAGGTCGTTGACAGTTGAAAGTCGTCGAAATTTCGCCGATATGACGGATAGAAGCAGGCTGTAAATTTTATTTCCGTGAATAATAAAAATGAAGCGAGTCTAACAATCCGTACAAAGTGGTGCAATCATATTAATTACATTAGCCGCCAGTACTGATGCTGATGCTGCCGATGGCGTTTAATTGAAAAATGACAAAAGTGTAGCTCCATTCACAATACACGCTCGTATTTTTAATGTTGAGAACAAAATTGTTTTGTAAAACGAAAACAAATAAGTGTGATTGGAAAAACAAATTGGCGTGAATAATTTTTACACTTGCAATTTTTTTTTTTTAAGCTGGGAAAATCATCGTATGACTGCTCCCGCCTGGGTGGGGCGAGAGGGAGTGTCAGACTCTTACTGACTAAAAACCACCCCGTACCTTCTCCTGCACGTCGAGCCGGAGCCCCGGTTACCCGTTAGGTTCTCCGCGACCGCAATTATTGTATAGAATTACTATGACAACGACATTTTTTGAGTATATGGTTGTTGAAATCATTCGTGGGCCCTTTTTTTACCCGTGCTGGGAAAATCAGGATGGATCTGATTTATCTTCTTTGCAATTTAGATGTCCTGCTATTGGTTTCATATTGATTTCAGTATTCTACATATTTTTACTATGTACGTACGTGATTGGAAACAAAATGCCTGTTCCTGAAAGAACGTTTACGTGATTTCCTTCAGATAACTTCAAAACTCTTATAAAAAGGTACAGGCGTACTGTATCATTTCATTCCAAAATTAATAAGGGAAAATCGGCAACTCGTATTTGTCCCGAAACAAAACGAGTCCTACACACTAGTCGTATTACCGGTCATAAGGTGGGGTGGTTCTTATCTAATTTAGCTTGGCAGGCCAGATAATCCAAGAAGCAATAGCTGGCATAAAGACGAGAGGAATGGAATACCGGCCCGGCGGAAGGTATGCAGGTACCTATTGTAATTTCTCTCCCGGCTCGCCCGACCCTCGCGTAGGAATGTTGGTTGTTTATACAACGTACGTAACCTGCTATTGATAAAAACCTGATGAATTATGGAAAGAAGTATGCTTTTATTTATTGCTTATTAAATTAATCCTGTTTCTTGTGTTCAGTTCTTATTTTTGTGTGAAAAGTGACTGTAAAAATCAGTTATTACAGTCTATGTACTAACTAACCCTAACCTATACTTCACACTGTCTTCAAATGGTTTTTGTTAGATATAAAATACGATTAGTAAAAAAACATGTACCTATAATGTGCATTCTTATCCATGTGAATCTATAATTAAATTCAGTTTGAAACAGAAATGTAAAATTATTTGTACAAACGAATAAGTATATAATTTTAATAGATGTCTCTTTTGATTATATTATTTTAATACTCTGGTGCTAATTAAAAAATATTTTTTATGAAAATCACAAAATAAAAATAATTATATTTCTTAGACGAACTGTAAAATTCTATCAAAAGACTTTTCTGTATTCCAATCTTGCTAGAAATAAATCATGTTTGTGTCTGCACTCTCTACAACCATTCCAATTCTCGAGAAGCAGGAATGCCTTCCTTAACTTGTAATTTTTACTATTGGAAAGCCTTTATTTTTGTATTGAAACATTTTTATCTTTATTTTATCTCTACTTTATTGAATTGCCTTCAAATACTTTCTTTGGAAAGCCATTTCACAATATTTCTGCTTTCTTGAGCATTATATTTCAGTATAAGTACACATTTTTGTTTAAAACCTCGATAATTATATTTTACAAATATCTTGCTCTCAACAAATAAATATCTGTGCTAATAACTAACTCATTACCAAACAATGAAACGAAAATACCCTGCGAAATCAAAGATTAAAATATCTTCAGCCGTACAGCTATTTATATAAAATCTTTCTCCTAAAATACGATATATAATAACAGGCTACAACGTGAAATTACGGATACTATTAAGTTTGTAAAGCGGCAAAATCAAAACATAAACAACGAAATTCGACTTGATGCAAATGACAACAAACATTTAAATCGATTGTCGATAGCCATTTGGTTCGGTGACGCTCTAATCCCATTCCACGTGAAACGTTAAAATAAAGTTCCATATCATTCGAGGTTATGAGATACCAGATGGGGTGACGACCGTCCCTGAAACCCATCCAAAAGGTGCCAATACGACAGGTATGCCAAATCTATATCTTAAACGTTTATGTTATCATCCGCTATGAACGTCTACGAAACTGCTACGAATTGGCTACGAATGTGTTCGTAATTTACACTTGCGATATTCGCATTCCAACTTTGTGCTACGAATTTCATAAATGATTTTAAAGTGTAAGTAAAATACGGTTCGTTTTGTGTAAATGTTTAATTTAAATGATTTTCATTAATGAACCGATGATTTAATTAATATTATTTGAATGTGTCACCTACAAACCCGGAATACATTGAGTATATCCAGTCCCTTGTTTATTTAGATCCAAGAGAATATGTTTTCGAATGGTAACTATTTGAAAATATTATATTTAAAATAAAATGAAATTGTATAATATTCTTGACCTTATCAATAAAGAAATGACAAGGAAGGCGTGCCGCATTTACGCCTTTCTTAAATGAGAACAGCCCAAAATGCTAAAATGTATATGGAAGCGTTCTTGTTATTTGCCCAACAAATTAGAATGAATGAAGCCAATAAATCAAAACAGAAATGATAAAACTACTAATCATTAGTAACTCAGGCGATGTTTGTTTCTATTATCATCGGCACAATTTCTCGACCATGCAACTAACTCGTGATAACATAACTAAATCGAGAATACATTTTATTAGTTACCTTTCCGGATACAATCCTTTCTTTGTTCACTTCATAATTAAATTTGAGCACTAATCGAGTGTCCGCTTCTATACGAAACTTAACGTTTTAGGCCGTTTTCGTAAGTTGGAAGTAGTTTTTAAAAAGTTCCATGAATGAATACGTCCGCCAATAATTAACGTTACATCTCACTGGCCAGAAAATGTGAGATCACACATCACATTCAACCGCGAACCGCTTATACCGGTCGAACGTTACACTCACTACAAAGGAGAGCGTGCGTGTAAGACCGGCTCACAGGAGCCATGTTCCAGGGCTCCGGCCGCCTGCCGCTAGCCGACTGACGTTAGTATACACGACACATCTGCATTTAAGAAGCCGCTATCGTTATGCGACTAATCGATTGGTCGAAGCGAGTGCCACTGTCACCCGTCCCTTTCCCGCACTTCTCTCACTCCGATCTCGCGCATGCGCCCTCAACTATCATTCTCTTTTAAAAGTAGCGAAAAGTAAATAAACTCATACGAACTGTTTACTAAGAGAACTGAAGACGCGGTTGAAATCAAACATTTGAATTTAGATCATGGACCACTGCTAGTGAAGGTTATAATGTGCAAGAATATAAGTTTTTCTTAGTTTGGATAAATTTATTGGGTAATACTTTATTATAAGGAAAAGCTATTTCGCCTTAGGTGGTGGCTAGGGACGAAACGTCACTTGTTGCACGGCGACTTTGTTCCGGCGATGAAAGCCACGCACGCTATTGCACGCCATACCTTTCGCTCTTGTTGTTCTACTGTAATTAATTGGAACGTATTATGCTTTACGAATACACTAATCAAGTTATTGTTTTGATTCATTTTCGTGGCAAAAAGTGAAAGTTTCTCTTGCTCCTAAAACAAGACGCTTCTGAGGACAATTTCAATGAATGGTAGTTCAGTTAGTCACGCCAAAATATAATAACTACCATAATGTATTGTATTACTTTAAAGGAGACTGTTTTAAACAAGATGGTTCGGTGTTTTATTTAATACACATCTAATTAGATTTCTCTTTCATTGATGATGTACTGTTTATATTAATTTTAGTAGGTAGGTTATAATTTCCTCATCGTGAAAATGTAGACTTTAATAGACCGAGTGGTCGCAAGTGCGACTGCTGGGCAAGGGGTCTCGGGTTCGATTACCGGGCCGGAAAAAGTATTACTGGGTTTTTAAGAAATTCTCAGTAGTAGAACGGAGTCCGGAATTGTGCCCGGTATATATAACAATTGGCTCACCCCCTATTACATAGGACTCATAACATAAATAGTGAAAAGTGGGTGTTACATTGTACAGTGGCATTAAGTACCATAACGTACACCTCTGCCTCTGTACTCTCTTTTGGGATAAAAGGCGTGATGTTATGTTATGTAATATAAATTCCATAACACAGCAATAATCTAATCATCGAACATTACTTATAAGTGTTAAGTTTTCACCGATTTAACTTTTTATTACTCAGTTAGCTATTGAAATATGAAGCGCATGTTAATGGATATACACACTAATTAAAACGTGAATCAATATTTGATACCATCCGATCCAGGCGAATCTTAAACAAAGAACTTTAAAGATAAATAAGTACTGTTAAAAAATTTGTAGATATCTACCAAAGAAAAAAAATATACCGCAAACCACTGATTGAAGCCTTTACAATGTCCATATTAATGATCTGTTTCAGTACAAAGGTAAATAATTCGTTTTGAAATGTTCAACCATTTTAAAAACTCAGATAATTAGCTTCTAACAAGAAGTTGAATGTTATAATAAAAAATTTCCTCAATTACCTTGCCTTGGCAGGTTCATAAAGCTTTTACATCAAATACATATTCTTAAGGTACCTAAATCAATATCGAGCGACACAAATAGTTACTTTTATTATTATATTCTTTGTGATGTGAATTGTGGAAGCTTATTGTTGCTATTTGCAATTCGAACGCTTGTTATTTCATTACAATACAATGGTTGTACGGCCAATCGCGCAAATATAGTGACTAGACCTATCATCACGACGATTGATTTGGTCACTGTGAACCTGCAACCGAGTAGTATTGTAACCATTTGGTGAACTAACATTATGTATATTTTGATATCTATATACTATAGTGTTATTTATAACTCAAGAAATCGATTTGGTTGAAAATTAGGAGCTTAGAACCAAAAGATGGACATATGATTTTTTCAAGGATTTGCCGTATCGGGCGTATGAAGTCGCGGGCAGAAACTAGTATATATATTACGATGCGACGGTAAGCTTACTGATTGTTGTATTATGAATTTTAAATAAGTTTTAAACTGATTTGTTGAAAGTACTAGCTATCAGAAACAGCAGATCAATTGATGAATAAAGTTATATATGTCGTAGGATAATTTGATACTTCGAATCTTCGCGGAAATCCTAGGGGTTTTGCGAAAACGCGGATAATTAGACATAGGCGAAAAATTATCAAATCTTACTGGACAAAGTCAGGATTTTTGCGAAAATACTCGTTACTATAGTAAGATTTGATGTGCTCAACACTGATTGGCTACAATTTTGCTGGCTGACTTCTAATTGGTTCCTAGTTTGCCGATGATTAACTTCAAGTATTGTATCATAGAGATATGAAGGTTTAGAATAGGTGAGAAAGAAAAATCACTAAATTGATTTTTATAAACCTTTTATTGAAAATTTTAGTATGTATGTTGTTTTCTACAGACAATAGAAGATCTCAGTCGTAGTAAAAAAAATGATCCAATTTTAGGGTGTAATCCATAAATTGGATGAAACTGGTCGTTTAAGACGACGAAAAATCATTTAAAAGACGTCAACCAATCAGAGACGATCTCTTATTGAACGCGCTGACCGACCAATCAGCGTTCTTATTTCATAACAGCCAGCGTTTCGTTTCGCAATCTTACTATAGTAATGAGTATTTTCGCAAAAATCCTGACTTTGTCCAGTAGAATTTGATAATTTTTCGCCTATGTCTAATTATCCGCGTTTTCGCAAAACCCCTAGGATTTCCGCGAAGATTCGAAGTATCAAATTATCCTACGACATATACACATTAAGTAACGTTGATATATGCATAGTATCTATCATAATAATATATTGGCGCTCTACTACTCTCCCTTTGAAAAATTAAAACGGTTACTAAATCTAATAATTATATTATTTAAATAAATATTTACCTACACGTATTTACCACGTAATAGGTAGGTATATATTTTTGCTTCAATACGTTCATAAACTTTTTAATAAAACATGATTCCGCGTTGTGCGTGAACATTATGACTTTAGAGTTCAACTCTCGCAACACACATAAATAATCGTAACAGAAGTTCGGCACAGTATCGGTACCACGTGTTAAAACAGCGTTAAATTGTAATTGAATTAGTTGGCTGCTTAGGCGATCGTTAGTGGTTCGTTCTTATAAATTAGCCGTGTTCACAAGTGTCAGGTATCGGTGCTCGCCGCGCGTCCGGTCAGTGGGTCCCCTCAGTGGTCGATGTACTGTGTGTGCCTATGTATATGCATAGGCGGCGAACTCTTAACATTTAGCCGGGAGCCGTATGAAACGACGCGGAAATTCCCACTTACTCTCTGATTGCCACACTAGGGGGGTTAATGTCATTGTTGATTTGGAATGCCGAATGCGCTTACTGGGATAACGGCTTTAACGTTTTTGCGCTTGGCGATCAATTGAAGCTGAACTTTTGATGATATTAAGCGGTTTTATGAACCGAAACTGCTATTCTAGTCTAATGGTAGTTTACTTCGTGTGATTTACGACTTCGACTCTGATTCTCGCCTGAGATATTTTGTTGAAAACTTTTTTCATCCATAAGAACAAAATGTCCAAAAATGTCACTTGCGTGGGTTTGTTACTCCCTCATTACCGACTGAACAACACATTGGAAAGAGAAAATATTCCACTTAACGAGTGGATAAGTTTGTCGAAACTAATATTCATGCAAACACAACACAATATGCTGCTAAAACTAATTAAAGGAAACAATTTAGTAATCAACACGCGTAATTACAATCCATCCCGAATTCCTAATATAGCGCAGCAAACTTTATGATTACAATCATGTAAACATTAAACAATGAAGGCAGAGAGCCGAGGCAAGTTACCGCAAACGATTGTTTACAGTACGTCGTAAACTAAACACTACTTAAGCTGACAGTTCGTTGTCATCCAGATGCTTAAACTTGATTAATAGACGATTTGGGAGCGGTCTGATTAATACACGCGCGACGATCCATTCAAAAGCCGTAACAACTTAATCATGATCAAACAAAGCGGTACATAGCTGCATGATGGATCTTATGCCAGGCATTGTACCTATGTACTGTCAATACATAAACGAATCAAGTATTCACAATATTCTAAAGACATCAAGACCGTCCAATATTAACTAAGTGATTAATGTTATTTAATTTTACTCATGCTCGTTCTCTTTATAACAATGTTTAGTCAGAGTACAGAATGGACGAAAATAGTAAGATAAATATGTACTCGAACATACATTCAATTTACCTTATTGACATTCGTTTTGTTCTAAAAATACTATATTAAAATATCGACTAGACATATAGCCGACAATCCAATGAATGTGATGGACGAAAACTTATGTTACAGTAAAAATACTACAAATTATACTAAGTTACTGTTTAGAAGTAAATTTCTAATACAAAAATACGTCGATACTTCTATCTTAAAGTAGAATGCGAATGGACTGATATTTACCTAGACTAAAACCTTTTATCGATGACAGTGATGTAAATTACTTAGGTAACGATAGCTTTATCTTGTTTTTTTACCTTTAGCACGATATACTCAACGAAATTCTACGTGTACTGTGTACCTAGATGTAGTGAGTAGATAAGAATAATAATAATTAACATAACATAACATAACATCACGCCTTTTTATCCCCGAAGGGGTAGGCAGAGGTGCACACTTCGGCACTTAATGCCACTGTACAATGTAACACCCACTTTTCACTATTCATGTTATGAGTCCCATATAATAGGGAGTGAGCCTATTGCCATATTAATGAATAAATAATAATAATTATTTATTAAGTATTTTCATACAATGGGTTACATAATCGAAATTTTCCCACGGTTCCCTTTTTTTGTCTTCTTAAATATAAGCCTATGTTCATCATCAATAATTATTATAGGATTCACACGGTAAAATATTTTTTCGAATTGATCCGGTAGTTTCGGAGCCTATTCAATTCATACAAACAAAAAACCTAATCTTTTCTTTTTATACTATTAGTGTAGATGTATTTCGGTCAATATCGGCGTGACAAGTTTCAACTATCAACAACTATCTTTGAGTAATAACTCAGAATGTTTTGATGAATACACAAACTCAAGCTCGATATAAAGAACAAAGGACTAACTTTTTAAAATAAATGAGATCAAATACTTAGTAGTAATCTAATAGTCTGTGTACACTTCACATTTTATTACCGCGCCACGCAAGTTTGAGATTACTAAAGACGCCTTCCATAAGCCGGCCAATTGAGTTTGATTTTACATGGACCAAGAGTTTGTATTGACTATTAACTAAAGCCTCACTTGATTTAAGTATATGTAAATACTGTGTAACAAGTTCTTAGAATCTATGTTATGCGAATTAAGATTAAGTTTTTTGTAAAGAAATAAACCAAATTAAAGGTTGGTGTCACAAGTAAAATAAAGTATTTTTTTAAATTCTGCTAACGCCTAGTGTATCCTGTAAAAGAATTTCAGCGTCTTATAAAATATTAAAATAGAATAAAGCGAGCTTAAACAAGCAGGTAGGCAAGCTCGTTAAAGAAAATCTTTTTGGAACAATGTTTAAATAAACAAATCAGTGAACACCTCTCTGAATACTAAGTAACGAAATAAAATACGCAGAGATTCTTTTATTTGCAGTAATAAAAATCAATAACGCAAATTAATTAATCTATACGTACACGCAATAAACAGAAGCAGAACAATATCGAAGAAGGAGAAGGCACTAATGAAATGTAGCGAGCGACGCTGGCAAATGTAGCGAAACAAATGCACCAACTTCCAGCCCGCCCCACCGAATATCAATGGTGGAAACACAAAGATGTTTGTCTCTGTATTGAACAAAAATCTTTTTCATTATACCCATATCTTTCTTTGCACATTTAATCCCCCAGTGAAAGAGAGTGTTTTTTCTTTATTTTCTTAACAACTAAGGAAATCACTCGCACAAGTTTTTGCAATAGCCTCATTTGCATAAAACCGAGCTACACTGTTCAAACATTATAGTTGACAGGTGCTGCTGCGCTTACACCAATATTTACCTCTAGACACGAAGCCTCATCGTAATGAGACGTTCCCTAGGAAACTATATACACACACACACACACATACACGTACAAGTTTACATAACGTACTGTAAAATCAACTTAATATAATCCGAGGATGCTCGTAACGATAAGAAATTTTAATTAGCTTTCACATCCATACAAGACCGTCAAAGAAGCCTTATTCAAATCTTATAATTCAATTAACAGGCTAAAATTTTCAACGAATAAAAACAGAGAGAGTTGAAAGAGCTGCAAGTAATAAGCCAAACAGTTCAAACGTGAGACAGGACAAGGATTTTAAGAAGCCGTGACGTACAAAGGATCTGTAGCCCTACAGTGGCAGCGGGGCGCTTCACTCAACAAAAATGTAATACGACGCACAAACTCCTTTCTCGCTTACTTTTAAAGGGTTTATTCGACATAGTTTGTAACTCAAGGCTAAGATTTTGAGAGAATCTTATGTAATTTGTATAATTAACGTGCTTAACCTTTAATAGGCTTATAAAGCTAACACAAGTAGTTTGCGCCTTTATCTATGTCGGTGGGAGTTTGTTTAGGAGCGCAACTAAAATACAGTGCGGGCAAACGCGCGTCACAAAAGACCGTAACAAAAGAACTATGAGAGCGTACGTAACTTAAACTCGTATTCAGTTTTAGAATTGAAAAGCGGTCGATGGCGATGTAACGAATGCATTTAATTATATTCTTTAGATGAAGACCAAGATCTCACATTGGTTAAGTGGTCTCACGTTCAGTGTTGAGTTATCGAGATTACAATTTTGACAGTAGCACAAAGTTTATAATTTCGAAGTAGCTACTTGTCAATAGCTAACACATCAATCAATCAACAATCTTCAGCTAAACGAAGTCCTAATCACAACTTGTTAAAATAATCAATGCAAACCTTATTTTATGTCTAGAGAATTCAGGTAAAAATTGCAAGAATCCGACTACTATGTAAAAATACGATGTTTCATAACTTCATCAGTTCATGTAAAATATGTTTACGCAATTTGTAAAATTCAAGGAACAATTACCTATAAGGAGTGCATTTCTGCACTGATTTATTTTAAAATAATGAGTGGATACGAACGTATCAATTATATTTCTGTAATCAATATTTAATATAATTTATATGATGAATGTATATTTTTTCTGCTCGCCTCGGCTTTTCATGGGTGCAGTATCCCAACTTTTCAAAGAAACTATTTTTTTTAAATCTTATATAACCCTCGTCCTGGCAATATCCATTATAAAAATATGTGTGTTGTGTTTTGGTGCTAATTTCAAGCTATAACGTGACCAAGAAAAGGTGCGCTTACTAACTCAGAAAATACTAGGCTTAATGACCACTATACCTACTACTATTATCTAACAATAGAATGAAATCTAGGATGCCACGTTCGACAATCACATATTTAATCAGTTGCTATGTAATGTGTATACAAAAATCCTTATGTGCACATAATTTTGACTCACAACCATCGTTAAGTCAAAATGTAAGCCAGTAAAATATAAACTACCTACCATCTGAAATAATACACAGAATTTAATTTAACTTTAATATCACATCCATTAACTGAGTTACTCACACGTAAGACGCAATTACTACAAATGAACTAAGTACCAAAAACAATTGAACTTGCATAATATTATTTTAACGGTACGGCTGGTATAAGAACGTCGTATAGTCGTGTAGACGTTATATAACTCGCTCTGATGAGTAGGGACGTATTTTGCCAAAGAGGAATTGCGCACACTTGGTGCTCTACGCAAAGTTTCCATTGTAACATCTTAACTTATGCAATATACCGTCTGCTTCTTTAATACTTTCCACGACGCTCGATTACGTTTAACGACGCAGTTCGAATGAATTTTCTTATTTACAGTAAGCTGGCAGAAAATCGGATGGTATTCTTAGACGGCAGGATTTCACACGAGACGTGCTTCATACGATAAGTTTTCTGTGCTGTTTCATTTTGCATTCAAACAGACTCAGTGAATCTCAATTCATGTGGCTGGCTCGTTGGATCAAATTTGTAGATCTGCAGTGGTATTCCACGAAGCGCACCTTTTTCAAACACCTCTTACTAATTCCTAGTAGCTACAGTTAGATTTTCAAAACTAAATATAAAAATGAAAAATATTAAGGCATTACCATACTGTTTTGTTTCTGTGTACCATTTTTGTCCACTTGTTTGGAATTTTAACAATGGCAATGCTATTATTACTATGACCTACTATTATTTTAAAACTTATGAAACAACTCTTGATAATGGGTTTAACTATCTTGTATCTATAATCTACGTTATAAGGTTAGCCTCGGGGACACTTGCAAGGTCTTCCTGTAATTCAATATCCATCAAGTATTGTAATAGCTAAAAGCTTTGTCCGCGTGGTCATACACGCATGCTAGTCGGCCGTTATTGATGACGCCCCCATCGACGCTCCCATATCGACCTAATATCAATAACCTATCGACAAAAAGCCTCTTCTACGCTATGTAGGTATTTTAATTTCACCATAACAGGGAGCGTTCAATCCGACTGACGTATTCTGAAATCGCGGCGATTCAGCGAACACAATTTTATCATTTGGTAAAATATTCCCTGATTATTATGATGTTGTTAAAGCTTGACAAATGAACAAAAATAATTGGATAAATGAATTAAAATACCAAAAGCAGTAATATTTAAATATAGGTATGTATCACTGCGGTTATCAAAAGTGATTGCTGCTCACATCGCAATGACGTCACATAAAACATATACTATCAATAATAAAAGGCTTTCTAGGAATAAATTTAAAATATTAACATAAATATAGCCTAAAACTGGCGTTTAATTAACTTCGCCACATCCACATATAGAGCTGGCAGAAGGAACAAATAATGCAAATAACTACTCCTTTAATCATGCAAACAGTTCCCCCGTGAACAAGTTCAATTCAAACAAGACAGCTGAAACAGCTCGTGTGTAGCGCATATGCTTCCTCCACTAAGCTAGTAGATATGACAAACTAGCTTCTGCCTGTGGTTTCACCTGCAATCTTTATAGAACCACTTATAATTTCTGGAGTAAATAACTTACCAGTTTTTAGTAACAAAGAATTGTATAAGATTAAATATTTGCTACTAAATAATGCATTCAATCTTTGGAAACCAACAGAAAAATTTCGAATCAAAAACTTTCTTCTTTCTTCGAATCAAAAACTTTCTTCTCAGTAGGATAGGACAGGAACTTGCCACGACCAACGATTCTAGAATAGATGCCTTAAATCCTCAAAATAGGCCAAACCACTCAGCTTATATTGTTCCGCGAACTCTAATTATTATTAATGATAGCGCACGCTTATGAAAATTCTTGTGTGAAAAAAGGTTCGTTCCCGGTATTAAAGCAACGTAATTATGTACTGTATTAATCAGTGAGGTGACGACAAGACTAGTGCTGACTCACCTACAGCCTTTCATCGGTTTGTTGATTGGTAATGTATTGAAAGTGGGAATTGAAACTATCAAAGGACAAACTATAAAATAATTTCAATGACAGAAAATGGATCAAAGTCTTTCATATTAAGGAGTTTCATTTGAGGTTCCATAACTTGATTAGGAGGGTATTTGAGGTAGGTATCCATATTTTTTCAGCTTTGTGGACATGGGACCTACATAGAGTAACTGATGAACAATGGACGTTGTTCTACCTACATCTTGTTTTCCATTTTATGTTTCTATTAAAACTTAAGTAAGTTAAGTTCGGAACAACCTGTTTAACATAGCCGGCGTTTATTGCCACATAATAATCGGTATTGTTTTCTATTAAGACAACGGTCAAGGCAACGACCAGTGGAAAAAAAAATAATTTGCAATCTGAACTAAGGTTACTGAGGCTGAATAAACAATTAACAGTACTTAGTTGTTTCGTCGAATTTTCGAGAATATTGATGATGATTTTTTACTGTATATTGCTCTCTTTAGTTGTACAATCCAACCCACTATCAACAAACTACCTAAAATAAAAACAATCAACCTCCCAAACAAACCAACAGAAATTCATGAAATAAAAATACGACACATTTTTACGATTCCCAGTAAATGAAAAGGATTGCCTCCGCCACGAAACTCAAACTGACGAGAAATATAAATAATACCTTTTGATAGTCAACCACAATCCTCAAATTCCCAATTGCCAAAAGGCCGGTAACGCACTTGTGACGCCTTGGTGTTTCGAGTGTCCATCGGCAGCGCCTATTGCTTACCATCAGGTGATCCGTTGGCTCGTTTACCGGTTTATGCTATAAAAAAGTAAATAAAAACATAACATAACATACATATAGACGGAATCATATTCTGTATACAGGATTTATATTATCCAATCGTTTGCAACCACCAAAACCAACGCAGCAGTAAATACAACCTTACGTCATTATAATAATGTAATACATAATCAAATTAATACAGTCTTATCTTATAATACCCAGCCAAACCAGTCGGCATCAATGAATACTGAATAATCGCTTTATTGCTAACAAGTAAATTAATCCGATCTACCGTCGAACTCTAATTGGCATCTTATTACCTACGTTGGTACTGCAGATTAAAACAAAGTACAATCAAGGACGATATTTAAACGAAATTATTATTATGTTGCTATACTACACGTTGACGTAAGAAAATAAATCCTCTTTCATAAGACCAAAAACAATTTTCATACTAATTGTATTACTCGTGTTTAAATATAAGAATTATATAGGAAATTTGCCGTAGAGTTTGCCCATGTTGTCTTTCAGCACAGAAGGCATCATATTGTTCGTAGGCAAGTTTGGTGCCGATGAAGAAGACTGCAAAGATGCACACGAGAAGCATACATATTGTGGGGCAGAGGATCGCACCCAACTTGCTGGCCCGATCCGATCTCACTGATCCTATCTCAGAGTCCGTTACGCTACGTCGCACTGATGTTTTTGTCATTGTGTAATGATTCTTTTAGAAAAATATTTTTTATAATTAATTTTATAAAATAAGCGACGAGAAAGTGACGACATTGTACACAATCAATGTACCTACATAAGTAATACATAATAACGTAGTATAAATTTGATATTTCATAAAATGTAAGCCGACTGATGAAAGGTTTATTTTGGTGAAAAAATAATATTGTTATTATATAAATCTCAGTTGGAAAACAACTTTATTTCAAATGAAAATATGGAAAAACAAATGGTTTTACCTTCCACCTTCGAAATAGATACTCAGGTACACTCGTGTATACTTAGCCGATACACGTGTTCAATTAGGAAGCGAACCTTTTATCATTTATCGAGTATAATTCTGCTAACGAGTGTTTAACAAAAATATCCAATAACATTCGCAAATTTCCTTTAAAGATTTCAATTTGAATAGGATCTTTGGTTTTGAAAAGGGGAAAATTAGAGCGCCGGTTTTTTTATTATTTAAGGACTAGCTTCTGCCATCGGCTTCGCCCGCGTTTCTAGGGTAAAAAGTAGCCTATGCATTTGCTCTAGACCATAATGTACTTTTGTTCCAAATTTCATCCCGGTTCCTTTAGCTGTTCTTATGTGACTGAGTACCAAATATACACACAAACTCACATATTTTCGCATTTATATCAGCGGTTCAAGCTAATTTCGACCAACGGCCCTACAATTACAGCGTAAGATCCACTGCGGGCTACCTAATCTATAATCTATAATATATATATAATTCAAAGGTGATTGACTGACTGACTGACTGACATAGTGATCTATCAACGCACAGCCCAAACCGCTGGATAGATTGGGCTAAAATTTGGAATACAGATAGATGTTATGACGTAGGCATCCGCTAAGAAAGGATTTTGATAATTTCCACCCCCAAGGGGGTAAAAAAGGGGATGAAAGTTTGTATGAAGCTTTGTCAGTTTTAAACCGATCGGGTTTAAATTTGGCATGCAGATAGATGTTATGACGTAAGCATCCGCTATGAAAGGATTTTGATAATTTCCACCCCCAAGGGGATAAAATAGGGGATGAAAGTTTGTATGAGACTTTGTCAGTTTTAAACCGATCGGGTTGAAATTTGGCATGCAGATAGATGTTATGACGTAGGCATCCGCTGTGAAAGGATTTTGATAATTTCCACCCCCAAGGGGGTAAAATAGGGGATGAAAGTTTGTATGGGACTTTGTCAGTTTTAAACCGATCGGGTTGAAATTTGGCATGCAGATAGTTGTTTTGACGTAGTAATCCGCTGTGAAAGGATTTTGATAATTTCCACCCCCAAGGGGGTAAAATAGGGGATGAAAGTTTGTATGAGACTTTGTTAGTTTTAAATCGATCGGATTGAAATTTGACATGCAGATAGATGTTATCATATAAGCATCCGCTAAGAAAGGATTTTGATCATTTCCACCCCTAAGGGGGTAAAATAGGGGGTGAAAGTTTATATGAAGCTTTGTCAGTTTTACACCGATGCAGATAAAATTCGGCATGCAGGTAGATGTTATGACGTAGGCATCCCCAAGTAAGGATTTTGATTATTTCCACCTCCAATGGGGTAATGTAGGGGATGAACGTTTGTATGAAGCTTTGTCAGTTTTACACCGATCGGGTTGAAATTCGGCGTGCAGATGGATATTATGACGTAAACGTCCCTTTAGAAAGGTTTTTGAACATTCTCACCCCAAAGTATGATACTTTGCCAGTTTTAAATTGATCGGGCTGAGACTTTGCATGCATAAATTTACTATGACATAGGTATCTCATTAGAAAGGATTTTGATAAATTCCACCCCTAAAGGGATAAAATAGGGAATGAGAGTTTGTATAAATCTTCTTAGCCATTGAATTTAGAATCATTAAATCTTTTTGAATTACATTCGGTAAAACGATGATTTGGGACCTGGGTAACGTTTGATAGTTTTTATCATAGATGTCCCACGGGAACGGGAACTATGCGTCAATGCCCCGGGACTGTCTAACTCTTAACCACTGAACTTATTTTAGAGAGATTCGGTACAACAATAGTCCGTAGAATAGTTTTTATTACTCAAACCTTATATGATCGGGCACTGTACTGGTAAGATCCCTGCGGGATTATTTATTTATTGAAACTACGATAAATCATTTCAAAATAGGTAAATCTTACTTGGGCACTGAATTGATTCTGTCAGAAGTCATTAATCTACGCGGACGAAGTCGCGGGCAACAGCTAGTATTCGATAAACTTATATTTGCGTTTGTTACAGTAATTGTGTCTAGAGTTCGAGCCGCATAATTAAGTTGTTTTTTTCGTGTATATATTATTATGATTATTTACCGACTTCAAAAAAGGAGGAGGTACTATGTTCGGCTGATTGTTTTTTTTTTGTTTGTTCACCGATAAAACTGCCATTTGTAACCCGATTTCCAAAATTCTTATTTGGTCTGAAAGAGTATACTCCCGAGATATTCCCATAGATAGTCCCATTTCCATGAGGTCAGGATCTGATGAGATGAGGGGAACTTTCGAAAATTATAGGGGCAAATAATACGGCTATTATGTTATTCTATTAGGATTTTTAAACAATACATTTTGACAAGGGTCTAGAGTCAGTTCTTCATCATCGGATCCTTAATGACAGTCCCGCTCCATCTAGGTGTAAAGTTAATCAATACAAATTAATCAAGCTCAAACACAAGACAGTTACTGTATACCGTTGCGGAGTTCCTTATATTGCAAAAAAGTAAACAGGAAAAGTAATGTATATTGTGCGTTGATAAATAATAACGAAAAATTACTAATATAATTGAGGAAAAGTAGACTTATTGTATGCTGACATAAAAGTATACTAGCTGTTCCCCGCAACTTCGTCCACGTATAATAATGACCACTGGCAAATTATTGATTTTTTACTTTGTCTTTTCCAAGGTTAATTCCAATGGTAAGGAACAAATCTCATCAGCATCGATTCAGTTGTATCGATGTAGTTGTCCATAGATTCCTGATTCACTGACAAACGGTGAAGGAAAACATCGTGAGGAAACCTGGGCTTCTAATAATAAGTTTGTAATCGCCAACCCGCATTGAGGAAGCGTGGTGATTAATGCTCAAACCTTCTTTCTCTGGGTGAGAAGAGGCTTTGCTCAGCAGTGGGCATTTATAGGCTGTTGAAGATGATCATGATAAATTTTACTTAAATGAATGTTTTTTTTTAAATATAAACAGCTAAATAGTAAGAAAAGATTTGAAAAGCAGTTAGTGGCACCGCTAACTTCGCTCGCTCGCCTCGCGACTTGTGAGGGTCACAGTTCTAACCTAACCAAAAGTGTCGGGGTGCCCAAAAAATTGCTAGAAAATTTTGATTTACTAAAAGCAATTGCAAGTAAGTAATTTAAGATAAGTTTACCTGTTTTCTAGTTCAAAATATACCATCTGGACATTATATCAAATGAACATTATACCTTTAGATCATTAGCCCAAATGTTGTTACAGCAAATAAAAATTCGACGAACTAAAAACTCTGTCAAACGATATTATACTATGTAAGGAATTTCTTAAACGTTGGTCGATTTAGTAATGTTATATCAAACATTGTTCGATCAAACAAGGGTGAACCCAGAAAAATACCTAAAACCATCATAGAAAAAAAACAAATAAGTCTAATGCTCTGCAATAAAAATGTTACTCTAGTACCGCGATCTTAAAAAAAAGCGATGCAGTGTAAATCCAACTTCCGGGCCTCCTGCCAACTCAATTCGCATTGCAGAAAGATGAGCTATAAGATTGTAATGGAACAAGATATAGGATGAAGTGAAAAGTGAACATCATTCGTTCTTCAGTCTGGCGTGTGTCGGAAACAGAGTTATAGTGTTGCCAGACTTTTGATGAAGACTTTCATATTATTTCTCTACGTAATAACTCCTAATACAATGATATCTATAATTAAAGTAATTATTAATATATAAAGTCATAAAGTCTTGGATACTTGGTTGCTTTTAATACCTCTAATACTTTAAACTTTTAGTACCTATTTCATAACAATTTAATTTTTGTACGGAAAATAAACATAACCGATGAAAGTTAGTTAGTTTTTAAAGCCACTTATCTTTACTGGATTACCAGCGCTCATATAACTAAGTACGTTAGAAAATCAATACTGTAACCTACACTGATTATATAAGTTAGGTAAAATCTAAAAATACTTTTTCTATTTAAAAAAAGGTGTGAAAATAACGCTAACGAAGAGATCGTTAATATTTTTCCTGGAATACTGATACACATTGCCTTCATTATGTGGCGTAAAAAAATAAACGCTTCGACTTCACAAATTGGTACGTTTGGTAACAATTTGCAGCCTTACACGTAAGCACATCATTATTTTTGCCTACTTTTCTAACTGCCTCAATATTCTGAACGTTCACCTTCCTAAAAACGATTTTTTGAAAGCCGAATGAAAGTTGTTACGGTCCACATTGACGTAAACCTGCCTTTCTAATTATTAGCTTCGGTACCATTTTTCTAGTATTTATTTATGTAGGTGCGACAGATTTACGTCTTAGAACATTTTGGTTACTTAGTAGACGTTTTTCAAAGATGATTTAAGAAACTCAAAAATAAATGGGGTGATGACATTAAAGCACTCAAGATTAGGGATGATGAGACAATCTCCGACCCCCGTAAGCACGGACCTTCGGACAGCGAAGACGGGTAACTCGTTGCCCGACCAGAACGAGAACCAAAACCAAACATCTGTGCGCGCCTCAAAGAGCCAAGAGACCACCACAGATGGGGCCCAGTAGGGCTGATGCCAGTACGGAGCCGTGGAGGACTTAACGGGTTGCCAGGGTTTCGGCTCGAAGAGCAGAAGTATGAACAGGGTGGTTTTTAATCAGTAAGAGTCTGACGACGAGTCATTCGCGCCTCACCCAAGGTGGGAGAAACCATTGTATGATTTTCCCCCTCAAAAAAGTAATTAGTTTTTAAATATAAAGTAGTGACGAGAAATGACAATTTGAATCCAAATATGTAAATATGCTTTGTGATACACATACACTGAACACAATTTCAAACTCAATGCTGAAACATTATTAAATACGTAGAAAAGTGCACTATATCATAAAACACGAATATTTTTGTACAAAGAGAGTATTGACATAAAACGGAATATGGGTTTTTCCTACGCAAGCCACAATTGTTCACAGTGAGTCCAATTTCAAAGTACTATAGATATTAATTTTAGTAACCGCATCCATAACTTTGTATTTCACATCGATGCTATGAACCACAAAATATTTTTTACCATTCGTTCAAATTTTAATTTCCATCGAAAGTTTAATAGACCAGAGTAGTACATTTTTTAGGATGCAGTATGATATACCTGACTCTATTTTTAAACTTTTTATTTATACAGAGAACTACACAAAAAACAACACGAAATACACAGGAATTATACAAACAAAAAGTTTAATCAAATTGTTATCAACGAATTACTGAAAAATATAATAGAAGGTATAATGTAATACTGCTCTACTATGTACCTATGTACATTATACATACAGAATAAAAGGCGTGATGTTATGTTATGTACATTTTGACTAGTTGAATAACTACTTCAATTACAACTAACATGAAACATTCTTAAACGTTAAAACTCTATTGCAAGGTCACGAAATAATAATCTCAAAGCGAACAGAACTTGAGTGACAATTTCATATTCAATAAAACAACTCTAACAAATTGAACCAATTAGTATTATATCAATTTCCACGCGACATTGTTTGACAGAGGAATTACAATTACCGTCGAAAACCTTCCGCGAAATGTCTTTAAGAAATTTCAAATTACATCATACAACTTTACCTTAGAACTGGGGTACTAAATCAATAAGTCTAATTTCTGTTTCAGAGTTATATTCTTCAATTTGTGAATAATTAGACAGAGGTCCCAGAGGTTCTATATCCCTTTATCAACGTCTCAAATGAGAACAGTTCACAATGTTACACAGTTAGTGTGACAAAATTACAAGTTACGACATCACCTTGTCAATACCCTAGGTATGTACGTCCGTTTTGTTAAAATCTGAATGTTAAATTATGTATGTACCGTATCGTACATATTGATGCTATGAGAAAAAAATACAAAATTGTTAAATTTCAAAAATAAATTTTATATAATTTATTCATTTCATGATACAACTATAAATAAATTGAAGTTAAATTGTTTAGTGAGATATATTTAAAAAAAATTTTAGAAGTGGTAAATAAACCACAAATGTTTGTACTTATACCTGATTGTACGTACATTTAAAGTACATCCCATAAATGAATACCGTTCGTTACTGCAGTGTATCTAAATTACCTAATGTACAACTTGAGGCTTTAATTTACAATTTGATTGATCGGAATTACCCTCTATTATCTCACCCCCTATTACATGGGACTCATAACGTAAATAGTGATCAAACAAAATAAAAATTTTCGAAATCGGTTCACAAACGGCGGAGTACGGCGCGAACAAACAAAAAAAAACAATCAACCGAACATAGTACCTCCTCCTTTTTTTGAAGTCGGTAAAAAGTGGGTGTTACTTCTGTGTGCACCTCCTACCCCTACCCCTTCGGGGATAAAAGACGTGATGTTATGTTATGTTATGTTGATCGGAATTAGTAAGTGAATGCTAACAAAGTGAATTCAAATCGGGTATTTCTTTGATAATTCTAACATAGAAACCAAACAATAACCCACGTTTAATGATGAATTCTCAAAATGTATTTTATTGAATATCCTTGGAATGTGGAACTTTGCTGGTGTTTGATAGTAGGACCACCGTTTTTTATATGTATGTACTATAACAACAGGCGAAAAGTTCCACAATAAACACTTCTACTGCTTCTCTTGGGTATAACAAGTTGCGTTGTTAAACAGAAACAATAACCAAAAACTTTACAAATATACTGACTCGTATAAACTTAATTTGAAACATCACGGTTACAAAATGTAAGTCACAACCGAGGAATAAACAGTAACACGTGAAGTTATCTAAAGTTGTTTGCTGAGAATATAACCGTAGTGCGAAGTTACAAGTTGCACAGACTATGTGGTGTTACACTAGATACGGGATGTAACGCTCTTTGTGCCAAGCAGGGTTATTCCTATAATTCTGGAGCATTCTAGAATATTCTTAGCTTAGTTTAGGAGCTGTTTTCACATAATTGTGTGCTGAAGCTTCCATTAATTTATAGAATTACCTACTATGTTATGTAATAATAATATGTTGATACACCTACTATTAACTAAAATCACGGGTTACTCACGTGAATATACTGAGTAAAGCTCTTCTAGTTTCGAACCACAGAGGGGTTCTTCTTCGGACGGACAGTGAGCTGTGCGATTTTAGTTAATTTAGTATGTCTCACGATAGTTATTATAAAAACAAATCTACTATTCATTGGAGAAACGCAGTTACTAGGTAGGTATAATGTAGACAAAGAATAATCTGAATGTTTGATGTTAAAAAGAAATTGTTTTTAAAAAGGGTATCATCAAATCATCAAATGTTCAATTTAATTTTACACACAAAAAGAGGTCCACTTTATAACAGGTAAATCCAATACCCAATAATGTAACGAATCAATTAAAAAAATACAGTCAACATATGTATATTTGTGAAATTGGAAAATAAAATATAATATATCAGTTTAAAAAAACCGTACATAAACAATATTGAGATTGAGTATTCGGATGAGTGGGAGCGAGGCTTGAACTTATTAACGCAGTTGATTGCCGTGCCAAATTGGATAGGGAGTTGCATACGCTCGGCCAATATACCAACCTCATGGCTAATAATAGTCATATGAAAGTCATGCGTGGCATAACATGGAACTTGGGACATGATGAAATAATAATTACATTGTTTGTGTGTGGAATAGCTCCGCTTTGAATTAATTATTAGATTCCATTCTATTAAAAGCGCAATGAGCTGTTGCATATTGGATCGCGTTGAACATTCTGTGTAGTTTTGTTACGTGCTGATATTATGTGCTGTTGTTTGTTTTGTTTTTTTTTAAATACCTACAAGGATACAACTTGACAGATTCGAAAGTAAACTCTATGAAAATGTCTCTCTATCTTGCCTTCGTGCTACCGAGCATCTTCTCATTTGCATCTGTTATGAAACCACTATCGACACATTAAGAAAGATATGTCCTCAATGATATGAAAGAGTATAGAAAACTTTCGTAAGTATGTATAGCTGTGAACTTTCATGAGTGGCTATAAGGAATCACCGTTCCGAATCTCTTGTTTCTAGACAATACAAATAAATTTGTCGTTTTATTCGACATCATTACATCTGTAGCGAACCGTATCATATAATCTCACAGTATACGTAGGTACGGATGTATGTTCTACGTACCACGCTAGCAAACGTACGCAATTTCAATCAAGACCACCACAAATCGATGATTTGGCGGGACTGTGGCACCAGGCAGACAATTTACCCCGAATCCAAACTATTTACCTTGGTTTCCAGCTTCAGTTACCAAAATAAATACACCCTACAAGACAATGTTAATATAACCGATGATAACGAATTCCCCGATGAATTAAACTGAGATATTAAATCAATAAACCTTGTGTGTCACCATTTACGTTACTGTAACTACATGTTAAATGAATACGGGATTTATTGGTATTTATGTTTGAAATATTAAATTCCCAAGTACATTCAGAATACAACAATGTATTACTATTTATGTTTACACATCTGTGCGACCTTTCGAATAAGGCAGAGACAAAATCTTACACTAAAAACCATAACATCTGACTCTACATATTGTAGAAACAACGAAACCTCTTAATATTCAGAACATTATTTAATAAAATTATATTAATTCAACAAAAGTTCTCATCTATATTAATTTCACTTAACTTTAAATCAGAATGTAAGAAGAAAATATCATTTGTCAAATCCCTTCACAACTACCTTCAGTTACTTCTTATAAATCTGAAATATGTTTTCCATATAACATAAATTATCTCTTTAAGAGTAAAATGAAAGAAGCAAGAGCATAAAATATGTCGTAAAACATGATTCACATGTATTATGTTGGTACTTATTACCGGGCCAGATATTATGTTGTATTTTACGAGGCGTAAAATGAACTGTTACAAAAGTACCGGTATTCACACGTTAACATGACACGTCGCCTTACAATAATATTATGAATAAGTTGTATATTATATCATTTTTCAATATACATAGTTCCGGTAAATATGACCGCATTTGTCATTCCACCGGTCGTTCATTTCCATTCGTTTTATAATAAAAGATATTCACCGTTGAACACGGTCAGCTAATTGAACACAGTGAAAGCTCTTTACAATAACCAAAGTTAATTGAACAACTGGAAAATAAAATACATTTGAAATAACATATTTCATCAGGGTTAAGTTCAAACATAACTGTTTGACTTACACCTTGTATTGTTAACACTCCCCGTCTAATTGACTCCTTAAATCGACCTACCATTCGCGATATGAAGAAATAAGGGCTCGCAATATGGCAAGGTCATTTTTGACAAAGCAATAGGTAATTAGCAACGATCCATCGTTACATGTTCGCGTGTAGCATGTAACGGGTTAACTGGCTATTACAAACGTCATCACTAACAAAGGGTTAACGGAGTCAATTAGCCATCGAAAACACCGCCCCGTGACATTTAGAGGCTCTGGGTGGGACTCTATTTGTCATTAATTTAGGGAATGAGGTGACAGAAACAGGGGTGCGGCTGGCGAACAAATTAATATTAGCTAATGTTGTGACAACGCTCTAACAATAATCTACTTAAATAAATAAATAAATAATAAAAAGCTGTTTATTTCTCATAAAATACAGTTTTATACAAATCTTAACTTAATCTTAAACTTAAATAGAAAAGATTGTACAGTTAAGGAGTTGCTATTTCATTACAATTCATTAAATGTCGCTTGAATATGTTATAGGTCTGCCTTTTATTTTTGTTTTCCAGTTTACAAATTATGTGTTTTGGCAACTTGTTTAGTATTCGGGCAAGACTGACATTCCATACTCTCTCACCATAATCGTTATGACATTTTGGTATTTCAAAGGTAGGGAGATAGTCTAGTTTACGTAATGTGTTTAATCTTTTTGTTGTATTCAATTTACACATGTCACTACTGTACTGAGTTACAATTGCTAAATCTCTCTTATCAAATATACTCAAAACCTTGCAATAATGAAACAAGTTGTGATAGTTATCTTTGTTCTTGAATTTAACTTTTAGAGGAACAATTGTTTTTAAAATTCTAATTTGCAAATTATATATATCATTTAGATATGTTTTATACGTTCTTCCATAGCTAGTTAAGCCATAACTTATGACCGAATCAGCTAAAGACATATACATAAGTCTCAGTGTTCTATATGGCACTTTATGTTTGAGCACACATAGTTTTGACAAAATTGCTCTTAACTTGTTACATATTAGGTTAACATGTGATCTCCAGTTAAACTTATGATCTATTATTAGTCCAAGGTAAACTTAAATATATATAAAGCACTTAATATATAACCCACCTACGACATGACACAGAACAGCTATGGTATACTTATAATACACTCCGCCAGTTATGATATGATTTCATTTAATATAGGCTAGCATATTTCGAAGAACCGGTCACATACCCAAACCCTGTGCTGTAAGTGAATATTTAAAAGTGGTATAATTTTACAATACAGGTTCATTGGTGTAAAAACTGTATAATCTTATGATCATAATCTAGTAAGACAAATTATGGTGTCAAGTATGAAAAAATGTGATGTCATTTCGGTCGTGCAAGTACAAAATAGTTTTCAGTTCAATAGGTTTCGACCTTATCTAAAGATATGTAAAAGCGTTATTTTGCAACACATTTGGAGAAATACATACTATCATTTCTTACAAAGCTTATAACGTCGCTTAAACAATGCTATACTGCATATACTATAAAAGTAGGAATATACGTATGTACGTCACAATCACAAGCCCCCAAACATGATGAAAATAAACCACAAAAGGTACCAGATATTCGGAAAAACAGCCGCTCGATGTTTCAGTGTGTCAAACAGTGTTATCTATATACTAAAATTCCATTTTGAGCAGTGTATCATTTTTATTTATAGTACAAGAGATGACGACCAAAATTTTTGTCTCATAGCAATACGGCCAAAACCGCATCAAATCGATAGGTACGATTATCCTGAACTCGAAAATACCAATATCAGACATTTTCCGCGTAGCGTTTGATCTGACCGAATTTTCAAAATTGTCAAAGAATTTTACCGAACTGCATCATAGCAATATGTCTAATTTGCAAACTGTAGTTGAATGATAGTTCTGAGATACCGGAAACATATTTTTCAGACGTTTGTGGTGTACCGCAAACCTTACGGGTATCACTTAAAAAAATTAAATATGTGACAAAAAAAAATGTTTCATAGCAGTACGTCTGAAAATCTTTTTTATTAGTAAATTTTGGTTATTTGATGCGAACAAACATTTTCAGACGGAAATGTGAACGCATTAAATTTTGAGACCGTTTTGAAAATGTTAACAAATTTTACCGATCGATATCATGGCAATATGTCTGAAAATTGTTGGACATGATAAAATAAGTGCAAAAAAATTATATCAGACAAAATAAGTGTAGCACTTTCTCTATCAGACAACTTTTCGATACTCAGATACAGCAGAAATGGCCTCCCACGCAGTTGCTACACTTTCGACCGTTACTACACACCTAGTCGGGTTCAGAATCATACAATCTAACGATTTTATAGGGATTTTACCGTACTGCTATGAGACATGGTTTTGGTCGTCATCTCTCGTACTATTATTTTTATCGTGTCGAACATCGCATGTAAAGTTATGAAAAAACAAGTCGAAAATGCAAATTTCATTCCAGCGCCAGTAGACTGTTGCGGTTGTACCGTAGGCATATTTAATTCAACTAAATATCTAAAAACCGCACGACTGAATGCCTCGACGAAATACGTGCAAATATAGACATACTTACCTATATATCTACGTATGTATCTAGGTACAAATGTTTTGTGGAAATCACTCACAAACATTAATTAGCAAATTGAACTGAAATCAGTTGACAATTTATCATGCGGAATTTCAGACCACAATTGCAATTGCATCCGGGTGGCAAGTAAATAAAAGCCCACGGCTTCCGCCACCAAAACTGCACACAGAGGGATGCGTTTTGGCACAAATTTTGCATAATAACCTTTGTGATGTTGGCTGCAGGGCGTGAAACTGCGAAATGCCGACGTACTGCATCGTACGCGTATATTTAATGTTATTTTTATTATACGTTTAAATCTCTTACAAAGGTTGTGATTTTCCTTTTACAGTAGTTATGTTTTTACAGTTTCTTATGTTTTAATAACCTGAGTAGAGGTTTTCCAACATTCATTTCTCATTCAACGACGTCTTGGATATGAATACCGTACACTGTAGTAATGTGATGTGTTAAAGAACTTTGCAATATATAGATAAAAGTGACGCACTAGAACCTATTTTAGTAATTGGATCCGAGTCTTGTAACAAATTTAATTAATTTTGTTTTTGATTTTGGAAAACATAAAGTAATCCGACTATTATATAAGTCCTATAATACTGTAAAATATTCTGAGCCGCTGCCTTGCAGGATATAAAATGTTTTCACACAGGATTTAGTGTAAATTCGAGGAAAATCTTGCACTGCATTTCTAGAATTAAATAACATCTACAAAAATAAATTGTCCAAATGGAAACTTTTACACTAAATCTGAACGTTACCTATCCGCGAATCCCCACTCCAAAACAATTTAAAGATTTAATCTCACCATAGCCACTCAAAAATGAGAAATTAGATTCACCTAAGCCTTAATCCTAGCTAACCCTGGGCAATTTATTAAAAGTTCTTTATTTAATCTTGCAAGTTATAATTTTTGTGGAAAACTTCACTGAAACTTGAAGATAAAAGAAACAAAACAGCGGAAAGCTTTTTCAGGCTGTTATCAAAGGCCATTATCTCTTGACCTGAAAAGTGGAATTATATTTTGTTTCTTCTTATAAGGAGTAAATAAGTTAGCGGGAGCGGAGACGTAATTTAAAAGTTACCTCCAAGTGGTCTTCCTTCCCGAGGCTCACTTATTAAGTGGCTGCCTAAACAAGATTTAACAACGGGGAAAAATGCAAGTATCTTGTTTGATGACAGGGAGTCGTTTACGTCAAAACGTTGATTAGTTGCTGCGCCCCCGTTTTACAAGCAATTGTGGCTATATTTATTGCGTAATAACTTCATTCCTATGTAGCCACTTCGGGGGAAGTTCTCGGATGAAATTAGGTCACCACATCCCTTTCCATTAGTGAGAAAGTCGCCTAAGATATTAGATCAGGGCGATGGGCATTGAGCTGCGGTATCAGGCGGTGCCTACACTAATACTATGAGACCCTAGTTTCCCTAATGGTTGCGCAGCTCAGCGACCGCAAAGCTTCACACTGTTTCGTACTACGTTACACTATTAGCCAAAACTACTCGCAGTAAAAATACTTGGCAGTAGGCCGAGACAGAGCTGGTATTTAGAAAATAGAACTACATTTTCATGCTAATCATTATTAAAAGAGTTAAGGTTATTAGGTATTATTATTATGTATGTCTTTACCATTCACGGGACCACAGGGTCCCGGTCATTTGGGAGGCGTACGAGGGGCCGAAGTTAACTGCGCAGAGGCCCTTTAGACAACTATAATATAAATGTAATGGACACACAAACCGGCGACTATCCCTGTATGCACTACGGAAATGCACCCAAGGACAGTCCCCGGTTAGTGTAGGACTATTGTGAATAATGGAAAAAAAGGTAGGGCTATGGATGGGTTGCTGTGGACTGGTAAATTGGGAACTATTGATGACAATGACACCTGCCGAAACAATGTAATTTTTACACGTAAAAATGGCAGGCGGAGAATCGCCAACTCACCGACCGGGCCCCAGGAATGGTTGCTAGATATAGCAACAGAGGGGCAACGAGAATGTGAGTGGCTGAAGGGTTAAGAAACTACCACCGCTTTCTACTCAGATCATCTGCTCCAGCCGAAGCCTCCTGCATCCCTGGCCCACTCGCGACTGACGAATAGTTTCTTACCCTCCGAGCAGGTTCACTGCTCTCGCGACTCCACTCTGGACGGCCAATGAAGGCAAGCCAGAGGTGGGAGACTTGTTCCTTGTTCATCTTTCACTCCAGCCAGCCAATTAAGGCAAGCCGGAGAAGAAGGAACGGTGACTTCTCCCTGGAGCACTCGAGATGATGGTAGCCCGCGGGATCGCTAATGCCCGTCACCTCGCCTCAAGGTGCTTAGGTATTATTATTATTATTAGGTATTATTAAGAGAGATTAAGGTTTTATTTATAGTTCGATTTATAATTTCTTTTGAAATATTATAAATATGTTGTACATGTCGGAACATCAATAGAAGAGAAATGTTGCAAGTCAAAATGTCTGTTTCAAAGTAGAATATTTTCTATCCTAGTTAAACAGGTTTTAAACATTATATTCTTATTCTATTATTTTTCATTGCAACATTATGCCATTGGAAGATACTCCGCCTACGCTAAGAAATTGCTTTGAAGTATTCGTTGGAGAAATGATACTTTATAAAGACTTCGTTAATCAAAAAACAGGTGTTAATGCACATTATAACTAATGGTAAAACATTTATAATAATTCAAAAGTTTTAATTAACCAAAAGTAGTAGAACAAGGGGCACATTATTAATATCGTGTATTTACATGACAACGAAATTAAAAACGAGCTCTCATTTCCTTTCCGTCCATTTGCTTAATGGACTTATGTGGCACAGGGGACTTTTGCAACAACTTTCATCACACTAAAAGCAACGTACGGAAAATGCCCTCAGATTAATATACCTCGTAACATTTTCTCTTGACTGTAAAAGCACGAAATTCACATATTAACTGCGAAATGAATGTGCCACCAAGTTTTTAAGGAATTTAATCAGCGATATGTGTCAGTGAAGCTATGTCGAGGTGGTTGGTATACCGGGCAAAGAGCATGATAATCATAATTAGATCTATGTTTTAACGTTGCCCCATGTTAGAGTTTTCTCAGAGTGCGTTTGCAAACACATAATTTCACATACCCACCACGCCCGAACCCGGAACACAATTCCTGATCGTTAGTATACGAATGGATGTGGATGGACTCATTAGCCGAGTTGTCGTAAGTGCGACTGCCGGACAAGGGGTCTCGGGTTCGATTCCCGGGTGGGGAAAAAAATTACTGGGTTTTTAAAAAAAACTCAGTAGTAGTACGGAGTCTGGAAATATGCCCGGTATATGGCAATAGGCTCACCTCCTATTACATGCGACTCATAACATAAATAATGAAAAGTGGGTGCTACATTATACAGTGGCATTGCGTGGCGTATGTCTGCCAACACCTTCGACGATAAAAGACGTGATGTTATGTAGTATATGAATGAATAGCACTATACTGCAAATGCAAACTTCTCTTCTTGTTAATACTCGACGAGAAAACATCTAAACAATCCTTTAAATCTTCGTTTTGCATTACGGATATATTTTAATACTTCTTCATTATATTTAATAAGTTTATTATATTCTGTGATGTGTATAATTATATATGATGTTAATGTTAACTTTAATCTTAATGTTAATTGTAATGTTAATTATATCTACTTGTCAATGTATGATCAAAACTCACAAGTGTTAAACGGTTGCACCTACTACTTATTGTGTCTCTCTGCATCACCCTAAGGTTGACTGTTAGAGAATGCCACTAGGCATTAAGTCCGCCTTTGTATACCTACATGAAGTGTAAATAAATAAATAAATAAACCATTTCAATAATTAAGGTCAAATTGTCTTACACAATAAATCATACACATTCAGTGAACATAACAAAATATTATGTGTTAGCAACCACATATCGGTGCTTAATGAAGGATTTCGTTACCTAATGTGAAATCTTTATAATAACTATCGTATGACGCGCGTATCGTGAGGCGATGTCGCACATCCTACTCATTGTCAGTAATTTCAGTAACCTCATAGCTGAAGACGTTGATATGTTTTATTGCACTCTGAGTGAATTCACTAAAGTAGCACTTCAAAACATTTGTTATGGTTAGTTAGTAAAAAAATTTAGTTTGTAATTTAGATATAAGAGGCCTCAATATCGATTTGGATTAGTCTGTAAGGATATTGCTGGGAATAAAATAAAATAAATAAATAAAAAAATTATTATGAAATTATTTGTGAATAAATTCAAACATTACATTACTGCCGCCAAGTGGCACGCTTGAAATGAAAATCCACACTAATCGCAGTTCAGCAAGACTCTTCAAACATTCAAGACACTTGGATTTTACTATTGTAATAGTACCGACAACGGGAAAGTTTTAATTTCATCTTAAACTTACAAAGTGTAGCGATTTACAACAGCTTCGTAATACATTTTGTAAAACAATTGCTATCGTACATAATAAATTATGCATAGCAAACTTACCCATATTAATCTTTTTAGGTACAATGGTACATCCTTTTAGGAATTATTATTTAAGCATATTGGAGCGGGTATTAAAACTTTCATAATAAATTCACAATGAAGGCTAGACTGTATGGTGGGCAGGGGCATAAATATCACGTATATACTTATTTATTTATGAGTGCGCTTATAACATGATTACTAGGGAAGTTAACTACAACTACTAAAGACTTAACGTTACTTTAAAGATAGGACGAATTATTAGTTTATAGTATAATATTGTTAGCAGTTCTGCCTACAGAACATTAACAGTCACTTAAAATTGTAATAAAACTATGGTCAGATAATAAAGTTCAAACACTTACCTCTGTAATCTATCAAGACAATAAACAAACACAACTCAAACAATTTTCATGTTTTTTTTTTTAAATTAAACTGTCAAACACCGCGAGGACATCGGTGACCGCAACCTATTGTTCTTTAATTGTGCCTATAATGACGGTACTCAAAGGGTTAAACACTATTAACCATCTCTTTTATAGATACCTGTCTACTGTCTGTCAAAATAGAAATGTCAATTGGTGACTACAAGCGACATCTACTTGTAGTTTTTAGTACTAGATCTATATTTAGTTTGAGAGAGTTTACTTTCCTGAGGGTACTTTCCTTAATCAAAAATAAATAATTTTGCCTGTTCAATACAATAAAATATTAAAAAGTAATTATACTTTCAATAATTAATTTTATGACCAACTTAATTTTAGTATTTTTCCAGAAAAAATTTAAGTATACTGTTTGACGCAAAAAACGTGTGGTCACAACACGTAATCTTGTACAAAATTCTTAGAAAACTGTCGTTCTTGACAGTTCGAAAAAAGTATTGAATTTGACTAGTAAGCGTTTGACAAATGTACTTCCAACGTTCAAAGATTTAAATTCAAAGTTAATAAACAGATTGATACTCTATGATAACGAGGGCTTAAAATAATAATTCCATACTTTTTATAAAATTTCTAAGTCTGAAAAGAGTTTTAATTATTTTAAATCAAATCACTTTAATTCATTTAGAGTGTACTGGGTGGTCTACAATTTAAAAATGATACAAATGGACATAATAAGTTACATTTGTCTTTCACTTAATTCATTTTATATCACAAACACTTTATCTAAACTAAGAAACAAAACCGTAGCACAAAAATATTAACTATGTCATCACAGAGAGCGCACAAAAAAATATATACGCATTATTTTGTAAAACAAAAAAATATTGTCGCTGCCACAAACAAGTATGTACGTACAAAAATGGTACGCAGACTTAACATGTAACCATATTGCAGGAAATGTTGTTGTTGAATCTCTTGAATCGTAAATAACAAATGGGAGAAAATAAAACTTTTCCGCCACATCATCCTGTTTATATCGAGAATGTAAGGTGAAGGTAGTCTCTACCACGTACACCTACTTATAAGGGCTGAAAGTACAATCAGACTAAGACATATTACAAGTTATATGCAAAAAATCTTCACGAATTTACTACTACATTTTGTTTAAATTCATTCCCGTTTTTTTTTATTCTTTTTTTTTTGTTTAAATTTACATTCCCGGGTCGGGCAAAGTATTACTGGGTTTTAAAAAAATCTCAGTAGTAGCACGTAGGCTCACCCCCTATTACATGGGACTCATCAAATAAATAGTGAAAAGTGGGTGTTACATTGTACAGTGGCATAATGTACACCTCTGCCTACCCCTCCGGGGATAAAAGGCGTGATGTTACGTATTTTGTTTATAATAGTATAATTTGCTTTATTTACCTGACCACGCAAATTATTTAAATTATAACGTTAATAGTAGGTAACCATAGAAACCAGTATTTTCACCAAGTATTTTTTATTAACTATTTTACAGTATTTTCATCATCATTAAATTACAGTATTTTCAAGTAACTTCCACGACTCTGTTTTTAAAATTCAAACTGAACTGTCATTGTGAACAGTTATTTAAGTTTCTCAAAAGAGATTAGATCGAATTAGGACTCGTTCGCAATTCTTTGCAGTCACGTACCTGCCTTAGCCAAGAGGTGTCAAAGCGAAATGAATAATTTTAAAGTTGTAATTAAGTTATACCACTTCGTTTTATCTCCTTGAAGAAGGAATTAGTTTTCTATGTGAAAATAGTGCGATTCACAGGTGCCGAGTGAAGTTGCGACGTGCGCGAAGTTGCTCAGAAAAGCGTGAACGTTGTAATTAGCAAAACTAATATTTTTAAGTACTTAGATACGTTAATTTCATCCAAGACTGCGCCAACTTATGATTCTCTTTGCATTGTCTTTTTATGAAATGAGTAATTATTTATTTAGAACCGCGCTATATCAGTCATTTGTTGTTTACCTTAACTAGTTACAAACTCGGTACTTTTTAGAAGAATTTACAAAAAGTTGAATAAAATCAGGCTCGCATTTTGACCATTCACTCAACGGACTGAAGTACCTACATATTTGGAAAATATAAAAGAATATACCTCGATAATAATAATTTTTAATATGACGTCTTTCAGTTTCATGTTTCAGTGGGACATCCCCTTAAAGCCGAAGGCTACTAAGTATACAAGTTGGGCGTTGAAACGTCGTTAACCGAGACTTTATTAAACTAATTGCCGAGGCCCGTCAAATTGTCAAAGTTACCGTGACGGTTATAGGGACATTACATATTCGTAATTTTCTTAACTACTTTCATAATACGTGTTCTAGTAATTCATCAGCAAATTTTAGACGTATATTCTGTTCAGTTTTGAATATTCTATAGGTTTATTTATCATTTGAATTTATGTTTATATTTTTAGCTTTATAATACCGGCACCATACAATACAATACATGTGTAGACTTGTTTGTTAACATATGTGTTCACATCGTGTGGCACGTTCATAGTTTGTTGCTATTTTGTCTGTGTTACAACATACGGTAACGTGTATTAAAAAAATAAAAGCCAGACATTAGAGAATCCAAAGCAATATTTAATTGTGAGAGCAATAAATTAAATACAACTTTCGTAACATCTCTTCATTCTGTGACAAGTAGTGACATCTATTAGATTTCATGAGAATTATTTGTGCCGACCAATCTACGGTGAAAAGTTACAGATTTTACCGCATAAATTGTACAAACCTTCGTCTATAACTTTTTAAATTTAACTGATATCTGAAATAGTAAGAATATCATGGCCATTCTTTCCTTAAGGGGGTAGATAGCGATGAATTTACGAGTGTTGTTCAGGTACATAAACCAAGGTTAGGCGATTCTATAGTGTGTGTAGATTTTACGAAATCAAACCTTTTCACTTATTATTATAGACGTTGCGTTCCTCAGGGTGCTAATCAAGAGCCTCAAATAGGTATGTCAGTTGAAAGAAATGCATCGTATTTTTTTTTTACTCTAGAGAGTAATATAATGGGAATGGGACAGAGGCATTAAGTGCCGTAATGTACACCTCTGCCTACCCCTTCGGGGATAAAAAGCGTGGTGCTATGTTATGTTATGTTATAATGGGATTATAATAAGACCAAAAATATAATAAGACCAAGACTTAGCCCTCATTAATGAGTTTAATAAAGATAATGAATTCAAGTTGACCTAATAAAGCAATAAAATGTTAGCGCGGCTTTAGGTACTTATTTTCTAAGAAATGTTGGGGTAACTTCTAAATACAAATACCAATACACCTTTAAGTAGCTATACCTGTAGTCCTACATAACAAGAGGTCTGTATGTAAGTACCGAATTAGTATCAAAGTATAAACAGTATAAACATGTAATAAACAGAAATAGAAGTTTAGGTACTTTTATTTTTGGAAAAATAATCTTATCTCTGGTTTATTTGATTCTGTGCTTTGAAATTCTCTGAAGCAGCCTAAGGCCTATCTGTAGATACGACATATTTATATTTATAGGAAAATCAATGTAACACCTACTTAAGTAATTTACCTGGCTTCCTCATGTTTTGAAGTTAATATTTCTTCTAGAATCTAACAAGAAAGCATATAATAGAACATGAATTAAAATGCATGCGGCAAAGACCACGAAGTTACGAACAAAGAATATAACAAAGCAATTCCCTCAGATTATCAGGCGATTCATTAAATTTAATCATAACAAGGATGCCTCCTCCGCCGTCATTGTGACGTAATATTAATGTACAATCTTGAAGCAGCCCCTGCCTGTAATAGCCTCGTGACCACATCTAACAGTAATCCTTTCAAGTATTAAACTCCCACTTTAATATAAGTTGAACAATGCGGCGACCCATGGCTCAGCAGTAACAATAGCAAAGTTTTCATTCTAAGACTCCGTTTTATATCTGCACGGACCCTTTTGTTGTTCCTCACGACGGGGTGTGGCGGGTAAACGCGGGAACCCTTGTTATTATGACAATGTTACTAATTCTAGTGAAACACAATCGTTTGCTGTCGACAACTACACAAGTAGCTACACACCTTAAACTATAACAATACCTATGCCAAATATGCCAACGCTAATTAAAACGTGAAATTTTACTCCGTCTATTCTAGTTATTCTGTGTATCTCAGCTTGCACTACGGGAAGTATTCATTAGTTGGCCCGTCATTTATTTTGTTCCAAGGAATATCCCAGAACAAAATAAATAGATACTATCATTTCCTACGGAATGTTATTTGGTTGGTGGTTTTAAACGATCTTTTCTAAAAATTTTATTATTGACTTTGCTAAATTTAAAACCCAAATAATACTTACGAATAATGAATATTATGTCAGGATCTGTTCTTATTCAAATTCATTATACTAAAGAAATCCGGATCAGTCTGAGTGAACTTGTACAGTGCATTACCAAAATTTTACCCATAGTGACCAGTTTCTATACAAAATGATGTAGCCATTTTCCAAACAAGCCGTCTAGACCAAAATTAACAATATCTTCATTGCACTAAGACTTAATATAGAAACATTTTTATTATAGAACTAGCTGTGTTCAATTCGTAGATTTTACGTGATACGCGCACAAACAAACAGACAAACAGACAAAAATTTCTAAAATGATGGAAATGGGTTCAATTAGTTATCTTTTAACACGCTGGCTATTTTTTCGTCAATTTCTTTAATGTACAAAAATTACTTTTCTACAGATTTATTTATGTATAGACAAGTTTTATTTACATCATATACAGCACCACATTATCAGATAGAATTCAAACTAACAACCCAACTAAAGTAAAGCAAGACAGTATAATTTATATCTGTGGTACCAACAAATGCTCGTTCCGTATACGTAGTATGTGCTTTAGCATAAGTGTCTGTTCGTTAACAACGATACGTGAGCTATTCTGCTGAAGGCATCATTAAAATACACTCCTGGAGGATTGAAACCCAGTGCAAGCTTCCGATAAGTAATTTAAAACCAAATTAATTGAAACCGCTTCGAAGATACATTCATTCACGTAGTATTTAATAAATTTTGTTGACTAGAAATATGAAAATGGTTTCCATACAAAAACATACTTTGTTGAATAAAATTAAATATTCTTTTAATTAAACAGTGATACAAAAATGAGACATGTACATAAAAATGAAAATGCTATATTGTCATCGTGGAAATAATTTCATAGGTACACGCCGACTTCTTTCTGAATAATGTTATCACATGCTATATGCATAAGTCACTTCATATTGGCAATTTTTTTTATGGCATAAGCCGGTAAACGACCAGACGGATCACCTGATGGTAAGCAAAAAGCGTTGCCCATGGACACCTGGAACACCAGAGGCGTTACAAGTGCGTTACCGGCGTTTTGGGGATTAGTAGTTTGGGGATCGTTGGGGATTCAGGGATTGGGGAGGGCTCAAAGAGCCATCATACCACCATTGATGGGGCCCAATAGGGCTGATGCCGTTCGGAGCTGCGAAGAACTTAACGGGTTACCGGGGCTCCTGCTCGAAGCGCAGGAACGGGGTGGTTTTTAGTCAGTAAGAGTCTGACTAAAGACGGGACACAGTCATTTGATGATTTTCCAGCCTAAAAAAAAATCCTTTCTTTCATTGGTCTAAAATTGTTAAATACATACATATCTCACACATATGCACCTACAGAGTTTACCACTAACACTGTAGATGAAAAAGTAGTTTTGATCATCTAATCTGGTTGGAATAACAAAGACTCACACATTGGAACTAAAGGCCTGAGACATAATAATATGAATCACAGTTTAAGGCCGTTGTGACTTGTACAGTTACTGGAATAAACCTACTTAAGTATCTATGGAAAATTGATCCCTACTTGCAGTTCATCTAATTTGAACTTTTGATATAGATATCTGAATAGAAAGTACAAACTAGCATCTAATTGTGATTCATATTTTACAAAAAGCCTGGTAAAAGCTATATATGACAAAGATTCATAAAGCTATATATGGCCAAGATTCATAATTAAACCTACACTACAATGCAAGCCAAAGGGGCGGTTTTTCAAACGCCAATTAAATTTTATCAAAGGAATAAGTTTGAATCTTTGACAATTCTTCCATACTATAAACCATCAACTGTCAATTTTATTCTAGAGTTAAGAATTAACCGATTGAAAAATTGACCCTATATAAAGCTTAATATTCTGCCATCACCACTCGACACTGGCAGTATAGTCGACAACTTTGTTTTGGAGACTCGATTGCCAAAGAGGAAAAAAAAAAGCAAAGTATGATCACATTTCCCTTAGAAGTTACTGAAACCACAGTTCTATTAATTCAATTTATTCCATGTATTGGAAATATATTTTCCATATTCGTATTCACTTCCAACACGCTTAGTTTTATAAAAATGGCTGGCAGTGCGGTATTAATTTAATTTTATGTGCATATTTTACAGCATTGCGTTTTTAATCCCAGCTCGAATCATATTGTGCCTGCCGTCAGCAAGAGTTGTCTGTGTAACGATTCTCATTTTACGATACAACCTAATAACTTATACTGATAATTACTTCCATATTGGCGTACAATTGTGTTCATCTTATTTTTGTGAGCTAGTGGCTACTAAGTTATAAGATTTTATAGTTGATGCATTATACAGAATCCTATAGTTTTCTAAAAATGAGTACATGGATTTAGGGATGAGACGGGATTTAGATATACCTAACAAAACTAGCGATTGATGGATAGAATAAACACACACAATGAAATGTTAGGTATACATATTACAATAGGGTATTTAATAACTTCTTTTAATATACATACATACATACATACATAACATCACGCCTTTTTAGCCTCGAAGGGGTAGGCAGAGGTGCACATTACGGCACTTAATGCCACTGTACAATGTAACACCCACTTTTCACTATTTATGTTATGAGTCCCATGTAATAGGGGATGAGCCTATTCCCATATACCGGGCACAATTCCAGACTCCGTGCTACTACTGAAATTTTTTTTTAAAACCCAGTAATACTTTGCCCGACCCGGGAATCGAACCCGAGACCCCTTGCCCGGCAGTCGCACATGCGACCACTCGGCCAACGAGGCAGTCTTTTAATATAGTACTTACATAATATGTTATGAATATATTAAAATCACACTCGTAACGTCTTCGTAAAATGAATGATCTACTTACCTACATAAAATAATTCACGAATAAAGAACAAGAAAAAAACACAATAATAACTCTTACAAACTCGCCGTAAAAGAAAGTTTTCAGAATTTTCGTCTACAAAACTTCGCCCAATCCAATTTCAGTAAAGCTTCAGATTATAATTCTCGTTATTCCAAATTAAAAACTGTTACGTAGGTACTAACTACACTCCATTTCGTATAAAATTAATTTCAACGAGTCTTAAAGGTCGATTTTATCATTAACTATTTGATCATTAACTAACTTCGATTTGATTTTCAAACCAACAGTTTTGATCAAAAATTAGATTTTTTTCAAGTAGGTTAATATGAGATTTTATTTAAAACTACAGCCTGATCAACGACCACACTTGGTTTGATAACGGCCTTTAACAAAATATTCTTGGGATCCGATTTAATTATATCATTTCGTACGTATTCTCATACGTACAATATAATACAATAATAGCGCTTTTGTTTCACGATCATACCACAATTTGCGATATACGAGTGCTATCCCGTTAATTATACTCAATTTTAATTACCGCAATCCTACCTACACTTGTTTAATTAAAATTTAATTAGCAGTTCTCTAGCTGATCCTCTTAATATAATTTTACAATATTGATCATGTAGGATAAAGCAAACTTACTCAAACCCTCGGTTTTACTCAAATTACAAGAAAAATGTGATTTAGACCATAGGTACATACTAAAATATCTTATCAATTGATAAAAAAACATACAGGAATGGATTACTGTTGAAGGCAGTTTAACTAGTATTTTATAAAAAAAATTAGATTGAACAGTTTTCTGTGCTTCAACAGTACTAACTCTTTAAAAACTAATACTTTAACAAGATCACATCAATATCTACAAGATTCAGTCATAAATTGATGTGTAGTAGGTAGGTAGGTAGGAAAGATAGAGGGAGCCAGCATCTATTCGCCTCAATAAACCGACAAACGCCCAACTTGGCAACTTTAACTAATTAGTCGCTAAACAAATGGAACATCGACACTCAAGACTGGAGCAGACAAACATCGTGCATGTACTTTATTGATTTTAATAACTAACTAAATTGTGATATTTTTGTGACGATGAAAAATCATAGTCGATTCGACAGGAACATTTGCAGAACTTCGGAAAACCCAAACACTCCTTGGAATCAAACGGGAATAGCTGTACCCGACAGTTGCGCTAACAAGCTCTGTCTGTTGTCATGAGACAGAATTGTCCAACTATTGAGGATTTCGTTAGAAACATTAGTAGAAAAACAATTAAATATAATATTACTACAGGCTTATCATGTACACAATGTAGTTGGTCTGCGTATCACTAAAGGAACTATTTTCATAAGCTTGTCTATTGGTACGAGAAAATATTTGGATATTATATTTCGTATTCCACATAGCTGGCATAATACAATGTCTCGTATGTCATAATATCCACATATTTTGATCGGCATCGACCTAAAATTTGAGGAATTTCCATGTCAGACATTATGCTTATATATATAATGTAATATACATATATTATTTTGTAGTTAATACGAAATAATATTGTTTTGACACTAATCATGTATTATCAATTGGGTACTTGCCAACTAGTCAAATTTAATTCTTTTTTCCAACTGTCAAAATCGACAGTTTTCTATGATTTTTGTACGAGATTGCTTATTATAACGTTACGTTTTTTTAGAGTCAAACAGCATACTTATTTCTTAAAAAAATACTGGAAAAAAACTAAAATTATGTCATAAAGTCAATTAACAAAAGTTTAATATTTTATTACATTGAACAGTCGAAATACATTCAGTCAAAAAAGTATCGGAAATTGATGATTTGTTTATGGTTCCAAATCAAAATTGTTGTTTTTTGTAGTTGTTAGATTGGCACAACTGTTTTCCATTTTAGCGCGGAGTTTGAGTTGCATGTATATAAATATGTTATTTATATAAAATACCGTGCTGGTTTTAGTAATATCATATATAGCGTGTATTGCGAATTTCATAATGAACAGAGTTTGTCTTAAATTTTGCATTACCAATGGAATTTCGTGTTCGAAGTCACTGAAAATATTACCGAAGGCTTACGGTGAATCGACTTTATCAAAAACTCGTGCTTATGATTGGTTCAAAGCGTTCAAAAGCGGTCGAGATGTGATGAAAGATTTGCATCGCTCTGGTAGGCCGTCAACGTCTGCAACTGAAGTTAACATCACAAAAGTGAAGGAAGTAGTGACTGAAAATTCCCATTCAACTCTGAGAGTGATAGCCGCCGATCTTTCTGTATCTCAAGAGGCGATCCGTACCATTTTAACTAATCATTTGGGTATGAAACATGTTGCTGCTCGGCTAGTCCCAAAATACCTGAATTTTCTCCAAAAACGCATGAAAGTCGTTGAGGACATGCTAGAACGAGTCAGTTCGGACCCAACATTCATGAAATGCATTGTTACTAGTGACGAGACGTGGGTTTACGAGTTTGACATACAAACTAGTCTACAAGCTTCGGAGTGGCGCCTTCCAACTGAACCGAAACTGAAAAAACCACGCCAAAGTCGATCAAAAGTCAAAGTCATGTTGACTGTCGCGGTGTTGTGCACTCTGAATTCTTACCGGAAGGTCTATCGGTACCTAAATAAAGAATATTATTTGAGCGTTATGCGACGTTTAAGAGAGCAAATTCGACGAAAATGGCCAGATTTGTCGAAAGAAAATTCTTGGATTTTGCACCACAACAATGCAATCGCACAAGGTTATCATTGTGAACGAATTTTTGACCAAACACTCAACAAATACCATCTAGCAACCACCATATTCACCAGATATGGCTCCTGCTGACTTTTTTCTTTTTCCTAAACTCAAATTACCACTTCGTGGCACCCGTTTTCAATCGATAGAAGACATAAAGGAGAATTCGCGACGAGAACTGAACTCAATTCCGCAAGCAGCGTTAAAAAATGTGTTGATGAATGGATTATTCGTTGGCGCAAGTGTATCGTTTCTAAAGGAGCATACTTTGAAGGTGATAAAATAAATTTGGATGAATAACAGACATTTTGTGTATTATTGATCTTTTCCCGGTACAGGTTTTCTTGACAGAGTAATAATTTATTTTTGATTAAGGCAAGTACCCAATTATTTGAAATGCTTTAAACCAAAATTTAAACTGTTTATTCATACCAAAACAGTTTTTTATTAATTTGCCAACTTTCTTAATTAAAAGATATCCATACCCAAGATCATCATCATTCCTAGCAAGTATTACACAATATTTATGAGTAAAGTGTTTACACTTTCATTTTGTGATTTCATTTGTAATCAACATAACATAACATAACATAACATCACGCCTTTTATCCTCGAAGGGGTAGGCAGAGGTGCACATTATACCACTGTACAATGTAACACCCACTTTTCACTATTTATGTTATGAGTCCCATGTAATAGGGGGTGAGCCTATTGCCATATACCGGGCACAGTTCCAGACTCCGTGCTACTACTGAGATTTTTTAAAAAACCCAGTAATACTTTGCCCGACCCGGGAATCGAACCCGAGACCCCTTGCCCGGCAGTCGCAATTGCGATCACTCGGCCAACGAGGCAGGCAGGTTGTTAACATTTGTAATCAAATGTTAACAAAACTGACAATGACCAACTGGAAAACATTTAAGTTTATTTATTTGAGACTCAAACGAAAAGTGTAAACAACGCGTAGCACTTCGTAGCAGTGCGCTGCACCACGCTACGCTCGTAGCAAATTGAACATTTTCTTTGCTGGAAAATTTGCTTTTCTATTCGACTAACGTTTACACTACTGGTCATACGAAGCGTAACCACGGCATATCGTATTACCACAGTTTAAAAAATATACAGTAGGACGACGCCTTTGATCTCGTGTAAAATGCCGACATCGTCTAGATAAGACAGTAACGCATCGGCACGGGTTGTCAAAAATATGAGCAATATGAGTTTATGGCACCGACTAGAAGTCGGTCAGTGGATGAGTAACTCATCAGTACTAATATAGTATTTTTATTTGTTTTTAAGTTTTTTGAGAAGTCGGTTTTTTTAACGCAGCTTTTATTTATCATTTTTAGTGTCAAGCTACATAGACTCGTTTTGGCACTTATAATCCACACAGGTGCAATTTTCTAATCTAATACAAATTATACAACCCAAACACAAGGTAGTTTCTGTACACCGTTGAAGGGTTACATTTCGACAGCACCATCAGTTTTACCACCCTTGAAAACCGTGAAAACGACGATATATTGAAAACTTCGTGCAGCCGCCATCTTGGATTTACATTTTTACAAACTTGGATAATCATTGTAAATGTAAGAGCCCTGTAATTAACTTACTATTAAATTAGACTAGTAGAATGCATTTGTCAGCTTGAAGTTCTCAGGCTTACTCAAAGATCTCAATGTGCGGTTGCACGTGCATTGGATCGCTCGATTCCCTACAATATGGTTGAGTTGGGTGGTGCTGGTGTACGTGTTGTGTTCGTGAACGGGCGCCGTCAACTGGGACTGGTCAGCTCCAGACTGCATTATTTATTGTCCTTAAGGTTATTTTCTTTTTCGATCTCTTTGACTGGATTTTATTGTTACATTGTTCTCACACAAACGAACCAATAAAACTATGTAACTGGAGAATCGTATTGTGAACCTGATTGAAAAAGAGTAACCTCTGGAGTTTCTTGCTCGTTCCTCTTCATAGAAATCTACACCTTGGAATGGGCAAATAGCTTCACTTTTAATCGTTTTTTTTTGTTGGCGTTCAAAAGTCTATTTCATTCATCAAAAATCATTTATTTCGATTCTAATTGAAATAAATGATTTTGACTTTGACTTTGACTTTGACAGCACCATCGGTGTTACCACCCTTGAAAACGACACCCATGACGATTTATTAAAATTTTCATGCAGCGACCATCTTGGATATACGCAGGGCGGGTCAATAAGTCCGTGACTTTTTAAATGAAACACATTTTTTTAGATAAAAAGTTATTTTATTTTTCAACGTAGTCTCCTTTGAGCTTTATATACTTAGCCCAAAGTTTCTCCAATTTTTTAATCCCTTCCGAAAAATATGTTTTGTCGAGGTCTTTAAAATAGGCGTTTGTTTGTGAGATGACTTCGTCGTTGGTCGCAAATCTCTTTCCACCGAGCCATTTCTTTAAGTTTGGGAACAAGAAGTAGTCACAAGGGGCTAGATCGGGAGAATAGGCTGGATGAGGGAGCAATTCGTAGCCTAATTCATGGATTTTTGCCATAGAAACTGCACATGTGTGCACTCGTGCATTGTCCTGGTGGAAAAGGACTTTTTCTTGGCCAAGTGCGGTCGCTTTTCCTTCAATGCCTTATCGAATCGACCCAATAAGTTGCTGTAATATTCGTCATTGATTGTTTGTCCTTTTTGAAGGTAGTCAATGTGGATAATACCGCGTGCATCCCAAAAAACAGTCGCCATGACTTTATTGGCTGACAAACCCACCTTTGCCTTCTTTGGCGCCGATTCACCCTGAGAAACCCACTGTTTTGACTGCTGTTTGGTCTCCAGTGTGTTGTGGTGGATCCACGTTTCGTCCACGGTTACAAAACGGCGCAAAAACTCGTTCATATTGCGATTGAACAACGCCAAACATTCCTGCGAAATTGTCACACACTTGCGTTTGTGGTCGATTGTGAGCAAACGCGGCACCCATCTTGCGGAAAGCTTTCTCATACCCAAATAATCGTTTAAAATTGAAACCACTGAGCTATGCGAGATGCCTATGGCTTCCACAATCTCTCTCACTTTTAATCGCCGGACTGCTAAAACCATATCGTGTAGTTTTTCAGCTGTTTCGGATGTGGAGACCTCAACTGGGCGTCCAGAACGTTCAGCGTCTTCCGTGCTGGTACGGCCACATCGGAATTCAGTAAATCACTTTTTTACCATGGAAATGGATGGTGCAGAGTCCCCATAATATTTATCAAGCTTAGCCTTGGTTTCCGTAATGGATTTTTTCCGCAAAAAATAATGCTTAATGAGCACACGAAATTCACTTTTTTCCATTTTCTTCTCAGTCAACGCGGAAGTCTGATATTAACGGCTGTTAAAAACAAACTAAATGTCACAGCTTGTTCAATTTTTGACAGGAGTCATCTGACAGATGACTGTTGACGGGAGCAGTGTTGCCATTTCAATTAAAAGGCGGAAAAATCAAAAAGTCACGGACTTATTGACCCGCCCTGGTACATTTAACAGCACCATCATTTTTACCACCATCAAAAACCAAGAAAACGACACCCATAACGAGAAATTGTAAATTTAATGCACTGGCAAACATACATAAAAAAGAAACAATCACTCGAACATAGTGCCTCCTCCTTTTTTGAAGTTTGTTAAAACAAACACGAGTTAGCCCTGAATAATATATCCCGAGCTACTAACATCGTTTTGTTTGCAGCTCGGGATCGGTCTACCTGCGTCTCGCCCCTCACACCCCACACGATTGCCCTGTCTAGACGTCTTCGTTGGACGACTGTATAGACTATGGTATTACTATACACATATTCGATAACTGTATGAAAGAAAAATAATAGATCATCAAAGTACAGAATTTTGTATCTGTGTGAAGTCATAGCTAGTATAAAATCAAAAAAGAAAAAAAAAGTCACAACACAAAGCTTAACAGTCTACAAAGTTATAATAACACCGAAAAATACACGTACTTCAAAGGTGAAGCGTCCATCTTGTCAAAACTTGTCCAATTATTGGATTGGTAACCAACTTGTTCAGGTGGCCAAATTGGAACTAATACAAGTCTAAACTAAGTGTCAGTACAAAACTATTTATAAAGAGACCAGCACCGGTGTCAATTGAATTATTTAGTTGGCATCGTTTACTTTATGTTTTATAAATATACGTCAAAGTTTTAATGAATAGTGTCGTCCAGATTGGTGGGTACTAGAGATCGATATGAAACACGTCGGCGTCGGTCAATTCTAATGACACCAGCCAACTTCTTCAAAGATACAATATTTTGTAACTTATACTAATGTAAAATTTGTATGTCGCTACACGTCCCTGTTCAGAATTGTATGAAAAAGAAGTTAAGCGCAAGCCATAGAGTTTTATAAGTCAAAGTCAAAGTTATTTATTGCAAACAAAGGTAATAAGTACATAATACAGGATGACTTATTTACGTGATTTCTGGAGCGTAAGTGTAATTGATACACCGCTGAATTTCCTCGAGATCTAACTATATCTACAAAATGCAACGGATAATAAATCTATGTTGCCTTTTTTACAATTCCAAAAAATGCAGTAGGTACTAAAGACTAAAATAAAATCGACTCAACCTTATTACAACGTACTGGACTATTATTTATGAACAAATCTGATATATCTATTTAAAATCGATCGTGATTTATATTAGGTAAACATCAAAATTCAGTGTAAAAAATTAACCATAAATCAAAGAACCAAAAATGCACCAAAACTGTCGCCAATATTATTTGTATGCAAAATATGTTTTCACCGATACATGTTGTAGGTTTATTTTTACCTTTAGACATACCAGGTACATCGTACCTGTTATAAAAATGAAATAAAAAGTACAAGGGATTGATGAGAGCGAGATAGAATGACGGGACTAATTTGAAATACGATATTGGTCTGCATTGACAGGGCTTCCGCCGGGAACAAAACATTTCGAAAATATTTTACCCAATAACAGGGTCCACGGTTTGTTATTGTTTCAATTTCAATTGCCCGACAATAAGACATGTTTTTGGTATACCACTACTCTACTGTGTTACCACTGTAACACGTTAGAGTTTTCTAGCTCATTGTTCTAAATGATAAACAAACAGTTTAAAGAAAAATATTTAATTATGTCTAGTACTGTATTATGTAGCTTGACTTTAAATTTTTAAGCAACATAATTGCGAAGTTATTACACTTTCATTAATTTTCCCACTTTACGTATAGGTACGAAAAAAAATAGTTTGGCAAGCAAAATTCTCTTAGTCATAGTAAGCTCCCTTTCCTGTAAGGAACATTTAATAACCCTCTTGACACCTCATTTTGTAAGGCCTTTATTGGCCTTTATAATATTAATCAAAAAGTTAAAATTAAAGTAGCCATATCCCAAGAGGTCAATAGCTAAATATTAGTTTGTTTCTTTCATATTACAAGATTAATAAAATATTATCCGTATGATGATTGAAACTACTTATATTTTATAAGCTAATATTGAATTAAAAATACTAGTTGTAATTAGTATTAATCTAATGTCTCGTAATTGCATTCTTTAAGAAATTTATAATCTCCATTATTTAAGGCAAAATAACCACTGAAATTAGATTTCCCGTATGAAACATTTATTTTTGTTAAAACTGTGAAATCTCATAATACGTAGTTGGTAGTTTGTTTTGATGTTAATCTAGTTCGCCAAACAGGGCGCCCGTATGTCGTCCACGTTATCTCTGATAATGTTGGGAACTCTGCTGTTTTAGGTGATACTTTATCTCACTTTGCAAAAGTTTCGTCAGCCAACAAGATTAAATGCAAAGTTTAAATTAATTCTAGGATCCTGGTAGAAATTTTTGATCTAAAGCTTTAATCAGCAGCAATTTTGTTTAGTCAAACATCATAATAGTATGACGTGCACACAGAAAACTACGAACATATGAGATGTTTATGTTAGCCTTCGTTTATTTTCACGTTGAAATTACTCGCGGGGTTCCTTGTTCTGAAATATATGTGTCAAAAGTAAACATCATTTACCGTGCTTAACCAAGCTAGTAAAACACATAACGCGCAAATTGTTTATTTCGCCGAGTGATTTAAGATTGTGTTGCCATTACGATACCTATCGCTAATAATATGACAGGATTGTGGCGGCAGTCGATTTAAAAACAGCCCTAAATCCTTTATCAGTAGCGTGCACGCCTGCTCGCCACCCAGCTGCTGAATTTCCATATACTTATCGACGCCACACTTTATTGGAAGCTCGATTGCAAGAACATAAATATTTATGAATTCATGCTAAAATAGTGGTTGTTATAAACACTGCCAATTTCATATCAATGTTTTTTTTTCAGTAGTACCTAAGTATATTTTCTGTATGGTTAACTTAATAAAGTTGTTTGAAATTTAGGTTCATCATTTCTACTTTTATATGCAGCAATTTATTTTACATGATTTATTCATACATACATTCATAACATGTTAATGATGAATTAAGAATTTAAAATTATTTTATTTATTTATTTTAGGTCATCATATTTTAAATCGGTTTACAAAATACATTTGCCAGTGTAACAATAAATTGTGCATTATGCACAAGGGAAAAGTTATTTTCTTATATAAGTAGGTAAATGTGGGCCCTGACTTTTAACATCCTTACTAATGTAACATAACTCAAAGTTACACAATTTGAAATTAAAAAGCGAGGAGCAAGATCGTGCAATTATCAGAAATCCATCAATCACTGTAACGTCGTTTAGCGTACACTGTAGCCGATATAAAAGAACTTTACGACATTCCATTCATTATTAAAAGGGCTTAAAACAAATTCGTTTGCAGCGAAACAAAACAGCCGTACCGAAGACATAATAAAAACAAGTCCTGAAATTGTTTCAGTGTAGTTACTGTGCGCTAATTGAGCGCAGTAATGGTTGAATAAATTTGTTTGGACAATAAAGACGCTTAAACTGAACTATGTCCTATTGTTGGGGGTCCAAATTGCTAATTTGACCGCGTAGATTTAATTATGCATGCCGTCCGCCGAGAGGGGTCATAAAGGAGGGGTGTCACAGGCAGACTTGTTTATAATGTAGCAAGTAATGCGCAATCCAACCCAACCCGCCTGCGCCAAGTATTAACTTTTTATTACACTGAACGAACTTTCGCGGTTTACGGCCACATTGGGGAGGGCACGAACGTGTCAAAATTTAAGCGCCTGTTATTTTAAATGCAGCATATACGTTCATTTTCTGCCTGACACCTGGCAGCAATATATAGGAAAATGCATTTTTATAAACGATATTTTACATATTATAATCTATGACACAGTTTTCTGTTCACTAATTAAATTCATATTTGTGACACAAAACCACATTATTAGTTAACATTTAAAAACGCAGTTTTAGACATCAATACCACCACTGTTAAGGAGTACCTACCTCAAAGGGCAAAAGTGTCCAAAAACATTTTTTTTTTTTCGTTAAACAAAATAAACTATAATACCGAACACATTCAATGATACAATATAACAACTGCTATTTCAGCAAATGAAAGAGGCGACTATTAAACAAAAATAACAATTTAATCATTTGACAGAGTGACATCGCGCGCCGTTCACTTTGATTCCCTATAGAATGCATCGGCTAGCGGCTGTCCAATACAACGTTGGCAATTAGCGTAATTTATCGTCAGATTGACACTGGCCGAGGTCCATTGAGATGAGATAGTGTTTGGCAAATTTTAGCCTCTAATTGGTCGTCTGAACACTCGATACGTTTTGAGATTGACCTCACCGTTAGTGTTATATCAATTTTAGGCGAATATGCAGCCTCGTCTTTTGACTGTGTGGACCAAAAATGTTTTATAGTTTTTGCGAAATTGCTGGTTTGATTGACTTAATTGAGCTTTGTTTAGAACGAGCAGTTTAAGATTTTATTTATGGAATAAGCTTTGAATATGTATGATATTCCGTGGTGTCCATGCACCATATTCACTTTGCTCCTTTTACCATATTCTTGCTAAGTATATAGTACACAGAGACAAGTATTCTCTATATACTTACCAATTACTAAAACCTGCATAATGATTTGACGTTTGTATTTTCGAGCCGATACGACCTTCAAACCTTCAAGAAAGAGCGTATTCGTTTTTAAAAGACCGGCAACGCACCTGTGACTCCTCTGATGTTGCGGGTGTCCAGGGGTGGCGCAGATCACTTTCTATCAGGTGAACCGTCTCCTCGTTTGCCTCCTATTCCATAAAAACAAACATTTTCAGGCAACTACTGTTACTACTTACTGGCAATCGATTACTGACCGTCTCCGATCACACTCAGACTCATACACAACTTGTGAAAAACGCAACAAAATACAAGTTTTAAAATGTATTTCAACGTACGTATGTTCAGGAAGAATGTTCTCTTTTTCCTCTGTACGCAATATTTATAGATTTGTTATTTTCTATGGAGCGTCAGATTTTTATGTGACTTCGTTGTTGGTCCCGTAGTAAAAAAATATTTGTACACGTGGGTAAACTGACCCTTCCTTTATGGAAACTTACCTACTAGATATAGGTATGTAGGCATACCAAATATGTATGTATGTGTACCCACGTCCCCTTTTTCTATTCTTACTCCACAATTACAGAAATGCAAAGTCAATGTCAAAATCACGACAGTAATTTTAATTAGGTTTTATTTTAATTTACGTTTACGTTAAACTTTAACTAACACTACTTTTTTTAAGTATTATTAAAAATAATATCCCTCAGAGGGGAAGTGTCTTTATTGAAATTGAAAGAAAATTACCAAAAAAAAATTACACCATATATAAAAAAATATATTTTTGATGCAAACATAATTAATTCAAAGAATACAGTCCACAGAAATTCAATTCTCATTATACAGAAATCCCACCGTCCATTTAAAAGAGAATTTTTTTTTGCGATACTGCAAATTGTATATGAATATCGGTTCCAATAAATCTGGGTCAAAGAGCAAGATAAAATCGCCGATACTTTGAGATGCAGTATCGTGTTACCATTATCGCGATAACGTAATAAGCAGAGAAAGTAGGTTAATAGCTGCTTTCATGTCGGGTACAAGTGGCACCACACGCATTCTTCATCATTTAGAACAAATTACCTATTTCATCCTTCAGTTTATATACTTTTTAAAGGTATTAATATCTGAGTTAATACTAGTTAATCCAACAATGTGAGATAAAATTAACACGTTAACCGCCACGTAGGTCACCAGTGATCTACGTTAGCAGAGGATTTGCCTTCAGCAGTTTTCCGTTCGGCAGTCAAAGGCTTAAACACGATGTATGTACAATGACTTTTTTCAAAGCACAATAAATGCGAGTTATCGTGTATGTGCGATTTTTGGCACCCCAAAAAGCTACGTTAGCAAGGAATTCAACTATCACACTCTTAATTAAAAATGCAATCTGCGTTTTGCCTTAGCACTTATACTATCTATCTCTATCTTCATATTAAAAGTTTAATTGCGAAGCTAACATTTTCTAAAAACATGAGATAAATATTTTGTAAAGAATTATGGAATCAATTGTGTCATGACTTTTATTAACGTACGTATCTATTAATATAAATTGCCCTTCGCCAATTATATTACAAATACCATGGTGTAGAGTGGGAGCCTATGCAAAATTAGACTCCAACCAAGATGAAGGTTTTGTGCTTTTCTCGGCTACTAAATAGATGCTTTATAAATTAAACTTGTTTTGGTGTTCCACCAGGCAGCGGCAGCGGTTGCGGGAATTATGAAATGATCCCATCAAAAACTTTACGCGAGTTACTGCCTTCCGCAATTTTATATGAAGGTTATTGCGTATGAGATTTTGTGCGACAAACATTCGTAAATATTTAATAAGACTAATATTTCTTGTATATTCAACAAATAAGAGCACATTTTTCAGCCAATTTAGGCTATATAATTAAGCACCACGACACTAAACAACCCAATAATGTCTGTTGTCTAAGCCAAAAACCAGTCTGAATTTAGTATAAATCTACTACTAAATACTAAATACAATAATAAAAAATATGGAGACAAAACATTGAATATTGGTAACATCCGAAATACCGTATTACATTGGCTTCAGTAGTTGAGAATCCTATTAAAATGTGTAGACTGCTTAATTCCTTCACAGTGTCACAAAACATGACAACGACATAACATTAAACAATTCACTACTCGGTAATGTTTTTAATTAAAACACTAACTGTTAAAGTGCTCAACGAAAATCCCTTCCAAAATTTCAACTCACCTATTCTAACCAAAGTCTACCTAAATGTAACCATTAGCATAGATCGAGGTGTGAGTAAAATGCAACACAAACGTATCTAAAGAAGCTTAGCGTCGCCTGGTACGCTCCACACTCACCGCACATACAGACAAACACTTTAAGCTGATTATGATGGATACGTCCCACTCGCAAAATCACAGATAGTTATAATTATGTAACGTTTCCTCACAGTACCAACTAGAATTACCTAACCTACGTTCATTTATTTAAATGGCCAACGTTTGCGACCAGTTCTTTCCGTTTGTTCCCAATATCTAGGGATTTTACGCCATTATGTACTCAGCTATGTAGAGGATGTTGTTTCAAATCAATGTTGGTAAGGAATGCCATTGAAATTAATTTATATTAATTGCTTTCCGCTGTCGCAGTGATCAGTAGGTACCTACTTATTCTTTTTAGAAAGAAGTTTTTAGCCAGCACTGGGACAATTAAAAGGATATTGTAATAGCTTGGAAAGATGAAGAAGACTTATAGTAAATAGCATATACCATAGTAACAACTAAATTTCACCCATACCTCGGTATACCTATAGCTAACAGCAGAAATTATTAACCGATCTCAAACCAAAATCTCAGAATCGATTACAGGTTTTGACAGAAAATGGACATCAAGCCAAAATTTTGCATTGAGATTTATCATTTATTTTGGCTGAGACTACTAAATAAATATAAGGACCAACCTGTTCATAAAGCCAGATAACTGTTTACAAAACGTATCTAATAATCTGGTTCCTGTTTGCATGCATCAGCCCATTCCCTCCTGCTTACCCCTTTCAAGCTCGCAAAGAAGCTTGACAGTCTCGAGTTCTACATTCCCTAACTAATATTATACCAAATTGAGCTCACACATTGTAATTTTAGGGTTGCCAATTTGTATGCAATGGTAGCCGGGGCTCGTCTAGTCTTGTTTGCAAACTGTATTGCCCTACCGGCTACCGACCCGGCGCGTCCGTCCCTAACAAGTTAATTTAAACTTCTAACGCTTAGCCGACTTAGGTTGACGGAGCTTAATAGTAATATCCTAAATATAATTAAATTCACAACAAAATCTTTGATTAGAAATAGATGAGTATCTCTTTTCCATTCATTTTGAGATTGCTTTTAAACTCTTCGTTTGAATAACTCGCTATTAAAATATATTTACCTACAACGTATTATATATTTAAATAAATATTATAATAAATATAATAACAAACCTGATTTTGCTCAACTTAAGTACTTATAAAATAAATTACTTCTTACTTCAATTTACAATATATCTAATATTTTCTAGTCTTAGCAATAAATTCAACACCAAATCTTTAATGACGCATAATAACATAAATATGTTTAAGTATAACGCCAAGAATCTAATTGAAATTTTCAAATTAAAATGTATAAATAAATGAACGTTATTTATAAATTCTTGTTGAGGGAAAGGTGTACGAAATTAGGATTGTCCTCCCCACAATATCGTATGCTTGTGATACGGGGACTTAATAATAAATTCCTTTGTGCAAAAAGGAACAAAAAATTAAAATTCTTTTCGTGTCCCAGGGCCTTCTCCGGCGCAGTTTTGTCATTTTGTTTGGAGGGATCTCGCGTGACATACGCAAATCCCTCTGCTGAATATATGTATATAATATATACTATTGCGAATACCTAAGTGAGCAATATTAGACACGTTTTCTCATAAATCTTACTATATTCATAGTATGAATGCTCGAGATATAGTATTTTTCATATTCAGTGGTGGACTATACCGCTGTCATATTTATAATCTTATAGGTATATATATATATATATATATATAAAAGAAAGTCGTGTTAGTTACACCACTTATAACTCAAGAACGGCAGAATAGATTTGGCTGAAAATTGGTAGGGAGGTAGCTTAGAGTCAGGAGACTCAGGCGACATAGGATACTTTTTAACCAATATTTTTTTTTACTTTTTACCGAAAATCACGAACGGGGACGGGAAAAAATGGGATTACGTGTACGAAGTCGCGGGCAGAAGCTAGTATATCATAGTTTTCAGTTTAATAACACGTGCATACTGGATTATTAGTAAAAGACTCACATCAAATCATATACACATATATAAATTATTGGTATATTAAGTTGAACACAGTCCAAATTTTCCCTTACCTATGTCATATTTTGTTTAAAAACGAATAGAAATATATACAGCATTTAATTCTTTCAACTTTTAATTTTGATACAAAATACTAGACCTCCAATTTCTTAAGGAATTATATAAAGTATAAAAAGCTGTGGAAATAGACTACTTAATCATTTTGAATACAGTATTTGAAAGTGCACGTTAACGTTTGAGTGCTTTTTGGGTGACCATTTTTGCATGTGTAGGATAATTCTAGGAATAGTCAACATACTGCCATTATTTCCAGGATTATAACTGATTTCAAATCTTTCTTTCTATACAAGTATTGAGTGACAATCAGAAAATTTTGTTAAATAAGTAAATAGATACAACTAAACTAAATGACTAAAGCTAAGCAATAGATAAAAACCTACAAAGTCAGGTAAAATAAAATAATAATTCTAAACATATTTTTCGAAGATATTAGATTCAATTTAAATGCATGGAAAAGTAAACAAAGGAATGCTACGGTGCGAATAACACTCCCATAATTAGTGGATGTTGCCACACGTCTTTCATTATTCTGCATGGCGAGGGCGCGTGCGCCCCTGTTACGTTTCTTGCGTCGTTCGCGGTGTTTCTGCAGAAACTGAACACAGGCTCTCCGTCCCTCATTATACTTCCATTTGTTTACTTTGTCTTGCTTTACATGTAACAAATCATTCTTCAAAGAAATAGTATCGGACATGTTTAGACGCAGGGTCGAAGAATTCGTCATGCGGGAGGTCGAGGGCAGACAGTACGGTGCCGAAGTAATGCCTGGTGAAGTGCAGAGTGTCTTGCGGACGTAGCAAGAGGATGGTTTGGAGGTAGTCTCGCACAGTTCCTGTGAGGGTTCCACTCTCTGTGACGTACCGTCCTCCTTCGGACACACGGGTGTTCTGATGACAACATTTGATAGATTCTACACAATTATATTGGTATAGTAAGCGGTAAGTTACATTTGTACACTAATTTGTACACTAATTTCCATTTTCACAATACAAATTACTGTTTGTTAAACGTATCTATCTACCCATCCGATGTTGATTAGTTCTGTTCTCTTATTTTCTAAAATAATTAAACTGCAATGTGACACACCTTGAATTCCAAAAAGTCCGACATTAGTTGTAGATCTTCTCGCCAAGAATCTCGTAGCGGCTCAGTCTTTTCGATTTCGTCTCTTTCAGGGATGACGTGCAGAAGTGGGTTAATATGGAAAATGTAGCAGTTGTCCGCCCACTCATGACTAACAGTGTAACCTGTGAAATAAACAAATAAGTGCTTGTAAAGGAATGTTCATTGATTAATGTCTATTTGATACGAACTTATTTTATTTCAGTTTGGCTACATAAAACAATTGCAAGTCAAAATAAATAATTTTGACGTTAGACCTAGTCAAATTACTATAAAAGTGCATTTGTTTATATGAAAGGCGATTTAACGAATATTAAAACAAAAATGAAGAACATTTTAAATTTTTTTCTTCTTATCTGACTATTTCTGACTATTTCAGTTGATTAGAAATTAGTTTACTATATGTCACTATACTAGTAGGTAACAAACCCATAGTAACGCTAATGTAAGCAGTTGCAATCGAAGCCGAGGAGACAATTATGTTAAAATTGAATAATAATAAATAACATCACGCCTTTTATCCCCGAAGGCGTAGGCAGAGGTGCACATTATGCCACTGTACAATGTAACACCCACTTTTCACTATTTATGTTATGAGTCCCATGTAGATTCCAGACTGCGTGCTACTACTGAGATTTTTTTTAAAAAACCCAGTAATATTTTGCCCGACCCGGGAATTGAACCCGAGACCCCTTGCGGCAGTCGCACTTGCGACCACTCGGCCAACGAGGCAGTCATTATAAATTGAATAATATTTAATTCAAATAAAAACTCATTAATACCTTTAAGTGTTAACACCGTCAATGTCTGATGGACGTACCCTGAAGGTTCGATGATATGCCGTTCAATCTTCACGACGAAAAATGGAGTGGCGTTTACTACCCCTTGAGTGACACCATGACTAACCTGGAGATACCAGATCACCACGTTTTATGACAAAAAAAATATTTAATGGTACTCTACGTACTTATGTCTTTTTGATTTATTTTTGTTACGTGATGAACATCCTCATGGACCTCATCGACATGGACACTTACCAGGTAAATCACAGCGTTGTTCCGCCTCTGCCTATGGCCGGGTCTCTGGCGTACTCAGCGGGCTTTGACCTATCGCTATATTAACGGCAGGTACGTCACGTAGCGGCCCTTGGAGGCTGCTTCCCTTCGTAGAGAGGGGTGTTAGGAACACTACGCTAACGCCTACTCCTAACAACTGGCGACTGACTCCCCAGACAGTCGCCAGTAGGCCTCTCCTATGGAGGTCGCAGATCGACAAGGAATATATTCATTAGTCAGTGCAAACTCCTAAAACTAACATACCACGCTAGATAGTTGGTGAATTAGTTAGGTTCCCCTCTGGCAACCTGATATTACATATTATCTACATATTTCATAATTGTTCAGTCGTTTCTACAGTCCACCCTCTATAAGCATTAGTTCCACAGCATTAGTTGCACTATTAGCTATTCGTTCATAGGAATGACCGCTTTTATGTAGTGACACAGAACATAATTATGTGAAACAAGTGCTTCAATGAGATTTTTACCATATAGTTGAAAGTACCATAAAAAGTCAGTAAGCGAATTATTAATAAAAAGACTCGTTATACGTAGGTACCCATATTATTATTTTTTTGAGACGGTAAATCATTTATTATCTTCTCCCGCCTTGGATAAGGCGATGGGGAGTGGCAGACTCTTATTTAATTGACTAACAAACATCCCGTTCCTACTCCTACTCTGAGTTTGTCGCGGGAGCAGTCATTCGATGATTTTCCCCCCTTAAAAAAACTCCTACTCTGAGCTGTAACCCCGGCAACCCGTTAAGACTTCCAGGGCCCCGTATCGGGCATCAGCCCTATCAGGCCGCATCTAAAATGGTCTGATGATTCTTTGAGGTGCGCGCTGAACGCGAGGTGCCGTACGCTCAGGTCTGGTCGGACAGCGAGCTGCCCATGATGTTCGCCCTGCGCAGGTCCGTGCTTACGGTGGTCGGAGATCATCTCGCGATCATCCAAGCCCAGAGTATCTCCCACGACGGCTCTGGGGCGTGATTCTTTTGTGTGTAATTTATTTAGACAATCAGACGAGGGTTTAGTCAGGTTGTATAAGTATTTTCTTTTTATATATTTAAAGTACTTTTACCGACTTCAAAAACAGGAGGAGGTACTATGTTCGGCTGATTGTTTTTTTTTTGTTTGTTTGCCGATCACTCCGCCATTTGTGAACCAATTTTAAAAATTCTTGTTTTGTTTGTAAGGGTATACTCCCGAGATGGTCCCATTTCTATGAGGTCAAGATCTGATGATGGAATCCTAAGGAAACTGATGGGAACTTTCAAAAATTGTAGGGGCAAATAATGCGTCTATTATGTTTTTCAATTAGGATTTTTACACACTACAATTTGATAAGGGTCTAGAGTCGACCTGATGATGGAGCCGACAGACAGTCGAGAGAACTCCTCAACGGTTTATATTAACTATATACATTGTGTTTGGGCTTGCTTAATTTGTATTGATGAGGACTTTACACCTAGAGCGTTTAAAACACCGACTTCAAAAAACCAAAAACTAATAACAAACGTAAGGTTTATCAGTACTAATAATAGGTATTTTTTGCTGTTTAGTTTTGACCTTTTGTTTTTTATTAGTTTTTGGCGTTTTGAAGTCGGTTTTTTAAACGCAGTTTTAATTTTTATTTATTAGTAACTATTACTATTCATAGCTATCTACTCACGTAAACACTTTCACAGATGGTTCCATCCATCATTACAGTTTCAGTCTTCACGGTGCCTTTGAACCGTCGTATGGCTATGTAGCGTAAGAACACCAGATTAGCACCTTCAAGTATAAAGTTGCGGGCTTTTTCAAAGTTGTGGTAGAATCTCTTCACCACATGCCTTTCCCCACAAATACGTGTCACCTTGTTATAGTAACCATTTTCACATATAGCCATGTAACTTCTTCGCTCTTTTGTCAAGTCTTTCTTTGTGGCGTGCCTGTGATTATGAAATTAATTGTGTATTTACTCAATTATCTACAATTACTAACATGAGATCGTTCTTACTTATTAACTAAAGCGAGAAAGATACTACTTTTTGGAAGATTGTGTACAGAAAAATCTTTCACGTGGGAAGACAGAGTTATAAATGTTTATAACTCTGTCTTCCTAATCACCCTTCAACCTTGCCTAATCATAGTTTAACTAATTAATCTTAAGAAATATCTATAAAATCTTACTCGACTCTATTTTCTTCCATTGTATGTAAGTTACAGTCTAGAATACTAACAAGCTTGGAGCCTGTTTTTGCACCTTCCTTTGACGAATATGAAACCATTTGCACAAGAAGTTTATCTTTGTCCTCGCCCAGAGTCTCAACACAAATGCTGATGCCTGGTGTTTAAAAAAACATGTAAGTTCTCTACATCTCTACTACTTGCTTTCATAAACCTAATGGCATTAAACATTCAACTTTAGTATTTTATAAAACTAAATAATTATGTAAAATAACTTTATGCTCTCTGACTGCGGTTATGTAATAGGTGGCGAGCTTGTCGTCATACTTGCGGATATAAAAGTCTCGTAGGTACTTTTCGCGACCTTAAGCCCACAGATGCAGAACACTAACAAGAAAATACTTAAAAGATATCTACCTCCAACAGCACTACAACAATCTAAAGATGGTTTTCTTGGTTTCTTCTCGAATTTCGGAGGTTTTGCACCATGGATAGGACATTCGTCAGTAGCTGGTTGATCATTTAAGCCTTTAATTTTGAACTGCTCTTGTGTTGTCTCTTCAGTCTTGGGCATTTCGTGTCTTCCGTAAGCATAATTGAAAAATGTATGACGTGGATCAACTTCATGGCACCATCTATAGCCATGTTTCCCTTTACGAAACTTTTTAATTTTTTTACTCGTGTCATCTGTGCATCGGCATGTGCAAACTAAATCTGACAATCCAGGTTTCGTTAAACAAACACATTCATCTGGTTTAACTGGAGAAGTATCACATATACACGGATTTGTACAATCACACGTAGTGAAGCATTTACAATCTTCTGGATTTTTACACGTACAAATCTTCACCGGAAAACATTTACAAACACCACCAGTAGTTTCCGGTGAGCATTTGCATACTTTGGGGGCATCACAACTACAAATCGATTTGTTTTCAGCCTGTCTGCATGGGATATCTTCGCACTCTTCTGGTTCACATTCACAAGTGCGTTGTACACCACATGTACATAACGATAAGCACGTACAATCTTTGCCTTTAAGGCAATAGCAAATTTTTTTAGGATCTGGTTTTTGGCAAACGCATGGTTCTTCTTCGATTACGCTTGGCTCGTTCAAACCTTCTTTTACAGATTCAATCCTAGGTTCTTGTGAAATTGTCTCCCCAAGTTCAGTGCTAATGTGGGTAAGTTCACCTTCCTCTGATACAGTTTCATCTAACGATTCCAAAGTTTGTAGAATCGGTTCAGAAGATTCGGGTTTAGTAATGGGTAAAAATCGGGGCTTATGTTTACATTGGCATATAGGACAAGGATATTTATCAGGGTGACATATACAAGGTTTATCAATTTTACCACAGGTGCAAACAGGCAATATTTTACCAGTGGGATCGCAAGTACATACTTCCGCATTTTCACATGTGCATGTAATTTGAGGATCCCCCGGAGCACAAACACATATATCTTTTAGTTCCGAGCACGTGCATGTGGCCTTAGCCTTAGCTCCACAAGTGCAAGGTACTTTTAAATAACATGGGCACTCTCCAGTTTTGTCTTTTTTACATGTACAGTAAATTTGTGTCTTCGCAGCTATATTTATTTTTGGCATGCCATCAACAACAATAATACTTGTTTTGCTATTTTGTGGCGGAGGAGGTTTGTTGCAATCGGGAAAAAAGTAAAAATAAAAATCGTTATCTTCTTCATCTTCCTCTTCTTGTACAACAGTTTCCGGAACATAGTCCTTTATTTCAAACGCTTGGTCACCTTTAGCTTCTTCTGATACCGTTGCTTCAGTAGAACTCTCACACGACCATTCTGATTCCGATTCTTCTTCTTCAAGATCACCTTCATAATGACCACAACTTATAATAAGTGTTTCTCCAAAACAAATTTCTTCTTTCATAGATGCATCTAAAAATAAATAAAGTTGTCTGTTATTTTTTGAAGTGTGGGAGAGTAAACGCGACGATAGCTTGGTTGTCGATGTGATAAAATAAAAAATGCGAGTGGACTGTATATAAAATGTAATGAAATGAATATTAACGAAATAACAAGATGGAACAAGAAATAATACGAAATATGGCAACAAGTAATAAAAATGCGTAAGCGCAGCCGTGCGTCTAGGCGTGCAACCGCTGCTGACTGGCGCGACGCGGGGCGCGGGCTCGGCTGTAGACCGGCCGGCGAGCCGCACCCCCCCGCGTCCCTCGTTCACTGCCGCTGGCGCGCGGGCGCGCCCGGCAATGTTGAGACAGGTGCCTCAACAGAGAGTCATACTTCGGCACGAACGGGCTAACTAGCCCGGAGTGATACCATCATCATCATCACATCAACAGCCTATAAGCTCACTGCTGAGCAAAGCTTCTTCTCACGATTCTCACGATGCTTGTTCAATGCAGGTGTGCGATTTCAAACTTATAATATTAAATTTTACCTAACTACTTAACTATTTTATAACTTGAAACTACTGATTTACTGAAGAACAGTTTCCGTTCAGTTTTCCTTATTTTATATTCCCACACACTGATACACGTTCATTCATCCAAAATACCTACTTAGACAACGACCATACGGCCGCATCTACCTAAGTTGAGAATGCCCTGCGTGGGTTGAACACCGCCGTGCCCTCAGGGACGTGATCGGCGACGGCGACCTCTCGTATCCGGCCCTAGTACGGGCCATGATGTGGAGCGAGGGGGACTGGGATGCCGTCTCCTCCTTTTGCGAAGCAATCATGCTAGCTAAGGAGGAGGCGGGGCGCATGAGGCAGCGAAGCGCTGCCTCCTCAGAACCCAGCCGTCGCGAAGGACACTCCGGGCGTCGGGGATCGCAAGACGATCTCCGGCCACCGTAAGCGCGGGCCTGCGGAAGGCGAGCATGGGTGGCTCGCCGCCCGACCAGAACCAGACCCGAGCGTACGGCGCGTCGCGGTTCGCGCGCGTCTCAAATAGTCATCAAACCAAAGTACATTGACGATTATATGTAAGAAAAAAACTACACAGTACAAAAATAAAGTACAATTTATTCTTATTTAGTATAATTTAGTAATATTTGTTTGTATTTTTGTCTAAGTGGCGCTGGAGAGTTATCGATTCAACATAAATCGATTAATATCGATATCGAATCGATAAGTTTACCGAAAAATACTTACGACTTTAATAGAAATGAAGTTTGCAAAAGTATTTTCGTGTACTTTATTATTCTTATAAAGTATAGAGTACAATTATCTTAAATAACGTACAATACTTTATTTTAAAGTACGGGTGGCAACCCTAGTTACCGGGGCTCCGGCTCGAAGTGCAGGAGTAGGAACGGGGTGGTTTTTAGTCAGTAAGAGTCTGACACTCCCTCCCGCCTCACCTAGGCGGGAGCAGTTATTCGACGATTATTCCCCTTAAAAAAAAAGTTGGGAAAACCTTAGTGCCTATTACATAAGTAGCTCTACACAATTTGGACAATATAACTTTTAAACGATGCTTAGGTATGTAATACCATTCATTTCACCTTACAGACGTCAACGAGCCGGTATATTACGGTCACAGGAAAAAATCCAAAGCTTAATTCCCGTTGGAATATCTTACTACAGTTCTTTGACAGGAGAAATATAATAGAAACAGAATTTAAACCTTTTGCTAAACCTAAAACTATGTATTTATGGACATAAAATAAATATGTACCTACATATTTATGTAAATAAATACCTAAAATAAAATGTGGGTAGGTAAATGGCAATGTGAGTTACAAAAACAAGACATTTAGTAGGTACCAATAACTTACCTATTTCAAATGGTAATTGTGTTGATAAATCTATTAATGATACGTGATCCTTTACCTCCATTTTCTTATATTGTGGCAATAAGCATTAATTTAAAAGGAATTGTAATATTGACATCATACCATATTTTTTAGTTTTTTTTTTTGTTTTTATGGCATTGACTTCTTTGCTTTTTTATGACTATTTCATCAAAACGGTCGTGTCTTTTGCGATGGTCCCTTTAAAATAAACTTAAAAATCGATAATTTTTGAATTTGCCGCTCTTTTATTTCGAATTTTCTTAATAAAACTAATCTTACCACCAACTTCTTTAAGTAAATCAGAAAAATATTCAGTTTCATTTGCAAATTTCCTTCGTAAACTAAATCAATAATAAAACATTGACAATTACTTCACCTCTTTCACAGAGAAAAAGAAACCTTTTTCTTTCCGATTTTTTACGCTCCGTATTACGTAAAGAATGTCTTGATGGCATCAAGGTTAATCATCGATTGTAAACTAGAATTTAATTTGCACTCTATGTTTATAAAAAAAACTGCATATTTGTTTGTTAAATTAGGTATTATTTTCAGTTTTATTTTAATTTTAACGAAAAGGTGTATTTTGTAATATTCGTTTAGCACTTACCTGTGCTGCGTCACACCGAACGACCGAACGATCGACTTGACAGATGATGTGGCCTAACGTCTAGCGATTTTTTATGAAATATTAATTATAATTGTTAGAATGCGAAAATGATTGTGTTAAAACTTATTTTATTTACGTTATTTATCTCAGTGTCACAATGCAGGATCCCTGATAAAGTGTATTGTGCTAACAAAGATTGTAATGGTAAGGCACCTTATTGGAATACAATGTCAGTTTTGATGGGATAACTTTCTAAAAACGTTCTTATTACCTTTCCAGGACCTATATCTAAAGTGAAAACATTACTAAGTTATAATAGCGGTGATCCAGACTTAATATCTTTTCGCGGAAACAGCGAGGCTATCGTTTATATGAAATCAGCTGGTACCAATCCAGACCTTTGGTTTGTGGACATTAGTGGAAAGACTGGATTTGTTAATAATAAGTTTTTAAGAGAAATAAAAGTTTTAGAAAGAAATCTGCAAATTGTTCCATATGAGGCTGACAAACAGGAAAATGTGAAACCTGACAAAGTACAACAACCTCATGAGGTAATTGAAGGTACAACAATATACACCACGGAGTCAGCTGTCAATGTTGCTCAGCAAGATACGTCTACCGAGTCACCATCTAATGAAGAACTCACTCCTTCACTAAACAGTGCAGAGGAAAATGCAAATGAAGATGAGGATGGTGAAGATCAGGATGAAGAAAATTTGGAGGATGAAAATGTATCAGATACTAATAAGAATTTAGATAATCAGAATACTGAGTCTAACACCGATTCACTTAACACAGCTCCTACAAATGAAGCAAGAACTACTATTGTCAATAAGAACATAGAATTATCTTCTGAAACAACACCTGAGTCAACACAACAGACAGCTGACAACAATTCTGGGCAAAAAGAGCCAGAAAAAGAACAAGATAGTACAGAGTTTCCTAAGGATGTTCCACCAGAGGCACCACCTCTACCGCAGTTGCTAGCTACCAACAGTAACGGTATGTTGAATAGTGATTCTGTTATAGAAGTACCCGAGAAACAAGATTTCCTACAAAATACTTTAAAGGAATCAGAACAGAATGACAGCAAAGAACAAAATACATCTTCAGTGAATAACAAAGCTGAAAATACACCTCAAGAAACTTTGACTGAAACCAATGTGCCTAATGGTAATTCCTTAAATGATGTTGTAGAGAATCTTAATGGAGAAATTGTAGATAATACTGAGAATGAAATTTCTGAAAACCCTACTAATGAACCCGAAGTTCCATCTGTAGCTGAACCTGTAGTACCCTCTGTTAATGAGCCTGAAGTTCCACCTGTCGCTGAACCTGTAGAACCATCTGTGAATGAGCCTGTAGTTCCACCTGTAAATGAACCTGTAGCACCTGTAAATGAACCTGTAGCACCTGTAAATGAACCTGTAGCACCTGTAAATGAACCTGTAGCACCTGTAAATGAACCTGTAGTGCCTGTAAATGAACCTGTAGTACCTGCAAATGAACCTGTAGTGCCTTCTGTAAATGAACCAATAGTTCCACCAGAAAATGAACCTATAGTTCAACCTACAAAAGAACCTATAGTTCCACCTGTAAATGAACCTATATTGCTTCCCGTACATGAGCCTGTAGTGCCTCCTGTAGTCAATCAAATAAACCAAGTCATACCACCTATTTACCCTAATATTAATGCAGGTAACCAACATAATGAAGTGCCTCAAGCCACTGTCATTGAATCAAATGAAAATACTACCCCACCAGAGGAACAAATGATACCTGCATCAATGGAAGCTTCTCCAACAATTGAACCAGTGCCAGCACCATCAACAGAGACCATACTCCCCATCTTTACTGATACTAATCTACCAACAACTACAGAGACAATACCACCACTGTTCTCTCAAGAACAACAGACTGTTCCTCCAGCTGACACAATCCCTCCACTGATGAACATGGAAGCTCCACCAACAACACAATTTCCAACACAAGACTTCCCACCAATCTTTACACAGATAACAACTCCTACACCAAACATTCCAGAGGAGTCATCCAACAATTTTGAAACACAAGGATCTGCATCTCAAGGAGAATCTTCATCATCTCCTTATGCAAGTGTGGAAGATGTTATTGCTGCATTACCAGATTCTACAGAGGAAACAAGTTCACCAACCGAGGCTCCTGTACAAGATGAGAATACAGAAGGTTTCTTTTCAAATATGTATTCTTCTATAGCAGACATCTGGCCATCTACAACTCAAGCTCCAGAACCACTATACAATACCGAATATCCCACATATGAGAGTGAGAAAGCTGATGGAAATGAAGGATTTTCATTTGTAAAATATTTTATGTCCACCTACTATTCAATAATGGGTACAAGTGAAGAGACAAAAGCCTTGTTTGCTTCAGTTGGTCAGTTATATTCAAATACCTAATAAAACAACTTTAAACTGTCAAACACCAAGCGGTCACCGGTGACCGCAACCTCTTGTTCTTTAATTGTGTCTATAATGACGGTACTCAACGAGTTAATTTTCATGAATATCGGATGACAACTTTTTACTTTAATTAATCAATATTGCATAATATTCTGTCATTCCATAACAAAAATATTATTAGTAAATTATACCATTAGTAACAAACATAATGAAATCATTACTGAAGTCATTTCATTTCAAACACTTCATTTGTTAACATAACATTGGCATTTACTTTACAAACTTCTGAACAACTACTTAAACAATATTTTACTACCCACCTATGTTTACAATCGACATCTGATAAGAATTTAATTCAGTGACAACATCGAAACTATAAGTTTCTTAGATAACAATACAATATACATGGTTACAGTTCACAAGTGACAGTAATCTTGAGTAGTTTTATCAGTTCTCTAAAGACTTATCGAAAGATTTATCTCTCATATTTCTGTATGAAAGAATCGCTTCACGTTGCGCCATGCGTAACGAAACCAAACTTCTACTAGAAAGATGTTAATAAAAAAAAATGTTTTTAAGAAATTTATTAGATCAATTTCTTTTTAATACATTATATGTGTTGTCTTCAGTGTTGCTAATAAAGAACTTTTATTATTTAAACTACTCTACTAATGGTATATTTTAAATTGGTGTTATCGATTTTGGTGAACTTCATTATCTGGTGTTTCAACTTCTAAATATGTTTGCAGGGCAAACATGCTTCAGTGACGAGTACTGCGATGGCACATCAAATGATGGAAGCAACAGACTCTTGACGTTCCTTCTGACCACAGCCAGTTCAGTCCTTCTCTTTACTCTGGGATACTATTACATAGATAATAGAAGACAAGATGGAAGACTCATTGGCACAATCAATTCACTACAACGAGATTTACTTTTCACAACTAAGGTATGATTTTTTAATATAATTTTATATTTGCTAAATTAAAATCAATTAACTGTTGTTCCAATTAATTACCACAGAGCAGTAAAATATGTAACTACCACTTTTATCCATATATGTAACTAGCGTTTACCCGCGGCTTCGCTCGCGTCACAAAAGAATAAAAAGTAGCCTATGTGACATATACCAATACACACAGCGCCATCTATTCCAATACTTTTGTTTTTCCTCGGGAATATAAATTTTTCCGGGTTAAAAAGTACCCTATTATTTTATCCGGCCTTCTAACTTTACGTCTGCAAAAATTCAAAGCAATCGGTTGAGTAGTTACGGCGTGAAGGTGGAACAAACAAACAAACTCACTTTCAGATTTATAATATTAGTAAGGATAGTAAGGATACCACTTTTATCTTACACATTGTAGGTATTTTAAATATTAAAGCTTAAATGCAATTTGTTCTGAACTACATTGGCTTAATTTTTTTTCACATAACGAAACTAATTCTAATCTTTCTCCACATTCCAGGAGTGCGAGATCCTCAAAGAAGAGTTAACATCTACCAAGAACAAGTTAGCCGGCATCGAAGACAGCTCATTTGGCATGGATGATATGGTGCAATCTCTTAAAGAAGAAATCAATGAGCTTAAGGCCACCAATGAAAGGCTACGGAACTCCTTAGATGATAATGAAAAGTTGCTCAGGGTGTCTGAAAATACTGCTGGAGAGCTGCAGAATACCCTGAGTGAGGTGGAGAATACTCTTAGTGAGCTCTTGGCTGAGAGAGCTAGCTCTGAAGAGCAAATAGTGGAATTAAATGGTAAGGCGATTTATTATTGTATTCAGTGACTAAGTTTAATGTGATAAAACAGGGAAAATGCTTTATAGTTTATAGCATCCTTAATGAACTTGAATCCTTAGCAAATGCATTAAAAATATTAACATAAGTATATTTAAGTAATTTCGACTTATTAATATTTAAACTGTCAAACACCGAGCGGTCACCGGTGACCGCAATCTATTGTTCTTTAATTGTGTCTATAAATATGGTACTCGACGAGTTAAATAATTGATCAGATAGTTTCATCTGGTATAATTTTTTCAGTAATAAGTCAAGTTTACAATCTTCAATTTTACTGATATTATTGAAGTTAATTAGTGCACTTAAGTATAAAAATAAAATGTATTAAATTAAATAAATGGTCATAGTCATTACTGACATGGCATTATATTTGTGAGCAATTTATCTGATACTGAAAAACATGACAATCAGCATGACGATGAAAGTTTAAATTAATGATTGTTGATGACTGCATGTTATCTATAAATCTAAATACATGTTTTGAAATTAATTTATTTAAGAATTCTATTCTTAGTAAGAAGATTCCAAAGGGTTAAAGTTTCCCTTGAATATATTATAGAATATTTAAATAAATTCTAAAATATTTTGTATATGGCGTATAGTTACGCAAATTAACTTAACATGCTATCATGAGATCGCCTACTAAGTTACTGTAACATAAGCCATTTTATCCATTAGCTGTTTTCTGTTTCAGCGAAAATTCAAGCGTTTGAAGAAGAACTAATATCAGTAAGTCGTGAACGAGATAACTTCCAGCTGAAGTATGTATCGGCTGAGAGTGCACTGGAAGAATTTAAAAAACAAAAGAAACAACATGAGGTCGTCAGCCAAAACTTGGCAGAGACTAAAAATAAAATGGAGCTGCAGGAACATGAAATAAAAGCTTTAAAAGTGAGTGAATTTTTACTGATTATTTTAGTTCATTCTATTGTTCAGATTCAACCTAATTTTTCACATTAACTCGTAATAAACATTGAATTATATTTCTACTTTGTGTGACTCAAACCCATGATAGTATTTTTAATGCATATTGTAATAAAATGTTAGGTTTATTAATTTCATCTCTATATGAACATAAACTGTGCTAGAATTCCATGTAGGTTTGTATAAAAAAGCCCTAAGTGTCATTAGGTGTCTTTGCAAAATCCCTAGACATATTCAAGCTGATATGATTACTTTTATTTCCAGGACGCTATAAAAGACTTATCTAATGGAATGCCAGCAAATGTGGATGCTACCACCTTCATTGACCACACAGAAATTAAGGCAAAACTCGCGAAGGCGTTAGAAGAGAAAAAAAGTTTTGAAACGAGATTTGAGGTCAGTGTGAAACTAATCTAATATGTATAATCATATTCATTTTAAATCTGCAATATTTCAATTACGAAAATGGTTCTTAACACTTAGGTAATAAAAATGTTTTTTGTACTACGAGCTCGAAATATTACCGCGTTCGGTGCTCGGTTTTGTCTACTCCAATAAACTATACAATTCTAAACTTATACTAAGTCAAAATCATTTATTTCAATTAGACAAGAAAGGCCCTTTTGAACGTCAACACAAAAATTAAAAGTGAAGCTATATACTCATTCCAAAGTGTAGATTCTTATGGAGAAGAACTAACAAGAAACTCCATAGGTTACTCTTTTTCAATCAGGTTCACAATACAATTCTCTAGTTACATAGTTTTGTTGTTTGGATTGTGCGAGAACAATGTAATACTAAAATTCAGTCAGAGATCGAAAAAGAAAATAACCTTAAGGACAATAAATAAATCAGTGTGGAGCTGACCAGTCCCTATTAGATTAATTGGGAATGATATTAATTTGCATTTTAACTCGTTGAGTACCGTCATTATAGACACAATTAAAGAACAATAGGTTGTGGTCACCGGTGACCGCTTAGTGTTTGACAGTTTAAGTAATCATTTATTTAGCTTTTATTTGATTTGTTGTCATTCTTGTGGTGCAGGTGGAACACCAAGAAAGGACGCGCCTTGCTGAGGAACTTAAGACAACGAAAGAAAGTCTAGCTAGCACAAGTCAGAACGCGACAGAGGCACTCACTAGACTGGAAGTGCTAGGGAAGTACTTCCAGGAGAGAGAGGGAGAACTGCTCAAGTAAGTATTCAAGATGTAATGTTGAAGACAATATTAAGATTACAATGTTGAGGAATCGGGCTTGCAAATCACTCGAACAATGCACCACACATTGATAAAAATAGCACTTAATCTTAGCGATGGTCTATATTATCTGATTATGTAGACAAATGTTTATTCATCACGTGATATATTTGTTTTCAGGGAGCTTAGCGCTAAAGAATCGTTATATTTGAGCAAGCAAGGCGAGTCAGCTAGTACGGTAGAAAAAATTGAACTTCTCCAGCAAGAAGTGCAGAGATACAAGTAAGTAGTAGATTGGTACCAACATCAATACATGACAATTATTACTTATATTAATTTCTTAAATCAACGAAAGCTATAAGCCGTATCTGTCGAGTATAAAAATTACAAAAAAAAATTGCTAAAAATTTTCGGGAAGAGAAAAACGAAGGCTTTTTGCCTATGTATACAAAGTTATGTAACTCCAACTGCACAATATGGCAAAGAACTTACTAAACAACAAACAGGTAATCTCTACACGTGTCTCGTCATGAATCATTGTTTTACTAATATTATTATGATCTCATGACAGTTTCATGGCAATCTGTCTTGATGCGCGATTTATAATGACATGTTTAAGGAAAAATATTATCAAGATTGTGCTATATTTTTACGCTTCAACTGGGGTAGCGACTTAACTGAGATGTATATAAAAATGCAAATAGGCCTTCTATTATATTTTTTGCTCAATAAAATATAAAGTTAATTTTAAAAGTAAGAATCGCTTTGTCATTATAACTAACTATAAAATATAAAGAGACAAGCCGTCGAGAGATCGCATCGATGTCTATAGATCAAACATTTCTTCCTGACATCAAAAAAAGTATTTCATCCACCTAACGGTATGGAAAGAAAGTATATTTTCATTATCTTATTTTTTATACACTATATAAAAGTGAAATGAGATTTCTTGTTAAAAATTATTAGAGAAACCTGATACTCATCATTTAAAAACTTATTAGGGAGAAATGCGACACGCTAACACTAGAATTAGCAGAGCAAGAATCGTCGCGTCGCTCAGCACTGAGCGAGGTGGAGACGCGCGCCCACAGCGCGTGGCTGGAGGCGCGGCAAGCCAAGCGCGAGCTGGACGCCGCGCGGGACGACGCCGCCGCGCTGCGACGCAAGCTCGCCGCGCTCGGCACCGCCGACGGAGCCGTGTCGCCGCATCACAGTATGTATTGTTGTCAATATTTACTTTATTATCTACTAACTATATCTACAATTCCAGCCCCATTACACTAATAATGTAAAAGCTAGTTAAATGAAATATAATAATATTTGAATGTAAGTATATGATATTGACTTTTTGGGTACGTATTTATGTCATTGTGTCTTGCATAACTGACGATTTTGGATAACAATCCGTCCGATATGGTCCGTGAGAGTAATATTGTCATAATCCAACAGTATAAACTAGGATAAATACATTAATACAGGAACCACTAGTTCATAATAATGTTACAGGACGTTAAATTCTGATTTTATCTTGTAACTCTAGGATCCTTAGGAAATTCAGTAAACTGTCTCTCCCTTATATGAACAGTTTTCTCACAACCCAAACACTAACATAACTATGTGCAACAGAAGTGTCTTCTCCCCTGGAGCCGGGCGAGGCAGTGCTCCCCCCGCCGCTGCCCCCCATGTTCCTGCCGCCGCCCCTGCTGCCCCCCCTGCCGCGCCCGCCGCCGCTGGGCAGGCTGCCCTCGCCACATCCACCACGGTATGTTTACATTTATAGCTAGTTATTTTACTTATTAAATAACTATCTGTTTGTATCCATTATTAATTTAGGCCTTTTAAATGAACTATACATTACTTTTGCGTATTAAGCGACTGCCAGTCACAAAGCAGATGTCATTACTCTACCTACCTTGAGGACACCCTCCGGTACATTAGGTCAACTTTAAAACCAGCCAGCTTACTAGTCAGCTAGGCAATGCATTGAAAAACGCATTATCAACATTACTACTACTACTACTTAAACTGTTTTCATCAACTTCCATGAATTAACAAACCATATTACATATTTCAGATACGGTGACAGGCGCTACTCTCCAGATAGCAGATACTCGCCTGAGAGCAGATACTCGCCGGACAGTCGGTACTCGCCTGAAACCGTGAGATACTCGCCCGACAGTCGGTACTCGCCGCGGTCGAGGCGGTCTCCTTACTCGCCCAGGTCGAGACGACGATCGAGATCCAGGGAAAGGTAATATTATTCATTGCATATTCAGTATTGATCTAGTATAAGGATGTGATTGACTGTACTGGTACGAAACATGACGCAGGTTTGATTTCCGCATCGAACAACTTCTTGTGTGATCCTGTCATCAAAATGTGCACAGGAGGTAAACCCCAATGTATTTTTTTAATAACAAATAAGGAATTTAACGCACGTAACAGATTTTTTTTTCAAGATGCCTATTATGTGCTTTTGGTTTATTTCCCAAAATGGCGCATTGAAAATTAGTAGTCTTATTCTCATTGCCTTCCGCCTTATTTTATTTAATAATCCACTCATGAGACTTTTAACTTTCGACTTATTGTGAAGTTGTCTTATTCGTATTATTTCTTGTCGTATAACGACCCTGTTAAATGTCAAAGGTCTTCTACAATCAATATTATCAATGAGAATGGATGTTGGATGTTAAAAAATATTGTCTTCGAAATATTTCACAACAACATTCGTAAGATAAGGATTGTTCGTGTGACGTTAAATGAAACTTAAATGACGTCTTATTCCTGTTTATTAATTTACATACCTACTTAAAGAAACTGGAATCTGTCTGGTGTATGTCAGTAATACAACACGATATAGGACTCATAAATCATATCAAAAATTGCTAGTGATATTTTATAAATACCTTTGAGAAATCGTACTCTATTATGTTTGCGAGAAAGCATGAATTTATGTCTGTTACTCTTTCATACAATAAAGTATTACTTAAAAGATCTGAATGAAATATATGAATGTCTGGAATAACGCATAGGCTTTTTAATCCGGATAACGAAGCCCCTGGCCGAACTAAGCTAGTACTTTATATTTATAAAAAAATAAAATTACATAGGTACGAAGACCGTGCGCCCCGATCACGGAATGGTCCCGCGCCGCCTTTGGACACTGAAACCGAATACAACTCAGACAGCCCGACACGCCTGCCTCGCAGACGTGGGAGATACTCAAGACATTCAGGTAAATACTTTTGACTCTGTGATTCTGATCTATTATACTTAGCATGCAGGTCGCATGGAATTAAACTTAAGTTCTGCAGTTATTATTTGTTATGGGCAATTATTTTTTCGAGTTATTGTATGCTTGTTAATCTAGATTTTTGATAGAAACTCATAGAAGTAATGCCAAGTAACGTCGTAGTAAGTATATAAAATAGCTTTCAAATCTCTGACTGCCTCGTTGGCCGAGTGGTCGCAAGTGCGACTGCCGGGCAAGGGGTCTCGGGTTCGATTCCCGGGTCGGGCAAAGTATTACTGGGTTTTTAAAAATCTCAGTAGTAGCACGGAGTCTGGAAAAATGTGCCCGGTATATGGCAATAGGCTCACCCCCTATTACATGGGACTCGTAACATAAATAGTGAAAAGTGGGTGTTTCATTGTACAGTGGCATTAAGTGCCGTAATGTGCACCTCTGCCTACCCCTTCGGGGATAAAAGGCGTGATGTTATGCTTTCAAATCAATTATGAACGTATTTTGCTAAATTCGTACTGAAAGATTGGATAAATTATTTTGAGTGTTAGTTAAAGACCAGTCGCCTTATACTCGAGCGATATCTTGTCATTTGAACTAATTAGTTGTTAGTGTTTTTATGTTCAAAACGTCCTTGTTTTTTCGACTTTGCAAGTAACTCATAATATCTTCATTTGTTTTGTTTCTTGCCGCTTAAGACTTAAGAGAGTAACGCTTACTTTTTTAATAACAGCTCCACAGCAACGCAGGTAAGGAATTCCATTACTAACATCATAATAATATCCACAATATTTTTGCTCCCAATTCTTTGTTTGTCTAGATATTTAAGGCTCGAGCAGACTGGATGCGTATACATGCGTAAATGTAAGCATAGACATGCATATACCATTGAGTTAAAATTATGTGGACTTGTATAAGACAGGTCACACTGCTTGCGTAACGTGCACATGTGCATCAACGAGCAGTTCCATACATTACAAGTCAGTAGTACGTGCACGTCTACGTATTCTGTTCTGTCTACTCTAGTCTTTAGTATGAACGAAAGGATGATTACTGATTGTGTCTTCTCTATTTTATTACAGGGCCTAGCTCAGGTTCAGGTTGTTCATCAGAATCGGATAAATGAAGCGGTCTCAATAGGTTACTATACCAAGATCTACGCAATGTATGATATGATGCCAAAATTGGTTATGGTGGTTCACGAATGTAATAGTTGTGAGAAATAAACATTTAAAACTTATGACGTGGAAAATCTACAGCTTTATAATAGTTGCTATTGGGTTTTATTCGGTTGTATCCCTTTAATAAACCATACTGTGGTGTGAAGTGAAAATGAAAATATATGACGGAAAAGGTTGCAATTTATTCCAATGTTGTCTGTGATTGAACTGTAGCTCTCCATAATATGAATTATTTAGAAAGTAATACCGACATTCAATCAACATTTCTCAGTGGTCCAGGTTAATGGAATTGCAATTCTAAATTTAGTCATTACGGCGGCATATAGTAATAAAAAAATAGAATCTTTCGATTACTTGAAGGCTGATCAATAAAAGTGTTTACGGTATCTTAGTAGTTTGTTAGTCAAATGCCTGAACAGAAACTGAACAGCCTTTTAATATCAACGCAATATATTTTATAATTAGAAAATAAAGTAACCGAGACTGTATTATAGGTGCACTTAGATCACGACAGATCTTTCCGTACGAGCAACTCAATAGAATCTACTTATAATTAAACTTTTGAGCCATAGTTATCCGGAAAGACTGCTAATATTGAATTAGGGAAAATAAATTATTATAATTGTTGATTAATAGTCACATGTTGATTAATTGAGTAATTAAAAAATAAACAGTAAGTCTTCCTTATCCGCGATTGTGCAATTAAACTTGCCATTGCTAAATTAAATCGTCAGTGTTGCCTGGTCATTAAAATAAATGGAAATAGCAGTACTGTGGATTCAGAGATCCTGCCAGTTATGTAAAGGTATATAATGTAAATAAAATACTCGAACCGAAAAGGAACATAACATTAAAATAATAAAAAACAGACAATAACAGTGTCTGCAATAGTCATTATGTTTGGTGCTGTTCTGTATTACGCAGTCATCTTATAACGAATTTATTTTTCTAGACATTTTAAACTGCATTTAAAAAGCATATTATCTGAACCAAAGCGTCTTTAATGTTCTGTTCTTGTACCTGATTCATTAATTATTTCAATTAATTATTTTCGTCACTAAATAATTGTGTGTTCCTAATTTAAATTGTAGTAAAATTAATTTTACATTTTTTTTTCCTTTTTCATTCAAATTGTACTTACAGTTCACATTGTATACACTGTTAATTAATAAATAGTTGCCACCTAAGAAATAAGAAATTAAAATAGTATTGTAATGTCAATAGGTAACCCGTCATGAAAATTGCAATCTTTAATTTATTGAACATTTGTTGTTTTTGTTTAGTCAGTTAAATGTATTATAATTATTAGATACGATTTTAAAATAAATGATTTTATCATGTAACTGCTTTGTGTAATGATTGAAAGAGCACCTTTTTTGTGTTGTTTTACCAATAACTTATCAAAAATTCCATCTAAAATTTCCGCTCTCTTTGATTCCTATCCAGTTCCTTTTGTTATTGCTAATTAAAATGTGTACTTCCCATAAAACAACAAAATAAAAACGTAAATATTTATTCATTTACAAATGAACAGTTCTGTTAAAAAATAACAAAAAATGATCCAATGTAATTACCGTTGACAACGAAGGTAACTTTAAAAACATTGGTTTTAACTTAATTTATAACGCATTTACGTATTTGCATTAAGTATATTAAATTATTTGACGGTATTATGCGATGTTACAAAACTGTTTCACAACCTCTATTTTAGCTTTGGTAGATATTACGTGACTAAGGTACGACGTTCCAGGGTACAAAGCTACCTTCCTTCGGTTGATCGAGCTGGAAAAATAAATCATTATCATTTTAAATAACTATTACCGTTACTATTTTGATTAAAAAAATCCATATTAAATTATTTTACCTTCTGTGTAATGTGGTCCTCACAGGCCATACGAATGCGTGCAGAGGTTGCCGGCGCATCCAAACGGAATTCCAAAGACACTCCAGCATCAGCACGTGCTGCTTTTATAGCCTCTTTTATAGCAAAGAATGCTGATGACGCCAAGAATAACGGCGGTTCACCGACAGCCTGGAAAACATAATTTTATCGCATTTGTGGAAAACTAGATAAGTACCCTAGATCTAGACAGCATAAAATGCCCAATATTCACCTTCGAAGAATACACTGCTCTTGGATTCGGAGCTCCTTTCAGCAGAGACACATTAAATTCTTGTGGAATGTCGCCAAATCCAGGTATTTTATAAGCACCGGGTCCTCTTGAGAACAATGTACCATTTGGAGAGTAAATTAGCTCTTCAATAGTGAATAAGCCATAACCCTGCATGAAGGCGCCTTCGATTTGGCCAATATCTATAGCTGGATTCAAACTTTCACCCAGATCCATTACAATATCACTTCTAATTACTTGATGATCACCACTGAGGCAGTCTATTTCGACCTCGGTACATGCAGCACCAAACGTAAAGTAATTAAAGGGTATGCCTGTGTTCGTCTTTATATCATAACCAATATTAGGCGTGGCATAGAACCCTGTAGCAGATAAGCTCACTCGGTCGATCCAAGCAGATAAAACCCAATCTTCCCATTTACCATTGGGATTCTTTTCTTTGAAAGGTTGTAATCTTTTCGCGAGTGTCTCGCAAGCTTGTAACACAGCCATGCCATTCAAGTCTGAGCCAGCACTAGCTGCCGTAGCTGAAGTATTCGGTACTTTGTCTGTTGAAGTTTCGCTGATGTGAATCTTAGACACGTCCACGCCAAGTGCACGTGAAGCGACCTGTATCATTTTGGTGTGAAGGCCTTGACCCATTTCTGTACCACCATGAGATAGGAGAACAGATCCATCCATATAAATCAGCACTAAAGCACCAGCTTGATTTAGCAATTTCTCGGTAAACGCTATTCCAAATTTGGTTGGAATAATCGCTATACCGCGCTTTCTCCATCTGTGTTCCCTGAAAATAATCAAAATAATTGTGTGATGAAGTTAGTACTCCTAATAAAAAGTTTGAGAATTTTAAAAGAATGGACTCAATCTAAGAGATAATCAATAAACTCACTTGTTGAATTGTTCGATAAATTGCCTCCTTTCAGCTAATTTGCTCTTTTCAATACATTCATCCCAACACCTTTGTAGCGTGCAATTTTCCAACGATTGGTTGTAGTGAGTTATAGAATTCTCTCTGTACAAGTTAATCCTGCGGATTTCATCAGAACTTTTTCCTAATTTAAATGCTATGTCTTCAATTATGTTCTCCGCACCAAACATACCCTGCGGGCCACCGAAACCTCGGAACGCAGTATTCGAAGGTAAGTTAGTTTTGCAAACGTGTCCGGTGACTTCAGCATTGGGCACGTAATAAGCATTCTCGTAGTGGAACATTGCCCTTTCTACTACCTGTAATTATATTATTGTTTAATTAAAGTTATTTACCTACTTGTATCATAAGTGTCTCGTTGTAGTAAAATTTTAAATATATAGTAATTTACTTACGGGGCCTGATAAATCTATAGAGTACCCTCCATTATTGTAAATGTTAACTTGTGCACCCATTAGTTTTCCTTCTTGAGTTACAGCAACTTTGTATTTGATCAAGAATGGATGTCTTGTGCCAGTCATCATCATGTCTTCATCTCTGTCAAGCATGCATCGCACTGGCTTCTGGAGCTTATGAGCTGCAAACGCAACAGGTAACGCCACCAGCATTCCACGAGATTCTTTACCACCAAATCCACCACCCATACGCTTTACTCGAGCTACGATCCTATTCATCGGTACGTGTAGAATGTGACTGATTAGTTTCTGAAATATTAACAAAACACATGAGGTAAATTACATAAGTACATACATTGTTTGATAAATAAATAGATACTTACCGCTATTTCTGAAGGATGTTGACTTGAGCAGAACACTTCTAATTCATCGTCTTCTTTTTTAGGAATCGCAAATGCCGCATGTGTCTCCAAATAAAAATGTTCCTGTCCACCCATTCGACACTGTCCCTCTATAACGATATTGTTCTTGTCATCAAAAGCCTTCTGAACATCACCTCTCCTTATAGTTTTAGGAAATTGTGGATAAAATGAGTTCTTCTCAATAGCGTCTTCTATTGTTACTATGATTGGATGTATATCTTCGTATTCGATTTCAACCATCCTAGCTGCTTCTTGAGCAATAGCTTGATCTTTTGCTACAATAACACCAATAGTCTGGCCCTGGCTTATTACTTTCTCACTAGCAAATAGCTCTTCATCATGGAAAATAGGACCAATTGCGTTTTGTTCAGGCGTCAAGTCCTTTGCGGAAAAGAACGCGACAACGCCAGTTTGTTTCAGAGCTTTTTCGGGGTTTACTGAAAGTAATTTTGCATGTGCTCTCGTACTTAAAACAAATGCCAAATACAGCTCTCCTTCAGCTGCAGGCATGTCATCACAGTAGATAGCTTCGCCAGTGGTTTGCTTGAATGCTGACATGTGAGTCAGCGGCCTTCCGACGGCGTCGCTTTTAATCTGTTCATCTCCAACCAAATCAAAATATTGAGCACTTTTAGGTATATCGCCATGGAATTGTTCAGCGCCGCTGCTATGATAAGGCAAGATAAGATCCTCATGAATATAGTCCTTAGTCATTTGCTTAGCAATAGCTAAATAAGCTTTGAAGAACAAACTCATAGTTAAAGTCCTCCTGAATTGTATATTTCCTCCAGGTGCTGATGGGTTCAGTGGTAACTCTTCGATTAAAGACGAGAAAGCTTTGTCCAGCATAGCTTCGTTCCATTTTTCTCCTTTAAGAGATTCACTCGTCTTAGTAGCCAGTTTAGTAACTGGAGCCATACCACCATAAGCGATATTGATGTATTTTATAACATTCGTATTGGTTTCAAATTCGACGTTTATTGCTGCTGTAACAATAGAAATATCGTCTTCTCTCCTTTTAGCTTGTTTATATGCCATCACGTACTGGTACTTATTAGTATAAGGAAGTTCTATGGACAATAATATTTCGTTTGGTTTCACTACATTTCTCCTATAACCAGTGAAAAATGTTTCGTCCATTAAAACAGAGCGGTGTCCTCCATCTTCACTTAACAGATTAAGTTTTACTTTTAAAGCCATTAGTATCGGATTTAAATCTGATATAGGACTACCCGTCATTATGTTTCCACCTATAGCTGCAACGTTTCTAATCTGTTTGCCTGCGAACCAGTTAAGCATATCAATAATGGTGACGAATGATCGTGTTTTATATTTCGGCAAATCGTTAATATATTTTCTTAAATTGTTTTCTATCTCCATTAAAGTTACTGCTGCTCCAATAGTTAATCCATTCTCATTTTCAGTAATGGCATTTAGTTCTGGCACGCAGTTTGGCATTATTATAGTTGGATACACGCAATGTTTGAATTTAACTTCAACTCCAACCTCAGTATTGCCTACAACTATTTTCGCTTCGGGATACTTGCTTTTCAATTTCAACATGGAGCTTAAGTCTTTTGGCCTGTACCATGAAACTTTCTGTCCCTTAAATAATAAGGATTGTTCATCGTACACGGAATATAACTTTAGTTCAGGTGGAAATATAGGCTCTTGAGTATTATCGTATGGCAAGAATGAGGATCTGTCGAATATATGTTCTGTTTCACTTGGTTCTTCGTCTTTATCAGTCTTGTTTTTACAACAGTCTTTGCCCATGGCACAGACACGATTTTGGCCATTTGGTTCTCCGTTAGAAGTTCCATTTGCTGTGTTTGCAATACGTTGCGTCTCCCAGTCTTCTATGAATGTTTTGTAGCCTTCTATAATGGCTCTGTACCCTGTACATCTGCAAAGGTTTCCTTGGAAGGCTACTTCCATATCATTGTATGATATTGTAGTATTGGTCCTTAGTAAAGTGTACATGGACATAACAATGCCCGGTGTACAGAATCCACACTGTGAGCCGTGCGCCTTAGCTATACGTTCTTGTACTGGATGTAATCTGGTTTTGGTTGACCCAATACCTTCTACTGTGGTGACGGCTAGGCCATGCATAGCGCACACTGGTGCTAAACATGCATTTACTGCTAAGTGACTGAGTACAATGGTTAGGGAAAATTATTTCATTTTAGTTGCATGAAAACGAGATTTGTTTTACTTATGCAATACGTATATCTATCCTTGAATGGTATACATATTGAAATAAAGATAACGCCAGATACGATGAATTGCTAACTCTTAACAGGTACACATGACACTTAACATATAAGTGTATATTTTAAGGATGTACCTCTACTTAGTATTGTTGTCTATATTATAGCATACGTGAATAACTATCAACATTTATCTACCAAACATTTACACATATTTGAAAATGAAAAAGTACGAGTACATATTTTGTTATTTGTTTCAACTAAAATTATGCAGACTTTTTCATTTTACGCGACATGACTCTCAGAAATAATTTCCAAGTGCATAACTAGCTTAATACTACAACATTTTAAATAGTAGGGGAGCCCATGAAGGGATTTCGGTAGTTACTCGAGCGCGTCAGATTAACATATGAGGAAAACCTAGTGTCATGTTGAATAAAGGAAGTGCGTTTAAAAAATCTGCCCATTCCAACTTGATTTGCAAGAGTGGGGGCATTTTGAAGGGTTCTCGTTTGTACTCTCCAGAACATTCAACCCCACCATGCAAACTGGCAGATTAAGAGTTTTTTATTATTAAATACACATGGAGCATGTACACTATTAATATCTGACACGCTCGACCACTAGAAGAAAAGTTACGCTTAACAATTTCAAAGATCTGTGAATTACCCTTTCCCCCACCGGTGGATGAAATTGTCACTAAACCATTTCTTTATTCTATCAGCATATCTTCAAAATCCAGTAGGTTCCAACGACGCTCAAGTAAATCCAAATTTAGCATCGTGGGCTCCCCTACTAAAAACTTGTACACAACCTAATCGTATGGGGTGCGATTCTTATTATATTTAAAAAGGATACTGTACTTTCTTCTCTTTTCGGTTGAATTTAGAAATCATGACGGTGCAAGCGCCACAGCCACCTTCTGCACAGCCTAGCTTGGTGCCAGTCAGACGAAGCTTCTTGCGAAGATACCAGAGGAGAGTCCATTCTGGGTCAGGATTGGGTTCAACCACCTGGAAATTATAAAGGTAAAATTATCAAAACATAACAATAAAATGAACATCCATTCGATGTTTTAAAATTTTTAATTATCTACACTTTGTTGTAGACTGTTTTTCAAATGTGGCAAAAACGAAAAAATTGCCGTGAAGGGATAAGAATTTGGTAATATTTTTGTATCACCTGACAATAGTAGTTGCAGTTCTTAATACATACTTATCCTATTTATTTAACAACGACAACCTGATCCGTTTACTTACAAATGGAAGATTTTTTATCAGAAATATAAGTTACCGTATCTCTAAGTCTATAATTACAATCTAATTGTCTCTACCTACATAACTGGTTTGTTATTTCCTTGTTTCATTGAGATAGAATTAAAACACTAACTGTCTATACACCTACATACTTAGACACCTAATTACAACGGTATTCATAGGTATGGAGGTAGGTAAGCACAGGGTCGTTGGCATGATTCTTATTATTAGCTCGAATCCTTCACAAATGTTCCATTTATATCCTATCCTAGGTACTACTTACTAAGCGTAACACGTGTATCTAACCATTTTCTGCAACTTGATATTTGTTTTAATTTTGTAAATAGCTCTACCTTCTTAATACAAAACATTCTTTAATCAGTAACAATTTATGAAGAACTAGCTGGACCCGGCAAACTTCGTATCGCCTAATATTTTTGCTCACCTTTTAAACCTTCCCTGGACTTTCACGAACATTTCAAGACCAAAATTAGCTAAATCGGTTCAGCCGTTCTCGAGTTTTGGTGAGACTAACGAAACGAACGTAAATTCATTTTTATTTATATAGATAGATAGATAAAACATGTCGTAATTTTACGAAAAATCAGTGACTTAACGTCTTATGAGTATATGTTAGATACATATACTCATATAGCAAATGGTAATTTACCTAAAATATAATATGATATTTAATATTCGGCTGTTTTGTTAGCCAATAAATAGATATCAGCAATTACATTTTAGTTAATTAGATGTTAAGTGATTTGGAGATACAAAAGTCCGTACCTATATCTCCAATAACCTCTCAATAATCGTTTATATTGTTGTAAATTGATAATATTCTGAACTGTATTATTGATCCCAACAGTTCCGGCATTAGGTATGAGATAATTAATTAAAATTATTATCAATTCATGCTCCAGTAGTTGGAGCCAAGAGCTATGGCCATGATATTCACAGACCATTGGTTTGTAAGATTGTAATGTGCCAAGCTTCATATTAAATCAAACAAACACTTATAGACCATAAATTACACAATGGTATTTTGCCGAAGCCTTAACAAATTTTAAACAAGACCATCGTGCCAATAAATCCCAATAATAAATGTTTCAGATATGCTTAATCTATGAACTTAAATTATAAACAACTAGAAGTACATAGATATCAACATTAATAAATTGCTCTGCAACATATTTGCTGGCCATATCACATTTAAAAGATAATTGACCACTAAACGAGCAAACAATATACATACTTTATATAAATTACTGAATACGGGTCAACGTTATTATTATGATTAAAGAGGAGGGCGTAATAGGTCAGTACTATCAGGGCCATTCTGGCGACGAAGCCTCTCCGAACAATATTCTTAACAAAAACAGTCAAATGACGCAATATTGGTCGTATCAAACGTTTTCGATGTTTTCATTTTATTGTATCTGCGTAAGTTATATGATATAGCTTTGTTATTCGCTCTGTATCCCCTTAAGTTTCATAGCGCGATGTTAGACTATATAAGCATGGGAAAGAAATACAAAAAGCGAAAATTATTCATTAATTTAAAAAAATAAACCCGGACGTATAAAAAACATCTTAAACAGAAAGAAAATCCTGTAAATATAAAGAAAAATAACCAAAAGCAACCAAAAAATCGATGTCTCTTTAGGGACACAAACTACTTCTATTTATGTTTGTTTTTGTTAGAAACATGTCTGTCATATTTCGAAATCACGAGTCGTGTGGAATGTCACATTTGATAGCAAACATTAGTTTCATGAATGTTTATTTTGATATCTATCAGAGGGCTTAGTACGAGTTTCTTTTTCGTTCAAAGTAATCGTAACGAATACGCGTTCGCCGCTGTGATTGGCCGGCTCCAATGAACAATCCAATCAGAGCACCGAACGCCGTCTCGTTTCGATTACTTTAACCGAAAAAGAAACTCGTACTAAGCCCTCTGCATTTATTTCCATGTCGAAATTTAAGTAACTACTTTGTATGGTACAAATTAGTGCAATAATTTTATACTTATTTCTACCCTATTCCTTCCGTCCCATTGTTGCCCTGTTCCAACCATTAAAATATAAACCTCGAAAATACATAAGTACCTATAGCTTACAAGTCAACGTGCCTAATATGATGGAACCATTACATTTCAGACTCTAATTATTTGTGTTTATATCACCACATATACTTATGTCTTTTTTGATCATCAAATGAATATTTTATGCGGTACCTACCTACCTACCATAATAAATAGTGTTAAAATGCCCAGAGAATATCATTCATGTTGTGAAAGTAGATATTATTATTATATAGGTACCTATCTGTTTACCTTTAATATCTTATCTTCAGCGATTAAACCCAGCGTGGTTAGTGTTTTTTTTATTAGATTATATAAAATAAACTTAAAATAATTATACAATTAAGGGTACCTGCCTTCTTTTTTACTCTTAGACCTAAATTGTCTTGTTCCCAACTCCCAACTTTTCCCATACCTACTCCAATTGAAGTTATTCCACGAAAAGTGTCACTAATTTAGATGTTCTTCTCATAAGGATAACATAACATTACTCACCTTTTTCCCATTCACAAAGAAAACCAACTCCGAACAAATGTCACCGGTGTCTTCTTCTAAATTCAACAAACCCATGTTGGCTTATAAACTGTATTGTTTTTCCAAATAAATACGGATGTTATTTAGAAATGTCGGGCACGTCTTACAATGTGACGGTATGAAACACAACTGACAAACAAATGACGATGTGATCGCCGGTTGCGTCGTCTTGCCTTGTTATCCGTGCGCCCGCGCCACACAACACATCCACATGGACAGTCAACCAGTAATAAATAACTTGTTATCTCCTCCATAGTTACGTATTATACAAGTTATAAAAAGATCAACTTGTGAAATCTTCAACTGTTACTAATCATTAGAATGAACTTGATATAGCGAGGTCATTAAAAACGCGTTTAAATCTATCGATAATATAAAAACCAAAAAAATAAGGTGTTGCTAAAATATGTGAAATCATTGTGTATCAAACTATTTAAGAGACTATGTTAAGAAATTGTTTAGATTTTTTCACTTTATTTGCTTAAAATGTCAGTGTTAATTTATTCCGCACATGTGTGATATGTATAAAAATATATTCTACAAGTTCTTACATAACAATATTTTGTGATCGTATGAATTATACATATAGTTAATTAATATATGAGTCAGAAACACCTGACACAAATGTGTGTGGCCCAAAAACCAAATTTAACCTAGACATCCAACACAAAAAAATAATAGACAACATAACATCACGCCTTTTTATCCCCGAAGGGGTAGGCAGAGGTGCACATTATACCACTGTACAATGTAACACCCACTTTTCACTATTTATGTTATGAGTCCCATGTAATAGGGGGTGAGCCTATTGCCATATACCGGGCACAATTCCAGACTCCGTGCTACTACTGAGAATATTTAAAAACCCAGTAATACTTTGCCCGACCCGGGAATCGAACCCGAGACCCCTTGTCCGGCAGTCGCACTTACGACCACTCGGCCAACGAGGCAGTCTAAAAATAATAGAATAGTGTAAAAAAGTAGTGTCAATTTTATTACTCGACCGTATGCTGTAGCTAAACTATTATTACTACTACATACATAACTAACAACCGACAAATGCATACAATAAAGCACAATTGCACACATTCTGCGCGTGACAAATATACTTGAATACTAGAATTTTCCTCTGCACAATGACTAGGTCTTAATTGTAGACCATAAATTGGAAACCCTATACTACATATTTTTACAATTAACTAATAAGTATCGGCTACCGACCCATTGATGACTTATAAGCCACTTCCCCCAATTGACTCGGTGTCAACTCAATGTCCATTAGTTACAGTAACCTCTACAGCCACCGCCCCACCGGTCGTCGGCAGAGACTGTGCTTGATGAATAATAATAATCTAAGAAATGTGTCTTGGGTCTTTGTAATCTATCAAGCTGTATAAACCTGATTATGAACAAAAGAGTGTCCCTGCTTTGTATCTTATATATTGTTATCTTTTTTATTTAAATGTATCAATTATAGTTACTTAGTTATTTACAAATGCAGCATAAACTTTTAACAATTCTGACTACATTTTGAGGCACAATTACAGGGGGGTGCCCCCCCTCCTGAATCTCCCCAATCCTTGAATCCCCAACAAGTCTCAAACTCCTAACCCCCAAACCGGTAACGCACTTTTAACGTCTCTGGTGTTCCAGGTGTCCATGGGCGACGCCGATTGATTACCATAAGATGATCCGTAAAAGTATGCTCGTTTACTGACTTACGCAATAAAAAAATTCCTTTGACCAATTAACTGTCTCCTAAGGCTCCCGTTTTTGATCGGCGATGGCGACTTCTCGCGTCCGGCCCTAATGCGGAGCGAGGGGGACTGGGATGCCGTCTCCTTTTGCGAAGCAGTCTCATGCTAGTTAAGGAGGAGGCAGGGCGCATGAGGCAGCGAAGCGCTGCCTCCTCACAGCCCAGCCGTCGCGAAAGACACTCCGGGCATCGGGGATCGCGGGACGATCTCCGACCACCATAAGCGCGGGCCTGCGGACAGCGAGCATAGGTGGCTCGCCGCCCGACCAGAACCAGACCCGAGCGTACGGCGCGTCGCGGTCCACGCGCTCCTCAAATAATCATCAGACCACCACGGATGGGTCCCAAGAGGGCTGATGCCGATTCGGAGCCGGATTAATTAACGGGGAACCGGGGCTCCGGCTCGAAGGGCAGGAGTAGGAACGGGTTGGTTTTTAGTCAGTAAGAGTCTGACACTCTCTCCCGCCTCACCCAGGCGGGAGCTGTAATTCTATGATTTCCCCCCTTAAAAAAACTGGTTCCGTTTTGGCCGAACATTAATCACAGTGTCACAGTTTTGTAACTACTTTAACAAGTTAAACGCCATGGGGGTCACCGGTGACCGGCGTTAGCGGAGGATTTACCTTCAACAGTTTTTTATTGGCAGTCAAAGTCTTATGCAACACTGAAATTAAATCCTTGAGTTCCGGAATTATGCTTATAAATTTATATTTATTTTTAAATAACTATTTCATCTGAATTCTAAAATAAAATAAAATCTAATCTAATTTTTACAGAACAACTTTGCTATTTAGGCTGACCTTGGTTTCTTTTCTATTTTCTATAGAACCTTTAACCATACAATGATCGTTACTTTAAATAAAACTCAAATACTTTTAAATACACAAATTCTATATATTTCACTTACAAAAAACTTCTAAAAATGTTTACCTAACTGAGATAAAATAATGTCTATATCAACAGATAAGGCGATAATAAAATGGTAATTCACACCAAAGTAATAACAACATACAATATTTTAACATAGTTAACATATATTTGAAAATAGCTTGTCGATCGATAAATCACTGATGACGTGTATCAAAATTACCATTCATAAACTTTAATTTGATACTAATGACGTACATATTTGTAAGTTTTTTTGCTTATTATTTATTTGTCAAGCTACAACATTCCATGGTTTCCCGTTGCCTTTTATAGTTGGTGTTACCTGTAACAGAAAAGGTTAAAAGTGTAATATCAACAAGATTTTTCTGAAGGTGAAGGGCACCAACGTTGCAGTCTTCTAGGTCAGTAACTGCCTCACATTCAAGTTAACTCGATAAAAAAAAGTTACGTATGTATTTGTGTATGTAGATAAGACTAGATACCTTTTTGGTTATAAGATCTTCGCAAGCCATTCTGATACGAGCGCAGGATGCCGGTGCATCTAATTCAAATTCGGGAGACACTCCACTGTCTAAACGAGCTGACTTAATTGCTTCTTTTATCGCGAAAAATACTGATGCAGCGAGAAATAGTGGCGGTTCTCCCACGGCCTGTAATTGTACAACATATTGACATAATTTTAGAGGAGCCTTAAACTTTATATGAGGTACCAAAACCTGTGCCAAATATGAGATATAATTTACCTTTGATGAATAAACGGCTCGTGGATTTGGCGCACCCTTTAACAATGAAATGTTGAAAACTTTCGGTATATCTGAAAATCCTGGTATCTTATAAGCTCCAGGCCCCTGCGATAATACCTCTCCATTTGGTGAAAATACCATTTCTTCCAAAGTATAGAAACCATACCCTTGCATAAAAGCCCCTTCTATCTGTCCAATGTCTATTGCAGGATTTAAACTTTCCCCGACGTCCATTACTATGTCCGTTTGTAAAACCTGATGATCTCCAGTCAAACAATCTATGATTACCTCAGAACATGCAACTCCGAAGGTAAAATATTCGAAAAGATTTCCAGAGTTAGTCTCAGCGTTGTATTCAATTTTTGGAGCTGCGTAAAATCCTGTGGCAGATAATTGTACTCTATTCACGTATGCTTCTATAATCCAGTCTTCCCATTTTCCCGTAGGATTTTTAACTTTAAATGGCTCCAGTCGACCTTTTAATACTTTACACGCTTCTACGACAGCCATTCCGTATAAATCAGAACTTATGCTGGCGGCAGTTGGCGAACTATTAGGAACTTTGTCTGTAGACATCTCACTAATATGGATTTTTGTGTAATCTATTTCTAAAGCCCTTGATGCAACTTGTATCATTTTAGTAAATAATCCTTGACCCATTTCTATTCCTCCAATAGAAAGGAGAACTGACCCATCTTTATACACATGCAGAAGTGCTCCTGCTTGCATTAGAACATCGATTTGGAACGAAATTCCATATTTGGTTGGAACCAAGCTGATGCCCTTCTTTTTCCATCTATTGTGCCTGGAAAACGTAATAATACGGTTTAGTGTCACATGAATTGAAAATGGAATAATTTCATTTTCCGCGGGAAAAATGGAAGTACATATACTTATTACAAGTTGCTTAATCCCAGACTACAATTTTATACTGGGTATTACTTTGCTAGTGGAGCATCACTGTGAGTCAATAAAATACATATTTACCTATTAAATTCTTCGATATCTTTCTTTCGCTTCCAATAGTCTGAAGTTTCTATGCATTCGTTCCAGCATCTTGATAGTGTACAATATGTTAGCGTCTGATTGTAATGCGTCAATGAACCTTCTTGATAAAGGTTTGTTTCAATAATCTGCTCATAACTTTTTCCTAATGTGGCAGCAATATGTCGCATAATTGTTTCTGCAACCAACATTCCTTTTGGAGCCCCGAAACCTCTGAATGCTGTGTTTGAAGGCATGTTGGTTTTGCAAAGATATCCAGACATTTCGACGTTCGGTATAAAGTAACAATTGTCGACGTGCATAATTGTTCTTTCTAACATCTGAAATAAGTTTGTCAAAAACATGTAGAAATTATATTCTAATAATTTAAATAAGATATACTTAATACAAAATTCATTACCGCACAAGAGATATCCAGGGAGTAACCTGCATTGACATAAATTTCAAATTTTGCCCCAGTAACTTTTCCGTCTTCTGTAAATCCTACTTTATATTTGATCAAACAAGGGTGTCTATAACCTGAAACCTGCATATCTTCATCTCGGTCCAATACAGCTCTTACAGGTTTTTTTAGTTTATATGCAGCGATTGCTACTGGAATAGCTAATAAATTAGCTTTTGTTTCTTTGCCCCCAAAACCACCACCAACCCTCTTAACTTTAGCAACTACCTTGTGGTTGGGTATTTGAAGCACCGCAGAAGCAACGTGCTAAAACAAAAATGGAAATATTAAAAGGGTAACAGTGTACTATTTTAGTTTTATTTATTTAACTTACTGCTATTTCTTCCGGATTTTGTGACGTAGCTACAATTTCAAGCTCATCTTCTTTCCTAATAGCGTAAGCAGATATAGTTTCAAGATAAAAATGTTCTTGTGCCCCATTTCTTACATATCCTTCTATTACATTATTTGCGTTTGATAATGCCTCATTTGCATCACCTTTACGGAGAACACGCGGGTATCCAGTAAAATATGAACGTTGTGATATTGCGTCTTCTAACGTAACAATGACTGGCTCTAAACGTTCATATTCCACAGAAATTAAATCTATTGCTTTTCTAGCTATGCTATCAGAAGTAGCTATAATTGCACCCAATACACAAGCACGACTAGTTACTATATCCCGTGAAAAAACTTCTTCATCTTTTATTATAGGGCCCATTTTGTTACAATCGTCAGCTAAATCCTCAGCCGATAAGAATGCTTCTACGCCTGATATTAATAGAGCTTTACTTGCGTCTATAGATTTAATTTTGGCATGTGCTTCTTGGCTGAATAGCAGTTTTAGAAACAGTTCTCCCTTTACAGGCGGAATATCATCACAATATATAGCTTCTCCAGTGGCTTGCTTTAATGCTGAAGTATGTGTTATTGGCCTTCCAACAGCGTCTGATGTAATTTTATTTTTGTTAGTTACTTCAAAGCACTGTGCACTACTTGGCTCCAATATTCTTATTTCGTCTACGCCGCTAAAGTCTTCATCGCTAACTGGTTTTACTCCTTTTTTCTCCAAACTTTGTAAAATATGTAAATAAAATCTAAAAAACAAGCTTAAACAAAGTGATTTGCGGTAATCAGCCATTCCTCCTGGAACTGAGACATCCAATTCTAACTCATTAGTTAACGATTCAAATGCGGCATGTAGCATTGTTTGATCCCAACGATATCCAATTATTCTTTCTGAAGTTGCTTTAGCACAAATGGTAGTTGGCCCCATACCACCAAAACATAAAGTTGCTTCTAAAATCTTTTCAGTTATTGGGTCTACTTTTACATTAAACGCGGCAGTTACTATAGATATGTCGTCGTCTTTTCGTCGAGCTTGCTTGTACGCTTTGAAGTATTGTGATTCAGTGGTAAACGGAATTTCTACAGACACAACAGTTTCATCGTGTTCTAGAGCCGTTTTTCTGTATCCTTTAAAGAATTCATCATTAATAGTAACTTTTCTTGTCCCCCTGCTTACACTATAAATATTCAATTTAGCTCCACATGCCATTAAAATTGGATTTAAATCAGATATCGGACTAGCTGTTACAATATTTCCTACAAGTGATGCTACATTCCGAATTTGATCACCTGCGAACCAATGCAGCATTTCGTTAATAGCTTTAAATATTTTAGATTCAATAGGATTTGTTTTGATTTGTTCTTGCAGGAAATGAGACAATTCATTCAATGTGATGGTAGCTCCTATAAGCATTCCGTCAGTTGTTACTTTACAAAAGTTCATTTCTGCTATTAGTGATGGATATAACAACACTGGATACACTTTTTTCTTAAACTTAACTTCGACGCCAATTTCACTATTGCCTACAATTATTTTAGAAGACGGATAATTAGCTTTTATCGTCGACAAGTCGTGAAGACTTTTCGGACGTATCCAAGTAACGTTTTCTCCAGAAAAGAATAAGTATTCCTCCGAATAACTGCTATTTAATTTTAGCTCTGGCGGGAAAATTGGCTCCTGTGTAGGATCATACGGTTTAAAAGATGATTTGTTAAATAATTCTTCGTTATTAGTTTTCTTGTTTCGACAACACTCTGCACCCATACCACAAATAGTGTTTTGAGCTTCCGGCATATAATTTCTTTCCCAGCCTTCTATGAAAGTTTTAAAACCTTCAATTATAGGTCTGTACCCAGTGCATCTGCAAAGGTTTCCTTGCAATGCAGTTTCTATGTCTTTATATTCAATTTTAGTTTTATTTCGTAAAAGAGTATACATTGACATTACGATGCCTGGTGTACAGAATCCACACTGTGACCCGTGAGCCTTTGCTAGTCTTTCTTGCACGGGATGTAAACGTTCTTGTGTGGAACCTATTCCTTCAACGGTGGTCACCGCTACGCCATGCATAGCGCAAACTGGTGTCAAGCAAGCGTTTACCGCAATGTGTCTATATTATATAAAAAGTTAAGTCTATTATTGTATAATTTTCAAAAAAAAATGTTTGTACCACACCCTAAACAATATTTTTAAACCAATAGTTTATTTTTGCAGAAAAAAATTAAATACTAAGTATTTCAGAATAAAAAAAAAAGTATTCATCAGGAAACTAATTACAATACGCAACTAAAATGTATTTTACTGTAACAAAAAGTTGCGCCCAACGTGGGGCTCGAACCCACGACCCTGAGATTAAGAGTCTCATGCTCTACCGACTGAGCTAGCCGGGCTGTAACGATAACGTCGAAAATAGGCACTGTATTCGTAAAGGATACTTGATGCGATCTTCAGTCTTCAAATATTGTGAGATCATGACTGTACAGGCGCCGCATCCACCCTCTCCACATCCATATTTAGTTCCAGTAAGCAAAAGTTTCTTGCGAAGGTAAAATAGTAAAGTCCATTCTGGGTCTGGGTTTTCCTCAATAACCTGCAACAGCATTGAAAAAGTAGATAATACCTAGATTGTAATATTGATTTTGAATATAATATAGTGTCTGCTAGTAGTGACTGCAACTACGGCTGCTTAGCATGGGATCTCGCATTCGATTTCCGCGTCGGGCAAAGTTATGCAGTATAGAGTTCGTATCGGGCGAAGGTGAATATGAAAATAGACCCTCGTATAACATGACACATAAAATAACCTAACATGTCTAGACGCTACGCTTAGATACTTAATTAGGTATTATGTGCCCATTATGCACCTCTGCCGAGCCCTTCGAGATATAAACGGTGTTATGTTATTTATAGATATTTATTTATAACTAGCTGAGCCTGCGACTTCGTCCGCGTGGAATAGTGATTCACAGCTCCTCCCCCGTAGTTGATAGCATGATAATATGTAGCCTATATTTGCTGACCCGACCTGTGAGTAATATTCATTAAAAATTTGAAGTAAATCCATGCAGCAGTATTTGAGTTTATCCCGGACATATATACAGACAAACAGACAAAAAACCATAGGTATTTTTGGTTTCGGTATCGACTGTAGATCACGCCGAAAGCATTTAAAAAAAATATTCGTAGTTCAGTTTTCACTTTCCTACGATTTTATTATATGTATAAATATTGTATATTATGTAAGTATCTAATACGAGAGAAAGGGGATGTAGTAGATAGCTACGTAGTTATGTAGCACTGATATTCGATCTAAGTTGAAACTTGATATATGTTTACTAAGATTTGCTTAGGGTTGTTAAAGAACAAAACTAATACAATAAAACAAGGCTTTATTGTAAATTAAGTAAGTACCCACTCATGTATATCACGGACGTTTCAACTAAATAAATAAATAAATAAACTACTTTCAACACAATTCGGTTCCTACTCATTAAATTACGTAACTGGCGAATCGAGCCTACTAATGTTATGTACCTACCTCTGAGAAATAATAGGTGTTATGTACCTTAAATTAAAATTTGTATAACAACCTTCCCGTTATCTAATTTAAACATGTTTTAGATAGATTTAGGAATAATTTCATTAATACCTATATCATTACATAAATAGTGAAAAGTGGGTGTTACATTGTTCAGTGGTATAATGCCTACCCCTTCGGGGATAAAAGGCGTGATGTTATGTTATGTTAAATCATTACGCTCATCATAATCATTAAACACTCGGTAAATCGGTATAAAAGAGACCTAATACTACGTAGATTTATGAATCTATCTGCTCGTGTGTTGTAATGACTCGGGTTATCATAACGCGGGGTTTCATTGACGCTTGTTGACCTTAAAAATCATTAAAAATATTTATTAACTCGTCGAGTACCGGTTTTATAGACACAATTAAAGAACAATAGGTCGCGGTCACCGGTGACCGCTTGGTGTTTGACAGTTTAATTAATTAACATTACAAATAAAATCAAAGTTAAAGCATTTAATTCAATTACATAATCGTTAATTAGGTACTTTAGGAACGTCAAAATTGATTACCTAATCGATCAGTCTTTTCTGTCTATCAAGTGTTCGTAAGCTCGTTACAGAGTGTAAAGTAACTATGAGTAACATCTATTTCGACTGTTCAATACAATAAAACATTAAAAAATAATCACACTTTCAATAATTGATTTTATGACCAATTTAATTTTAGTATTTTTCCAGCAAATATTTCAGAAATAAGTATGAAGTTTGACGCTAATAAAAACGTGACGTCACAATACACAATCTCGTACAAAAATCATAGTAAACTGTCGTTTTTGACAGTTCGAAAAAAGTATTGAATTTGACTACCTAGTTGGCAAGTATCCAATTGTTCGTTACTTGTAAGGAATGTCTCATTAGTTGGTCGCATGTGCTGCAGAGCAAATATTAGGTAGCCCTAACAGAAATAGGTACCACCGTACCAACATTTGATACTAAGAAAATAACTTGCCTAGCCCGTAGGTACCCATGCTTATCTAGAGCTTACTATGCAAATGGTTTCATTTCAATGAATTAATAGACAGGTCTTTATTTGTACTACTTTGTACCTACCTGGTAGGTACTTGGGTACCTACCCAGGTACCTACTTTCTATAACTGTATTTTAGGGTCTGGGTGTCATATGTATGCGAAATTGTATGTTTAAGTAGAAGTTATTGTAATTGTAATTTAAGTTAAGAAGAAACAAAATATATCTGTAAATTACTCTGTGGTACCTAGGTTTAAGCTTTTAGTTCTTTTCTATAATCCTGCTGAACGTTCCCTATATGCTGCGGATTCGATTCTAATTTAATTTATTTCAAGATGTATGTATTGTTTATGAAGCAATCGCCATAGTTGATTTTTTATGTAGGTTTCACTTCATAAAATAAGTGACGTAGACCTAACTTATTATACCTACTTTGTTTTTATGGGCTAGATAAAAGATATAAAGCCAAATAAAGTAAGGTGCTCAAATAGGTATTTTCTCTCCTTAATTAACATGGAGCATGTTTTATATGTAAATAAACAAACTCTATGCCTGTAGTAGGTAGTCATAGTCGCCACAAATGCCAATTTTAGCACATAAAAACGATCCCCACGACAACGTGGGGGACAATGCAATACCGCATTGTGACTACTAAAAGAGTACCTATTTCAAATGTATCTAAGTACCTACCTACAACTTATTTATCACTTCTTTATAGGTACATGGTAAACAATATGTCATATATCATACATTGACCCTGTAATGTTACAAAGGAAACTAAGTAGCAGAATCATGGAAATACAATTCCTACCGGTAAGCAATTTAGTTGAATTAATTTATTATAGGTAGACAGAATAAACAAATAATAGGTAATTTACCTTTTTGCCATTTACAAAGAATATTAAAGTTTTTTGAGCATCATCAGGTATCAAACTGTTTATAGATTCCATCGTTCAATCCAATCACTGTATAGAATAACCGGTATTTTAATATTAAACAATTTAATGCGTTACAGAACTGCGTCCGATGGACCGCACCGCACTCGTGTCACTGCCGCGATCTCGCGCACGTTTTACTTACGAGATTCTATTCTAAACGATTTCAACATAAAGAACAATGTTTTAATTCAAAACATATTTAGATAAATTTAAGGGGTTTTGATTAAAATGTAATCAGTATGTTTACCGACACCTCATTAGTTATTTCTTGTAATATCGATCAATATTATTGCGCAATCTATGTATGTAGGTATTATTTTTATAACTCCATATAATTTACCTGTATGTAAGTACTTAGATTTATTTAAATCGTAATACTTATGTCAATTTGCAACTTTTTTTTTCGTTGAAGGTAGTTATTAATACTAAGGCAGCCGCGGAAGACATAACGGGTCACCGGGGCTCGAAGTGCAGGAGTAGGAACGGGGTGGTTTTTAGTGAGTAAGAGGATGACACTCCCTCCCACCTCTCTCTCCCAGGCGGGAGAAGTCATTCGATGATTTTCCCCCTTAAAAAAAAGGTAGGTAGGCACATTTTTAATAGTCTAATCTAACGTAAATTTAGGACTTAAATTTTTCACTATAAGACAAACCTTGAGTTAAAACTTCCTACGCTGACTTTTAATTATCGTATTGTTTTTAAAATTGAAACACTACTATGATACTGTACTTAAAGATAGAGAAAACATATTTCTGCGCAACTGTTACATAGTGTGTACTGTGTAGTTGTGTACTATGAACATCTCTTGTGAACCACATGCCACATGGGGAAATAATAGATGTGATGTTCTAGTTTATTAGTAGAGATAAGGTATGCGTAAATAAAAGACATTTAATTATAATAACAATTTTAATTAACTACACTAACATGTAAATATACATTTCAATACTTGTACATAATTTACACAAAGCATTATCTGCTTGTTTAGTTTATGTTATCTCGAAGACAACTGATTAGCATGATTTATACAGCTTCAAACAAGGTGCAAAGTTATCTACAAAACTGGGAGAAAAAAGATATTGCCTACAAAGTGTTATTAATTTTAATGAGTACTAGTTGGTTACACTTAAAAAAATCATAAACATGGCAGTACTTATCTGGTTTTAACTAGAAAACTGTAGGTTCAAAAGCTATTTGATAAAATGTACATTTTGACCTAAATCTAATACTCTAATACAAGCTTTTTTGTACAGTAACAATAACAATTCAACTATTTTATTATGATACAGGATAAAATTAATATAATTTTATACATATAGGTACTTTTAAGTAACAACTTTTAGAAAATCTTGAAAGATTGTTACACCAGCATGAATAAAATGTTACTTGCGACATCAACATAAAATAAAAACTTTTCAATATTTAGCATTGTCTTTGTAACCAGGTAAAGTATTGTGATTTTTTTGTTTTGAAATGGTTTATTTATTTACACTCCTAAGCTGATTTTAATACACCTTTCTGTTCAAGTTCTTTTTCAACCATAGTACCTTCATAGAGAATTTTGTCTTTCAATGCATCTTGTAATAATTGAGCATCAAATCGTTGTTTAGACCATTGGTACCTACAGTAACACCAGTACACCATAGTAGTCATTGAAAATGTTCCCACACCTATGTGCTGCGATAACATAGGCCGAGATGTTTTAATGAATGCTGCTAAACCAACACCTATTCCAGTTGAAATGCCATACAGAAAACTTTCTCTGAAGCATGGTATTTTGGACACATCCCTACCAAATATTACAAGTCCCTGAAATAAGAAAAAGGGTTTTAAAACATAATTCAGTAGGTATAGTTTATTCTATTTGGTAAAAATTTTCTTCTTTTAAATTTGTCCTTTAATTTTTTTAATTTACGTATTATATATGTAATATTAGAACATTAACAACAATGAAAACTAATAGAAATTAGGGAAGCTACAATTTCGCAATATATTTATGTATAGTGATAAATATCAATATATTTTGAATAATATATTGATATTTTATTTTAATACATTGAATCGACCTAACCTTTTTTTCTTCTTCAGGCTCCTCATCAAGCAAACTCTTTACTACTGTATCCATTTTGTTAGGATATTGCTAGGTATTCTTTCAAAAAACTAGATTGGAGGAATAAGAGTTAATAATTATCATTTAGAAAAAAATCACAATAGCAACAATAACCTAACCTTAAAACTTTGACGTTGACGTAATGCCATCTTTGACATAACACTGACAGAACAGACAGTTGAGTTTTTTTTAACTTGGTAACACGGCTTTTTCGCAAAAATTATATAATTTTATTTTCCACTAAAATATAGGCACATAATTCGAAAACTCTAAGTTTCTTTTAAAACAGACAATGGTTTGGATTTTTATTCACGACTTCGTAATTTTGTTTTGTTTTGGTTTTTCTGATGCCGTAGTGCGAGAATGGTTTTTAATTTATTTGTTTAATTTACGCAAATTATCGGTATGTCTACTACAAACGTAATAAATACAATGTATCAATGAACTGAAACCAATTTGTTTTGTGTTTATTGCGAACAATTTCAGAAAATTACAGCACCCGCGCTTCTTGCTATAAATATCAATAAAATGTCAATTTGTTGACTGGAAGGCAGATTGACGTCACTTCATTTCGTTTCGTACTGTCAGACTTGTGTTTATTTTGAACATGAAATATATCTTACTCTTTCTAATATAAAGTATTTATGATGTTCTGTCCTGCTGTCTTTTCCGGTAAAATCATTTCAAAACTCGATTGAAGAAAGGGCTGTTGGTTGGGTGCCTGACGTCTCTTTTATTCCAGACTAGCCTTTTTAAATCTAAAAAATATTGTCTTCGTAAATTCCCGTGTAATTCTTAAGCGCTCTCTGTTTTCCAGTTATAATACGTTTTCGAAGTAAATTCTGTTTCATTATACGAAGTATCTTCCACAAACGTGAGTGATAAGTTTTAGATATTTTAGAAAGCTTATCTCCAGCTTAGTGTTTTTCTGTGAGAGTAGTTTTTTATGGGAAGAAAGAATACTAGACTATAGGAGTTAATATATAAAGCTTATATAATGCGCCAGCTGTGAAGGACACCACATAGTCTACATTTTATGATAGGTAAGTAGTATCTATATGTGTGAATAGCAAGCAAGTTATCATATCTATCAAGATATCTGCCTGTAACGCGGTATCAATTACAGGTCATGCTTTAGTGCTGTTTATTGTAACTACGATTTATTGAATTCTTTGATTAATTAAAACTTTAATTCTTGATCACATACAACACAGCTGAACAGAAATCCAATCTTTTTGTTGTTACGTTTTATTGGGACATAAAGCTTGTTTTTTAATTGAACAATTGTATACCAGATTTTTTTTTTGCATCATTAGTCAGTTATATTCATATCTACAATTTAAAATAGTTTATAACATATTTCCATAGCAACAAACACAGAGATCCACAATATCTGTAATCTCTTTCATTATGAGCTTTTGTAATAAAATGATATTAGAAAATACTGTCATAGTTACAGTACATTCAATAAACTACATAAAAGTAGACAATATTTAAATACAAACACCTTTGATAAAACATTATTTATGGAAAATATTAATTTTAAATGAAACAGATTTAATTTACCCTAATAAACATAGGAAAAACTATTAATAAATTTACCTGAACCTATGACCATATGGCTACTTTTAAATATTACAATGATACTGTTATCCTTTCATTTTAAAAATAATACACAAGTACATAATGTAAATGCTAGGAAAATGGATGCTGGCCAAATATAAACTATAACAATGGTCATGTCTGGCACTATGCCTAAAAATAAATATTTTACTATTTAAGCTTCCATATTTTAATCCCTAAACAGTTTTTATGTCAAAACGCTCATTAAGTACTCCATGATTGAATGCCAAATATATACATATAATCTTATAAACTCGCTAATTATATAAATAATATGTTAATATATAATACAAAAAAAAAATCCAAAATTGTGTATTACTGAAATATGAATTTGTTATTAAATTAATTTCATTATAACTAGTAAATTAAAAATGAATTTGTTTTTGTATATACATAGTCTATTATTTGCTCTTTTACTGCTTGACTCTTTAGGTGTATGGTATAAGATGAGGTTTAATAGGTGACTTTGTTGCTAGAATTTTAATTGAGTTTAGCAGTTAAAAGATAATTAAACTTTTTTCCATTTCATTATCATCTACTTTTCACCAGCACACTGCAGCACCATGATAGACACTATAATAATTGCATTCAGTTATAGTTTGGTATTACAATTTTTTTTAATGCCCCTCATTAGGTTTTTCTCCTGTGTCGTGTGTGCGTTTACAAACATACAAGTTCACATACACATGACATCCAGACTTGGAACAACAATCTGTGGATCACACAAAGAGTTGTTCCGTGCGGGTCTCGAACCCGCGACACGTTGCGCGGAAGTCAGTTGCCCAACCACCGCGCCAATCGTGCAGTCTAATTCAAAATGTAGTAATATATATTTACAAATTCTTTTTACAAAAGTCACAATGTTGCCAAAACTGCAAAAACATTGGTCGCCTCACTTTCACAAGTAAACAAATAGTTCATAGAATATAGAACTTATCTTTACTTCAATGAGCTTGGAACAATGTACAACATTATCACCAAATATATTTGAACTACTACATGTAAAATTGCTCTATCCCGCTCACTAAAACAACAATTACGAACAATTCAAACTTATCATAGCATAGCCATAAACCACTCATCAGTAGTCACAGAAATATTGTCTTGTTATGTAAATAAGGTTGTTAGCCATAGAATATTAATAATGTATTTTTCATTTTCAACACTTGCTTCATTTATTGTCTGAAAAATCGAAGTAATAACTACAATCAAAAACTATTATAGAACTACTCTATAACTGTTTTGACATGCTCTATGGTAAAATTAAGTATGAATATCATGATTTGCTCTAAACATAGTTTTCTTGTAAACTGTGCACTATCTATCTCTATGGAGCGTCTAATTAATCTGACAAGTCTAGCATGAAATGTAGGATGTTTAGTGCGCTCCATGAGCCAATTAGATCAGTTTATTATTACTACGCAAAGTAGCTGCTGGTTACAACAGGAAATATGAGGTTTGAAGGGCAGTACTGTAAAAGTATGTCACCTTCAATTTAAACCTTGGCGAACAAGTACCAATATTCCTTGGTCTTACCTAATCACAACAATACGATGGGTACCAACATCGAGCACTAAAATATTAACGCTGTAATAAGCATTAGGGGAACACCTAGAATGATCAAAAAGGACTTCTTGTGTAGGTGATTGCTAAAGCTACCTATTATATTATCTACTTCAACTAGTAGCATTTCACATTTATCTTTCAGCAACAATCAAATGGACTAATATCTATATTAATGACGAAATTTTAATTATCTCTCACATAATAGTGAGATATATCGGTGGACCTACTGTAGTCTAAAAGTCTCTTGCGTGCAGTGTCTTTCTAAGTATATCATAAATAATTGCAGTGCATTTACGATTTCCGTTACAACTTTTACTCGTAAATAAATAACGATCAACCAAGACTTGTTACGGGTACGTATGTATTTATCAAGTAGCTACTTACTATATTTTCTATTTTTCTGTTTCCGATTTAGTTAAATACATATGATAAATAAACATTTACTTATTTAAAAATTTCTGAATTTATCTTACTCTAATGCTATAGAGCTACGCACTGATCTTTTTGTAGCAGCGATAACAATACATCGCCTGCTGAAATGCTCTCAAAAATCATTCTTAGAAGTACACGTTTGCATTGTGAAAAGTAATCGCGCAATAGATATACAAGCCATCAAAAGAAAAATGTATGTGTAAAAGACATAAAACAGCTGAATATCACCTTGAGTAACGATTGGCGGCGCCTCGGAACGATTGCCCGCCCACTGCAAATAGATTTTACAATCAACCCATTGACACAAATAAGTGTACCTAGTACTCCCGTTTCGGCAACGTATGGCGGGTCATAAAAAAATCATTACAATTTAGCCATTAATATTCGATTAAAAATTATCTTCGTTGGTTTAATTTATATTCAGAAAGACATAAAACTAAAATTTTATACTAGGCGCAGACGAACTTTACCGGCACAAAAATAAATATTGTTATGATTCAGCATCTCTACAGAATAATTTAGAGCCGTTGGCGCCTCAACGTTTATTATTCAGCAGCCCTTCGCCAATGTAAATATTAGTGAGTGGAATTAGATAGGTGCCAACTGAAGCGCAATACTACTTAGATAGGTTCTGAAACGAGATCTAAGTATCTAGGGAGTCGACTTCTGACATAATATTATGGTAGTTTGTGGAGGTCGTTCCTACGTATTCACCAAAACGTACGATGTTGCTTGTGCAACTAGACTACCTACTTGGATGGTACACACGGGTGAATACGCGGTTAGTCATTGTCTGCCTCCATAAAAGTGAAGGGATTCAACACAGCAGACTAATTTTGCAACTGGTAGGTAAAGCCGTGTAGGTGAGTGATAAACATGTGTGCCTATGTATACGTCAATCAGAGACGTCTACCTAAACTTAATTACAATAATCACATGCATATACATTTTCACGAATTACCACATTTGCTGTTTCTGATATCAGTTTGTATGTAAAGTAGATAATGCTTGATATCTTTACGTACCTAGGTAGGTAGTGTTCTTTATGATTTGTAGAACACTAATTTATTCGCCTGGTTTCATTCCTAGATTTTGGAAATTCAGATTGCTTCACTTTATTTATTTACATTTGGATTTATTATTTTAGTACCTAGATAGTTGTCTATCTTGGTTGGTTGTCCATTGTGGTTGTTGATGGTTGTCCAAAACACCAAAAAGTTTAGACATTCATCTCACACTCACATAGCTTGGCTTTGTTTTATACTTCAACAGTTAAAACTGAAACTATTTGGGACTGAATACATTATTCTGAACTAACGCAGTCCGTACAATTTGTTTAATGTTTGTAATAATTTATTCAAGACATTAATGAATGGGTTTCTCAGTCGGCAGACGCCGTAGGATATATCGGATGGATTCGCGACCTTCGGCAATTTCTGTAGTGTTGAAACTTTCAGTCAGTTAGTCAGTGGCGTCGATCGCTATGAATCAGTCTAGTAGAGTGGTTCACGTGCTCGCTCGCCTGAAATAGTGCAGTGTAGTAATTAGTGCAGTACTGGTGTTACGTCTCGGAACTTGGCACCTCATCGCGTATTAATTTTAGTTTGGTCTTCAACTCAACAAGTGTGAACTGCCAGTGTTATTGGAGGGCGGGAAATATTCTACGTCATAGACTTCTTGTGTAAACTATACAAAACTTTTTTCTTTAAAAATATTTTTCGTCAGCCTTCCTAGTGACAAAGACGAACGTTCATTTCAGTCATATTCAGTACTCCCAGTGTGAATAGTTATGTGTATATTGTGTTAGTTAATATGGATTTAGATCTGAACTAGGAAAGTAAGTATTATATTGTACCTAAATAATAATACACATTCATAATTATATCTACGTGCTTATTTATTACTTACATAAAAATAACTACTTATTGTCTATTAATTAATTTGATTAATAGTTGAACTACCTTTTACTCACCTAGGTCCTCTACATAATACCTACTAATTAATAGATACCTATTTAATAAATAAAAATACTTGCCACAAAATCATTTGTGAAAACTTCATCTAAATTATTTGTACAGAATTGTTATTGTTTTATTCACACCATATTACTTAATGAGATCGTTATACACTCTGTTAGTCATAGTGAAATAATTTGGTTGCCGTTTTATTCAAGAGCGACGCGTTTTGAACTCGTCTAGGCCCTTAACCTAAATAAGTAGGTGCAATTATTGTATTCAGTAAAGCACTTGACAAATGTTGACCTGTTATGAACCTAATAAACTGGGCATTCAAACATTATCTTTCATGGCATTTCTTAATTGATTTTCAGGTTCATTCATTCAAAAGTGATAAACCCATACAGGTAATTACAGAAAGTCCGAACATTCATTACACAAACATGGCATCATCGTGGGGAATATTGAATAAGATGATGAATTGATTGTTAGCGTGAACCTCACGAGCATTGTAAACAGCTTATAAAAAGTAACAATATTATGAGCAACGTTTTCTCCTAAGCTACGCCAGATAAAAGTTATTAAATTGACTTATTACAACACAGCTTTTTGTCGTTTTACATCTCATAAAAACGACCATGTTACTATACAACAATCTTTTTAAAACTACGCCCTAGGAAAATATAATTCAATAGCAACTGCTCATTGTTCTATTTTATAGTTTGCAAACAATCACAAAGTTTATAATAGTCTCAAACATTTGTACTTCTTTGACTTTTCAATGCACTTGCTTAGGAGAAATACTGAGTGAACCGAACTTATAAATTATGTCTAACATTGTTATAAATTGTGGGAAATAACAAAGTGGGGTAATTGCTTGCAACGCGAAAGTTCTTAGTCTCTAACCAAACCACTGATGTCTGCAGTTTCTGGTGAACAGTTGCGGATGGTTCGTAGCACTAGATGTGTCAATACATCTGCATTATCTGTTGCGTAGTATATGGTTAATGCCATTGTATCTTTCCATAAGAATATTATCACTGTTGGTATTTGTCTCTCACTATTTCGGCAACTATGTCCCTGGGTATCATAGTGGCACTAGCAGTCTTCGTAAGTGCCGCCTTGGCACTGCGCCCCGGTCGCCTACTGAAATACACGTATACATTGTATACTAGCTGCCTGGTATCTGCTGGCAATTCGATCCTACTCTCTTCCCCACAGTCTGCCACTTTGCCGTTGTATAATCTTCGCCAACTAAACATTGTCCATGCGGTCATTGCCTCGTCTCCGTATTGCGCCGTTTTGAACCAATTTCTAATTATTATTCGTTCCACAAATACACAAGTTAATGTTGGTTACACTCTAATTTCCACTTGCAACGATAGGATTACAAATAGCCGATGTTTAACGGTTGAAGTCCGTAACGTATGAATTTTTTGATAGCCACGTATAATTACGAAGCATGAAACAATAATACAAATAATTTAACTTGTCCAGAAGGAACAGACGCGGGTTAACACGAAGATATCCGTTCAATCGCAAAGACGCTCACGCACTGGTTGCTACCAAGCCTCAGAAGACCACATTTGCAAACAAGTCACATGGTCGTGACATCCGCTGTGTCACAAACGTGATCACAATGCTATAGGAATTGAAGATACAGCGCAAGTAGACCAAGATGAGCCGACTTTGTATGCACGACTAGTATTCCTATTCACAACCTTGGACAAAGATAGCATAATGTCCGTTATAATAAAAAATATATTGCTTCTAGCAAATATGTACATTGCCATTTTCAAATGAACCGTTGCCTAATGTTAGGATATGAATAGGAACTGCTCCTCATTCTTTTTATGGAGATTAAAAATGGCCTGTACTATGCATGGAATATTTATTAAGGTCACTTGTAAGTTGTATGTAAAAGTAAGTACATTGTACCCGCTTTAGTATTTAAGTCTAATATCATCATTGGCTCAAAAGTCGCTAGTCAAACTCGATCCCACAAGGTTCACCTTGAAGTTATAACCGTCAGTGATGTATTTTTTGCTTTTTAAACAAAAAAAAAGAACCCGCCACTAATAGTTGCTATGTTCGTACTATACCTACATATTACTAGTTAATGTGACATTACTTCTTGTATTTCCATTAAAATACACCTAGGTATATATATTTACAAAGCCATTATTGTCCCTATTGCTGGATTTGGATTTGCGATTATGATTCTTAGCACTGAATTTGGGTAAATGCTCTATGACGAGGATATAGCATAATACGACAGGACTAAATTACGTAACATTGTCGTCAGGATTTTGGGCGTCTAGGAAAAATTGCTTCCGAAACTTTTGAATTATAATTAATATTAGACACCTCTACTAGCCTCACAAAGAAAAAATATCACTACAATATTAATAAAAGAAGACACAGATAAAAATGGTTTTAATAAATGTTTATTTTATAATAAGACTTAATCCTCAGGTAGATAAGGCCAGTTCATTTACCTATCTAGATTAGCTTTACGTATATGTTCTTTTGGAACAACTACAATACTATAGAGGAAAAATATCGTTGCAATGGCAACTTTGTACATAGTAACTTTAATTGTTTCAGCTATAGAATTTAATTTAATTACAATGTCAGGCTTCATGAGTTCTTTTGCTTCTGCGTTGATTTCAATTTTTACAATTCCATGCACATGTTAAGTTGTCCACAAAAATACAAGCACTAGCCGTAGTGTAGGACTTTTTGTCCAGTTTGGATATCTAATTTATTAAGTACTAATAAGATCTTTAAATTTTTATTTCTAGTTTCTGAAGCATAGTTCCACCGTGATTTATTGCCACTTTAGCTGCTATAGTTACATCAAAATGTGTTTACTGTAGAATTAATGTTAAACAAAATATTGTAGCTTATTGACAGTGATTGACTGTGTTTAGTAAGCTATTAGCAACGTCAATTCTTATTTATTTGTTTGCGTTGTACGAGTATGTGTTTTATTGGACTTATTATTAGATCAGACGTTTTGTCTGAACGCTAGCGCATCTGAAGAGTTCAGTGTCTCTCTAAATTAAGGTTATTGTGTCGTGAACTATGTCGGTCGGTATACCTAAGTGTCATGTAACGGTATTAGCATTATGCAGGCCGGTAGTGCTGGCGGAAATTATTGCCGAATAGACAATGATCGCGTTGGTAATTTTACGGTTGCTAGTGCCGTAACAATGTCAGTGTCCTCTGCACTGCTTTTTACAGGTTCTAATTTATGATAGTAACCAGTTTTCAGTAGTTTTTGCTCAATCAATTCTCACATTACGTACAAATTTCTATTTATTTACATATTTTATTTAATGATACTGTAATATGACGACTGGTGTCCTCCACAAACGATGTGACGCTAACTAGTTGGTCACAGATATTATGTAACATACTTATTACATCACAGTAGGTAAACAACTACAAATAGGGTTAGTAGGGTTTCCTCTAGAATGTCTCGGAGTTGAATGACACGCGTACATTATTATGTTCGTACTTATCTTTGAATGTGATTAATACCCTACATAGTTTATTGACGTTTTCATATTATAATAATGCAAAATGTTCATATTTTATGATTTTATCATAGAATTGAGAATTGGTCCTAAGAAAAGTAGCATAACCGTAATCAATTAAAAATCATTGCGAAAATGACTTCTGCTTCGTCTTGGTTTTTCCTTGTTCTTATTGTTATTCTATTCGCTTCCTAGTTTTTTGTTACTTATTCGTTGATCGTTGTTTTGTTTTGTCCATTGTGGCTTACCAGTCTTTTTCTAGGTTTCATGAATGGTGTAAACAAATTTGGTTGTACGCCTACGGTGCGTACTTGCTAATTCAATGTTTAAATAAACTACTCGTATAGGTGAAAGCTATGAAAATGTCAACATTGACGATCGCTTTCAACTCGCCAGCGGAGCTTTAGTAAAATTGGATCTAAAATTTGAAGTACTTGAGGAGTAAAAATAGATCTCTATCGATCTTAGAAAGCGAAGCGATGTCAGGTGTGCATTTTCCCGCGATACCTTACAAAGCTTACGAAGTCTAGATTTTATGTTAATTTCCTTTGATTTATTTTCTAACAATATTCGTCATCTGAGTCGTTTCACTAGTCGACGTCGTCAATCAGGACCGATTACAATATTATGATGATTTAAATAATGTTATCGCATCATTATTATACCTTAATTAATGTTTACTTGACTATTAACTAGTATATTTATTAAGGTAAGGTACTGATGGACACTTTTGTATTATTATTATTAATTTAATATTGCTGCAATATACATAATACAAGTCGTCAATAACTCGATCTCGAATAGAATATGCTTATCGTAATTTGTTGGAAAAATGTTTAAAAACAATCGGACCTATATTCAATGTTTCTAGCAACATTTGTTATCGTAGGATACGATTTTGTCGCTGATAGTGATTATTGTAACGGGTGTAATCTGATCTTCGGCCTCAGATCCGTTCAGTCATTGGCACGCAGTGACTCAGACAGTGACTCAGGAAGGATATTTTTTTTCAATCACCTTAAATATTTCGTCATTGTGTACAATAATGCACATTTGAACATTTCCTCATTACACACTTTTTGCCCTAAAATTTCACAATCATAATTTCTCTCTTCAAAAAAAACGTTTTTTACTTACATCATCGTTACAAAACAATATAAGTAGGTAGGTACCAGCTATTATTTCTTAATAGAATGTGTGCTCCAATTTACGTAGGTACTGTAATTAAATCTGTTCCAAATAAAACAGCAGAACAGAAAACAACACATTGTTGCAGATGCTTGTTCAGCTATAAATAAATGGTGCATGCGGTAGACTTATGCTCCTCTCAAATAGTCGACTTTCAAAAGCCATATGTTCCAACTGCAAACGCTTACAATGAGCTCTGTGGGTTCGCACCTGCGTCCGTCCCAGTCCCACCCGCACGTGCTTATTCCAGCTGTTGTTATGGCGTACGCTCCCGACACAAAGATGTGCGCAAGATTTGCATTACTATTTCATTCCAATGCACGACATTTCTTTCCACTTGCCAAACATTTTAGTGATATCATTTCCAAGACATTTGGAATATTGATTAGACAAGATGATCTTGAAACTTGACCATTTTATTGACCTGGTGAAACGAATTATGGAGTTATCGAGTACGAATTAAAGACGGGCTATTGGTGTGATGATCTCACCGGTCGTCAATCTTGACAATGCAAAGGACCGGTCGTCTGCGGGGCGCGGCAAGGGACGGGACGGGGACTCCGCTGCAGGGTTTGTGCGATTCACGGCGCACGCGGTACGACCCACAGTCACTAGTCAGTGCGACAGTTGGTCGCTCAATGCGCGTCGCGCGCGCCTCTTTTCCAAATTCCTTCAACATTCCTAAATTATTTACTAGTCAAAATGAAGTTCAGTGTTTACGTTTATAATCGGAAGTGTTTGTGCAAATTTAAAAAAAGTGGATTAGTACTCTAATCGTAACTTGCTACGGTCCAAAGAACAATGCTGTGGGAAAAAATAACGTTCAGCTGGCATCGGCAGTCGTTCCCAACCTACCTTACCTCTCTCCCCGCACCGGCAGGGTACCGGGTTCAATGCGCCTCTCTGCGTTTATTCATCGTTTGTGGGAAAAGTTGACCCCCGTTTTTAAAAATTATTGTTAACGAATTCACACGATTCGTATTGTCGTAACTACCGCATCTTAGATGATCGAATTGAAAGTTGGCAACACAAGCGAGCTTGTAGATGCAACAGGTATTTAATTGAAAGCTACTCAAATGAAACTAATTCTGTGTAAAGTGATTAATGAGGCACCAGCGTAAATACCGAATGTTTTTATGCGCCAACTGACAAGGTTGCAGCATTCCGCAGACCCAAACTATTTATTCTGGGCTTTGCGATGTTTGTCGAGTTTCAACTTCGTCGAAATTATTATCTTACTGTGTTGCGGATAGAACATTATCAGAGGAGGACAATACTCTTACATTAGGCAACGTGTGTGATGTTAGTGAATGAAATGGTGAAATAGCCGTTGAATTTCAACGGAATTAGTGAATACGTCCGCCGTAATGTGAATAGTGACGACATCGAGTGATGTGAATGTAGTAGGTACTACTAGTGAATTACAGATCCACGTGTGAAGTTTAGTTTTGAAAAGAAATAGTGTGGACACTTGACGATGGGGAATCAAGGATCTTCAGCGCACGAGCCATTCGACAGGGCGCAGGCGGCTGCCAATGCTGACCTTAAAATGGTACAATCATTTGATTATGCTTCATTTACAATTCATTATTCAACTTGAGTCATTGAATACATACTAATCTATACAGGTAGTCGGTAGTGGTGTGGCCAACGTTTATTGTTCCTGCAGTTCCTACCTCACGTACATTTAAATAGGTACCTACACACCAGATAATAACGAGTTACCTGCGTGCTTAGCGTGCGCAGATCTAGAAGTCTTTGTACTTTGCCTGCTTAGTTCGCTGGCTACATCGCTAGGTCTGAATAGTGCCACGGAATAGGCGAAGTAACGTCATCCTCACATTCGAATTTGTGTAATATTATATTCATACTTGATTCAACCTATGACGTCAAAGTTTTTTGTTCATATTTTCACATAATAGACATAAGCTTTGAGTTTATATAACTAATTAATATACATACAACGTCTGTTTACATTATGCTTCTCGGTATTTAATTAGATATTGATAAAGTTATGTTTGTTACCTGGTCGTTTAAATTGCTGTTATCTAATCAAAAAAATATTCGTGAATTATGTAGGTATTCTTAGTTTCAGCTATAGATACCTAAATGTATAACATGTGTCCGCATAATTATCATTTCTGCAATCCCTAATAATCTGAACAGCTGTATGCCTACATATACGTACTTATTTACTCATCTACTAGGTACTTAAAGCTACACCAACATTTCAAGACTATCAGATAACCACCACCTACCTACCGTAATAGCAGCTAGCATTCAAAATCTAAGATGATTGCTGTACAGATTGCTTGTGCAGAATAAGATTTAGTTCTAATCGCAAAACCTTCAGAACACCAATCAAACACAACGGGTAATGAACCCAAAATTCTAAGACGAGTAGTTCTGGGTATTCATTATTTTAGGAAATTAAGTCCTGCCTGCCTGCTCTAATACTAAAATGTCCATAAAAAGCTATTGGCGTGCATGCTGTTATTGGAAATAAATAAATCTACACTTTCGTTATTAAATACTAGCTTTTACCTGCGGCTTCGCTCGCGTCAGAAAAGGATAAAAAATAGCCTATGTGACATATACCAATACACACAGCGCCATCTATACCAATACTTTTGTTTTCCCTCGGGAATATCAATTTTTTGGGATATAAAATACCCTATTATTTAATCCGGACTTCTAACTTTACCATAGTATAAAGAACATATATGTTTATACTGTGACTTTACGTCTGCAAGAATTCAAAGCAATCGGATTAGTAGTTACGACGTGAAAGCGGAACAAACAAACAAACACACTTTCTGATTTATAATATTAGTAAGGATATCTTAGGTAAAAGCAAAATTAAAATATGTCACATACAAAAGTACATTTGCAAATGACATATTGATTATTAATGCTTTTACCAGCAAACAATTTTGCACTCTATTTCAAAGAAATACGACTCCTATTACCCGAAAAAAGGTAATTGAAGACTCCATCCAAATGACAGATTGACGAGTGTTAGTGAGTTTTAAGTACATACTTATGTAATGAATATAATGGATTCATTATTAAGTGCACATCTGGTTTTGAAAGTGTGTCATTGTCGTTTGTAAATATGCCTGGGAACTAAATATTCGTCCATTCTTATGATAATGCATGAGTGTGAATGTTTATCCATATTTTTTAAACGAATTTGGAAATAACGACTTTTAAGTCCAGCTAAAAATAAACTTTATCATGTTTTGGTAATTATTATTTCTGCTTGTCCTTTTAATTTATGCTGTTACGCACTTGGGTACGCATTTACTCAATGAAATAGAGTTAGGAACGATCCACATGTATATTTTATTAACGTAAACATAGATACAAATATTATTTAACTTACGACACACGCTGTATACGAGGTTAATAGTTAAACAGATTAATGTGTAACCATATAATTATGAAATTATTAATAGCTATCTGTCTGTGGTTTCCTGCGTGGAATTTAGAAAATTTTCCTCCACCTACCGAACTCGCGATCCTATTGTCTGCCTTTGTTTCGGTACTCCCACAACTGGGGACTAATTTGGTCCCAATAGTTACGGACTATATTTATTATAAAGGGGGCAAAATATTTTTTTAGGGCAATAATTGTACGAAATGGAAAAAAATAATTATATTAGACCTGGGGAATTTTGTTGTCAGAGAACAAAAATTATTTTTGACAACCCAGAAGTAAGTAGGTACTTATAAGTTTCCTCTAGATAACATTTTCAAAACAGCTTTTAATTACGTTAACGTTAATGTTTGACAGTTAATAATAACATATCGCTTTATTAATACATATAATATCGTTTCACTCTTCATTATTTTTAGCCGAATATACAACTCATATTCTGTTAAACATAGGTACTTATTAAGTGTATTATTATGTACCGATAAACCTTATTTAATATTAGTGCTTTGTATGTTTCGCCGAGAGTTTTGTGTATCGAAATATCGTTACAAAAGAATAGGTAATTCCTAAATTCATTATTAGTAGGTAGGTTATTGTTTCCGCCCTTAATTACGCCCATCCTCTGGATACCCCCAATTAGTCCAAAAAGGAAAACCCTCTGAATCATCTTTACGGTGAATTGAATCAAAATACAGGGAAATGATAACAGATTATTAGAATAGCACATCATACTTTTGCTTCTTATTATTTGTTCGCTTAGAAAAACATCGTAACACCATCCCACGTATACACCATACCAAAATCTTTGACAAAACTAAATCCTCCCAACCCATTATCTTTCTCAAAATCTTGCAAGCAATATTTAATGTAACCGATAAGCAAAAATCACGCGAATGTAGTCCTTATTTCAATGGGAAGTTAGTGATTAAGTCAAACGTCCCAGATCACGGGTATAATGTTTCGTTCATTCGTTTTATCAAAGTTATCAACCTTTTAACGAAAACATTACTTCTGTTAGTTGTAACGTTACATCCACCTTTTCTTATCTCTAAACGAAACTCGATTGCGTTGATATTTTTATAATCTTGTGACTTGATTTGATATCTTTGCCTACACAAGTGTTATTTGTCTCATCCACTGCAACGTGGTGACTTTGAAGTACTGGCACACGTGCTCCACTGATCGATTCACGTTGATATTTATTTACATAGTTAACGTTACACGTGATTATAGTTATTTCCTTTCTAAAGTTTGTACTAAACTTTAGTACTTTTGTTTGTATGAAGACTACAAAGTTGTTAATCAACAACCTTTATGACGTCTACACGAAAATCCACTGGTTATTTAATATAGCAGCTTCTCTCACTGTATATATAAACTAAACTTTCTACTTATTTTAAGTACAGTTATTTATACAACTCTAGCTAACGTCAGAAGGTATCTATTTAACCAGGCTAAGTAGGTGTAAGTTGATAAGTACTTGTCATACATAGACCTGTGACTAAGCGTGGGCCTGTGTAGCTAACTTATGAATGGAACGTCTTCGTAGTAGTTATACCTTTAAATAAACTTTATCCTTATTGTGGAAATTAAAGAGAAACACTATTAGCACTACTATACTTATCAATGCCAATTGTCCAGCACTGCTGTTCATTGTTGTTATTGTACGGATTTTATTATTGAATTTGTGGAAACGACAGCTATGGGCATTGTTACCGATACGGTTGACAGTTGATGTATCATAGCGTGTACTGTTACCGTTACCTGGGACCTGCCATCAACATTTATACTTATTCATGATACTTACAACCCGTTCACTCTTACTAGTGATTGGAGATGTAATATTCACATTAGCGATAATGTAACATTACACCGCACGCAACGCGCGGTTACGAGGAACTGCGCATCAATGAACTCCATACGTTGTGTTGTGTTTACATCCCTTTTGAGATAGAGACGGAAGATGAGACGCTATGACATACCAAATGTAAGATTTATAGTCTGTAGTTCATAGTGACCATCCTAACACAGCATGTTATGGTTTCCAGAAGTCGTCTGTGCGTGCGTCGTTGCGGAGAGCGCGCGCGGGCGCGGCTCTGTCCCCGCCGCGCGCCGGCATGGAGCGACTGCGACGCTCGTTCCGGGAGTCTTTCCGGAGACGCAAGGGTTCGCCTCCAGAGTCAGCACGGCCTCATCAATGGCACGCAGACGAGGCCGCTGTGCGAGCAGGCACATGCACCTTCCCCGTCAAGTACCTCGGCTGCGTCGAGGTGTTCGAGTCCCGCGGAATGCAAGTCTGCGAAGAAGCGCTTAAGGTGCTTAGGGTGAGTTTTAACCTTTTTATCGCTGGGCCTCGCGTATCCGAACCATACCCTGAGCGCCAGCTAAAAGAGACCTAATTTAACAGTCGACCTTATGGGTGGATGAATATTTTATTTTAATGTCGGTGGTGGGCGCTGTCGGCTATTGTCGACTGGCGGTGAAAAGGTTAAATAGCATTCGTAACTTAGGAAAATGTAGAATGTGATCAGTGAAGTTTGAATGCATGCGTTACTTAGTGAACTAACTTTAGTATTTTATGCGCATATTAATGTGTGAAACATAATGTTGCGTATAATTCTTACATACTCACAAAATCTATATCGCAGAGACGGATTTAGCAATGTAGATATACTAATACATATCCCGACCTTGTACAGACAACTGTGAAGTCGGTGTGTGACGAGAACGAATCAATGCGGTGCTAAATGTTCTCGCACCTCCCTCTGTTCTAGTGTAGAGGTTGTTTGATGCATCTTGGCATGTTTAGGTATCACACAGTGCGGTGATTGCATCGCTGTTTTCAATCTATAGCTATAAGATCACAGATCAAAGATCACACAGTAACATTGAACTTTGTCAATACATGCTATTAAGTAACAAATACTCGTCTTATATAGGAAACTGCCAACTCCATTAACAGTTTTTGCGCGTTTAAATAAAATGACTAGCATCTTTACAGTTGAGATTTTGAAACTGTGCTAACAAAAGCTTAACTAAAATAACCCACTTTCATAATAATAGGTTCACAACACTAACCTGAATTACAAATTACAATCCAGTTTATAAACATCTTTTGTTATGAAAATGTTTTTGTTGATGAATTCAAATGATTGACGTAATGGAGGTGACTGGAGTGTCTAATAAGTAGATGTAGGTGTAGCTAATTATAGCCTCTGCCGGGTTGGTTTAGTGGTCGTAAGAAATACAACACAACATGATGTCTGGTACAGAGGGCTCGGATCCCGGATGCAACAAAAAGTTATCTCAAATTTTTTACAAACAGCATAGAATGAAATGCTCTACGGTGTGACAATAGGCTCAATAACAATGGCAGATGAATCACGACATTTGGGTGCACTGTCAGTACTGACAGTAAAACCGTAAAAACATAGTTCTACCTAATTATGGTAAAGCCGTACTTTTTCCTTCGGTGAATTACGCACGTCATATTTAGCATCTATTTTCAAGTGTCGGTTATTCGCAATTCTTGGTACTTGTGTGTCACTGTCACCGGCATCAGAAAATTGCTAACATTTTTATTATAAACACGTACGACCCAGATATTTTTAGCCGTCCTACATGTTCGCTGACACACGTATTTTCATATTTAATATTAATAACATCATACCGGTAAGTAGTAGACTACAGACCTTTTTAAATGATAGGTCTCTACTCCTACTCGTTTTTAAATCAAGGAGTAAGTACATCGCAGTAGAAGAGACGAACTGATAGGTTAGCATCGGACATATACGATCCGCATGTAAGTCGTGGTGACCCGGAGGTTTAAGACGCCCGCTTCTCATGCATGAGGGTGCGGGTTTGAAACCTACCAACGGCAAGTACCAATGTGCCTATTTGCGAGTTATATGTACTGTCTAAGATTATTCAGACACCACTGACAAACGGTGAAGGAAAACATCGTGAGGAAACCTAGGCTTATAAATTTTTAATTATAAGTTTGAAATCACCAACCCGCATTGAGCACGCTTGGTGATTAATGCTCAAACGTTCTTCGTGTGAGAAGAGGCTTTGGTCAGCAGAGGGCATTTATAGGCTATTGATGATACGATCCGCATTGTGCGTAAATCACTTACAGCGTAAATCACTTTTTGACAGAAACACGAAAGAAAAATATACTTTTAAAATTTAATATTAAAAAATTTAAACAAAACTGCACAAAATGACCAAGATATCTACGAAACACTCACTCGTATCACACTGCAATGACCCCGACATCATGATTCATATCGCTACAAGGTAAATTAGCGTTACGACACATTCTACCTATACACAGATAGATGCAATAGTTATGAGAATTCCAAATGAACTTTAATAAAATAACCTAATTAACACTATCAATTAACACATTCCATAGCAAAAATGGCATGTTTGCTTCTATTCCTAACCTAATAACTCTGACTACAAAATTCAATGACTTGGTGTTGAAGACCTAAAATTAGTTTATTTCAGTGAAGAAGTGTTCGTCAGAATGAACGGTCACTAGGCGTATTTAACGTTTTTCTTCTATGATTGCTTGGACGATACCGTGGCTGGGTCACCTCCTGCGGAATGATATGTTATGAGTTCCAGCCATGGCATATCGCTTATCAACCAATAATAAATGGTTGACTGTAAGAGAATGCCTTAAGGCATTAAGTTCGCTATTCACAGATTTTTTTGTGTGAAGAAGAAACAAAATTAATTAATTGCTCTTATTATTATAAAAATATTGCATCGATATTTTTTTTTGTTACACGTTGCTGTTGGATATGGTTTATGAGGAAAACAATGTAATAATAAAAGCTACTTAAATTGAATACCAAGTTATTGGATTTTGTAGTTTAAGCAGTGTTGCAAGTTCCTATTCTCTATTGACATGGTAACGTTACAGAATTCCCGTCGTCGTCCAGTGCGCGCCGTGCTGCACGTCAGCGGTGATGGACTGCGCGTCGTTGAGGAGGAGACCAAGGGGCTCATTGTAGATCAGACTATTGAGAAGGTGTCATTCTGCGCGCCTGATAGGAACCATGAGAGGGGATTCAGGTATTTATGACAACTTTTATTTGTTTGTTAAATGGCAAAAGCTGAATTCAAGTTTTGTGTATAAGACTAGGACTTCTCGAATTTCTATTTTTCTGGTGATAATTATTGGCTGTATAAACCATTTCTTAAATAATAGTTACTTAGCACTTAAACTAACCCCTTACTTGTACTATTAGGTGTCATTTATTAGTTGGTGAAAACCAAAGTGTCGTAAAATATCATCTATTTTAGCTTAGGGTTTCCCCAGAGGTAGAGTTTGATGAAAATGACCATGAATCTCAAATAAGTCAAGTAAGTAGAATAAATCCTAAGAAGCCTTAACTAGTGTAATAGATATGAAAGTCCAATGAAGACTACATAAGAAATAAAATAAGCATGTGTCTTATAATATTTTGAGTTCATCAATTGTAAGTAATTAACAAACAGAAACATTGAGTTTACAATTCATCAATGAACTTGAACATCTGTTTACAATAATATTAGGTAATCAGTATAGTATGCGTATGTATATAAAGACAATAGTCCAGTACTTCTATTGTCTTGTAGTTGTATTCAAAATAAGACAATATTTTAGTTCATACATTAGTTCCACGTGTGTAAGTATGCTAAAACTCGTATGTAATTCGACTTAAAGTCACGGTGTCCTACTACAATACGTGAACATCTGCCAATAGCAGCCACGCCTTTATTTTTATTGTTTTCTTATCATCCAGCCTTGTGTTTAACCTTCTAACTACATATTGGCAAAGACTTCCATTGCTTTGCTTTATTGTCTTTTAGATTTTGTAATCTATCGTAAGTTTTGTTTAAAGTCAAAGACTCTTTTTGATAATCTAAATTACATGAACACTTTATTGATTTTTATACAATTGCTTATGAAGAACTATTCTTTACTAAAACAGCAGAAGTCGATGAGATCTTCAGATTTCTGTTCGGGGATAAAGCTGTGTACCAAAAGCTCGTTATTGAAAAGTTGTAAAACTGTAGGTAGCTCAAATGCCTATTTCAACGTAATTAATCGTTTACAGTTACATATGCCGCGACGGTACGACTCGTCGTTGGATGTGCCACGGTTTCCTAGCGTCCCGCGACAGTGGCGAGCGTCTGTCCCACGCGGTCGGCTGCGCATTCGCGGCGTGTTTGGAACGCAAACAGCGCAGAGATAAGGAGTGCGCCGTGTCTATGAGCATCGACGCTGCGAGCCATGCGTTTACCAGGCAGGGCTCTTTCAGGAAATCTGGTTAGTAATTAATTTAAAGTTCTTTTGTTTTTTAGAAACTAATCGTATCCATTTTTCAATCGGAAAGGTATTATCAATATTTATAAATAATTTTACATCTGCGTGTAATATTAATTACATTAATTTATCTCTTTCCAGGCATAACTCCACGTCGTGCGTCGGAAGCAGACGCTAATAACAGCAATGGGTCGGTGATAATACCTGTGGGGTCCCTGGGCGGGGTGACGAACGTCCCCGCGGCGGTGCCGGTAGTGCAGCCGGCGGCCCCGCGACCGACCCCGCACAATCCCTTCGCAGTGGAGCGACCCCACGCCGCGCCACATCTACTCGAGCGACAGGGGTCCTTCCGTGGATTCGCGCATCTTAACAACAGGTTTGTTTGATATTTTCCCCCATAACCACAGATTGAGCTATTGTCCCACTATTGTAATGTTTTTAGAAAAAGAACGGAGCAAGGTCCTCGTCATTGTTTGAAACTTCGTTGTTTTTGTTTATCTGGTTTTACTAATAAAAATACATTTTTTCAGCTCTCCATTCAAGCGTCAGATGTCCCTGCGTATCAGTGAGCTCCCCTCTAACTTGGAGCGTCAGCGCGCCGGGCTAGGTTCTCCCACGCGAGCCGTCGCAGCCGTGCCTGTCGCTGTGGCTGAACCAAGGCCTGAAGCGGTACCCGCACAGGTATAATATTCAGTTTATAGTCTTTAATATCGAAGATATGAATACAAGTCAATGTCTTAACAATAATGGGATACGTTATTAGATTAATCAATAAATCTTTTGATGGTATTGTTTCAGGCGGAACTATCGTCCGCGGACCCAGTAGCAGCGATGTGCCAGCAGTTGTCGGCGGGGCTGCGTGCGCTGGCGGAGGAGCCGGTGGCGGTGGCGGCCGCCGAGCCCGTGGCCGCCGCCGGCACTCTGCCGCACCCCGACGCCTGGCTCGGCCGCGTGGCGCAGGCCCCGCCGCTCACACAGGCCCCGCCGCTCACACAGGCCCCGCCAGTGGCGCGGGCCCCGCAGCCAGTACGAGCCCCGCCGCTGGGACAGACAGGCCGCGCCGCGTCGTACGCAGGTCGCGCGGCGTCCACGAACCCATTCCTATCCCCCGGGGACGTGGCCCCGGCCCTGTAGGGCGCGGCTCGCGCTGCACCGGACCAGCTCTTGCTGGTGTTCGACTAAAGCCCGGGACTGGCGCCCCCCATTCTTCACGACACAATATAGTAGCTCAGCAAATATTCTGCTTCCGTCGTGAGTGGGTTAGGGCTCAACGAATTCCAGTCCACGTCAGAAGTCGTGCAGCGCGTTATTATAAATCCTATTCGTAACCTCGCCTCGGCTGGTTACTGTCACTTGTACCACTTGTCTGTCTATGTAGAAATTATTATGAATGTACTTGATAGAGGGCAAAACAAAGCGTTATCTTGCGATATCTCGCTGGAACCATGTACTTATTGCACTAATCGATCGATGTCGTCTTACTTAAAAAGTAAAAAAACAATGAGTACTTATACTTGTTTCGTAGTAAAAGAGTAGGTTTAGCAAACTACTCGTGTTATTTTTGTAATAATATTTATAAAACGATAACTTAAAATGAGATGGAATATTTCCTCTAATACGATTCAAGCAAATGTTCCTTTTAGTAAATTGAATACACACATCGTACCAGTATACGTCGATGTTGTTATTTACTAAGTATTGCTATTGTAGCTATTGACAAACATCAAATTAAACGAGTTAGGCGTTGAACTATTACGACTGGGCCTCGATGCACTGTATAGCATGAACGCCAGGGCGCCGAACGTATCATGCTCTTATTTCTAAATATCATAAATGTGATGTAATGCTTACCCATAGTCTTGCTAATGTGTTATAGAGAATTTTTCATAATAATCAAACAGTGACTCATATTGCAGTTAGAGAAGCATTGTTAAAATTATATCTTTCAGTGTTGGTTGCGGTTCAAAGACCGTAATGTATGTTAGTCATAATCCTAATTTATACGTAACTGAAGTTGTATGCTTGTGTTGCCAAATTGACTAGTACTGGTATACAGTGCTTGTACGTTGTAACGGGGTTGCATTGATATGACACAAACAATATGAATCAGTTTGACAAAGATCTCGGGACGATTGTTATTTTGTATCAATATAACCGGTGCGAGAAATTGACGGATTTTGAGAAATAAATGAAAATTACATTTGTGTGATGACTAGCTTAATTTATAATATTGTACTTAACTCTATAGTGAATCGCACCGTGCTTTCGCGCCACACGCTACTGTTGTGTATGTTAAAGTGTTCGTCTTTTAATACGTAAGTTTATATTAATTCCATAAAATTCGTCCATACAGTATTAGTCGGGCCGAGCGGATTATCTAAACACTGTACAACACAAACAAACGAACAATGCAGTATTTTAATATTAAATCATTTTTATGTAAAATAGGATTTTTGATATATTTTTCCTTTTTTGTATATACTTGTAAAGTTGTAAGCTATTTATCTCTTCATCATTCGTGGATCTGTTTTTTATACTTTTTTATTACATTTTTTTCTACGCTGCTATAAATAGTAGGTGTTTGGAACGAACAAATGGTAATTGTCATTTTCATGTTAGTCATTTTAAAATTTGCGTACTTACTTTACACAATCTTAATATAATAATTTAGTTACTAATTTACGTTATGATGTTATAGTTTTCTGTTATGTTGAGCCAGCTATCTTAAGTATAGATTACATGGTTAAATCAATGTATGTTGCTGTAAATAGTTTTGTCGCATCTTATATCGTCTTCTCTGTTTTGTATTCGTTTTGATTGAAGTCCAAAAAGGAGACAGTATTTGGTTACTTATAAGATATTTTTTAGCGAATTTAACACAGAACTTTCTAACCGCACACATCTATGCCGTGTCTTCAATAAAATGTTTTCATATACGCTTAGTACGGGGCCTTCAGAAATTGTAATCATAGTGTTACGCTCAGTTACGGCCCCGACACGACACGGCCAAGTGGAAAGACCTTAATAGCAATTCAAATTAGTTGCATATCTACATTCCAGTATACTTTGAAAATAACACATTGTAATTGATAGATTGAATAGATATAATGCATATCACATAGCCTTGCATAAATTATACGCACTTATGTACTTACGAATTGTAAAACTTTAATAAATAGTACTTAAACTTATTGAAAAACTTCTAGATATTATCATTGTAACCGAAAATTAATGTTGTTATAATGTAATGCAGCTTTAAAGGCACCTATATTTGGATACATTTAAGCGTATATTCTGATTGTCCTATTTAACTGCGGAAATCAATCTTCATATAATGAATATTTGCAGTATGTTTCTGAATATTTTGTGGTTCTCTTTCCGAACTAAATTTATTGTAGCGATGTACAGAATGAAATTAAAGGAAAATATTTATGATACTGTAAATGTATTGACATTTGACTACGTCTAAGTGCACATTATATCTTGATTAGCACCAATAAGCGTATTTTAAAGTTATCGCTGTTATACAAAGTACATTAGATTCGTAGTTATAAATGAGTAGGTCATTCCGGAATATATTTTCGTGTGCTTATATTGAACTATTGGAACCGTTGTACTTAAATATATGAAAAATCACGTTGTTATTGACCTTTTGTTGGGTGTTATTTGTATATTATACAGTGATTTTATCTTTGTCTAAAGCATGTAAATATTGGCGTATATATGTAGATATATTAGATAATGAGAGTTCAAATATTATAAAAAATAATAAATTATGTTTAGTTGAAACATTTCTTTTATTTAATCAACAATTTGTATAACCCATTTGTGTGGAATGCGTTAGTGACAAATATTGGATACTAGGAAATGGTCAAAATGTACATTTTTTATGGCATAAGCCGGTAAACAAGCAGACGGATCACCTGATGGTAAGCAATTGGCGTCGCCCATGGACACCTGGAACACCAGAGGCGTTGCAAGTGCGTTACCGGCCTTTCGGGGATTAGGAGTTTGAGGATTGTTGGGGATTCAGGGATTGGGGAGATTGGGGAAGGGGAGCCGGTTGAAACGGCCCATTCGTGCCGAAGCATGGCTCTCTACTCTTTACTTGAACATGTAAAAATCATAAAATTAAACAGAGTCTAACAAAAAAATATTATCTATAGTAATTTGGGTCTCACATTACAGCCCCAATGTCCGTAATAAAGGTCTAATTCACCCAAGGTAAACGTCTAGGGGGGTTCGAAAATTTACTTATTTTTTGGCTAAAACCTCTAGTCTTTGAGATATTTTGGATTTTACTATACACACAGGAGTATACATACATTATTGATTTCTCTCTTGGACAGGGGGTATAATTGTGGGCTAGCAGGGTGTATTTGCACTGCTGTCAGTGACAAGGACGAGGAATAGTAAGAGAGTGTATGGAGGACGAGTGTTGATAAAAAACACAAGTTGGTTTGCTGCACCACTTTATTCATTTACGGGTACATGAATACATTAGTCAACGGCATAAACTTCAGTGCCTACGTACTACCTAAACAACGTATTATATTGTCTGTAAATTATTTCTCTATACACGACAGGTCAGGTGACTAAGAACATCCACTTACTCCTAATTGTTATAGTAACCTTGCTACAGACACTAAACGACCCAATAAGTTACGTAACTTACATAGTACAAAGCAAGATTATAGTATTTCAAACTTCATAATAACCATTTCATTTATTCAAGATAAACTTTACTAATTTCATTTTTGAGTTTATAAAATATAGAAAATTGCGAATGCATATTTATACAATATTTACTTCGGCAAGATCTGTGAAGATGTATTATATTTTATAATCTATTGAACAGATACAATTCTTTAAATATTAAACATTTTATTTTATGGACATACATTTATATTAATTCTTGTTGCCAAGCAGGAAAGGTATAAAGGTCTGACTGTGAACTATGCATACATGCTTCCGATTATATCTTCAAATGAGCGACAGAACTAACGCGTACTATTTAGATTTTAACATACATTTATCTTTATTAGCAAAAATAATTTCGGTATCGAAATACGTTATCAGTGGAAGGAATTTATACAATTTCCGTCAGCATAAGTTATTATATGATATCCCGAGTAGTAAACACATATGCATAGATAACACATTTACTTAGTGAAGACAGTTCCATAGTACCCTGTTTTATGTAAACAGTGAAAATATGAAAGCACTACTTATTTCTGCGGTCCATAGATACATTGGAATTTGGTTAACTGTAGTATGATTAGTTAGAATACACTTATAGAAAGCTCCAGCATAATAGACAGTTATTATGATCGTGTTTGTAATACATTCTGTTGTAGGACTGCATCACGCAGCCTTGTACGTATGCGACTAGGAATGTTGCATATAAATGCGTAAGCCGGGAGCTCAAGCGGCACAAACTCAATAATACATGGATATATCTTGCACTACAATCTATGCGAGGAGCAATACATATAACACTCACAGATAAATGAAATATAGGTACAAAAATATGACTAGCACTAATTTATATTCACATGAAATTCCATCGCAACTCTGGATATGGAATGAATTTATACATTTAATGATGCAGCTAATTGATATATCAAACTAAATATCATATCACAATTTCAAAAGTAATATCCTTCTAATTTGACTTTCAACATTTAAACAAATAATTCAATAATTTATAAAATACTTTAAGATATACAAACTAATAACTTCGAGATTACTGAGATCTATCTTAAATAAATAAATTATTAAAAACAATAGTTGTACAATTACCTAATCGTATTAATACTGTGTTTTTATGAAAGAAAAAGCAGCACCAAAATAATATATTTAATAAATAAGCTGATAATATATTTAATAAAATATAAATTAAAAATAAAAGTGGTCTATAAAACAGCACATATAAAGTTTCATAGAAAATAACTTTGGCTATAAATATAACGAAGATGCAATAATTAGCACTTTTAGGAAAATACTACTTGGATGTAGGTACACAAAGTTAGTCTAAAACATTAATATACTTAATAACGCAAATTGGCGATTGCGCTGATGAAACGATATACATTTTTTGTTTCGAATTACATTTGTCTCCAGTAGCGTGGAAACACACTAATTCATGATTATTATGATTTAATATGATGATATAACAGCGATTACTTTTATCGGGAGGATTCGTAACATTATCCTATACAGATATATTTTAACTCCTCATAATACGAATAGGCACACCGCAACGTCTACTACGTCGAACATATTTTTATATTCATTATACACACATAGATTATTGTTTGGTACAGTACAGTCAATAACATTTATAGAGCTGTTATAAAAGCGGATAGTTATTGTTAAAATATAAGCGTTATTTATTTTTCTGTTATTAACTGTACTTACAGGGTTCCCGATACGGTAATGCTACAAACGCGTGACTTGAGTTTACTTATACCTTGAGTCTAGTAACAATTTAAAACATTACAAGATTATATCCATCGACAACTTCGGATGTTGCTGTTAAATGAGAAAATCACATGCAAGTTTTTTTTTGTCATATTGGTTTTCCATCTGAAAGACGACAGATTACTTTATATCTTATATATCTTTTAATTTTGTTACCAGGATTCAGGTGATAAGTAAACAACGGAGACAACAGGGTGGAGTGACATCACCATAGAAGATATAGTTGCATATTGACGTATAGGACATATTATAATGTTGGTAGTTACAATACCTAGCGCGCGGTGATATTGTCGTGACACCGCTGACAGACGCGGACGGGGCGCAGCGCCCGCAGGCGGCGCACGGGCGCCTCGTACCGCGAGCACCGCCCGCAGAACACCGCGCCGCACTCGCGGCAGTGGTGGCGCCGCTCTAACGCTGTGAAGCGGACCTGCAACAATATCGTAAATTGTTTACAGTTTTACACCAAATACTTCCTTGTAAAAGTGCTTGTTTATAAGTTAGTTCTACGCAGTTTAGCATCTGTTACTGTTACCAAGTTTATATACATCAAAATGAACCGCAGTTTTACTTTGACAGATGATAAAAAGTAGCTAATGTACGTACCTAAGATCTATTCAAATCTCTATTTTTATAAAATCGTTTTAGGCGTAAAGGTGGTGGTATTTTATTAGGGCTTTAAAAGAACAGGGTGTAAGTTAATGTACGTGAGTAAGAAACATACCTGGCATTGTGTACAGTAGGGCGCGGTATCGTCTCGGATCCAGTGGTCGGCGGGACCGCCCTTGGCTCCCGCCGCGCTCGACATATCAGGAGCAGACCAACGGAAAATCTGTCAACAAATTACGACATGCTTATGAAATATGTCCATAAATATGTATCAAGTAGAGATGGTGTCAAAGGATGAAAAATATAAACATCTTGAAGAGATTTGAATTGAACCTTTCAGGCTAATGCTGAAAGGTTCAATTTAATACAGAAAAACACCGAAAAATCTTAAGAAATCAAGTTTCTCTACTAACGTGAAATATCAGGACCTCGTTTTAATCGTTGTTGTTTCACGTAATATTTTTTATTCCATTAGAAATCAATTCATGAAATAAGAATGCCAAAATACGAAGGTATAAATAAAACAAATTACCCGTCCCCTAGCGTCTCCGACAGCGAGCCCCCGTCCACTGCGCGCGGCGGCTACAGCAGTGACGGAGGCGGGGCAGGCGTTGTCGCGGCGCTCGTACGCTGTGTGCATTGTTAACTTGCCGCGGAGGACTAGGCGGCGGATCCATTTCATGCCCGATTCTGTGGGAGTTATTTGAACTTTAAATACTCGTATTTATGGTAGGATCATGTTTGAATGACATTGTTGGCGTAGAGGTTGTAGTTAAAGTGCTAAAAGTATAGGCAAAAGTACATTTGATTAAAAAACCGATGCTAAGCAGCACTCGAGTTGTGTTTCACCGTGTGAGTGGGGTTGCCACACCGGATGTCCACCTCGTGCCGTAAAAGTGTCTTGTCTGTTACGAGTTATGACATAATTTACATTAATTATAGATTATCAATTCAGCTTTTTCAACAATCAATAACCAACAATCACAAATTAATATAGACATAGCCTTACCTATATCGACAGTAGCGGGCTGTATCTTAGCAGCCTGTTTCTGTGTAATGGCGGGTGAAGCGGGCGAGGCCGGCGCCGACACCACCACGAAGGAATCCGTCAGACTCGTGTCTGACTTACTGGCGCGGAGACCGCCACTCTCGGGGGCCTCGGTAGTGACAGTTGTGCCTCCTACTTCTATGGAACATGACTCGTTCGAGTCACCGATACTACCGCCACCTGGTGTTAGAGGTTTAGAATTAGTGTAGGTCTATAGTCATTGGGTAAAAGAATAGAAAAGAACCAGTAAGTGTGACTGTTGATAGAATATTGTCTTGTAAACTTACTGTAAAATACAAAGCCGAACTGTAGGTAACAGTCGATTTAAACACAAAACAATAAATAATATAAAACTAGTACATACTGTACATAAATATTGTAACAAACCTGTATGTTTTTCGTTACAACAATAATCAAATATTACGTCGTGGGAAGGAGCTTGCAGACAAGAACGGAGCGTCCCACTAAGAAAATAGAATAGTTTACCAAACCACTTACTTTTACGATACAACGGATTTCCCTTAGACTTCCTTCTAAGCATGACATGTCCTTGTTTCTGCAGCTTATTTCGATGGACATCTTTCTCAGCATCCAAATCTTTTTCGTTATTAAACTCCTGTTCCTGTTTGGCTTCATCACAGGAGTCGACTGGTTCCTCCTTAGGTTCCACGTATTGTTGTGGATCCTCATTGTCACTGCAGATGTCTTTCTCGTCGTGTCTCCGAGCGGACTCCTTGGCGCTGGTCGTCTCACACGCGTCTGATAGTGAACTTTCTGAACCTGACTTGATTAGGGTACCTGGTAAAAAGGTTTGTGATGTGTTAGTACTTGCTCGGGTTTAAACTGTCAAACACCAAGCGGTCACCGGTGACCGCGACCTATTGTTCTTTAATTGTGTCTATAAAACCGGTACTCGACGAGTTAATGTACGTGGTTTTTTACAGTTCAATCCTCACCGGTGACTCAAGCTGTCCACTAACTCCAATATAGACCTACCTTATTTCCGATGTGTAGAAACTACTTTTGTAAGAAAAAAAATTTTGGGGATTTTCGGTACGATATATCAACGTAATAATATACCGTTTACCGACTTTTAGCAAGTAATGATAATTATATCCTAAGATCATGATAAATCGAATACTCGCTCCTAGAATCACCGAGTAGGCGCTCTAATTGTGATTACGGAAATTTGTAATCATAACATAACATCACGCCTTTTATCCCCGAAGGGGTAGGCAGAGGTGCACACAGAAGTACCCACTTTTCAGTATTTATGTTATGAGTCCCATGTAATAGGGGGTGAGCCTATTGCCATATACCAGGCACATTTCCAGACTCCGTGCTACTACTGAGATTTTGTGAAAAAGCCCAGTAATACTTTGCCCGACCCGGGAATCGAACCCGAGACCCCTTACCCGGTAGTCGCACTTGCGACCACTCGGCAAACGATCATCACTACATAGTATAAAACAAAGTCACTATCCGCCGTCTGTCTGTCCCTATGTATTTTAGGTCTTTAAAACTACGCAACGGATTTTGTTGCGGTTTTTTTAAATAGATAGAGTGATTCTTAAGGAAGGTTTATATGTATAATATGTGCATATTGCACCCGTGCGAAGCCGGGGCGGATCGCTAGTAACAAATAATTGAAATCTGTTAATATTTTAGAGTAATTTAGAGGTGATAAGTAGATAATAAATTAAAATCGAACTTTTAATATTTTGTACAAAATATAACAGCTCTAAAACAAGGACTAGCACATAAATCCCAATGTTTAATAGAAACAAACCAAATCTCAACATCTTTAATTAATCCCATAGACACTATCTACAATACTATATAATACATACCTTCTTTCTCTTGCGACAGGCTCATTTGTTTGACCAACTCCTCCACTCGTTTGATGGCCGCCTCCCTATCCTGTGGCTGTAACTCTTCAGACTTGATTTCACTCTCTGATCTCTCAGATTTCACTTCGGATTCCGACTTAATTTCTTCACTGTCTTGTACTGATAGTTTCTGTTCGTCCTTGTCTGTTGGTATCTCCGTAGATGTTGACGCTGGGTCTACACTACCCCCTTCTATGCTCTCCGTTTGTTCCTCTGCCATTTCCGCTATGTAATCTATTGACCACATCTGTGGAAACAAGTTTTGAAATGTCAATTTTGTCATTATAATTTGTTGGTTATTCATTTAGCTTCATTTAAAAGTCGTCTTCATTTAGCAGATCGTCACCATGCGGTGATAGGTATTAAAAAGTACAAATGTTTTTGTATTTTTTTATGGATTTTTACGGTTATTCTGTTAACTCACTAGTAAACATATATACAAATGTAATAAAATTTTAAATGGTATCATCAACACGACTCCGATAGTACCAACATGTTTAGCTAGTAAATAAATAGTTAGAAATCATACTAACCCGAACTACACCGTCAGTAGACCCAGTGATGATGACATTGAGCGGGTCCCACTCCCTCGTCTGGCTGAATGCGACACACAGTACTTGCTGGGAGCGCTCCCGGCCGCCGATGGTGTCCACGGCGCCCAGGAGCGAGCCGTTGATGGACCACGCGTACAGCCAGCTACCGCTACACGTCGCTATGTCGCCCTATGATATAATATGACTTATAAACATGAATAATGTGATGTAGTTTATAAAATTTACAAAATGTAAAAAATATAGTGTGAAGTTATTTTTACATTTTTAATCCTCTAAAATGTTCAATAATAATAGCATCGGTCTGTAAAGTTAATAGGGATAACGAACATTGAGAGATGTAGTATAATATACTCCACTGTTGCAGAGTGGCATTCACATACTAAACTAAACACGAATTTCTAGACTTTCGATACTAAACTGCCTCCAATTTTAATATATTCTGAGTAGTATTTAAAATAACTATACTGAGTTAAAACCGAATTTAACAGAAAAATTAACGGCGAAACCAAAACACTTACAGTAAGATCATCAATAGCCAAGGCAGACACAGGCGGCGGTGGTCCGTAGCAGTGCGGCGGCAACAACTGTCGTATGAAGGACCCTCGCTCTACATCCCACACGATGGCCTGTCCGTCTCTACTGCCGCTCACCACCAGGTTATACGCCGGGCTAGCTGCCAGGCAGGTCACTGCTTCCTCGTGGCCGTACAGACATACCTTCACTGCTAGTCTACGACGACGGGCCCAGTATTGCCACACTGTTACCACCTGGAGGGAAGAGGTGAGGTTTAAAAATCATCGAATGATTTGATATTATAAGACATTTCACATTAATACAAGTTATTGATCCAGTATATCTATATAAAATAGTAGCAAATTATTGTATTGAAGCTTAAGACGAACGATAATACAATACAAAAACTATCAGTTCAGCATTTGACAAGGTGTATATCATCTAGTTTCAAGGTACGCTAGAGGCTCATAATTATGAGTAGCAAGTACCACACAGCGCGGTAAACGTTTGGTGTCATGCAAAACTTAATACGTTACTATATACTGAGGACTTGGAACGAGTTTGTTTTTAACCCGTTGAAAATCATCCCCTAAATTTGTTCATACAAAAGTAGTCTCTAAACATTGGAAATAATGTCTATAATGTAACTACATAACTAGTGGAGAGCTCTCCACTAACTAGTGGAGAGCGGTCACCGGTGACCGCTTGGGGATATATGGGTGTAATCGAAACGAGTACACGTTCGGCGCTCTGATTAGCCAACTCCAATGAACCAACCAATCAGAGCGCCGAACGCAGTCTCTGTTCGATGAGGACTTGGATGCCGTCTCCTCCTTCTGCAGTCATGCCAAGGAGGAGGCGGGGAGCGTGAGGCTGCGGCGCGTGAGGGAACGAACCACCTCACGCCCCAGCTAATCCGGGAGACACTCCGGGCGTAGGGGATCGCGTGACGATCTCTGGTCACCATAAGTGCGGATCTGCGGATGGCGAGCACGGGTAACTCGCCGCCCGACCAGAACCAGACCCGTGCGTACGGAACGTCGCGTTCCGCTGGTGCCTCAAAAAGCCATCAGACCACCACAGGTTGGGCCCAAAGGGCTGTTGCCCGATACGGAGCTGCGGAAGGCCTAATGGGTTGCCAGAGAGCAAGAGTAGGAACAGGGTGTTTAGGCAGTAAGAGTCTCGACACTCCTTCACACCTAACCTAAGGCGGGAGGAGAAGTAATTGGATGATTATCTCCCTCAAAAAAAAAAGTCTCTGTTCGATTACTTTAAACGTAAAACCATCTCGTAGTAAGGCCTCAGCCATTATAAATATACTGTTTTTCACATTACATAAATCTTAGTGAACTCACCGTACTAGTACCAGCAGTGACAATGGTTTTATCAGACGGACAGACACAGGTGACGATCTCTCCACAGGCCTGAGCCACCGTCTCACAAACAAATATAGCTTTGTCATTATCATAGTTGCCGATCCGTAGTGAATGGTCTGCGAAGCCCCACGCCACGTACTTATTGTAAGTGGGTGGCATTAGCACTTTGTTCTGCTCCACTGCTAATATTGCTTTTTCGGTGTACAGGATTTGTCCTACTGGGCCTTTTACCTCTGCAATAGAAAATATGATTTATATCACGAGTGATTTTAAAACGTATCCAGACAGTTGTCTCGTTAGTCAAAGTAGTTGCAAGCGGGATTTTTTAACGAGGAAGCAATTTTTAGTTTTGACCTACCCAAAAATTGCTTCCTCGTTTCGGATCCTTGATATGTATAAACAATTCTGAATACAATCTAAATCTGTGCAGTGCATAGCATTAACCTATTTTTATCACACTTTAAACGCCCATTTAATGAAGCCACTTCTCCTTGTTATACAGTTTGAACATACATACCTTTCACAGGTTGTAATGAAGGTCTCAAGTTTTCTAAATTGTGGAAAAATAGTTTCTCAGGTGGAGTGATGCCCTGAGAAGGTATTATATTGTTCGGATCGAGTATAGTGGAGCTGCGCTGTGACATCTTCTTGCTAGGGTGAGCTTTCTTGAACAGTTGTTTTGGAATCTGACCAAAATTGTTAATGAAGCCGATTGTAGCGTTCTTCTTTAGCGGGTCATCAATACTGAAAAATACAGTATAGTTAGAGAAAATTGGACAATAAACAAATGAACATAGTCAGATAATTTGCTAATGCATAGTCGGTAAACTTATGTAAACTGTTCCAATAGTTTTCATTGCTGTAGTCTAAGGCGGGATAAGCGAGATTAGTGCCCACTTTATTTGGTTTATTAAACATCTCATTTAAATGTTTTCTGAAATATGTTTTTTGAGTTGAACAATCAAGTCGAGTCTAGACTACTGGTCTACTTTTGCTTTGTAGATTTTTCAACCTAACTGCAGAAACAGTGCGAGTTTTATGTTTTGGCAAGTATTATGTAGTGTACTAACTTATAAATATCTACGTTTCCTTCATAGAAGAGGTGATGGAAGACGTTGCAGGCGTCGTGGGCGGGCTGGCCGGTCTGCTTGTACCCGAAGACGAGGTCGATCCAGTGGTGCAGGCGGTGCGACACGTAGTCGCACTCCAGCGCCGCGCGGTGCGCCCGGATGAACTCGCGAGCGTCGCCGCGCGCCCACGGCGGGAGAACTACGTCGCCAAGGGATACGCCTGATTGCTTGCAACCTGCGAGATGGGGTTCTTCATTTAGTTATTAAATTATTACGTTTAAAATCATTTAATTTCATTAAACGATTTTGTTCACTAACTGCCTGTAACTGACGAACCTACGTTCCGTCACCATAAGAATAAAAGGACCATAATAATATAACATTACAATATCTACTTACCTAAGTCGAAATTGTTAGAATTGACAAGAAATTCAGGTAAATAGAAGAACTCCGGTATTAATTCCTTGACATCAGCCATGTTATGTCGCGACGCAGAATTCCACGCCTCCTTTATTGAATGGAACATTCTGAAACAAGAAAATAAAACTAAATTTTCATTCAATAATGGAGCGATACCACGACCTCACAGGAAAATAAGCCAAGGTTGTTTCACGCTGTCTTATTATGTAAGTAAGGTTACCGAAGATTCCATACCCTCCTCCAAAGGCTAAAAAATGCATTTGTAAGTCCTCTGGTTTCGCGGGTGTCAAAGACGATGCTGATTGCTTATCATTGGACATTCTTTCGTTTGTCCCTATGGATTTTTCAAGATTATATTTAAGCTAAAATTACGAAAAAGAAGGACATTGTTTATTGTACATTACCTATCAGCCAAGTCGAAGTGTCCGCCCTGCAGTTTGAGGAAGTGTTGCGTGAAGGGTTCCATCCTGACTAGATACGAGCACACGATCATTGCAGACGAGTAGTGAGTGCCGTAGTGGTACGGAGGAGTTTCGCCGTGAGGATCGTCCCATTCCTACAAAAGTAAATTAGGGTAAGTACTAGAAACTCATGTTTCTAGATGATCTTTAAAAAAGTACGGAATCGTTATTATCATTGTGAAACGATAGTTATATCGTTGTGTTATGTCGAAACTAGTGCCAAACGTTTTGGTTTGAGACAGAGATAATTATATTGTGAATATGAAATGCTACAATTCTCTGTTCACCAGATGTGAATTGATCCAATGATTCCAACACATTTTCCACTTGTGACTATTCAGTGCAGCTATAAAGCTGTTTCATGGATTTAGAACTCACCTTATATCGCTTCCTAAATTGTTCCAACCTATCCGGACTTTGAGCTCCCATAGGCTTGGTAAGGTCGCGGAATGTAGCCGGGTCGTTGAGGTCGAGTTCTAACGAGTCATAGTCGGCGAGGATCCAGGGGAACACTGGATACTGCATGAGATCATTGTACGAACGACCCGCGAGAGTATTCAGGTGCATCAAGTACTGGAAGTTTGATATTTCACCTCTCTGGAAAGGAATAAGATGAGTCAGGGACTGATTTTCGTTAACGTTTGTTTTAGTCCGAAAATTATGATTTGCAATTATAACAGACTACTGTACCAGAATTATTCATTTATTAGGTTTACCAATAGTTATTTACTTAAGGGTAACTGATTATATCATTACAAATAATAATAATTACTTATTGCATTCATTTTCTCTATCATATCTTAATTTCTACCTCTAATATACAGATCCATTACGTCTACTTTTATTCACTATATATTATGTGACATGTCGTGAACAATGAATATACATACCAGCCAGCGTTGAGTGACGGAGGTGTCCCCAATGAGCGTGGCCAGTAGTCCGCCGGGTTGTTCCACTGCGACGCCACGCTTCTGTCCGGCCACGGAGCCCGCCGCACTGTCCGCCATACCTGTCGCTAGCGCTGTGAATCGGCTGTATACCTATGAATAAGAACACTTTAAATTGATAGTTCTAGACATAAAAGAAAATGTATCGAACATCATTCATGCCATGACTGTTTAACAATTATTTTCAATAACCGTAAATCGTTAGCTATGGCTGCTATGGATAGGATTTTAATATATTTTGTGTATACTAAGCATGTCTCAAATAAGTACCTGTGAGTTTAACTCCATAGTTCTAAATGACCATACTACTTAAGCTATGAGAACGATTGTAAGATATCAAGATATTTTTTATATACCTCCTCATTGTTGTATGTAATATATTACTTAAGATATTGGAAATATCAGAGATATTGCGACTTACTTTGTTTCGAACTTTTCTTGGAAAAGCGAGCAAGTAATTTCTGCCGTCACTTGAAAATACTTCTAACGCAATCGGTTGTAGTAAATATCGTCTTTTGTGAACTTCCCTGTAACAATATAAAGCAACATTGTTATACACTATAATCAATTTCACTTAATATTGAATGCGCAAACTATTGTCAAATTTAATCTTGTTTGCGCAAAACGGCGCCACATACATTGCGCAAAGAGTAACAAGTACTTACCGAATATCTTCATACAAGAACTTGGAACACTGTCTTTGGTTACTCCTTTGTATACCTTGCGCAGGGAGTATTGGTTCGTAGTCGTCTGGGCAGCTGTCCAAGTCACGTATTTCTCTGTTCTTCAGTAACGTAAACCCGTCTATGACGTAGCAGTGCTCTCGACCGAATAGTAATAGACCTTCTGTTGTGTCTAAACCTTGTATCCGTGCACAGCGGAACATGTGAGAGATCTGAAAGAAAATATTATAATTAATAGCTTCTATCAGTGACTTCGTCCATTTTATTAGGATAAAAAGAAGCCTGTGTTATTTCTGACTATAAGATTATAGTCAAATTTCATTTGGATCTATTCAACAGTTTTTGAGTGGGTTGATGTTAAACTTACGCTACCTTATTATTAGTAGGATATTGAAGTCTTGTATAACCTTAAGATTCTTTCGTTTCTAGATTACCAACATAATGGACTAAGAGCCAGCGGCCCGCAGACCTTCGGTAAAGTATAAAACCTGTAAGTTTCTCAAAGTATGTCCCCAACACAGGTAAGAATGAATCCCGTCTATGTAACTTGGGTCGCGGTGGCTTTCGCAGGTATCAGGTAATAAAGGTGTGTAAAATTGTGTGTTAAATTTGGTAAAATATAAAACTCAGTTTTTACATATTTGACTTATAATAATCCCAAAAGTCATCTTGCCGAAAGCCAGACACTTCGTACAGTTCCAACCCTCTGCCAGACACCCTTAAAGTATATTTAATTGTTACTATACTTACGGTATAGTATAAAATCTGCAATTTATATATGTTATTTGGATAACTATAAAATAATGTTTCTTCAATAGCCAGACAGTTTCTGTGTCAAAGTCAAAGTCAAAAATCATTTATTTCAATTAGACCAGGAAGGCACTTTTGAACGTCAGCAATAGAAATTTAAAAATGAAGCTATTTGCTCATTCCAAGGTGTAGATTCCTATGGAGAAGAACGAGCAAGAAACTCCATAGGTTACTCTTTTCCAATCAGTTTCACAATACAATTCTTCAGTTACACAGTTTTATTGGTTTGATTGTGCGAGAACAACGTAACACCAAATCTAGCCAAAGAGATCGAAAAAGAAAATAACCCTTAAAGACAATAAAACAGTCTGGAGCTGACCAGTCACAGTTGACGGCGCCCGTTCACGAACATGACACGTACACCAGCACCGCCCAACTCAATCATATTGCAGGGAATCTAGCGACCCAATGCACGTGCCACCGCCAATTCGATCTTTGAGTGAACATGACAACTCCAAGCTGACATAAATGCATTCTACTAGTCCAATTTAATATTTAGTTAATTACAGGGCTCTCACATTAACAATGATTATGCAAGTTAAACCATATACATTTAAGCAACTACGTTGTAATATTTAGGTTGAATTTCATTGACACATCAATGTTTTTCGTTATCCCGTGGAGCTGGACCAGCGTGCATCCAAGCATTTTTATCTTCTATATAATCATTAATTTTGTAATATGCTTGTCTACATAAAGTTTTTTTTATACATAATTTAAATTTCATTTCATTTAGGTGCTGTATATCGCTTGGTATCTTGTTATAACATTTAACACAGAATCCCATGAACGATTTACCCACTTTCGCCAATCTCAAAATTGGCTGACTTAATCTATCCTTATGTCTAGTTTGATAGTGGTGTCTGTCCGACACTTTACCAAATAACTGTAGATTTTTCCTAACATACATAATGTTTTCATAGATAAATTGACATGGAACGGTCATAATGTTGATCTCTTTAAACCTCTCTCTGAGAGATTCGCGACGACCTAGGTTGTAGATAGCTCTGACGGCGCGCTTTTGTAAGATAAAGATAGACTCAATGTCAGCAGCGTGTCCCCACAGCAGAATGCCATACGACATAATGCTATGAAAGTAACTGAAGTACACTAGTCTTGCCGTGCCTATGTCGGTCAACTGTCGGATCTTCCAGACAGCATAAGCTGCAGAGCTCAATCGTCCCGCTAAAGATGTAATATGAGGACCCCATTGCAGTTTGTCGTCTACAGTAATCCCCAGAAAAGTAGTCTCTTTTACAAATTCCAATTTCTCATCATTCAATAATATGTCACATTCGCTGCTTTTAACATTTGGCAAAACAAATCTAATACATTTTGTTTTTTTATCGTTTAATACTAAATTATTTAATGTAAACCAATTTTGAACCTTCATTAAGGCGTTATTTACATCGTCATAATTATTTGTCCGTCTATTCATTTTAAAAACCAATGAAGTGTCATCAGCAAATAAAACCATATGTGGCTCATTTTTAAATAAATGGGGTAAGTCATTTATGTATGTTAAAAATAAGAATGGACCCAGTATCGAGCCCTGCGGTACACCCATAGATATGCTAGCACCCTGTGAGTTTATTTTGTTTATTTGTACTTTGAGTTGCCTATTCTGAAGGTATGATTTTAATAGATTTAGCGATACCCCTCGAATGCCATAATGTTCCAGTTTCAGCAATAATGTCTCATGCTCAACACAGTCAAATGCCTTAGATAGATCACAAAATATGCCAATGGCATCATGTGTCTCTTCACATGAAGCGAAAATCCGCTTAATTAGCGCTACTCCCGCGTCAGTAGAGCAGCGACCTTTAGTGAACCCGTATTGTTGGTCATGGAAAATACCATTAATGTTAAAGTGACGTAGCATCTGGGTGAGCATTAGTCTTTCAAAAACTTTGCTAAGCACTGGTAAAATAGAGACCGGCCTATAGTTGTTGGGTTCTGCACTGTCACCGGATTTAAACAATGGAATCACTTTACTATGTTTCATTAAATCCGGGAAAATTCCTTGATCTATACCTTTATTAAAGATGAAAGCCAAATGAGGTGCTATAGTTTCTATAAAAGACCGACACATCCTAACCGACATTCCCCAGAGATCTTCAGTCGATTTAACTTTAATATCATTAAACGCTTTAATGACTGCGTGAGGGTTGGTGTACTGAAAACGAAAAACAGAAGAGCATTCTGTAACATTGCTTTTAAGAAGCTCAACAGAGAGAGATGGCGATGATTTTAACGTTTCCGTGGTTTTATGTGGTTCCTTTATGTTGCCAGGCACATAAAATATGGAATATCCATAGACTACAAGGTGGATATATCAAAAATTTTGTCTTATCCAATTACCCCAGTGCCATTATCAATGTGCCATTTAGATGGAAATATTTGCAAAACAGATAAATCAGCATTGATGAAGTTCTTGGAAAAAGAGGTACAGCATGAGCATCCACGTCATGTTGACGTATTGATAGTAGATGGTTTTTTTCTAATACACACAATGAAAAACGTTCCAAAAAAATTTGGAAGTATTTCGAAGAAAATGATGCAAATGGTTACTCAGTTACAAGCATTGAGGATTGACGTTATTTTCGACCAATACCTAACACCATCAATTAAGGATTATGAACATTCCCAACGGTTTGAGTCCGCACAATTACCGTACTGCATATCTGGACCTGAACAAGTTCGACCCAGTGATTTCTTGAAAGAATTGAAAAACTCTAATTTTAAAGAAGCTCTTGTCAATTTCTTTATATTACATTGGGCTACTGATGAAATGGCGCCCTTTATTGGTAACAAAACTATATATATAAACTTTAAAAAATGCCATTCTTTCAGCGTTAATAACTCCAAGAAAGTTGTATCAAGTATTTATGATGAATTATCATGTCCGGAACATGAAGAAGCTGACACCAAGATAATATACCACGTGTGCAACATCAACTATCCAGCGAATATAGTTATTCGAAGTGTTGACACAGATATTATTGCCATAATGCTTGGTCACATGCACCGCCTACGAGATGATTCGTTCGTTTGGATGCTCACAGGAACTGGTAATAACTTAAGATATGTGAACCTGACGAAGATACACTCAGAGTTAGGAGAATCTATGTGTCGAAGCCTACCTGGATTTCATGCAATCACAGGATGTGATTACAATCCTGCATTTTTCAGGAAAGGAAAATTGAAAGCGTACAAACTATTAAAAAATTGCGATGAATTCCAGAAAGCTTTCATGAAGTTTGGCGACAGTGAAGTATTTGAAAATTATGATGAACAAGAAAACGTCTTTAATACCATTCAGCGATATATATGCAATTTATATAGTGTTGGTAATATTATTGATGTTGATACAGCAAGATTCCAAATGTTTATAGATTCTTATACAGTCTCTGATGTCAACGAGGCATTTAATCGAAAAAAATTACGAAATTTCGATGCCAGCAGTTTGCCACCTTGTAAAAGTGAGCTATCTCAGCAATTTTTGCGAGCAAATTATATTTGTACCATTTGGAATAATGCTCACCTGAAGAAACCAACAACATACAAACCAGAAAATAATGGTTGGATCCTGCAAAATGATCAATATCATTTTAAATGGTTTGAAGGTGATCAGCTACCAAACTACGTCAGTGATTCTCTAACAACTGTATCAGGTATGTAATTATGATGTTACAATATTATCGAGGAAATTTTGATTATTTATGATTATATTAACATGGATTAATTATTACAGAAACTGGCGAAGAAGAAGACGATATTGATAACGACCAACCCATAGATTGGAGCAGTGATGATGAAGACACTCAAGATATCGACGACTACGATGACAATAATTAAATATACTCTTTTTTATTAATAAAATATCTTTGAAATGTTTTTGAATTAATTATGATTCCTAAACACGAAAATTTTATAAAAGAATTTTCTAAACATTTATTCGTTGATTGAATTTTCATAGTAAATCTAGAAAATAGTTCTCATTATACACAATAAATGACAGTTGATGCGCAGTAAAACGTCGCAAGGGACCGAACGCGCTATTTCACTTGCACCCGCTGACTAATATATCCCTCACGCTCGCACCTACATTAGACTTTTTATGTGCCTGGCAACATAAAGGAACCACAGAAACTGTCTGGCTATTGAAGAAACATTATTTTATAGTTATCCAAATAACATATATAAATTGCAGATTTTATACTATACCGTAAGTATAGTAACAATTAAATATACTTTAAGGGTGTCTGGCAGAGGGTTGGAACTGTACGAAGTGTCTGGCTTTCGGCAAGATGACTTTTGGGATTATTATAAGTCAAATATGTAAAAACTGAGTTTTTATTTTACCAAATTTAACCAAATTTTACACACCTTTATTACCTGATACCTGCGAAAGCCACCGCGACCCAAGTTACATAGACGGGATTCGTTCTTACCTGTGTTGGGGACATACTTTGAGAAACTTACAGGTTTTATACTTTACCGAAGGTCTGCGGGCCGCTGGCTCTTGCTCTATAAAGGAGTTCAATAATACCTTTTCGTGATGTTCTAGAAGCCGTAGAAGAGTTTGGTTGTCAGGTGGAGGTGTTGGTTGTTCATCTTCATCCTCATTGTCTGGTCCATCTTCGTTAGCTGTGTAATGTCGATATGTTAGTGAACATTTATAAAGGAAATAATAATATGTTTGAACTAGTTAAGAGTCTTTAAACTTACCTTCGCCGGAAGATTGGTTTGTACCGCGACTGACGACGCCACTGCTAACGAGATCTGAAGGAGATCCGTCGCTATTTGCAACATCAAGGGATGTGTCTCCACTACTGCAAACAGAACAAACATTATTTTATTCATTTTTTATCCCTGGACTTTGTATTGATATAAGAATATGAAAGATATCTTACGTGGTAGGCTCATTCGTAGTTTCAGGGATGTCTGTAGGTTCAGCGCCCTCTACCTCACAGATATTCCCTGCCGTTCGCCATTGTTGGTACAGCCTGTAGTACTCTTTGCTGTCCAAACTTTGGGCCACTTTGTATTTTAGTTGTTTCTAGAAGATGAGATATAGTTTATAAGCATTTTTAATAAAGCCGATGGCCGAACAATATTCAGTTTATTTTCATTGTATGGATCTTTAAGTTCTTCGGTTACTGTTTATTTTTTATTATTGAACTTAAACTATAAATTGATCTACAAAGTAAGTAAATAACGTAATAGGTATTACATTATCTGCCTCGTTGGCCGAGTGGTCGTATGTGCGACTGCCGGACAAGGGGTCTCGGGTTCGATTCCCGGGTCGGGCAAAGTATTACTGGGTTTTTTAAATATTCTCAGTAGTAGCACGGAGTCTGGAATTGTGCCCGGTATATGGCAATAGGCTCACCCCCTATTACATGGGACTCATAACATAAATAGTGAAATGTGGGTGTTACATTGTACAGTGGTATAATGTGCACCTCTGCCTACCCCTTCGGGGATAAAAAGGCGTGATGTTATGTTATGTTATGTATTACATTATCAGGGTCATCCAAGTCAGGTCGGTATGGGTAGTGTTGGTAGAAGGAATGGTTGCGACGTAGCATCTTCCTCATGCGTGAGGGTCCTTCCGTAGAGTCCAGTGCCCACTTGGCCAGCGCGGGCGCGCGGCGAGGTCCCCACAAGGCGCGCTCCCTGGTGAGTTCCCGCCAGGCGCCCGCCCACTCCGCCTGCACGTAGCGCTGCGTGTGCAGACGGGTTAGCGCAGCCCCGCCTACTACACCGCACCACGCTTGTCTGTACAAATCAACATAAATGTATAAATGTTTATGCAAAGTTTACTAAAAATATTAAACTATTTTATGATTTAATAATTTTAGTTTTTTTATACCACGACGGTGGCAAAAAAGCACACAAAAAAGTTCTTAAGCATAATTTGATTTATAGAAACATGAATATACGCAGTAGTCCAATTTTTCTGATCTTGAATATCTTACGATGTGTAGAAGAGGTTCTATCGTTTATTCTTCTTCCGGCTCAATTACTGAGTAATGAGTAACACAATAAGGATGTCACCAAGATAGTCAAAATTAGTACTACTTTAACTACAAAAATCGACAACAATAGTTAAGTTTCTATTAATTTTATCAGTTTAAGAGTTTTGGACACTTACCTAACAAGTTGTACATGGTCCTGCATATAAGCCAGTGCATGATCTCGCGGTGGGTTAGCTCGTTGCTTGGCCGAGTCTTCTTTCTTTACTTTCGTTCTAGATGCAAGTCGAGTTAGTCCACCAGTAACTTTCTGTATCTTGGACTGAATTTGATTGTGAAGCTCCCATGGGACACGGTAAGTAGCCTAGTGACAAAGTAAGGAGTTAAGTAAAAGTGTCATTTTTAAAAAGTAAACTAACGATTTACCTTATGTAAAGAAGTCACCGCCTATAGAGGTCGCAATTTAAAGTATTTATCTATTGTTTTATTATTTTTACAGTTGTTCATGCTTCATGAACAACATTTTCTCTTGCTTTAAATAATTCTTTTAATTAAATTATCATTTTGCAAGACGTTAAGTAGATCAATACTAATAATAGGTAATTATAACTTACCTTTCTTTCAATATCGATGTAATTGATCCACAGTTTATGTGCGCCTTCATTGAGTTGTTCCCTCACAGTCGTCAGATCGGGTGCTCGAGCATTCCCAACGGGCAGCACTAGTGTTATTTTGAATACTTCTTCTATAGCTGGCTTTTTACATACGTATAGTTCCTCCCAAACACGTCGAGCAGCACCAGCCATTAGATTTCGTCCTATTTAAATAGCATACATATTATTCATTCCTTATAAATATTGTTTTATGTTTTCCACGAAGAATTAATTAAACGCTGCTGAGGTCTTTACGAGAGGCGGCAGAACGTTGCCTTCAAATCGAATACAATTTTGCTTAAATGATATTGTCTTTTTATATAAGTAAGGTTTATTTTATAAAAGCAGACCGTTGTTCCATCTAATCCAAATAAAGTTTTATTTAAGACTTTATTAGCGGCGAAATTTTTTTATTGCTAAAAACTACTTCCTTACTTATCTAAAAGACAGAAAGAGACTGCATACCTTGATGAGTAGTAAGTTTGTCGTCTCTAGACTCCAAATCTCCGCTAGGGTTGACATGCCACGTGGTTCGCATGTGTGAGTCCAGAGCGATCTTCATGTTAGAGCTTAGTTGCAGCAGGCAGTACGTCAGACATCCAATAAATTCTAGCTCGTGATTGCCAGCGCCAAATATCAGTAACCTAGAAATATTCATATTAAGTATTATATAAAGCCGAAGAGATTGATTGTTTGAAAGTGATTGAATGTGTTGTAATTAGACGACGATGGTCAATACTTACTATACATAATTATATTTTTCGCCAATTACAAAATAGTATGATAGAGTAAATGTATTCAAGATTAAAATATTGCCTTATTTAGGCACTTACCTATTAGTAGTAAGTTTGTGTAAAGCTTCCAGCACTGACATCTGGTCTGCTATTGACTCCGTAGAACGAGACAGTAAAAACAGTATAGTTCTGTTTAAACAATGATGTAATCCCTCCAAAGAGATTACTGACGATTTCTTCTTTGCTTGTGTTATCAATTTTACTATAAAATCGAATACCTATAAAGATTTATTTATTTATTAATAACTCTATCGAATAAGGTTTATTCAGTTTACTAATCGTTGTCCAATAGCGTACAGTAACGCTTCCGGTCCGAAAATAGACGGGCGGGTCCGAAAATAGGCGGACGTCGTCGTGATGTAGATAATTATGATTAAATCGCATGTATATTATTTAATTTAGTGTGTTTCACGTTATTATATGAAAATAATAAATTTAATAGCATGATATTTCAATTACGTACCTCGTGAGGATCTCGTGAAAGTTGTCCTTGCCATAGCTTATCAACGAGTCTAGCAGCTAAGTAACAAACATTAGATATATTGGACTCGGATCCGAACAACTCCGTGTTCAGTAAATTCTCCATCAATGTAGTTAGAACTTCTGTTTGATACTCTATCTGTTGCTGGCTGGTTGAATTTGGGGGAGACGCATCCAGTACTAGATCGATTACCTGAAATGTATGATAAGATTTACAATCCTAATAATACTAGTTTTGCAAATCATAAGAATATGTGCCACAAGATATTATTTACAGACAATGCAGTGAAGCTTAAAACAAAGTACATTGACGAAGGCTTACGTAATAGGTATAAACATCCGAGTGCAAGGAAGCTGACGTTATCATGGTCACTATCGCAAGTGTTGGCGGAAGCAAGAAATGTTACATAACACGCATTGTTAATATTGTCACTGCTCTACATAACAAGCGTGCGATAGCCGGGAGATTTACGTACGTTAGTTTTAGTATACAAGTTACTATCAACTGGAAATTAAACTCTAAACTAAACGGATTCAGGTCGATTGTTAATTGCAGCGTTAGTTTATCATTAGTCAAGTTAAAGATGTTGTAATAATAAAATTCCCCATATTTACGCTATAAAAGTAGGATCTCCCTGGACCGGAGTTACATGGAGTACAAAACATTGACGGTGGCACTGAGTCAGTCGAGGTTTCGGGGTTCTAGAACCAATCAAGCTGATACTGTGAGTTAGGCGTTTAAACCCTACCTTCAAATATTAGACGTTAATATTAATTAATTATGTCTCTGTCGGGGACCATTGCAACATGCAAAATATTGAACTACGCACAACAGCAAGACAACACACAGGTGATATAGCAAAATAATGGACAACCAAACAAGATAGCAATAATATATTTAATGGATGCAACACAGGACAGGTTTTTATACAGCGAATGCTGCTGAAAAAGTGTAATGTGTAAGTATATCATAAAAACTAAAACTGTCTTAACGAAAACTTTTTAAATGTACTATTCCCAAAGCATTTACTAGAAAAAAATCCCAGATATTTATAGCTGTCATAATAAGGTTAAATAGGCAGAGAAATGAAAAGAATTTTAAAATCCAATTTTCCTCTATCATATAAGTTCCATATGTTAGGTAGCGAGCTCGACCATTTAAAAGAACAGAATTTAAGAGAACAGAAACAAAAAAATCATGTACATATCTCCGAATATCATGTTTCAAATCACTAATAAATGCATATAGTATCTATTACTTACCGGTGCAGTTTTGCCGGTAACATTAAGAGGTAACGAGTCGAGTACAATGAGACGTAAGAAGTCCATGACCCCCTGTCGGACGGGGTGTTGCGTCAATGACCCCGCCGTGGCCACAGTACTCCCCACTACTACCTCCTTCTCAGACCCCGGTGTAGAAGCGCCTGAGCTTTCTTCGCTCTCGCCGATCGCTGATGTGGCATAATAAAGACATGTCACGATAAAAAAACAATAATGATTATTGAACTGATGAACTGCAATTTAAGACTTGTATATTTAGATTCTAACCTTCTCCGTGTGAGAAGAGGCTTTGCTCAGCAGTGGGCATTTATAGGCTGTTGATGATGATGATGATGATGATATTTAGATTAATAATTTACGTTAGCATATTAGAAAAAAGTACTCACGCATGTGAATATCGTCTGTGCAGTTAGGCGGAAAAAGCATCGCAGCCAGTGCTGTCAATACTTCCGCCATCATCATTATGGGGACGAAGTCGGGCAATGTGTTGTACAGCGAAAATAAAACCTGAATAATTGAAAGAAGATATATGACACCATTCATTCATCCATTGATTTGTAATGACGTTAATTCATCGATATGGGGCCGTTCAAGTATTACGTAAGCAGATTTCTTACCATTTTTTACCCCCCCGCCCCCTTGTCATAAAAAATAAGCAAAGCACTTACTCCCTCCCCCTATGCTTACGTAAACATTTTTAGTAATAAATGTTTTTTTATATTGTTATTTTTAAAATAGGAAAATTCATGGAAATATTAGGTTTAACTGATACACATAGAGTAAATGACAAAAAATATAATCAGAAATAAAGAACATAACTAACATAAAGAATATTTTCGGAACACATTAACAGTCTTCAGTCCATGAAACCTGAATCCATGATTCTAAGTTATCGATGACATTGGATTGCTGCTCAGTGTTGTGAGTCTACTCATTTTCATCCGATTTTGTCCCAGTATGAGATTTTTTAAAACTTTCGAACAGTTTTTGGTATAACTTGGATTTGTCTATATGATATGACATTCTAATAAGATATTTAAATTTAAATAATTAAAACGTTAAACTTTGGCTAATTGCATCAACATAAACACAAATGATAACTTTCAATGCTTACTATACGTTTAGATCCAAACAAAACAATACTGATAGATGCGCACTTGCAGCTTGCGGCCGGCACGAGAGCGAATTATTAGATAAGTGAATAGCGCACGGTAATTTCCCTAATGCGCGGTAATTCCCCTAATCAGTTCTCAAAGCGAGTGCCTACGCATATGTATTATTTGCGGGAATCCCCGAAAAAACTTGAATAACTAACGATGACGTAATCATCATCTAGACCCCCCCATCCCCCATGTCATCCAAAATAAGCAAAACAGAGACCCCCCCACCCGCCCTTGGTGCTTACGTAATACTTGAACGGCCCCTATGCATTGATATTATACCGATATAGTTATTAGATAGTGATCATTTTAAATATATAATAAAATTTTAGCTACACGAGTACAACACGGCGAGTTTCGCGCATCCAATTTACATCTGCCACGATGTTTGTTGCACAATACTGCTCATAACTAGGTATGAACTCCTAGCGTGGTTTAAAATAAGTTGAGTTACCTTATCAAACAATTACGCGAGTCAGTTATAAAACATGGATTAATTTATGCAAGTGCCTGAAAATGTATGTAAGTTTTAAAGATGCTTGCAAAACAGTTAATTTAGACAAGTACACACCTGTACTATAGCGACGGGATGATCGGCAAGCCATTCAGGCGTGGAGTTCTTGTCAGCATGCACCAGGGCGCGGCAGGCGGCCAGGAGGACCACGACGGCGTCGGGACACAGCGATATCCGCGCGGCCAGCGCCGCGGGCGACTGGCGGGGCGGCGCCGCCGCGCCCCAGGCCGCCGCCCACACGCGCTCCACCGACACGGCGCGCTCCGAGCACGCCGCGCGCACCGGCTGCCCCAGCGCCAGTCCGAACAGCAAGTAGTATAGTTCCGGGATCTGGAGGTGTGCTGGGACAAGCCTGGGTGACGAACATAGTTATATGATAAGTTTCTTTCTTCTTAAGTCTTAATTAAAGAAATTTAGACATATAAACGATTTATTAATATTTTATTGAGACGCGAACTTCTTGTGATACCTATATGAGTAACAACGGACTAATGCCTCGTCATCACAATGCGAAATGAGGCAATGGTGTTTTTATTAAAAGCTGACAGCAAACGTCTTGACTATCCAAATAAATAGTAAATACGTAATTATATCTAAAGGTAGATCTAAAACATTATAGATGTATTTTTCTTACCATGCTAACAACGTGAACCCAGGACTATGCAGTAGAGACGTGTGTAAATGTGAGTTGGAATGTACAGTGGTAGTCATCACCACCCCGGCTTGTTGTGGCTGCGCTATCATCTCTGTATGACGCAACCAACCTCCGTTGCCGACACCTTCCCTGAATCTGTACAAAAGAGGACACATATTTTATTCCTTATTCCAAAAATAATACTATTAAATGAGGTGAAGAACATTATACATACCTTTGCAATATGGCAGATTGTTGTCCTTGCCCCGAACACAAAACAACCATTATCCTCAATGCCCATAAAACAGTTGTTGGGTGAACATTCTCCAACATGAAACTGAGCAGCCAATCCACGCCCAACACTCGCGATATCTCTTCACACACAATAGTATTTACAAGATTCCGTTGCGTGAAGAGCAGACCGTGTATCACGTTGAAGCATTTGTTCCTTAGAATAATTTGTTCTCCCTCGCTCTCTGTGTCACTTTCCTTGAGGTTAACTCCTTTCTCTGTTTGTGTCGGGAGTGGTAACGTGTACGCCATAAACTGTCCTAAGCAGAGAAGGTCGCTCGGTCGTGGCTGTCCGCCTAATAAAGCTGCCAGTAATTGTATGAGGACATTCCTTGTGCTAACGACTTTCACGTCGTTTATAATGTAAAGAAGTTTGGAGACGAGTTGTAACTCCCTCATTGTGCGTAGGTTGTGCGTTCTGTGCGCTGTTTCTGTCGCCAGCTCCAGTAAATGTTCTAAAAGAGATTTGATTAGCCCACCAGGGGCACCGAGCCACACTTCTAGCTCGCATATTAAATCCTAAAAAGGAATAATATCGTTAATATTTAAAATGAACTTAAATCACGACTTGAAAATGAATATTATTTACATACCTGAAAGGCAGTTAAGTTAGGAATGGAAGAAGTTTCCTTCTGACTATCAACAGTTCCGACTAGACCAAAAATGAGATGCAGTATGTGTGAGTTGAGCAATTGTTTCTTCCTCTTCAGTAACATTGCTAAAGTCTGGTATCCTTTCCGCCTGTCCATTTCTGCTTGCGCAGCCTTATTGGACCGCACCACACAAACCAGAGCTTTAACACTTGCGTATAAACATTCCACATCTTGAGCCATTGCTATTAAACCTAATAATACTGAGCAGCCGCCTACTGTATCGATCTGAAAGAAAAAAGTACATGACAGATAAAACCGAATAACAAAAGAAATTGTTTATTACAAAAGTTTGTTCGAACTTACCATGATGGCAGCAGGTTTCGGGCAAAATACACGGACACCTAAATAACCGACGACGGTGCCGCCTAAACATCTTGCTGGGCCAATCAAGTGTCCAGCAGAGTTGTGTAATATCCGGATAGGAGTCGCATTTTCATGTGAAGACATACCGAGCATCTTGGCAATAGCCTTGTTGTCATTTTTGCTATATACCTTCCGTATCTTGGCGAGAGTGAGCTGTGACATAGCACGCGCATTGATTCCGAATACCACCTTCTCCTCAGCCACTAGTGGAGCAAGAGGGTCCAGGTACTGTCCCGGCGGTAACGGAGCTTGTAACGTACCCACGTAGTGCGGACCCAGCTGGTAGATTATTGACACTGTTTGTGCTGGTAACACCTGGAAATGTAGGATTATACATTATATTCTAACTTATTTAATAATGTATTACTTACAAAAAAATCGTAAATTTAAAGTTTTTATTTGAAAAATATAGCTGAGAATGAATAATGCTGAGAGTTAAGCCTCTTAAACTAGCGGTCAGTCGCGCAACTAACTGTTTATGGCAACCGCGTCATAACGGCGCGCTGATACGAACCGCCTAGGCGGTCAACCGCTAGAATAGAAGGGGGCACAAAGTTATTATCAAAATATTGCCTTTCAACTTATATAAGATAAAATGACAACAGTATTATCTTACGTCCTCCAGTAAGAGCGCGGGCCCCTGGCGCCAGACGAGGCGCGAGTACCGGCGCCAGTGCGGCGGGGTGCCGAGCACGGCGTAGACGCAGGACGCGCCCGACAGCGTGGCCGCGCCGCCGCCCGGGTTGGCCGACACGTAGTGCAGCTTGCCCGAGTGCATGTGCACGCCTGCAAGGGCACGCTATAGTCATACTTCACCAATACTTGACCAATATAACAATTCATTATTACAAAATTGTTACAATATTCGATCATTTCACCTCTTCTTGCCCTGATTACTATTTAACTTATTTAAAGTCAACATAATTATGTTCATTTTTCACTGGAACATATCATTGCCACACACAATTCTTTGGAAATATACTCACACAATTCAAATACCTACTTCCATCCACATTAACAAAGATGATAGACGTACCATCCAAATACAGCGAGAAGGAAGAATTCTTGAGTACAGCGCGGTTGAGTACGAGTACAAGGTGATGCCACTGCCCTTCATGTTGTAGATCTGGGCACCAAACACGCGCCCCACACTCTCCCGACCCTTCAGGCTCCCACTCACCCACATCTATGAAGATTTGAAGAACTTCATAAGAACATTGATGTATTGAGTAGAGAAAGGTCAATTTGGGACACAGTCTACAGTTACACAGACAGCAATCTTCGGCAAAATGCCAAACCATAAAAATCAAAATCCATTGGACCTTAATTTACTGGAGTGAAAATAGAAATTGATATCCGAATAATAACTTACTATGAGGCACTAAAGTCTCCTGTGTCGATATAATGATAGCTTTATCCCTCGCTGATAATACCATGGTGAGGCAAACGAGGTGCTCATCTCTACTGTTGTTAATATTCCGCACAAGGGTCAATAACCTGACACAATGCGGATCATTGCGAGAGTCAGAGTACTTCTCCACACATATCCACGTAGAGTACGTTAGACCAGTTTGTGGCGGAAACACACGATCACCTTAAACAAAACATCAAGTCACCATAAAATCAAGTTGGACAAAGCAATTGATGGGAATAAAACTCACTGGGCCGCCAACTACCTGAACCGATTCCACCCAGAGTGGCAGTATCTTGCGTTCCTAAGGCGTTTAGATTGGCTGATTGAGGTGCTATACTAGGTAGGTACAAGCACCCAAAGCCTTCAGCTGACATGTCGAATTCAACAAAAGGAGGTAGAGTGCAGGAGTTTTGAGATCTGATGAGAAAAGAACAAAGATTAGTATTCATGGCTAATTATTCCTATAAAATACAATAATATCTATTTGATCATAATAAATTAAACAACGTACCTATAATCCCTCGGCGTCGTCATAGACACGAGTGTCTTTATCCTAGTCAGTGGCACCGGCCCGCCGGGTTTACAAACCTGACCCGGTTCAGGATCCACGCAGTTCAAAGGGTTCCCCATCCGTAAGAATTCCCTGCAAAGGTGAGGATTCGATTTAAGATCCGTGGATTAAACTCAGTTTAAAAAACCACATCTGGGAAAACCGATTTTGATAACTATAGCATTTTAGTACGTTATTTTTGTCAAAATAAGAAAAAGTAGATAAATGTAATGTTACACAAAAGTAACTTTTATCGTATTTACTGTACTCGACTATTATAATGTGTGCACATGTTCAATTAACATTGCTTGGATAACTTAATTTGTCTAGTTGATATAGCTTGTTTTTGTAACAATATCGTGAGACATACTAAATTAACTAAAATTGCGGGTTACTCACTTGAATATACTGTGCATGCTGCTCATTAGGAAGAACCCCTCTGTGGCTCAAAACTAGTAGAGCTTTTCTCAGTATATTCACGTGAGTAAACAGCGATTTAAGTTGATATAGCTTGTGTACTATTTTGAATTAATGTTTACTTTCAAAGCATCAGTTTATATCAGAGCAATCTTGGTAATTAATGAAATATACAAATGTTAAGGATAAAAGTGCACAGACCTTCGCACAAGTTTGTTTTAAAGTAATCGAAACGAGACCGCGTCCAGCGATTTGATTTGTCGGCTCTAATGAACCAACCAATCAGAGGGTCGAACGCGGTCTCGTTTCAATTACTTTAAAACAAACTCGTACTAAGCCCTCAGCTTTTTATCAGAACAATTTTCTACTTAAAATCAAAACAAGCAAGTGTATTATTTGTAGAATCAGCTAATCTGAATCATGACACACTTTGACGATAATGAACTGGAGATAAATAAATGTACAGGTTTGTTTTGAAAGAATACTAGAGTCGATCTAAAGACTGTGGTGTCTGTCGTCCCGCGATAGTACCTGAGCTCTGCGGGGCGCAGCGCGTGCGCGGCGAGCCTCTCGAGCATGTACATGGCGGGCGCGTGCAGCGGGTGCCGCTCGGCGCGCAGCGCGGCGCCGCACACGCGCAGCACGGCGCCCGCCAGCCCCGCGCCACACATCACCTGCTGGTTGCGCTCGCTGGGGGGGGGCATAATACTTGATACTTCAGAACAGTTATAATCATTTTATATATTAATTTTTATAGTATGCTTATATTATGATTGTCTCGTTGGCCGAGTGGCTGCAAGTGCGACTGCCGGGCAAGGGGTCTCGGGTTCCATTCCCGGGTCGGGCAAAGTACTACTGTGTTTTCAAAAAATTGTCAGTGGCACGGAATCTGGAATTGTCCCCGGTATAAGGCAATAGGCTCACCCCCTATTACATGGGACTCATAACATAAATACTGAAAAGTACATAGGTGTTACATTGCACAGTGGCATTGGGCGCCGTAATGTGCATCTCTGCCTACCCCTTCGGGGATAAAAGGCGTGACGTTATGTTATGCATATTTCGGTCATTCTAGTTTTAAGTTTTGTCTCAATTATTTTTCTTTTGTATTCATTGCATGTAACCTTTACACTGTCTCTTATGTTTATATTCCTTTTCCTGTCGCAGGTCTGCAGGAAGAAATTCCTCAAGGGATATGCAGTACCTATGTACCTCATGCGTTTAATGTGTTGTCCTCTGTAATATTATCTGCTGTATGGTGTACATGATAATAATATGATAAATAAACACATTATTTTATCATCATAACCCCGTGAGCTCTTTCTGCTTAGGGGCGTTCCATTATCTCCGCTTGGCAGGCATGAGCTTGCAGTTTAAAAGGTTTCGTTTAACAAGAGAAAGCTACTCCTTGGTGTCGTTAAATGTGCACTGGTTTAGTGAACTCTTACGTTATGACAATATGAGAAGAAATAGGAGTAACAAATCTATTCCACTCTGTTGTCACGTTACATTTTAGTATTTAAATAATAAGTCATACCTTCTCACAAGACTCTTCAGTACATGCGCTAAATAGTCTCGTATCGCTCTAGCATGAGCTTCATGTTCAGGCGGTCGAGGCAATGCTGGTAGTAACTTCGCGAGTACTATGACCACGCCCGAGTGTATCACCCAAGCTTCTCCGTTGTTGCTGCCCGTCGACAAGTTTAGCGGAGCCGTACGACCCGCTGGTTTGGACTAAAAATAAAACATTCTGTCAGTTTTGATACCAACGAAAACAAAATATGACATCCTGGTTTAAGTTTGGTAAGATCTAGTCAATCTTCCGAATTAGTAGCACTTTAGTATAACGCATTTTAGATTTAGTCACATTTTAAGTATCCGACAACGAAAGCTTGAAAGCATGCTTTTAATATTAGCATCACTGGAATTATCATGAGAATAGAACATGTATAAAATTGTTAAAATATGTAAAAGAACAAGTAGAAGAAGACTGAATATGATAAAGTTACCTCATTAATAGCAGAGCTCTGTCGGGTCAAACTCGGAGACTTTACATTGAGCGAGCCGCAGAAGGTCGGTTTATCGAAAGAGTCCAATGCGACATCGTATAAAAGTCGCAGAATGATGCACGCATGCACAAACACTACTGGTACTTTCTCAGGAAAACTGTAGGAAAAGATATGATAAGTGTCATGCCGGAAGTAGAAGCGACAAATTTAAAATAAGACCCATCTTAACCACTCTAACGTCCGGGCCGCGCGACCGTTTATCTCTCTAACGTCCAGCTGCGCGCGGCGTCCGAACCGCGCGCGACTCGCAAGTTCGTCGTAACAAAAAACCTATATAGCTACTGAACCGTAATGGCTAGAATAAAGAAAAAAATACCAAAAAAAAGATTGAAGAATACTGATCAATCTTAACGATTTTTTTAAATCGTAAGTTATAATCTTTGATACAAAAAACCGGGTAAAACATGTAATTCAGAAAAAAAATACACAATTATTTCTACCTTTTTAGAATATAAGGCACAACTATTGCATATTTTATCAATAAAATATTTTTACAACAAACTAGACTTATTACCCTTTCTTCTGATGTATATACAATTACATTCGGTTAACTCTAAGTATTTTAATTCAATCAAAACAAAACACTACTCCTCGTAATTTTACCGCGATGTCCCGAGCGCCCTTGACTCGTCCGAGAAGGCGAAATAATAGCAATATGGCCGCCCGTCTAAGGTTTCCCACACACGATGTAATTTTAATAAAATATTTTAAATAATTTTATGAATTAGTTTTATGCAATAATTGTATTTTTGAAGTTGTTTATTTGTTCTAGTTAGTGTTGCCCAAATTCAGTCTTGGTCTTGCAGTCTTGGTCTTGTTCTTGCGTTTTTGCAAGACCAAGACCAAGAACAAGACCGCATATTTTTAGCAAGACCAAGACCAAGACTGACCGTGCAAGACTTGAGCAAGAACAAGACATAGCCTGCAAGACTCTTGCGTCTTGCAGCTAGGACTTAGCGCTATTTCACTGAGAAGTTAGGTGTATAGGTAGGTACGCTTAGGAATTCTATGAGACGCAAAAAACTGTATCAAAGAATATGAAAAACTGGACCTATGCGCATTACGACTAATACCATAAACATAGCGAATAAAAAAATATCTATTAAAATCAAACTGAGTGCATGCATAGTTATGTTTTAACCATCGGCACTTTGATAATGCGGCATCAAAGGTTTTGTACTTACTTCTCAAAGAAATTTGCCGCTTTTCGGAAGTACATGGTTACGATACACGCGCCGGCGGCTTCTTTTGAAATCTAAAACAATCGTTGCTTGCCACCACGCCGAAATCATAACATTTGACACTATTTGATTGCCGCCATAGGGCGTAGGTATACTCATGCAAAATAATTTCGAATTTTAAGAGTAGAGTTACATTATACTGATCACGCAAGTAGTATTATGATTAGGATAAAATGGTAAGGATAGGTAGTAGATGTCATATTAATTCATTCTAGTAAGTATATATTATAATATTGATTACTTAGGTATATGGTTTTAAACTAATTACTTAGGTACTATTATTGTACATTTAGTCATTATATTTCTTAACTCGTCGATTGTACCAATTTGAGAAATTAGAGATTCTTACGTCATTTCTAGAATGTTGTTCGTAAATATTTCGTGAAAGACTTCGTAGAGTTCCGCGTCGCCGGGTTCCGTATCATTTTGTAATTCTGTCTCGTTGATAAAGCAGCCTAGAAGTCGTATTGTCTCGCACAGCGTTGTCATACATATCTGGAAAGAATATGTTATTTTTAAAGAATCCTATATTTCCGTCGCTGCTCTGCTCAGCTCCTATTGATCGCAGCGTGATGTTTTTAGCCTTCCTCGGCAAACGCACTTTCCAACACAAACATAACTATTCAAATCGGTAGTGTAGTTCCGGAGATTAGCGCGTTCAAACAAACAAACAATCTCTTTAGCTTTATAGAGTATAAGGTTAAGCTGGTGAGAGATTTTCAGCTTTATTGCAAAGCCGTAAGATTTAATATCTATTAAACGAAGAAACAAAGACAGTTTGGAATGGCTTTAGTACTGATAATTTAATACATACCTCATGGTGAAAAAACTTCGCATTAGCTGGTTCGAATCTCATAGCCGTACTAATAGTGTAGAATACAATATGTATTAGCTGCAGCATATCTTTGTCCATTGGTTCATCACCCTTTAATTTACCTTCTAGAGAAACCAGTACACTTGTAACGTATACAAAACCGCTGACCTGTGGGCATGTGTCAAAAGAAGGTGCTTTGTTAATACATAATGTCAGATTGATCATCCCGTGGAAAATTGCAGGTTCAATGTCCATATACTCAAACACCACTCAATTTAAAACGCCCAAGTAAAGTTCTGTCACAAATTCTTTGTAAAATGACATGAGACGGCACTATACTTAATGACTTAAAATTGAGTAACTTCGGGCGTAAGTTCGTCAGTAGTTTAATTTTCTTTATATTATTCGATATATTGTATTCCTTTTTCCATATGTTTAATTCTACTACGGTCTTCTACTTTTTTTTACAAGCTATGGGCACATGTCAAGACGGAATCCCAAATCAAAACCAAAAGAAATAGTTATTTCTGTATTGTGTATTGACATACCTACGTATAGGATCATAGGATGGGTTCTAAGATCGATTTTTGATCAATCTAATCGTTATACCTTGTTCGCACTATGCTAGTATTTTAGTCGAGCAGCGAGTGTTTAGTATATCAAAATCGAAGCGAGAGAGTGTTAATAAATACTCGCTACTTAACTAAAATACAAATTCTCAAAACAAAACAAGGAGTAACCTAATGATAAATCATTAGTATTAAAATACCAAGACACAATTATAGGTTCCTTATCAGAATAAAACATTCTACCATAGATAATTATTACTGGGGAAGTACTAATTAGGCGGAGACACTTGTCAGTTTGTCACATCTAATTAGTGTGTTTTATAATAATGGAGCAGTCAGTTCACATTTGCGTCAATACTGCTCCTGATAACACGAACGATAGACATTTGTACAACAATTAGCACTTTATAGTAGTAGTAATAGAATTCAATTTACCTTTCTAAATATAGTTCTAGTGCGATGCGAGTCTCGTAAGCAAGCTAGCAGTGCCTTCAGTATGTGTAGCTTTAGAAGTAAGGCGTCGTTTGGCGCGGCGTGCATACCACACAGTAGCGCAGACATATCCTCTTCACCTGACCCACTTACTATTAATTCTCTTACTACACCTACAAACACAAATTTTAAGCATTATAATATTTGGTGTTCTTTCTCCTGGCTTTTAGAACTACCTATTAACACTTTCACGACAAAGGAGTCGAGCCCGCCCGTTGCACCGTAGCTCGTCATCTACACTGCACCAGACGTGTAGTATTTTACATTACAAAAATCCGGACATAAATATAATGCACTTTTTGCAATCCGATGGATCGCAATATTAACACAATAACGCATATATTATGTAGTAACAGTAGGTACAAAGTCAGTTAATTAATACATTGGAGTAATTCACCAATAAACACAACCATGTAAAATGAGCCAATGCTAGGAAAAACATTTACAAAATAAGATATATAATTAATCAATTAAAATTCATTGACTTATATTTCAGTACTTACCTAAAGCTTTACTTCTACAGGATTCATACACAACCATTCCATGCACACATTTCGCGCCGCCGCAATCTCTAAACACGTTGCAGTTATTGGAGTTAGCGTTTAATAGAGCGGTTAAGCCTTCCATTACTAATGACCCTAGTTCCTCTTCCTCATCATCTAAGTTAGGGTCCCTGATTAGGGAATCATGGCGAGTCGACTGTCTTTTCTTTCTTTCGGGAGCCACTGGGGATTCATTAGGTTCCACTGGAGGTGACTCCGATTCCCTCTTCGCCTTCTCCTCATCAAGAATCTGTTTGTCTTTCAAGTATACAGCATACCGAGACAGACATGTCACAAACACTTCTAGCATACCCACTTCCCGGTAAACGTCTTTGAAAATTGCGTTGTGTCTGTAAATTGAATTATAATTAGTATTCTATATTTATTTACCCATTACTTGGAATTACGCACAAGGAAAACGTTGAAACTTACTTTAAAATATTCAGAAGTGTCTTCATACATAATATGCTACACGTCCTTGATCTATTAGCTTTCAGTAGCAAAGACAAAGATATCAACTCTTTGCAGGGCACGAAATTTAATTGAAACACGATAAACTCTAGCAATTCGAAGAATTTCTCTTGAATTTCCGAATTCTTTGTGTATATCCTTTCTGAGAATTGACTTAGTGTGTTTTGATTTTCAAGTATGAAATAATTCGCGTTGTCCGCGTGATATACGCTTGATATTGCGTCTAATATCGTGCAGCATAATGCTGGAGAGTTTGACTTCATAAATACTGATTGTAACACCTGTAATGTAATCAACAAAACATTTTAGATGGTATAGCAAATTACGCAGGCATAATATGCAGGACCATCATGCATATTAAAAAAAATCAGTCAAATTCAGATTAATCATAAAGCCCTATGTAAAAATGGTACTGACCTGAAATGCTTGAACATTCCTCACAGCCTGTCCTGGAGTGGAAGGCTGTGGTAGCACGAAGCCCTGGAGTTGGAATAGTTCTGTATTGGCGCGCGTTGGCCGCAGCTCCGAGAAACCACAAGCACAGAGCGACGATACCATTAACACTAGGTTCCGTAGAGCTGCCCTCGCCTCAGTACCACTCACTCTCTCTTCTTCCAACCTATTTGTATAAACCACACAGTTTTCTTACAAAAATGTCTATAAAAACTGTTAATATCACAATCTGCGATTTAAAATCCAAAGGTGCAACACATTTACATGAAAAGTCTAAAACATACAATCAATTAAGTAAAACAATAAGCTACGGTGAACAGTGCTTACCCTGATGTCAAATAATCGGGTACACCTTGTCTCTCATGTCTGTGATAAACAAAACAAATCATAGGTAAAAAAAATAAAAAAACTAAATTATAAAATAAGTGCAGTTACATGCTATAACAACCTACAATATCTAGATTACAAACATGCTCATGCTTTATAGAACATCGAATAAACAATTCACCAAAAACTTACTTTAGAAGGAATTCAGATAGAAATAAGTAGCCTTGGCAAGAACGGAAATCATCCAGTAATAATTGACTAACTTCACTTGAATCCTTTAGGAAACAGAATACAGCTACAAACATTTCAACTACCTGCAAAAGAAATCAATATTTTAGCACTAACTTCCCAGATTAACACTGAAATATGTTAAGCAACTTTGTTCCTTAAAGACAGATTACCTCTAAAGGTGTTAATTCTGGTATCCTTTGCATATTTTCAATGCAAAGCGCAACACATCCCTTATCTGGAATAAAACAGTAATTGATCATATATTATTATCTAAGTTGACCTATTTTCTAATTAAGAGTTTTGTTTATGTAACAAAACATCAGCTTATATTCGAGCAGATAATAGTAGTAATGCTATGAACTAGGGATTATCATAATAGTACAATTTATAAGGTTGAACTCCATAATTTTACAATATATTACAGTACTACTTCCGCGAGGTTTCACACGCTCTGCTCAGCTCCTATTGGTCGTAGCGTGATGTTAGATAGTCTATAGCCTTCCTCGATGGACTATCCAACAGAAAAAGAATTAATACCAGTAGTTAAGAACCAGTAGTTTCGGAGATTAGCGCGTTCAAACAAACAAACAAACTTTATAGTATTATAAGTAATTAGTATAATATATATTAGTATAGATAATATACTAACTAGACTACCTCGTTGACCGAGTGGTCGCAAGTACGACTGCCGGGCAATGGGTCTCGGGTTCGAATCCCGGGTCGGGCAAAGTATTACTGGGTTTTTTTTTTAATTCTCAGTGAGTCTGCAATTGTGCCCGATATATGGCAATAGGCGCACCCCCTATTATATGGGACTTATAACATAAATTGTGAAAAGTGGGTGTTACATTGTACTGTGGCATTAAGTGGCATAATGTGCATGTTATTTTAATACACTATTACTATTATTTAACTTACTGTGTATGTATTGAACAACAGATTGTGTTAATCCATGTCTAGATAAAGTCATTAGCACTTCTGCGGCCGACTTCCTCCACATAATGTTGTGAGGTGCACACCATGATGTTATGGCGGAAAATAATAGACTGAGATCATCTTTTCTTGCTAATTCTTCACATGGAAATGGGTGACTGCATAGCCTTACAAGTACCTAAGAACATCAATATTTCTTTAAGTTATTGCTAATTTAAATATTGTTGTAAAATTCATTAAATTAATTTGTGGAGTTATGCTAAAGACACAAAAAAGATATTAATTCAGCAGACTTTACAGTTATCAACAGTTTGATTGTTATGAAAACAATTAATAAATTTCAGACTACACAAAATTTCGAAATCAGAAGACTTGTAACTGGGGGACATGTAACTGAGGTTTTAACGCAGGAAAATAATAAATTGCAAAAATAGTAATAAGTAGCAGTCAATCATTGTAAATACTTCAGCTGTTTATTACTGTCTAATGAGTCGTAAATATTACTCAACCGGCCGTTGGCATTGGCCCACATGGCATGAATAATGTTATCTTTTGTTATCATAATTTTGCACTCCAGATTACCTAGCTAATAAGTGTCCAACAGTGTACACTAGTGTTAGCAACACTATTCCTGCTCAAAATTATATGAACCATTTTTCAGTATTCCAGGCGTGATATGTTATCATATATGACCAACACATATTTCCGCATAAATGTTTGCATGGATTAGTCACTACAGTACATGTTTATCTAGCTGTTATAATGTATATCAAACATGCCTGTATTCATACATTATTTACTTTTAAAAAATTGAGTCCGATATGGATTATTTGCTTTACTGATATCTTTGTAACATTGGCACCTGCTACCAACAAATATTATTTATTTACCTTTGCAATTATTGAACACAAGTGATAATCTCAGACAAATAAGATCAAGAACTTCCTTCTATACTTGTGTTAGTAATATATTTACATATTTGTATGGATTTTCCTATTACCAATAATCTACAAAGCATCTTGTTTACCTGTACAAATATCTTCTGTAACAAGATTCGTCTTTCCCTAGGAGTAAAGTCACTGTTACCATCCTGAACATCGGCTTCAGACTCAGGTATTTCAGGTAGATCAAAGAACAAGTATAAACATTTCACTAATGTTGAAGGTATTGATGCAGTGGTCATGACCTAGAAATAAATAAAGTTTAACCAAACTATTGAAATTACGATTACACTATTTTGAATAGAGCCTTGAACTGACAGAAACTGTTGTTGCACAAAAACAATGCATCAGTTCCAGTTTGTGTATTAAATTGTAGTGTTTGTTTTTTTAAACAATTTATATTTGTGTAATTACTTCATTATGACTTCATTACATTTGATCAGAGAATGTAGTGCTATAAAAATACCTGTATTAGTGACTGATCACCAGCCGCTAGAAGATTTAGTGTTGATAGTAACATCCAGCCATTACTAGATTCCTCAGAATTTTCTATTTCTAAGAATTTAGCAATAGCACAACTAGCAGCCTCTGTACTTTGGTTACTGGCTCTCTTCCTGATCTCTGACACCATTAGCTTTGAAACTTGCTGGCAGAATGATAAAATATCCCAGAACTTTTCATTCATCTCACTTGATGGACTAGTGCCAAATACCTATTTGAAACAAACACAAATCTTATTAGTAAAGAAGAAAGAAGGTAGGTACCTAGTCAATTGGTTTGCATTGTTTGATATACTACTGTTTGATAATAATAGCACTATAAAAATATGTTTATATTTTCACTTGACTGTAATGGGTAGATAAAATAGATAAGATTCTGCACTCATACAACTTTGTCAGGCCCTTAAAACTAAGATTCCTATTAGATAGTTGTTGAAAGTTCACATTGAATTGCTTATAGCATGTTTATTATTATATAGTACCTAAAGATGATGTGCATCATAATAATATGAGATAAGCCAACATATGTTTAAAACTCTAGTAGTAAATTCCTAAACTTATTCCAATAAAGAATTGCTGTTTTTGTAAAATATTAATATTTTTACTAATATTCAGTATTTATATAGGAAAGAAAAAATATATTTAGTATTTACCTTACAAAAGAGAGGTAGCATATTGTATACTTTATCATCTTTCTCGGCATCTGTAAGGGGTTGCGGTGGATGTGTATACTCCGCAAAGAGTTTTTTAAGGTGCATGAGACCAAGTTGAACGTGAGACGACGAGCTCGAGGCTTCGGCAGTCTCAGGAGACGCCGAAGAAGTCGCCCCACGCAATTTGCGCATTAGATTCATTTTTAGAAACGTAATCGATACTTTCACACTTTTAAACACATCTTAATTTTTTTTATTCATGTAGAAATAAACATTTTAATTAAATAATAATAAACATTGATTTTCATTTATATTTTACACAGTGGTATCACCATTTTGCACTGTTATTGGACAAATGTAACGTAAATTAAATACATGACTTATAAAGGGCAAACTAAAAATATTATGTAAATGACGATATTTTCTAAGTTTTTCTTTTGTAAATTGATTGATTATTTTCTGATACTTTCGTACGCCCACACTGCAAAGTGCTTGCCATAGATTATCAAGATATTTATCAAATATCAATCACTTTTGACGAAATGACAAATGAAATGCTCGTTGGTTTTACCGATTGACAGAACGCTTTATCATGTTGGTCGAATTCTTAAATGAATCCAGCCTTAATAAGCTGGCTTAGGTAGGTTATTATTTTATTGTAAAATATGAAGAAATTTTTGTTTATATAATATTTAAGTTTTTTAATAAATTAGGTAGTAATCTCGATCGTAATGAATATCGAGAATAAGTTATTCTGAATAACGACTGAAACTGACATTAGATGATATGTCAAAGTCAAATTTGTCAGTGTCATTTTGTTATTGACAATTTGTCATTCGTTTTGTGTTGCAGTTCGTTCGTGCTACAAAAATAGCATTTCCGTTTTATAAACGTAAATTCTTCGCACGCAGTCTTAATATCAAGATCCACCTTTCTTGAATTAAAATGCCGGAAAGTCAGAATCTTGTGCAGTGTTATAATCGTGGCTGCGGTCAACTTTTCGACCCCAACCAAAACGACAAAGGTTTGTTAGCGAAATTTCTAGACTTTTCCGTAGCCAGGTTCTTACAAGAAAGTCATCCTGCGATTAATTGCTGTTTATTTTCGTCATAGAATCTTTAAAACAGTAAATAATTGCTGAAAGTTGATAACAATATGTATTGTATAAAGTTTACTTTGATTTTCAATTTGCCCTGGTTTTTCAAGAATACAAAATCCTTGGTACAAAATTGCATGTGTATTTTTCAGATGAATGCCGTCATCATCCGGGTAGTCCAGTGTTTCATGATGCATATAAGGGTTGGTCATGTTGTAACAAGAAGAGTGTAGATTTTACAGAGTTTCTAAATATTAAAGGATGTACAGTGTCGAAGCATTCTAATGTGGTCAGTACCTCTAAATATTTACATAAATATTAATGTTAATTCATGAATTGATTTTGTATGTGTTTGCATTATATTGCTTATCCTTTATCCTAAATTTACAATCTTCATATTGTCTTATCAGAAACCTCCGGAACCAGAGAAAAAGGCTTTGGACAAAGATTTGGATAAAAAGGAAGTGATAGAAGTGAGAGCTCCAGTAGTTGGTCCACAACTGCCAAGACCTCCTTTTGACACACCCTTGGTTACACTGAAACCTACAGTCGCTGAGGCTCTGAAACAAGCTGTACAAAATACATCACAACCTACTGCTTCCACTGATGATGGGTATGTGAATAAACATTCCAATTAGGTTTATATATTATGTGAATAATTAGATTGTACAATTTACCCCAAATGTGTTATTCAATTCAAGATTATTGATGTAATAGTTATTCTGTTTTTAATATATTAATTTGACTGTTTTAATTTAATGTTTCCTTGGAAACATATAGGGTTAAATTTTTGATAATTGCAAATCATGGCATTTATTTTTGTCAATTATCCTTACTATCCTTACAAATATTATAAAATCGGAAAGTAAGTTTGTTCCGCTTTCATGCCGTAACTACTAAACTGATTGCTTGGAATTTTGCAGATGTAAAGTTAGAAGTCTGGATTAAATAATAGGGTACTTTTTATCCCGGAAAAAAATGATATTCCCGCGGGAAATTACGTACTAATTGGAAATCTCACACTTTAATCTATAGCGCTATCTTCACTTATTCAGTGCACTTTTCGACTCATTTATTTGCTGTTTAATAAGTCAACTAATTACTAATTGGTATCTATTTAGTAGTTACGCTATTTAGCGATAGATGGCACTGGGTGTTTTTAAAAACGTGATAACTTTGTGTTTTTTAAGTATTTTTCGCTTTTAAATTTTGGTTAGTTGGAGTCCTGGAAAAGCAAGGCTTTACTGCTACAGAACTTCTCATTCCCACGGAAAAATCTAAAAAGCGCGATATAACCGAATTCCACACTAGTGGAAAGCTATCCTATAGTTAAAAGCTGTAAAGCCTAAGCTAAAAGTTTACCTGTCTTAAACGGCAAAACGGAGGTACTAATTGACGTAATTTTTAACTGAAGATAGTTGAAGGGGTGGATAGCCACATAGGCTACTTTTTATCCTTTTGTGACGCGAGCGAAGCCGCGGGTTAAAGCTAGTTTATAAGGGAAATAGACTTTCACTGGTTTCTTCATCATGTTTACAACTATCTCAGTATTAATTTGCCCCTATCAATTTATTTTCACTTTTTCATTCGCAGAGTTGTAGCGATCGGCACAGCTTGCAAGAATGGAGGTTGTGGTGTCACTTATGACGGTCCACACACAAATGACAGCATGTGCACTTACCATCCTGGCTGTCCGGTCTTCCATGAAGGTTTGAAATTCTGGTCCTGCTGTCAAAAGAGAACTACAGACTTTAACACCTTCCTCAGTCAGCCTGGGTGTACTACTGGCACTCATAAATGGACTAAAGAGGTTTGTTTATTACTTTTATAAATGTATGACAGTTTTCTGTGGATTTAACCATGACTCAAAAAATTACAAAAATATTTTGTTTTAATAATATTCTTTATTAAATTAATTTTTACTTCTTTTTGCAGGGTACACCAGCTGGAACAGTCAAGTGTAGATGGGATTGGCATCAAACACCTGACTATGTTATTGTAAGTGTGTATGCCAAGAAATATGACCCAGTACTAAGTTTTGTCAAACTGAACCCTATTCGTCTAAATACAAAATTAGTATTCCGAGAGCAAGGTGATGCATCATTTGACTTAGATCTGGAGCTTAGAGGTGTAAGTATTTCTTATAAAAGCTATTTGTTTATTTGAGTCATGAAAATACTAGATATTTTAAACTTTTAATTTTATTATTTACAGGTTATTAGTGTGGAAAATAGCAGTGCATCAATGTTGTCAACAAAGATAGAGATCAAACTGAAAAAGGGTGAACCAGGTGCATGGAGTAAATTGGACTTCCCTCGCACAGAGCCAAAGAAAGTGGAGAAAAAACCACAAGATGTCCAACCTGCAGAAGATGACTATGAAGACTTGTCCACTGTTGAAGCAGTACAATCTATGGGGAAAGTCAATGTGTCTGGTTGATTAATTAGTTAATATCAATATAGTACATTTCTATTTGACTATATTCTTTTTTATCAAGCACAATGTTCTATGTGACATCTAGGTATTTAATTGTATATGAGTGCTCCCCTAGTAGATGTGCATTTATTTTCTGAATGAAATAAATTGTGCTTTTACTATTTTGTAATTGCTTTCATTTATATTCGTTAGAAATAAAACTACATAGAATAACTCCTTGATCAAATCAAAACGTATTTATATACAAATAAAAGAACATACCATGCTATTGTCTTTACAACATTTCATCAACACATTTTTAAATATTTTCTTTAATTTCATAGCGCATTAAATTTAAATACATCTTAGTCTATGTAAATACAATAAATTACTATAGAATAATAACATTTACAAAATTTATACAACATGACTAGGTTGACTTGACTAGATAAGATTCAAAAAGGTACATTATTATCTAATTCTTTCAGATTTAAATACTCTCGTTACACTTTATGTTATTAGAGGATAGACTTTTATATAAAACTAGCTGTTGCCCGCGACTTCGTCCGCGTAGATTAATGACTTCTGACAGAATTAATCAGAATCAATTCAGTGCTCGAGTAAGATTTACCTATTTTGAAATGATTTATCGTAGTTTCAATAAATAAATAATCCCGCAGGGATCTTACCAGTACAGTGCCCAATCACGTAAGGTTTGGGTAATAAAAACTATTCTATCGACTATTGTTGTACCGAATCTCTCTAAAATAAGTTCAGTGGTTAAGAGTTAGAGAGCCCTGGGGCATTGACGCATAGTTCCCGTTCCCGTGGGACATCTGTGATAAATACTATCAAACGTTACCCAGGTCCCAAATCATCGTTTTACCGAATGTAATTCTAAAAGATTCAATGATTCTACATTCAATGGCTAAGAAGATTTATACAAACTCTAATTCCCTATTTTATCCCTTTAGGCCTTTAGGGGTGGAATTTATCATATCCTTTAGATATATCCTAAGTAGATACCTATGTCATAGTAACTTTATGCATGCAAAGTCTTAGCCCAATCGGTTTAAAACTGGCAAAGTATCATACAAACTTTCACCCCCTATTTTACCCACCTTGGGGTGAGTATGTTCAAAAACCTTTCTAAAGGGACGTTTACGTCATAATATCCATCTGCACGCCGAATTTCAACCCGATCGGTGTAAAACTGACAAAGCTTCATACAAACGTTCATCCCCTACATTACCACATTGGAGGTGGAAATGATCATAAATCCTTACTTGGGGATGCCTACGTCATAACGTCTTCCTGCATGTCAAATTTCAATCCGATCGATTTAAAACTGACAAAGTCCCATACAAACTTTCATCCCCTATTTTACTCCCTTGGGGTGGAAATTATCAAAATCCTTTCAAAGCGGATGCTTACGTCATAACATCTATCTGCATGCCAAATTTCAACCTGATCGGTTTAAAACTGACAAAGGCTCATATAAACTTTCATCCCCTATTTTACCCACTTGGGGGTGGAAATTATCAAAATCCTTTCACAGCAGATACCTACGTCATAAACATCTATCTGCATGCCAAATTTCAACCCGATCGATTTAAAACTGACAATGTCTCATACAAACTTTCATCCCCTATTTTACCCACTTGGGGGTGGAAATTATCAAAATCCTTTCACAGCGGATGCCTACGTCATAACATCTATCTGCATGCCAAATTTCAACCCGATCGATTTAAAACTGACAATGTCTCATACAAACTTTCATCCCCTATTTTACCCCCTTGGGGGTGGAAATTATCAAAATCCTTTCAAAGTGGATGCTTACGTTATAACATCTATCTGCATGCCAAATTTCAACCCGATCGGTTTAAAACTGACAAAGTCTCATACAAACTTTCATCCCCTATTTTACCCCCATTGGGGGTGGAAATTATCAAAATCCTTTCACATCGGATGCTTACGTCATAACATCTATCTGCATGCCAAATTACAACCCGATCGGTTTAAAACTGACAAAGTCTCATACAAACTTTCATCCCCTATTTTACCCCCATTGGGGGTGGAAATTATCAAAATCCTTTCACATCGAATGCTTACGTCATAACATCTATCTGCATGCCAAATTACAACCCGATCGGTTTAAAACTGACAAAGTCTCATACAAAATTTCATCCCCTTTTTTACCCCCTTGGGGGTGGAAATTATCAAAATCCTTTCACAGCGGATGCTTATGTCATAACATCTATCTGCATGCCAAATTTCAACCCGATCAGTTAAAAACTGACAAAGTTTCATACAAACTTTCATCCCCTTTTTTACCCCCTTGGGGGTGGAAATTATCAAAATCCTTTCTTAGCGAATGCTTACGTCATAACATCTATCTGTATGCCAAATTATAGCCCAATCTGTCCAGCGGTTTGGGCTGTACGTTGATAGATCACTATGTCAGTCAGTCAGTCAGTCAATCACCTTTGAATTTTATATATATAGATTCTCTTCAGAAAATCTATTTAATTATTTTCTATGAACTTTTATTAGATGGTCTATAATAATAAATGCTACGAACTCTTATTTAAAACAATATTCATTGAAATTCGACTCAAAGTTCCAAATCGAACACTAACTGCTCTAACTGTTTAGAGTCTAAACTATGTCGACGAGCAAATACATTACGGTCATTGTGTTATAATTAAATAGTTTATTATCAGCTCGGCCAATCAATAATCAGCATTTTGCTCGTTAATTAGTACTATATTGCCAACTAATTTGTGTTGTATCATGCTGACAGTTGACAGAATCACTTCGTAGTGACATTTAATCATTATCTAATGAAACTTTGGATTTGGTAGTAATATTTAAATTTCAGAGCAGCGGCAAAAGTACATTTGCATGGAGCGCCCTCGCCTGGGGAGGACGAAAGGGACTGTCAGACTCTTACTGAGTAAAACCCACCCCTTTGTCCCGTCTCACACGTGGGTACGAGGGTGCGGAAGTCACATTCTTCGGCAGCAGCGGCAAAAGTACTATAGCAAATATACAAAAACAATATAGGTAGAAAGAGTACTTAAGTCACAGCATAAAATAGAATTTAAGTGCCTTTTCCTTCGCTCCAGTGTCCGGGAAGCCAGCAGCACTATTAAATATCATTAAGTAAGTTACTAAATTATTATGGCGAGGAACAATGTTCGCTAGTAGGTGGTGGGGGTGGATGGAATGCAGGCGCGGGCGCAGGCTGCATGCGGTACATGTCGTGCAGTAGTGTCGCCACCGACACGTCGCCCACCGTGTCGCGGAACAACAGCAGCTCTATGGAGCGCGCGCGCACTGCTCGTAGAGACGGGAGTAACAGGAGGAGGCGCCCGAATCTAAATGAAATAAAGTAAAGAACTAAATGTAAGGTTGATTGCAGGCTTATTTGAGAAACAAGTGTAGAATATACTAGATATTCTTTGAAAACGGTAGGGTTTGTAACGCCTTTGAATAATATCATAGCAAATTATTCAGTCCGTACATATGCTATAAAATGTAAGAAAAACGATAGGTATATAAATAATAGCTACTTCCGCGCGGTTTCACACGCTCTACTCAGCTCCTATTGGTCGTAGCGTGATATTTTATAGCCAATAGCCGTCCTCGATAAATGCGCTATCCAACACAAAAATAATTATTCAAATCAGACTTGTAGTTACGGAGATTAGCGCGTTCAAACTAACAAACAAAAAACAGACTTCCGTTTTATATAATAGTATAAGATAAGCTATTATCCGCGTCGTGTGTTATTCGCTGATACTTACCATCTGGATCCGTTCCCCAAAACTAGGTACCCTACCTAAATATTAAAGTACCTACTTAGCCACCTCCTTATTATATTTACCTGGTTGGTTGTCTGGTATATCGGGTCCGTACATAATCAGCCAGTATGCACTGAGCCTGGTCTTGTAACATCTCCACAGGCTGAGTCTCGATTAGTCCCGGTGTGTCTAGGCCCATAAATTAAATACATCAATTAATATTATGTTAGTCCGTAAATTAAAACACATAGGTACATAATTTGTACCTACAGCGTCGCAATGGATACTGAATAGCCTAAGTTGACAATACCCAGATATTGTCAACGCATATATTAAATATTTTAGCATACATATAGGCATTGTGTAGTACAATTATGTATTCTAGGTATAGTAAACGATGATATATCTAGAAAATGTATTGAAACTAACCTGGTGAGAAAAGAACAATAGCCTTCATACACCCACACTCGCTGCCATCGGGAGCTATTTGACGAAACCGACACAAGATCTCCTGAAACAAGAGAAACATTTCATTATTCGACATGTGAATGGCTTTGTTTAATTTATGATTATGACATCGAAACATTTTTTCAGCGTCACAAAGGCTATATTATCAAAAATTATAGTGTTTCCAAGTATCTATGAAGTAGGGAGGGAAATTTTATAGGTATCACTAAACTTTACCTACGATTAATTGCCATAGAAAGCCTAATACGAGAATAGAAGTAGAGAATGCAATCACTTCAAATTTTCCACGTTAAACATCTTTCAACTCACCTGTAATGTATTCAGTTCTAAGTCAGCCAATGGATCTGGCGGCAATCGAGCTCGTGCTGCTGGCGCTGCTAGCAATGGTGCCAGGTCCCATGGAGCTGACCACTGTGCCAGGTGCAGCAGGAACAGGTCCTTCCAAGCAGCTCGTAAGAGGACCAGTTGGTCTGAAGCTGCTAGAGCCTGGAAAGGCGCTAAGCACCTCACCCAACGCACCGCCATGAAGAGAAGACGGGCACTTGTTTCCTACGATTGACAATTTGAGTGGTACAAAATTTGAATTTAGTGTAAAATGAATTAACAAAATAACTTTTAACTGTCTTTTACTTTAATTGTATTAGGTAGTAGGTACCAAGACAGTTGCGTAACCATGCTTAGGTACAGGTATGTAAATTAGTGTTTACTGCTGTAGCAAGTGTTGTGTACAACAAAATACATAACACCAAAGTTTGTACATAAAGTAACGGTGCCAAACGTGCACACTGTGACATAACGGAACATAAGTCAAACGTCGATGACTTCAGCGGCGTAGCGCTACGGCGTAGCGCGTAGCGGGCGATGGGCGGAGTAAGTCAACTGAAGGCGATAAGTCACCTAGCGACCGCCCAATAGCGTCTCGCACCCGCCCCTTTAGTCAAAAAGCCACCTATCAAATGTCTATATGGTGCACACCCCTTGAAGGAAACCCAAAGTTGCAATAAAGTAAAAACGTCTTTATTCAAGTTTCGGATAAATGAAAAGTAATATCTTCAAAATAATTAAAGTAGTTTACCTGCAATAGCTCCCATGTCGGCGCAAGGGGTGCACCAAAAGCACTTGGTGGTGGTCGAAGCAAAGTTGGGTCGCCCTGTAATTGTAGCTGTTTTGCGCTCCACATCAATTCCTGTGTGAGAAATTAAGGTAAGTTAATTAAAATGTAAAGGTAACCAGAGCCTTCCTAAATGTAATACATCACAATAGCGATTGACTTGGAGTAGTTAGCGGGTCTTAATTTAAGAAAAATGCCTTTAATAGGGTTTGAATAGATTTCCTCACCTGGCATTTATCGGAGGACATGAGGATATGTAGTAAGCCTGGAGGTGGTGGGGCTAGGAACGGCTCTGGGACGAGTGGTAGAGGACTCGGAGCCCCCGCGCCCCCACCGGCGCCACTAGACCCCGCCGAGGAAGCCGTGCTCAAGGGGGCTGGCTCGCTCATACCACTGATATTGAACTGTTAGATGTGACAATCAGATTGGATTTATTAGACATTTTATCTAATGTTTCAAGTGCTTACATTGTTTAGCGGAACTAAACTATAATAAAATTATCTATCCAGTTATAGTAAGGTCTATCTACGCATGCATGTAGGTATTAAAAGTATGTTATGTTTCCAAAACTCAATCAATACACGATTTCCTGGTAGTGCTAACGTCTCTTATAGGACTTATCTCATATAATATTATCTAACTTGCAATATCATAAATTTCTTACTTGAAAATTGAAAGTTTGCGGCAATGGTGTGTATGGCGAAGGTGGTGACAGCTTGAGAGCGTGCGGCTTGTGTGCGTGGTTCATCGACGGTGGGCCCAGCGCGCCCATAGCGCCAGCCTGCAACTTCGGCTTACGAGGACCTCGTTCATGCTGCACCGCTGCGAGATATGTACCATTTGAGTATACAATCTTTTGTGTAATTTTCAGCGAGGATGATGCCTTTTTATAGACAAATATAAAAATTTGAAAAAGATAAAGATTCTATAGAAAACCAAGACCATACCATAATTTTCTAAAACATCTTATCTTCTCACTTAAAATCACCAACATCTATATGATTACCTGGTATTCAATACGAAAGAATATTGAACAAAAGTATTTGACTATTTTGACTACATGTAACTCGGTAGTTGTTTTACACGTGGGATTATAGAGCCATGAACCGCTTATTCTGGCGATCCCTCGGTAAGCTGGGATCGTCCGCGCCTCGCCTGCCGTCGTATAATGTGCAACTGAGGGACGTGCTCATAGGGCTCATACCGCATCGCGCCCTTTGACCGATCATGTGCTTATTATTTTGTTACGAATATTTTTATAGCATTCATTCTAAAACATTCATGCTAATTCTCTTATTCAGAGTCGTTGGTTTAGAAACGACCATTTAGGCTTAGGGTACTGAACTTAGGGTATCATTTATTGTCGGGATCTATTTGAATAAGACTTAAGTTTTGGTGGACCAAAAAATTACGGTTATTTAACTATAGGAAATAGGCATGTCAAAAGTAATTAAATCATTAAATACAACAAAAAATACATTCTTATCACGTTAACATAACTCATCCAAGTCAAAATCAAATCTGATGAAGAAGTTTAAAAAAAAATGTAAACCGAATTGTTTTAATTGTACGTCCAATGTGCACGGAGCCTGTGTAGGGATGACGTCACGCAATCAGCTTAACGAGGCTGAGTCCATGAGAATGCGGCTATTGTGCCCGCACATGTCGGCGCATACGCTGCGTTCCCGCGCCGCCACCGCTTCTAGTGTCAATGAAATAATGATGCAGTAGGTCAACTTTAAACAAATCGACTCTTAGTTTACCTTCAAAGAGTAGGTGTCTATCTTTAATAGTTTATACGAAAATGTTGTGATTAAATCATGTGTAAATGAATTAAGACAGTTATTACTTATAACACATATGTATTTAATTAAGTTTGTCTACGTTTTGTTTTGTCAGTGTAAGTATTAATAGATATATCTACTTTATTTATCGACTGCTGTAAGATTTTGGTTAAGACGACTTTTCGACAGACAGGTTAGATAATAAGTTTTAAGTATAAGTCCTCGTACGGGATAAACACGGGATAGTACTATTTGCGGATGATACTTCGTTATTATTTAAACTTAAACGTAGACAATTAGTCATTCATAATGTGAACAATGCTCTCTCGGAAGTAGTACGCTGGTTTAGTGCCAACAACCTATTACTAAATGGAACTAAAACTAAATGCATTAAATTTACAACACCAAATGTTGGACATGTTAAAACCAGCGTGCTCATTAAGGGTGAGCCCTGTAGATTCTGCTGTCTTTTTAGGTATAACCCTAGACGCTAAGCTCCAGTGGGCTCCACATATAGATAAGTTATCGAAAAGGCACAGTTCTGCAGCATATGCCGTTAAAAAAATTAGAAAGTTAACCGATGTAGATACAGCGCGATTAGTATACTTTAGTTATTTTCATAGTGTCATGTCATATGGTATTCTCCTATGGGGGAATGCTGCTGACATTCAATCTATCTTTGTTCTGCAGAAGAGGGCCATTCGATCAATTAATAATCTTAGTCCGAGGTACTCTCTCAGGGAACTATTTAAAGAAATTAATATAATGACTGTTGCCTCTCAATACATTTATGAAAATGTAGTATATGCTCATAAAAACAAAAATTTATTTAAAAAGCATAGTGATATACATAATATCAACACGAGAAATAATGACAAATATGTTGTTCCCACTACTAGACTAAAGAAAATAAGTGGTTCGTTTAGATGTCAGAGTCAGAGCTTTTACAATAAAATTCCCAGCCATATCCAAAATTTGAGTCTAAATAAATTTAAAAATGTCATTAAAGAAAAATTTTATAGTAAAGCTTTTTATAAAATTAAAGACTACCTAGATGATAGTCTGGCTTGGGAATACGCTGCTGTAACGTCCACACAGGTCATGTTGACATGTTTGTAACATATAGTTACATTTCTTGACATTGTTTTTCATATATTGTTCTAACTTGACATTTGCTTTTTCCTTTACAATTGTTAGTGCTAGGACCGTGCGAGACTTTGCCTCACCATTTCTTTTGTAATTACCCATATTCTGACAGTTTGAGTATTTGTGCGACCCACGCTAATGTTCTTTAGGTTGGTATTGTTCGTCGAATCAGTCAGCCTCACCTGTTAATTGAGCCGACTGTAAACCGACACATGCGTACTGCCTTCAGAACGGGTCCGCTCAAACTGTTGTGGTTCTTTCCTCAAAAGGCCACTACAGAAAGAACTTGCACGGTTCTCACACATAATCTATTATACATATTGTCTGGACTTTAAAAGAGACAGACCTCTGAGTTTGTTTCGGCATTTCTTCTCAGAGTAGTCAGTTAGGAAATGTCGACCTCATCGTTCGCTTGATAAAATTGACGTGTAAAAGTGCTGCCTTGTAGCCTATTTGCAGAAATAAATTCACTTGTTTCACTAAGTTTTTGGTATGCGCCTTCTGCGTTCTTCTGTGTAGTGACATTGTGTATGCGGCTTAGCAGACGATACAAATGCTGACGGACGCACTATTGGTATAGCAGGCTCCGAGTACGTAAGTGGGGACTTTAAATATTAAATGAAGATTCTAAAATGGCTTTATAAGGAATTAGTAACTCTATGTTCTCCTCTCTAATTCTACTTGGTACTTAGAAGTACCTAGTGTAAATTATTAATTATTTATAATCTTTATATATAAATTAAGGTTTTAGTTACCTACGTTATGTGTTCGAGTTATATCTAACTCGAACACATAACGTAGGTAACTCTTATCAGAGAGCTTTAGAAATGAAAAACACAAAAAAGGACACCTGTACCTATTTTCATTTAACGTATCCACATAATTTTCCATGAGGACGTTTACTGGAACTAAAGTTTTAAGTAAATGTATATACTATTAAAATAGTCAGTAAGTAATACTTACAAATTAAAACTAAATTTTGTTGAATAAGTATACTTAGATATAATTTTTGTTTTTCAATGGCTGAAACGCTCAAAAGTCTTTTAAACAAATATTACGGATAACTCACTGCACAAATACTACCTTGACATGCACAAAAATATTTCCAAAACACTAAAAATAAATATCTACCTACCTATATTTTAGCATTCATAAAACACATCGCGTGTAGTGCATTGTCAGAGCAACTGATGCAATGTTAACCTTTTGTTTATGGGGCGCATGTAATCCCAAATACAACACGTGCTTTTTTTCACGACGTCATTGGCTTCCCTCACACACATTACACACACGACAATGGACTTTATGACATCGCTATACGACACACATTCACTAATCTTCGATATTTAGGGTCGGTTAAGCCAAGGGGCTCAGTTTCCACTGTGACGCGGATAAGCGAGATTTTAATTAAATGAAGGCGAAATGTGTAACAAGTTTTACATTATCTGATGACTCCAGTGAAGTTTGCGGTTTAAAGATATTTTGATAACTATCTTTTTACTTTTGTGACGTTGATTCGTCGGCGTCGTAGCGGACGTAACGGCCGTAGCGGTGCTACGCGCTACGCGTCTACGACAGATGAAAGTAATAAAAGAAACTATGTACCTAAATTTTTACCAAATTTTATGTAACGAATAAATATGTATAAACATCATAATACGATGATATTTTAATTTCTGTCGACAAGTCACAAATTGGGGCCGACGGTTGGTGCAGTGACAATAGTTTTTGAGCTGTCATTTCCAGTAAAGCTATAAGTATTTTTCCAAAAGTATTTTTAAATACATAGATGATAGAGTAGATAGCAGAAAAAACTAATATTCATACCTTAGGTATTGCTAAAAAATAAAACATAAAATCTCAAGTTTAGGTTAAAAAGTAAATAAGTGTACTTGAGTCCAAAAAGTAAGTGAACATATCTTTAAAGTTAAAATATAAAGGTTTCAAAGAAGTTAAGTATCCACCGCTTAAGCTGATATAAAAGGCGCACAGTGAATCACATTGGCAACGTTTAAAAGGGAGATTTAACTTCAAACGTGTATCGACAAGCCCCTCGTTCACCGAATTGAAAGCAAACAAAACATGTTTTTCAAAAAGGTAGTTGGTACAAAAAGTATTTTTTATTTATTACCCGCAGGCTTTGGCGGGCCGACGCCAATTACATTCACTACGTTTTAATTTTGTGTTTTGTAAAATAACTCATGTTAATGGCGTTAAAATTGTGCAATTAGAACACGAGACAAAAGAGATACCTATCTTTGCCTATCTATGTCGCGGAGAACCTAACCTAACCGGGGGCTCCGGCTCAACGTGCAGGAGAAGGAACGGGGTGGTTTTTAGTCAGTAAGAGTCTGACACTCCTTTCCGCCTCACCCAGGTGGGAGCAGAAATTAGACGATTTTCCCCCCTTAAAAACAATCGTTGCCTCTTCATATTTGTATTGCAATACCTACGAACATATTACTGCATACATTGATTATTGTCCAAATATTCCTATGAACTAACATAAAAATTCGACAGAAATAATCTACACTATGCACATCACTATTATCTATACAAACTTAACTACATGCATAACATCGTTACCAAAAATCTCGAGTAAATTTTGCATACGAAACGCATACTCAATTTTAAGTCGCGCTCACTGCTAATTCTTTTGAAAAATGAAAGAGATAGCAAGATATTAAAGTACAATTTAAAATTGCCTTGCAGTATGCGGGTGAAAGTATTTGTATAAGTGGCGGTTGGAAATATTTGCTGATTACTTATTTGTAAGTAATATATCACAAGATACAAAAAATTAATTTCCGGGCGACCGAAACGAAAATTAAAACGATAAAGCTGCTTCAAACACTAAATGAAGATCATGTGAAAATTCAGCATCGTAGGTAACATTCAGTCATAGCTTTATTTATTTCAGTAGTTGATCCAGTAGTCCCATTAATTCTTACACGGTGGAGCAGACGGTGGCGGTGTGTCCTGCGTGGGCTGAGCACCGCCGTGTCTACAGGGATGTGATCGGCGATGGCGACCTCTCGCGTCCGGGCCTAGCGAAGCGCTGCCTCCTCGCAACCCAGCCATCGCGAAGGACACACCGGGCGTCGGGGATCGCGGGACGATCTCCGGCCACCCTAAGCGCGGGCCTGCGGACGGCGAGCATGGGTGGCTTCCCGTCCGACCAGAAACAGACCCGAGCGTACGGCGCGTCGCGTTCCGCGCGCGCCTCAAAGATCCATCAGACCACCACAGAGGACCACCAGCCCAATAGGACCGATGCCGATTCGGAGTCGCGGAGAACCTAACGGGTAACCGGGGCTCCGGCTCGACGTGCAGGAGAAGGAACGGGGTGGTTTTTAGTCAGTAAGAGTCTGACACTCCCTTCCGCCTCACCCAGGCGGGAGCAGTCATTCGATGATTTTCCCTCCTTAAAAAAAAATTGTCGTTACATCGTTCTTCCAAAACAATAGGTAAAGGATCAGATAATGTATCAATGAGACTCTATAAAAATTGTTTAAAAGAGTAACTATGGAGTTTCTTTGTTCGTTCTTCTCCATTCGTAACTACACTTTGAAACAAGCCCCTAGCTTCACTGACAAACAGCCCAACGGACAATAACATTTTTGACGTTTTAAAAGTGTGTAATCAAGGATTAATTGAAATAAATGCTTTGACTTTGACTATTAATTATAACACACTCAAATCAATCAAATCCTTCTTTGATCAAACTTGAAAAATAATCTTAACGAAAAAAGGGAAATCCATGTTGGAACTTTCTAAATGACCTATTTCCAAGCAAGAGTAGAGGTAACACCTATTCACCTATAGTTGCACTTATACGTGCAGCCATAAGGTGTAAAAGCATTTGTTGCGACTACTTGCGACCCCAACCCACACTGGGGGTAAGGGGTCGCGGGTAGGTTACCTATAAAGTACCTACTGAACGACGTTACTGCCCGTGTAAATGGAGTTCTGCGGTCGATAGCATAGTGATGTACCTTATATATGTCGATGTATTTAATATTATAAGGTGTATCGCTACTGCTATTGGTTATCTAGGGCGGCGATTTATTAGTGATGCTGAAGTGATTTTGCAAAGTTTTGGTTACAATTAACAATATGTTTTAGTGTATTTTAATTATATGGATTCGAATGACTCTGTTATAAACTTGATCGGTTCTACAGCGAACAAATATCTTCTGTAAAAACTGGAACGAGTGCAGCCTTACATTTTTTACTTATCAAAGAATTACACAAGTTGTCCCTTAAATACTTACTTTGTTCTGAGAAGAACACATAATGTTTTGCAAATTATCTACGATATGCCCACCTACCATTGATTAATTCTTAATTGTTGTATCAATGACTATACTATTACTAGGAATCGAATTTCTTCATCGATAATATTTGTAAACGACTTAGATTACAGCTGTACAACTAAGACCTAAATCCTTAAAGAAAAGTTGAATCTAGTTCCAGTATACCTCACAACATAAAACGTACAACATACCTTTTCTTTTGTTGTGTCATAAAACTTAGCCGTTACCTTATTTATCGATAGGTGAGCCCTACCCTGGTCGGGTAGACATGTACCCCGAGGAGGTGGCGTGGTGTGAGGCGTGATTAATGACCCAATAATCCCGGCCGCCCGCCTGCCTCATGAAAGCTTCACGAAGCCGAATTGGTGAGCGGTCAAAAGGTTTATTGACTGAACAGGCATAACCAAGACGCACTTACATAACTAACAAGTGTGTTAACCAAGCCATTAAGTACGGCTAACCTGGCCAAACTGAGGTTTTATCTAATGACCTCTTGGATAATTGCAGGTTCTCTTTAAAGGTTACTGACGCTCGTTGATCTTTTGTATGTAACTGAAAGTGTTGTTGAATTCACATAACATAACATAACATCACGCCTTTTATCCCCGAAGGGGTAGGCAGAGGTGCACATTATGCCACTGTACAATGTAACACCCACTTTTCACTATTTATGTTATGAGTCCCATGTAATAGGGGGTGAGCCTATTGCCATATACCGGGCACAATTCCAGACTTCGTGCTACTACTGAGAATTTTTTAAAAACCCAGTAATACTTTTGCCCGACCCGGGAATCGAACCCGAGACCCCTTGCCCGGCAGTCGCACTTGCGACCACTCGGCCAACGAGGCAGGCAGTTGTTGAATTCATATATTTAAATGATACAACTTTCTCATGTTATATACCTACATTGTGGTAATCACGTCGTAAATACTTGTAGACTTTATAAGGTACTATTTTTACAGTTTTCAGTAATATATTTTTAGGCTACACTAGCCACAATTGCAAAATCCATATCACTTATGCACTGAATCAGTTGAATGAAACAAAATTGTTTTACCCATAGGTAGTCCAATCGAGGCCTAATCTAAATCCTATACTAAATGATCACGTGGCTTTTCATTTCACAAGTGACATGTTCAGTTTAGTAAGATGTTCAGGTTCACATCAGGTGTTCACTTTCCAAGGTTCACCGCGTGATTCATTCAAGGAGCATGACTGGGCAGAAGTTACCGACTTGCCGCCAGGAGCCCGCCGCGCTCTACCATCATAATACCAACGCGGATCAAGATGTTAAACAACCTGTTTTTTGCATCATAGGCTTTACAAAATAGATTTATTGAAGAAGATGTGCCAAGCCAACGGTAAAGACATTAGGGAACGACTTTTTGCGAAGATGAAATATTTCGTAGGTACGTATGAGCCTTTAAGCTTCAAAAGCTTCTGTGAAATGATGTAGGCGTAATGTAAATAAGAAATCGAAGCATGTCATTAAAATGGTCAAATAACACTTTCATCAAAGTATGTACTTTTTTTATTGAGATTTTACATAAACTGTGTATTATAAATACATAACATAATATAACATCACGCCTTTTATCCCCGAAGGGGTAGACAGAGGTGTACATTACGGCACAATGCCACTGTACAATGTAACACCCACTTTTCACTATTTATGTTATGAGTCCCATGTAATAGGGGGTGAGCCTATTGCCATATACTGGGCACAATTCCAGACTCCGTGCTACTACTGAGATTTTTTGTAAAACCCTAGTAATACTTTGCCCGACCCGGGAATCGAACCCGAGACCCCTTGCCCGGCAGTCAAAATTGCAACCACTTGGCCAACGAGGCAGTATTATAAATACGTACTCAAGTATCCTGTTTGTTTTCCACAAACATTATTAGCGCTTCATAGCTGCGCATCAAAATCATCGCGTGGAAAATATCCTACGAGAGAACGACCCCGTGTCCCGACATTCGTTCCGACGTTAATTCCAGCCGCATTTGTTCCATTACATTTCCGACACAAAGTAGATACGCGTTTGCCGAATTGACTAGGTGGATGCGACCAGGCGAACGACGAACGAAGAGGATGGGGCGAGCGCGCCGACCGGCCCGACAGGGACAGAGTATCAAAAGTGAGAAAGATGTATTCAGAAGTGAAATAGTCTGCTGGCTGAGCACATCATCATTAACGAGCCAGAGAGGGCGGAGGGCAGCGAAGAGGCAGAGGGGGCGCGCCAGGTGGGCGATGTCCCACGCTCCCGCACACCTGCGCGCGAAATTGTTCCTTACCGCAAACGCCTCAGAGAACGTATCTGTTTAAAGCTAGCTGGCTATGAGTACCGACCTCAAGGAATATTTTCGAGTGCACCGACATAAATATGAGAAATATCCAGGTTTTTATTCACCTTCCACCCCGCGGGATCCGCTCCGGTCCCGGACAAACATCTCTTATAATAGATGTCCAACAATGTCGAGATGACAACGGGTTTTGCTTCTACCCACAGTACCCACACACCCTAGTTATACTTTTATTTCTACTATGACACCTGTCATTCTGTCAATGAGTGTATTGTGTGTACTGTGTGTCGAGTGAAAATAAAGGTAGAAAATAAAATCAGTTACAATTTCTTAACACACGACATACTTAATAAACCTACCTATTTTATTTCTTGTGTTAACCTATTTTCTTTGATTGCAAAGAAGGAAGAGAATCAAAAAAACATTAGGTTAAAAATAATAAATGGAATATTATAACTAAATGGTAAAGCAGAAACAAAATTCGTTGGTAGTAAGCGAAGAGAGCAACAAAATAGTATGTTCATAAAGTTGACGCAAAGTTACCGCTGCGGTTTTTGAACGTCGAGCCTGTTTCAGATCCGAGCAAGTTGGGAGTGCAGCGCATCGCTTTATTCACCACTATAAATAACTTTGTTTTGTACACCGTAAAGTTTAAAACAGATGAACTAAAACTTTTTCCATTATGCAAAATAACAGATAAAAGTAGGTAGGTAATATTTACAGCTGTTGTTCCAATTAAATAGATTATGAATTTATTAGAATTTCAGTAAATTACAATCAAATTAATCTAATAAATCTGGACAAACCAAAGTTAATTTAACTACAAAAACAATCATCAATAAACCCCGACTAATCCATTCGTGTTTAATGCAATTAACCCACCCACCATACAACGCGAAAATTAATTAAGAATCACGTAAACGTGAACAAAAAGTAACCCCAACTAAACCAGATGCAACAGATTATCCCATTAAACATTTTAGTTTTATTCGTTATGACAGTGCAATAATTTGTTCACACACAACATTAAAATGAAATTAGATGGGCGAGATTCACCCCGGGGGCGAGGTGAGGGTCGAATCACTTGATCTGTCAAAATATAGGCAGCAATATTTTAGTTGGTCGGGAGGATGGCAGACAAACACGGAAGCGGTGAATAAATCACATAATCGGATCGAAACCTACCGAGCCTTCATACTGGCCAGCCTTTGTGAAATACCGAATCAATACTACACTGAATACCTGGAAGAACATATGTATCATTCAGTTACCAATAATATTATTACAAGTTGTACATTCTATTCATGTTAAATTTCCATGAAATGAAATTTAAATTATTATGTTGATTCATAAGACCGTAATGATATGCATTTTATATGATAGGTAGTCTAAATATTTTTACATAAACCTAACTACTTACATAGGTACCTACCTAGTCTATAAATTAGAAGTATTTAATATCCAAGTAATGTTGACAATAATTCAACTATTTATAACCGGGTAACGTTTTAAAAATCGTCCATTAAAACATGTATCTGACACAATGCATCCAAATATAATTCTCATACAAATTACAACGGTTTATCTCCTTTCTAACCCTATAAAGTAACTTAAAATATAATTAAAGGTAATAAATATCCGCAAACACAAGTGAAGTAGCTATTATAGTACAATTGGCGACCCTTTGTGAGTCTCCCCTCGCGCTCGGGTGTGGTCACGCTGCACGCTGCACTGGGCGAGCGTGAACACGTGTTACTGATCCTTAACACTGCTCAAAAAGCACCGATCTACTCCATTTGATACGCTTCTGATGCCCCCACACGAAACATACGGTTTGTACATCAATAAATATTCATTTCGAGTGGAATATTAAGTGTGCAATAAAGCTTGACTGTTACGAATTACCTGATCGTTTATGATACATTGTAACGCTACAGTAAAACTATATCAAATATTTATGTAGGTACTCCTACAAAAGCTTAAAATAAGCAAAGATTTATATTAGAAAATTTGATTGAAATCAACATTTACTTAACGTTTCATGAGCGGGACCTTGTTAAACATTTGCAGAAAATACACGTAGCAAGGTTCATTTCAATTCGTTACGAACCATTTAAATTCTCTTTTTAACACAAAAGGACTTCAAAAAGGTAAGCTCGTCGTCGAATCAAAATCTAGCGCGCGAACCGTTAAATTAAAAATAAATATTGCGAAACGTCAGCATGTTACGGGTTGGGTTCTGAAATATATCCAGGGAAAAATCGAAAAACGTTAGGATGGCCGATGTCGGTTCACAGGGGTGGTTTGGGGTAAGGTGAATCTTTTTGTGAAGTGGAGAGAATTAATTTAACCCGCTGCGGGGTAACACGACATGGCGGTAATTGAAAAGTTTGCCCCTTGTAGCAGCCGACGCCGAAGGCGACGCGTCTTCACGACACTCAGGTTTTATAAAAGGCTTTTATTATAATTGATATTTTCGAATAAGTAGCTCTAATTTTTAAATACTGTTTAATTAATATTAAATTAATTGTAAGTAAGCAGTATTTGTGAGAACGTAGCAGTTATGAATTTCAATGAAGTATGATTGTTGAACATTTCATGAATTATTGCAATGATAGCCAGTTCACGATAAAGTGTTGAAAATTTATGATCGTGGAATGAATAGTAAATATTATTCCACTACATTATCGAATGTGAAAGAATATTAAAAAAGGAATAAATAAATAATTTTAAGATTGTTGGAATTTTCTATTGATGATAACTGATTAACTTTGAGAAAGGTTGTTCAATAAAAGCTTTCGATATCAACAATCCTTTAACTTTTTCATCGAGTATCAGAAGTACTCGTAACTTGAAGAAGCGAACGCCTGGCTTGCTCGCCCCTGAACGATTTTAAATTAATTTTATAAAGTTAAATTGGGGATTATGTTTATTTGATCACTTGACGGAGACTCTGACACTGTATTTTGTTTTCGATAAAACCTAAGCAATTTGTTATCTTAAAAAAGAATTTACTATAATTTTTATTCATCAAACCTTCATACCATGATTAAGAGGTATAACCAATGTAACTTCTAACACATTGAAGGAGGTTAAAAATAAAAGTAATCACTAACCGTAGTAAATATCAAAAATCAAAAACTATAAATAAAGAAATATACACGTCAGCAAAACGACATCAATACAAGGTTTGTGTATTTAATGATTTTACACCCACATCGTACCGGATTTGCGTATACATGTCTATTCGAGGACACAAAGGTAGCCGGGTGTGTTGACGCAATGGCTAACATCGATTCGGTCTGTTTGCCAACGATATTGAAGTTAGCTGATTGGCTCCCTGGCTGGTGGACTTGGCAAACTTAATGATTTACTTTTCACAGGAACGTGACCTTTTTGTATTAGCCATTCTGAAATTTTGATGGATTTGTGTATCACGTTTCCGTTACCTACACTTATTTTTGGAAAGTAGGTCACGGTTTATTAGTGGCTTTGATGACATTTTTTTATATACATTCTTTAAATTGAAAATATTGCTATTGATTGTTTACAATATTCCTGGTTGCGATACATAGTAATTAGGATTTGACTGACTGTAAAATACTATCTGCTTTCAAATGTAACATTCTATGTTTCCATGGACATAATACCTATACCTACAACGAATATAATACCTATACTTTATGAAAAAGGTTGATATATCATAATGTACATTCAAGATGTGTGTGATAAATAGTTTTATTTAAGAAAACTGTAAATAATATTTCTTTGCATTAAACATGGTTCATTAAACGTAAAACAAGATCCAGCTCAACACATTGTGTGAGCTGTGAACTGAAAGCCACGCAGGCACGCTGCTCCTGACTGATTAATGGAATTAATTCATTATTCTGTGGTTGCGGCCGGGAAGCGACGCAGTCGAACTCGAAACGAATGAATTCATAATGCCTTGTCTGCGATTGTTCACGGTTTCAAGTCGGTATTTGCGATAAACATGCCATCAACTATTTCTCCTTTTTAGTTCTTTTTTGGAATTAGTAGTGGGTTAGGATACAATCACATTCAACTATTAATTAGGGACTAAACCGAGATTAACGTTAGTTGTTAATGTAGAATCGCTATCTGATATAGACTCCAGGGTTCACTCTTTTAGAATATTTTTGATTGTCTAATAACACACATGTTTTTTTTTATTGCTAGGCATCGAGCATACGGATCACCTGATGGTAAGCGAACAGCGCCGCTCATGGAAACCCACAACACCAGAGGAGTCACAGGTGCGTTGCCGGCCATTGTGCACACACGTGGTCACTGAACAGATTATTATATTTATATTGGTTTTTGGGGCCTATTTTAATTCGTGATAAATAGGAATCAACCAAATGCAAGCCTGCAGTCACGTTTTGGAAGGATTTATAGTAGTACCTACACCGATTGTGGAATAAGTGGTATCTATGATACCACAGTACAAATTCTTGAATGTCTTGTGGCACCATTACTTTTATGAGTATTTTGTTACTGTGTTATGTTCCTACCGTAAGCATGTCAATTTCGTAGGGAAAAACAAAATTAAAAAATGTTTGACCATTACAAAGCAACTCGTAGCACAGTGCTACGGCTGCGTAGTCTTCATTTTGTAGCTCGTAGCATAAATTTTATTCAGTCCTTGCTTTTATCTAGATATTTTATTTAACTAGGTGAAGCATAAAGTGGTTAATTAGGTGACGAGCTATAGAGCTGAGTATCAGGTATGTTCGTATGTACTTAGATACGGCGGGTAAGTTTCGTGAGGGCGTATAATTACGCGAGCGAGTAAACATATAAAGGTAATCCGGGCCGCGGCGGCACAAAGTGATGCTCGTGAATAAATTAGCGACAGAGCACCTGCGGTACCACCGCACTCCCACTGCTACCTACTACAGGGCTATCTACTCCAACTGATTCGTTTTTTTAATATTTGTAAAATAAAGTATGTATAGTCTAACATTTTTCGTAAGTTGCCGTAAATTATATTATGCTTGTATGATCTGTATAGTCTTTCCATAAATTACTAGCGCTTTTTGAAGTTATTCATTTGGAAAAGTGAATGATTTTTTTTTTTAAAACGTTGCCTCTCTCTCGGATTATCTCCTGTGTCGTGGGTGCGTTTACAAACATACAAGTTCACATACACATGACACCCAGACCAGAAACAACAATTTGTGGATCACACAAAGTGTTGTTCCGTGCGGGAATCGAACCCGCGACACGTTGCACGGCAGCCGGTTGCCCAGCCACCGCACCAACCGTGCAGTCAAATATTCATGTAATAGTCCCAAAAAGATAAACAAAGTCATATGCAGTTGTAAATTAGCATCGATCGAATATATCTACTTAATCGAAACGTCATGTAAAATGGAGCTGAGTACATGACCTGTTATAGGAAAATGAGGCTAATTGTGGTGGACCAGATTTGAGTTTCGACAACCCTAAATCAGATTAGATGTATATCTATTTGTATATAAAGTAGGTACGTTCTAAAATGCTTCGTCACATGGCGAGAGGAGCCCGACTTGCGGGCGATATGGGACTCTATGAATATTCAATTTATTCACAAGATTTTACTTATAGAGAATTTAGATTAAGATCGAGTCATATATTATAAAGTAAACCAAAATATATTATCGTGGAATTAGAAACAGAATATGAATAAGTTAACAGGTTAATGATATTGGAGGACAAAACAATGTACGGTACTTCAGATATATTGTAGTGTCATAATCATAAAAAAAGAAGGAATGGTACCATGAAGGCTGGACACGGTCGCATTTGATGGTGTGTGTGTATGTTATGAGTTTATTATAAAATATGTCTCTTTTTAAACAGTGCATCTGTTAAATAATACTGACGTAGATATGATAATTTTTGTATTAAGTACTACAGCCCGTTAATTACAGTATTCATTATTTTTGAACTTTCAGCCATTGAGATGTTATATGATTAATGATAATATACGTAATTATAGTTGTTGCTAAAGTAGTAAGTAAAAACATACTTATGTACAGGTACAACACATACATTTACAATAACAGAAACCCATTAAAATACGCCATAAATAAAGAGGACAAAGGCTGACATCGCAACACCCGCCACAATATTGGGTTCATAGAGGTGACGTAATGACAGATAGGATCCGAAACTGCTGTGGAAATTGAACTGGCCGCCGGCAAACGCTATATTTCACTCAATATTTGAGCGAATGGACAGAGGACAAAACAACCTGCTGTGAGCCTGATGGACGGTATGCCACGTTATGTGCTGAATGATAGCGCGGATCTACGATAGCAAATAACATTCGGCCATTGTCGGTCTAACTATTGTTACGAGTTCACCGCAGTTCACACTAACAGTATGTTTCGATTTGCTTATAGTATATTGATCGGTTTTAAGCTCTTTACTTTCTGAACGCATTTTTCTTTTTACGCTCAATGCTACATGTGCTTATTGGAAAAGATGTTAGATACTGCTGTTGACGAACAGATTGACGAATAAAAACTTCTCAAAATAACCCAAGCCGTACTTAGTTTTCATGTACGCATTCGTAGATATTTTGTTTGATTTGAATTTTGCGATAAGAAACTATGACAAAAACGACTTTGAGTAGACATAATATCTAAAAAATGTCGTTAAGTATTATTTATTCAAGTCATGATGACTTTTGAACAAATATGTGAATCAATTATTAAACTGATAAGTTGCGTCATACAGAGATTTCACTTACCATCTTTGTTCATATTAGCTTGGAAGCACTTGGCGAGGCGACAGGCGCGGCACTGGTTCCTATGTGTCTTGTCAACTGGGCAGCGGCCCTTCATCTCACCCCCAGCCTTGCAAGTATACACCCGATTACGGTGGATGGACCGTTTGAAGAACCCAGAACAACCTACAAATAAATTTAAAGTTAGATATGTAGCTTAATGTTTTTTATATTGGAGACATCGCGTCTAATTCTTAATTACTTCTAAATTCGCAATCGAAACTAATGCTAAAGACCAGCGACACAATGAAGCATAAATCAATGCAAGCCAACTATCTTAGTTTTCGTTGTAAATCAGAAGATATCATTGGAGGAATAGAGAACAAATACTGAGTTTCCACGCCACTAGGTACTTAGTTTTCCACTGATGGTTATTCTGTGCATTAAGTTAAATAAATTTATGAAGATCCTCCGCTAAGTTATTCAAAATTACGCTTCTTAATAATCACTAAAGGCTCGTAACAGCTTCTTTGCACTGGTACTATTCAAGTTTTCATTGTATTTTTCTATCACACTAGCCTTATTCATTTTAGTATGAGAACACTAAACTGAAAAGATTTCCACATTAGATGCAAAGTTATTCACAATACTTACAACTTTAGAACAAATCAATAATTGCTAGATTGATGGATGTTTCTGTTTAAAATACACGCCTGTTGTTGTTAACTTACAAATTTTGGTTGCTTTTGTTTTACAACACTAATTTTGAGAGATAATATCTCAATAAATCCTTTTTAGCTCCTAACCAACCTACGCTAGTGTAAAACTAGTAAGAAAAATAGGCACCAGATACCATTTGAAATCTTTTTTTTTTAAATATTTTTCTTTTCATTGTTATCCGACATCTATTGGCATCCGACATTTTTTTGCAAAAATCGCCAGTTTTTCAAAAAAAATTAATGAAACATGAAATAATATTTTTATAAATGTGATTTTCTGAATTATTATGATTTTCTATTTATATTTATCATTTAACGCAACTTAATTATAATTTGGTTTATAAACCAAAGTAATAAAGTATTAGCCATTTTGGATGAAAAAATATTTTGGACGCCATTTGTGACGAAAGAAAAAAAAGTGGTTAATGGCATCCTGCAAATGCTTTCGTGGCCAGTTTTAGCTTATTGATAAGGCATAATCAAAAAGGTTTATCTAACACCTATGGGTTTTTTGATGTCATAAATTGTCATTATAACAATTACTTACATTTAAATAATTAGTATTAAAAAACTTTGATTATACAATGTCTAAATACAGAGCGTCACCATACAATAGCAACAAAAATGACGTTCCAAAATTTCTTGCATGTGTCCGTGTGGCTTGTGTTTTACACGGAGCAAAAATGATACTACGATAAAAATTCACCCATCAATTTTATGTCTCCCATAAATATTCGGTAACCATCTCTTTAAATTCGATTTGATTTTTTTTTATTGGACTCTTTGTTGATATTTATATTTTGTCTTATAAGGAATTTATTTTCCGTATGAAAAGAATAATGAAATATTCATATTAAGACATTTTTTACATTATTTGTATAAAACCAATTTATAAAATATTATTGCAGTTGCACCCTTTCCATCAAAACATATAACTTCGATCGATTACAATTTAAAAAAGAAGGATCGAAACCAAGCTTCTTTTTTAACTCGGTTAGAATAAATAGTATGTACATTACTGTCAAACACCGCGAGGACACCGGTGACCGCAACCTATTGTTCTTTAATTGTGTCTATAATGACGGAACTCAAAGGGTTAAAGCGTAGGTAAGTGTTAGTTCAATAAATAACAAAAATATTATTTTATTTTTAATTTAAATTGAGCAATTGAGCTTTTTTTGTAAATTTTTATCTCTTTATGAAACGCGTGTGAAGGGAATATTAAAAAATTAATTGGCCACACTGATAAAATATGGCGGCAATTAGTTAGGTCAAACACATAAATTTAATAATGTAATTTATATTTACTTAGCGATAGATAAGTGATATGTTAAGTACTTTTTAACCGTCATTTATAATTTTAGCACAATTTCATGGAGCAAGTCGTTATATTCTTTGAAGTGTACTTTTTTTGTTTACAATTATTTATTGACACAATTGGTACTACTTGGCGGGAAAATGCATTGCAGTGAACAGTTCACTGCAAATTTTTGGACCGATTTTCGTGAACTGACACTCCATCTAGACATTATCTGATCAAAGACTTTTGTATATGTATGATAATAGTTGGGAGTATTTTTGTCATTTTTTAAAATGCAATTACATAACTTCATTTATCTATGTACCTAAGTGCGTTTTGGCTAATCTAGATTTGTATACGCAATCTAGACCTAAAATTATATCTTCACGATTTGGTGAACGTGATTATTGCGTAGTAATAATAATATTATGTGCAGATTAAAACATCGATTAAAAGATAAAATAATACAAAACATACATTTTAGGTATGTACGTGTATAATGTGGCGGATAGACCTAGTTATAGGCAGAATAATTTAATGCCACATGAACACTTCAAGGTAAGTATAAGTAGTTACATAAGTTAGGTATTAAAATAAAATATGGACATTACATAATGATACATACAACGAATAATTCGTAGAAATTATATTTAATTTTGTAGGCAATTTATTGTAAGGTTTGTATCTCTTTTACTATTGGTCATATTTAATCTGTATTATAATAGTATTATAGCTTTATGATTGAATCATTGATTCGTTGTTTCCCGCGTAAATAATGTCCTTATGGAATTGTATATAGGTTATTCAAAATGGATTTTTTATTTGGCTACAAGATAAACTACTTATATTAAATCAAATTTCTGATTTCATATTGTTGAGCTACCTAAATTATCAATTTATCTACTAGTTTCATCATTGTTCTTTTAAAACATGAGTAATATTTATAATAAGTAGAATCCGTAGAATGTATGTCAAAACAAGGAAAAATAGACTAGAGAAGGGATTAGAAGATAATAATATGTCATAAAAATAACATGTCCACTCATCATTTTCCAAAAAAAAAATACTAATTATTTATTTATCCTTTAATCAGTTTATTATCAAGTTATCTGTATAATCTGCAATTAATGTCTGTAATTGTGTAATTGGAAGATAAATAAATGTACACATGTCGTGTAGTAAACACCAAACCAACTTTGATTATATGTCTAGATGGAATGTCAGTTCACGAAAAGCGTAACAAAAATTTGCAGTGAACTGTTCACTGCAATGCACTTTCACGTCAAGTAGTACCAATTGTGTCACCTAGACATCACTACGTGCAAGCACACTAGACACTTCAGTATTAAAAAAGGTCAAAATCATGCTGCTTGCACACTTAAATTCCTTAATTGCACACACAATAAAAGAGTTTTGCCTATAATTGGTAGAGGAGGATCTCTACTGCAAAACTCGTTTTTAGCGGTGGAAACCATGTTCTCGAGCTTCCGGGAACATTTATAAATTGGTTTTGTAGAAACAATGTTAAAAATGTCTTAATATAAATATTTCATAATTGTTTTCATATACAAAATAAATTAATGACAAAATATAACATCAACGCAGTGTCCAATAAAAAAATCAAATCAAATTGAAGGAGATGGTTACAATTTTTTTACTTTATTTCTAAATGGTCCATTACATGTACTCTAATATTTATAGGAGATTTGATGGGAGAATTTGATGGCAGAATTTTTGTCGTAGCTGGTATCATTTTGGGCCCGTGTAAACCACAAGCCGTACGCACACATGCAAGAAACTTTGACACGTCATTTTTGTTGCTATTGTATGGTGACGCTCTATCCAGACATATTCATATTCATAATCTAAGCAAAGAAATGGGTTTCTTACCGTCGCAGCTGTAGATGCCGTAATGCTTGCCAGAGCTCCTATCCCCGCAGACATTGCAAGGAATGTCAAGTAGACGATCACCTAGAACCAATTTAGGTACTAATTACAAACACGAATAATGAATATTTCACACAAAATTATGTATAGTGAATAGTGTGTACAATAGGGTTATCTACCCCGATTTCATCCTACTGGCAAATATTATAATGGTTCATTTGTATCAATAACGAACACAATATAAACAGAATTATATCTTTAATTTGGTGTAGGTAATTCATAGTTTAGGTAAGTTTATTAAGTTTTCAGTAACTAGATTTAAGCACACAACACGTAAATCTGATAGTTCGCATAAGCATTATTCACATAGGTAAACCTGAACCCACGAAGCTAGGTAATGAGAGAAGTGTTTATTTATGAACTGATACTTCTCCGACACCTCGGAGCTCCCCTTTCCCAAAATAGATTAGTCAGATTACACCAATCTCGCTAATAACGTTGGTGTTTTTGTTCCGTTTACAGAAGCATTTCCTCCCGTCCCCTTTTCCTTAACGCTTCTAAAGCCTACTGTCACACCGAACAGAAAAACTATCCTTTCTTTGAAAAGTGAGAGAATTCGTATAATATTTAGCTGAGGTAGTTAAATCTTTCGCAATGTTAATATTAGTTTATAGAGTATGTTAAACACACTATTTGCTAGTTTCATAATAATAAAAACATTTTATTGTCATGGAATATAAAGTTTATTGGCTAAACAGTATAGAACACACTATTTGCTAGTAGGCATATAGGCCTATAGGCCTTAAACCTTTTAGCCAATAAACCTTATATTCCATGACAATAAAATGTTTTTATTATTATGAATCTTACCTATTCATTTAGGATTAAATAGGTAGTCGACCTATCAAGGAAATGCTGTTAATAAATATTAATTTCCAAATGTAGTTATGATACTAAAAGAAAACGTCATTTATAAATAAGTATACGACGAAAACATTAGAAAGAAAGAAAGAAAGAAAGAAAGAAAAACCATTTATTTTGCTACGACACACAACAAAAATTTAGAAACACCGAAAAAAAGCCCATAGTGCGTCGTAGCGCAAAAGGCTGGACTACTACGCATTAGGTACTTATTTATGATTTAATACTTTTCGATTACTTTATTCGTTAATTACTTCTGAAATATTTCAATTTGGTGTTACAAGAGACCTCCAACTTAATGCCGTGAATCCTTTTCGCGGAAGGATCCTTTATTTTTTCGTTAAAACGGACTTAGACGACTTTACTGTTCGTCTTCCGAGCCTCCCGGGAAAGCCGCGAAGTGCCGTAATTATCCCCTTTTTTTGCGCACTTTGAAAAGTTCTTTGTGGATGGAAAATGATGGAGTTCAGCTGCGTAGTAGACAGAAACAAATTATTATGTAAAGAGTTAAACATTTTATTTCTTTTAACATTGTAATACTTTTAAAACGTTTATTAATTATTGTAGTAGTGGTAATCAATCAGATAGTACAGTTTGTTAAGCGTCGTATTTCTTAAGCTAAGACATTCCAGAATAGTGTGAGGTATCTACAGGTTACACATTACTTTATTATCAAAACATGACATAGTGATAAATTGATAAGTAGGTAATAGCAACAATCACGAATGTTTCTTATTATAACTGACTACTCCGTTGCCACTCAACTAGAAAAAAATGAGTCCATAATATTATGAAATACTTATTCACTGGCTTATTCTCTAGCTTCTTCTTATCCTTCCTGCCGAACCATTTACAAAACCAATTCAGCCAAATTATATTATCATCATCACGTCTTGAATCCTTTTCTTACGGTCTAAAATTGGTCGAACTTGATTAACCAGTATCTAGCTAGTGTGATAAAATGTTAAACATTTTATCGAAGCGGATGCGTTTATTCCCGAACCAAACAAAATCTTGGTTTATAGAATCACGCATAAAAATGTTCATAAACACTATACTAATAATCCGTTCAGTGATTTTCGCATGGACAAACAGTAATTCTCTCAAAGTTCCGTGTTAATAACAGACAGACATTAGATGAAAAGCTGCATATTCACGTATCTATTCGTGTGTGTCTACTGATGCGTGTAGTTCGGCGCAGTGAACTCTAAATAACGCGCGACAAATTACGATAGTCGTGTGAAACACCACACTTGCTAATGCCGATCAAATGAATACTTACTTAATCGTTGCCCTCGTGATATTTACGCGGATATAAGTAGATTATGTTCATGACTGATGTTTTTCTTTCGTTTTACAAGCTTTTGATATCAAAACTATGTATGTAATTTGTTAATGCTGAGGTTTGCCAGATACTTAATATGAATAGGGAGGTTACATAAATATTTCGTCCGTCGGCAACTTAAACATAAAGGCTTTTAGAAATTAAATTACAGTTATCTTGAATGATTTTATAAAAAAAACATAATGTTGCGAAAATACAATTTACTAGAGGATATTCATAAAACTTGATACGCACATAAAAGTGTTCTACAACATAAATAGCATTTTAAATTACCTACTTAGATTTTAAAATAACCTAGACCAACAATATAGGTATTTTCTACACAAAAAAATAATAGACAAATATTGTTGAAAAGTTACATAAACAGATTAAAAAAAAAATTGCCGTACGCCCGAATACTGAAAGGCTACTAAATTTTAAGTTGTAGGTACTTAAATTCTCTGTCATCTCTATCATCTCTGTCATTTTACAAAAAAATGAAATGACAAACCTATACATATTCAAGCACGACAATTGATTGCCGTTTGAGTATTTCAGCGTTATACTTATAGGCATTATTAAAATGACCTAAAAATGTCTTGCGTGGCATCATAATAAAATGAAGCATTTTAAAGTTATCCATCACATCATCAACAATACAAAACATTACAATTATTTACTTTTTGACAAAGACTAAGAAACACGAGTAAAATACTTAATTAAACTCAAACAACGGTAGTAAGTTAGGCGTTAAGTGATTAGATTAAGTTACATGCACCCTTTGTACGAGTTGGGTTGGGGGGACGGTCCAAGTTTCGGGTTCGTCCCTAAGTTACGTTTGTAAGGACGCGGGTTTCAATTCACTGATCTCCTAAGATCTTATTTGTGTGCTAACTACGAACAATGGACTTAACATACGATGTGTCTATGTAGATATTGTGTAGCGCTAAGCTTATTACTGGCGAAGTGTTTCAAACTATATCATTTATCAGATAGTGGAATGAATTGATTTGTTTTGTGGTGTTTGCTTGTGCTGTGTATGTTCTTACTATTTAATTTGATTATTGTACATTTATTTATTATTAAAAATTGTTATTTAAATTCTGCTCTATATTATTATAAAACATTTTTGTTTTTCTATGTAGGTATGTACCGATAAGTTTGTAAGGTTTTCACACAAAAAACTAGTGTATGGATTTTGATGAAATTTGGTACAGAGATAGATCATGGTCCGAAATAACATATGGGGCAATTTTTATCCCAGGAATGCGAACGAAGCTGCTGGCAGAAGCTATTAATTTATATGTATAGATAGATTATGAAAACAGATTTGCAAATGATTAAACAAAGAATCAACGCCCGAATATTGAAAAGCTACTCAACTTTAAGTAGCGCTTAAATATAGTTCTGTCACTACAAATTCTTTGCACGATATTTAACTATAACTTACTATACTTAAAATTGAGTAGCCTTTCAGACTTCGGGCGTTCGTTAGTATCCAAGTTCATATTAAAAAACACATATTAGGCATAAGCCAGATGACTATTATCGTAACCAAACTTCGATCTTCTTTCAACTTATTTATGTAAAGTTTTTTCTTTATCTGGAATATTCTTTAATTTTCGTCAATGCATTTATTTAATCAATTAATAAACAAGCACTTTTTAATTATACCTTAGTATTATCTATCAGCCGGCTTGTTAGCGAATCACTCTAGCTAAGTCTCATTCAAAATATTATAAATAAAAATTATAAATATCTTATGATATTTATTTATCATCATCATCAAAAGCCGTAAGACGTCCACAGCTGGACAAAGGCCTCTCCCTTACTCCTCCAAATAATATTTATTACATATTTAAAAACAATAGTTATAGTTTAACATCAAATATAAATTGTATAACGCCATAATATTATGGTTAAAGAGGAAGAATTTGTCTGAAACGAATAATGGCTTTTATAAAAAATCACACAACTTGAATAAAGATAAATTAACTTAATTTACGTCTTTGTATACCTAAATATAAATATATTTGGTAGTAAATGATATACAAAACGTGCTGCGACGGGTGTTCAGCTTAAGACAAAAAGTGTACGTAACTACTTATTAATTTCGTAACTTAAATATTTTTATCTACAATTCTTCTTAATTGAGATATCCTTTGTTAAAATTCTTCATAACCTTTGTTACAGATCTGTTGTAAGTAAATAAGAATTATGAACGGATATTATCCCGTTCATAAGTGTTAAAGAATGAAAATAGCAGAAACTTAGGAAGGAAACTCCTTTTTGTACTTATTTTTTATTTGTAAATTAAATATTTCGGCAGGCAGGCTTGTTACTATCTACCTGGACCAGTTCAATATACTGTAATCTCATTTTACATGTAGAGCATAAGTACAAATCTACTAAAGTATTCATTATTCTCGATAAGATAAAAGTATTTTAACCAATCAAGAAGCGTTTTCTTTCCAGTCACCAGCAGCTTGTAATTTTCTTAAATTTTCAGCTTAGGAATAGACAATAAATTACTTTACAACAGTATTTTGTATTCAAATATTTAAGCTAAAAGGCACCAACTGGTGAGAAACTCATATTTATTTTTGACGAGTAAAATATTGTTGCTGGTCAAACTATTCATTGTGTTCAAACTAACTGTAAAGTAACGATAACAAACAATGACAGATGACTTAGAAAAAAGTCAAATCAGCTGACCTGTTCCCATCCTACGGACTGCCACGTTTGGCGCCCGTTGTCGATCCCAGAAGGCAGACAGCTCGACAGTTGTCTTTGAAGCTCAGTTCAAATCAATCCACTAAGTTCAGGTAAATACATAATCTTTCACTAAGTTAACTATAGTTTTCTTTTTTTATGAATACACCAAAAATCACACTGTTAAACTTTAAAGTGTTCTCTCGCACAGACATTCATTACCCAGTGTAAAGTCAGTACATATGTACGAAAGTTTTAATGACTTCTGTAGGTGACTTCACCACCCAGTCGCGGCTTTCGGCAGACTGCTCCGATAATTGTGATCTTTGAAGCCGCTGCGGAGATCGCGAGTCACGTCATCCCCTGATTACATTGAGTCCCACCCCCTGAGCAGGACAACACCATACAGGAGGCACGGGAGCGAGCGAGATGGGTGTGATCCCATCTTGTGTCCCAGTCCACAGGCTACATTGTCAGGGCAGCGGTCGCTACGTATCTGACTGAATTACGTACGAACATAATGGTTGCATTACGGGATGAAGTATAAGGCGATTGTTTACGCTTCAGATTTTACTTTAAAAATAAATACTTTTAACACTTCAGAAGTCTATGACACAAACATGTAAATGCTTATCTATCATTTAAGAAAAAAGAACTAGCGTAGACTCAAGAAAATAATTTACAACGTTGATATCTTTCCTTTGCGCAATTTAAGCTCTAATTTTATTGTCACTGAGTAGGGTTTCCAAATGTTTATGATACAAAATAGAGATAAATATTGTAAGTAAGTACAATAAGACAAAAACACATAACAAACAAAAAGGTGTCGAAGAATGTTCTTTCAGAACTATCAGTATAGTAAACATTAAAATGTCAAGTTAGATCACGGGGTGAGCGAGGCAGCTTAATTGGCTGGGCGGCGGCGCGGGCCAATGGGAGCGCGTGTGGCGCACGAGGGGCGGGCCGTGCAGCTTTTGATGTGAACCGAGCTACGAAGCGAAGTCGCCACGTGAACCGTTGAATAGGACAAGGATGCTTGTCTAATGAACGATACTAACATCTAAGGTACACGTTGCCACGCTCGTACCGACACCGTCCTGTTTGACCGAACACTTTCTGTGTGTGCCACACACCTTACAAACTTTTGATGAAGTTTTCTTTCCGATGGTCTTATAAAAACTTTTAGTACTTAGTTTGTAATATATTTTTATTTTCTTTGCTATCTATGTGCACAGTGAGAAAAGATGCTGTGCAACTGTTTTGGTTAGAAATTGTTTTAATGACGTTTTACAAGAATCCCTACAAATAAACCTTCTTAAAATATTTTTCTTTCAGTAAATACCGCGATATCTATACATACCTCTATAATAAAATGGTAAGAAAGTCAAACTATACTGTACATTGAAAGTTATTTTAAAAGCATGATTAAGACGTGATCTACAATTAAGAAATAAAAACAGCATAACTAAATTCCAATTCAAATAGTTAACCAAAGTCTTTTGCAAACGATTGCACAATAAAAATATTATTGTTCTCGTTCCTATTTGCATCGCAGTACAATAGACTCAAGTATGTAAGTAGTACTTATTTCGCCACCCTCTACCCTGTGTACAGAACCCCCTATCTTATAGGTGAATCCCAGCGATTATGTGGAGTATGTTGTTTTAGCGCGGCCGTCGGCGTAATCCCGGCGACCGGGCGGCGACCGGCGACCGGCGACGGCAACCGGCCGCGACCCACGGCACGCGATCTCACTAAACGTTTGCGCCTTGTACCAGTAATCCGGGGATACGTGACCAGCTATTATGGCGTTACGGTTGTGTTTTCCCCTATTTTGTCGCATTTTCGTGCGTTTTTTTATTCAACTGTATGCATAATAATTTATATTATGTTATTGTTGTATTAGATTGGAATTGATTAGGTAACGATAGACTTTAAATAACTTTACCTTAAAAAATTCAGAAGACTAAAGTTTCTTAATAGAATAGAGTAGCTCTTGATAATTCAATAGCTATGTGAGAAGTGATAAGTAATAAAGTGCAAACTTCAATGACTGCACATCATCACAAGTTTTTCACAAGCTTCTAATAAAACTTTCTCACATTCCAATTCCCACGAGTCCCTCAATCATTTCACAATTATTGATTTAAAATTATTGTTTTTTCATAAACACTTAAGGTTCAAAAGTAGGTTACAAATCCTATGACGATTGTTAATTTTATAATAGAAAACATATGCGTTCGTGATAAAAATAATATGAAAGGGGTTGCCAACGCTACGACCACTTGAGGAGTTTAAAAAATTAATAATGTGCGCGTGACCATCCTTTTATTCGATGTTACCCCTTTTTAAATTTTACCCATAATGTAAACTTCATAAGTGTTTGTCGTTTTTTGATTTGCCTTTTTTAATTTTTTGCTATCTTGATATTGTTTCAAGGGCTATTTAAATACGAATTTACTTCCTATTAATTACAACGATATACCAATATATTGGAAGTACTTGATTTCGTTCTGTTCAGTTAAGGAATTTCAGGTTTTAAAAGTAAATGAATTAAACTAAAAATATGTCTGTCTATGTTATCCGATAAAAATCTCCATGAATATATCTAATTAGGTTCTTCTTAATCACAAGTATTAGCAGATTTTCGGTATTCTTAATAACAGCAAAGAGTTTGGCTAAGCTTTACTACTTTAATTATATCTACTACTATATCTAGCACGGTAATAGACTCATTCGAAAGAAAAATGGGGAAACTGTGTGGCGACAATATATTAAAAAGAGGGCTTGCTCACCCCTTTAAGAAAGATTTTACAATAAGTATCTACACCACTAATCTATACCCGTCACTCATGCGTGCGCTACCTAATCAGTCACACATTATTTACATAAATTCTGAGCAAGAGTTGATTATGAAATCCCCGCACTCCATTCGCCATTATGTCGCCGCTAAACGTAGATGATCTGTCAGTTGCAAAACGACAACTCATTCGACATCAAGACACTCTCACACTTCACTGAGCGTCATTAAGGAGGTTGCTGATGTACGAAAGGAATTTTGGATAGGCAATATGGTACATTTTTTTAGTACCTTAGTTTCGTGGAATCATTTGTGTCTTGTATTTAAACATAGAAGTTATTGAATCTTCCTGCCACTACATGTTACTAACCTAAAGTCTAGATATTAATTAACCCTTTGAGTACCGTCATTATAGACACAATTAAAGAACAATAGGTTGCGGTCACCGGTGTCTTCGCGGTATTTGACAGTTTAATACACACAGACACACACTAACAACTGTGTATGTGAACTTGTATGATTGTAAACGCCCCGACACTTAAGAAAATTCAAAATTGAAGCAACGTCCAAAAATTTAAGTTATATAATTGTTGTTTGCGCAGTTTTCCTTTTTCTATTATTTAATTATTTAATTGCGCATCAAAAGAGCCGGATCCCACGATACACAGGGATTCCTAGTGTTAGGTTTAGTGCTTGTATTCTTTTGTCAGTAATTCTCTGTTTTACAAAGATTTCTTTCTACGTATGTATATTGATATCATGCTATGCCAAAATTTACTACGTGAATAAAAGTTAATTGCTGTTTTGTGTTCGTATAAAATGCCTCACCTAACTGCCATATCCATATATTATTTGTACGTTTATTACGCGTCTGTGTGATGCTTTTAGCGATGCGATGGTACGCACCTGTGTTGGATGCCACTAATGCCAGTAGGTGGCGTGGTGGTGACAAATGAGCACTACCAGTAAAAATCGCGCCCGTTCCACAGTTTGCAGTATTTGGCTGAATTAATTCGTCTCACGATGTCTCTTAGAACGGCGTACTCTAATGACGTCTATAGAAGCGACCAGACTTGTCATATTGATCCTATTTTATCGCTCTAATTTTATAAGTTACTTATTAGCAGACATGTCTGCTAGGTAGAAAAATGTAAAGTAAAGATAAAAACAGGAATTCTAAAGAAATCTTAGATTTATATATGTAGAATACAAGCTAGATTTCTATTGTACATACATTCAAGACATACAAGAACTTGTTAAAACAAGAAGCAATAAAAAGTTGTACTGCGTAGTTCGGTTTACGGCGCGTCTATCGGCTGCTACGGCGTAGCGCGTTCGTAGCAGGCACTTAGCTGGTGGCCCCGGGCGCTCTGATTTATGTGCCGGCTACATCCAGTCGCGACAATTCATTTCAATTAACGCTCACTGCGCCCCTAGCGGTCCACCCTCATATAACGTTCATAATTATAAAACGTTACACCTCTATTCGTTGAGAACTTTGTGTATTTAAATTATTCCGTTATACTTACGTATAACGATATAACTAGTACTGTACTACGAAATTTACTAACAATAATATGACAAGTTCATCTAAATTCAAACCACAATATTTCAAATATGAGCAACAAGCAAAATGTTTCACATAAACGTATTTAACTTTCCATTGGCTCCCTCCGTCGTGATTTTCACAAAAATAAAAAAGACAAAGAAATAAAAATGATCAATCGTGCGCTAAATGGTTTACACAGTGAATCCCGATCATTGGTGAGAATTCATTTGTTCGCTAAAAGCGTGACAATTGCGAAATCCGTGGCAGAACGACGACGCGCGATGGTGCGCAAACAGAAAACGGCGGCGCGGCGGCTCGCGAAAAAGTCCTTTTAAAAATGTTGCGGCACGTACGGGTGGGAAGGCACCCATTACTCTGAAGTGGTGATTGTTGGTTTAAAGATTTAGCTGCAAACGAGGAAACAGAGCAGCGCTAAAGACTCGCAGAGTTATACCACTAGATGGTTTTATTAATATGGACAATTAATTATAACGCTGTGCATCTATAAAATTTTATCTTATGATCTGGTAAAATAAATGTAGGACCGTATCGTGCATCTATCAAAACTCGACCTACATAAATATTTTTCTTGATATATCTTATTTAAACAATAATCAAGGATTGATATTATCTCAATCACAAAAATAAAAGATTTTTATCAATAGGTACAGAACAAATTTAAAATCACTTTTTAGAACGTACCTGTTTTAAAAAGAGGTTATCACAATTTGAAATAATTTGTTTTGTTGACTGCATCGACGAGATAAATATTTTATTATCAGTGATCGTTTCTAGTGGACTGTATCGTTGAACCGCCTTTGTACCTAATTGCTTACTCACAATCTCTCCTAATACCGCATTTAGACATTGCGTGGCGACGAGGTAAGCTCACATCGCCCATTAATGTTTGTTCAAGCATTACAACAGTATAGTAAGCAGCATCATGAGATTATATAAAATCAAAAGGAACATAACGATTTACTCGTAATTTTCCCCTAATTTGTGCTAAGAATATCTCGAAGTTGAAAATTTGTTATGGCCTCTGCCATTAACCTATGATCAACATCGACCGAATTGGCTGCCAGAAATAGCATTTTGATAACCAAGACTTATCTCCATTTTTATTTTAACCCATTTTTGTCATCATACCACATACATCATATTATCGTTATGCGTACATTAGTGGGTACAGACCATAAGACTTCTCGAAACACGATATCAAAAGCTTTCTTAGAATCAACAAAATAACTAAACTTCCTCTAATAAGAAGATGTACCATCGTACCCATATTAACGACGTGTATTAAAAAAATAATCTACATCTACACTAATGGTACAAAGAGGAAAGATTTGATTTTTTGTTTGTTTCTCCTCTCATGGAATCTCCTCCGAAACTACCGGGCTGATTTAGAAAATTCTTTTACCGTTGGAATCCTACATTATCGATAATGAACATAGGCGAATAAGAAAAGAGGGAACATTATTAAGAGAAAAAAGAGGGAACCGTGTGAAGATTTCGATAATGTGACCGATATATGAAAATACTACCAAAAATCTCCTAATATTGCTTAAGCCTTTGACTGCTCATAGAAAACTGTTTTCAAGGACTGATAATACTATTTAGCTGCATCAGAATGCGAGATTTTAAAGAAAAAATACTAATTCAATTAACTGAATACATTTTATTCATGGACTAGCTTCTGCCCACGGTTTCGGTCACGCTCTTTTAAAGTATTGAGGGTAGGTTTACAAAAGATTAGAAAGAATTGGTGCCGAATGTTTTCCTGGTCACAAATAAGATAGTAATTTTAGGTTTCTTGAAAATTACGAAATGCTCCATACAAACTTTTTAAGCCCTGGTTTAGGGAAGTGATGGGTTAAAAAGAAACAAAATTTCACCTATGTATGCTACTTTCAATCCGTTTTATACTTTCTACTACCTCCACTCAATAAAAAAAATTACGTCAATTTGTAACAAAACAAATAGACGTAAACAAATTTATATTATTAAACTTTCTTTGTTATCTTATACTATTATATAGCGGAAGAGTTAGATTTTTTGTTTGGTTGTTTGAACGCACTAATCTCCGTAACTACAAGTCTGATTTGAAAAATTAATTTTGTGTTGGATAGCACATTTATTGAGAATGGCTATAGGCTATAAAACATCATGCTACGACCAATAGGAGCTGAGCAGAGCGTGTGAAACCGCGCGGAAGTAGCTAGTTTGACATATTTTTGACAAGTGAGTTTCATGCCAATGGATTATTGACAATTAAAGTATACAAAGAGGCTGAATACTAATTTTATGAACCACTGAACCTATTTGATTGAAGTTCGGTTCAACGAGAGTTTGGAACACTGGCACTGGAAAGGATATCTCACGGGACAGGAACTATGCGTTAAAATTCCGGGACTCTCTATTGCGTAAGCCACTGGACCTAACCTATTTGAATGCAATTAGGTACAACGATAGTTTGAGACTCGGAAAATGACGCCTGATAGTTTTCTTTCAAATAGAGTTTTAATTGCTGAAACCTCACGGGAATTGATACTATACGGGTAAAATCACTGTGGGATTATTATTTTTTTAAAATCACGAAAATAATCAACATTTCACGTTAAATATAACTAAATTGATTCTGATGATATTTGTTACATAGCGTTGCAATTAATCTTGGAGAATACTATTTAAAAAAATCTAAATTTTCCAGAAATTATTATTACACGCGGACGAAGTCGCGAGGAACAGCTAGTATGTATATAAAACTCTGTTAAAGTTATTATTTCGTATGAAATTAATTTCCATGAAAGTCTGATGAAAGATCTTGCTATGAAAAGATGATTAACTAGAACTTAATTACATAACATCACGCCACTTACCACCGAAGGGGTAGGCAAACATGCTCATTATGGCACTTAACTTTTGACGATACTTAGTTTTTGACGATTGTCAAAAACTATTCTGTTTTGCGAATATAAAAAGTAATATATTTTCTCGTAAATATACTGGTAACTAGGACTAAAACTTTCTGAGGGTGTTTGCAGAAAGGTTAGAAGGGCCTACAATAGATAGATTTATCAAGCTGCATGTCAGACGTGGAGCTTGATAATGCTTCTAATAATAATCTGTTCTGTATTTGTATTTGTGTATGTATTATTTTGTTATTGTATTTTTGTACTCGTGTGTTACTACTAACATAGTTTTTTAAGTTTGTACTGTTTACTAACACTCTATGGGCCGTCGACGCCTGAAAATAAAAGATTTTTATTTTTTTTATTTTATTTTATTTAAAATCGGTCAAAGCAATATTGATAGATTTTCGATACTCTATAAGATGCATTAGAAGAAATATTTATTATTAGTATTAACGCTATTTTGAGAGACTAAAATTATAATTTATAGTACTTATAAAAGTCTTGTAGATCTTGTGTAGTCTCCCGTAAGCACTTATGGCTTACGGGCCCTTAGTTTCTTACAATCTTGTAAAAGGGATAATACTATCTGAATATGGTTCATAATCTAAAATACCCAATGATAAAATAATAAGCAAAGAAATTGTTTTTATGCTTCAATTTTATTAAAACAGTTTTGGTAACATTTCTGTTTACAATAAAATAACTTAAACTTACAAGTTTAATTATTGTCTAACAAAATTAATAGATCTATGCGCTATACTACACTTATAATATCAGTTCCTAAGAAATACACATTTGAACAAAACATAATATTTACAACAAATATGAGTTAAACCTATATATATTCTCAGTCAAGTTATCTAGCAGTAACTTTAAGATATTCAGTACCATCTTCAGCTGTATAATCAGCAGGGATGTTAGCTAAGTTATCAATAATTTTCTCGTAAAGGTCGATTCCGTCCAGGAAGGTATCCATGGCGAGCCTTTCGTTGACTGCATGCAGTAGAAGTTCTGTGTTAGGCATAGGAGAGAGACCTAAAGCTGGGTAACCAGCGTTTCTGACGTGCCGAGCATCCGTGGAGCCAGGAGGTACTGTGGCCAACAATTGTACGCCGCTGTTGAGGAAACAAAGACTTGGTTAAAACGAATGCAAATTTAAGAAATTGGATTAAGGATTATTGAGTTTCAAAAGTCATAAAGGGATTAAGTACTAACGATAGCGTTTTAAGCTTATATTAGTTAAAAACAACTTACAGTTCTTCTGCTGCACTGGTTACAGCATTCCAGTAGGGGTTTGATGCATTCACGATGGTAGCTGGAGACTGTGGGTTCTTCAAAATGTATGAGAATGTTATGTTGGATCCTGACTCCGCAATCATCTGACGAATCTGGCAAAATAAAAAGAAATAAGTTGAAGTCATCATCAACCGAGCTTGAGGATTAAATATTCTGTAGTATCTAAGACAAATATTTCTCTGCCCAAAGCATTTTGACTTACCTTTGCATCCATTTGTTCCTCGTTAACAGTTGTACCCAAACGTATGTCAATGGTGAGACTGATGAGGCTCGGAATCACATTGTTGGCTGTTCCACCCTGATTGGAAAGGAAAAACATAGTTCATATGAAAATTTTATTACAGCAACGCTTTTATGTCTTAACGCCTTAACTAATTGAAATATTTTCGATTAGGAATAAGATAGACGAATAGAGGATAGAGAACGAGTTTTATGCAAATTTATACTTATTTCATCATAATCATCGACCGCCTATAAGTGCCCACTACTCAGCAAAGGCCTCTTCTCACTTATTTTTTACTACCTAAATATTATGTATTATACTCACATTAATTTTGTTAATATTGACAGAAGTGTAACCGCCAGCGTCATTAGGGGGTGCAACTTTAGCTAACTCATACTGCTCATCTCTGAATTCAAAGAATTTGTTCATCACGTTGCGGCACTGGAAAAGAAGGATTGTTTTAATATAAAGCGTTTACACATTAAGTATTTGTTTTAGTGTAAAGTAATGAATAAGTAATTTGTATTTGTTTAATGAGTAAGTATTTCTTTATTGTCTTTTAGTGTCGTTAAAAGAAACTTGTTATTGGTATAACAGTACTATTTCCAATAATAAATTGACCTACATAAACATGTACTTGGTTAGTATTTTTATTACCTTTCCAGTAGCAGTTTCGTTCGTGGCCGGGAAAGTGGATCCGTGTGCAGATACGCCGTGACAGTCAACCTTAATTTCTGCAACAAAATATTTAAAATTATTGTAGGAATTATTCAAGGTTTTTTCTCCTTAATGTTGTGATTCTTTCCCTGAATATCATCTGGTATTTATTGGAAAAACTTGGATGCATGGCTTCCATGCTAGACTATTGCGTTTACCTTTACAGATAGTGCTTATAATAGTACGTAATGAACCCAGTGACCGACGGCAAGTTTGTTTAAAACCAAAACTTCCTAATCACTATCGATATCCGACTCATTAGTAATTTTGGAAAAATTTTACAAAAGGAACAACATTATTATTAATACATCTGTTTCAACAAAATATTGTAGACTACAGAATGACGACTGCCAAATTGTCAATATTTTTACAGAAGGCCGGTCCAAATTCCATATTACTGTCTTGTGTCTTGTAGTTTCAAAATTATTCATGGATATGGTTTATTAAATACACGTGTGTCTCATTCATCGTCACAAAAACCATGAAAAACATCATCAGTGTGAAAATGTAAAATGTGAAATATTTGCAAGGTTTGCATAAATAGCTTTAGCTCAGTTCCATTAATTTATAAGTATTGTACGATTAGAGTTTTGCTGTTTCAGAGTTCATTTATAAAACAGGTTGAACTTATCGAACTGGACAGTTTTACCTAACGGCAGAGCAGATGGATGATACCATGTTTAAGTGCTAGTATTAAATTATACTTACGCCACACAACTTTGTCTTGATAGAAGACTGCAATGACAGGCAATGGGAAAGAGGTACCTTCATCTAATTCTATTCCCACATTCATTGCTGCGAATTCTTCACTCTCGAGGAAAGGAATCATACCAGCTTCAGCACCGACTTCCTCGTCTAAATGAATAAAAGAAAATACATTTGGTAAATGCGTTTTTAATAAAATTATTTTAAGAACACTGTATATCCATTGAACTTTTAAACTAAATGTCTGAAATACCTAAACGATACGTAAAGTTGCAATTATCTATTTTATAAATCTGTGTGCCAGGTGGCAAGTTTTAGCTTACACATGGCAAACAAATCCGGATATACCAAGTTGTTGTGTAATATTTAATCCGGTGATAGTAAAAGTATGATAAATAATCAAGCGATACAAACACAGACTATAATTAAATCACGTTTAATGATAAAACAATTAAGTGAGTCAATAAGTAAGGATAGTCTAGAGATAGTGTTTGATCTAGTGCCAATCTGTGTTTGACACAGATAACATATTTGATGACTGTATAATTCCATTATCGGCGGGTTTTTTAAATGTATAGTAAAATTAATTACTGATTTAAAAGATAATTGCTTATAATGATTCATAGGAAATCCGTTAAAAGTCCCTAAAGTTTTAAGATTACTGTGTACTCTAAGCACGTGTCTCGTACATGCGTAGTGCATAGTACAATATGATGTTATATAACAACTGTGCATTTCTTCTGAATTGTTGTGACCTTTTGTAAAATTAGTTTAATTATATTGATGTGTATAATAATTACAGAAACTAGATTTGGTAATACTCAATGCGAAACAATTGTACAGTAAGAAATAATACATAAGATTTTTTACGAAAAATGAGCTTCATGTGAAAGCTAACAAAAAATCATGAATAACTTACCAGGCATAAGAGTCATGTACACGTCTCTGAGTAGCGTGACATTATTTTCCTTCAGTCTGCGTAAAGCTGTGTAGTACTGTATCGACACGGATTTCATGTCTTGTGTCCCCCGGCCGTACATGACATTGTTCTCGTCTATGTGGCCAGAGAACGGGTCGTAAGTCCATCCGTCCTGTAAAGAAGCCAAAAGTTTTATACCTACATAGCAATGTGTTATTTTAATAGCTAGAGTATGTTTCGATGTTATCGACTATCAGTCTATATACTGGTGAAAATTCTGAAAATTCACCCTATGACAAGTGGAATAAAAACTTGTAATTAATGAGACATTACATTCATGGAAGCCTACGATCATATAACAGTATCATTTTATTTTTTTGCTAAGTTACATGTAGTCACGTCTAGATGTCCTGCTTTTCAGCCGTGGTCTTATCCTACGATCTTGCATATACTGATCATTTCTTTAATCACCATATTTATCCTACATCGTTATTGAATAGCGGTCGATGGATGCATTGTAGTCCGACGATGCCTGATTAGAGCTGTGCTAAGGTCGTACAAAAATGAAATTACGGTCAGTTTAGATGCTAATCAACTTTTATCATATTCTATCTAGGTAAATAGGTATTTCTGAGAGCTGAGTTGCTATACTAATATTAAGGTAATTTTTAGTGATTTCTTATTTAAAGTTAGGTACCAACTCACATTTATGGAGAGTAAATTATATATTCCCGGCCAAGGGGTCTTCGACGAAAGGGATGATCACTAGATCCTTGTTGTAATATTCAAAATATAATGCAATATATAAGTGAATAACTATATTACTTATATCTATCGCCATATACCTATCAAACATATCTACATCAAAAGCTAATCTGATAGGCATAATAATGTAGTATAATTTACTGCTTACCTAACAAACATCGGTACAATATTCTACGTGTAGATAAATGGGATACCTAACAGCATAAATTGCTTTTGTAACGAATAAATTTTTATGGACCTAAGCGATTCGATAAAACTCTTTTAGTACTTTTCCTTTTGACCTAAAAGTCGACCAGTGCCTCATAAATAATTAATATTAGATATTTTCTTCTTGGAAACAAAATGGTATAGTATTTTTAAGTAGACTTATACTACTGGACAGATTTTTATGTCTTTTATTTTTTGATATGAATGAAGCTAACTTATTTTCCGATATGCAGAATTTGACGGATAGATTCTTAACTTGTATGTTTGTAAACTAAACATTGACCGTAGTATTGGCAGCGTTCTATAGTTTGGAAATTACCATGGGGAAAAAGCTGGAAGGGTGTTACCTACTTACGACTGTTTATCAGTGTTTGTATGAATTATATTTACCTCAAGTGCAGCGGGTACCACATCCATGTGTGAGTTCAGCATTATGCTGTGTTGGCTGCTGTCGGCTCCTGCCCATTTCAGCACAACAATGGGGAAACCTTCCACTATCTCGTAGACATTGATGGGCACGTCGGCTAATACGGCTAATTTTCTCCAGAATTCCACTGCCTCCGCTGAAAGAAGATGATATCTTGATATTGATGGTTACGGAATTTTTATATGGCAGTTATATTACAAGTGAAAATAAAAGTAAGACAGAAATAGTTATAACAAAGCTGATGAAATTATGTATTAGTATTTCTCAAGCAAAGTAAATTAAAACTCATGTGTAGCAATGACGTTAAAGATGATTTTGCAAAAAATACTTTGTTCAGTTAGAATGATCTATGAAGTAACTCACATAAGTCATTGTAAGTAGTTGTGTTGATCTGTATGTAAGCTTGGAGCAGTTCCACTGGACTGCTGTTGGAGTAGTCAGCTGTATCGCAGGCAGCCAAGCTGACTCGCAGCTGCAGCACCGCTAGGACTATGAAGGCTATTCTATTCATTTTTATTCTGTCAAAGAAAATATTCCAATTAGATGTTGTATGTGATTATCAAACAAATCATGATTATGATTCATGGTGAAGTTAAAACTATAGGCTATAATACCACTAAATAATGATCCTACTTTCCCGATGCCATGTTTATGTGTGATGTGTATGTTTGAAAACGTACCCATAGGTAGGGCGAAGATATACTAGGGTGGGGCAATAGTTGTGTCAAAAAGAGAAAATTAAACTATTGAAAGAAAAACTAAATAGAAAATTAACTGGAAAAATGGGTTAGTAATGTCCGAAAAGCTGACGATATTTTTTAAACTTTCTAAACAAATAGACTAATTATTATGAACGCCAAAAAACAATGCTTTTTAAATAATATTACCTAGTAGGAACCAAAACAAAAATAGTGCATAATCACTGTTTAGAAGTCGTACCCCATCTAACTATTATATACCGACATTAGTTTTTATTTAAATTAATTTCGTATTTATTTTTAAAATTACTTTATTTTATATTTTTAAAATGTCAGTCGTACAGTATGAGCTACTTACCGAACCGACAGTAGACTGTTGTAGAAGCCATTATCACTCGGGTATTTATTGCGAATTTGGCGAATCGCTACACTGCTAGGAGGGATCAATTCGACAACTAATAAAATACATTAAAAGATAAGAAAAAGACAACAACAAATGTAAAGTAACCGAATTAATATATATTTTTAAGTAGATAAAAATGTTTATTTATTTTACCTATTAATAATTTATTACATTGCACTTGCATTTGCAATCCTAGAACGCATACTTATATGAAATTAAAAAAGAGTAACGAATGGAGTTTCTTGCTCGTTCTTCTCCATTCGAATCTACAATTTGGAATGAGCATCTAGCTTCACTGACGGACTGTCTGACAGACTATTATTTGTTTTGTATTTGCTGACGTTTCAAAAGTACCAAATTCTGGTTTAATTCAAATAAATGCTTTTGAATCTGAGTTTATAATGTTATTATTACAGTTCCAAAGTACCAAAAACCAACCGTGAAATGATAACAACAAAATAATATTATATTATTATGATACATTAAACGCATTTTACGCAATTTTGACCCAATTGATTCTGTTGGTATGCCGATTAGCTTCATGTCAAGCGCCATTATTATTTGTCGCATGAAAGTTCATAATTCGAATGCACGTACATACACATGAAAATATATTTTAAGCTGTGAGTAAATAAATAATGTTAATGTATCTGTGTTAGGTATTATGGGTGCTTATTAAATGAGAATGCGAGTGCGTTAAATGAGAATGTTGATCAAAATAAATAAGTTTAAGGTAACATAGAACCTAATTAGCTATTTTAGGGACAAAGGGTAAAAAGAAGATTGAAACATGATGGAATAGATTCTTAGCATAATAGGTACAGTGGGTATAAAGTATGAATATTAACTTTAAAAGCAGACTTTCTAGGATTATTTAGACACCAATGACATTTGGTGCAGAAAAACAATAGGAGGAAATCTGGACTTAAAATATCCCATTATAAGTTTATCCCAATCGATATTGAGCAAGCGAGAGTTTAGGTAATACTCATCCTTCTTCGTCTGAGAGGCCTTTATTCAGCAGTGGATACTTAGAGACTGTTGATGATGATGATGATGATTTAAAGCAGATGGTGAGACCTTTAGTTGTAGTAGTAGTAGTAGTAGATAAAATACTAGAAAAGTTCACATATAAATATATATCTATAGATATATATAAAAATATAACTTAAAACATAACTTGAGAATGGCTGGACCGATTTGGCTGTTTTTTTTCTTGTGTTTGTTATCGTCCTTCTTATGGGAATCTCTTATGAAAATCTTATAAGAAGCCGAGAAAACGGGATTGCGCGTACGAAGTCGCGGGAGAAGCTAGTAAACAATAAATAACATATTTATAATACTTATCATTATAATAATATAAATATTTTAAATAAATTATCCGAAACCTTACCTTCGATGAATCATAACATACTAATTACTATAAATAAGTGACTAATTAATATTTTTGAGATAAAAAATATGTGTAATGCAGATTAAAATGTTTAAAGATCAGATCAGATTCATTAGGTAATAGGTACGTTTTACTACGCATTGTTTTGACAGTTTAAGTACCCATGAAAGTAAGAAAAGGCGTAGTTATTTTTCGATTGCAATGAACTTCATGTTACAGTTTTCCAGAGACGTATCGGCGACGTCGACAATGCATTACCTTTGTTTGTATTTAAATTTTACCGACATCAAAATAAAGTAGGTTTTCAGTTTCACCTGTATGTATGAATATATATATGTATGTGTGTATGTATGTATGTTTGTTGGTGCGCGATTATCTCGCGATTGGCTGAACCGATTTTGATACAGTTTTCGGAAAACACTTTAAAAAGAGGGAGTTGAAGTCGGTATAATTAAGCATAGTTTATAAAACTATTATTTTATTGTTACTATGACTGGAATATCATGCTATCGTGGTATATTAATTGCCAACACAATGTTTCTATTTCAATACAAAGTCGTATTCATCGATTGCGATTCCAAACATTCTATCTAATGCGTTTCGAATTATTATTTTGGTGTTATTCATCGATCAATCAAATTTAGAGGTCAGCAGCAGGTGCCTATAGTTTTATCTAGACTAAATTACATTTATCATCTATCATCATCATAGGTACAAATATTAAGGAGTTAAGGAGATTGCTTTTGTTTTTATTTGTGCGTGCTATCTCTTAAGTTTGATTTTGATTATTTCCATTATTATAAAAACTACTCATTTTCGGTACTTTCCCACATATCTGTCACCCACTTACATAATATTCCCAGACACAAAATACCTATATACACTACGGAATCACGACGCGATTATCATATCGCCGCGGTACTGAATGGAGTTTTATTTTCAAAACTCACGACTCTGTGGTACGCAGATGCCGCGGTTATGATTATCGTCCGCAAACTTGGCGGTTGATTATCGCAAGACGGGTGGTTAAATCAGTTTAGTTTCAGACCGACCCTAAAATTGCTAACTGTAGAGCACGCGGATGCAACCCGCCGCGGTTGCGAAACCGGTGCAGCGGGAGCCGCAAACAATCGCAAATGCCGCGCGGGTAAAACGCGCCGTGAAATTATTTTAGCAACCGCGTGCGCGGAAGAAAATCGCTTCGTGAGTTCTTGGCCTAATACTGTAGGTAGAGCGTATCAATAACTTCATACGCATTCCATTTTTCCTCGTTCTCGTAGGTGTTTTAAATGTCCTCTCTTAGGAACTAAGCTTCAAGTTGGTTCATTGTCAGTTTTTTATGAATTGTAGTATTAGATGTACATTGTCTATTAATGAAATAAGATAGAAATGAGGTTTCATTTAGTCTTAATTAAAAAAATAAAAATCAAGAAAGATTCCTGAATTGAATGTCAAGTAGAACAACTTGTACCTACTTTTGTTCTGAATTTCAATATGTTCACCTCGTTACGAAAATAGGTACTTCAATATCGATTTAGGTATATCTTTGCAATTAGCCTGATCTTTGAAGATTTAGGACATAAATAAAAACTGCCCGATAACATATCGTTGCACATAGGAATGTATATTGATGGTTATTAATATTTCGTTTGACTTTTCTAATAATTTCGTCACACGTTTACTGCTACTGGTACAATATATCAAAATCTTATTTTTTTTTTATTGTTTCCTGTCATAAACCGTTAATGACATAAGAAATAATGTTACAAACACAGGCAAGTCTCTGAAAGCGGTTACATGTATACACACTATAGATGACACCGTTTTATGAAAAAGTAAAATAAAAATTGTAGTGTATTTTTGAATTACATTATTAGGCTGAAGGGAGAACCGATGGACAGCCATTGGGGTATCCTGTGTTGGAGACCACACTTCGGTCAATGTAGTGTTTAGTAATTAAACTATCAAACACCGCGAGAACACCGGTGACCGCAACCTATGGTTATTTAATTGTGTCTATACCGACGGTACTCAAAGGGTTAAGTTTAATTATAAGCCTAGGTTTGGAAGATATTTTGTCCTAATTTTCAATGGTAATATATTCACCTGGACGGAGTGATCGACAAATTAGATGCGAACGGGCTAACTAAAGTGCTTAGTAGATTCATGGACTTTAAAAAAAATGTAAACTAGGGCTAGCAAATTCGTGAACTACATGTAGGTAGGTAGGTTATATGGATAAACAGTGCTTATTACATTTTAAGGTTTCAATGAAATGGGAACATTTGATGGCATTTTTGAAGTAGGTACCTACCTATTATTTATATACATTCAAACGAGTATTTTCGTTATCAAAGCGGATGCCAAAACAATTAGCTATTAATTACATTTCTAAAACAGTTGATACCCAACTATCGATTAGTTTGTAAATTGGGAAATTTCATATCGTAATGTATTGTTTTTATCAGTACAGTATACAGTGATGGCAAATTAAAATAAAATATTAAGCCTATAAAATATAGGTATAATTGCCATAAAAATTAACATATAATTTAAAAGTATGTACTTAAGAAACAAATCTATAATCTATAGATATTTTCTGGGAGTGGGCGTGACGTGTTAAACGATTGTGGGCTACGAAGCAAGTGTTAGAAGCGACCAAAGGTCAATAAAATACTCATTGAAATCTTATCACACCTATTTAAATTTATAGCAAATAACAATAAAATCATAAATTACGTTTTTATAACTAACACATTATAAATCTAAATTGCTTGCAGTATAACGTTATTGTGACTGTAAAACCACATCATTCTTTGTAAAGTATGTAATATATCTAGGTAGGTACCTACGCACATATCGATGTTCGTCGGTGTGGTATCTGTCATTATGCTTTGATTCTTAGTATAAAATCATAAATACTTATCGTAAACTAAGACTATCTCATATTTAACTAATGAATAAGGTCTATTTAATAACACAAAAACTTCTCTTTGCATTAGATACCATTAGAAACTTCGCGTTGATCGAAGCCAATTAACACGCTAAAAGCGTCATCTATTGAGCTTCATGAGTAATCTAGGTGTAATTATGGATAAGCCATAGCCATGCTTCGCACGAATGGGCCGGCTCGACTGGAGTAATACTACAGCCTCACAGAAGACTGACGTGAAACAACGCTCGCGTTGTGTTTCGTTATGTGAGTGAGGTTACCGGAGGCCCAAATACTCCCCCGCCCCCCTTCCCAACCCCTGTTTCCCTAATAATCCCCCAATACCTAATCCCAAAAGGCCGGAAACGCACTTGTAACGCCTCTGATGTTCCAGGTCTTCCAAGCGACGCCGATTGCTTACCTTCAGGTGATCCGTCCACTCGTTTACCGGGTTATGCAATAAAAAAAATACTTATAATGTTTAGTAGTTTTCTACCGCGGGTTTTTTTAATTTTTACTTTATCATCAAAATCAAAATACGTATCTCAATACGTATCTGATGGATAACAACTTACCTCCGTGATTGATTTGTTAACTCCTATGTGGTGGGTGTACAATAACAAATAATGTGTAACGTTCTCTCACTTCATTTTGACTACTCCATGTAGTATTAGGTTCAATTGACAATAGATATTTTCTTCATCACCAAAGAAACAGATGAAAACTTCAAATTCACAATCATTTATCTTGGGAATCAGATAAACAGTTTATCAGGTATAAAACATTTTACTGTCTTTTATCGATTTTTTGTTATCGTGTTATTTATTGTAGCAATACCTAGAAACAATGATTTGAATATTTTTATGAATATATATCCCGACATTACATGACACTTAGGTACATTTGGTTTAGGTGAAAATATCCAAAATCATATTTTAAGCTGCATTGGCTTATTACAATCAGATCATTCATAGCTGGACTCATGCCTTTCTCAAAGCACAACAACGAACTAGACTTTTAATTATTCGAACCTAACCACTGTTAATTCTTCCTGCTGATATCATCACTCTGCTAAGTAGAGGGCGCCTTACTTACGTTTGCCGTGGTGTAGTCTCCGTATCAGGCCACGTTTATCTACTCTAAAATCCATGTATTCAACAGCTATATTGATAGTTGACTATTGGGTTAAGTAATGTGAGGTACGTCTTTTTATTTAGTCTCCAAATTATTTATTTAGTCACTTGTTGAAATACCAATTTGTATGTAGTACTTAGGTTTCCATTCAGAATGAAAACACGCTGTTAAATAAATGTGGTTTTGAAGAAATATTATCTGAAGGCTTGTAACAACATAATTATGTAAATACTTTTTTTTTAAGCGGGGAAAATCATCGTATTACTGCTCCCGCCTGGGTGAGGCGGAAGGGAGTGTCAGACTCTTACTGACTAAAAACCACCCCGTTCCTTCTTCTGCACGTCGAGCCGGAGCCCCGGTTACCCGTTAGGTTCTCCGCGACATGTAAATACATATTATATTTGCTATTATAATCATAATAGGTAAACCAAAATGCTTTTATAATCATATGATTATATTTATATTATAGTTTATGTTAATACTGTCGTAAGTAAGCTATATTTATTTGATTTTGAACGAGTATATGATATCTTGTTACTATCTTGTTTGGTTTTACAGATAGGTATGAATTCGACTAGACTAAAATGACGAACGTATCATTCTATACATCGTGGTTTTCGACGATAGTAGATACTATATAGTATGTTTAACACGTAGCCGGAAAACTTGGTAGCATTTTGTTGCTTTAAGTGTGGGAGAGCCATGCTTTGGCACGAATGGGCCGGCTTGACCGGAGCGATACCACGGCCTCATAGAAAAGTGATGTGAAGCAACGCTTGCTTTGTTGTTTTGTTAGGTTAACGGAGGCCCAATAACCCCCCCCCCTCCTCTTCAATCCATGAATCCTCAAACTCCTAATCCCCAAATTCCAGTAACGCACTTATAACGCCTCTGGCGTTCCAAGTGTCCGGGTGACGCCGATTGCTTACCATCAGGTGATCCATAAGCTCGTTTACCGGCTTACGTATACCATAAAATATGTAAAGTAATAAAACAATTCTAAATAGAATCTTTAAAGATCTTAAGGATACTAGTTGACCCGGCAATTTAACTTTCCCTGAACTTCCTCGAATATTTCAAGACCAATTTTCAGCTAAATCAGTTCAGCCGTTCTCGAGTTTTAGGGAGATTAACGAATGGAAATTCATTTTTGTTTATATAGATAGATAGAAAATAAATATTGACAATAGTCTCTCCTTTATAGGTGTTCAAATAATAAAAATAACTAATCCATTTTGTGAATAACCGCATGTAATGACCCTCAGACATAATGTGAATCGTTTATTTAAATGCATTATTTATTTATGTAATTTTTGTCAAGGTTACTAGTATTAGAATGTTTTATCGTCGTAAATACATCGTTTATCAAATAATTTGAGTTCATACTCACCTTCACGGTACATAGAACTGTGCCAGGTTGATTGACCTGATTTTCATAGTGTCATATGTTTCCTGGTTCGTCTCTAAAGTTTATTTCATCGTTTTTTATTAAAACATGAATACGGGGTGTAAACGGAACACGGAACACTTCTAATAAACGAAGACAGGTGATGGTAAAAATATCTCTTATATGTAAACTAGCTTTTACCCGCGGCTTCGCTCGCGTCACAAAAGAATAAAAAGTAGCCTATGTGACATATACCAATACGCACAGCGTCATCTAAACCAATACTTTTATTTTTCCTCGGGAATATCAATTTTTCCGCGTTAAAAAGTACCTAAAGTAAGTGTAAAGTATTATTTAATCCAGACTTCTAACTTTACGTCTGCAAAAATTCAAAGCAGTCGGTTGAGTAGTTACGGCGTGAAGGTGGAACAAACAAACAAACAAACAAACTCACTTTCAGATTCATAATATTAGTAAGGATAAGGATGTAATTGTAGACTGTAACTACTCAAGGCTGACGTTGCACGAATAACACGAAAACAAAATCGATTAAAATTGTAAAAATAATTATTTTTATGTCCTCGTTTTCGAAAGCACTCCGTTTTTTTTAAGGGGGAAAACCATCGAATAACTGTTCCCGCCTGGGAGAGGCGGGAGGGAGTGTCAGACTCTTACCGACTTAAAACCACCCCGTTCCTTCTCCTGCACGTCGAGCCGGAGTCCTGATAACCCGTTAGGTTCTCCCCTTTATACAATTAGAGGAGGCACATGTTCAGTAGGGGACGTCTTATAGCTCATAATTAAAATGATGATGATTATTACCATGTTAAGTGGGTCTTATGTTATTGAAAGTTTATATTAAATTATAATACTATTGTAGATAGGTACTAATATTGCACTGTCGTAATCATAACATGATCTTATCTTGCCTTCGGTCACATTATCGATAATGAGTGTATTCAACTTTGTCCTGTCTTTTATGTATGTCCTTAATTTATCATTCCTGTCGTACCTTCTTCCATTATTATAGGAGAGAGATAGAATCTCTCTTAATTACAGTTCATGAACTTATTTCTAAAATAATTCTTGCAGTATATTTACGTACTATTTTATTAATTTTCTTACAATTATTCTATGACTATTTTATTATTACCTAATACTAATCACAACGTCGTCTACTCAACAAGCTTTTAAGTTTCCTAAATTTTTTACTAATTCGGTGTATATATCGATGCCTCTGAGGAAAGTCTCGACGTTTATGTATTCGTCTTTAGCATGTATCCTCGAGATAGTGTTGGACTTAGTTGTAAAGCCTAGAGCTGGTATGCCGAGGTTACGGAGGACCATAATGTCAGACGTCGCCGGACACACCATGGATCTAACTGTAATACCCCTGAAACAATTTTAATATTAGTTTATGAATAATGTGAGTATTAATCAAAGAAAATTCTACCATGTACATGATGTACAATAATTATAATAAATAACGAGTAATAGATTTCGGGTTCGATCCCTGAGTCTATTCAAATGTTTATTATTAACGAATTGGCTTTTCAGATTTCCGAAATGTTCCATAGTGACTTTAATACTGCCACTATAACGTTGTATGATGATAAGTTAGTCCCTTATTGCTATAAGTAGTTTAAAATGACGTTAACTAAGTATTTAGAAAGATAACAGTCTAATATTGATCTGACATTGGTACGTAATGGTTATGGAGACCTACCCTAGATGGCTTTGCGCAAAAAAAAACTAAAAATAAGGCGGTTTTTATACTTACATGTTGTTCAAAGTATTCTTAAACGTTACCCAATATGGGTTAGAACTGTCTAAAGCAGTGGGCAGCGATACTTGCTCATGACGTATGTACGATAACTCTGTACCGTTTCCGGCTTCCCGCACCCAAGAATCCACCTGAAATAATAATATGAACATTAAGAATCAATACATAAATATGTACCTTGATACATACATAGTGTTACAGCTGTTCATTATAAAGTCATGCGTCACAATGTAATGGACTTATTTCCTAATACAACTGGCTACCGTACCTACCTAATTTAAATTTATTCACAGGCAATTGGTTACTTAAATTTAAGAGGTAGGTAATGTAGTTTCATTGTATCTCTTTTTATTTTAAAATTGATTTTATATCATTACAATATATACCTACTTATCGTGTATGATCGTGTAGTAAGACTACTTACAAATTAATGCAGTTTAACAACAGACAGCAGATTCCTATCAGACTAATAAAAGATGCACACCTATTCAAATGAATAAAACTCAAGGACATCTCAAATTGATCTGGCATTATAATAATTAACTGCACAACATGATATTGTGTAAAATTCCCAAACATAATTACTTACAGTACAGGTAACGCCATCTAGATGACGTACTGAAAACAATCAGGACTATTGTTTTCACCACGTTGTTCAAAGCCAGATAAGTACACCACTTATGTTAAGTGCTATGCTATAACTATAAAAAAAATTAAACCTTACATTAACGGGCCCACTAGATGGCGTTAATACAGAGTAAGCTCATATTTATCCAATGGTCCTATCATATGATTGTAGCTGTCAAAATTCGCTGTCCAATGATTTGACACTAGGGCTAAATAAAACCTAACACTCCCTTAGCATCATCTGGTGACTGAAATCGAAATAATAACTTACCAAAGCTTGCATTTCACTAGCTTCAGCTTCGGGAGCCAGCCTCATGTCGACAACAAGAGACATTTTCGAAGGAATTATGTTTGGAGCTTGTCCACCCTGTAACATGGCGAAAAACATATTTTACGGATGTAATAATCTTTTCATGTCTTTCCTCTCATATTTATTTTTTGTTGTCCTTTGCGTTTATGTGTACAATAAAGAATATTATTACGCCTTTACCATTCACGGCACCATAGGGTTCCGGTCATTTGGGAGGCGTACGAGAGGCGCAGTCCCCGGTTAGTGTAGAACTATTGTGGATAATGGATAAAAAAGTTACGGCTATGGTTGGGTTGTTGTGGACCGGTAAATTGGAAACTATGGATGACTATGGCACCTACCGAAACAATGTAATTATTACACATAAAAATGCCAATTCACCGGCCGGGCCCCGAGAATAGTAGCTAGATATAGCAACAGAGGGACAACGAGAATTTGAGTGGCTGAAGGGTTAAGAAACTACCACCGTGTTCTACTCAGATCATCTGCTTCAGCCGAACCCTCCTGCATCCCTGGCCCACTCGCGACTTACGAATAGTTTCTTACCCTCCGAGCAGGATCACTGCTCTCGCGACTCCACTCTGGACGGCCAATGAAGACAAGTCAGAGGTGGGAGACCTGTTTCTCGTCATCGTTCACTCCAGCCAGCAAATTAAAGCAAGCTGGAGAATAAGGAACGGTGACTTCTCCCTGGAGCCCTCAGTGTAATGGTTATTATTATGACACGTAATTGTAATAATAAGGTTGTTAACTAATCTAAAAAACAAAATACCATCATACACTATTTCCCAAGATATTCATCAGATTCACTAGATACACAACACAAAAGTAAACATATTTTTAGGTAGGCTTTACATATATACTATACATACGTACATAGTAGACATACAATCTAATCGTGACATGACCTAGTTAATGATGAGTAATTCCTGTCATTTACATAGTCAGATAACGAAATAATTCTCAAGTATAACCAAACCTATTATTTAATAGTTAAAATATTATGCTGATTTGGTAACGTTCGTTGAATAAACATGAGTTACAATTACTAGGTACTAGGCACATTTATAATATAACTTTCGTGAGACAGATTAAAATAATAATTATTTTTTCGGTCAGTAGCAGCGCGACCGCCACCGTATCATTGGTCGTGGAATGTTGCTCATGAATATGAGCTGCATCATCTCTGCTTCACCCAAATGTCAGACTGGGAGAAAATGCCTGCGGCATTAAGTCCACCTTGTGTACACTTTGTGCATGAAGCGTTAATAAATAAATAAATATGAGCCTCTAGCATGGCTTGAAACTAGTCGAGTTCCTAGTCCCGTATGTTCTTTGGTTTACTTACGTAATTATTTGCGCGAGTAAGCCGAAAACATAATAACAGCATATTATAAAATAAAAGAATATCTAAGGTTTCTTTTATCCTACACTTACGTGAAACATATTGATATTGATACTATTGAATCCAGTGTAATCGTTAGCATTCTTCGTCCTCGTGATGTCTTTCTGAATTTCTCTGTACGCCATGATAGTATCCATTAACTTGTGAAGCTGAAAGTAGTTAAACAAAACCAATTAAAGAGTGACACAAATTATAAGGGTATCTTTGAGATAACTCCAACTTGAAAGTAACGATTTTCAAATTAACATTAAATGGTGGAATTAATTATATAACATTCTAGATTATCAACTAAATCCCTATGCTAAGAACTCACTATGAAGCCAACATTACATAAGTTGAGTCACTCTTGTTTACACACTTTGCTCATAATTCCAGTCATTAATCCCATATAAAAGTCTTAAAACTATGGCTACCTACTCTATACCTCGTTTACTGCCAATAAGACCATAAGTAAAAAAAGTTCGTATTAAATAATTAGTTTATATAAATTATTATTATTATTTTTTCATTAGGTATTATTATATTTCATTATTATTATTTTTTAAGGTGTAAATATTTAAATCTAATTAAAGTACTAGTTTATATAAATACGGTAGTTAGATAGTATATATTCATTATTTTAAGGTTTTACCTTTTCAGCAGCAGTTTCATCGGCTATTGAAGAACCATGACCGCCTTCTCCATGGACTGTGAACTCCATCTCTATAAAATTTATTGAGTATTTTTATTACCGATTTTATGTGAGCAGAATTGTCTCTTGTGTCGTATGACTATTCATACTAGAACAAAAAATGTTTATGCATCACAAAAATATAAGCAACATTTCGTATATTTGCGGGACGAATCCGTAACATGATCTGCAGCAGCCGATTGTCACTGACTGAGCTAACCGTACAATTTTATGTAGGAACTTTTTACATGTTTATTGATGTCCTAACAATGTGGCCGTAATCGTTTAGGTGATATATGCAGATCAAGTTCAAATTGTGGTGCATAAGTCTTGAATATATTAGGTCCCTTTTCACCAACGAAACTGATCACGATTACACCTAACAAAACTGATTTAAAGCGTCTAATCGAATTTAAAGCGTTTAAACGAAGTTACAGCTTCATTTTACATTTCACCGCTACAAACAGAAACTAGTTTACACGGAACTCAGTACAGAAAACACAGAACACAGAACTTAGGTTACTTTAAACTTAGGTTACGTGTAACTGAGTTTTTACAGAGCTTGGTGAAAAGGGACCTTAGAAACCTTAGACTTATGTACCTATAGTATATGAGCGATAGACATTCTTGATAAACGATATTCAAAATTCAAATACTTACGCCAAGGTCTCCTGTCTATATAAGTGGCGATCAAAGTGTCGTCACTAGATGCCAGTCCTTCGTCTAAAGCGAAACCAATGTTCAGGGCCTTAAATTGTTTTGTTTTAACAAACGCCTGCATACCATTCTTGCCGCCAGTTTCTTCATCTGAAAATATTTGTCATCGTCCTTTAGCCTCTTATCCCTTACTTTCTTAAGAAAAAAATTATATCACACTGTAACGGAAAAAAAGTAAAACGTACTTTCGCATTTATATTATTAAGCAAGCTAGTAACAAATCTTTGTGAAAACCGAAACAAATGACATTCCAGCCCACTTATTTTAAGGAGGGAAAATTATCAAATGGGTTTTACTTCGATATAAAGTAAAAAAAATTTTTTTCATAAATATTTTTTTATAATTTTATAATAACTATCGTGAGACATATTAAATTAACTAAAATCGCGGGGTACTCACGTGAATGTACTGAAAAAAGCTCTACTAATTTCGAGCCACAGATGAGTTCTTCCTCATGAGCGACGTAAGCGGTCGCGGTCGCGGCGACGTCAGTGAGCTGCGCGACGTGATATTCACGTGAGTAACCCGCAATTTTAGTTAACTTTTTTTTAAATGTTGTCCCTCATTAGGATTTTATTCTGTGTCGTGGGTGCGTTTTCAAACATACAATTTTACATACACATGACACCCAGACCTGAAACAACAATTTGTGAATCACACAAAGAGTTGCTCGAACCGAACCCGCTACACGTTGCACGGTGCTAACCGTGCAGTATATAGGTACGCAAACATATCCTCAGTCCAATTTTTGAGATTTCATAAGTGTTCCGTATTTATACTAATTCAAGTTGGTTGGGATCTCAGGACTTTAAGCAATACTGTAATAGGTATATTTAACCAACCTGGCATGACAGTCATATGTATGGTTCGTTCTAAAGTGATGTTATCCTTTTTGAATTTGCGAAGAACTTCCATGTACACCACACCTATGTCTTTAGTGTCTTGTGTTCCACGCCCAAAAATGTCACCGTTGGCGTCCATATAGCCTGCGAAAGGTGGGTACATCCATTCGGTCTGAAAAAAATCATAAATCGGTCTGGAAACACATACTCTGACTAGTGCTGTACCATAAGTTTTAATTGGTATTAACTATTCGTAGGTTGGGAAAGGTAATTTAAAGTAAATGCCGTTCGTAAATTAAAATTACTACCAAATCTATTACATAATTATCTTCAATTGACTTTATTGCAAAAAAATAAGGTAAAAAATCTACATATTAAAGTGACATTGAAGGCTTGCTACCGTTACTATTAGTATTTCTTTAGTCCTCAATTTGTATTAGGTAAGTAAGTTTTTTTATAAGGTTTGCTAGTGACGTGTCTTTCTATAATGTATTTCTTAGTAAAATACTATTTCATAAATTACAGAAGCGCGTAGTCTTTTCAAAAAACTTGCCTTGAAGTAGGTAATACTCAGGTATTAAGCACTCAGGGTATTGCACCTACATGGTTCTACGTAAAACATGACCATGACGCAAAACTACTTATATTTCACTATTTTTATTTATTAACTTTTTGAAATTATACTTTTTATGTTTCCGTGTATTACCAGCCAATTACAAGTTTAAAAGTGTCGAAGGATAATTGACAATATTTGCAACTAAATGTAAGTAGAATGTAATATCAATTGAATAAAGTGCATTTTGCCATTCAAACTATAAAGTGGATAAGAAACTTGTTACAAGTGTCAATAGAGGTTAATGACTTTTTACTTCATGTATAGGTAGGTACTTATAACATATCATGTATTGACTCACTGATTGGCCGACTGACTGATTCGTCATCGCCATTGCCGAGCGCAAACTATCCATGAAATTCAGACTGATTGTATATTCACTTTGTTATGTAAACATAGGAAGGATTTTGAAAAAATCCTCCCTTAGGGCATGATAGTTTGTATGAAAGTTGATCATTTTGAGAGTAAAATTAACCAAATTTTGTATTTCGATTATTGACATAAAACAAAACATATGCGTGTTTAATCTTCTATTTCAGCCCTTATTAAGTAAAAATTTCAAAATCGCTAATTTTGAAATTTTTACTTAATAAGGGCTGAAATAGGAGTTGGACGCTCGTTGTATAATCAACTTTCAATTAGTATCGAATATAAAATCGAGAAATTTGGATAATTCTCACTTACGTCATTAGATTTCCGAAATTTCTTAAATTTATGTTTGCTAATGCCAATATAAAACCGCGTTAAATGGTCTGACGCACGATACAATTTATTAAAACGTACTTATATTTTTATGAATAAGTTACTTCCCATGATAAACGCGTAATTTGAAAAAAAGTATGTAAGACTTTTGATTTAAATTAAATGCATATTATCTACGTAAATGAAGACCTTCTTCATTATCTTATACTCTTATACTATTATATAAAGCGGAAGACTTTGTTTGTTTGTTTGTTTGAACGCGCTAATCTTCGAAACTACGGGTCCGAATCGAAAAATTCTTTCTGTGTTGGATAGCCCATTTATCGAGGAAGGCTATAGGCTATAAAACATCCCGCTACAATTAATAGGCGTCGAGCAGAGCGAGTGAAACCGCGCGGAAGTAGCTAGTATAATTATAATACTGTTTCCGTCCGTTACTGCGAAAACAGGTATATACAGAAAAAAACTAGTAGGACAGTTTATAAGTTGATTTAAAGTCTTACCTCATCAACTGTGACCACGTCCATGTGTGAGTTGAGCATTATACTGGGTAGAGAAGGGTCGGAGCCCTCCAGCGTAGCCACAAATATTGGCTTGCCGGCCGGAGCATACACCGTGTAAGGCAAGCCCGCATCATTAGCTTGACTTACCCAGAAATCCACTGCATGTTCTGTAAATAAAAAATATAAATTTAAATACGGGAATTTGGGAAAGCGTGCTCCATCGTAGGCTGCATCAACACATACCACCAGGTAAGAGAAAGGCAATAATACTCTTTAGTTACAACTATTACAGGAGACTGAGGGCTTTGTACGAGTTTATTTTTCGTTTAAAGTAATCGAAACGAGAACGCGTCCGGCCCTCTGATTGGTTGGTTCATTGGAGCCGGCCAATCACAGCGCCGAACGCGTACTCGATTCGATTACTTTTAACGTGAAAGAAACTCGTACTAAGGCCTCTGGTCATTCCATAGGAATTGGACTAAGTGTAGCTCAGAACCGGGAGGCGCAACAGAATCTATACGAGTACGAGGAGATGTGAGGAAAAGAAGTAGTCTGAACTAACAAGTATAATTATAATAAACTGCATCATAGGCAATCGTTTATATTTATTATTTATTGATTATTGTTGTTTTTTATGGAATAAGAAGCAAACCAGCAGACGGATCACCTGATGTTAAGCGATCAGCGCCGCCCATGGACACTCGCAACACCAGAGGAGTCACTGGTGCGTTGCCGGCCTTTTAAAAAGGAATACGCCATTTCTTGAATAACATATACCTATTTATTATAAAATATTGTTACCTATGTAAATATTTGGCTATAGCATGCATATTGGTAAATACCTACCTATTTGTGTGGGGCGACATAACCTTAACCCTTAGAGCGCCACGTCAGTCACCGGTGCCTGACGCTAGTGGAGGTTTGACTTTCACCATTTTAAACTTGGCAGTTAAAGTATTAACCTAGCGACCCGTTACACTGACAAGTGATACCTAATAAGATAAAGTATAATATCTTTCAATCAAGCAAACGATGTTTCCAATGTAACTACTTCAGCCGTAGTCAAAGTCAAAGTTTCGTTTGTGAATGCGTATGTATACATAAGTGAGCGATCATTGGCAAATATAAATAAGTTCTCTTATTATAAACAGTGGCTGCACTGCGTGACAAATGTTAAAATGTGATGGAATAAACTGATAAATATTAAAATTACTATTATCTACGAAACAGGTTCTTACATGAATTATACATGGACCCGTTTTAGTAACCGACTTCTCTAACAAGAAAACTATCATACAATTGTTAAGATATATTACCGTATATATATTTTTTTAAATCTGACGGCATACACAACAGTACTTACTAAGTTTCTTTGAAAAGTTTTTAGACTTATATTTCACTGACATTAGATATGCAATGTGTTAATATGCAAAGAAAAAATAACAAGGTCAACTTCGAACGTAAGAAATATCATATTTGTTCGTTACAGCTAATTAAAATACGTCATTTCATAATTGTGAATAAGATAAAGGGTTAGGGTTTACTGGGTTCAACTTCATCCTCTCGTGAAAGTCGCGAAATACATCTCAATGTGATCCATACATTGCGTTTTGGATATAATTATGATAGACTAGCTTTTACCCGCGGCTTCGCTCGCGTCACAAAAGAATAAAAAGTAGCCTATGTGACATATACCAATACACACCGCCATCTATACCAACACTTTTGTTTTCCCTCGGGAATATGAAATTTTTCCGGAATAAAAAGTACCCTATTATTTAATCCAGACTTCTAACTTTACCTCTGCAAAATTTCAAAGCAATCGGTTCAGTAGTTACGTTGTGAAAGCGAAACAAACAAACAAACAAACTCACTTTCCGATTTATAATATAAGTAAGGATTAGATTCTGCCAGCGGCTTAACGATTCCTAAGCTGTGGCATAAAAAGTGGCCTATGTATATATCAGACCATCTACCAGTGTTCCTAATTTGATTTCGATCCTTCAGCTGTTTTGATATGGAGGACTAACAAACAAACAGTCTAGAGTCTATGTCTGTTTATAAATGCACCTACAACGCAGCAGAAAATCTCATACTGAAAAACCATTTGCCCGTGACTACACGCGAAGATAATAAGGTGTTTATAAGTAGTATGTTTGTTCGTGTTTGTTCAGCAGTGAATTTTTTGTGCCTGGTATCGGTATGTTGAAGTAGTGTGTACTTCTCAGCTTTCTACGACGAATAGGTATCTACATACGATCGTAGTGCGGCTGCTCATTGTCTTTGTAGTTGCTAAGTCTTGAGTAATAGAATCGTATTACACATTATTGATTGATTGCAATACTTTTTGTACTGTACGACTGTTATCAGTAGTAGGCGTATTTTCGTGATAACACGGTCGAGCTGCAGCGTATCTATTAAATACTATGTCAAAGATCAAACCACCAGCACTGGCATACGTAACTAGAACTACTAGTATTATATAAAATCTATTATTCAACATTTTACCTCTATATAACATACCTATGTATATACTACTTGTGAAAAAGTCAGCGAACTGAAATGGACGGGCAAACCCAACGAATATGGTTTTTCCAAATAAAATAATTAATTTAATCCTTGCTTCCACTTGCGTGAAGGTTAGATTTTAATTTTCATAACATTATTTATGTGGTTATTTATATAAAATCGTAGATATATAGATTCGTTGACTAGGTACGGTAATCTACTGTATCAAAAAACTTATCTAAGAGGAAGATAAGAGGTCATCTAGCTGATACTATACATGCGTGATCTATACTAGTTACGACACATGTATATACTGTTGAAAGAATATGAAGTAACAGTCAAACTAAATCTATATAAATTTAATCATTTATTTAATTCGTATAAAACAGGAAACTATAAACTTACCGAAGTAAGATAATTAATTGCCAGAATAATTTGTATTCTAATAAATTATATTAAAATTTATTTTACAATAGGTGAAACAAAAATGGTTGTTTACGTATTTTCATTGTTTTCGACGGTCGTAGATAAAGAAGTTTAGTAAATAAATCATGTCACTAGCCGACTTCAATTATGGAAGAACTTACCTATTATAAACACAATATTATGGCCTCCAATACAATTATCTCAAATCTGTTAAAAAAATTTATTGTTTTATAAAATTGCAGAAGTGTATTCAACTAGTATATTTTAACTACTGCACTGATGTTTTGTTGTAAGTCCGATTTTTTATTAGGAGGGTAAATCAATGGTAACTACTTTTTTGGGATTGAACAACGGACACAGCTCCAGAGGAAATAAAATTAAGGAAGAGAAAAAGACGATTGTTTTGATAACATAAATAGTTGCTTCTAAATTTCATGGAATAAGTACGTTAGATTAAATAGAAAAAATATTTAATGTACTTACTGATATTTTCTTCTCGGCTGGTGTCTATACGGATGTATTCTATCAATCTCTGGACTGCATCCAGTTCTAGATATTTTGAATATCTGTTCCGTAAGGGCCCAGCGTTGCTAATGTGTGTCGTAGATAAAATACCCAGAAGAATAAAGGATAACAACATTCTGCTGCAAAAATAAAACCACTTTTATTGTTCGTAATTCAAAAATAATTGTTATGGTTAATTGTACCTCTACACATTTAATTACAGTGATAATTCTTTTTTATGTATTTATTTTATTGAGGGTAACATTGATAAAAGTATGTCAAAAACTTTAAACTAAAAATAACATAATTAAAATGGATTACTGTTAACTGCTTAGTTATAATTTTATCACGGTGCTTCAAACAAACGTTATATCTAATTACATACAATTTTACAAACTATATATACCAAAAAAATATTGTCTGCATCATTTTATTTTCGAGAACAATGACTTCAACCAAAGCGTTTATTAAATTTGGAATAAAAAGTATTTAATTACATACTCACAAGGTGAATCTAAAGTTGTTTGGATAATTGTGTATTTTCGGCCAAAAAATAAATGTGTGTAATTAACTTACGTGCTGGTCATAATATTCGCGTATTATTTGGTAATTATTACGATATGGTGTTTTAGCACTGCGATGTATGCTCTCGTCGAGCGAATATTTCACACAGACCGATCATATGCGAGAAGGACTTTATATTATCTACTCCAAAATATTAACTTTACCTCACTATAAAATCGCAATTACATTTCACCATTCACTGGCACAAAAAACAAGTAATAAGTCAATCTACCGGCGGGACGAAACACATTGTACTATTTGGGTAGGAAATACACATGTTTTTGTATTATTTTATCTGTATTTGTATTAAAAGGTTAAATCGAACGAAGTGTCATGAAGGTAATTTGTTAAGCAGACACGGTTATCTGTTGAAATGCTCGTATTGAACTAGTTTGTTGTTATTTGCATTTATTCACAACACTGGCACTTCAGAAAATGTTTGCTTGAAAACTGATTAAGTATTGACACCGAAAAAACGATTGGAGGAAATCAGAAAAATGTTATGTTAGCTTATTAATACTTTTTTAAATGTCCTTGAAGCGAATATTTGCTTTGGTAATGATGGGATTCTTTTATAGTCTTCGTTCGACTCCGTCCCGTGCGCTTGTACCATTTTAGTTTCATATGATACGTCATAACCCATAGTAGACTGTTGTAAAATAAATAACTTGATATTTTTACCAGAAACCGTACAGTACAGTAGATAGTAGATACAGTACATTTTTGCCAATCACTTTTGCTAAAGTAGATACCTATAGGCTGCAAATCATTACAACTTAACTTGAGTTTGACGTCCTGGCACCTATAGCACCCAACATTGACTCCTGACCTACTTAAGTTTAAATAAAAATAAATTACCTATTTATTACGCAAGCAGTTAATTCTTATCTGCTTTGTCTATGGTTACCTTTTAAATTTTGAAATAAATATCTAAACACACATGCGCATAAAAATGTGTTTTTTTTATTTATTCAGAACACAATTTTCACGCGATAACGCGACAGTTAAGATAGAACTTAAATATTATATGCACATTAAGGCACTTTAGGTATAAAGTGCCGTAAAATGTTTACACCTAAATGCCTAACTGACTAGCCCGCCAAGCAGGAGATATTATAGTGCACAAGTGTTTGCGCAAACACAGATGCATTCTATGTTCCGTCACCCTCTGTACCCGGTGGGACGTCAGACTGACACGAACGGAGAGAGATCAGGCGCAGGACCAACAGTTTTACGTGCTTTCCGAGGCACGGGGGGTGAAACATAGCCGAACTTCTTGACTTCAGGCTAATAATGATCATTTTTTGTCGCTGTTTGGCCGGCGCCGAACATCGAACCTGCGACACGTTGCACTTTGTCAAATAGCCTCCTCATCTACCTCAAATAACTCCGGATAATGACAAGCAGATGAAGGTTTGTTAAAAGATTTCTATTGAAATTAAAAAGTATTACAACAACGTCAAAATAAGTATAATATTATTATTAATGGTATAAAAAATATAATGGTATGTCAACGCTATTTACGTAGAGTGCTTATTTTTTATACATTTTCGAAATCAGCTGTCATTAGTTATAATACTTAATACCTTACAACAATGCCTATAATATTGATTTATTGCTAGATGTTGAACATCGATTTGAATTTATTATGTTATTAAATTTAATATATTACAAATTAATATGGTATTAACTTAATAAATATACAATAGAGAGGTACTTATTTCCAGACATGGTACTTACCTTAGCTGATTACTTCGATTAATACAAATAAAAAATACATGAAAAAATCTATTATTTTTTTCATACAAAACGTCAATAATTTCTTAAGTCTTTAAGTTATTATTTCTTATCAACTAAGTTGAGATCTTGATGCTTTAAAAGACAAATAGAGGAATCATGACATCTACAATTACATAGCACTGAATGCTTCTTACAGGCACATATTTTAGTTCACCACACACTCCGAAAGCTATTATATACTAAATTTAATCTAGTAATATAATATATCACTAAACTTGAACCGTTTTATAATTATATTCCTAGTGAATTAGTAATGAATCGCTTTCGTATAACTATGTTACGATATATAGATATATTCTTAGAGATATAACTATGTCGCGGAGAACCTAACGGGTTACCGGGGCTCCGGCGCGACGTGAAGGAGAAGGAACGGGGTGGTTTTTAGTCAGTAAGACTGACACTCCCTCCCGCCTCACCCAGGTGGGAGCAGTCATTTGATGATTTTCCCCCCTTAAAAAAAATTGATGAGCATAAAAATATCAATTTCTCTTTCTATAGATAAAGTCGGACTATTACGTAAAGTATAATCATCATCATCATCAACAACTTATAGGTTTTAATAGCTACTTGGCCACTGCTCACCAAAGGCCTATTCTCACACAGTGAAGGTTTGAGCATTAATCACCACGCTTGCTCAATGCGGGTTGGTGTCATTGGTGATTTCAAACTTATAAATACAAATTACAAGCCCCGGTTTGCTCACAATGTTTTCATTCACCGTTGTCTAAATAATCTTAGAAAGGACATATAAGTCAGAAAGAGCGCTTATTTATGAGAAGGGAAACATCTTAAACCTCCGGGCCACCACTAATAAAGTATAAGTGTAAAGTATAATAAAACAGTTCACTTAAATATGTTTTTATTAACCATATATAATTATAACTTATATTTATCAGCAATATAATATACATAATTTTGTTTTCTAAGATGAAGGGACATTAGCTAATCCCTTGAGTACTTCGGTATAAATATCTATACCTCTTAGGAACGTTTCTACATTTTGATACTCGTCTTTGGCATGAAGTCTAGGAATAGTTTTGGTTTTTGTTGCAAAACCAATAGTTGGTATACCCTTGTTTCTTATAAAGGTTGCATCAGACATGGCTGTTTTGACTACTGGCTCTAATCGGATGCCCCTGTAACGAAAAAATATTTTAGAATAAGTATTACTATCATAATTTTTGTCTTGTTTACGAAATTTTTTTATATAATGTCAATTCTTATTGGTGACTAATAATTTTTATTACGTAGGTAGCAATCAATATATCTATAAATCAGACATATACAATAAACATAGATTTTGACAATTGATTTAATGGTTTTATTTACTTTTCTTTTTGTAACATAGACTACCTTGTCTTCAAACATTGCAACACAAAGAAACGGTCCTTGCAATAAAAACGGTTACTGCAATAAAAGGTCCTAAATGAATTTTGATGAATATTTAATTGCAGTTTTTATAATTTTAAACAATTAGCATGTTTATATTTAAGACAAAAATATTAAATATTAGAATTCTTACATTCGACTTAAAGTGTTCTGCATGGAAACCCAGAAGGGATTGGTACTGTCGACTGATGTTATTCTTGATTCAGTGTCATGTCGAAGGTATGTCACCGAGTTGTTGTTGCCAGCTGCTCTTAACCAGGAGTTTATCTGCATAGAAACATTGAAATATTATTAAAAGCTAGGCTATTATTAGATATTTGCAATAATATTTTCAAAAATTGTGCCCAATATTTGACTATAGGCTCTCCACTTACGAATATAACATCGGACTCATAAAGGAGATAACCGTAGGTATAGTAAAAGGTGGGTGTTAGGTACATCGTTATGTGTACCTTGGCCTACCTCTATGTAGATTACAAGACGCGACAATAAATGGTTTGACAATTTCGGCAATTTTATAGCCTGATTTAAAAGATGTAGCCCGGAGTCTAGAAATGTGTCCGGTATATGGCAATAGGCTCATAACATAAATAGTGAAAAGTGGGTGTTCTTCCTCTGTGTGCTCCTCTGCCTACCTCTTCGGGGATAAAAGACGTGATGTTATGTTATGTGTATAGCCTGATGTGGCTTGACGTCTGACGTCTGATCTAGGTGATATTGAACTCACCATAGTTTCAATGTCTTTTGGGTCAGCATCTGTGGCCAGTCTCATATCCATGATTGCTTCTACCTCCGTCGCTATAACATTCCTAGCAAGTCCACCCTGTAACGTTAAACATATCTATTGTTTTAAGAAATATTCATATAATTTATGGGTGAGGGCAAAAAGAAATGTTTATTATAAATGACGGCAAATTAAAATAAATGTTCTATGTGTTACAAAAACCCGTTAAAAAGAACTTAAATCAAGAAGCGACTGAAAGTTATTCTTCGATGTCGAAATTTTCTAGAATAACCAAAAGTACACAGACATGATTTGTGTACTTTCTCTTCAGAAAATCTTTTTTGTAGTATAGGGCAGTAAACGAGCAGACTGATCAAAGCGATCGGGACCGCACATGGAGACCTGCAACACAAGACGAGTAACGGGTGCTTTGCCGACATTTATCTATCTACTCTATCGAGACTTCTAATTTCAGTTCGATGCCTGATTTTATCAGCGAAACTACATTGTTAACATGTTAACCGCCGCTTAGGTCACCAGAGACCTACGTCAGTGGAAGATTTACCTTCAACAGTTTTCTGTCGGCAGTCAAAGGCTTACTAATAAAAAATAATAACTGAAATAAAGATGTAGGTAAGTATTAATTAGACTGGAACTTTGTTAAACTGTGATTTTAAGTTTGCATAAGACCTTGAATTCTTTATTTACAAACTCAGTAACAATCCACAAGATTTTATTTTGATTTTCAATTATAAAAATTGTATAAAATTTTGTATGATGACATTTAGACAAATAAGATTTTGTAACATTGTCTAAACTTAAAATGAACGGCTATTTTATATGTAAAGACTGTATAGGAGCAGAGCATTGTTACTAAATAAAAACTGGTATTTAACCATTACATAAAAAAAATCACGAATATTATTTTAAGTAAGAAGCGGAAGACGTATACTGCAAAAAGTTTGCGAATAAGATTAAAAAAATATATGACACTAGTGAAACGCTGACACACTCCCTCCGACTCGGTGCGCTGCGAACTGAGCTACCATTTTAAATTATTAGGTAGTTCTGTAACGTATTCAAGCTAGGCTAGATTTTTATAATAACTATCGTGAGCCTACCTACTAACCTAAGTAAAATATGCAACAAGGTCAACTTGTTTCAAGCCACTTTTGGACTCACAGTCGTAACATAAATGTAAGATTTAGGTATTACCTTGACTATATTGATGTTGATACTTGTGTAAGTCGCTGCACCTACAGTGCTGTTAGCGATAGATTTCAGAATTGCTTTCTGTGTGTCTTTGTAGTCATACACAGCGTTTAGAAATGTGTGAAACTGAAAACAAACCGCAAACAAACATTAACACACAATAAAAATTTTATACATAAATTAGTAGATCGCCAGATGACGATGTAATATAACATCTACTTTTCAAACTATGCCTTATAACATTTAAAACGGGAGATTTGCAAAAGAAATAACACTTATAACGACACGAGCATAAACGATTGTCCCTGACTTAAAATAAACGAGTCATGGAGTTATTTAAATGAAGAAATTCGCATTCCACCATGCACAGGACAGAACCCGTTAGACGGTTCGGCACCAAATACAGGTAAAATCTTTTTATAGCTAGTGAATCTGGATTCGCTTTGAATCGGTACGGTGAAGTCGTTAAGATTCTTATTAAAGGCCTTGTTATTTGATACAGGTAATGGACCAAAATATAAACTGCCTGTTTTGAGTTGCCACACAAAACTTAGTAATTTTAACTGACGTTTAGCACGGAGTCTGGAATTGTGCCCGGTATATGGCAATAGGCTCACCCCCTATTACATGGGACTCATAACATAAATAGTGAAAAGTGGGTGTTACATTGTACAGTGGCATAATGTGCACCTCTGTCTACCCCTTTGGGGATAAAAGGCGTGATGTTATGTTATGTTGTTGTAATTATCGAATTTGTTCCCCACCCTGGGCGAGGCGAGTGAGAAAAAGAGAGAAAGGGTGAGAGTGAGACTCTTACAGACTAAAATTATCCCGTTCCAACTCCTGCTTTGTTTCAGCCGGCACCACGATAGCGAACCTCGGTCGGGCTTTAGCCCTAATAGATAGGGATGTCCCTAAATAGCTTTTTCGAAATAAACTGTATTTTTCTATGAATTTTGTATGAATTTTATGGCGTAAGTTGGTATCTTTAACTTTGGTAGACATACGGATGTAGTGAATAACAGGTACAGAGTGTACTTACGTTGTCCATGGCTGTACCGTCCGGCATTAAGGATCCATGGCCACCAACACCACGGATAATAAAACATATTGCTATAACATACAAAATAAAAATATTTTTGTTGATACTTTCACGAAAGAAGAGATATGTAGGCAAAGCTTTGATTCAGATTTTTTACAATAGCCGAGCCAATAGATTTTTAACGAGCCGTACGCTCGTTGGTATTTATAAGATCAATTAAAAGTAAAAGGAAGATACATCTAATTTTCTCTTAATCAATAGTACAGTAGGTACCTTATTAGTATCTATTAGGTACTACCTCCTTGTGTGTTCCTAGTTTCATACCAATAAATTAACAGTAACTATAAGTAGGTACGATTTGTCTATCTTATTATTAATTCAATTTCAAGGGATTCGTAGAAAGTAGATGTAGTAAATCAGATTCGTAGTTATTTAATACTGAACAATTTACTCCTCCCTGGGCGAGTCAAGGACTGTTAGGCCCTTACTGACTAAAAACCACTTCTTATCAACGCCAGTGAGGGTCGCAGTGTGTAGTTAAATAAAGTGGTTAGTGGTTGGTAGGTACTCACACCAAGCTCTCTTGTCAACGAAGGAAGCAAGAATAGTGTCTCCAGGTGTAGTTTGTCCTTCATCCAACGCGAACCCAACGTTTAACGTTTTGAACTCAGTCGTATTCACGAATACTCTCATGCCTTGTGTGCTACCGGATTCTTCATCTAAAACAAAAATAATTGTATGTAGTAGTAGTATGTAGTTTAGTATATTTTTATGTATAAATTCTCAAATTAGGCGTTCGTTTAGAGATATTATATTTAGACTAGAGATTACCCTTCAATATCATATCATAGTTACAAATAATTATAATACTTTGCCCAACCTGGGAATTGGCGTTGCTTGGCAGTGGCGCTTGCGATCACTTGACCACCGAGGTAACGAGTAGATGGTACTCTGACATAACCTTGCGCCCTATTATATAAACAAGATGCGAAAAACCTAGAATTATAATAACTTGCATGTATTAATTAACCTACCTGTCACAATAGTGATATGTAGAGTGCGGGGTAAAGTAACATTATCATTCTTAAGTCTCTTGATAGCCTCTAGGTACTGGATAGCGATGTCTTTAGTGTCCTGCGCGCCACGACCAAAAATGTCCCCATTTTCATCCATGTAAGCAGCAAATGGTGGATACTTCCATTCGCTCTAGAAAGATAAATTATATTTCTTATTTTTTGTGTGGTAGTTTCAGAAATAACGTGTGTACTATCAATTGAGTAGGTAGATAGATCACCTGATGGCAGGCGATCAGCAATGTATATGGACACCGTAACATCAGAAGAATTAATGTGTTGCCGAGTTTTTGGGGGGCATTGTACTTTGTGTTACGGTCAACATGACCGTACAATACAAAGTGAACATTTTTTATTAACAAATTAAATGGTAATACTAGTTGACCCAGCGAACTTGACTTAAAGAATAGTAGAATCAAAAATTGACATTATGTCTGAATTGTCCAGTACATTCACATTGTACACGTGTCATTGACCCCTAGATGAAAAATATAGGAATTTTGATTTAGGTATTGTAACTCATAAAGGTATACCTAATAATAAATGTCAGTACATTAATTAATATTAGTTACCGCTTCAACTGTGACTACGTCCATGTGTGAGTTGAGCATTATACTGGGTAGAGAAGGGTCGGATCCCTCCAGCGTAGCCACAAATATTGGCTTGCCGGCCGGCGAGTACACCGCATACGGCAAACCCACATCGTTCGCCTGATGTATCCAGAAATCCAAGCCAGCTTCTATAATAAAAACAATGAAACGAATAAAACACATCCTTTTGTTATAATTTAAATTAAGTATTCTACTGATTTTATAATAAGTAGCTAATGCTAACCGTCATAATTTATTGCACTGGAACAGGATGGAAATCAGGAAACAGATACAAATTTCAATGTTATAATATATTTCATTTGCTATGTTAAATTTCATTTGCATACATTTAAGGATAATATTTTATAATTCTAAGGAATTAAATAACATTTAAAGACAGTACCACAATTCATCATTATTTCTAAGTATCTATAGTTTTTTTTTGCGAAATCGAAGAGAAACACAATACATACGTATATTTTCTGCTTTGCTTGTGTCTATTTGTAAATATTCCCTGAACAGTTTCACTGCTGGATCGTCCAAATAGTGTTCATATTTATTCACTTTCTGGCCATTGCAATTGAGCACTAAGAAAACACTTAGCCAGATTAACAAAATCATTTTCACCTGAAAAAATATGCAAGACGTAAGTATAGGCCAGCACTATCGCGAAAAAGAATTAGGTATTGATTCTTTCTATTTTTCCTAGAATTAAATATTAGTATTTACATTTAACAAAGAATAGTTTACAAAGGTGTGTACAGTTAAAACAAATTGCGACTACCAAATCTTTAAGTTATCACCACGATGGATGTTACCGTATCATCGAATTCGGCAAGCTGTATCAACTTTTATACTAGGTCAGTCCCCGCAAACGGTTTGTGGTCGAATACGGCCACCGAATTTTTAAGTTGTAAGTTCATTAAACGGTAATAGCTGCACTTGCGATACGGGCAAATACACTCAAGCAAAGGGCTCGTTCATCGGGTGTTCATATACATTTATTTCATCGATAATTTCGAAATTAAGACATTTTTAACGGCAAATTTTTTCAATGCCAAAATATACAGTTGTAAGCGGTTGGAAACATAATTTTAATAGAAAGGTAAGTTAAGTAGGGACGTATTACGACGGACGTAACTATACGTATAATATACGTCGAAAATAGGTAACACTTGAAATATGTAAATGAAATCGAAAAACAGGAGGTAGGTAATTGAAAAAAAAAGATGCTCCTACACAGCAGTTACATAACGTTACACCACATTGTGTAACACACAGATATATCTGTGGTGTAACACGATAATATTATACGATATTATAAGTGTTGTCGTGTAACACAATGTAATATAATGTTATATAACTGCTTTAAAGAAGCGCCTAACCATAACATTATGGTGCTGTTTGATTGAAGGTAGAAATAATGAGCAAAGGATCAAAATACCAAAAACGGGTTGCATATTTCAACACAAAACTACTCTTTTTCTTAAACGAAAGATTTGACCATAAAATGTGTTTACCAGAACAACTAAGGGTCGTTGGGAAATGTTTTAGATAATATGTATTACGTAATAAATAATATTTTTGTTCTGCCCTCGTGTCCTATAAAGTTTATTAGGTAGTAGGTAGTAGGTTAGGTAGTAGGTTTAGTAGGTATAAAATGACCAGTATCAACAGCGGTCACTACCTTGTGGGTACGTACCAAACTTATCCAGGTATTAAGTATCTGTATCTGGAGATCATTTCGGGTCCATACATACACGGCCTTTTCTGAAAGTCTAACAAAACATTCCGAAATTTCTAAAAAAATAACGACTGCAAAAACTGATTTGCATTATCATCACAATCGCCTTTTTTTTAAGCGGGGAAAATCATCGAATGACTTCTCCCGCCTGGGTGAGGCGGGAGGGAGTGTCAGACTCTTACTGACTAAAAACCACACCGTTCCTTCTCCTGCACGTCGAGCCGGAGCCCCGGTTACCCGTTAGGTTCTCCGCGACTCCGAATCGGCATCGGCCCTATTGGGCCCCATCTGTGGTGGTCTGATGGCTCTTTGAGGCGCGCGCGGCGACGCGCCGTTTGCTCGGGTCTGTTTCTGGTCGGACGGGGACCCACCCATGCTCGCCGTCCGCAGGCCCGCGCTTACGGTGGCCGGAGATCGTCACGCGATCCCCGACGCCCGGTGTGTCCTTCACGATGGCTGGGTTGCGAGGAGGCAGCGCTTCGCTGCCTCACGCGTCCCGCCTCCTCCTTAGCTAGCATAACTGCTTCGCAAAAGGAGGAGACGGCATCCCAGTCCCCTTCGCTCCGCATCATGGCCTGCACTAGGCCCGGACGCGAGAGGTCGTCATCGCCAATCACTTCCCTGAGGGCACGGGGGTGCTCAGCCCACGCAGGGCATTCCGCTACAGTGTGTTCCACCGTGTCCTCAGGGCGGTCCTCGCAGTGATGACACCCGGGCGTTTCCTCCCGCCCCATCAGACACAGGTACCTCCCGAAACTTCCATATCCGGTGAGGGCCTGCGTCAGGCGGTAGGTGAGGACGCCGTAGCGTCTCACAAGTCACTCCTCAAAGAGGGGTCTTACCGCTGCAATGGCAGCGAGCCCATCACAATCGCCTTAGATTCTTTAATCTAGGAATATTGATGACTATTTTGCGTTTCTTAACTTCATTTTGGATCATAGAACTCTTACGCCATATTAACTATTGTTCCATATGGCTTGTTCTAACGATACGTACCTACAGTTTTTTTTTCGTTGACCTACACTTTTAAAAAATGCCCAAAAATGTATGGAGTCGAAATCACCAAATACATAATTATACTTAGTACCTACTTACATGCAAAAGTTAGTACCACAAGGCCACAAACTAATGTCCGCTGAAAAGTAGTAACTTTCAGAAAAGGCCTAATAAAATATCTATTTTATTAAAATGGTAAAATAATACTAATCACTAACAGTTATAAGCAGACACGTCTTCACGGGAATTGTACAAATTTGGCATTCTGAATCTGATAACTGAATTGTTTTCATATTATTTCAATATTTCACAGCTGCTAATAGAGACGGAGGCCACGGAGATAAAGGTAAAAACACGAAAGAAATTCAAATTATTTCTTCTTGATTTCCAATTTTTACTGAAATTATAGTTATATTACTTAATATAATTATTTTTCACTTACAAACCACGACCATTATATTCTGAATAAGTTGATGTAGGTATACTTTTAGTACTTACCTGCATTTACTCACCAGTTAGGTACCTACGTTATCAGTTAATCCCGTCCTAAATGTAATAGAGATAGATAAGAATGAATACAGAGTGTTCGGGAAATGGATGAAAATTCAAAGGGGGAAATAAAAATAATAGGTAATAACTTTATATTAGACCATTTGTGTTTTCATAGTTGATCTAAAACAATTTAGAATGTTAGACGAAGTTAACTTTATTTTATAGAACAAACCTGTAAACGAGCAGACGGATCACCTGATGGTGAGTAATCGGCGCCACCCATGGATACTTGAAATACCAGAAGTGTTACTAATCCCTTACCGGCCTTTTAGGGATTAGAGATTTGAGGATTGTTGGGGATTCGGGGATAGGGGAGACATGGGACGGAGGTAATTGGTCCTCCGGTAACCTCACACACGTGACGAAACACAATACAAGTGTAGTTTTACGTCGGTTTTCTGTGAGACCGTGGTATCACTCCGGTTGAGCCAGCCCATTCGTGCCGAAGCATGGCTCTCCCACACTTTCACTTATAACTCATATTATTTTTATATTATTATTTTCCTTTAATTTCCAGCAAAAGCATTTACTTATTTATTGAGTCCTCCCACGTATAATAACGTAATGTCAAATGTTTGCCGAAGCCATTTGCAAATATTACTATCGAGCAAGAAAAAATATATAAACGCTTACTTTTACAATTAAGTGCATAGTCCGTAGCGCGTAGTGCGTAATTAGTAGTGCTTAGTTCGTAGCGCGTAGACCGTTGCGCGTAGCTCGTATGTAGCACATAGTTTTAATTGCTAAAATCTGTGTGCTACGTTTAGTTCGTAAAGCATAGTTCGTAGCTCGTATTTCGTAGCAGATAGTTCGTAGCGCGTAACTATATACTGATAGTAATTGTAAGCAATAAATGGTCTACCAAAGCTAGAACTAAATCAATTGAAGCACATAATACAAACTCTCATTAAATTGATTAGAACTTAAACTTAATTATGAAAAATGTTCAGTCTTCATCCTATTCTTGGTACCTAAATAGGTACTAAAAAAAAAATAATGACTGAGCTTAAGTATCTTATACAATATTTAATAATGTCGTATTACCTATCTTTGTCAAATAAGAGATTTAACGACATAATTGCAGGTAGCTATGATATGTATTTTATTATTACTATAACAGTTTATAAACCAGGTGCCGTATTATGACGTCTTAAAACCAGAGTGGTTCCGCTGAGGGAACGTGATCTCACTAGACGACTTGTATAGCTCTGTTTCTTTCCCTCAATGGAACCATTCTGACTTTAGGACGTCATAATAACCCCCCAGCCTTCAAAAATGAAAATGTCAAAAGCCTAAAAAATCTATATCTATATTTTTAATTATATTTGATGGGCGGACGTTTGACCACTATCTCGCCTTATTCGCCGTGTTAAGCGATGATGCGGTCTACGATGGAGCACGTCGTCCTATACGCATTCTATTCACTCGCATCTTGTTTTTCAGCCGTAAAATTACATGGCAAATATATTTAGTTTTTCAAATAATTTGATGTGTTTCCTGTAATTTGTTTTTCCTTTCAATTTCATCATATTCCCCTCCTTTTCTAATGGGTTTCATACTACCGTATTTTTTTTTTGTTTGAAAAATTATCTACCGTGGTCTGTAACATTATGATTACCATAGTTGACTGTAGCACCTTTACACATTATGGGTGTATTACTACATAGTATAAAACAAAGTCGCTATCTGCCGTCTGTCTGTCCCTGTGTATGCTTAGATTTTTAAAACTACGCAACGAATTTTGATGCGGTTTTTTTTAATAGAGAGCTTGATTCGGAAGGTTTATATGTAAAATACATGCATATTGCACCGTGCGAAGCCGGGGCTGGTCGTTAGTTTAATATATAATATTCACTTTATACTAGTTATAAGTGTCACGTAAAAGGGAATGAACAGACTAGGGAGTTGGGAGAGTGGCTCGGGGGTTTGGCAATGGCACAAGTAGGTAATTAATATTTTCCAAATAAGAAAAACCACTCCATCGAATTTTGAGCACTCTACCTTCGCACCTATATGTGTACAAGTTAACAATAAAATAATTACTCACGTTTAGGTACGTTGGAACGTGAAAAATCAACGTTACAGGTAAAATAACTGATTTAACTACACATGAAAAACTTACAGCTTGCAATATACACTTCTTTCTATTCACACCGACTACTAAATAAAAATGTAGTTGTGTATATACTCGCCCTTTACGTATTTAGTATCGTTGGCAAATTAAAATTGATAATATTCTGTTTTTTTTCATTGTTATTTTAAAATAGGTTGAGGATTTACATAATTATAACGTTCTTGTATTTAATTACTTTTCGATCACCAATCTGTTATTTTTACAATGGAATTTGGTTTCGTAAATAGACTTATCTACGATAGCTACTCCTGGGCGATTTCACCCGGTCTACTCGGCTCTGATTGATCGTAGGGTGATGTTTTATAGCCTTCCCCGATAAATAGATTATCCAACACAAAAATAATTTATCAAATCGGACCGATGGTGGGCTCGCTGCCATTGCAGCGATAAGTCCCCTCTTTGAGGAGTATTTGTATGTACATACATGTCACTTTGTGGGCGTGGGGCAATTATATAAATCCATTTTTGACGACGTATTACGAAGTTTTATATAGGGCACAAAATCAGTAGGTATGTAAAAATAAAACATAAAATAACATTGTCTAACATTATATTTGCATAACTACCATCGAATAATCAATCTTTAACATTGGAGTGGTTGTTTTTAGGGTCGGTATCATCAGGGAATTCTTTTAATGCCGTTATGTCACTATCTACTTCAATTGGCACTTCTTTATATCCTTCCACTTCGTCTATGGCGGAGTAAACTGCTTTCTTTTCAATCTTAGCTAATATCTTCTTGTCATGGAATGGGTGATTGTGTAGGTTAGCCCTGTTGACAAAAGATATGTAGTAAGAATAAGACGACCCAGTATTGTTATAAATGGTGATACATAAGTGTGACTGGCTGAGTGGTCGCGAGTACGACTACCGGTCAAGAGGACTCGGATTCGATTCTCGGGTCGGGCAAATGGCAATAGGCTCACCCTCTATTACTTGGGACTTATAACATAAATAGGAAAAAGTGGGTGTTACACAGTGGCATTAAGTGTTGTAATGTGCACTTCTGCTTACCCCATCGGGAAACAAAAGCCGTCATGTTATGTTATACAAGTATATTTTAGGTCCATTGTATGCAAAATGAAAAACTACAATTTGTGAAAAAATACTTTTAGTAATTGTTATCTAGTCGGCAATTAGTTACATGGCGCTTCTCTTATAATGGTATTGTATTTATAAACAACAAAGCAAATATGTGTTCGGAGCACTAGGCGTGTGTATGACTAAACAACAGCCCACGTTCGGCAGGCAGTGTTGAAATCAGTTATTAAATAAATAAATAAAAAAGCCTTTATTTCCCAATACCCCTAAATGATTAAGTAAATATTTACATTTTATTCAATTTTGTTATTTTTTTTATAATCTAGGTTAGTACTACACTAAAGTGTGGGTACTTAGGTGAAGGCCTCTTCCAATTGTTTCCAATTCCCTCTGTCTTTCGCTATAGTTTACCTATCGTCTCCTGCTATTTCTCTCAAGTTATATCGTAGGCAGTAGCAGTATTTGAAAAGAAAAACTTGCAATTAAATAGGACTTACCTATTGAGTACGATATTTCCTTTTGTGACCAAGAACGCTGTGCATTTGTTGTTTCTGTAATCGACACACCGCCACCGTCGCAGTCCCGACCGCGACGTGGTAGAGTGCAGGTTGTAAATGTACCGGTTTAGTATCACTTGCAATGACCCTCGAATTGATACCGTGAACTGTAGATTTGATCCCGATGCTGTAACAGATTTATGTTTATATTTTAATAATGCAGATCACCATCATCATCATATCAGCCACGAGAAGTCCCCTGCAGAACACAGGTCACCCCCAAATTATTAAACCATTTGCAAAATGGCTTCGATCATTTTTACTAACAATCAAGTTATTCAATTTATTTTAACCCATTATAATTATATAACATTACATCATCATCATTCATCGTGGGCACTGGCTGTGCCCACTGCTGAGGTGATGAATGCTCATTAGGATATATTTCCATCTATTTAAGTGCAAAATGTGTTAACAGAGGCCTTAGTACGAGTTTGTTTTAGGTTTAAAGTAATCGTAACGAGTACGCATTCGACGCTGTGATTGGCCGGCTAAAATGAACCAACCAATCAGATTGCCGAACGCGAGCTCGTTTCGAATACTTTTTTTTTTTTTAAGGGGGGAAAATCATCGAATGACTGCTCCCGCCTGGGTGAGGCGGAAGGGAGTGTCAGACTCTTACTGACTAAAAACCACCCCGTTCCTTCTCCTGCACGTCGAGCCGGAGCCCCGGTTACCCGTTAGGTTCTCCGCGACGTTTCGAATACTTTAAACGTAAATCAAACTTGTACTAAGGCCTCTTTTCATGTACGAAATAAAGAAATATACGTTCTTATATCAGCATGGAAGGGTTGGTTTTGTAAATTTTTATAAGGGTGCGGCTACATCTGGTAAATACTCAGCGGATGCGCAGCTCGTGAGCAACCGGCGAGCTGCACATTCGCGCGTACATTTAAAATTATTATATACGAATCTTGTATGAGTTGAGCACCAAGAACCACGCTAAAATAAATACATGGACTTACGTGAATCCTTCCTTTCTTGAACATTTTGTTTAGTTTCATGCATTTTAAAATCGATATCATTGTCGTCATCGTGCACCACTGTGTCGTCCATTAGGTCGCTGTAGTCATGGTGACCGTGTTGATCATGCTGACTGGAGATTGGCATCGACATAGCATGTAGAGGCACATTCGATGTGTCTTTGTGTACCCTGTGTATTACAAACACGGCCTTATTAGATAGAATATTAGGTACCAATAGCATATTTTTTATAAGAATGGAAAATGATTTTCTTCCGCCTTTTCCGTGAGTTGAGAGGGAGTGTCAGACTCTTACTGACTAAAAACTACCCCGTTCCTATATCAGTCTGCTCTTTTAGCTAGAATGCTGGGCCACATCTGTGGTGGTATGATGGCTCTTTAAGGCGCGCACAGAACGCGACGCGCCGTAGCATATTTCAGCCTACAGATGGATGAAGAAAAACGTACATTCAATTTTGAACCGACAATTCTCATTTAAGCCAACATAGCAAAGGGGTATTATTCCCCGGTTATGTCTAACGTGAGAGCACCCGCCAATCGCCAGGCAGTGATTGCATAGTCTAGTTAGTGTAAAAGTGTCTACAGCAACTTTATCCAAATTATGTGCAGGGCATTGAGATTTGAAAGTCTTATTTTAATGTTGCCCCGGACTAGTACATTTTTTATGTTGTGAGTGCGTTTATAAACGTACGATCTCATATACACATGACACCCAGACCCGGAACCACAGTCCCAATAATAGAACCCACTACACATTGCACGGCAGCCAGTTGCCCAGCCATCGCGCCAACCGTGCTGCCAAAATTCAACAAATATCCAAAATGAAACTGTCGACATTCATACTCACATAGATTCCTGTTTCAAAAACACCTTTCTTGCTGATGATGGCAAAGTAACCTGGAAAACAAATAGTATACACAGTTTAATGTTGGAAATATTATGTTCACGATTTATTCATATTCATTATTCATATCTTTATTATATTCCATTTATTTAAATACTAGCTTTTACCCGCGGCTTCGCTCGCGTCACAAAAGGATAAAAAGGGTAAAAAGCCTATGTGACATATACCAATACACGCAGCGCCATCTATACCAATACTTTTGTTTTCCCTTGGGAATATCAATTTTTTCCGGGATAAAAAGTACCCTATTATTTAATCCGGACTTCTTACTTTACGTCTGCAAAAATTCAAAGCAATCGGTCTAGTAGTTACGGCGTGAAAGCGGAACAAACAAACAAACTCACTTTCCGATTTATAATATTAGTAAGGAAGTAAGGATAAGGATGATTTTAGAATCTGACACCCATACCCTTTAAAATTAATTGCAAGTACTCCCCCATCTGGGATGTATGAGCTGAATCGAGACTCTAAAAATAGAGCATGATGTGACACCAGAAAAGCTTTATGTGCATAAAATATTGTACTTCAATGACACTACCTACTATTTTACGAGGACAAGACTACAAAACTTCTACTAAAACTTAAAATGGTATCAGACAACAATCGCAAAAGTATCAATTTACTATTTTATGATCAATTTATTTATGTTCATCATGGCCTCATTCGTACGGGCTTTAAAATGAGTTCTACCTGTGCTATACTCTCTGTTGGTGGAACACTTAATCTCTTGATACCGCTAACATGACATATCTCACTGTCATCAAGTTGTGGCAGACTTGCTGTCAGTTTCGTAGGTGGGGTTTGTGGTGAACTCTGTAAGATTTGAAAGATGAATTAAATAAACATAATAGTTGCATGTTCTAAAAAGATTATGAATAATTGTTAGATTATACTTTTAAAAAAAAAGATTACATTGGTAATGCCATGGAATTTGGCTTAGTTATGTGTTGCAATATACTGGCATTTTCGAGGGTAATAAGATTTATTTTGAATTTAAGAATTTAAATATAAAATAAATAAATTAAAAATAAAAAAGCCTTACATTTCCCATTTTTTAAAAAAGATCTACATTTCCAAAAAAATTTTTTTTGTTAATAGGTTTAGTTTGAGGGAACCCCTGTGGTGACCGCCTCCTCCAGAAAATACCGTCTTTCTTGATCTTTTGCTGTAGCTAGCCAGCGTAGCAATAATTTTAATAAAACTGTTATAAAATAACGAAAAGAAGAGACAGTGCTTCATTTTATTGTCCAATAATGTTATGTGAGTTTGTCATGTTTGTAGTAAAACAGTACTTACAATATTTTCTAATCCTCTAATGTGTAAAGACTTGGCAGCTTCCACAAACATGTTCAGGCAATCAGCTGGTACCACAACCTCACCTGTGTAGATATACTCCAGCAGCAAACACAAGGTGCGATGTGAAACATTCTGAAAGAAATGATATGTTAAAATACAATCAATCTTATTACTAAAGTTTTAAGCATTGTAAGTGTTTCTATAACATTTGTTTAAGAATATTATTGCTTATGCATACACAAATTATATAATTAAAATGTTCTTCCAATCTGTATGAAGTAAATTATATAGGTATATCCAAGAGAATAAAACAATACTGATGTTTTTGTTATTGTAAATATTGGTTTCAGTAACAATTAAACTATCACTGACTTATATACTTTTTTACTGAGTTATACTCTTACATTAAGGAATATAACAGGATGTTGACAAGGCGCTGAAGATATAAGGTCCTTCAGATAAGGGCTAGCTAATGCTACCAGCACTTGATGAACTTTAACTAAATGCCCATCTGCAGCTATCGTCATGTCCACAAACTCACCATTCTGAAACACAATCAATACAATTTTATTCTAAAACAAAACATGTCAACTGGGTTCGCACGGTATCCATACCTACTACATATGGTTAAGGTTCTCCAGTGCCCTGTATTGAAATCTAACCGGATTTAAGTAGGTTAAACAAACCTAAATTAAATTATGATAGAAAATCTGATAAAATGGTAAACGTAAATCATTTTACCTGCTGCAAAGCACTAAATCCATTACAAATATTGGATTTATAAGATTCCCATGACAACGAGAACTGTGACTGCACCATTTCAGTTAAATTGCTGAAATAGTCGTAGTAGTATTTAAAAGTGTTAAAACAAATCAACAAACGAAATAAACACTCAACTATGATACTTCATTGATAAGTTTTTCGTTTACACCAAAATGCTTAATAGACACTCGACAGTGACAATGTCAAATAAGAAATAAACCAATGATTATAGAAATAAAAGGATATGAATTGTGTACGCGCTTATCGTGCCAATATGGAAACAAAAATGGCGTAGACTCCGCCCTCAGCCCATTGGACTTTTGTCAAAGGATAATTGAAATTACATATAGATACAATGTAATGTGGTTCGAAAGCAGGGAATTGTTTTGCCGTTACAGGACAAAATAAATAATAAAACTGAGTTGGTAGATCAACTTTTCAGTGTCGCAATTATAAATCAAGAACAGGTATCATAAAACCACTTTAATTTATTACAATCTCTGAAACAGGTTTCCTTTTTTTCTTCCAGTTTCTCAGTTTAAATGATTAAATATACATTTTTAAAAAACCTCAAAGTGTGAGGCCGACTCGCTTTAGCCCACTTTTTGTTTTAAATTGTAAATATATATATTTGAAACGTTGCCCCACACTAGGATTTTCTCCTGTGTCGTGGGTGTGGTTACAAACATACAAGTTCACATACACATGACACCCAGACCTGAAACAACAATCTGTGGATCACACATAGCGTTGCTCCGTGCGGGAATCGAACCCGCGACACGTTGCGCGGCAGTCAGTTGCCTAACCACCGCGCCAACCGTGTAGTTAATTATAATCTATCTATCTCTTTCTACATTACGACAATTGACATAGCTATTACTATATACTAAAAGAGATCAGAATATATATTGTCGATTCGATTCATAATAGCATCGTATTTCTATAACTACGTTGTTTAAATAGTTTTTATTCATAGGTCATTGACATAAACTTACCCACAGATCTTTTCTCCAACAATAGACAAAAAATCACTCAAAAAATAAACAGCACAGATAATAAATATATTTAATACAAAGTTTCAACGTGGTTTCAACCCATAGCAGTGTTTCAACCTGATTCCCTTTTGTTTTGTAGATAATAGCAAATTATTTGGGAATCTAATGCCCGAATACTGAAACGTTACTAAATTTTAAGTCGCGCTTAAGCATAGTTCTGTCTCTACAAATTCATTGTAAAATGACAGAGACAGCATGATATTTAAGCTCGTTTTAAAATTGATCAACGTTTTAGTATTTCAGCATTAGTCTTTGATAGGACAAAAGAGCAAGAGAGGAAAGCGTTTGAAAATAATGCACTAGGCATACCCGCGGAACCGCAATATTGTTCCCCTTTGTTATTATTATTACTTATACTGATTGAACCACCTTCTTTATACTATGATTGAACTGCCTGAACTTAATAGGTACGGGACTTGATTATCGTTGCATTGATATATAAATCTTAATGAATACTAGTACTTTAATTTCGTTTTATAATTAGCTCTGTTGTAGGTAAACCACCGGGCACTCGCCAACTCAAGTATCAGAATGAGAGACAAAAATTAAAAACAAACAGTAAAAATTATAATTTTGTAATTCAGAAAAAAATTACTTAAGTCTTAGGCAGAGTAACTTTGATTATTTGGTTAGCTCCACGAGAGGTATTAGAATTTCTAACAAACTTTTTAGGTTTATCTTTAGGTTTTTGTTTGGCAATCATTCTATTTGTAGCTTGGGTTATTGAAGTAAATAAACAATTTGATTTTAATTTTCTCATAATTTGAGTCTTATGCTGACCGTGATTATGGTCTTCAGATCTGAAAATAATAAAAAAAAACAATTTTATTTCTTTACAATATTGGATTGAAAAAGAAACAAACCTGTTTCAAATCATCGCAAGTATGTAAATTCACCTGGTGTTTATGATGTCATTATTTGTATCTATATATGCTGGGCAATGTAGTTTTCGGTAGTCTACACACCGCCAACGGCGTTTAAGACCATTAGATGCATGATGATGACAGTGGTACATAAACTGGTTCAATATTAATTGCAATGAGCCACGTTTAGAAATAGAGTAATGCAGACCGTGAGCTGAAAAAAAACGATATTCAAATATAATTTAAATTTAACAAAGTCACATATATCTTCTTGAACAAGTCAAACAACATTGTGTATTACCTTTATTGCCTAGAATAGATTCATGTGTAACTTTAGTCACAGGAGGTCCTTGGTTAACTTTTGTATGAGGTAGTGGTGGTGGATTACATGGGGCTAAATTAAAAACTGTAATCGGTTCATTTGGAGCAATGTTAAAATAATTACTATTTAAGATTTCCGTATTGTTCTTTTCTATATTAGATACCGGAGCATCAATATATTCAAAATCAGTTTCAACAACAGTCATTTCAGGAAGTGGAGCCACTTGTTCATTATTTAGATTGTCACTCGCAGTAGAACTTTTCAATGTTGGCAAATTCGTCAGATTGATGTCACCGAGAGAGTAGAAAGGCTGTGTACTTTCTTGCGCAATAGTATTGTCAGCTGGTATGACTTCAACATTGTAGTTTTCACTGTTAATTGTTATGTGCGCTGCAAAATTATTGTCTGGTGGTACTATAGGTCTGAAAAGGTACATAATATATAATTCAACTTACAATGTGTAATGTCTTAAAATATTTTATAAATTAACTATTAATCAATATCATAGACACCATAATAAAAGGTGTAATTATTGCAATGCACTTTTAAACAATTAACTCGTCGAGTACCGGTTTTATAGACACAATTAAAGAACAATAGGTTGCGGTCACCGGTGACCACTTGGTGTTTGACAGTTTAAGCATATGAACTGTGATAGTTAACATAAAGAATCAAATAATTAAAGAATTACTGATTGTTTACCTATCTGGTGGTAAAACCAAAGAATTTGATAATGGTGGTGGTAAAACAGAACCCAAAGGTGGGGGGGGCTGGCTAGGTGGCAGCAGCTCTGATGGCAGCGGATCAGATGGTTGTTTCTAAAATTTGTGAAGGTTACTTTTCATTATTGTTTATTCAGTCAGTCAGTCATATAATTATATGAAAATGGAAGCAATTCAGTACAGTTATTTTAGGAATAATTTCATACCTGAGGTAATTCTATATTTTCAATACCATTAATACATAACGCTTTGCAGGCTTGTATAAAAGCTGGTGTAGCATCAGTTGGTATCTTCACTTCCCCTGTATATATATATTCCAGTATGAAAGTAAGTATACTGTGATTTATGTTCTGAAGAGTGAAGAAAAAAATATGGAATTAATTTAATTACTATATTATTTTAATGTATGTACACTATATATAAATAAAACAATTTGTTTTTCAATTACATTTAGAAACACAACTGGATGTTGACATGCAGCAGATTCTATCATTGCCTTTATGTAAGGGCTGGCAAGTGCCACAATATTTTGATGAACTTTTACTAAATGACCATCCGCTGCAAGGGTCATGTCAACAAACTCGCCCACCTGCAACACACACAAAATTATAATGGAATCGTAAAGGAAAGGATAAGAAAAAATTACGAATTTTACGCGCGAAATTACCTACTTGTTGTAAACGTGCAAATCCTTGCGAAATATGATTTTTGTAAGATACCCAACTAAAACAGAACTGATCTTTAGACATAGTGTTAAATGCAATAAGTAACTAAGTGATAAATAAATATTATTTTATCGCAAACAAGAAATTAAATAAGTTTGTTTTTGTTTTGACTTGGTCTTGAATTTTGATGATTGACAATAATTGACATAGTTTGACAGCAATGACATGATGTAAAAAGATGTAGCTTTTTTTAAATCCCAGAGTTGCCAATCAAGAACAAGAACAAGAAGGAAAGAACTGCAAGATCGCAATAGTATTTATTTTCAAATCGCTTTTTCATTCAATTTCCCGTTAAAAAATTATAACATTCATGTCAATTTCTATTTGCCACTTCCAGAAATATAAGTAATAAAACTGGCTGAAAAGTATTACATTGAAACCATTTTGCTCTTTACAAATTATTAATATGTCAAAAATTAATCTACATTGCGCTTTCACTTTAATTCGATATTGCTATTTCGGCCCAAAATTTATGTGTTTTCTGCGTGCTTCCCCTTTGTGGAAGTATTTGCACATTCTGAATCAAGTTGATCAAATTATTCGTGATACTTTAACAACGTTAATTAACTTTTATAAACTTTTGAATGCAAATCAGTCTATGAACGATCGTGTTTGGCTTCAAGCCACGCTACCAATTCGTTTTGGTGGTCTAGGCGTCCGCAAAATTTCCAGTGTAAGTTTACCGGCGTTCATCTCTTCTGTCCGAAACACCAGAACTTTAACCAAAAAAATGCTAGCCCGCGTTATCCCCGAGGTGCCGTGTCTGATATAAAATGTCTCAATACAGGCTTGCCTATCAACCCATCCTCCCAAAGACAATAGGACGACCCGCTTTGCAGTTTGGTGCACAATAATCTCATAAATACGAGGACTAGTCCTGCGGAGCTAGCGCGGCTATTGGCCTCTGGTTTCAGGCACTTCCGTCAGTCAATATTGGCACGATGTTGAATGACTCAATTCTTCGGTTTGCTGCTTGTTTGCGTCTAGGTGCTCCCTGCGTTATTCCGCATCGCTGTCAATGGAGAGATGGTCGACCACCTCAATCACCACGGCCTATCGTGCTGCAGAAGCACGGGCTGGATAGCCCAATACTGAATAGCATTAACCACTTTACCCGTCGAGCTTGGCGCGCAACGATGGTGAGAGACCTGACAGTATGTCCATTATGCCTTGGTTGGAAGTTGGGAAGGTCTCTGATATGGGACGCAACCTGCGTCGACACCCTTGCATGGGACGCAACCTGCGTCGACACCCTTGCACCTTCTCATCTTCCTGTAACGGCGGGTTGTGCTGGTTCGGCTGCTACCACTGCAGAAAACCATCTCACCATCAACCATCATCAAAAATATTTCATCTCGAGACCAGAGGCCTCGTCTGCTACTCGGTCAGAGTTTTCTTATACCTACATAAACATAACGTACATATATTCTACTTACTCTTTGATTGCCATACAACGTGGCAATGCTGCTAGCTTTCTGGGAACTTTCCCCATTGACGTTTAGGCGGACGAATTTGTCTCTGTAAATAGTCATTTTTAGTTTCCTTTTATTTAATTTTTTTCATTAGTGTCTGTTAAGTTGTACATATTTATGTTTTTTCCTTTCCTTATATTGTAAATACCTAACTAATAAAGTATTTTTAATAAAAGATAAAAAAGATGTCAACATTCTGCCATTCTACCTCGGTAGGTAATTTGAATAAACTTGTTGTCACTGTCACTGAGTTAAGAGTGAAACAACAACTGTGAGTCTGAGTCTGTGTGACCGATTATTATTGAATCTTTGACTTATCAGTGACGGTCAAACTGTATTTACGTTAGATATCGTGATAAAATTAGTGCCTTGTTCGAGGTACTGTGGGTTATTTGTTTAGAATGTTACGGGTTTTGATTATTTATATTTAATAACTTTTTAATACTTAATTACTCCAAGTTTTATAATGAATACTGTACGCAAGTTTCTATAAACTCAATTTTCGGTGTTTTGAATAGTCCTGAGTAGGTATATTTTATTCTTGTTAATTTTAAGCTTAACTTTATAAGGTACCTATCATAATCGTTTATTAGATAAGAGTTTAGTTGTACTGTACCTAATATAACAATACAAAATGATAGCAATAAAATCTGCTACATGTATTACTGGTACTGTTGCCCGGAGTTTTATGCCTGTTACATCTAACACTGCAGCACACCGCTGGTAAGTCCTATTTCCATAATTTATTAAAATGTTTATTACATTTTCATTTGTTAAAAGTATAATGTTTCACAAATATTTTAATTACCTAATATTTTTTCAGGTATTCATGTGATACTTCTAAAAAGTTTGATATTGTCGTAATTGGTGGTGGTATTGTTGGTGCTGCTTCTGCAAGAGAACTTAGTCTGAGGCATCCATCATTAAATATTGCATTAGTTGAGAAGGAAAACCGTTTCGCCTACCATCAGAGTGGAAATAACAGTGGTGTGATTCATGCTGGTATTTATTACAAGCCTGGATCATTGAAAGCTAAATTATGTGTACAAGGCATGGAATTAGCTTATAAATACTGTGATGAAAAAAATATAAAATATTTAAAATGTGGCAAACTGATAGTGGCCACTGAAAGGCATGAGATACCTATATTATTAGATTTGTATGATAGAGGAATACAAAATGGTGTTAAAGATTTGCAGCTACTAGAAGGAAATGAAATAAGAGAAATAGAACCTCTCTGTAAGGGGTTACAGGCAATATGGTCTCCCAATACTGGAGTTGTGAGTTGGGCAGAGGTTACAGATTCCTATGTAGATGACTTCAAAAAATGTGGTGGCACAACTAATCTAAACTTTGAAGTAAAGAGGTTTTCAGAATCTGAAAATGCGGAATATCCTGTTGTTATATCAGATAACAAATCTAATAACATTTCTGCAAAGTATGTTCTGACATGCTGTGGCCTACATTCCGATACAGTGGCTGTTTTAACTGGATGTCCTGAAGAGCCTAAAATCATACCTTTTAGAGGTGAATATTTATATCTAGTCCCAAGCAAAAGTAACTTGGCAAAAGCTAACATTTATCCTGTACCTGACCCAAGATTTCCTTTTCTTGGTGTTCATATAACTCCTAGAATAGATGGACGTGTAATTTTGGGTCCAAATGCAATATTAGCTTATTGTAAAGAAGGATATAAGTAAGTAATTTCATCTACTTTTTTCCTGTAAACCTATGGAATGGGATAATACATAAAACAATACTGAAAATAAAATCATATAAAATTAAAAAGTTAGTAAAAAAGATACAATAATTCTATCAAGACCGAAACATATCTTCTGTATTTGCTTTTAAACTGTCAAACACCAAGCGGTCACCGGTGACCGCGACCTATTGTTCTTTAATTGTGTCTATAAAACCGGTACTCGACGAGTTAAACTTAGAAAATATTTTATTAACAAAAATGGTTATTTATAATCGGTAGTTAAAAACATTTATATAAAGAATTTAGTCATATTGTACAGCAAATTAGTACTTTTGTTGAAGATTTTTTACCAAATAGATGGGCAATATGTCCAGATAAAATGTTATGCAATAATAATGGCACACTTTTTATCAAACGGCATTTAGGTTACTTTACATTTACAAAAGTCAAAGATCTTGTTCTTTATTTACAGATATAGTGATGTGAATATGAATGACTTGAAAGATATTTTAGCGTTTTCTGGTTTTCGGAAACTAGCAATGAAATACGCGAGTTTTGGAGTTAAAGAATTAGCAAGATCAATATTTCCTTCATTGCAAGTAAAACAGGTACAAAAATACATTCAGGAGATTACATCTGCTGATGTGGAGAAAGGTCCTTCTGGTGTACGAGCACAAGCAATGGCTAAAGATGGTAGGTAATAAGTTATTTGTAAGTACATACTTTGTAATAGGTACGCTTTTTTGTATGACTGCTGTTAACCCTTTTTAAGGCATAATACCTACCATGTATACCATCATACCTATGAGCGGATAAGTAAAATTTTTGGTAGGTTTAGACCACATTTATTGTAGTGTTCACCAAACGCAAAAGGATGGTGGCAAATGTATTGCCTTAAAAAGGGCCTGCCTAAAACAACCCAAACCAAAAAAAATAATAACTACCAAGAACTACAAAACCACCCTAAACAGACGAAGGATGATTATTTTTATACTGTTCATTATTTCACTATTGTTTTTTTTTTCTTTTCAGGAAGTTTAATAGAAGATTTTGTGTTTGATTCACAACCTGGTTCTGGTGCGATAGGAAGTCGAGTTTTACATTGCAGAAATGCACCTTCACCTGGAGCCACTTCATCGCTCGCTATCGCGAAAATGATTGCTGATAAGATGGAAAGTGAGTTTAAGTTTAAAATCTGAGATATAAATGATAGATAGAAAAGTATATTCATAAACATCGTAATAAATACTTAAATGTAGAAATATGTACATGAAAGTGTGTTAGCCAAAAGGTTTATTTTGTCCTTCCTTAAAGTACACCTTAAGGAAAGGAAAAATAAATCTTTTGAAAATCCAAAAGTTGTATTAGCATGGTGAGAACAAATAATACCTAATAATGATTATTCAACTACTCTATCTAATTATGTAATGCTTATATTAAAACTTTCGTGAGACATACTAAATTAATTATTATGTATTCGGCTTACTCGCGTAACTGTTTGACGAGGAACTCCAAGCCATACTAGAAGGCTCATATTCATAAGCAGCATTTCGCGACATGCGACGCGGCGACTGTCGCGCTACTAATTGGCTTCTTGTGTCTACTGCGGTGCGGGCCCAGCCTAGTCGAGTTCCTCGTCAAACAGTTACGTGAATACGCCGAAAACATAAACATTAAAATGTGTTAATAATATTGTTCAAATCAAATTAAATACCCTTATTCATGATAACATAATTATGGTGCCTAAATTGTCGAACATCAATATTATACTGACATTAGTCTGGTTACCCAGTACAATAATTTAACTTACAACAAGTTTCAAATATATACAGCTCTGTAAATAAAAAGCTATTTCTTTACCTCCAGTTTGTCCTCCAGTATCACCTTTTTATTGTTATGCATTTGGCTGATAGTAATGTCTTATACAAATACTTTTTATAACTTAATACTAAAAATTGTATTGTAATAAATAGAAAGGAAAGTTTTAAAATGATGCTAATCAATGTAATGTTTTATAAGTTTTTAACCACAGAAACTATTTTAAAGCTGTAGATGTAAAAATGTTTTTAAGATTTATTGCTAAAGACTTTTTATGTAAATATTAAAGCATTTATTAGAGGAAAATTTGTTATAAAAATTAAATTGTTATTTTGTGATCTGAAAAGTATTTATTAAAAAATATCTTATATAATTTATTCAATCTTATATTATGTACTATTAATAAATATTTATATAAGTCAAACTATAAATAATTAAATTATTAATAATGTAAAATAAATAAATGTGTAACTTTGGGTGCTAAAATTACAGTCACTAACTAGCAGTTTAGCTATGTATTAACTAGCGAATATTATATTTGCACATAATAGTTATTTTTTAATTAAGATACATTTTTTGTCCATTGTCTTTTAAAAAAATTTGAATATACATTTGGCTTTGGAAGGCATGATTTTTTATTCAACAACAATCCCTCTATTAGTCAAACAAATAAAATTAATTTGTAGATCATAAACTGTTGTTGAATGGAAGAGTATATTGCTGAACACCACTATGTACTCTGATAGACCAAACATTGAATAAACTGAAAAAAAGAAAATTGTTATGAATTTCAGATTTGTAAGTTCTTTATTCATTTTCCTATGGAAACTCGTCATATTAACCTTTTGAACACCATGGTTGGCTCATTATGCCATGTAATGTTGGGTTAATTTAGTTTGTCAGCTATAGCCAACTGCGGCGGTCAAAACATTAATAAGTGTTAATGTATCAATAAGATTGGTAATAAGTAATGACCCTTGATCCAAAGGGAATATTAAGTTCAACCACATCATGCAAAGTTATTAGATAGATAAGTAGACTAAGTTATTTTGTTTAAGTTGTAAATACATTTGTTATGTAGAAGCACGATGGGATTGACATCGTCACATAATGTGTACAAAAATCCTTACAATAAATGAGATTAAAAAAAAAAAAAAAAAAAAAATCATGCAAAGTATTATGAAGGGTTTCAAAATTCTAAACCTTTGCCTAACTTCACATTCATACAAATAGATTTACTTACCATAAGGTTCACATAGTCTATTATGTCTCAGAAAGAAGTAAGCAGCAGATGCAAATGAAGTAATGTTCACAATAAAAGCTCTCCATTTTAATTTCACAGAATGTTTTTCTCTGTATGTTATATTTGGCCTTCTTCGTAACTTTGAAAGCATTATGCATGTGAACAGCATATAAAATACTGAGGTCCCAATGAATGTTTTAAAACAAACTTCATGATAAGCTGTAAAGATAAATTGAAATATTGATTCCTTCTTAAACTGTCAAACACCAAGCGGTCACCGGCGACCGCGACCTATTGTTCTTTAATTGTGTCTATAAAACCGGTACTCGACGAGTTAATGTAGTATTAGTTGCCAAAAAATTTTTTACATTAATTAAGTATACAGATGAGTACTTACGATAATTTTTGGACGATGTCCAATGCGTGAGTCCTAATAAGGCAAAATTTTCTATGATATTTAAAAATACTGCTAATTTGACTATAACAACACAGCTCTCTAGCACAACACTTCTATAATATTTCCATCGTAAATACAGCATGTAGAATCGCATAGGTGCATGTATGTAAACAGCTGCTTTCCATATTGTACTTTGTGGTTCATAATTTCCAATAGACGCTGATATTGATGGGAAGACGTTGGGAACCTTGCAATGAGTATTGTTTGCGTTTTCGAAGTCCTTGTACATTGTTATTACAACACAAGATATAAAGGCAAATAATGGCACTGACACCACATAATAGCAGAATTTCGACGGAATTTTGATGTAGTTGTAGATTTTCTTTTCTGACTCATTGTAAAGAGGTAAATACATTTCATATTAAAGTAATACAAAGTTTTCTTCAAATTCGTTTTCGTAAACATAGATAGATGACATCAATCAAACGAAAAATGACATTCAGTGACAGTGACACGATCACACGACTGCTGTTGGCAGACAAAATGTCATTGCTTTGATTGTCTGCCAGTGCCTAAAATGTAATCGTAATTTCATATTATAAAATAATTAACTGATATAAGATTAAAGTACTCGTTAGAGAGACTATTTTTTTAAGATATATCTAATTGAATTCTTTAGATATTGCGTAGAATAATCATCCAATGGTTCATGAATTCATGATGGATGGGCAAGTCATCAAAACATTGTAGTGTAATGGAACGCTGCATTGAACTACGTTTTGTTATTTTATCGATATTTTCTTAGCAACCGTAAGATCGATTTATTACTTTAGAAAAATCTTGTATGTTAACATGAAAATTGATATAAAATTATGGAGAATATTCTAAATAAAGATATTTTCAACGAAAGTGACTTGGATAAACTTTCACCGGACTATAAACCTCGAAATTTCGTATTACGGATGCAGATGAGAAGAACTCTGGTAAGTAAACATTATCTTTAATTTAGAAAGTCTCTAATATATAGATAACATTCAATCCTTACAAAAAAGTAATTGTATGCCTATTATGTTATTATTCCCATGAGGAATGATAGTCCATAAACTCATTACCTGCATTCTATGATCATTAAGATTTAAAATAAAAAGGAAAAGGTCAATAACATCTTTGCCCGACCCCAAATTTTCGAATTGAACCTCCGACCTCGCGGCCATTTCTGTTCGAGCAACGAACCAGTCACACCTATGTAGCTACCTATATCCCTATACCATCCAATGTGAAACATGCGTTTACATTTGTTATGTAGGTAGGTACTTACCTACGTACTTGTACCACTAATGAATGTTTTTTACAGGCTAAAGACAGTCACAACCATGGTATTCTTAAAAACACCAATTTTACAAGGTAACATCTTAATATAGACAATATTACCTAGGCATTCTTTGATTGTGTGTATGTTTTTTGGTCTAAAACCCAAGAATGAATCAAAAGTAGGTAACTAATAAAATTAAAAGAATTTTAGGTTCTTGCAGATTTTATGATTTTTATTGGATTAAATGTAACTATCTTGAGACCATTTGAAGCTTTTATTATTCTTTGTCTATTGATTTAAGTGTATCGTGTCAGGTTATCATAAAATTGAAATTGTATATTTAAGGAAATCTATAAGGACAAAAGAAAGCTTTGCAATTCACAAAGAAATTGTGAAATTACGAAACGAATTCAATAATATTAATTTAAAAAATAGAGTATCATTAAAAGGCCTTGAGCCTTTGAAATTAAAATCAACGGTTAACAATGATGATTCCTCCATATTTGATAGAAGTCTAAATTTGCACCAATCCGATGATAATTTCTGCATTAATGAACTTACTGAAGAATTTACTGAATTGGAAATACGCAATGATAATGAATTTAAAGTTAATCCGAAGATAAAACCTCTTAAACACATAAAGATATATCGAGAAACTCAGTGCTATCGGAAACCGAAAAACCGCACTAGTGGTTTATTAGATCTACATAAAGATATAAATGAAAACAATGAAGATATTTTTCGTGTAGAATGCAAGAACAAATCTCATAGCCCACATAATTTAGATCACGATATACATACAGAACAAGAAGCTATGAAACAAGATTCACAGCGAAATATTACATCTAACAATTTGGATGTGCCAGTTAGTGAATTGCAAAATCTATTGATAATGATGGCTATTTCTTCAAAACCAAATGAAGTCGAAGACCACCCTGAGGAAGTCGAAGTTAGTAATGAAGTTGATACTCCAAAAAGCGAAATACTTTCAAACGTTGATGTTAGTGATAAAAAATCTGTATGCTCGGAGGGAATTGATAACATTTTAAGTATAACCCCAATTAGGGTACAAATTGACAGCAAAGAAACGTACCTAATGAAAAAATATATTAGTAAGTGGAAAACTTACGCAAAAAATAACAGGGAAAAGTATGTCTCTGAACAGAGGCAAGAAACTTTAAACAATTTCTTTGAGAAAATTGCAAAGAAAAAGATGGCGATAAATCAAGGTGCTGAACCTGAAAATAAATCCAAAATTTTGTTAAGGGATTATAACACGTATCAACATCGGTGAGTAACAAACTACGACTACCTACATACCTAGGTTGATAGGTACATCGCTTATTTTTAAAATTAAACTTTACGATTTGTTATTATAATTTTAAATTTTCATCTGAACATGTTTGCGAAGGCCCTGAAACTGAGTTAATTTAATTTTTAGGTACAAATTACAAAAGCATATCATAGCTTTACAAAAGGCAAAATTAGAAGAACAGAATCGTTTAATTGAGGAACTGAAGTATAATAGGATCGTAGAAGCTTCACGCAAGTCTGTGGATGATATGAGAGAAGAAGTACGTAAAACGTATTATGAAATAGACAGGCATCTTAAACCAAAGATAAAGTGCTTGACTAACGAGTTAAAGATTCCTGAAATTGAAGGTTAGACACCTTCAATCAACTACTTACGTAATATTGATGATGAAAAGTTTTTTGTAATTATTATTGTTTACATACCTAAATCGTGTTTATTTTCAGAACCCTCTCTTATATTACACTGTTTGAAGGTACCACAGTTTTTACAAAGGATGGAGAAGAGAGCTCGTGAGCGAGAAGAAAAGCATGCAATGATTCGTGAGCGAAGACGACAGATGGAAGAAGAAAGGATTAGAATGAAGCAGCAGGTAATTTTTGTCTTAGATCTAGTTTCGCAATATTATTCACCTGAGCTAGATCGTGTAAGGAACTAATAAATTGGTTTTAGGCGGAACTGGCGAAAGCAGAAATGGATAAAGAAGAAAAGATGAAAAGAATACAAGAACTGAGAGATAAAAGGAGAAAAGAAAAAATAGAACACATTAGAAAGAAACAATGGGCGTCTAGACTAAGAGCGCTCATAGTTATGGCAGATTTACATTACGAGAAAACTTTGAAAGCAAAATATGGAATTCGGCCTTTCCGAATACTGATAGAAATGAAGCGGGACAACATAGAAAAAGCAAAGGCCCATTACATTTTTCAACTTAAAAATAACACTTTTTTGCATTGGTTGTGGTATACTGAAGATATGTGGATAGAAAGAAATTTCAAAGCAGAAAACTTTTGGCGTAAAAAACTGTTAGGAAAAGCATTTCAAGCCTTTAAAAGGGTAAGTATCATATTTACTATGTACGACCGTTGTATTGTAGTTGATATGTAGGTTGTCGGTTAACAAAGAAGATAGGTAAGTAACTAAGTGCTTCGGTATTCTTGTAGGTACCCTTTCCTTACACTTGTCGAAAAAAATGATCTGTAGGTATATCCTTTCTTGGGAAAAGGACTTCATGAGGATCTTTCAACTCGAGACATAAAATGTAGGTCCAATGAAGTTTGTTTTATTATATAGTAGGTATTTTTATTTTAGGTTCTGGTGATTGATTTACAAACTTATTTTATTCATTCAGAATCATCACGGGCTCGTTTTGAAGAAACAAGTGGCTGATGACTATTACGATTTGTATCTAACACAGATGGCATTCAGGATGTTCCGTGAAGGAATTAATGTGATTAGAAAGGAAAATGAGACTAAATGGCAAATAGCTGTCTTATATCACAGCAGGTAAGTCTTTATACTTAATAATTTTCACGTAAGTAAATAGTATTATGTACTTTAAAAGTTGCACTTTAAAAGTGCCTCTGTATACTGGTTGTAGCAGTCTCAATGACTTAAATTATTTTGAAACAATTTTTAATGAACTTGGTAATACTGAATACAGTTTAATCTTGTAAATGTTCGACAACGGACGCGGCGAACCCCGGAGTTGCTGCACATAATTATAAGCACCGGTCTTGGGTTGAAACTGACCGACTACATAAGCAGGCTATGTTATTTTAAGTAAATACGTGAATTGTGGTTATTTTTTGTTATAGCAACCTTCTCTTTAGAACATTTACGTGTTGGAGAACGCTACCAGCTTTGAATGCACTGAAAAGGGAACAGGAAGCACGGAAAGCAAGATGGCGAGAGAAAGTATTGCAAGTTGTACCTGACTACACGCCACCTGAAGATTAATAACAATTGGAATTTTACATTTCTTTTTTTAAGTACTAATGTATATTTAGCCTAATGGCGAACAAACGAATCTCATGAACTGGACCAGTGCACCTGTCTGCAGTCTAGACGAGTCAACAATGAACCAACGAAAAAAAAGCGACCGCTAAATCACATCGATCGTAGTCTAGAGATATTTACTTATTAATTTTAGTTAGTCTTGTAAGTAATTTATCTTTCATTGTATGTAAGTTTCAGTTCATGTTCACTTTTGGCGTTTAAGCACAATATACAGGTTTTATACCATAAACCCTAGTTTATTATAATTTTAAATGCACATTGGATTCCAAAATCTAAAGCTAAAATAAAAAATATTCAGTAGTTGTACAATTTAATTTATTTCAATTAAATAGGTACTTAACATATTTTCTTAAATCGAGAATCACATAATTTTTAGTTAGGTATATTTAGAATTTCCAATTAATAAACAAATAGATGATTAAAAGCTTCTACACTGCGCAGATTTCCATACAAATTATCAATTTCAGAATCATGGAAACTTAACTCGTACTCAACGGTACAACTGATTCTAATGAAACTTGGTAGGTACCTTCGGCAAAGTTTACAGTAGGTAAGTACATCTTTTAAACAAAATCCTGAGGCAAACTTGCTATTCAATCCACCGCCTTGTTTTCCTTGTTGTGGCTCGTGCCGTTTGCAAAATATCGTGAATATGATTGTCGACCGCCAACTTTGCCGATTGTACCTCTTCACTCACACGCAACAGGTGTATCAAGGTCTCAAAATGTTGTTATTGATACGATAAGCCGCGGAGAACCTAACAGGTTACCGGGGCACCGTCTCGAAGTGCAGGAGTAGGAACGGGGTGGTTTGTTAGTCAGTAAGAGTCTGACACTCCCTTGCGCCTCACCCAGGCGGGAGAAATCTGCCTCTCAACATTGCCTCTCTCTGACTCTCTATACACTTTTTCGTTAACGTTTACAATTCACTTTTCAGGCCTTTATACGTTGTATGAGTGCCAAGTTTTATTAAAATCGGTTAAGTGTAAATGATGTGCTTAGAAACATTACTTTTGTGTGAAACCTGTTTGAAAAACTTGTGTGGAATGTTTGTGCGAAATACAACTTGCGATTAAACTGTCGATCATAAAAATAAGAATACACCAGGGTCCATTCATAATAACGCAGAATCTTAAACGTCACAGCGAATTCAAACCTTATCTCTGCAAATTATTGCAACTATCCCTTGAAAAAGAAGACGCTTTAGAACATTTTTCGATGAACCTTAGCTATATTCCTTATATGTATAGATTCGGCATTATTATGAAATGAACGGTAAATAAGAAATACATTTTACAGTGAGGGGTTTGGATTGAATTATTAGAAAAAAATATATGGTATATTAACCATTATGTACAATAATATAACAAATCAACAAATGTTGTTTTAACACAATTTCTTCATCCTTCTTATTAACCTGTTCTGCTCATCTAGTATCCAAGAGCAGAACGAAAATTAATGAGGTAATATTACCAATAATTAGGTACGAGTACACTAAATTGATCAAATTATACATACAGTACAGTAGTACATATTTATATGTAAGGTATATAAAAATATTTTACAAAGAAAGTCTATTATGTATGTACCTATTGAAATAATAATTACAACATAAAATAATCGAGTACGATATGTTTTTTTTATTTATTGAAATGGTATAATAACTTAGTTCAGGAAATTACCTTTGGAATTTCCAAGGGAGAAATGATTTTAAAAATCGGTCTTACGATTCTATAGCTAAAATAAATACTTAAATTAAATGCATTCATTTTGCAGAATTAATTCACAATCAATCTTAAAATGAATGCGTACAACTGAGACACTAAAGCGCGTTTAAATGATACAACATAAGTACAACTCAAGACATCCATGTTTTCCTTCATACATTGAGCACATTGACTAGTTTTTTCCATTGTGGTTCTGTAACAAAACATTGTAAAAATGTAATTTAAATAAATAGCTTTCTTCTCTCGTTCTTCTTCTTCGCTGAAGAAACGTGCGTTGAGTGGTCGTAAGCGGGACTGTTAAACGTGGTCTGTTACAGTTATGACTTACTATTATGTTTTTCCTGGTTCATTTAAAGGTTTATCGAACAATTTAAATATTAGTACAACGGAGTAGGTGTGGCCAGTTATAGCAATAGGCTTTTTAAGAATATTATTTCATAAGTTAAGTAGGAAAACTGTCGCATTACGGTGATCTGTAAGTGACTGTAAGAGTAGAAATAAATAAAAGATTGTACTTACCGCTGTATTTTGGCAGGTAGACTATCAGTTGTCGAATTAAGACCACGGCAATGACTAATGCATATCCTAATGCATAGACACAGGCAACGAAGGATATCGACATGCTGGAGAAAACATTCAGAAGTTAGTATCCCATTCCCATTCCCAACTGCATTTATTCATTGGTTTTAAAAGAATGTCTAGAAATCTACACATCTATTAGTTTAGTTTCATCTTGGCATCCAACGACGTACGCGTAAGTTTTAAAACAGTGATAAAATAATTAGAATACCTACTCAGGTTAAGATAGGTCAGTAGTTCGGTACCCAAGTAACGCCATGATCGGTCTGAACGGAATGTACAATTGTTTTTCAGTCTATGCTATAGTTTTACTTTTATATGAATGTGAGGGGCCAAAAAATTTAGATGTGTAGTATAATGATATTAGGTTGGTGGTGGGTTGCTTGCGCCATTTAAGTCTTACAGTTTTGGGAAACTGAACAGGAACCGAAATTGATTACTTTTATATTATAACTTTCGTAACATGTACTAAATTATTATTATGTTGAAATTAATTGTGACAAGAGCCAGGCCATCCTAATCTTAAAGGCATACTTTCGATAATTTCTCACAAACCATATGAGATATTATGTTTACTTACTTGAAGTCATAGTAAATATCTTCACAATCAAGAGGCATGAGAATTGGTTCATAAAGTATGAAGGGTTGACAAACTGTTGTTAGACCCAAGTTGGTTCCAAGCAGGAGTGTGGCAAAAGCAAATATATGACCAGCAAGGAAGTGAATATAGTTAGGTCTTAGTACACAGCAGTCCCACCTGGAAAATAACATAACAATTTTTAAACTACTTATTTAATAGGAGGTTGTCAGATTTAACAGCCAAAGATCATAAACAGCTGTGGTCACCAAACCGCTTGTCGCTGTCATGGCGGTTAATGGCTGTTTCCTTAAAATGACTTGCTAGTCATAGACTAGTATTAGTATAGACTAATCATTAGTCAACAATTAATAACAAAATAGCGTTAACATAAATAAATTCACATTATAAGTTATTCATTGTTTAATTATGATAATGAATGAAAGATGTGCAGTAACAGTGATGATTTGTGCAGTGTAATTATTTTTTTCTAGCTGTGCCCGCGACTTCTCATGTAATAGTGACTGGATTATTGTTCACAGCTCCTCCTTATAATTATGTGATAGATAATAATTATGTAGCCTACATTTTGACTCAACCTGTTAGTACTATTCATGCAAATTTTGAAGTAAATCCATGCAGTAGTTTTTGAGTTTAGCCCAGATATACTTACAGACAAAAATACTAATAACTATAATTTTGCTTCAATATCGAATGCAGATCACACCCCAAGTATTCTTAAAAAAAATATTCAATGTACAGTTTCGAATTTTTCATTTCAGCTTTGTCATTTTGATGATTTTATTATATTATGTATATGAATAGTTAAAATAATACACTTACCATATTGAATGGAAGAATCTCTCATTCACTTCAATTTGACATATTTGACAATAATGAGAATCTGAAGTCAAAACTGGGCTAAAATTAAATAGAAACATAAGTACTTAATACAATACAATAAATCAATTTATGTGAATGTTAATTAATTTCATTAAAAAATATATAAAACCTGATACCTGTACTCCTTTCCTTTGGTTCCAGTTCCAGTCAGTTCATATTCAGCAATTATTTTCATTTTGTAGAAGAAATATAAAGTACATGCCAAAAGTACTAGGAATATAAAATTTTCCAACATTGTTATTTCAAAGAAACCCAAAATACCATTCTCAAATATTAGGAACAAACAAACTGCAGATGATAATGTCCATGAGAAGAAAAATGAGGATCTGTAAACAAACAAACAAAAATGTACCATTGTATTTCTTATTATATTTCCCAATTTAATTTTCTAAAGTAACTATGTAGGTACTTAAACATTACAAATTGTTTTTCATTTATTTGATATTTCATAGACTGACATAATATCAATGAATCATTATTAGCGCGTTATCAGTTTATTATACTGAACAGAAATCTCAAATTATATACTTAAGTTAATAAATAATCTTCATGTAGATGTTAAGTTAAAGATATGGTAACAAAATATTTCGTTCAGTGTAGAAAAAAAAATTCTAAGCGAATATTAATCTATAAAGTGAAAGTAGAGAATGTACCTGTTTTTCTGTCGCGGTCTGGACTGTACGTATAAAGCACCCATGGCAATCACTACCATAACTGTAATAGTGACTGTACGTGATATTGTAGCTATTAGCAATAATCCCGGTACAATAAAATAAGGTAAAATAGCATCCACATCAATCTTTTTACCGCTTGTTTTTGTTGATCCTGGTACTAGATCTTGAATACTGAATTTAGTTAGCGATGTGTACACCATTGTAACTGTTTATTGTATATCAATAAATTAATTTCGTCAATGATTGTAATCGTTTCAGTATCGTTCGTATTGGCTTTTAATTTTAAATAGTAATCGTTTAATTACATCGTTATTTTCACATTTATTTGACGAAGGGAAGTACGAGCTTCCAATCCACACTACACATTTCCACAACAATGCTCATAATCAAAATCAACATGTCACTGTCACTGTCACTGCCAAGCCAACGGGCAACGAGTTCAGCGAGTTTTAATTTTTAATAAGAATATGTTTTGGGTTCCGGTCTTTTTGGACTTAAAAAGATAATATAAAATTAAGGACGATTTCTTATTTTGACATGTGGATACAATAAATACATACGTATTCGAAACTTGGACCTCACCCTCATAGAATAGGTATCGTTATGAAGTAATGACGTAATTTTGCTGCCATTTATTTGGTGATTGGTGAAGGTGGTCTTTTTCCTGTACTTACTTCCTACATCTATTTTCAGAGACATCAGAGAGGAAGAGGAGGTCCTTGAAAATAAAAGTTACCTTTTTTTTCCTACATGGTCCGCCACGCCTCTGAGGTTGCTATACTTTGGTAATCATGATGACCCCTTAACATCAGGCGTACCATACGTTAAGTTGCTACCCTTACCCATTGTAGAACCTTCAGAGAAAATGGTTGGACCATGAATTACCTCCTGTGAGGACATTTCCCAAGAGTTATGAATTTCCCTGAGTAGGTACTACTTTAAGATTTTGTGTTATGTGTAAGCTGGAACTTTAGGTTACTAACTCCTGAGATAGATAATATTCAATTAGGATAAATGGTTAGTAGCCACGGAACAGAAAAAATAGGTACCTAGTAGCTATCTTATCCATAGCGTTCCCTAAATTTTAGGTGAACTAACTGCGATCAAGGTTGTTATCATGCACCTTCTATGTGGGAGGCGTATGTTTAGTATTGAACGGCTTCCGGATGGTGATGATGATTATGATGATAATGGCGATGATGATGATGTTGGGGATGATGATTATGATAAAGATGACATCGGTATCTACACGGTATCTACAACAAATACCCACAGTAAGTACATAATGTGTATTATGTTGTATTGCAGTTCTTATCACTAAATCAATAATATCTGTCATCATTCGTATCTTTTAATGGAAATAATTGCTTAAGATTTTCATTATTTAATAATAACATTAATATGTTAAAATGTAATGAAATAGTCATTGTAAGAATTATGGCATTGCTACAAACCCATGTCCTTATAGTAGTTGGCCAGCCAGGGGTCGCGGCATCCGACACACATGCGCCGTGTCAGTCAACAACAGATTGCGCGCGCACGCGTAACCAACGCTGTGTTTTTTACCTTATCCGCCGGTAACGACACACCGACCGACAGTATTGATCGGGTGTTCGCCACGAAACGGCGTCTCGAAAATGCGACACGATTTTTTCCGCGCTTAGCCAGTGTTTCGAAGACAAATTGTAAACCCGATGCGTTAAATACGCCAAATATGGAAAAGTGAAAAAAGGTGTTAAGAGTGATAGATCTGCAAGGTTGACGAAATGTCCAAGGTAAGCCTTATCGTATTAAGCCATTGTTAGAACTTGGACGATGGTGGTGCGGGTGGGTAGCTGCAAAAATCACTGCCAAGGACGTTTCATGTACTAAAATTGGTGGGTAATTGTAGCCTTTACTGACGTTAGATATAATTAACAATAATTAATATACATTCTAATCCACGTAATGCCCCTCATTGTAAGTTTTTAATTCGCTATTTTCTAATCAACCAAGTTTACTGTACCATTTCCAATTTTCCATACCTACCTACTAACTGCACGAATACCATTGAGTTATCGGAAAAAATATTAACGTCTTCGATAACTCGATGAAATAACAGATTATAACCGCAACCCCGTTTGTTCTACATTATTACGACTAGCTGCAATTATATTGAGGTCTACATGTTGGATACGTACGAAGATTCTACATGTCTAGAGGACTTACTTGTGAGGATGTTTATATTTATAAGGTTTCTAGAGTTTCTAGTTAGTTTATTTTTTTATTCGCAATATCAAAGTAAATATTAGAGGTAGTTGATGGCGTCGTTTCATTCACATTCAGGCCTTTAATGATAAATTTTTTAGTCTTCCTTGTAGCGTGACTAATCATCTAATGTGAATTTTTTACCAACCTAAAGTACTATACTATCTTTACTATTTTTATCAATTTGTACGAAATTGTGCTCTGATTTAACGTTATTAATTGATAGCGATGATAGTTGTGTAAGTACACAAACAATTTATACACCTATTTTAATTTACGACAGCAAACTTGTTTAGGGTAGAACAGTATCCGGTTTTAGTTCTCGATTTAGTATTATATCTTTTTACAAAATATCATACGATACTCAAAAGACCTGAGTACTGCAGTGTTGGACCGATTTGGTGACCGTTCTCATGTCGTAGCCGGTTTTTCAGAGCCTGTTTTGTTCGCCATCTTCGCCATGGCTTGTAATCATGTCAGTTTTTTTCTTAGCTCCTTGTAAGGCTTCAGTTATTATTAAAAAGGTTTTTACAATACATTTGCTATAAAATAAAATATTTTTTGTGTAAAGTGCCTTAAATCTACTTAGTACTTTATAGGAATGGTTAGAACTCTTTCCATCGCAGACCTCGCTTGTTTTAAAAATTCACTCAATTATGTATTTCTAGCGGTTGCTAGTATCCACCATATGTTTTAATTCTCAACATCTATTACTATGGCGTTTTTATGATTCAATGAGATCATACCTAGCTTCGTTATTCCATCCGCAAAGTTCTTAATTAAATTAAACTGCTTGCAAATTGAAGCAGTTAATCAATTTAAGGTGCTACCTTTGTACCCTGGTGAACAATATTGCGTTGTGCGCAATCTTCTATTGTCATCGTTTCATTTAGATGTAGGGTCAACTGTCTGCTTCATACAACGTACAATACTTTGCTCCCCTAATCGCAGCTTACGTCATGCAAAAGTTAACCACAGGTCGTTGACAGTACAACGTCAGATTTTTTGCCCACAACTAAATCGATGGATGCTGCCTTCGAAACATGTAGCTGTAGCTGTACAATAATTATTTGCTTTAGACCGATTTTAGCGAGTTAAATGTGTATTTCTTTGAAATCGGAGGATGTTACGATGATTTCCGCCTAGAAAAAAGATTCCGTGTGCAATGTTACCTTATAATTGCACACTGTTTACAGTTTCAGTAGTATAATAAGTTACTTCCTAACAGGAAGAAAATGAAATTTGTGGTGTCAATGGATATTAGGATATTGGTCAATATATAACTGGCACTTCTACTGTGTGGATCGTAACGATTGCAATTGCAGACATTTATTGACTATCAAATGCTTCAGACCGCTCTCGATGTTCCGTAGAAAGCTATCGTGGCTGAAGTATCAAATTGTAAACTGCTTTCATTGCACCACGAATACTAGAAATTGGTTGCACTCACGAAATGGTTTTGGGTACGAACCTAGAAAAAAGGAATACTTGGTACGACCAATCAATAATTCCCAATGAATTATGTATTGTGAGCTGGTTTTTGAACAATTGAGTGCACGGGCAATCAAAAAACCTTGGGTAAATAATGTTTATAATCAAGAACGAGACTATAAACCGGTACAATATTATTATTTTAGACGTATCGTATGGTATCGCGTCGGGTCGGTAAGTATGGATTGCACGTTTCAGCAGTTGCGTTGCAGTATTGGCAAACGTCAATAATTTATTAACGTTTTTACTAAGTTTGTTAACAGTGATACGAGGGAAAGTGTAGCGCTGCCGTGTGAGCTACTACTGCACTTTCGGATTCCAAAAATTGTAAATACTTTCTTTGAGTTCTCAGAACCTACACGCCTAAGAGTACATGTTCTTGTTAAAAGTTAAGAAAAGGCTACTATTTCAAACATTTCCGACAACTTAACGTATTTATTAACGCAATTTAACTTACCAAAGTTGTCTTATGTATGACCTACATTTGTATTTTTGGTATGGTAATATTTGTTCTGTTCGAAATCGAAAACCTATTCTTTTGAGTTTTATCATTAGGTACCAGAATTTCGTTCCCTGAAACTTATGATACGTAGCCGTTACGTAAGGATGTATCTGTACTCGTAGTACAGTTGTTGTTATCGTAGTCGTTATAGTCGTGTTGTAGGTGTCGTAGATGTCGTAGTCGTTGTCGTAATCTTCGTAGGCGTCGTAGTCGATGTCGTAGTCGTTGTAGTAGTCGTAGGTGTCGTATCATCGTAGTCGTTGTAGACATTGTAGTCATCGTCGAAGCCTTCGTAGGCATCGTAGATGTCGTAATCACCTTTGTAGTTGTCGTTGTAGGTGTTGTAGTCGTCGTGAAGGTCGTAGTAATCATAGTCGTGATCGTAATCTTCGCAGGTGTCGTAGATATCGTAGATGTGTTTAGTATTCGTAAGCGTCGCGTCGTAGACATTGTAGTCGCCGTCGTGGGCGTCGTAGAAGTCGTCGTAGTACTCGTAATCTTCGTCGTGTCATAATATCATTAAAACTTTTCACCATTATACATTGGTATGGAAGAGCGTCAACAATCGTTAAAGATTACCATGTACAAGGTCTTCGGACAGATTTTAGTGTAGAAACAGAATTTATTACTTAGAAATTAAAATCTTTCTTTTAATCTGTCAAACACCAAGCGGTCACCGGTGACCGCGACCCATTGTTCTTTAATTGTGTCTATAAAACCGGTACTCGACGAGTTAAATAACAATTCAAATCTATGAAATCAATTAACCGTGCCTTATTATAATTTTATAGTTTTAGACAGTTTCCAAGGTATAATTTGAGAGGAGTTAAAATGGCAATAAAACACCGAAGAATTTCTTAAGCACGTTAATCTTGCAGTATCAGCAATTTAAATCTCTTAACATCACACAGGCCTTGGCGAGACGCCACTGACCTTTCGTTTCTTTTTTTATGTCTATGGCAAAAACATACTGCGGGCGGAAATACTTGGGTAATCAATACGCTGCTTGTTGGCAATAAAACTGAAGTAATTAATAGAACCAATTCCTATAATGATAGAGTATGTTATTACCAAAGTTGCCTGTATCTTGTTTCATTAATATGGTAATTAAATCGTTTAGGTCAATGCATGTTACCAATGTCTGATCGTGGAAACTTTAGAATTCGGTAGCCAGTAACAAAACAATCATAATATTCTGTTCAAATATTTTATTATTATACTAACGTCTACCTACTTAATTAAAAATAAACTCTTGGTTGCCTTTAATTAATGGTATCATCAATGTTTGTATTACCTATAGCTTTGAACTCAGTAGTTGCGTCTTAAACTGGTTTTAAAGATTTAAATTTGATTTTAAAATAGCAAGGTAGCCTTTTGAATATTTAAAATGTCTGGGCATATTCACAATATTTACAACGAAGTGTTTGTACATAATGGGAAGTCGTGACTTGCCACGAACTCAAGCTGTAGGTTCCGATGTGTTTGCCTTGTGTTTATGGAAAATACTTAAGTGTTCACGTCTGAGGTACAAAGTCGAGAGATTTTATAGTCTTTTACCAAAAAGATGAGGAAAAAGTATTGTGTAAAAGAGGAGTCGAATGCTAGGTTGGTACTGTGTTTAATTATAGTTGAATACTGCTTCTACCAAAACGTAGTCTTATGTATAGGAGGAAGAAACTTCATAGTTGGATATGCTCTTTAAACTATGATTATTATTAATTTCCAATAATTATTTAATATTACGATCTAAGAATCTACATATATTAGTACTTAATTATTAAGCTGTATCTACATATCGGTATAGTAAATCTGATCTTAGTTACAATAACAAATTCTTTAGCAAAGGCAATATTAATATTTTGTGTAAACTTATATTGCAATGAATAATATTTTTTTATAGCGGAAGAGTGTTTGATATTAGAACAATGTGGCCAGGTACAATTAGCGTTTTCGATGTGAAGGAAGTTGTAACAGAGTTCCTGGTGCAGTGGAACTCATTTTACGAAATTGAGTTCAAGGCTACTGTTTAAATTGTACGGAGTTAGGTTTAATAGGTCTTTACTTTGTTAGCAAAACTGATGGTTTCCTTGTTTCAATGTTCTTAGCACAGACGCCAACACATTATAATACTGGAATCTGTCTTTCTTCAGCAATTTTTCGAAAACTGTAGGTCAATTTAATTCTAACATTGGTTTAATATTGACCTACTGTCACTATGCGACTATTAATATGGGTTAAATAGTAAATCTTCTGATGCTTTATTTAGAATTCAATCTATTCTCGAGTTCATCTAAAAATATTTTTGTCTTTTTGTGTTAAAAAATATACTAATTGTAAAGCTATTTCTCTTTAATTATCTCGATATTATGTATGGTGTAGATTGAATTGTAAGAACCGATGGTCAAGGATTATGTCCGTATGAGGAAAAAAACTTGTTTTATTGCAAGAACATGTCTACACGAAGGCATGCAAGATTAATTCGAGGCGGCGAACTAAGTAACTCCATTAGACCATTTGTTCTCAATATCAAATCGATATAACCTATATTTTAAATGAGATTATTAGGTACTCTTCGGTAGGAACGGATAACCTTTTACCGTGTCAAGTTTTGTGATATACAAAAAATTGGGTGAAGTTGTTAATTTTTATAGTGACTTTGATAGTTTCCTCTTGATAACATTACATTATCAAACAAATAACATACATAAAAATATGAGAATGACAAAATTAAGAGGAAGATGTTATATAGTAGTTCTTGTAGTTTTGGTATAAGTTTGGTATCAATACATAGTATAAAACAAAGTCGCTTTCGCTGTATGTCCGTATGTATGCTTAGATCTTTAAAACTACGCAACGGATTTTGATGCGGTTTTTTTTAATAGATAGAGTGATTATTAAGGAAGGTTTGTATGTATATACATATTGCACCCGTGCGAAGCCGGGGCGGGTTGCTAGTATGTTATATAGTAGTTCTTGTAGTTTTGGTATAAGTTGTCCTTTCTCTTTAAATGTGAATAAACAAGCCACAGCTACAACTTATGGCACCCATGTGCTTGATTAATTAGCCTTCAAAGCTAGGTCACACCATGCAGGTATAACTATCCGGCTGTAAGTACAGGTGTGTGTGGAATTTACTTCATCCATGAATAATGGCTGGCAGATGAGCAACAATTTAAAATGCAGTCACTTCCTTCTTGGCGTGCTCAGACTTAGAATAGGCACAACTTTCGAAGGTAAATGTAGGGTAGGAACAACGGGGGAAAGTCTGTCTTGAAGACTCTATACAAGTAAACATAAGATACAGGTATACATAAGATACAGGTGCAGCTACATAATTTAAGGACTTTCAACTATTTGTATGTACTTGTACCTACTAATAGTATTGTAAATATAGTGTAAGCGATGATACACAATATCTGTGTGAGCAAATTTCATTTTGGTTACATGGAATGTAAAAAATAAAAAAGTTACTGACGAAAGGCTACTTCTATCTTCGTAGAAAAACTGGACATATCTTAAGTTAATCAGTGGAAAGTCAGGTTTTTGATGGTCAGTTCAGTTACAATTGTCTAGGCATTAAATACGCTACTACCTTGATATTAGGATCACTATGATATCATGTAAGAATGACGTGGTGTTGAATAGCGTCACTGCACTTTGATATAAATATAATTGGTTCAATAACGATTTCTTCAAAGCCCTCAGGTAGGTAATAATCAAGGTTAGTACATAAAGAAATACTAAATTATAAATGAGATCATTTATTAAAAATTCGGACCGTGCTTATCGATTGCGCATTCATAAAATACTTGAGAATGACTCGTTAATTTTGTTTGATTTTGTCATGAACCGTGGAAGTTTTAAAAGCCAAATAATTTCTAATTTATGTAACGAAGACTGCGGTTTACAAATGATGACCAGCGTTTAGCGATGCTAAGATCATGTTTGACGGTACATACAATGAATGAACTGCTGACATATTGTAGGCAGGTGTCATGATGTCACACTATGTAATAGCTTTCTATTTTGTTCACAAATTATCGTTTGCTTTTACCAAAGTATACATAAGTATGTAGGTACTACTTTACATGTACGAATAAACAATTAGTATGTGTTAACACTTGGTTTATGTTAAATATTATAACATTAAGGCTAAAACTATAAGAACTATACGATAGATGCCCTACATTAGGTACTATACTAATGTCTCCTGGGAAAACTTCGTTCTTGATATTATGTTGATGTAATTCTCAATCAAAGTGCATCCTGAAAGGGTCGCATTACCGGCTAATCTTTATTTAATGACACATTGTTTCAGTCCACTACAATGTCTACATTGTGATCTCAAATGGCATTGTAAACGAACAGGTTTTCATATGTCTTGGAAATATTCCGAAATGTTTGTCAAGGGCACTCGGTAGCCAACCCTCTCATCGGATCGCTGCGCCAAGGTTGCGACATTATATCCATGAATATTCTTCGACGGCAATCCATTTATTGATCAGTTTTGAATTAGTAATCGCAAACAATATCGCTTCGTACACTCAGCATGCAAATTTAATAATATACATTTTGAATAGTACGTACCTACCTCGTGTTTGAACTGTAACAGGGGTGGCTCGATATAAATGCGTAGTATTTAATGTGATGTCATCGCTATTTATAAATAGTGTGTGAGAGAGATAACAAACTGTTTGTTTACACCCTCGCCATCCCTTAAAATCTCAGGTTTATCTTTGTTTTATTAAAATTAGATTATTATTTTTATAATTCTACCCGATATTCTATTGAGCTGTGTTAACAAATCTATATAAATAAAAGTGTAGTCTCGCTAAACCTCGAAAACAGCTAGAGTGATTTGGCTAATTTTGATCTGGAATTATTCGTAGAAGTACAGGGTTCAAAAGGTGAGAAAAAGGTGTTTGAGGCGGTATAAAAGTACTCAATAGATAATACCAATTCACTTTTGGGGTCCTGTTAACCATTATTAACAAGTAATAAAATGTATGAACCTTTGAATATTCTTTTGATAATGTTTCAAATTAAAGCGAAATATAGGTAACTTAAAACTTAATAAACCTGATTTTAGGCAGGTCACGTTTGGACTCAGGTACCTACTACGGATTAATAACAATAGCAATTGGTGTTAATTGACTTTTTATTTATGGACAGCGGTGAACATTTCCATTGTATTTCGATATCGAGATTAAAATGTATATTTCGTGATTATGAATTTAAATTTATTGAAATACTTGCTTTGCTTTGTTATTTATGAACATTGACCTTATGTTAAATATTAGAATTCGACTTTTAAAACGCTATAAAAAAATTGAAACGGGTTTAATAAGATCTTGATAAAGATGAAGTGGATTATGCGATACAACGAGGACTGTTGTCATAGTGAGTGGTAAATAAACACAGTCGTAAAGAAATAATAAAACTTGTATCTAAACTAGGTAGAAATATGTTTTATAGGTATTACTGAGAACTTGCCATTGTTTTCCTCTTGGAAGATTCACGGTATTTTTCGCACGATCTTAAATTCTGAATACCTTCTGTACCATCTAACGGGTGAACATAGTGGATTTTTTAGTTCATGCTCGTAGTTACTAATTGAACGTTCTCACGAAAGCAAAATGCTCATGAATTAGTAGGTTGCTAAGTTTCTAATTTTATTTTTGCCCGCATACGTTTATGTGAACAAAACCTTATCTTATTTTCCACATCTATAGACATAGGTAAATAAGCAAGTAACTACGATAAATATCTACATTTACAACCATTTCTGGAAGAGTCAGTTCAATGTTATTAAATGTGACTTCACGTTTACCCTCTGCTTCAAAAACAACTTGATATACCTACTTATATTTCATAATGATATCTTTTTCTATAGGTAGCTTTAAACTAATAAATGTGTCCAGCTTATTGAGATGAAAGACTAAAGAGTGTATGTTCACTAAAAACTATTTCACTAAAATCACCCCGTAGGTAACCATTCGAGTCATATAAAGTGGCCAGTTTCGGACACTTCACGTCACGGTGCAACGCTTACGGCACAGCCCTAGTCTGGGAAAACGTTTTTTAAATCTCCCTAGATAGTTGACGTCTGATACTTACTTACGCAGGTACATTAAATAACTAAGTAAGTAGGTAGGTAGGTAGGTACCTACACAAACGAGTGTTTCCTAAATATATGCAGATTATGCTAATATCTATTCTATATTATCCAGATACGCTCTGTTTCAAAACACACACTTGAATTTTATTGATTTAATTACTTAATTAACTTTGTTAAATACGAACGACGAACGTATGTAGATAATGAAGAAGTTATTTCTTTATGTTCCCCGCCTTTATTAATGGCGTCTAGACTAAATGTATTATGTTTTTTTATTGACAACAAATAAATATGTAGGTACTGCGACCTCACCTTCGATCGATATAAAACGTGAAGTTAAGTTCCACCCACTTTTTCGTAAATTATCTATGACATCTCATATCAGTAGTTGGGGATTAATTTTATGACTTCAAATGACTACTACATTATTGATAATATCAATAAGACAAATTAAAAACCCAAATTTTTTTATGAGAACTTATATCAGTCCATGATAAGAACTTAGGGGTTTTAAACTCATGTTCAAAAATCATAAACGTAGTGCGAGAAAAATTAATAAAAACAAATAACTGATTATACGTAAGTGTACGTTAATATATGTATGTTTATACCCGCACAGTTATACATCTATTTTTGAGTTACGATAACATGTAAATAGCTGGAGATTGAATTACACACATTAACACCGTTCGTTGTTATTAGATCATCAAATAAGGTCACAGCCTCTCTACTAAGTAGTTGTTTCATAGCACTCTAAACGTTGTACCTGGACCATTCACTCTGCATACACAGAATTTAATTCAGCAGTTTAACATACTCGTAAAATGTCTTTTAAAAGAGTATGTTTATGATGGGTAGTGGGGTGAGTTTCGTTTTTTATGGCATACATAAGCCTGTAAACGAGCAGACGGATCACCCGATGGTAAGCAATCGGCGTTGCCCATGGACACCTGAAACACCAGAGGCGTTGCAAGTGCGTCACCGGCTTTTTGGGGATTAGGAGTTTGAGGATCGTTGGGGATTCAGGGATTGGGGAGATTGGGGAAGGGGAAGGTAATTGGGCCTCCGGTAACCTCACTCACACGGCGAAACACAACGTAAGCGTTGCTTCACGTATATTGTTTTGCTTGGAGAATTGGCCTTTTGTCAAAGATTTACTTGTACCTAAACAGAGAAGTCTTTTACTAAACAAATATCTTATAATTCCAAGTTCGGTGACTTGTTTCATTTGTAGTTGTTATTAATATAACACTGAGAAACGAACTCAATAATATGCAGTATTAATACATATTTTGCCTCCTATCTCAAACCCATCCTCACGTTCGGTTGAATCCCAGCCTCTCGAGAAACTAGACAATAAAATTAGTCGAAAGTTAATGCCGTACAATTAATGTCTCTATCAACATCAATGTGCCATTGAATATAGAAATTTGGCATTAATGAGCCGATCCATACGATATAGACCTTGGCAAAAACTTTCTATTTGTATTATAGATCCTATTTTTTTTTTAAACGTTGTCCCACACTAGGTTTGTCTCCTGTGTCGTGGGTGCGTTTACAAACATACAAATTCACATACACATGACACCCAGACCCGAAACAACAATTTGTGGATCACAGAAAGTGTTGTTCCGTGCGGAATCGAACCCGCGACACGTTGCACGGCAGCCTTTATCGATTTACTATTAATATTGATACAAGTTATTATCTTCCTCGTCCACTACCTTTCATTACTCACCTCACCAATATCTGAAATATTTGTTTTATAATCGTTAATGCCTATTGCATTGTTTACATTACTACCTGAGCTGGTGTTGACAACACTGTCGTGCATATAGCCTTGTTATCTTTCACAGTAATTGAGCCGCTGCGTGATTTATCGTGCGTTTCTATCATACGATATTTTGATAATAATTTTAATTTGCGCCTGTTTTCCTAAAGAAAAAAAGGGAATGAACGGAACTCATGTTAAGTACGTAGGTACATCCAACATAACATAATGTCATCAATAAAATACATTATGTTATAGAGTGTCGTTAAATTGATCTTGATTGACAGTCGATTAATTAATTCGACCTTGATCACGGCCTAGTTTTCCGGCTTCGGATATGTTATCTCATATTACACGTTTCATTTTGACATCACGATTTGATATTCACAAACAAGGCATTCAAAAACGTAGATCTTGATACCTAGATATGAACTATAGGAACCTGTAAATGTGTAGTAACAAGTAAAGTGTTTACCTATATCTTATCTCTAAGGGCGAGGCGTTACCGTTGACTTTGTTTAACAGTTAAATGATAAAATAAACCAATAGTAGATAACGCGGCAATAACTGTAGAGGTAACCGATTCGCAAAAGGCCTAAAAAACAAATAAGCATAAAATATTACAAAACTAGTCCCGTTGTAGGCTAACAGAACTGTTTTGACGTAACATTATTGAAGTATTAATTACCGTTTGAGGGAAAATGACCGAAGCACTGGCACTATTGTGAAAAGTTAATTCCTTTTGACGGTTGAGCAACGCAACGCGCGCACTGCGAAGTATTAAAACCATTTTACTTGGTTTATATATCTACGTCAGCTGCTCCAGTACTCACTTTATTTAAACTACGACTAACAATATGTACGTACAATGTATATCTGAGTATCTAGTGTTATTATTACACAGGTTCAGTATGAAATCAGCTGTCGGCGTGGAAACACGGTCGAAATTTTAAATAATAGCTCTAGTGCAATGCATAACTCGACGTAGTGTGGAATAATGAGTGAGAATGAGCAGCCGCGTTCGTTAGAGGAATCAGGGTGAGAAGTGCCGGTTGTCTAGTGCTAGTGTCAAAGATTCTTGGTATCGATGCGCGATGTGTACCTTCGTGACTTTGCGCTCTATTAACATTAAGTTTTTGTACTCGATCGTGTGTTGGATAGTGTCTTGTTTGCTAACGACCCCTATTGTATAAAAGTGTTTTTTGTGACAAGTAATAATAAAGCTCAGACATTTTTTGTAGTGACTTGTGATAACAATTTCAATTAACACATTCTTGTAATGTTTTTTTTTTGATGGAAAAGTAAAGGTCTATTACCTTTACCAACGACACAGTGACCTTACCTCGATGAAGAAAAAACGCATTGCATCGCAATGTAAGTACACGGCTACACGTGCCCTCCACAACAGTATGTGCATGGAAAGCACCACGCGTGACCGTCCTCTGAACCGTGATGAGCAGACAATAGGGAGTGCTCGGTCGGTCCTGGCCCAAGTATAGAGCATTAGCGTAATTGGTTGTCTGAATCATACAACATAGGTACCTATTATAAATTCTTAATTAGATTACAGATACACCACTCAGTATCTAATCCGTTTTCTGCCTGTTTTGGTTTGTTTGTCTTTAACTAACTTAAGTGAAGGTAGTTCTTTTCGTACTAGCAGTTCTTTTATGTTACAGCTAACAATGAGTACTTACGATGACAATATGATACTTTTTCATTAATCTCTATTACTTTTCTCTTTTCAGATTCCGGTTGATAAGAATGGCAAGTTAAGAACGTTGGAATTGCGAGGAGTTTACTCCGCATCAAAATTAAAAAGTTTGGATACCATTAAATCCTTTGATGTATCAAGACCTGCCGAAGTCACTGAAAAGACCCATGTTGTTCCAAAAATCAAAAATGATATAAAGGAACCGGTATTTTGCAAGACTTATACATCATTCATACCGAAAATGAGTTTAAATTTGGAAAAAGTGATTGAACAAAATCCTAGAATTTTAGATCTGCGTGAAAAATTAAATCAAATAACGAAAAAACAAGATTGCAATGTTGATAAAAAAACAAAAGGTCTTATAAATGATCTAACACAGCATCTGGTTGACAAGAAAGATGAAGACGAGTCTGGTCCGTACAGTTTATTGTTTGATCTACAGTCCGATCCTTCTACATCATTCAACGAAAGTGCTGCAGTGAACGTTTGGAACCGACCGAAATCAGAAGTTCTGGGCGATACTAATTCTCAAAGTTTGAATAAGTTAGTAAATCCTATTAACAAAAGTGCAGACAGGTTACCAAATGTTTTGAATTTCGATGAAAAACCAATGAGGGAATTCGAATACTCTTGTGAAAATGACTTTAACTTTCCAGCAAAGAAGACGTTCAATACACATTCCCGGTCTGATCTCTGCTTACAGTTAAAAACACATGTTCACACCAGATTGTTTGACTCGAACTTGAGTCCAAATGATAACTCATTAAGTAGAACGAACGAGGAGAACTCGCTGGATGATAGTTTAGGCATTTTGACTCCAGACCAAATGGACGATATATGTTACTTAGAAAACGCATTTTCACCTACAGTGGAGGGACTACCAATTTTCTGTGATACTAATGAGAGTAAAATGTCTCCGGATAATGGTGATACCCCATCGACTGATAAGACTGAAAGCAATTCTGCAGCATCGACTATACAAAATGATGGTTTTGATAGCTTAGAGAGTAAAAGGTGTACGTTTGAAGGTCAACTGGCTCCCATTGTGAGCTTGGAAACAATAATGAATAACGAAGACCACAATTCACTAACATCCTTTGATTCCCCGGCTCATAAATGTAGTGATACATTGTCTACTCAAGAGCCATTGTCAATTGGTTCGAAGAACTTTGATATGCCTTCCCAAGATATTGCAATAGGAAAAGATGAGTTGTCTTCTAATTTAATCGATGAGGAGTTCATGCCATCTATTCACAGCAGCATTTTAGAACCAGTTAGTTCTATTGCTGAAAATGTTCCCAATTTAGAAATAGCACTAGATTGTAAGCACGGAAATCTTTTGATTACGAATAGAATTGAACAAACACCATCACCAGAGGATTTGCCATTAGACAGTTCAGAAATAAATGGAGAAATAAGTACGTATTCTCAGTTCTCTGCATCAACACTTCATGATTCCCAGACTTATTCGGATGGTAAAAACGACTATCCAAAATCAATGGAAACTTCCAAAGTTTCTAATAGTTTCATAACAAGTATTACTAGTATTACAAGTTTAGATGGTTACCAAGGAGATGGAGAAATGTCTAGACCAGTGAGCAGGGGTGCCGATCATTCCATTGAACACCGTGAAGATGCTATTGAAATGGACTGGCAAAATGTGCCCGTAACCAGAAGAGCAGATCCCATGACAGACTCTGATTTTTTCACAGAAAGTGATGCCGATGGCTTAGATGATCACATGCAAAGAGGTGACCGACGAGCTCAAGTGATAGACGGAGCGCTTTACGGAGGAAAGAAAGTTAATGGCAATCCACCTCTAATCGTAAATAGAAACGAGGACTCTTGCATGGAATCAAGTGGAGTGTACACTGACTTTGAAAATCATCGTACATCTCCTGTTTTCTTAAATGTCATCGACGACATGTCTCCTGATGGGTCTACTCCTTCCACTCGTTCGGAATGCAGTCAAAAGAACGCCAGCACAGGAAACCTGAATTCATACTTTTCGCCTTTGCAGGATACTTTGGAGGAAAATAAATCTGATACTTCTCACATTATAGATGAGGATGAGACTCCGAAGAATACTAGCAAAAGGAATTCACTGAACAGCGTGAAAGATATGATGGGCACTGAAAAGACTAAGGAAGAAAAGAGAAGCTTCACTTTGAAAAAATACAAAATGCCGAAGCGTGATGTGCCAAGTAAACTGAAAAGTATGCTGGCTAACAGAAAGACTGAAGCGGATAACAGTGTACAGAGTAGCCCGAAGACTGTGAAAAAGACAGACAGGAGAGAGAATCTGGCGAAGAAGAATTCAATAGATACGAAGAATGATTATAAGATAAAATCATTCAAGGATATTAAGTCAAAGGTGGACTGCTCGTTTTCATTACAACGATCTCAAACCTCGTGTAGCGTTAGTAGAATGTTAAGCTCAAAGTCAACTAATAACAACGTTAAACCTAAAAGGTAAGTGGCTTGTGTAATACTTAGTTATAGGCACATTAATGTGCTGCATCTTGAAATCATTGCAAGCTTGCCTAGGAATAACAATCACCTACGTTTGAATAAATTACTTATAGGTATTATACTTACATCAACTTCCTAAACTGCGTAGTTAAATGTGATTAATTTGTAAAAGTCATACCTACTTACTTGCAAAATATATAGGCACGTAATATTAATTATTAGATTCATAAATTAAACCTCGATTTACTTACTAACACTAAACATTTGATTACTAAGACATAAATATGCTACCTAGTTTATTGTATATGATATTTTATACTTAATAATGTTTGTGCAGTCGTCATATGCGTATGCGCATGGAGCTGGGTTCGGCGGCGGGCAGTGGCAAGAGCAGCCTGCATAGTTCCCAGAGCGACATCAGCGCCAGCAGCACCCCTTTGGGTAAACACTCCACTGGCCGCTTCCCGTTGCTCAGTAAGTACCTACCTCATATACACCCACCTACATCTCTGCTACCGTAATTCTCAAATTGCTTACTAGGAGTAGAGGCGTACCAAAGGATTCTAGGTAATACTGTCTAAAACTGTTCTTTACTAGAGGTCTTGATGTATACAGCTGATGACAATTAAGAACAAATGAATTCTAAAATTAAATTATTATGAATTCTTAAATAAAGGTGCATTGAAGGCACGAAAGGTCATTAATGTTGACTCTTCTTTTCCAAATAACAAACATTCCTAGTTTAGTAAAGCTTAAAGAATATCAGGAAAGTTAGAAATGTATCAATATGAATATACTTTTAAACAGGAATCATAAAAGTGCGTAGGTACTCCTAGCGCCATCTAGTGTCTTGTTTATATATTTGTTGTTTCACCTATTGTTTAAGGATGATTTAATGGCAATTGTTTACCTTTAAAGAAATACATCTAGATAAAAATTTATAAACATGAAACGGAAGTCTGTTATTGTATAAGAAATAAAAATATGGCTATTGGCTACGATCATTGCGATCAAGAGCTTCGAATTCTTCTAATAAAATATCTATCGGGACTTAGTAAAAGTAGATATTCGTCTCTTCAGACATACGCGACTGTAATGATCATAAAATGTATGGATCGATAAATGCTTTCTTTTGTAGCAAAAGAAACAAACGATATACCTATAGACTGACAAATTGAATATATTTCTAAATAAAACAAAGAACGCAGACACAGACGTGATTTAATCATAATTTATGATTCAATTATCACATCTACAACGAATTTTCCGCACAAAACTATAAACAGTCGTCGGAAAATCTAATATCACGCATACCACAGTCAACCCGGCGTGATAACAACGCAACACATAACTTCTAGTTTAGACACACCACTCCACTCCAAGGTTACAGCATCGACTCCATGTGATTCAATGATATGTGTGAATTACCAAACAATCCACGTCGCCGTCTCATTAAAATTTGCTACCCATACTTCTCATGCGAACTGATTTTGAACTGTTGATAATCAACATAATGACTATTTTGCAGTGCTTTTTGCACAGAAGTCATAAAATATGATAAATTGGTTTTCATTTTGTTGTCATCAGATGTTTCCTACTTACTATTCAGTCGGCAGGTATTTGTATGTAATTGACGTTATTTCTCCATGAATATTCAAATATTCAATGCGACAGTGGCAAGTTGCAGTGTTAACCTGCTGCTTATTGTTTCTGCTCCTAATTCTTGTGTAAATTTTACAATATACAGCGTAGAGTTCATGGTAATGTGTTGTCCTTGTTTGTAAGGTTCAAATAATTTAACACCTCCTATTATATTTGTGATAGCAATTATCAGGTGTCAGTGGACTTACATTGTAAAACAAGTTGATTGCTCAATTATTAAAAAGATAACCAACTTATTACTGATTTCAGTAAGCGATTTAAATGTTAGTCCAATGTGTATATTGTTATTGTTATACTATTCGATAGTTTAATATTTATAAATATCAAAACTGGACTCAGCGCCTACTAAACATTTAATCTTATGCTTCGTGTCTGTCATGAGTATTGCTATGCCACTATTGTCAGGGACCTGATCAAAATAGTCATAAATTATCATACTAATAATAATAAATAATACATTTAATTATGTATAGTTAATCGGGGTAAAAAAATTACGTAATTATTTTGCAAACCACAAATTAAAATAAGTTAAATGTTTCAATTAACCACTGTTATGCGCCTACTATAAGGTGAAAAGCAACTATTTGCTTATAAGTGATTTCAATATTGTTTTATCTCTTAAGACTTATTTTTATCCTACTGATTAATATATAAAAGTTATTACTTTTAATGAATGAATAAATGAATGGAATGTGTAATACCATAATTAGCTATGTGTGGTATTAATAATAATATTTGGAGTTTGTTAATAGGGTGCCTTATAAGACCTAGGTAGGTACTTACTTAACAACATACGAAATAACATTATTTTCCTGTTTATCAAATAAAATTAAAATATGCGGATTTTCCATATTTATTAAACTATCTGCATAGGTTTTTATCAAAACCAAAAATTATTTCCATTCAATTCATTCCTAAAATCGAAGTAGAAGAGAACTTTCTAACAATTGATTCCTTAGTTTAAACGCTTAAACAAATATCTGTGAAGAATGCTACAAATATTTCATTCAGAAGCAGGTTCCTAAATTCTGAAATCCTGCCCACGTACCCCAATTAAAAATCAGCTGTGCAAGGAATACGGATCGATGCGGAAGGTCAACACTACGGCTGACTACGGCAGGCAAAGGGAACAAGCAAGTTGAGACCGCATGGCAACTGTCGTTTCCTCTCGGCTAGGTTCAGTTTGCCAGTCGCCGGTGAGACGCGAGCCGGCGCGCGCCGCCACTCCGCCAGCCTATCGCGTTCGTGACGTCTACTTGCAACGCGAAAAATCAATGGATTCCCCTCCGACACTAAGGTTAACCGCATACCGCATTTTCTCAAAGAAAATGTGTCATATGTCAGTGAAGTGTTGACGATCCATGCACCTGGGATACTAATCATTGATAATGATAAGAACACTACGATGTTAAATGCAACGCGTCACGTGAACGGTTTACTTTCAAGTTTTGTTTTGTGTGGTGTCATATTTTAAGTTATCACTATTTTTTAATGTAACCTTTTTGATTATTTTTCGTTAATTTATGTCCAACTTGACATTTTCTTTAATAATTAATTTTCGCTCCAGTGTTTTTGTTTACGTTGTGGTTTGAGACGTAGTCTTGGTCGCATTGTTGTTTTTAGATACTTGTTATTATTGTAATTCATTATTCAGTTGTTATTTTAAATCAGTTATACAGTATGTTTTACGCTTATAACTTAAGTGTCCTTCATTAACTTGATGTCGACAACAACTGGTTAAACAAGTTAACTCTACGAGGCATTATATTTAAAACAAACATTTATTACACTAGCGAGTATGTACACTTACTTCAGAATATAATTTAATAAAACCGTATAAAGTATAGATTATAAATTCAGTAAAAGAAAGTAACAGAATGCGGCGAAATCTTTTGATATTTGAAACAAGGCAGTAACTCTAGCGTCTCCAACTACTTAACGAATCAAAGATCACGGCTAATGAAATACAACTGCATAATGATTGTAACTAAATACGGGTCCCATTAGAAATCGATTATTTAATACTGTGTTGGTGTTGTTACATAAATCATTGTAACTCATTGTTAGATGGCAGACATAGCAGAAAATAATGGGCCAAATAGAAAGTACATTAGCGCACATGCTCGGTTCACATGCAACGATGCCTCTATCACATAATTAAAAAGTGATTTATAAACACACGTCACAATTTGTATTGTTTTTACTGAGACATTGCTCTTCATAATACATTTTCTCTTCTTTTAGTCATATTTATTAATTGTTGGCAACGAATTGAGTCTATCTCATCACGTAATGTCACACTATTCCTATGTATAGGTAACTGATACCGCTTAGGTAATTAATCAAAATGAAATAATACAAATCACCTTTCACTATACTTTTATAATATACTTAACAATACCTAGAGGTACACCCATACTCGTATATATTCTACACGCAAAAAGTAATTGTACGAAATTTTTAATTGACACTGCTAACTCGATTCGAAAGCATAAAATTGGAGAGTCATGATATAGATAAATTTAATGTTTCATATCTACTTGGGATGGTTTTGAGAAAATATCGAAATATTTATTAAAATAGTTTGCTGTAATATATTATTTTAGCATTCGGTTAACATTTTCATTTTAAATTAACGTTGATTCAAATAGGAAAAGCGCGGCATTTTCCCGTCCACCTGGGAAATTATGATTTCGTAGAAGACGTGTAAATTCATTGGTCACTCGCGCAAAATTTTACGTCATCGATATCTTTAACATATTTCGGTAGACACTATTAATTATCGAATTCAAACATTAATTTCAATGAATCCTTAAAAAGACACTAACAAGTAAGTTTTAGTAGTAAACTCGGGTAAAATTTTCTTTTCTTCATCTTTATTCGAAAAACTTAGATCATCTTTTCAACGGGTCGGATATAAAAGTGTAGTGTTTACTATCTTATCCTAGCTTATCAGTGAGATTGAAGATGTTAAATCATATTATCAGGAGTGATGTATCACTTACTTGGAACCATTGAGAAATGAAACAAGTGAGCGGCAATAATTACCTTTCGGTTTGCCATAAACCACATGTGTGAAGTAACGGCGATTACCAACATGTTCAAAACTTTACGTCACAATAGTTATTAAACGGAACGTTAAAGCATTTTACGTAACCAGTTAGATCCTTATCTTTTAACTTAAAACAAGTTTTTTAATCGTAGGAGTAGCGTTGTTGTAACCTCGTTACACATACAGATAAATATTACAACAATGACTGTTATTATCTGAATCCGATAAAAATTGTATCATGTAGTGTGCTCGAAAGAGGAAACAAAAATGACTTAATTAATTCATTAGGTACCTAGGCTCCACTTTAAAAATATCCTACCGGTTTTACCGTTTAATTAGGCAACTAATTAAGGCACAGAAATTCCACATAAATAATCATAACGGTTTTACGGCAAACGCTTATCGCAGCTTTACTTACTTCAGTATAGAAATGACATTACCCACTATCGGCAGTGTCACGAGTTTCCAAATATAGTCAATTAATGTTAACCCTAAAAGCAGTTTAAAGCTGGGACAGTATAAATGGTCTAGGCGATACTTGCGAGTGAAATCCGCTGGAAGCCGATGCAGTGTAACGGGTTATTCTCGTCGATGGATTTGTTGACGAGTCGAGAATCGTTGACCCCGTCGGTGAAGGCGAAACCGAGTGCGAACTGTTCCATCCACTACTTATTGATGTTAAAACCACATCTGACAGAACGACTGGCAACACTGCACCTCACAATACCATCACTAACGCACACAAATTACAAATCATGCAGTACTGTTTATGTTATCGCGTGAATCGCCGGCAGAACTTCAATATTTACCCAGATGCCCACAAATATTTGAAAAACTAATAAACTTTTACACAGACGATTATTGTGTGACGATTGATTTTATTTAATCGAAATCGAAATAATTTATTTAGAGTCCACAAATAATGTAGCCTACATTTAAAGGAATCGATACTTTGTGGAAGTAGGCGTATCAAACAAACTTGATGGAAAAATAAATATGATGACCGGCGTGTAATCATGCAATGGGTTCTGAATATAATATTGGAAATAGTCGTCCCAATTCTGTCTCATTGGATTTGAATCTAGAACAAGCCGTTGTGTACTCAAACGAACTACGATGTCTCGTCTGACCCACATTGGAAGCTATTAAACCATGGCCTAAAAGCCTACGTGACACGGCGTTCTGCTATTATATCATTACTGTCATTAGTTACATCAAAGGCTTGCAGTCACTGTGTATAGGGCCGCCCACTGTGCCCTCATATAAGCAACCCACCTCTACTTTGAACCATAAAATGTCATCACATTATTCCAAAAGAGTTGTCTACTAATTTCATAAACAAAATATTTACTTCAATTGGCTGAAACAATTTCTTTTTTGAAAATCAACTAGAAAACGGTCTGTCTTTTACATTTTGATGTAGGTTTGTGTAATGTAAAAATGTTAACTTTACCCTTAGCACAAAATACTGTTTTAGATTATAATAATAAATCAATACGAAATATGTAGAAATTCAGTTGTGGACGTAAATAAAGTGTAATAGTTATAAGTAATGTCGTAGTTCTCAATGTTTTTAGTGAATTTGAGATGATAATTATTTTTCAATATTTCTCAAACTTTACTCCAATTGTCTAATAGTTCATTAGGTTTTGCGATTTCACAATCACAATCGATAACAAAATGCACCCTTCAAAATTTTTGCGTAATTCTCATAATCCATTGTTACGAGGCTAAAACTCAATTTATATTAATTAGGCAATCAGATAACACAGTTTTAGTTTACACTAATTAAGATATGGTGCAAATATTTTGGTAATTATGGTTTTTGACACATTGATTATATCACCAGGCCAAATATAGACCAGTCGTCTGATTGTTTTATGTTTATATTTTGTCTCTGCTTTACACTCTGAGGCGTAGGGGACAGAGATGCAATTCATGGCATTTAATTTCGTGTGGATAGAGGCAGCCGGTACCGCTCTCTATGTCCATTCGATTTAGTTGTCACATCGCCACTTAGTCCAGATACAAAAACGTAAACCGTTTTAATGGATACCGGCTACCACTTTACAGTTCCCAGTAAGGTTTCCCGTTGATTGTTTGGTACTAACTTCACTCCAGCCTCCCACGAGCAGTTTGCTTCATTTATAAACTGTTGTATTTCCAAGAACTGACATTACAATCGCACGTATGATGAATGTTGATTTTATCGTTATTTTGTATCGGTTCAGTATGACTTACTGAGAACTCAGCTGCTATTGAAATGTATAGTAAGCAAGTGCTACGTTCTGGTACAACTTCAAAACAGTTTTTGACGTACAATAGACAAAAGATGATACGGGCTCAAACAACGCTGTATTTTCAGTTCTGTAATTACATCTGTGTCTAAACGCGGCGCGATACAATATTGCATAGAATTTTATATTGCTAGCAGTCGAAAGTGTGACGACCACCTTTTTGTGGTTTCCTGACCGCAGCAAACCGGTCTCGGTGTAAGATAGTCACAGGTGATTCCTACAAAGAACAGGTTCCTTTTCGTATTGTTGAAAATCCACTTCTTTGTCCAGTGAGTGAACAAACCGATATCATTTGAGCTCGTGTCAGGACTACTTTTACTTGAAGGGAAGTTGTAAGTACCGGTGCAGTGTGCAGTGCTGCAATCACGCCATGTCTCACCGGGAATGGTAAATCTTATGAAATCTGTATTGACTTTGTAACATAAAACAATAACGGAAATATTGAAACATTTTATTATCATGTCATGTTCTAAAGTATCGATTTATGCGGGATTCTACTTTTCAATATCAATATTAATTATTTAGAAAGGTATTATCGATAAACCATTATAGTAATTACCGAGTGAAGCGCTTAACAAGCGTAGGGTGAAACTTTCGTTTTAGCAATTTGGTCGTTTGTTGGAAAATGTTTGTTTCAATGCAATTAGTTGTCATGGACTGCGTCTAATGCTTACGACCTTAGTGTTCTACTGTCTGGTGTTGATAGTGAGGTTGGCTGTCGTGAGATTGAACAGATGAAAGCACAGACATTGCTTCGAAAGCAAAGTAATTGCTACCTATGTGTTGTTTTTGCTCACCGCAACTTGTTCAGCGTTGTCTGCTTCGGTACGTTCTCGCCTATTGATATACCTGTCACAAACCAGCATTTACAGCGACTACGTGTGGACGTGTTCAATTATGTACTCTACTGTTCTAAACATTAGTGCTATCGACATTGTATGTAACATCGCTACTAGCAACATTGCTGGTAGCGCTGTCACGTTTTTACCAACTAGGTATTTTAAGTCAACACGATTTTGTGTCGTTTTTTCTTGTGTACTGCTTAATTGCATATTTAATCGCTCATTAGTGACGTTTTTGGTTATTGATTGAGATGAGATAAGCTGATAACTACAGCAATCTAATTGAACCATTTAACAGAAAGTTACGTGGCATAACAGAGATGGAAGTTTGATAATATTAGACAACAGACGTGCTTACAAAGTTACAAGCACAATAAGAAGTAATAAAGTATCATGATAGCTTTAAAGATACTAGAATAACAATATTGAAAAAAATCTTAATGGCTTCTCGTTAAATTGTCATTTGAACTAACAATCGTATGAAGTATAGTTAATTTATATTTATTTACCAAAACTGTTAAGTAATTGTGGTAGGTATTGAGCCGGTCGGTAGACAATGTAAAATACTAATATTGTCTAGGAGAGCGGGTTGTCAGCATGTCTGTGGCACGGTCGTCAGTCCCAACAAGCGCGCGTAACTAATGGAAACGCGCCATGACTTCATAATTTGAAGTTACGTGACACTAATAATAATTATTTTGCTTTCGTTCGATTGCTCCCAAGTCCCAGTACGTGTGTGACGTGTCGGGAGAACATTCCATTCAAAATGCTAATTAGCTTCTTGTGTTAGACTTCCAATTGCATTCTTAACTTAACAACTTCTTATAACCGCTATGCTTCTTTCTTTCTTGAAGTTCTACCCCTTTAACAGTGTTTCTGTACATTATTAGAAATGTCTACAATCAAGTATTGATTGTGAAATTAACGGTGAAAATCGTTTATATAGGTACGTTTGATTTTCAGCAAACAAATACCTAAATTAAATTTTAACCTAAAAACCTATCTGAATTGTAAGTCATCTCTCATATCGTATTCAGGATTTCCATTAGAACATTTCTATTGACTAAAATGTCAGTACTGATCGGCCCTAAGCAACATTTTAGTCAGTGAAGTCAATCACGTGCCGGATGTTAATCTCTGCATGTGTCCTCACGCAGTGATTTAATCTTGTTGGCGATACCCATGCTGGGTGCAAGTGAGCAATTTGCTATTTAGAGACCCGTGCCCGGCTCGAGCGCGCAGGTACTAACCAAGTCGACCTCCGTGACTTTCGGATCTCTCGCTGTCCATAATAACTGTTGACACAAATGCACAGTGCTAATGCAGTTGTACTCTATCATACACAGCTATTTACTAAACAGAAACACACGTTCAAATCCCTGAGATTGTATTGAGTCCTAGTTGTATTGCAGACGTTTAGAGCTGCTGTATTTTGTTGCATGATTATCGTGAACGGACGCAGCAGTTGAATGTTTTAATAACACGTAACATTGGTTATAAAATACAAGATGTCAGCTCTAGAATGTTGTTCCCAAAGATGTTTTATGAATACAGTTCTCAGTAGACATTCTGAAACATGGTTTAAAAAGGTGTTTAAGTTTAACCATCCGCAGCTCAGTTCCTTTAAAGTCGACTGCAATTGGCTCCGAGCCAGGAGTAGACGCTACGATGTTTTGTATATTACGAAATTCCGCCAAAACTGTTGCAGTAGGCAGGAGTGACCCCATTTCCAAAAGCTATTATAATATGACGTGATTATTTATTACGAAAACTCACGATACTCTATTAACTTGTTCGGTTAAATTGAAGCAGTGCGAATTGGATTTAAGGACGTGCGAAAGTATTTATAAGCACAAGGTGGCTTGTCCTCGCTATTGTTGTTTGAATGTAATTGGCTAAGGGATAGAACTAAGAATACTAATTCTATATTTCGTGTCATTTGTAATTAGAGCTACAAATGTTTAAAACAAATTGGTTTGTGGAAGTCATGAGCTGAAACTAATCATTATGTATGCCTGCGTGGTCCACATAACATTGACTGGGTGTTCACTACAAAATATTTCTTTCAATACTGAAATTCTAGGTTTGAAATGAACTATTTTATCTGATCGACACCACGCCAGCGGTTAACGCTACCATGTTTCTCCATGACTCGGCCGTTGACCCAAATTGTTCGGTTACCTTTATATTCTATAACAGACCGTTTAATAACGCTAGAAATAATATTTCGAATTAAAGGAGAATAGAGTTACGTTTATTCAGGACCCTTACTTGAACTGCTAAAACATTCAATCCATTTCAGTTTTGCAAGTAAGTCTAGGATAGGAATTAGTTTATGGGGCATATTATAGTTACTTGCTTTATGTATTGGGTCCGTTTGAGGATGCGCATGACTGCGTTTTCTGGGCCATTAACGGAGCTTTAAGAAGATATGTCAGCTGTGCACTTAGAGCAGATACCTGAACGTCTGTATTCATTCAGGTGTGTATCTGTGGTACCTCAAGGTATAGAGCGGTGAGCGCAGCATCCGTCTAAGAATCAGTCGGCCATAGTCACTTTATGGGTGAGTTCGTCAGTGACCGATTTCAGGCAGACAAGCCCTATTTTCAGAAACATTTGGAGCGTAAACTGTGTGATAGTCTTGTGCATTGTGTTTCTATTACGAAATATTAGTCGGTTTTGGATCCAAGGGATTTCCCGAAGTAATCCGGAATAGCCATTTGTTGGCGCTCCAACAAACGGTTTGTTTGTTAGTTGATTTTTTCGGTGTGTATAAATAAACTGGTCGTATGGAGTTAGAAAATTATGCAAATAAAAACGTGTTCTTTATTATAGTAACGGTGCTAAATGATCGGGTAGGTATTTTAATACCCCGTTGTTAAACATTTAGTAGATCGAACAAAATAAACTGTTTATTTTTGAGGTGGCTCAACTAGCCACTTGTCGATAGGTCAGCTATCAAAATGTCACGAGTTGAAGTGGCCGAGAAACTTGCCATGGAGGAAAATGCCAACATTACCGCTTTACATATCTTGTGTCTTCGAAACAAAAAGAACAATGTATTAGATTTATGGGCTACATCTGACACTAACGGTTGAATATATTAGTGACAGTTTCTAAAGTATTCAGTGTAAAAATACTGTCGTTTCAATAGCAAACGACATCTATTTCAATCTTTGTAACAATCTTTATTTCTATAGTAATAAAAGAAGATCATCTTTGAATTGATAGAGTACCTACCATCCATACATATGTCTAATTCACGGTTCGTTGGCGGCTAATGCTTAGTTTCACAATCATTACAGGTAATAATCCTTACGAAGTAAATCTTAAGGCTTATATTACCTTGTGACTAGATATTAAGCGTCGTCACGCAGCGTCCGTCGTAACTGCTGCACCCAGCTAGGTAATAATCACAGCAGTGTTTGTTGTTTTAATGGCATCATCTTAAGGCTATTTTTGTCGATGTAGTAAATGTTATCTACACAGAATTACCTATAAGGCTTAGTATTGTGTATTAAAATAATTCCGCGAGTTTGAAGCTTGTATGAGTAAATGAAGCTTCAGCTCTTGCGCAACCCTCGTGTGTATGCGATAATTTAGTTGTAATTTCGTTTGAAGTTAAAAACACAGATTTACATCAACTAGGCCGGTATAATAGTGCAGCTAAAATAAACAGACATAAAGCCGTATCTTTGACCCGAATACTAACAAACAAATGGAAAATTGCCATTGGATGTTGCCCTATATACTGTTCATTACAAACATTTGGTACTAAATCTTGTTACTCAATCAATTTGTACGTAAATGCCGTCACTATAAAATAATATTCTGAAGATTTATCTGCTGTATTTACAATACTAGTTAGATCTGCTCTCTCTGGTTTAGATCATTAGTAATCACAAACCCTAAAAATGGCCCATCCGTATCGGATATTAATGGGAACATTGCAGTGCATAAACAACCTCTCATCCTTAACGCGTATATTACTTTTTCCGTCCTACCAGTTCAGTTGTAAGAAATAAACTTCCTTGAGTAAAATGGATAATTTTTATTAACATAAGTATGACAGTTTTCAGCGATGTTCTATTAGCGGTACATTGGTAAAATACCAATTTTTAGAAAATTTGATACAGAAAAGAGAGGCGGCAAAAGAGAAAGGGGAGGCATTTTTCTAGTCGGATATAAACTGGGCTGTAGGCCATTTCACTATAAGTACTATAATAAAGCCGTAACAATGGAGCTAGCAATAGAAATAGCCGCCGTATTCCGTCTACCCCTTTCAACATTGCAGATAGAGGTTCACATTTCATTTGCTTACGTATCGATTTTGTTGGAATGAAACACACATGCAACGTTGTTTGTAACTGGGGTAGAGTAGTGAAGCGTAGCTTGTTAAAATTTTACGATACCTACTACTTTAGATTCACCAAAATGACGCAACACTACCAACCGGCTCGAAGTGAACGTATTTCGGAAACGTTCATTTGCCACTTTTAAATATGAACATTACACTTTAATGATCCGCTTTTACGATTTTACGATTATCTTCTCAAGTCCTCAATGGACCTTGGGATATTGCCTCTCGATAATTTCAAGGTTGAATACGCCGTTGTTTGGTCAGCATGATCGGTTTTGAAAACCGCAGCTTAAATGTCAACTTTGGTTTAAGTATGACTTCCGATTGATTGTGTGTAAAGTGTAAAAATAAGAAGCTATAGGTACTCTAACTCATAGAGGCTCTTATGAGTTGAGTGTCGAATTACAAAAATATTAATATCTTCGGTCGTACTCGATTGTCTCGCAACGATTCCATTCCAAAATTGAAATGCAAATTGTCTTTTAGTAACGTTTATTACTTAAGCACGGTCTGGTGGGGTGCTAACTTGTTGGTTGCAGTGTTCAACATACACACGTACTTAACACTCATTCGCGAACAATATTATAATGCTTGTTTTTGTGTCATAAATACGCTACTCTTTTGTTTTAGATTGGTTCAAATTATAAGTTGTGTTGACGTTTGCAATAGTCAGTCAGTTTTGGTCCTTTACTTTTGTTTTTATATCTCGTTGTGTGTTTGATCGTGATTTTATTATAACAATTACTTGATCAGTGCTTCGTTTCAATGTTCGTTGCCACTTTCTGTTGATACGAGTAATATATATAGAATCATATTATTATTTTGTTTTGTATTACCGCTTAGCACCATCGTTGCGTGCATCTCATGTAGAAAACAAACGTGTGAAAATGAAAACTCAATTTCTTTCGTAATAAAAGCGGCCTATTGTGAGAAGAAACGCTTTGATATCATACATTGAACTAATAAAAAATATAAAATTAGCGTGGGTGAGTCGTAGTTAACGCCTTCGTGCAACTACATCGCCTGCCCACCAGTGAAGATTTGCTCATGGCGAATGTTGCGAACACTTCAATCATTTACGCGCCGTTGATCTTAATAAAATCAGTAGTAGTCCAAGATAATCATTTAACTACCGTGTTGAGGTAATTATAAGTTAAAAAAAAACAACAAGCAAGATTTAATCGCAATTTGTTTCAATTATACACATAAAAACACACATCCACCGTTAGTTCTGTTTCCAGTATCAATGTTGTAGCTAGTAATACAATCCGAACACTAAAACGCATTTATCTCCATAAACTAAATATACCGGCCAACATTGGACGCGTTTAAAATATCTCCTTCAGCCGCTCTAAAGGACACAAGTGCACATCCAAGTTATTTAACCCTGAAAGCATCGCTTACTAAAATAGCAACAAATCTCTGAGAACTGGTAACACTTGCTTATGTTCTCAAGTGACTAATACTCTCTATTACCGCTAAACTTAGATTATAATAACTGACATTATAATTTATTTTCATTTAAAATTAGATTGATTACTTGTTTTATTTTTTGCCACACATAATGGTGCGTTTCGATTCTTCTGGCATTAAATAATTTGGATAATTTTACGTTTCTTCTTCAGAATATATTACAAAATAACGTTAAATCACTACGACATTTTCGTTAATGTGATAAATATGGCCGAGCGCGAGCTAAATTGGGATCAATTAGCCGCGAGCTAATTATAAACCGGTGGAGTTTAGAAAAGAAATCTCACGGATAAGGAGCCGCTGAGAGATTCATATTTATTGCAATACCGTTTCTATACACACTACGAAAGTTTATTTTATTGCATCGTTTTCATTTATACGTTTTCAAATAAGTCGCATTCGCATAGCTCATCGATTTTCTGTAATCTCCGGTAGGAAATAAAGTCGCCGGTGCCCATTTTCTCTTTATGGCGATATGCGATAAATTTTCGTTTGGAAAATACAATTTTCTCATATTAAACAACAATTTATTCATGACGATACAAGTATACAATATGCTGAGTGATTTGTAACTACACCGGGGATTAACGACAATCAATCAATAATTTTTTTCTTGACAAGTAAACAGTCGTTAAATTAATATATATTAGTTACATTTTAATGTTATTGTTTCTCCTTAAAACAACTCTTTGTGCGAACGTGCCCCACCTCCTGCAATAATGTAACGTTGAACTACAAATGGCAGCTCTTTAGAGAAAACCCTTTTTAACAAAACGTGTGAAATTACCATTTTACGGTGAGCTACCAGGTTTCGCTTATTAGTCTCATCAGTTGTCCATAAAAGAATCGAGAGCAGAGTGGGAGCTCCTGTTACACTGGCACATTTGTAGTGAGTCGCCTACAGAAATAGATTAAAGCGTTGCAATAATTATATCAGCGAATGGGCTTTGTTGACCACACGAAACCAAACACATGAGAGCTTTTATAAATTTATCGTTGAAGGCTATTTGCAATAACTCAACTTTCCTTTTAAGTACGCAAAAAGAAAATGTTAAGTTCGAAATATGCATACGTTATTGAAATATTAACTCGAAATATGACACTGAGTTCCTTCTTATTCGATGGCTCTTTGAAGTAACTAATAATATATTCATTCTGTAGAGATACAAACAAATACAGATGACGACAAAACTTTATCAAAATATTATGTTTAAACAATTATGATGTGACTTTACAAGTGATAAAAAGTCTGACGAAGTTCCTAAAAGTGCTTAATTACGATAATAAGATGGATAAATAATAAAATGTTTTGACTATTAATGAAGACATTGAAGATGGGAGCACACGGGTCCAAAGAAAAGTTATACAGAAGTAACTCGGAGAAGTATCCGTCCAAGCTGCCAGTGCCGAATGACAAAAAGTATAAGATAGCGGTAAACCGAGAGAGGTTCGGATCTTTTGGAACCAGAGGTGAGTAGCCTTGACAATTACCAAGCAATTTTATAATGTCATTAATGGACATTTAATACGTGCGATAATGGGTTTCCCATCATAACGACTATACATACAAATGTGCTCACTCTGAAACAGTGAATAGGCATGAGAATGAGCCTTAATAAAGTAGGTATTAGTTTTAAGCACAAGTGAGTCACAATTTCGGCAGAATTGCACTGTCAAAGTCCACTTGTGCTGTTGTTTAATGATTTATGGTTTCTGAAAAATATGTTTCACTAATTGCGTGAGTTTGGGTCGAATACCTTTGACCTTGAGGTAATATCGTGGCACTACTTGGAAAACTAACAACAAAAATCTGTTTAACATTGACGTCATTCTAACTCGAGTTCCTTTGCTTTCGAAGAAATTTTTTCATTTGTCAATAAACTTAGTTTTAGGTCAACAGTCTCAGTAAATAGCTAGTAATTTATTAACGCATAGGAAACTAACAGCATTTATTGAATACTTATACTTAGGTTAGTCACACAGGTAAATAAGGGTCAGTGCTCGGTAACTTTTATTTCCTTATAGTCTGTCGTTTGCTGGTGTATCATTAGGGAAACTATTGACCTGCGTTCTGTTTCCGATTTCAATTAAAATCGACATTGACATTTTCCTGGCCTTTGCTCCAAGTAGAAAGAACGTTAACCTGACCATGTTTCCAGTTAATGTTTAATATAGAACTCAAACTCAACCTAGTTTTACATTTCAGTATTTAGAGTCTAAATATGTACCAGCACAATCGGTATAATTACAGTACCTACCTACATACTGCGTTCAATATATAAGGTACCTCTTTGTTTCAGTGTGTATTGTTAGAACAGAAACAGTGTAGTCTGAACTTGGATACGATTCGGGATAGCAATCTCGTTGGAGCAGCGGATCAATAAAACCTTGTTTACTCAGAGCAGAAACAATTTAATTGCACCTTTAATAGTCTTTAGCAGCACGTACAAACAGTTTGCGAAGTGATTCAAAATCCAGTCGTAAGTCGTAATCACTAGACTAAAAATCGAAGTATCACGTAACAGTTTGCGTGCAAAATTTTTTATTTGGACGGCTGCAGTGTGTTAAGTTGGTACACATCGTAACAACACGTAACAGATTGATTTAAATGTTATTTGGTTTTTTGGTGTTCTTCTAGTTGTTATTTGATAAAATTTATATATTTAAATCTAAAGAGGCAGGTTAAGCGATTTAACAAACAACTGTTAAATAATAATTAACTGTATGAATTATGTTTCAAGATACTTCTAGAACTTCTTTAATAATATTTAATGACGGTAGAGATTTTAGTGAAAATTAGTACTTGTGTCTATAGTAAAACAGTAAATAATGAGCGAATTTACGAACAGATTTCCTTATTCCATTTTATCAGAGTGGTTTGTACTCATAAAAAAGTATATAAAGTTGATGAATAACTCGTCGCGGTGAATCAGAACGTTTTGTCCGCATGTGCGCTCAGGAGTAACCTGTACAGGTGGAAGCCTTACGAGGCGCAATCCGTATTATACGGACACATCACGTGTGTGACGGACATCTATTATTATACAAATATAATAAGTAATACAAATAAAAGTTACAAGATCGTTATGGGGTATATGCAGTAAACTCACGTATCATTAATTGAAACTCCTATCCATTAATCAAAAATATAATTCATAACACTTTTATCGCTTCGATACAATAGTTATGGCAAGTCTCATAATAATTAAAATGATCTCAACAAAAGGTTATCGAAATAGAAATGAACTATCAAGGAAATTACCAACGTTGCGATAAATACTAGAAACTTTGACGTAGTTAAATTATCTATATGTAAACTTTAACCTGACCTTAACCTTGCATTGATGTGGGCGGTTGTTAACTGTTACCGGTTACTGTTAGTCAGTACTATGCTAATGCTTTTTACACGTAACTTTTGCAGTTAACAATCTAAAGTACGTTATTACCAAAGTTTACCACAAAATGTTTGTTTCAAGGTGAATTGCTCATTCTAAATTAATTAGTAAAATGTTAATTTAAAAGATATTGCGTTAGTACCGATTCAGATCCGTGCAGAAATTGCAGTTCAGTATAACCCCGATACAAGAAAAATTATTAATAATGTTATCAACATTAACGATTTGTCATAGAAGGTCTAATTTATTACTCCTCTGTATTTACTAGTAATGTTGAATTTTCTCATGAAATGAAACCTACGCGGTGTTATTATTTTACAACTATTGCAGTGTTGTTTCCGTTTATTATACCTAAAGCATGTTGTAAAGGCAATAAAATGGGTTGTGGGTGCCTTTGTGAACGAGGATAGTGTTATACGAAAGTCGTTATGAAATATTCTTTGTGGATGGTAAAGATTTGATCACTAAAGTGTCTGAAAAACCAAATAAAGATTTTACTATGTACAAAAAGCATCACATTCTGATGAGTATCACGAAAATAGCTGAGGTCTATTTATTTATTATGCTAAAAGGATTTAGGGCCCACCTGACCTCTGATCTCTATTACGAGGGTCCATAAAATCGAAGCCGTTTGTAGTGCCCACTTAAAATGTCCGCTCGAGCCCTGCTATTGTGCAGAAATTGCGTGTTGAGTACCTATTGTTGATGCAATTTATTGTAATTTAAAATGGTTCCACAGAGAAAGTTTAATTCTTCAACAAGCAACACTAAATAAGCAATAATTAACAGTGACTAAAACTAAAAAAGTAAACCTAATTAAGTGGTAAAATTGCATTTCCATTCACATTGTAAAGTAAAAATCGATTTCGCTACACTAAAATTTCCTCGGTGGAGAAATTGCCGAGACACTTTCTTTCACACATCAGTGACGGAAAATTTATATCTGCGATGTGTACGAGCTACATAATATAAAAGAGATTGGATGACTGAATTCGCAATCGGCGATACTTACCTACTGTTCATTGCCAATAAAAAAAATTACCGACTGGAGATTCAACCAATGGACACGGTAATTGTCCGTTACGGAAACCGCGGAGTTATTGCTGTGGTGGAATACATACCTCATTATACATATATACATTATACATACATACATACATAACATCACGCCTTTTATCCTCGAAGAGGTAGGCAGAGGTGCACATTATGCCACTGTACAATGTAACACCCACTTTTCACTATTTATGTTATGAGTCCCATGTAATAGGGGGTGACCCTATTGCCATATACCGGGCACAATTCCAGACTCCGTGCTACTATGAGAATTTTTAAAAACCCAGTAATACTTTGCCCGATTCGGGAATCGAACCCGAGACCCCTTGCCCGGCAGTCGCACTTACGACCACTCGGCCAACGAGGCAGTTATATATATATATATATATATATATTATATTATGCATTATTAATACATTGTTTGAAATAATCAAGTCTATTTACATATAGTAGAATACATAGTGTGATATCTACATTTTGCCAGTAGTTAATTTATAAAATTGATTGTGTTGCTAAATGAATGAGTTTCGTAAATAACAAATATATCGGTTTTTAGATCTTCTATATTACTAATGAAGTAAAATTATTACATAATTATGGTTTTAAATTAAGTAAAATTTGGTTAAAACCACTTGTGTGTCATACGAATTTTTCCTCAATTTTGTTTGTCAAGGAAAATAAATTAAAATGATAAATGTATATGTATGTACTTTATTCGAAAATAGTTCGATATGCACTTCACAACGACATGGCATGCAATGGGTGCTTGCTACAATTATTTAGTACAATAAACATTACATAAGTACTGATAAATGGTTTCTCCTCGTGCATTTACTTATCTCATCATTTTTCTCAACTTTACTCTTCCCACGGTACATTCTACGCGATATGAGATCCGTGCTGCAGATAATAAACAGCTAGGTGCCTACATTATGTGGTAATTGTCAATTTATTTGGAAGGAAACTTAATGTAACTTCATCTCATACGTTCCAAGTTTTTCATGATTACGTTGTATTGATCAAGTTTTTGTGTTAAAACTGTTTTTACGTATATCTTTTTGTCATTAAGTGAATTAATGAAGTTAGATTGTACATATTTATATTTAGATTCGACAGTCATTTTAGATGACCAATGCATAAAAGAATATTTTCATGTAATAATATTAATAATAACCGCCTTAACCTCAACAATCAGGACTAAGGCTTGGAATGACGCAGTTCCTACGTAATTATTATAATTGTTTTGTAAAATGACTAAACTATGCACTGCGTATACAGCTACATATATTATGTTCTCTTCTGGATTTGTCTGAAAGTAGTTGTGCTCTATATTCATGATTGTTTTCCATCTTTTTCAGGGAACGGCAAGAAAAGGGAGAGCGCCCCTACGCCGACAACCCCAGCTCGACCGCCACCCACCCCTCCACAACCCCAAACTGTGCAAGGTGAGTCATCGACTGAGTAATCTACATAAGTATCTACTCACATGTATCCCCCATATAGCGCACGGTGCACAAGAACCACTCAAATAGACGTTCGTAAACGGTGACAGACAGATGTCGTTAGGGCTACCGTTCGCCGAAAAAAGTATCAAGTTGCAGCCTAATGACAATACAGCAGTGGCCGACACTGAAGTAGATTGATGACACGATGCTGTTATGGCCGAGTCGTGAGAAGACGTGAAAGGTGCCATTTATAATTTACACTTCACCGTCCGGTTAAATACCTACGTGTGTGCATGTACCAGTTATGCATCGGAAGTAAAACTGATAACAACTGACCAAGACGCCGCTTATCCAAGCGTAAAGCTTAAGATCGGTCGATCTGAAACACAACATCACAATCAATCAGGATAAAGAACTAACGAGATTAATAAAGGTTTCAATAAAATTTAAAATTACGTAGAAATTATTTCTTAATTGCTGGGTAATGGAATTCTGGTTTTCTTGCAAAGAAATAAGTTGACATAAAATGTGCCTTCACACCCAAACGTTATTATTTCGTCGTTTCAATATTGTTGTTATGTAAGGAATAAGCTTATTACCGAACTTCGAATCAATTCCGGATTCGTCATTTTTAAGTTTAAAAATCGGGTCTAAAATTACATTTCCGCGTTCAAACAAGCCCTCAAATTTAAACCGAACTTAAAGGTTATTTAGCAAGGGATTTATTAACTAGTGATCCACTTAGACGGAGTCATGTCGTAACGCTGTTAAGTGGGATTAACCAAAGACCGTCTTAATTAATTTTGTTGGCACTGACAAGTTTAGTGTACAAGTATATATGTATGTAAGGCATGGTCAGGAAGGAAGTCAGGTGACTTATAGTTACATAAAGCATATAGTATGTACTGCTTCACTGCTTAATGAGATACTAGACGCCCATTGGAGCGGATAAGCAGTGTTCTTAATGACTTAATGAAACCCTATCATTGAATGTATCGGACTTAGCTTAGCAAGTTTGTAAAGTTAATGAGCGATAGAAATTATACGATAAGGTCTTAATTGGACCCGTCGTCGGTCTAGGATCTGATGTTGTGAATGTTGAACTTAAGGTACGAGGTTAGATTTCCGGTTTGAACTAAAGTTTATTGGGTTTTTCGTAGAATTGTAATTCTATTTACGTGAGCCTTATACGTGAGGTTTATTTACGGCGAAACGTTAACTATATATACGTTTAATGACATAAGTAATGATCATGTACCTACTCTAATTCTAAGTGCAAACGTAACAAAGGTTTATGTATTAGACATTATTACGGTACATAATATATGTTATGTTTGTCCTTTATTGGTCTACATTAACCTTTATTTTGATCTTCAAATGTAGCCAATAATTGAGCTAAAATTAACTCCGGCAGTTAGGAATGCTTACATTTTTGGCACTGTGTGTTTCGAATGGTATGAATTGTAATACATAATTGCAATTACGATAAAGCAAAAACGGACATCAAGGTTGCTTTATAAAGTTATTGGGATCTAAAAACATATGTGGTAAACACAAAACGTATCTATAAGTAGCATAAATAAACATCTGCTGAACTGTTCAGACGACAAAAATGCATTTTTTAAACACAATTTGTTGACAAAAATGAATTATTACTGTTTTTGTCTTATAAAACATGTTAATAAGTTGGTCTGTGTGGTAGTCACAGCAATAATTTGAAAGACAGGAACAGGCGGTACAAAAACAATACACAGAACGAAACGAACTCGAAATATTCTGCATACAAAACCGATTTCGTAACTTTTCTTACGCAATTCATCTTTGAAGTATAAACAATGGCGACTGAGCAAAGGTTGTCCTTTGAAAACTGTGTCAAATGGTAACTGGCCCGATCACTTCTAACGTATTATAATATTAGCATACGTCTATGTTCTAGATTGTTTCATTAACTTTGTTTATCATTAGTTTAGTCTGCTTTATCTCGATAATTTTGCCATTTAAATTTTCAGTTGCATATCTAGTAAAGTTCGGAAATGTAACTGAAAATGTGGTCTAGGTGTGATTTTTATGGTTTATTGCTAATGTGTTTGGTTTTCTTTGATAACAGATTGGACCCTCCCAGTTATTGCCTCGGAATTAATTTTCAATCTATCTCGTGAAATGTGCGTTTATTGCACATCTGTGAACGCTATTTAGGCCAAATCGCCTTCATTCGTTTTTTATTTCACCATCCTCCTTGATTGATGCATCCATCACTAGTCAGACTATTGTCTGCATTTCAAATTGATACGAATCGATCGCGATACAAAATATATGCTTACCTAATGTAATTAATGAGAATTTGATAGGTAGTCTTTAATCTCTAACGACTTGTCCGGGTGTCGTTTCTCTTATTTTGCAACTATGGCTTTATCAATGATTTGTATTGGCATCGCTTTGTTGCATCAATAGCCTGACTCGTTTCCTTATCATTCTGTTCGCTTTCCGATGGTTACTTGCTATGCTACGATATTCACTTCGCCCATTATGTTGTTATTTGCTTTCAACATTTAAACATTTCTAAATCGGTCACTGAATGTATCTAGAATATTTTAGATTATATTACTAGGTGGTCGTTGATTTTATTACGAAAACAGATCACTTTCACTTGGTCGTATGTGAATTATTTTGATTATGAATGATGTTTATTAATCATTGTACTATTGTTTTCACAGCTAAGAAGAATGGCGTGGTACCAAAGTTATCGTCGTCACCGGTGGCGGTGCGTGCGCGCACCTCGCTGGCCCCGCCTCCTTCGCCACGAAAGCCTGCACCCCACCGAGTGCCACCGGCCCAAAGACCTAACACTCTACCCACTAACAAAGGTCAGTGAAAATTTTATTAAGTATGGCAATAGAATTCATTTATCGATTTAATGAAAATAATTATACTAAATGTATTTTGATTATATTTTAATCTAGGTACAGTTAATGATATTTTGTTGATATCAAAAGCTTCCAAATGTTTTTATAGGTTTAGTAGTCGTAGTCATAAAAACAGCTATGTTAATGGACTTTTTTGGTACGTATAACACGACGGTCTATTAGGCATTAATTTACAATAATTACATATTTATTATATTATTAAGGTACATACCTATGCTTAATTTGAAAAAGACGGTAATTCAGTTTTCCTAATCCCAAATGTAGATTATATCTACCATTTTTCGTCGTCGTTTCCTTCTCGCATTTGCATTTGCAAACGTACGTAATGAAATATTGACAAATTTTCTATTCGGCTCAAATAGACATCGACCAATAAGTTTAATCCTACGATTATTAATTTCACGTTAACTGTGATTTTATTACTTAATTAGATATAATATGCTACTTTGTTAATTGATCAACCACAACGTCAGTGCCGCCATCTATTCTGCCGCATGACAGTTAATCATAATTTCAAGTAGATGGCAGCACATGTTTATTCGATAGTTCGATTCTACTATGTGGTAGCGCTTGCGTCGATCTCCGTCTTTTTCATCATCAACTTCATGCAATGTTTGGTAGATGGCGCTCATTCGAAATAAATTTTAAGTCCCAGTTTAAAGTGGACTTCGAATATATAAAACAATAGTTTCTTTAAATTGAGATTATGCATACGTAACCATGATTAATCTTTATATTGGGTTGACAGCTCTAATCCGATTATTTATTTATCTGATTTTATGGTATCGGTAGCTGATCTACTCTCGATAAAATTGATCATTTTATCATTGTCGCAAGTAACTGCTTATTACACAGACTTCAGTTGTATCTATTTTACCTATTGATTGTCAAATCAATAATGACCATAACGATGACTAGTAATACCTATAAGTTCTTGTCTTGTCTATTTATAGAAGGTTTTACACCCTTTTATGTATTTGATGTGATCGTTAATGATATGGATTTAATTTATTTCCCAATGAATAAATAAATAAGTAAATGTACAATAAAAAATTAACACTTTTGCACCAAAACAGAAAAATATTTAAGTCCAACTCAGTAGAGTAATAAAAACGCCAAGATGCGGTAAAAAACGGAACGAATTTTAATTACATTCAATGTAACGGGACTATAAAATTACAGTAGCGTCTGTAAAAGGAGTTTTATTTTTATGGTAGCTGTGCTGAGGTACTTACTGTCAAGTCTGTTTATCTATCACGTGCCTTCGACACATGGTTGTGATCAAACTTTTACTACACATGTCCGAACGATAATGTGGAAGTATTTTTCTTTACCTATGAACGTATTGTCTGATATCGCATTGTTGGGAAATAGTTTTAACATACGGGGTACTTAGGACTTCTAATCTCATAATAATATTTTGCTCTACGTGTTTTCATGATGTTCGAATATACTAGGCCCACCTGTTAATATTGATTAAATTAATACCTACAGATGAATAGTAAAATCCAATTAAAGGCTATTAGGTATATATGTTAAATGTAGTTTTCTTTCAGTTACCATTTTAATTGTTATCATTATTGTTTTTGAAACTTTTGCCTACGAAAACCATCGGTTTGGTCACCATAATTTGAGAAATAAGCTACCCATACTGGTAATGAATTCCCAAAAGTAGTATGGTTTTGGGTCACTCTTTTACGTAATCTAGATTTATAGGAATTAAGTGCAAGGATAGACTATATCATCAGTGCGTACAATTCTGATTACCTCAACCGCATCTAATAAGAATTTACATTCGCGCTCATGGACGTTATAATTACGCAACTCAATTATCATAACGTGATGAGAATACAGATGAATCTCTGTGTCTAAGCAGCGAGGTGAAAAGTGAGCATTAAATATTGTAAGGAGAATAAATAACCCGTACATAATGTGCTGTACAGCTTCCGAGGGTTAGTAAAAAGTTGTGACGTCATTTTATCGAGCTCATTCGAAGTCTATGAATGTACGCTTTTATTATGTGTAATTAAAAGAAAAAGCAAATACAATAAAATCCAGCCACCAAGTTACGTCTGCCAGAACTTATGTAAGATACACTGTGGAGGTATAATGGTTTGGGAACTGTTAAATGTTTTAAACTCGTTTAGGATTCACACAATGATAATTATCTCCTCTATTGTAATTTTTCGCTACATGTGACCAGACATGTCTCGGTGGAGGAGGCGGTAATAAATGACACTTGGTGAATGGTAGCAGATGCCTCGTAGATAGGTTTTTTTATTTCTGTCGTTTATTTGTTATTGTACCCACATTAATAGTTACTAGTGTAACCGCGTTAATAGTTTTCTAAGTAGGAACGTGTCATATCATTCTTTTTATCTCCATCAAAAATACAATTTTTCAGCTTCAGAAACAACTGTTACAAAAGTTAGATTTGGAGGATATCAACACAACAACACGCTATTATTGGATGTATTGATGATTAATTGTCATTAGATATATTTAATAGATTCCACGTTATTAAGTAGTAACGATAGCTTTTATAAAACCACATTATCATTGGCATCGCTGCCATCAATTGGTATTAAAGAGAAAAGGCAAATACCATAATGTAGATAATCGTAAAAAATATAGAGCATGACAAACCACCACATAGAGGGTGAACGGTGCCCAATGAAAGTCCCAGTCTGTTTGATGAAAGTGCGCGCGAAGCAGTGGCAATAGGTAAAAGAGCGGCCGGCGACACTGTCGCACGCGCATCAGAACAGTGACGACAAAAAACTTAGCCGCACTCGGAGCCGAGCTCTTCCGTGCCGTGCTCATTAACAACAATTAGTGCATCACTATTTTATTAACTTCGTAAAAGCATTTATTTTATTGAGAAAGTTCTATAAATTCGCACAGTGCTGTTGTTGATAGTGTGTAATGGTGCACAGTGATTTTTCTGTTACTCGTGTTAACTTCACCTGTTCTAAGCAAATCATATTCTGTCGGTGTTGAATTAATACAACAGCTCACGATGAGCCCGCTGCATAAATTCGTATCGTTTTTCCATTCGGACACTAAAAACAATAATAAAAGTCTTATACAGCACAAGATATTCTCAAGTGATCTGAATATCTGCAGTGGAAGTGAGGATGCCAAGAAGACTCATTGGGGATCACTTAATGGACACCGAAAATACAAAGGTTTATACAATTTATTTCAATTACTGTTATTAATGAGTAAGCACTACGAAAGCTGTACAAAACATTACTTAAGCTTAATAACAAATAATAAACTTTATTATAAGTAATTTTACCTTGCAATTTTTTATGGTATAATTGTCTGAGATTATTTTACCAGTTTTATTGTTCACGTTGAATTAAAATAAAAATGCGTTCAGGTAAAGAACTTATAAATAATGTCACATTGTTGGAAAGTTGTAATGAAGGGCGAGCTGTGTTGACAATATCCGAACATGGTTGAATGCATCTGCGAATAAACTTCCTTGACCTTAATATCATTCAGGAAATGTTCATGAAAACATAGTGTACAAGTCTAATATAACAAATTGTATTGATGAAGTGAATATAAGTAGACGTGTTTATGAGAGTATTATTGACATTAATGCATTAGAGTGTCTGTCTTACAACGGATGTGCAATGCCATTTATAAACGATAGCCCAACGATGTGGGTGGTATTACTTGCTTTCTTCTTTTACTAACAATGGTTTTGTTTCTACGTTCCAATTAAATAAAATGACACCAAACTTATCAAACCTGTACATCAGGTAATCGGCCCGTTACAAAAATAGTTCAGTAAAAAATTCAAGTAACATTTACGGTGCTGTGAATACTGTAGGAAACGAGCAATTGTAACACGCAGCAATTGAGTTAGTGAGTAAAACAGCAATAATCGTGAAAGCGCCAACTGTGGATAGTTATTTTGCGGAAACTTTCTATAGCAGTTAAGATTTGTAGCATAATACACGGTAAAGTAATAAGACGAACACCTCAATGCCTCATTATTATCGTAATTACTCCAAGTTTTATAAATTTATAAAGCCTGTTGCGATTATGAAAGTATTTGCCAGACGGCTTGAACCTTTAGCTCAAGTGGTAGTCGTTACGAAGGAACTAGTAATGTATGTACGTTTACACAATTATGCATATAGGATACATTTGCAATAGTGATATAACAAATCAAAACTCCGAAATGTCCGTCTTACATTATGAAACCGGTATGAATCGTGTCAATACACTCGTGTAGGTGGTCGATTCTTTCAATGGAAGAAAGTATGTCCTATACCCAGAGTGTGGGAGGACTGAGTATTAAAAATTGCCCAATTTACGTCCTAAACTTTGTTTATAGCTATATCTACTTGGGTTTAAAAGTATTGAACCAAAATCTTGTCATATAAAGATGTTTTATGGTCACAGTTAAAAAGCCACCTACGTAGCGCATTGTTAAATGACGAGAACTGATGTGGATATTTTTTGACTAATATGTTTCTAAATTCTAAAGTAATATAGCGTTAAGTTCAGTCAGGTTGTCATCGCGTCCTCTAATCTCTTCCTTTATAAAATTATTTCAAAGCGCATCTCCCGGAATACCGTCATTGACGACTCCTACATTGTATTTATCGCTTCCTCTACTTCATCATTGTTCCTTGAATTTTCTATCCACTAATTGGTTTGTTATTTTGTATTTCAACTGTCAGTTAGTTTCATTCATATTTAATGGATACAAAGTGGTCGTATTACAAGGCTTTTGCACGTTAGCTCGTGGCGTATAATTTATGTGCCCGCTATTTCATATTATGTAACACAGCGTTGTGCAAACTTTTATGGTCTTTGGAGCAAATCAACATTTTACTTGATAATATGAAACGATAAAACAGCTACGTGTACCATAACGTCTTCCTAATTACGGAAAGGTCTCATTAATAAATAATGCAGTCCGCCCATTAGCACTTCTGTTACGCTTTGAACTTCGTATAGTCTTACATCCATTTCGGGCCTTCTCAATTTAGCCGCGTCACCAATTAATGCATTTTTTCGTGTCTCGTCTTTTGATTTTCATCTTCAATACTTCTTTGTGTCGTTGTGATATTTAAGAATAAGTTAATGGTCAATGTCAATTTAATGTCTTTATCATCATCTACTGTCTTCTAATATTTACTTTGATATACGAACCCTTTATTGTATAAATATCCTTGGGAACTACTTATAGTTAGTATCAGAGAAAGACTTTAGTCTTTAAAGAAATCGTTTAAGGTATTTAAGTGGTTGGATGGAGCAGGATAGATGCATTGAATTAAATTTCACTAAACGAAGTACACTAGGTTCCCAATTTACTGTTACGTATTTACCAGTAGTAGTCACGATTTCTTTAAGTTCTCAGTCCGAGAGTATCTCTACCCACTGTCTTCAGACAATCGTGACTCGTTGAGTATTTGTTATAATGTTTTTCCTTTTATGGTTGATTGTTTTATATTACAATGATCGTTACGCAACTTCCGTTTTCCCCACCGTATTATAAAATTTTATCTCCATTATTGGAATAATCTTTTTCGTAATAAATTGGAAGATATTGAGGATCTTATTGAACAATAGTATTAAGTTGTCGTCTGATTAGATTAACTCGCTTTCTATTGGTAATGAGTCATTGATCCTCGTATGTGTTCATGTTTCACTTTCCAGAATTTGTCAACGTTTGATGAGTAGACCAAACTATTTACCGTTATGTATTTTAAGATAATCATGTTAGAGTCAGAAAATTACGATATCCCAATTAAAAGACGGATTGTCTGCCTGTATCTGAAAAACAAAAGTCATTTGCTTTTTTAACTAATTATGATACAGTCCTTTACCAGACCTAATTGTTTAGATAACGTTGGCTAGGTCATCTTTAGGCCTCCAGATCTCGACGCCTTGCATAACGTGGTCAGGCCCAGACCACTTCTTAACCGATTGTTTGGAAAGTCGTAAACTGCTACATGCTTAATAAATCTTAATATTCCATTGTTTCGCTGTCTCGCCTGATATTTCAATAGAACAGCAATTTAACACATACCAAGTGAAATCGAGTTTTTGGAGAACGATGTTCTACATACTGTGTGAAAATATTACTATCTAGAACTTTATCAGTTCATTTTATTTCGTGTTTTAATTAAACGTTAGATTAGAATACATTTTCCCTGTGAGTTTTAACTGTTGTTGCAGAATATGAACTAAATATAATTTTGTATTTTTAACTGCGGAAAGTCATGACCGTGAACGAAAATATGATATTTAATGTTGCGATATCCGTTCTGAAATTATAAAACACGGCAGTAAAGTACTCGTGTTTACGTGAAACTCCACATAATTGTCGATGAAATTCAAGTTTATTTAAATTAAATCTTGATTTATAGACTTAGCCATCTGGTCACTCCTTTTTAAAATAAAATAATAACAATCAGTTACACAGTTATTTTTTGAGTAGATATTCCGCTAATATACAATCAATAATTCTGCCAAATATAGACAAAAGCAAATAAAAATGCTATATTTGGTCAAAACAGAGATAATATTTTAACGATTGCAGTGAAAGGATGAAAGTCAATAAAAGTTTTCTCAGAATATTGAAGAACTCGGAAGCGATTAGTTGAATTTTGCCACCAAATTGAAACATTAAAGTGTGGCAATATATCAATATGGACGCGGCTGAGTAGCCAGATGCGCATTTTATCGTTTCTGGCTAGTTTTCAAGTGCCGAAAACCCATTAGAGGTATATTAGTAACGGGAATAACCGAACGATAACGGATATTTTTGCACGGTGTTCTGCATGCTATACATTTACCAGACTTTTATACGTTAAGCCTTACTAGCTTCTGCCAGCGACTTCTCTCGCGTTTCTGTGGGATAAAGTAGCTTATGTGTTATTCTAGACCATAATCTACCCCTATTCCAAATTTCATCCTAATCCCTTCAGCCATTTTCACGTGAACGAATAACAAATATACACACAAACACACATATTCATAAACTTTCGCAATTATAATATTAGTAGGATGATATAAACCGACACCGATGTCTTATTGTATGCCATTTCAATTAGGTGATTAACAATTAATATATTTTTACATTAACGCATTCGATTAACGGTAATGAGAATTTAAATATTCTTATTTTCTTGGAATTGAAGAATTAATTTAGATAAGTGAAAAACTTGTATTGGCTAAAATGATTAAGTAATTTAGTTTGTGATAGTTTAGTGTAACTTTGAGAAAGACTTGGAAAAATTTCGCCTTTGTAACAATATGTTAATGTATTACCGACTACAATTGGATTTTACTCCTGTAAATATTATCTACAGGTCAATGTTACTTGTATTTAAATGAAACGGATCTTATTATTCTGTCTTTTATTGATCTAAACCAATGTTAAACATAGACTGTTCTTTAAACTTCATGATGTTGCTGCAATTTGTCCGATACTCCTTTTGACCTTGAATTTAAAAATATAAACAGTTGGAAGTTATTGTCAAAAAGCAGTAAACCATTTTAATGATCGCCTGTACAGAAGCAGTAAACGTTTCATCGTTCTAATAAGTAACTTCTAATTATGTATTGATGAATGTTTTCAGATAGAAAAGTAAGATTTATGACTTATCATTAAAGATTTCACGTATTAATTTAACTTGTAACTCTCTAAATTTTATGTAACGTGTCGTAAGAAAATTCTCATTAGCAGGTACAGACATTACGGCATATCAAGCTACCCCAGCCTGTCAATGTCTTTATAAGATTTTCAACCTTATTATTACTTCATAATGTAGAAAATGTAATAAAGATTTTTCGTAGACTATTTAACGTAAGTAGCGGTGGTACTAAAGTTAATCGAATGTGGCGCCATCTACGATGTTATTGTACTTGGTAGGGGAAACGAGACAGCATTTCTTGTTCGACCGGCTTTTATCGCAGTTAGTAACTATGGAACATGTTTTGGAACTGTGTTACACTATCAGTAGTCATTAAGAGTCGCATTAACCAACATTTAGTTAATCGACACGTAATACTAACTATTAAATTCCGTTTTAGATTTTATTCAACTTGTTTCTGTAATTGGTATTGGCTACTTTCAACTGATTTCATTTAATTATTGCTTTAGCTTGCGATATTGATCTTTGTGCTTTTTAAAATAAAATATTTCATGTTTTCGTTAGCGTATTGAATAACCAATAAATGGAATTAATTTAATATTCAACTCTATGCTAGCCCAAAATATGTTCTAATTCCTATTGTTATGGGAAAGAAGACAGTTTGTCTGTGTTGTTAATGCAAATGAGGCTTACCTAATTGTCTCAGTGCTTTTTATTTTATCTATTGTGCTTCGGAGTCGCAATGCCTAGCAATGAGAAGCAAGTCTGTTCGAAAACAGGAGCTTAACAGTTTCCACAGCTATGTACTAATAATTAAATAAACAGCACAATTTTCACATAAATCAATAAGTAACTTAGAGGTATAATAAAACAGTGGAACCCTTAAACATGTTAAACAAATGGCTTGTCAATCGTGTTCCAAGACACGAGATTATCGTGTTTCTACTAAAACATAATTTAATCTTATATCTGTAACCGCGGCCTAAGTTTAGCTGAATTGAGTCAGCCCTCAGATGTAAACAGTGGTTGAGTAATACTGTCCCTTGTTTTTCAGCTTTCTTAGCGTAAACGCATTAATTTGACACGAATAGTCATGTCGCGCTAATACTAATTGACTTAGACAAATGTTATCGCTGAGTACTGAGTTTGAAAGTAAATTAAATTCACGTTAATTATGTTCTTAGATACAGGCTAGTAGCTTAGTAAACTAGACCTAGAATACTTTATAATATGTCTATTTATTTACAAATTAGCGGTACGATTATTATATTTCATACATAATCAGTCAAGTATTTAAGATTATTGTTTATGACTGATTTAGTCTCAAGAGCAAATTTTAAGCATTATTTATTTATTGATAAATATATTATTGCGACTAATACTATCATAATTAAACCTACTCCTGAAGGTTATTCTAAGTAGGTATTTATTAGAACTTAGAAAATTTCTGCATTGAATGCTCGATTTGTACTGTTTAGTATTTTGTAAGTTAATGATGTTTTAGTAATTTCAAAATGAATATGATGTAAACGTTAATACCGAGAATGATGATTTAATAAAACTTTAGTGTGCTAAATAATCGAATTTGAAGACAGTAGGTGTAAATGTGAATGCTGATCGCGTATTACGTAAAGCGATAAATTGACCAAGCAAACATAACGCAACTGCCTAATAAAATTATGGACTTGATGGTGATGAGGAACGTGTGTAACATTTAATTATAATAAAATATACGTATAATTATGTACATGTATGCTTCGATATGTGTTCAACTAAATAAGTATCTGGTTTTCATTTTAGAGCATCTTGGAGCTCCGTTAAGTGTTATTTTTATGGCAAAAAGGCGCATCTTGGGTGTAGGCTGGCGAAAAGTATGCACCAACTTAGAAAAATGCTAATACTTATATGCCATACTTATACGAGGTTGTGTAGAACTACGAGAACAATACAAACCATTACTCCATACCACACGATATTTCGCCAGACTTTCTGTCGTTATATATTTTCTAACTCATGTCAACTTGCATGCCGTATATCATTACAGTGAAACAGTGTAATGTCGGTATTCGATATATCTTCATGTATCACTACCACGATTATCGACTAATCAGACAGTTAATTGATTTTATTACTGTACAAACTCTGCGGTATTGGCATATTTGTTCAGTTCACGTGCATGTTGCTTACTCAAGCATTCAATTAAATGTGAAATACATTTTGTAAGTGATATATTTCTGTACGTTCTCTTTGCGAATACTTTGCAGACATTTTTATGAAGGCAATGCACGGTGTTGACCCCGGCCATTGGGTTTGATAAATGGTTCAAGATTTGACTTATGAACAAGTTCTCCGTTGCACCGTTTAAATTTGCAATCACTCAAAACGTTAAGCTGAATGAATTTAAGAGTGCCTCTAATTGATTCCTCCTCTGTTTTAGTTCTTCTGTTATATGTATAGGTATAGTTTATTAGAAGTTGTTGACGATTCTTCTTTCTATCTTGTTTGTCCATTGTGGTTCAAGAAAAGGAAATAGACGTATCTCTCTTTAAGAATCACAGAACATCCTTCATTATTTTGACATAGGTAAATATGTTTTCGTACTGTGATGTGTTTTTTAAAAATTCTTAACAATTTTGTCCACGACAAGATAAGTGTTGGGTCAAGTACCTATATACGTAAACGGATATCCTGTAAGTGCAATAGAAGATTTTTTCAATGTCACGTCGATCAATCATTGGTTCGTCTAGCGGTGCGTTTCGGCGCCGACGCACGGTTCCGTTCTTTCCTGAGCAGTGAACTATTTATGTTCATTTCATTAGTTCTGAGAAGCAAACCCGCGGGGAAGTGACGAGCTTTTTGTATCGGAAGTCGACGTATTTTGTTCCTTTTACACTGTCTCTCTCCGCTCACGCTCAAAACTGCAATTCTGTGTACTGAGGTGCTTTTGTTTAGCACAGGGGTGGTGGTCGGCTTAACGATTAGTCAGTTCTATCTTCACGCTGCGCTTTAGGACTTGCGGCTTGCTCACAATGAGACTGTTTTACAATCTGAAAATTCAGTCTTTTTTCAAATGGAAATTGCCAATTGTATGTAATATGTTAAAATTCTATAGCCAATTAATGAATAGTAAAATTAATCGATAAGAAATACTTAGTATTGTTTATGGGTGCACTACATAAAATCTCTTACTGTTTTTTGAGGCGCATTATGGCGTTACCAAAAGTAGTTAAACGTTTTTAAGAAGTTTTGTTGCTTCCTTTCAAACACACATTAGGTGTTTTAGCTTTTTGATGTGGTTACATGAAAACAGTATCGGTCCTAGCTTTAATGTTGCCGTACGCAGAATGTAAACCAAGTGCTTGTTTGATCTCGCACCTCTAGACAAAGACTAGGGAGATCTATAGAGCTGACAATACTCGAATAGGTAATATTGATTTTGTAGATTATGATAATGTTTGTATGTTACTCATTTAAAGGGTTGAGTTGTGTTACTAGAATAGTGTAAAGATGATAAACATTTTACAATTAATATCCATGTCCTGCTATACTAATTGATCCGCTTATAATTACCTAATACTAGACGAATGCACTCATTTGAACCTAAACCAAGTGCATTACCGAGAATTAATGTAATATCAAACTATTTTAGTGTTGTATTCAAGTTTCGTACGTGTTCGGCATCGTAGTTTCAGTGATGTTTAGACTTGCCAGTTCCTTTATTCAGTTTTCAGTGAGAATTGCCTTGAGTTATGGAGTGGGTGAGGCCAATTCTCTTAGGCATTCGTATACATCCGTTGAGGAACGTGCGCCCATTCTAAATTATTGTGCTCACTATTATAATTCATGACTATTTTCGGTTTTAATTTGAGGTTGACATATTTTGTTATAGTATACAACTTCGACAACTTGTTACTCGAATAGAATCTGTAGGTTTACTAATCTTAGTTGGAGTAAACCCATTGAATGTTTCTGTCGCGTGTTTTTTGTTTAACTGCATATCTATATTTTTTGTTGACCCACATCAGCATGTGTGCCGTGGAACTAGTCGAGGAATGATGCCAATACATCTTCCAATAAATAAACTCGATGGGACGCGGGGCTTTGTTGTGACGAAACTCTTCGTTTTATAAATATACGCTCATTAGCTCCGTACATTCGCCGTTCTATCTGTCGCAAGGACTAAACAAGCATTGTTTTTGCATCGCGGCCTGAAATATCATCTGTGTGAATCTGTTACGAGGATAGTTGAGAAAAATACATTATTCTATTTTTATTTTCTGCGCTATTATGGGAACGTCCCACGCCAGTTGCGAAGTTCTTTCTAAACGCTATTTATAAAATAATATGCTCTCTACTACACAGTACGAGACCGTCAGGTGTGAGCCAAATGTTGGATAACTACAGGGTACTGACATTTTGAAGTCCACTGCTCTATATGTAATGACAATGAATCACCATTTAATGGATTTGAAATAGAGGTTTATCATTGTATACCTTTCAGCGCGAGACAACTGATGAATTGCAGTTTTAAGAGGCGTCTGTGTTCGGCCATTACATTGAAAATTTTATTATGTTACAATGATGAGGTAACGTCTATTTATTGTTGATTGTACAGATGTGAAAATAAACAGGGCTTAGTTTAAATAAATAACACTGCCCAGTGTAATGTAATAAGCTGATTATTATAAAAAAAAACGAATATCGTGTAGAGTTACAATGCATTTTAGCAGGAGTATCACGTCGTTAGCATTAGGTTACAATGCTTGTTATTTCTGTAGCTTAGGTGTTATAGCAGACACGTCAATAAATACATATTGATAACACGCCACGTGCTACATAACCAGGCTAGAATATGAATTAGCCATTCATTACGATTACTTGTTGATATACGTCACGCAACGCAATAAACTTGCGCGTCGACGTGTCTAACATCGAAATCACATACAACTTGGATTGGAAATCGCCGCAGTGAGGTCACTATTATATTAGATAGGGTCTGGACATATTGTAATGTTGTTGTATGACGCGTGTGAAATATTTCTCGTTCTTTGTCTGTTCCCTGATTTCTGTTTGTCACAACACGCCTTTGATGTAGCAAATGTGTTGTTGAATTAGTTGTTAGCGCCCCGACAGATAATGTCAATCGTTGACAGCTGTCACCAAGTTAAACAACCGCGACTAGAACGTATTCCTATGTTTTCAAGCTGAAAATTACATACACATAGTGTGCACGTTAATAAGATAGATTTGCAAAGAATTGCGTGTACCTAAGTGTCAGGTTTGGGATCACAAGCATACGACTGTAGCGCCAAACGTAATGATTATACTAGTTTCCTTTAGCTGCAGATAAGTCAAACGAGAAAAGCCTTCAACCGGTAATGGGACATAACTAAACCACATTTACAACACTTTTACTCGATGTCAACGTCTAGAAAATCTTGACCGGAGCCCAACTTAGACTTGATGAGAAAGCAAACTACGATCATTAATCAAGTACTTAATTGTAATTATTTTCTGTTCTAAAATCGAATGACTAATATTTTTCTAGTGCGTGAGAAATCAAACAGATGGATGTATTAGAAAACTGGTCTCGAGCGATGCGTGAGTGAAATGTGCAGAAAACATATCTTGGCTCTTGGCTTCGATCTACTGAAAACATTTATCTAGATGTGACAAGTGATGACGGTAAAAACAATTCGTAAGTAGGTACTTTAGATGTCTGCACTGTATAGTAAAATAGATGTTTCGGATGTTGATTCTAGAAGTTCTTTGTCTGTGTTTTCTTTAGAGCAACAAGTACAAGGACTTGGCGTTATTTTTACAACAAACATTGTGCCAAATCTCGATCTAACTAATTGTATGCGCGTATGTAAATAATACGATGGCAACTAGCCATCACCGCAATAAACAAATGGGATACAAGATAGAAAGTGCTTAAAAGTTAAGAAAATCTTGAAAATATAAAGTTGTAAAAACACCATTACCCTATATGGCTGGAAAGTCCGCTATTACATGAAACATGTAACACTCCTATACACAGTTTACACGCAGGGAAATATGCATCAGTTAACAATAGTTTAACTTTCTTATAGTTGGTATTTGTCTATTATTAATAGCTAGAACCTTTTGTTTGATACTAATAATCAGATATATCTAAGTCTACACCATAGTGTTACAATACTTTGAAAGTACACAAGGATGAAAGTACAGGACAGAGTTGGAGCACAATAGTTACATTTTCATGGAAAACCTAGAAACCTCCATGGCAACGTTATCTACATAATATAATCCCTTTGTTCTTTTTACAATACAGGTACGTAGAAATCTAGACGAGTACTATGTCAGAACAAACACGGTGTTTTATCAAGATTATCTTATCACGGCATGGGAACGACTATCAGTAGCACACTGTTAGCATACAATGGGTCATTGGCTCTATTAGTTTCTAAATAATTTGCATATGGCCGCCGACACTAGCAAACAAGGTGGCATATTGTAATATTGAGACGCTTTAATAGGAGCTACTTTCCTTGACTAAATATTAATTAAAAGTTTATTCACCTTTTTAATTTGTTATATCTGATCAAATTTGTCATACCTACTGAATCACAAACTTTCGTCGATTAGTTCTTGACCTTCCCCGAATAGGTAGACCTATATAAGACTTGAATGTATATACATTTACAAATTAGTAATGACTACTATATCAAGGCAGAATTGATTTGCGCTCGTATCGCTAACAATCTCTACTTATATTCGATCTTCGGTCATCGTGTCCAAATTCGAACCATCTACTCTTGTTAAGTACTACCCACATAGTCCTTACCATAATAGGCGATATTTCAATACGTACTTAGGTACGATTCCGTTAGTCGTATCTCTAAGACAAGTAATAGTGTTACCGCCGGTATTATCTCCTCTATAAACACTGATCTAAAATGCGTGATCATGCGTAGGTTCTTACATGCATATTATGACGCTCAAAATAGTTGAACATTTCAAGTGATAATGAATCTATTCAATACAGAAGCGCGTTACACGCATGGGTGCGTATATATAAAGAGATTGCATCTGCGAAATTCTAATAAACATTCTAAGTGTAAAGTAAGTTGGTTTTTCAAGCCATGCATATGTATGTATGGTACGCGTAGACGAGGGCGGCGGACCGCGACTACTGCTGCGATTGTACTTACAGTTTTACTTAGGGAGCTAATAAACTAGCTAGTTGAAATTATTCTCTAGCAACCTCTTTTTTATCGATAATAAAGGAAAACATGTCAGTAGGCTTTTGAAATTTACTTTCGGATAACTGTTATTAGATAAGTTTTCTGCGGGTACTTACCTAGTTTCCCTAATCGTCTATTCTGTATTCTCTAAACGGTTGACATCGTTTTTGTAGTTCTTTTGTCCTATAACCCCACTCGCTTCACCACAATGAATACCAAAGCGCCTGTTCAATCAAACGTATCGCTTAGCGCAAACCACAGTAAGCATCCATTTAATGCTGTAGTACTCTTAAGTTAAAACCTTGATTGCATTCACGGGATTGCAGTCATGCCGTTATCTTGGCAAGCAGTGGGGTCTCTTATGTGTATCACTATAGAGTTTGAATTCGATTAGTAGGAATATAATAAGACTTGGTGCACATATACGGAACTAACGGATGCACTCGCCGACGTATTCACTACACGTCACGAATAGTTTCCGCTGCGATTGTCGAGGCCTAGACTAGTATGCGTTAATTGTCGCTCGCTCTAACGATAGCTTATTAGTGACATGCGATAAGCAACACGTTAAAAGCTGAACAAGTCGTTTGTTCTCGTGGTTCCCCCTATCGTTAGACAATGGAGCTTCTTGAGAAAGTCAGATGAGTATGCTCCAAATCGTAGATTGACCATGACGCTACTACTTACTGCTGGCTCGTTTATTTTTTGCAACAGGACTGTATGATTTGGACATAATTTACGTCGGATGAACGTTATATGTTTCTCTCCTATCGATTCATTTACGAAAATAGTGTGTTATTCGTGTTTGTGTACGAGTGCTGTAATTAATACCTGTATACGTAAGTGTAGCTTGCCGTAGTTAGTAATAATTAGCGGTGTGGTGTTCACTGCGGCCATGCTCGATTCAGTACGAACGGTTCAGCTGTTGCTTTATTGACATAGTAATGTTAAAGAAACATTATCCCTATTATGAGGTAACGCAGCGTAATATCCAGTTATAATATTCAGAGTGTACCAGTCACGTTGGAAACATTAATCCAAAAACACAGCGTACTTCAGAATAACGGGAAAATAACAGCGAACAGTGCACAGCGTAATGAGCTGGACATTTACGAAACGTTACATTTGAAGAAAACATATTTATAATAAACTTGCAAATTAATGTTTCTGTCTGTGTGTGTCGATACGTAAGACCTATCTCGTTCCTCAACTTTCCTCACAGCGAGGAGGTACGTTGAACCGTCACTCACTCAGTTCAAAAGGGAAAAGTTTCGCGAGTGCGTGTACGTTGTACCAATGTATTGCATTCGTTAGTAACACTGCAACAACCGCGTGTTAATTGCTTGCAAATCCCTTTAAGTCTCTAAACATATTTGTACGTATGTACTGATATTTCGAGCTCCTCATTAAAAATCTTTTCGGGAAGACATTTATTTGTTTCATTAAGCATAAAATTTCAGTATTAGATATCTTGATACATATAAATGCTGTTTCCGTATCGCCGTGTTTTCTACTGCTTGATCGGAGTTAATGAAGAAGACCGTTCGAATACCGCAACGGACGCGAAACGTCAGTTCAACACATAGCGTGACTCGGAACGCACGTTCCGAACGTCCCTTGTTACGTCTATTTACGTTGTTCGTACCGTGGCGTATGTTTGAGCCAACATTTGCACTGCAGGATGGGTGTACGTACTGGTGAAGTGTTGTTCAAGTGCAGTGAATTAAACTTATCCCACATTATGAGTTAGTTGTTTGTGCAACCTCACAAATGTTTGTGGACGGACGAGGTTAGTACTCCCTGATGAGCGTAAGGATTTTGTCAAATTAGTGTCAACATCAGTGCGGCGGATTAACAGAGGGATTATGGAGGGATTAATTTATCCGCTTAAAGAAGCTTCCCGTTGTGACCTGTTAGGAGTTGTAAAACTCTTTTGTAATATTGCGTGCTCACAAGCGGTGGCATTTAGAAATGTGGGTTGTTATAGTATGTGCATATGAATACGTAAAGATATTGCAGAGTTAATGTTCTTTTTCACTATGTATTGCTTTCCATTTTACTGCGATGTGAAAATATATTAAGGAAGTGCAGTCAGGAAGCACCGTGATTATAAATGTCATTCATAAATTATGCTTGTATATATTATGTACATACATGTGCAATTACCGAATTACGCCAAGTAAATGACTGTAAAAAGTCATCCGTCAATTTCAAAAGTCTCGTCAATTGACCATGAAGGGAACATTCACCATCAGAAGGGCTTAAACTTGAAAGTTTCCGTTCGACCTTGCCCTCACCAAGGTTACCGATTTTCACGACTTTTTACCGCATTGCACGTTTTCGTTGAAGTGGCCGGACCATTGTTTACTGAGTATAATGGTGTCATTTGTTTAAATTACGGATGTTCGTTGATTGATAATTTTAGGTAAGGTTGATGATATTCTATTCGTAACCTCGGGTTCTTTTATATAGAGATGCATTTTACTTCAGAAATTACAACACCAAAATTGTATACTAGCCAACTTCAGAAAATTCAATGTGTTTTACCGGTATTAAAAAATAAAAACACGATAAGATAAAATATTGCAAACACATGAAATGTTTGCTTCAGGATGTTTTAATGTTTCTGTAAACATGTACAGGTGATATTTCTTAACGAATATAATTACATAAAATTTTTTATAATCAAATTTCGTGAATACAGCTATATAATCATTGGTCAACCGGTTATTTAATATTCATGCGTACACTTTGCGTGTAAAATTGAGGGACACAACTGACCATTTAGTTTGTAATTGCGAAAACTAAGAAAAACTCTAGTCCATGTTATGTTACGAGGTCTTTCATAAAATAGAGACCATTTGGCGGCTTTTTTCTGTTCATTTTTACATTAACATTGGACTCTTGCCAAGACATGCACAATACCTGGTCATTCGTCACAGGTTTCGAGGTCGCCAAACATGTGTAGGTACGCTACGATTTAAAAGGTGTGCTACGTAATAAAAGTGGATGTTAAGCCTGACTTTACACGCGCTAGGTATATTTCGACTAGTTGACGTGTCTATGTATCTACATTTTACTATGTGAAAAAATAGTCTCCAGATGAAGACTTGTTATAAAAACCAGTCAGCGTCATTCCGAAATATTTATTTTACAATCAGCTCCTAAACACAGAAGTTCTTCATTTCTGCCTACACCAATAAATAAGGAGATGATGACGTAGCACGTGGATCTAACTTAAAGTTCTATTAGATTTTTTGTAACGAAATGTAACGTATATTTTTTATTATCTTTGCTCTTAACCAAATCCAAGGCGGATGATATTGTTTACAAATTGGACTCTCATGTGCTAGGTATGATAAATAAGCTATTAATATATGTAGTACTTGTAACGAGCAGTAATTGCAGCTATTAATGTCGGGAACTAAATGCAGAATATAATAAATGAAAATCCAGGTACGCCAGCGCGTGCAATAAACTTTAGTGCTTCTTGTCTTGTCGATGGGGACATCATCAGTCTCCGTCGGCTTTCTCCTTTTATTATTTATGTGATATATTATTATCAATATGCACTTTATAATTTTATTTACTTGTGCTCTGAACTATGTTGGCGTCTCTGGGACAAATCACTACTTATATAAATATGCCTATATCTTGAACATCTTTATCTGTTCAACAGTATATGCGTAATATTATAACAAAATGTTAATTCATCTTCGCATAAGTTCCACTTTATTCAGATTGTCGAGCTCTATTAAGAAGACTTCGGTCACTCACCTGTAACTTGTAAGCTTGCCATTGAATACGCAACAGTTACACTAAATAAGTTATTGACTTCAGACTGTCACGAAAACTTTTCTTCTTACCCCTTTTCAACGCAGAGATTTACTTCTATTAAAATAACGTGGGTTGTCATTGATGAAAGTGCGCAAATTTGTAATGGCACATTACGAACTTTTAAATGTAAATAACCATTTTGTAAAGTTATTACATAAAGAAGTATATCTAATTATATTATCTCTTTAAACGTACGTGTGCACGATTGCAGATATTTTTTCAGTTTTGTATTCATTGAGGCTATTGTTTTATTATTTCGGCAACACTATATTGTTGTGCAGTGTTACGGATATTGCGAAACTTTGTGATAATTTTATGCCGAAGCTGCGAACCATCACGTATGATGAGGTTGAAATATACAAGTATCTAGGTTTAAACATACATTTATCAAACGTTATATAGTATGTTAATCTGTATGAAACTGTGTAGCCATGACTTCTTGTAAGTTTACCACCGAACTTCCTCTCCTTTCTCTCCTTACTCTTTGGAAATCACCGGCGTGACCGTTATGACGTAAATGTAGTGCATTTTATCCGAATTCAAAGAAAGAGGAAGTTGTCAATTCTTTGTGTACGTTTTTTACCCGAAGTAAATGATGCATCAACGGAACATCCGTCGCTAAGTTTAAGCAAGCGAGTTCGATTCTCTGTTGAAAACTTGTATATATGTATTGAGACACCGCCAATTCGCTGTAGTGTTTGTGAATGATGACCCTAACTACTGACATCTATTAGTGAAGTGCTCGTGTAGAAATTATGCCTATTAAAAGTTAATTAGTGGGAGCACACACAGGATGCTCGCGCGGCATTGTCGTAAAACAAAATACTAAAAGTGAGGCCTTGTTTATTTCATGTTAAATGAGATTATATTAAGTTGGCGAATGGCGGGAGGGCGCACGTTTGACGGCGTGTCTGTTCTGTCATCAGCCGCTGCATGTAAATATAACTTGACACATGACAAATTTAATAGAGGGCTTACGGCAATATTCACTGCCATGAAGAACCGATTAATGATTGCATCGTTTAAAAAATATAATGTTGTTTAAATTTTTTGATTTGTGCAGTATTGAGAAATCCTTACATGGTCAATGTTCCGGTATATTTTTATTTAAATCAGTTACATAAGCTAAGCGCCATTGGCAAGCTTTTTCCCGTTCATTAATTTGAATATTTTTATGTGAATGTGAATATTGAGTGATCATAATATAATCGTGACCCAGATTGCGTAGTATGTATAAGGAACTTGTCGACGTCCTTAAATTTTAACTTCCTTAGCAAATGTCCTTTTAATTTCTCGAAGTGCACAAAAGCAGCGATGTGTGAGTTTACGACTTCGTTAGTACCCGCCGACAGATTAACGTTGCGAGCCGGAGTATTTGCAAATTGACCATTGTGACGAATTCTATTAAGAGTCCTTTGTTTGGTTAGATTTAGACGTCATATTATGTAGTCATTACATTTCTGATATTGATACTTGTTGCTCGAAATCTGCGTAAATATTACCTGTATTCTGGGGCATGTTAGTAGGAATGGGGTCACCACGGTGTTCCACGGCGACAGACTAGCAAGTGATAGATTACTGCGCGTGAGTGGTCTACGGCGCAATCGTGCGTATGATCTCTATCTATGAATCTCTGATGTTAGTACTATCACTAGTGCGTGCGAAGTCTACCTCATTTTATTATCGGGTATTAAAAACGAGATCAGATTTTCTTTATTTGTTCCGTTATTCTAGATCGAGAATTGTTTAGATTATGACTGTCACGCTAATGGTCTTGTGTTTACTTATTACGATGGAAATTGAAATTTTCGAACAGCCCTTGACTTGTCCATTTGCTATGTTTAGTAAAAAATGTATATTACCTGTTGTAAGTGAAATCAACAAGGTGGTTCTACATTAACTTAATCAATATTGACGTATCTTCTTTTACGGATGATTCAAGCTAATAAACTTATAAGACACCTTCAGACATCTTATGAAACCCACTTAACACCATGAAAGTAAGCGTACTCAAATATTTAACGAGCACCTATTGAAAATACAAATTGTGGACAGGTTTTATATACAACATTTATTGTTTGCGCTTTAAAATTTGATTGTAGTAAACGTGTTTTTGGCGGCAATGTTTTGTATGTACCTTTTATTCATAAAATATTGACCTACGATGCACAACTTGAACCTTGGCGAACAATCAAAAGTTCATACTCAAGGTTCGACAACGCAAAATTGAACCCAATGAACAAGCTATAAAGTATCACTACTTCAAAAATAAAAATTGAGGGTGTATACCGATATCTTAAACGTCGTCAAAATTGGGATAGGCTGGCAGATTGCCTGATGCTGGGGGCAGCCAAAGATATAGGAGGATGATGATTCAGCGGAGTAGCCTCGTAGGCCCATATCAAATTAGACTGAGACACTTGGCTCTTGTAACAGATCAAGAGATGAAGTCAAAAAAGCTTTCGGAACAGCTGTAGTACATCAAGTAGTAGTAACAGCAATAATGACGTCCACAGTCAGTTTAGATTTAGCAATGTAAATATTAACTATTAACCCGAATGTGAGTGTTGGGTGATTTTAAATTCGTAAACGTTAATGCTACAAGCGCAATGTGTGTGAAATAATAATTGCGGCATATATCCATCAGCAAATCTACGCTAATCTCTAGACATGTCCGCAGTTCGCGCTGCAGGGCACGCATTTAGTATAAACCACAATCAAGTTTGTATAGCGATTGTGTCACCTTATAGGTCAACTTTCTTGGACCTAAATGACGTAGATACACCTGTGCGCGGAGACTAGGTCAAATATATTCGAGCTAAGATACAGATCTGCAAGGAAAGTACGATGATGTAATGTAAAAGTAGATTTCACTTAAGATTTTGGGTTTTTTATGATCACAGTAACGTATTAAGACAGAACAAGGTCATTTACTTCAGTACAAGCGCGTATTGAAACGGTAACAAGGCACAGACTTTCCATTCTCTATCAGAAAAATCGATACGACCTGTCATACAGGAAAAATACGTAGTATGAGGAGTTTTCCACATAGTCATACCAGTATGGAAAATAACGTACATAACACACTTCCGAGTACACACCTAGTTCTAGGGACGAATGTACGCTTCTTACATACATAAGAGTTTTGTTATGTCATGTCATATACGAGTACATACACCTTGCTAAAACGTATAATTTCAAGATGTTATCATAGTAAATAACAGTTTCACCAAGATTTTGATCTCGTTCTACAATAGGGTCGCACGGTATTATTAACACGGTTTGTTGCTAGTTTTTTAATATTACCCATTTGCCCCAGTTTTTAGGTTCCCTTTCGTGATAAAAAAGTTTACTTAATACTTGAGAAATTAAAACATTTTGTTGTTTTAGTCTAAGTTTTAGTTTAATTTAATTGTTAGACTTTGAGTTCAATATCATAATCATTTAAATATAATACAACTACAAATCAAATATAGACTCACTGATTAACAAGAATTAGTTTGAAGTCGATATATCTGCGCAATATTGCAAAACTGTCGCTGGGCAGATGACCCTTGTAAGGCGGGCGGGCGACTGCGCGGCCCCCTGACATACATACAAACACAACTAAAATTAGATCTGTGATTCTCTCACTACCACTACACGCTAGACGCAAACGAATGGATTATAGTATTATTAGAGCGGGTACGCGGTACAAATAACAGTGTAAATGAACTATTGCGGCAAGATTTGTTGCTATCCGGAACCCACGAAATGAGCAACCACCCAACAACCGTTTGATGAGCGAATGATAAATGGCTTTCGTAATGGCGCTACGTGGGTGGAGCTTACGTTTCATATTTCAGTTTGCTTTTCTTTAAACTTGTGATAATATTATACGGGGGCGTATGTTTGCATTACTAATTCAACTTATAATGTGCACAATTTTTCTCCTAACTTAGACATTTTATAATCAATCTAGTTCACTACAGTTATTCTTTACTCCGAAAACAAATTATTCTATCTATTTTAACTAACCGATCAAAAACAAATATCGACAAATCGTCTAATAGGTTTTCTCAGGAAAGGAAACGAATGTTACTTCGCCTGTCAATGCGTGATTCAAATAATGCCGTATTTACTTAAAATGCCGAAGATTAAACGCTTAGATGAGAGCTTCGGTTACTTAAAATGTAGGTCGAGTAAACATTTAATATCCTACCGACCAAACTATTGATCTTGAATAAAAATAGTATAGTCACGAATGCGAACTATTCAGCTTTGGTTTACCTTCACGTGTTTGAAACATGAAATGTAAATTAAATCCGTTATACTTATAATTTTAATATTGCCTTTTAATTTAGATAGGGTAGTAAAATCGTATTAGGTAATGTTAGTATTGATAGACAGTAATTAAAACTTATATATTGAATGGGTTTTTGATGAAAAGCGTCAATCTTACAAAGCTTACAGTAACAGCAACAATACATTTGTATAAATAGGAAACATTTTTTACAAATTAGTGTTTATGTCATCGGCCTTACAAGGTCAAACATTCATTGCTTTTATAATACTCGCATAAATTGCGAGTTTGCGAGTAAGGGATTATTTAGGGTTGCCAACTGCTAAGTAACGACACATCAATATTTATTAATTTCACCCACTTTAATAAAATATATGCATGTAGTAAATGTACAGGAAGACATAAAATATAATAGTAAGTTTTTCATAGTAAGCAGTCGTACTCTAGCAAATAGAATATTCACAACGCGGTCCCGGAGACCCGTTACCCTACTCTGTAAGTGGAATACTGATACAAAACAGTCAATCGCCTCTGAATCCATCATAGTAATGACTCTCTGTGGTTTATGAGTCTCGGCGACCAAATTGCCAACTTTACTTGTAACTTGTACCGTGAATTACTTAGAAACAAGGCGAGCTATGATTTTTAAATGGTCGTTGACACAGCTTAGGAACTGTTTTTGTTATAAACTCTTTGTTATTTAATTTGTGCCATTAGTCAAGTGGACTGTCCGATTTTTTGTAGACATTTTGTAATATGTTTTGCCAAATTTTAATGTTTCCGGCTTACAAACGTTTTTTAAAAGAATACACAGGCAGAATGTTTGCCTAGTTTAACTTGAATGAAATAAAGGATCCAACATTGCAACAAGTCAAATTCTCAAGAGGTTTTTAAAACGCTTGTTCATATTTAGAAAGGGCTCTTACAAACATATTTCGTGTCAGATGTTATGTAGTAGATATGTACGTAAAGATCACACACCGATTGCAGAATCATGTTCATGGGAAATGGCATTTGTCAAGTACATATGTACATACATAAAAATGTCGGTAATCATTTGATCAAATGTTCTAACAACAATGCGTAGGCGCATCTCTCGTACTCTGACTAGTATACTCGCACTTATAAGTTACAGGGTTGAGAATATTCATGTGAAGTATTATTTATTTATTTATGTGCACATTGACCATTAAGCAAATTTGTCTTATGTCACTATGATTAATGTCAAGCAAGACTTATTGATGGCACATCTGTCAAAATCTAAATTGATATCGCTCAATCCTTAAGTGACATTTGAACGATCATGATTGAGAACCATTGAGCCTTTTAAAACGCAGTGTCATAAATTAATTGTATTTTGAATACTATGTCAGCCCTACAGCACGATTGTTAATTTGACGTTTCAACGTTCCCAATTGATGCCCACGCGCATGCTGTTTGACCCTCTCTAACCAGCCATTCACAAAATTACTATTGAGACATCATCCGCAATAATTATGCTTTATGAGCACAATTAGGTACTTTTGTATTCAATTTGTCTAGTATTTCTTTGGAAATATGACGTAGTCGTTTACTTCTTTGTTTTAATGAGACAATTGTTGTTCTTGAAGTTGTATAATGCTTGGGACACCTGCAGACCCCACTAAGGGCAATGGAGCCATAATTTAATTAATTAAATGTCGAGATAATGTGCGCTTGAGCTGCGCGTTTGTTGACTTTTGTGGTGATGTCTACTAGATAAGAAGAGAAAAACGACTGCAATTTGGTACTTTGACTGACGTAATCATCTGCCATGTGTTAGTGGGTCAATGATCGAGTAAAAGGGAATTTACGAATGTAGAAAAGACACGTAAGAAGTGGACAATATTTGGCGTAACTGTTGAGTATCAACACACACTAACATTAGGTCTAAAGAGAACTTAGTGAATTTTTCGATTGTGAAATGAATGTTTTAAATGTCTCCTTTGTAATCTGACGTGTATTTTTTTTGTTTAGCCTATTCGTCGAATATTTTTATACTTTTACAAATTACCTTAGGTTACGGATAATCGCCTTCAATGAAGTGGACCGTAAACGTCGTTTATCGCCGGACGGGTATAAAAAATAACGAGGTAAACTTCTCATATTTCGGTGTTTGTTTTCGTCCAATATTTTGATTCAAACTGACCCAGAAAACGCGAAATGATACAAATTGGACTGAAAATTATCATGTTAGAGCTTTATTCTTACCACGTGGCGGAAATGGGCGCTGTCAGCCGATCCTAATGATGCGTGAAGCGCGCGAGCAGCTTGCTGCGTGGGAACAGTTACCGATATAAAAGAGAGACCATTTTTTACATCTGCTAAATCAAAGCCGATTTTTGTTGTTCTACTTTGATTGAATGATTGGATGGGTTCATGATTCCATGAACTCTAGGATAAAATACGGGATTTATTAAGGTTAATGTGACGACTTCAAAAGTTGTTTATTTATGGTCTCCGTATGAAAAGATAGATTTTTAATGAATGCATGTGTGCCATTAACGTTTGTCTAATGATGATTATACGATGATGGCGATAGTGCCAATTATTTTTACTGTACATTGCTGCATAAGTAGGTGCCGTCTGTTTGAAATATTCATATCAAATAATAGATAGGTACGTGTGCGGTATACCGACGATTTCACTTCGTAATGGTTGGTGCTGGTAGCACTAAGGGCTTGCCGTGTCATCACGAAATATAGAAAGCTGACGTTTACATAACGCTGCTAATTAGCCCCAAGGATCAAAGCACGTAACAATACGTTTCATGAACTTCTCTCATAAAGATAAATATTTACTTTGTTCATTGTGAATGTTCTTTAAGTGAACTTAGAAGTCCTAAGTCTTTGTTCTATATAAAACTGTTGTAATAATAACTAATTTAATTTTGTAACACTAGCAGTTTACAATTATCTATTTCATTGATCTTGAAATGTTGTGTTGGGTGCATTAGTATGTAGGAATGAATGGATTAGATAACAATCACGCCAAGGGTATCTGTATGCATATTAAATACTTACGTACCCGTGTCTTAAGAATGCAATGTCGTTTAACGCCTAGTTTAATAGAAAACAGAATGTCTTGTAATTGGTTTCCTATTAGTTTTTTTATGAGCATTTCTATTAACCCGTGAGAAGTGTCGTGTTGTGTAATTATCAAAGTAAATAGAGGAAGCGTGTCATTGTCTATTAGAGTAGACACTCACAAGAGTAATAAGACCAATTTCAAGAGACGCCGTTCTAAATATTATTGTTAGCTTTTCACATAAGTATTATGATCTTGATAGTTATACTGATTGTGAGAAATATGGAAGAATTGAATTCTTGGATTATTGTATGGTTTACATTATAAAATACAGTTCACATCATTGTGACATTATGAAACTATGCCCCATACAAATATACGTATTATCTTCCTTTGCCCCTGAAAAATATGATGTATTGAGTTTTATTTTTTACACAAGTATAATAAAAAACCCACAATGTAGAGCCGTCGAAGATTAACATCTCTTCATACATGGAATACGATTGTAAAGGTCGATTCTCTGATTAGTCGGGTCGTGACAAACGTCCTCGGGTCTGGACATGCAATTACAAAGTATAAACACTTGAATGTTTAAAAACCTATGAATTTTCATGATTTTCTGGGAGGTAGGTTAAAGATAGTACACATCTTGTTGTCCGTTACAAGTAATGTGTCACTGGCGTATGAATAAAACAACGCCTAGAACATTAATGTAGTTGTTGGCAACTTACCCACACTTACGCTGATGTCTGTGTCCACATACGCTGCCATTTGTCTCTAAGTTTAGAAAACTCGGCCTTGCTTTAAGTTTAGAAAAATATCTACCAATTTAGTATCATCTGTATAATAGCACATTAATGCTATTAACAACTTTAGCTATTCATTTACCTTTATTCCAGTATTATAATAGGTAGACTTTTCCATAAATTTCATACGACTTTTACTGCGAATCCGCAGTTGCGGTTGATTAATTTAATCTTCTCATTCATACTGGAAAGTGTTAACCGTCGTTATGTTATTATGAGCTCTACGCCTACCGCCTACTAGGCGTGACCTAGCAACCTGTTACTGCCTACGCGCAGCACTTGCCGGTGATCTTTGACCCAGCACGGCCGGCCGCGCGTGCCTATGAATGACGCCGGTATACTTTACGATAACGTTACATTGCTAGATGTTTTGTTTACGTGTTGCTGTTTTATGTTATGTGGCTCATTGGACTGTTCACCTTACTTACCTATTAAGTACTATGATACCATCCTACTTGAACTTTAAGTTTCTATTAACACTTCCTCCATCCGAGAGTTTTGTTTCTTTGTAGTAATTGTAGCGTTGCAATTAGTCGAGAATCTCAAATGACTCTTAAAATAAATCATTGAAATTGAAGTTGTAACACCAGAAGTTATTGCTAGGAACTGTTATTTTGTTGGTTATCTTAGGTTGATAGCATATAATATGACACCTGTATGCTAGTTACTTAATTCGAGCTCATTAGTATTTGTTTTGTCCAGCAGAGGCACCGCGAGTGGCAGCCGTGGTGGGGCCGCGTGGCAAGCGTGTTCAGACGCCGCAGCCCGTGCGCACGCCGCCCGTGCCCGCCGCAGCGCCCGCGCCGCAACCAAGAGAACAAGCCGTTGCACTCGCGCACGCCGCTAAAGGCGTTGAAGCCCTGGGCGTTTTAGTCCAGTATTTAGTGTTTCGAGTAAGTATATTATTCCAGAACTATGCTTTTGATGTCCAATACTGCCTTGTGATATCATTTTGACTGAGATTTTATTATGATTGAAATCTAGCGTTTTATTGTGATGATTTATCGTCAGTAGGAAACAAATTAAAGAGATCGATCACTAGAAACAGTCGGTAAACATCATAATTTGTATGGCAGGTACGAGTGACGTAAAACTTCCATAATGTTGTCTATAACATGCTGTAGTGATTTACGAAAATGGCCGACAATTTACATAAGTTGTAAGGCCTCTATTGTGTATACAGACCAATATAACAAACATTTGACGGAGCGTAGAGGTCATACGAGTTTTGATTCACGTATTCGATCTACGAACAAATATTTGTATAGTCATACAAAAAGCTTTACGATTACAAATGTTTGTTTATGACTGTTGTACTTCTTGTTTGATGAGTATCAATACAAGATATCTTTATAAGGACACAAAAAGTTTAACAAAAGTCAAACAAGTCCTGGCTAATTGGAATACAAGATTATAATGCATGTTTGGCCGTAGATGGTTGGTCTTTCCATATTTATTTTTGCAGTAAAAAGAGTGTGGTATATCATTGTTCCTAATGTTGGTGTACCATTTCCAGTTGGATGCACTGAATGGTAGCAGTTGGCGTGTGGAGGCGGAGCGGTGGCGCGGCGTGGCGGCTGCCGAGCGGAGCAGCGCCGCACGCGCAGACCGCGACCGACAGCAACGAGCTCAAAAAGATCTCGATACCAGTAAGTATTTAAAAATTAATAATTATAGTTACTTAGTTTTCATAGGGTTAAGCAGAGATGCACATATACAGTACAGTCGCTACATACCTATAAGTCTTATGCAATAGGGCCGAGACTATAAATTCCAAATAGACTCTGAGAATCCACATTGCATAGTCACACAACACTCAAAGACAAGTTAAGAGATTTATTTATTTATTTATTTGGACATCCAGTTGTTGCTACATTTTTATCATTAACTTAAAACTAGGAATTATCATCTTACTGCTAATGCACAACATTTGAAGGACATCACAGCATGCGTTGAGTTGAGAACACTATATCAATTAAATCTATATATATAAAAGAAAGTCGTGTTAGTTACACTATTTATAACTCAAGAACGCCTCAATCGATTTAGATGAAAATTGGCAGGGAGGTAGCTTAGAACCAGGAGACGGACATAGGATACTTTTTATAGAATACTTTTTTGCTACTTTTTACCGAAAATCACGAACGGGAACGGGGGGAAAATGGGATTATGGGATTGCGCGTACGAAGTCGCGGGCAGAAGCTAGTTTAAATTAAAAAAAAATTAAATTTAATTGATATAGTGTTCTATAGAGATGCGAGTAGTGTCTCATGCAGTAACAAAAAGATACTATAAAATTCTTTTCATAAACATAATTAATCATTAATTTCTTGCTACGTTAATTCCAGTCGCAGAATGCCTGAGCAAGATCTCAGAGCTGGAGATGGAGGTGTCGTCGAAAGAAGAGGCGAATGCGCGGCTTCAGGCCAAACACATCGAGGAGGTCGCTACACTCGCCAATGACATCAAGGGGCTCAAGGTAAATGTCATCAACATTCCTATAGGACTAAAATAAATAAATCGTAATTCTTATTCATTTATGTACCGACTTGTATTACTGGAACCTGATATAAAAGGTTTTTGTTTATGAATATTTGCCGGTCTACCGAGGGCCAGGAATGTAAGATGCTGGTAGCTAGCTAGCCTTCAGATGTTTTTAGCATTTCAACAGGAATATCCATTATTGCAATACGACGGGAAAAAATATAATAAACTTGAATTATACTATTTATAGGATACAATCGAATCCCTGAAACACGAAGTCGCCGAGAGTAGGGCGCGTCTACACGCGCACAGCGAAATCGAGCGCACGTTACGCGCGCAACTAGAAGCAGCGCGGGCGGAGGTGGAGCAGAGCAAGTCCTACAACACATCGGTCATGTCGGCCAACACATCCACCGATACATCGGTCGACACGTCGTGGGATAAGTCGTGCAACATGTGCGATGCGGCCTGCGACCCTGTGTGCTGCGAGGCGGAAGATTGCGAGCTGCGATTAGCTGCAAATGAGGAATTGAGCACAGATGCCAACGAGTTGGCAGCTGAAGTTAGTATTAAACTAATATTAAACTACTATAAGAACCGTTCATTGAAATTAACGTTTAGCTATTCGTAGAATTTCCGAAAACAAATTACAATGTGAACGCGAATCTCAAACTCGAAACTTGAACGTACTCAACCGATATAGTCTAGTTCAAATGAAACTAATAGCAAAATCTTTCATTTTCAGGTACGATCACTCCGCGCGGTGATTGAGCTGAAGCAGGCGGAGGTAGCGTCACTTCGCGATGCACGGTCAGAACTTGCGGCGGAGCGGGAACGACGTGCGGCCATGGAGCGTGAAGCGCGTGCCGCCCGACACGCTGCAGAAGAGTTGCGGGAACGCGCCGCAGCACGCCAGCGTGACACCGACCGTCTGCGTGATGACAACAGGCGTCTACGCGACGCAGCTGCGCGTGACCGCGACCATGCTGCGCGACTTGCCGCACTCAACGAGGAGCTGCGATACAAGCTTAGACAGAAGTCGCAGGTATGTAAAAATGACGTTTTAGAGTCAATTAATTCTCAATTTTTGGACATGAAAATCAGTGTAAAATGTTTTATTCTCTAGGTGGTGTCTCTACTAGCGGGTGGTGGCTACATCGAGCGCCCACCGATGCGTGCGCGCACGTCGTCTGGTGACTCGGGACGTTCAGCGTCCCCAGCACCTGACTCTCCCCCCTCACCTGCGGCATCACCTGCTCCAGATTCACCCCCTCTGCCCGCCGTTAAGGGCGTCGTCGAAAAACACGACTCCGTCAGCTGGGTGCTGGAGATCGAAGAAACGCCTGAAGAAGTAGCTTCTAGGTAAATAAATTCAGATTGAATGATAAACTTTTGATTCACTAGCTACAGATGAAAAATTATCGAGTTACGAACAATTCACTGACCTATAATTTTCTATCATGCAGGTTGGCCAGGCGGTCATCTTTCCGCACGGCTGCATCGCCCAGTGGCGTGAAGCGCCGTGGTGGTGGGTCACCAGGCAGTGGGTCGCCAGCCCCAGCCTCCCCTGCGCCCAACGCTTCTAAGTTGTTCCGACCAGGAGATTTGGACTTCCCCCCACCCCCACTCAAAGAGTCTGCCGGGGAAGCCATCTACATATACGACGATCGTCAGTATTGAAGTGTGGAGGGATTGGACTTTGTGCTCGTGACCGACTAGTCTGTGCCGCGTGCGCAGTGCGCCGCGGACGTGTGTCGTCCGGATCATGTTCTTGCCGGATTATAGTTAGCTGCACGGTGTGGAGACGTTAGCTTGTAGGAAACTGGGACCCAACCGGAATGATTGCTCTGCATCTCGCGTTTATGAATTGAATACGTATGTACCTTACATGGAAATGGTGAATGGAAATAATGAAACTAAACTCAAATGATATCTATGGTCTAAAGCTCCTAGCTGTGGAAAACCATTGTTTTAATGGACTTTGCAAATCATTTATGAGCTTCAAATGTTATTTTACGTAGATTTAATACGAAGTTTGCTCTTTCTCAATAGAATTTAGCTTGAAGTGATAATAAGTAATATGTTATTCTCATAAACGATATTAAAACAATACCTTAGATATGTCATAGTAATCCTAGCTGAAGGGTTTTACCTATTTATCTTATTTCAATTTTTATCGACTTCACACGTTTCTACCATTAGTGGATAAATTAAATGAAATAAGGTAAGGAGTAGCTCCACACTCACTTTAAATATAAGAAGTTGCTTTTCTCAACATTCTGGCCTCGGGACGGTATACTCTAATTAGGCTGCATTTGAAGGAAAGTGTTTATGTACCTGTAGATTGCGCCAATCAATAAAAGTAGTTAGGTATTTATAATAGTTCAACTATTTATTCTATATGTACTTCTTTTCTTTTTTATTTTTCATTTATGTTGTACTTTATTTATTTCTGTTCATATCTCTCTTCTGTCTCGTTAACGTTCATTTAATTTTACTGTTAACAATAGTTTACAAGTTCCTCTTTCATTGATTGGTGCAATTATTCTTGTTTCTGATTGTTTAATAATAAAGGGAAGTGCTTTGATATGTTATCCTGTTCAGGCTTGTCAGTACTAGCAGGTTGTTACTGTATTACTTAGCAATAGATTGATCGTAATTATTAGGTATTTATATTGTTTTGTATTGTATTTTTAAATTAATTATTATATTTTATCACACTCGTTGAATTATTTTGTACAAATAACAATTTTAATGATGAAAAAATTAACATAGTTATAAGCGGATGTGTAATATTGACGTTTTTATTCTGTCTGTCGGTTTTGACGCTTTCATTTCATAACGGCTGAAATATTTTCTTCTATTGTGAATGTTAGTTTCGCATTATTTTTATGTGTCTTTTTAGATTAATTTAGTCCGCTATTTCTAGAAGAAATTGAGAAACCAAAGAGTCACGTTCATCTAAACTCTTTGCCATGTTCCTTAATTTAATGAAGTCTGTCATAGATATTGCATGACGGATCACAATGTAAATTCAGTTAATATGATTTTTATTTATTTTAAGCTTATCGTTACATTAAATACCATTCCAAAATTAAAGTGTAATCATAAATATAATAACGTGATTGCGAAGGATATTAATATAAAGAATAAAATAGTATGTTAAAGATATTGTGGTTTGATTTCTATGCACTCTACATAGTCCGTCAGCCAGCTGAGGTGTGAAACTGTCCACTCAATTAGACAAATTACTCCCGTACAAGGATAACGAATTATCTACAAGTGATCTCATAAGGAAATGAACAATTTAAACGGCTAATTCATTCTGTTTTGTTGCAAAGAAATGTGTTGGCGAAGAAAAGTCATCGTGATTATTTTTTATGAATCAAGTTTGACTATGCTGATTAGTATTAACTAAAATAATGAATGAAATATCATTTTTGAAACTTTTGAATTTCATCTGGTAAAGAGAGAGAGAGACAAAGGTAATATTACCCTTTAAGAGATCTTTAAAATGTTTTTTGATAATAAAATATACATACATAAAATCACGTCTTTTATCCCCGAAGGGGTAGGCAGAGGTGCACATTCCACTCCACACACATTCCACTATTTATATGTTATGAGTCCCATGTAATAGGGGGTGAGCCTATTGCGAATGTGTCTATAAAATAGTAGGTACCCAATGCCTAGTTTTCCACGGAACCCAAAACAAACGACGATAAATATAATAATTAATTTAGGGTTAGGAGGAGAGAAGACAAGACAAGTGAAGACGTTGAATTAATTTATGTCTAAAAGAAGATTCGCGATATTAGATAGATAACCATGTAGACATCGCGGAGAACCTAACGGGTTACCGGGGCTCCGGCTCGACGTGCAGGAGAAGGAACGGGGTGGTTTTTAGTCTGTAGGAGTCTGACACTCCCTCCCGCCTCACCCAGACGGGAGCAATCATTCGATGATTTTCCCCCTTAAAAAAACCATGTAAGTAGACAACTATGTTCCAGTTAACTCTTTAGTAGTCTTTTATATTTGATTCTAAAGTAGGTGTGTCCTCTAGACAGACTGTCCAAAGCGTTGATTACCGTACTAAATGTTTACATTAATACGGATTTTACGTCTCACCTAGTCCTTGGGCCCGATTCTTATCAGTCAAAATAAAGACTGAATTTTCGACTTTTACCTCCAATTTTTGGCGAATATACATTACTATCTAAATTCGTATCACACTTTCACACCCAAAGTTGTATACTTTGTAATTTTTGGGAGTGCCCTGCGAAAGTGCGAATATGAATCAGACGAACGTAGAGGAAAGTATGTACATGCGTTTTATTGCTGCAATGTTCAAAATAGGTTACACATGACCTCATCGCAGCCGGACCTACTGCAACCGTGCTGGATAAAGTGACGTAAGTAATTTCACAGAATAAAAAATCTTATCTTCTATTGGCAATATGTTTTGATCAATGACATTTTAGATGCAGATCTAAATTGATGATTAAATTAAAATATAATCTTATGCTGTATACAGTGATTTTGTTTTATGCAATTTAGACTTAGATTATTTAATTTAGATTATTTGAATATCAACTACAGGCTATCTGCCTGTCTGGAAACTATAGGGGAAGCCTATGTTCAATAGTGGCCGTTTTGGCCGTTGTGTGATATGACGCTAATGATGGTTACTATGCATCTTTTTAAATTACAGAAGCCAAATCAGTATTGTGTGACGTTGTTTATAACTGAGGGCTTAGTACGTACTTGTTTTACGTTGAAAGTAATCGAAACGAAACCACATCTGGCGCTCGGATTGGTTGGTTCGTTGGATCTGGCCAATCAGAGCGCAGTACGCGTGCTCGTTTCGATTAAAAGTAAAATAAACTCGTACTAAGGCCTCTGATGATTCCATCGTAGCCATCTTAGTGTTATGCTCCGATCGATACAGGTAGTTATTATTTTGGATTTCGAAATACTCAGAATTTACTTCGAGTTTGGCTTTGTGCCCGTTGCCTGGCAATAACGCACTTTCTACCTCTTACATCACACTATTGTCATTAATCGAAAACTTACAGTAAGTTTCTTGTTTCGGATCTGACAAAGTATAGAATGACCGTTCAATAATAGGACTGTGATACGAAGGTTCGTTCCAATTAAAATTAGGTAAGTATTAAATAGCTGCACCCATTTTAAGTGTAAGGAGATATTAACACCTAATGGTCAAACAATAATCACTTTTACCTACACATTCCAAGTGAACAAATAGCACGATGACGATCACGTGCAAAACTTTGACTAACTCATCACTGCATAATATTTGGAACAAAAAAGCAAGATTGGTGTAAAAACCCACATTCTATTAACGAGTCAAGGTTCAATAACACAAACACACGAACTATAGAAGCGAGGATATAGCCTTGACTTTACTTGTAAACCAGTTACTATTATCATTAGTTATTTAGCAATTAGACCTGCAACCTTGTTTACCCTAATTTATTGATAACGGTGTGATTATTTGGGTACGTCAGTAACTGTATTTGCCACCTGTGTTCGCTAATTTTCAGTAAAGTAGGAAGGATAATGTTGTGATAAGCTGAGTATGAAATATTTGAATAGACAGTTTGACTGTTTAGGTAGGGTCCGAAGCGGCGACTGTTAATCACGACGTTTTAAAAACAATGAGTAGTACCTAATAGGCATATTTTTTACAATGTAAAACAATGTCTTTTATGCCGGAATACTGAAACGTTACTCAATTTTAAGTCGTGCTCAAATATCGTGCCATCTCTGTCATTTTACAAAGAATTAGTGGTGACAGAACTATACTTAAGCGCGACTTAAAATTGAGTAGCGTTTCAGTATTCCGACATTAGTCACACTACTCATAATAATAATTATAATGTTGGTTTTCTACATTTACGGGACCATAGGGTTTTTTGAAGAAGCTCGAAGCCAACTCGCAAAAACTTGCTATCTTTACTGTATGTGAAAAGTTTCTGTATAGGCTATATAATTAATTGTTTTTTAATGAAACTGCTAAAACTACCCCGTTCTAACTCCTGCTCAGAGTCGGGGCTGTGGGGCCTTATCCTCGCCCGCCCAGCAACCTCTCTAAACACACCATGGAAGCGCGCCCAAGGAAGAAAGGGTCCAATACCTTGCCTCAAGCTACCTTGTACATTTATAATTACGTATTATTATATAACCCTCTATAATAAAATAATTTCGTAACCCATACTCCAAATATAACATGACTATCATAGATAATAATATATATATTACTATTTAATATGGAAAAAATATAAATTGATATAGACACTAAACACCAAGATTAAATGATTGTATCTATAATGAATTAAGGTAAATGCACCTTATTCCGAGGGGTTCTAAAAATGGCATCATATTCCGATGTATTTAGAAAAACAGTTTTTTAAAGCAATTTACTAGTTATTTATGGTCTGCATGATAAAATAATGAATTAATAATTATCTGTTCATATTTATTTATACAAAGGAGAGTTTAGTATGGTCACACTGTAAAATAATCGGTCATTTTGCCGCGGGGAGCAGCGTCGAAAGCACACTTCATACATTTGGGACCTTATGCACGTGAGTATTACGATTTGCCAAATAGTGTTTTACGTAATAATTTTATACAACGCGAGTTTTCGTTTAGGTTGAAATATTGAAAGGATAATATTTTTTATCGAAAACACTTAAGATTTGAGTATTTTATTTGCAAATTAGCAAGAAAATAAGTGTTTAAAATACCGCGGCATTAGGTGCAAAATATTTTAGTGTGTTCCTAAAAGCCGATGTATACCACGGAAAAACAAATTTAAAGACATTTAGTTTTTTTTAAATTTCGGTGTCTGTTTTATGATTATAAACTTTAATGTGTTAGTTCTGACTTAATGAATAACTCATACATTTAATAATCTATTTCCGAGGTACACCGTGACGTCGCATTTACTAATTATAGCAGGTCAAAAATTGTTTGTACAGGTACTTTATTAATACGTTGTATAGAAGATTTTAGTGAAGACATTAGGTTTTATAAGTGTTCTGTTATTATATGTATGTACTTTATATTTGTTTTCCTTTCATATTGTAACTATACATTATTTTATTTGCATAATATTAAAAAATCTTTTACTTTTTAGTACTCGGAATTAGAAACTTTGATTTAGCATCATAAAACGCTATTCCGATGTATTTACGTCGGAATAAGGTTACATGAGTACCTAATTCCGATATATTTACGTCGGAATAAGATTACATGAGAACCTAATTCCGAAGTTAGTTAAGACCCTGTTTAAATACAGAGTGTTCATTATTTTATGTGCTTAGTAGATACGCGTTTAGTAACTGAAAGAATACTAATCATCTATACAAATACATAAAATTGGAGTGTGTGTTTGTAAAAAAATATAATAAAATTATTTTTTTTACGTTTTAGTTTTTTTTTAATTGCATGTATTTTATTTATTTTATTATATTAAAGAAAATGACTTTAGAAGACTCTTAAGAATATTCATATTAGGTATTTTCCCTTTTTACCAGTGCTACTACGGGTCGTAGCACAGGTAAAAATAATTATTAATAAGATTAAGGAATAATATTAATAAAAAACAGGGTTTAGAATAAAACTAGAATAAACAAAAACAGAATTGATTTAAGTAATATAAAAAATAAACAGATTTGACTTTTAAACATCATGTATAATTCTCCCTACATAGTCCCCTTTCTATTTTTATACTCGGAATTAGGAACCAAATGCATCGGAATTACGATTTTTAAATCGGAATAAGGTACCTCGGACTTTTTTATATTTTTATTTATTTTATCAGCTTCAATAACCTTCTACTGACAAACTGCAAATATTTTTCAAAAATTTGATAGCTAACACTTCTGCTAAAAATATAAAATTGTACACAAAGGTCCGATAAATACTTAATTTATAATGTTCTTTCGTGTTATGTTAAAAACAGCGCGGAATTAGGTGCCTTTACCTTATACTAAATTTTTCGTAGCGTAGATGGTATTATTAACTGCAAGATGTGCAAAAAATTAAGTTGTGGTCCTAAATCCCTATTTTTACTATAACTCCAAGTTAGTCAAATGATATGTATATTTTGACTCCCGAATAAAAGTTGTTCAATTTGTTTTTTTTATTGAATAAGCCAGGAGACGATCAGAGGAATCACCTGATGGCAAGTAATCGGCGCCGCCCATAGACACGTAAGTAATTGCGTTACCAGCCTTCTGGGGATTAGAAATTTGAAGAGTATTGGATATTCGGAGATTGGGGAGACTAGGGAGGGAGTAAATGGGCCTTCAGTAACCTCACTCACACAACGAAACACTATGCAAGTGTTTCACGTCGGTTTTCTGTGAGGCCTTGATATCACTCCGGTCTCTCAAGATTAACATCCCATGACAGTTTATAGGTCGTCTCCTCTAAATAAGAGGGTTCGACATAATCTCCAAAATATTTGCCCGAGATCACAGTTTAAGAGGTTCTAGTTATTAGTTATTGCTGCTGTCGCGAAAATATTATAATCTAAGCCAATCTCAAACAGATTATCAACCTTTTTGCAGAAGATGTTCATTTCCATTATTCTTCACTTATTTTGACATCCGTAATAAGACATATGATGACAATTATTAAACAAATCGATTTTCGCTATCTCCTGGAGATATCAATGAACTGAGTTACCCCTTCCACGGAACGATTCAAGAGTTATGAAAGCAATATTAGATGCCCCACTCGTTACTCGTAAGGCAGTGGTTCGGATAGTGACGCCGCGATGGTACAAGGTTCCAAAAGGCTGCGACGTATGGGTGTAGACGTAAAATTCGTAATCAGCAATGATTATGTCAAGGAAAGTTCAATATGCCGCAACACAGTGATACCGGCCCCTATATAAAACAATTCGGTTCTAACAAACGGACAATTTGTGAAAACATCTCATAATGTTCACTAGTGTTTGCATTGTTTTGTTACTTATTGGTTCCGGTAAGAATTTTCAGTATAAGTCCATTATTATTTAACAATTAGTCTATAGATTATAAAGCTTACGATACCTTTAGAACTCCAGAATTTTCGCAACTAATAATTTATATTATTGGTGCTTCCCTATTCCTAGCTTACGGAATTCGGCGTTTGTTTTGATATTGATCCTGTGTAAGGGCTTTTTACTTAAAATAACGCGATCAGTTTTCTTATTGAAAAGAGTAGAATATCAACTTTCCTTGTTTTTGTAAATAAATGTTAAATAATGATACGCACCTTAAAAATAATATTTACTCAATTCATTTTACCACAGGACAATTCATGTATGTGGCTTTTCTATCCTTGGGAATGTGTATAAAAAGTGCTTATTAATTACCTACTGTTACAGAACGTGTTTGATTTTTTATTCTTCTCATAGCCCTTTAGAATATTTTTGTCAATTCTATCTTGCTTACGCTTACAATAGGAAGTTCTTTTATCGTGGGCGTGTACACACATAATTTCAAGTAAATTTCACTCTCAAACTTCATATTCTGGAACAACAATTTGTAGACTGCATAAAGATATTGTTCCGTGGGGATACGAACCCACGATATTTTTCGCAGTATCATCCGTCCATCCCATTGATTGGTTGATTACAAATATTAGAATTATAAATATCACATACCTGTGTTTGTTTACATTGGCAATCTTACTATACCGAGACATTTTATTAAGTCATCGATAAACCCAAACAACGTATTCCAAAAGCGCAGTTATAATTTAAACAATTCCGATGATGAAATGATGACAAACCTGTCGGGTTTATCATTTATTTATATAATATTTTTATTATCCTGTTGTGAAAGTAGTTATAACTCGAATACTGATAGAGGTTGCGTGAATAAATTCCATGATGAAATAGCTATTTGAAGGTGTCTTAGTTTTAATTGTTTCTTGGAACGGCTACAGGGATCTTATCCTTACTCAATTGTAAAGTACTGGGTCGTTATGGCCATCAGTAATTAAAATACCGCGAACAAAAATGTAACAGTCTTTTGGTGTTGTTGGGTTGTAATTGAAAAAAGTTAATGAGAGAATTATTTATGTTATTTAAAAAAAAGGGAAATGTTAATGGAGTGTAGGTGAAATTGATGTTATAGGTATACTATGACAAAACTTACTCTGGATATTTTTTAACTCAGTAAATACACTTTGTAAGATATGTAAGTATGTTTTAAATAATTTTCCAAAAGTTTCCGATATTTCCAAGAGAAATTGATATCTATATATATAAAATTCAAAGGTGATTGACTGACTGACTGACTGACATAGTGATCTATCAACGTACAGCCCAAACCGCTGGACAGATTGGGCTATAATTTGGCATACAGATAGATGTTATGACGTAAGCATTCGCTAAGAAAGGATTTTGATAATTTCCACCCCCAAGGGGGTAAAAAAGGGGATGAAAGTTTGTATGAAACTTTGTCAGTTTTTAACTGATCGGGTTGAAATTTGGCATGCAGATAGATGTTATGACATAAGCATCCGCTGTGAAAGGATTTTGATAATTTCCACCCCCAAGGGGGTAAAAAAGGGGATGAAATTTTGTATGAGACTTTGTCAGTTTTAAACCGATCGGGTTGTAATTTGGCATGCAGATAGATGTTATGACGTAAGCATTCGATGTGAAAGGATTTTGATAATTTCCACCCCCAATGGGGGTAAAATAGGGGATGAAAGTTTGTATGAGACTTTGTCAGTTTTAAACCGATCGGGTTGTAATTTGGCATGCAGATAGATGTTATGACGTAAGCATCCGATGTGAAAGGATTTTGATAATTTCCACCCCCAATGGGGGTAAAATAGGGGATGAAAGTTTGTATGAGACTTTGTCAGTTTTAAACCGATCGGGTTGAAATTTGGCATGCAGATAGATGTTATAACGTAAGCATCCACTTTGAAAGGATTTTGATAATTTCCACCCCCAAGGGGGTAAAATAGGGGATGAAAGTTTGTATGAGACATTGTCAGTTTTAAATCGATCGGGTTGAAATTTGGCATGCAGATAGATGTTATGACGTAGGCATCCGCTGTGAAAGGATTTTGATAATTTCCACCCCCAAGTGGGTAAAATAGGGGATGAAAGTTTGTATGAGACATTGTCAGTTTTAAATCGATCGGGTTGAAATTTGGCATGCAGATAGATGTTTATGACGTAGGTATCTGCTGTGAAAGGATTTTGATAATTTCCACCCCCAAGTGGGTAAAATAGGGGATGAAAGTTTATATGAGCCTTTGTCAGTTTTAAACCGATCAGGTTGAAATTTGGCATGCAGATAGATGTTATGACGTAAGCATCCGCTTTGAAAGGATTTTGATAATTTCCACCCCCAAGGGAGTAAAATAGGGGATGAAAGTTTGTATGGGACTTTGTCAGTTTTAAATCGATCGGATTGAAATTTGACATGCAGGAAGACGTTATGACGTAGGCATCCCCAAGTAAGGATTTATGATCATTTCCACCTCCAATGTGGTAATGTAGGGGATGAACGTTTGTATGAAGCTTTGTCAGTTTTACACCGATCGGGTTGAAATTCGGCGTGCAGATGGATATTATGACGTAAACGTCCCTTTAGAAAGGTTTTTGAACATACTCACCCCAAGGTGGGTAAAATAGGGGGTGAAAGTTTGTATGATACTTTGCCAGTTTTAAACCGATTGGGCTAAGACTTTGCATGCATAAAGTTACTATGACATAGGTATCTACTTAGGATATATCTAAAGGATATGATAAATTCCACCCCTAAAGGCCTAAAGGGATAAAATAGGGAATTAGAGTTTGTATAAATCTTCTTAGCCATTGAATGTAGAATCATTGAATCTTTTAGAATTACATTCGGTAAAACGATGATTTGGGACCTGGGTAACGTTTGATAGTATTTATCACAGATGTCCCACGGGAACGGGAACTATGCGTCAATGCCCCAGGGCTCTCTAACTCTTAACCACTGAACTTATTTTAGAGAGATTCGGTACAACAATAGTCGATAGAATAGTTTTTATTACCCAAACCTTACGTGATTGGGCACTGTACTGGTAAGATCCCTGCGGGATTATTTATTTATTGAAACTACGATAAATCATTTCAAAATAGGTAAATCTTACTCGAGCACTGAATTGATTCTGATTAATTCTGTCAGAAGTCATTAATCTACGCGGACGAAGTCGCGGGCAACAGCTAGTTATGATAATATGATAAAATTTACTCTAGATAATATATTTTCTTAACTCCGTAAATATACTTTCCAAGATTTGTACGTATGTTTTACACAAAAAACTAAGAGATTTTTACCAAGTACCTACCAATTAGTACCGTGGTATTAATAAATAGGCTAATATTAAATAATGATATTAAGTATGTAATTAGATCATAAAAAATCCTAAGAAATAAAACGGTAAGATGTGAAGAAGAACAACCTGATTCAGGTGTTCTGTTATCATTATAAATTTAGTAAACAGTAGAAGCAATGTGGGTCAATGGGATGTTTTATTATGACCTCATCTACATGCTGACGCTTTTTTTTTTTTTTTTTTTTTTTTTAAGGGGGGAAAATCATCGAATGACTGCCCCCGCCTGGGTGAGGCGGTAGGGAGTGTCAGACTCTTACTGACTAAAAACCACCCCGTTCCTTCTCCTGCACGTCGAGCCGGAGCCCCGGTTACCCGTTAGGTTCTCCGCGACTCCGAATCGGCATCGGCCCTATTGGGCCCCATCTGTGGTGGTCTGATGGCTCTTTGAGGCGCGCGCGGAACGCGACGCGCCGCACGCTCGGGTCTGTTTCTGGTCGGACGGGGAGCCACCCATGCTCGCCGTCCGCAGGCCCGCGCTTACGGTGGCCGGAGATCGTCCCGCGATCCCCGACGCCCGGTGTGTCCTTCGCGATGGCTGGGTTGCGAGGAGGCAGCGCTTCGCTGCCTCACGCGTCCCGCCTCCTCCTTAGCTAGCATGACTGCTTCGCAAAAGGAGGAGACGGCATCCCAATCCCCCTCGCTCCGCATCATGGCCTGCACTAGGCCCGGACGCGAGAGGTCGCCATCGCCGATCACTTCCCTGAGGACACGGCGGTGCTCAGCCCACGAAGGGCATTCTCCCACCGTGTGTTCCACCGTGTCCTCAGGGCGGTCCTCGCAGTGATGACACCCGGGCGTTTCCTCCCGCCCCATCAGACACAGGTACCTCCCGAAACTGCCATGTCCGGTGAGGACCTGCGTCAGGCGGTAGGTGAGGACGCCGTAGCGTCTCTCAAGCCACTCCTCAAAGAGGGGACTTACCGCTGCGATGGCAGCGAGCCCAGCCCTCGGTTGCGACAGCCGTTGCCGCCATTCCGCCATGAGATCGCGCCGGAGCTCATCCCGCCACGCACTTATCTGGCGCGGCAGCGGAGTTTCGCCCCGGCGACGTGCCTCCGCGCGCATGCTGTGCACGCGCGCGAGCACCTTTGCCTCCAGATCCCACGGCGGTAATCCGGCAAGGAGGTTCGCCGACTCCCCAGAGATCGTGCGGTATCCGCGGATCATTCGGATCGCCATGACCCTCTGTGACATGAGCAGCGTCCGAGCAGGACGCCGCAACAAGTTCGGCGCCCAAACAGGGGCGCCGTAGAGGGCCATGGACCGCACGACCCCGGCGTATAACCTCCGGCAGGAGGCGTTTGGCCCCCCGAGGTTGGGGAGGATGCGCTTAAACGCAGCCCCCGCCCTCGCCAACTTTGGAGCCAAACGTCGGAAGTGCTCCACGAAGTTCCACCGACTGTCGAGGACGAGTCCCAGGTACTTCATCGTCGTCTCGACGCCGATGGTAACCCCTCCCGCCATTATTTGGGACCCACCCGGAGGTGGCGCGTTCCCGCGGCCATGAAAACACATGGCCTCGGACTTGTGGAGCGCCACCTCGAGTCCCAACTGCCGGATTTTTTCAACGACTGTCGCAACCGCTGTCGCCATTAAATCGGCCGCCGCCTGGTGCGACCTCCCGTGCGCTAGCACCAGCGTGTCGTCGGCGTAGCATATTGTGCTAACGCCGTTCGGGAGGTCGGTGCGCAGCACCCAGTCATAGCCGATGTTCCACAGGAGCGGCCCCAGAACCGAACCCTGTGGAACACCGCGTGACATCTCTCGCCGGTTCCACTCGCCCCGGTGACCGGGGTAGCTGACGGACCTGTCCGTCAGGTAAGCCTCGATCACACGACGGAGGTAGGTAGGCACCCCATGATATCGGAGTGCCTCCAAGATGCAGCTCCAGGGCAGGGAGTTGAAGGCGTTGGCGATGTCCAAAGACACCGCCACCACGACTCTACCCCCGGACACTGCAGTCCCCGTCGTGAGGTCCCTAACGCGCATGATGGCGTCCACCGTGGAGCGCCCTCTGCGGAAGCCAAATTGGCCGTCCGACAGGTCCGGCCCAATGTTCGTCAGGTGCGCGACGAGGCGGTTCGAAATGATTCTTTCGAAGACTTTCCCCACCTCGTCGAGCAGCACTATGGGCCGGTATGCGGACGGAGAGTCCGCAGGGCGCCCCGTCTTCCGCACGAGGACCAGTTTGCCCGCTTTCCAGAGAAGCGGGAACTGGCCTCTCTCCAAGCATGCGCTGTAGAGACCGATTAATCGAGGCCCGAGAGCCTCTGAGGCCAGGACCCATGCTTTGCCATGCAAGCCGTCGGGTCCTGGGGCGGTGTTCTTGGCGCCCATCCGGCGCACCGCCGCTCTCAATTCTGCCTCGGTCACCTCTGGGACGAGGTCATCGTCGTCGTCGCTATAGCCCGCGTCGGGCACCGCAGGGGGCAGAGTCATATACGGAGGCCTGAAGCGCCTCCGCGGTCGGGGGAACAGGGCGCTTATCACCTCCTCCAAGACCTCTGGCCGGAGACTCTGAGTGAGCGGGGGAGCCCAGGCGCGGAGCTTATCGCGCACCATCCGGTACGGGCGTCCCCACGGGTCTCTATTCAGAGTCCCCAGCATCTCTCGGCGGGCCTCCTCCTTGGCCCGCAATATCTCCGCCTTGAGGAGGGCCTTCGCCGCCCTGTATCCCTCGTATAACTCCGCCTCTCTCGCCTCCGCATTAGGAGGACGGATACGGCGCCTGCGGTGCCTAGTGTACTGGCGTCGCGCAGTAGTGCACGCCTTGCGCAGAGCCGCCAGCTCTTGCGACCACCAGTACACCTGGCGCTTCTGTTGCCTCGATCGGATCCGGGGCATCGCCACGTCACAAATCCTGGACATGGCGTCCTGGAGCCACTTAGCCTCATCGTCGATGTCGGCAGGCCTGACCGGTGGTATCACCCAGGCCTGCACGATGGCGGCTTCCAGGAGCAGCTCCCGGTCCAGCTGTTTCAGCGCCCAACGCGGACCACATGGGGCCTGTCTGACCGGCGGGTCTGCGGACTCGGCGGAGACGTCGAACCGGATATACCGGTGGTCGGAGTACGTCTCCACCTCCTCCATGACACGCCAGTCGACGATACGCGGTGACAGAGCAGGGCTGGCGAACGAAATGTCCACCACCGACTCGCCCTGCATCCGCACGCACGTGGGGACAGAACCCCGGTTCAGGACGACTAGGCCTGTCTCAAGGGCCCAGTCTTCCACCATCCTACCCCGGACGTCGGTGAACCGGGAACCCCAAGCCAAGTTTTTGGCATTGAAGTCCCCGAGGACGAGTACGGGGAGGGAACGGAACCCGACGACGACGGTGACCAACTCCATCAAGGAGTTGTGGAACTCGGCGAGAGTTCGGTTCGGAGAGAAGTACACGCCCACCACAGCGAGCTCTCCGAACCGTGCTGCGACACAACCCCGGCCTCTTTGAGCAGCCTCAAGAGTCGGGGTACCGGCGGCGGCCGACGATATGATGGTCACCGAGCCGTCCAGGTCCGCCACCCAGTGATCCCTGGGCGGGACGAAGTACGGCTCGGAGACCACGGCGACATTGATCGACCACTGCGCCATGCTCTGGAGCAGGAGATCCTGAGCAGCGGCGCAGTGGTTGATGTTCGCCTGGAGGAGGCGGAATGGGGCCATTATTGGCAGTCCATCCCGACCTCCTCAGTGGCGGCAGCGGCGACTGCGGCGGCAGTGGCGGCGGCGGCGGAAACGACGGGGGCGGCGGAGGGCCTACTTTTGGCCTTGGCTTTGGCAGGAGGGGAGCAGCCCTTACTCCCGACCCGGTGATTGGCCGGCTTGCCAGCCGCCGCACATGCATTGCAGTGCAGCGGGGCGGTACACGAACCAGCCTTGTGACCGGGCCGACCGCAGCGGAAGCAACAGTCGCTGCGGTCCACCTCCGAGGTGCATTTAACGCTCACGTGTTCGCCCACGTGGCAGCGATAGCACCTCAGAGGCCGGGTCTCGAGCAGCTTGACCTGCGCCGAGACCCATCCCACCAAGAGCCTTTTGCCCTCCTTCAGCTTCTTGGCCGCTGTGACGGGGCAGCTCACCACCACTGTGCGCAGCCCCGAGTTGTCCGGACGGATGGTGCCCGCCTTGACCTGGTCAGCAGGGCACCCTCCCGTCCTGGCCACAGCGGCCACCACCTCACTCTGCGTTACAGAGTCGTCCAGGCCCATAATCCTGACATCCAGGCATTTGGTGGGCCTGGACACGCGGGCCTCGTCTGCCCCGAGGCACGCCCTAAGCCTCTCAGCCAGGGCGTCGGCCGACGGGCCACTGGCCGCGCCGGGGACCTCCAGTAGACGGGCTCCGGTAGCGGTCACCTTGACCAGCAAACCCGTCCGGGGCCCCGAACTCCGCAGGTGTTACCGCCCCCTTGAGCTTGGCGAGGACGTCGCCGTAGGTAACGCCCCTATTGACCGCCTCGGGCTGCAGTGTAATAACCACAGCCGCGGTCTTAGGGGCGAGGAGCAAGGCAGCAGCGCGTTTCTCCCTGCGCTGCTGCTGCCGTCGCTGCCGCTGCGCCTTCTTGCGGCGCTTCCGGCCCTCCCTGGCGACTCTCCTCGTCTCGCCGGCGATTTGCCACCCGCCGCCGTCCTCCACTCGTGGGGCGGGTTCCGCCGCCGCTGCTGCAACTCCAGCTTGCCGGGCTGGAGTTCTCCTCCTTTTTTTGCGACCCGCGGGCGCAGGCGCCGTCGGCGCAGCCGGGGTCTGCACCGGCGGGGGCGCCGAGGGCCTCGCGGGAGGAGGCGCTCGCGCTTTTGCCGGCGATTGGGGACCGCGGCCAGCCTGACCAGTGGAGGTCGAGGGCTTGGCCGCAGCGGCCGCATACGAGCGCGGAGACGCAGGTGGGGCGACCTGACTCGACGCTAGCGGGGGGCGAAGGAGTCGGCCCTCCAGCACGTCGAAACGACGCTGGAAAGCCGCCATCTCCCTGCGCAGCAGACCGACCACGTCGGCATCCGCTGAGGGCTGGGGCTGGGGATGATTTTCCCGGGCAGCGGCGAGCCCGGCCCTAGCCGATCGCAGCTCGGCCTCCAGAGCCGCGTTGGAGGCCGCCAAGCGCGCCAACTCCCGCCGCATCTCCCCCAGCTCCTTTTGTACCCTGTCAGCGGTGGGCAGCGCACACCGCTCCAAGGCCGCCGCCATGATGGCGGACTCCGCCGCGTTCAAGATGGCGACTCGGCCCTGCACCGTCTTCTTCGAGGCCACCTTGCGGAGCTCCTCCTGCACGGCCAGGCGGAGGCTCTCGGAGCTGCGCTCACTCTCGGAGAGCTCGTTCTCAGGCATCTCCACGCCGGACATCTCAGCGCAGAGGACTCAGCCGAACGGGCAGCGCTTGAGAGAGCCCTGCCCTCCGCGGCCAGCTGCTCGGCTGACTCCGCGCAGGCAGCTGGTGCCGGTTTCCGGCGACCGCTGCCCTTGCCGCCCCTACCCCGCGCTGCCGTGGGGACCTTGGGGGGAGGCGCCTCCTGAGCGCCGGAGGACGGGGACAAACTGTCCTCCTCCAGCCTGGGGCGCTTGAACGTCCCCGTCGCGCGGCGGCGTGAGCCTTTCGAGCTCACGCTCAGCCGCTCCGCCAATGTTGTGTCGGACTCTGAGTCCGACCCCCTCCGACTAGACTCCCGTGTGTGGGGCCTGCTGGACGAGTCCAGCGCCTCACCACGAGTCCCGGAGCCACCTGGGCTCCCTCTCCCGCTACCGCAGGCGAGCCAAGCTCACCCGCACTCTCCTCCTCCGAATGTGGTTTGTGTGATAAATTCTCCATACAGTTCCCACGAGTATGGGGGAAATATTCGGTCCACCCAGGCAGTGCCCCCTGTACCTGGGTAAGTGTTAATTTGTTTCCCAACTAGAGGTTCCACTGGTCCCCTAGCTGGGGGTGCGCTCGCGACTGACACTACTCCTCAGCCATGCATACTCTCGCCGCGCACCAGAACTTAGTATTGGAGGAATTTTTTATAGAGGTTATCTTCCTCGCGGTCCGGGCGACCAAGCCAAGACCCTCGTCCCGTTCAGAGTCACAAAACATGACCGTGACCTCCTTACGGATTACGATATCGACGGCTGCAATCGGGGACAGCTTGTGTCCCGATGCTGCTCGCTGGCAGGGTGAGTGCACAACGAGCACCGCCTTTGCCTCTCCGCCACGCTCTCTGCTATGTCCAGAGAGACGGGCGGAGAAACGCCCCTCGGAAGCGTGGGCTATGAGCCTCCGCACACAGCCCGCCGCCTCCAGAACCCTATCGGGTTCGCCCGCCCAGTCCAGAAGTCTGCTGCGGGCGACAGTCACTCCAACCCTATCACCCCCGCTAGGGAGACTGTCGCCCGCACCCAGGGTGCACCACGGGGAGGTCTTCTGGCACCGCACCCCACATGCTGACGCTAGATAATGTTCGTAGGATATTCAAATCATTTGTTTTCGTTATGCACATTTATTATTCTACCTTGTTATCGATGCGCACAATGTATTAATGATATTTACCTAATTGAAATTGCTAATAAGTCAAGTGCTCTTGTTTATTCGGTGAAAATATATTTTACTATACTTTAATAATTGCCACAGTTTTTATTAACAGCAGCTTACGTTAATAGTTCTGTCACTACAAATTCTTTGTAAAATACCAGAGATGGCTTATTAAAGCAAAGTTTAAAATTAAATAGCTTTTCAGTAGTCGGTCGTTAGTGTAGTAAATAGTTGCTTTACATTTGTAGACGAAAGGTACATGAAAATTTGTTTTGTGATATAATAATAGATTTTAGTTTAGATAGACAAACTAGGTAGTTTGTCTATATGAATCAAAGATAGGCACTAGTCTAAAACTTAAATAAGACCAGTATCTAAAACCGTCTTCCTAAAGAAATTTTATGCCAATGCTTTTAAATGCTTGCCAGATATACGTCAAAGCTGTTCTTTCAAAGTATGTGCACAGAAACACAAGCAATTTCATACATGTATAGTTAGACACGACTCGCAATTAACAGCAGGAAAACTTGGTCATGAGTATTTTATTTTTATTTTCCAGTTATTTGCGGAGATGAAAATCAAGCAAAACTAAGACTTTATTACGAGTAAGTTGTATTTTGTATTTGTATTTTATACCTGTATTGTACCTGTATTTTTTTATTTGAAATCAGGTTCCTCGCTTCCCGAAGGTATAACAGAGTTGAATGTAACAATTAGTCTGGACCAGCAGTATTTTGAGTTCCATATACAGCACGCAATGGTAATCATTGGTCATACAAGTCATGGATTGTGCATCTAATCCACCAAGGTGTAAAGGATTTAAGTTGGAACAGTTTATTACTTATTGGGTCTTATTTTTTTCTAGCTTTTTTGTTACCTACTACTGCCATTCAGTCGCGGAGAACCTAACGGGTAACCGGGGCTCCGGCTCGACGTGCAGGAGAAGGAACGGGGTGGTTTTTAGTCAGTAAGAGTCTGACACTCCCTTCCGTCTCACCCAGGCGGGTGCAGTCATTCGATGATTTTCCCCCCTTAAAAAAACCTACTGCCATTCTTTGCTTTTATTAATACGTTCTTTCTAGAAATGGATGACTTAATAATTTATTTCTTTGTCTCCAACCAGTTACATTTTATATTCTAAATCCTTCCTTTTTATGTTGCAGTTCCTTCGACAATTTCACAGAAGTCCCGTTCGATGAAGCTCACAATTTGTTTTCTTTGTCTTGGTACAACGAGAGCAAACCAACAACAATATTCTGCCATGGATTCACAGGAAAGTATTATGAATTAAGTAACAGAAAAAGCTACAGTATTTGTTATATTTATTTTTAATGTAGTTTATTATCACTGCTGTTTTAAATATCATGTTTCTATTGTAAACAGTTTTATAAAGGAGTTTCGTACTCATTCATTACGCAACAAATTTATTATAAGACAAAATTATTATCATATTACTTTACCAAAATAAAATAGACGTTCGTGATAAAAAGGAAAATAGCACTATAGGTTAGACTTCACAGGCATTATTCATAATACCTATTACGATAATAAGCTTAAGGTCAGAGCTCAAAGAGAGGAAATAATAAAAAATAATTTACTTCAGGTCATCCCTATGGGCCTGCGGTGACAGCTATAATAAAAGCTTATTTGGAGCAAGGACAAAGTAATGTAGCTCTTTTGAACTGGGATCGGCTGGCAGCCGCTGTGAATGGCCAGATACCAGCCACTTACCTCAATCGAGCTGTACCTAACGCTATAAAGGTAAGTTACTGTGATGACGACATTCAGCACATTTTTGAATATCCTAGAAAATGGTTAGATACTTTTAACATACTTTCTACGCGTTATACAATTTCCGTGTAAGGATTTTTGCTTAAGCACCAAACACAATAAGTGTACGTCGAGGTTTTAACTTTTTTGTTTACTTTTCGGTTACCGTTATCCGACATTTCTCTTATGAATTGTTACTTTTAGTTCAAAATCTGGGATAATGTGATAAAAAATTTCTTGCTCGCACAAATGACGTCATGTACCTGCAAAGGTAAACGCCAAGCAAAAATAGGCTTACCATTTATTTCCAAATTGTCTATCCTAAGCTTACTTCTTGATAACAAAATAACCTACTATTTTCGTTCGTATTCTATTCCAGTTTAAGTATCAATTCCTAATGCCAATATTCATCCACTCTCACTAGGTTTCCACTCTAAATTGTATAAGAATATCCAAGTGCTATCGACAGTTTCAACGCTTCCTTTGTTTCTGTTCGAAGCGAGATCGTATTGGATGTCATTTTAGAAATATATATTTAATATCTGGAGTTCTATACGTTCAAACACGTTACTTACTTTTGCTCATATTAAGTAGGTACTTGCCATCTTAATATTGAATGTCTTGACGATCGAGTTTGCCGACAAACCTCTGAGTTCAGTAACATATTAATGCGAATTTTATTTCTGAGCTGTGACTCTAAAATGCTACTCGATTTAGTCATTCCATCTCCTGTTTAATAATTCCGTCTAATGACGAATTTGGCAAAAATTAGAACTAAGTAATCATTTTCGGAACACTTCTGTCTAAAAAATGCAATGAGATAAAGGAGTGTAACATTAATTGTGGATTAAATTAAATGATGTTTTTAACTTCTGTCGCCATGAATATAAATTATAGTTAATGAGTGAAACCCTGTTTTGTACAGGTCAGTGCTGACTTTGCTAATATTTTACTGAACCTGTCATCTGCCGGCCTGGATTTGAACAAGATGCACTTAGTGGGGCATTCACTCGGTGCGCAGATTGTTGGCATCACCGGCAACAAAGTGGCGAGGAAAGGAGTACAATTGCCTTGGTAAATATTTGCATACTTCGTCTGTTTAAATCTTTTAAGCGAGGCTTTAAGCCCAGAGTAAATGTTTAAACGAAAGATCTAGTATAGGTCAATATTTGATCTTCTAAGGTCAGTGTTGTTTCAGAAAGAACGTTACTTTATAGCCTGATCAATTTTAGATTCTCGAGTTGGTAAATAATATAAAATGTAAGATAAGGAAATTCGGCTTAGTTTTCTTATATTTGACTGGCATTATTTTTATATTATCATCTTCAGGATCACAGGTTTGGATCCCGCTGGCGTTGTTTTTGACACCAAACCGCCTCATGAGAGGTTGAACCCAAAGTCAGCTGTTTACGTGGATGTGATCCACTCGGACCCCAACCGATACGGCAGTCGCAGGGAACTCGGGACTGTGGACTTTTGGCCCAATTACAGAAACATTGGTCCTGTAGTCCAACCTGGTTGTGATAACAGATCACATCCCAGATTCTCGCCTGAGGGTTTGTATTTCATTGTTATGTAAATAATAAATTGCCTCGTTGGCCGAGTGATCGCAATTGCGACTGCCGGGCAAGGGGTCTCGGGTTCGATTCCCGGGTCGGGCAAAGTATTACTGGGTTTTTTAAATTTCTCAGTAGTAGCACGGAGTCTGGAACTGTGCCCGCTATATGGCAATAGGCTCACCCCCTATTACATGGGACTCATAACATAAATAGTGAAAAGTGGGTGTTACATTGTACAGTGGTATAATGTGCACCTCTGCCTACCCCTTCGAGGATAAAAGGCGTGATGTTATGTTATGTTATGTTATGTAAATAATAAATCTTTATGGAACCTGTACTATTACAGGGAAATTTGTTAGGTGGAAAACCTCATACTATTTTTCCTAACTGGGAAACGAAACCATCGTCTGTTTCAATGGTCCACACAAACTTTCAATACTTACATGAAATATTATTTTTTGCAATGTCATTTACCTATAGCACGGAAAAATCGAGACTGTATTGTGATAAAAGCCGTAAAAAACACGTTTAGTTTACAGGTAAATCGTATCATACCCTAATGCAAGTGTTGGTATCAATTTCAGATCTATGCAATCACCACAGATGTTGGCAGTACCTCATAGACTCCATGAAGTACTCAGGCACTCTGCTAGGCAGCCATGCGCGTAACTTTAGGACTTGGAAGAACTTCACGAAACCCCAACGACTCGCTAATGTATTGGAAATCGGGAAATATTACGAACAAGTGTAAGTTTTACTATTTTATTTCTTGCTTTCTGCAGTGTACCTACCTACTTTCGTTTTGTTATGAAACGTTTCTTTGTCTATGTCTGCAGTCTGAGGAAAATATATATTTTAATAGGCCGTTTGAGTTATTGAATATACTAAATTGTTTTAAGAAGACGTGATGAATTTAGTAGACTTTTGAATATTTGTTGACGTTCAAAAGTGCCATTCTGGCCTAATTGAAATAAATGATTTTGACTTTGACTTTGACTTTGAATATCTGCTAAAAGTGGAGTGTGGATGGTGATAAAAAGACCGGAAACATTAGAGTACCTACAGTTGAAGAGTAATCAACTATTACCTTATTTTAGTAACATACAATATAGAATCGTATACAAATTCATTTCACACTTCACCAGAACATAAAGCAACATATCGAACATATCGGAAAATGGAACACTTATAATTCAAAATTTAAATTAATTAAGAATATATTTATTACTGACTGCTAAGTTAATTGAAAAAGGCAAACGTAGCGAGTTAAGTAATAACAATTAATAATAATGTGCAATGCCTCGTTTGAACCGTTCGGTTGCGGGACTGGCGGGCTATATTTTACGCGAGCCACTAACCACGGCTACTGGCGCAGCGCCGCATCGCGCGTTAAGTATTCACTATTCAGCTATATAAGTGTCACTTGACCGAGTACCTACTACATAACTAGACGTACCGTGTTCTTGCCTGCATACCAAATGTTTCTCACCTGAATTTATTGTGTGTACATTAATCTGTTAAAAGTTGGACCTTAGAACAATGTACTGTTGTGATTCTTAAATCTTAGATGTTCTGGTGGTATATTACCCCGTGGTAGCCGGAACATAGATCTACGCGAGCCACAATGTATTTTCTATTGTGTCTTATATGTACATATGCCGGCCGTCAAGAGGTTAATCAAAGCTTTTATAAATTATTTTATAATATCTTCTTTCACCCATTGATATAGTATACTATTTCTATTGTATTACGTTGCTCACATTACTTTATTTCATTCTCAATTTCAATCTCTAACCTTACATTACATCTAACTATCATATGAAACGTAGGTTTAAAATTCCTGTTCAGTACATTAAGAATATTTTATCGATTTCAGAACACCTGGAAACTATTATTTCTACACGGCTGCGTCGTCGCCATACGGACTCGCTGAAAATGGCTTGTAGATTTACATACATACATTTAAAATTAATTTTATGGCTGTGATCACTCTTCTACGGATTTACCAAATTGTATATGTATAAAGTGTTAGGGAATACGTGCCATCTGTGGGATCTAGAAGTAGACAAGGCATGTTTATTCAATTAGTATGATACACTAAAAATGTATTTATGAATCGTAGGAATATTTGAACAAGAACTTTGAATAAAAAGTCTTTGAAAGCATTGTAATATGCAAATCCAAAACTTCGGGTTCGATAATTATCGTTAGTGAAGATAATGATTCATCGAATATCACGCAAATTAATCATCCAAGATGGAAGATTTTTTGCACAAATCATTAAAGCACTTAAAAGGCAAATGGATTCTCTGATGCGAATGCCAAATGGATTCTGAACATTTTTAAAGGTAGATGGTGTCTACCTGACCCATTGTTTCGGAGAATGCTGCAATTAACGCAAAGCCTATATTAAGCACCCACCTACTTTACATAGATTGCCGTTCTTCAGTTTCACTTATAAAGTAAAAAATATCAAATGTCGTTATATGCATAAGTAAATGTTAATAACTTCCTTGTTCTAAAAACCTTTTACATTAAACATTCACCTTATGATTACTTAAGTAGATACTTAAGAGAATAAAATGTGAAAAGAAAATAAATGTTTTAATTAAATATACTTTTTTATTTTGTGTCCTTTGAGGGTGTTTAGCGGGGCCCTTGATTACCACTGACTAGCTGCATACATTTCTGCCATTATACATTCACTAAAGCAATCGTTAATTTGAATGCTGTTGCTATGTGATTCTTGAACGAGCATTTGTGTATTTAATATGGTCCGCTAATTTTCTATAAAAGATAGAATGAGATATCACATCACGTGTGAACTCTCGAGGTATAGTTCCGTCAAAGCTTCACGTAGAAAGGACGTTATTTGGAACAGGGCAGTCCATCAGAGGAACACGTACAGAGCAATTCCCCTGAGCAGTACAGACCACAGGCCAGGCATATTCCGTCACACTGTTCAAATACACCTCTGAAAACGGTTTTTAAATGCGCATCCCAAGGCTGTGTGTCGCCTGCCAGCTAGCATACGGATCTGACGTGTCTTAGAAATGAGCGGACTTCATAGGCACTCGCAACATTTGAATATGATTGTACTAATTTACCTACTTGTAATAATTTCAGGATATTAAATTAACAAAATTTATAGAGCATCAGTGAATTTCCTCGAAAGCGATATTGGAAGAATCCATAAAAATTGATGGAAGATTTCAAAGGAAATTTTAAATTGCTTCCCTAGTTCGTACCCGGTAAAATACGACATTTACATTGCTGAAAATTAAGTATCTAAAGAAAAAGTAAAAAGAAAAACCTATATCAGCTGCATTTACCCCGGGAACGTCGTAAAAGTCAATTGACAGGAAGGGATAACGTTAGTAGCAGTAAGACAATAGACTGATAAGGTATTACTGGGACCATTATGTATGACCAAGTAAGGCTAATAACCAGATAATCTTCTAAAAACGTTTCTAACTAAAATAGTACCTACTAGGACTAATTTCTTAAGTAAACCCTAATGATATAATAAGCTATAGATATAATAATAATATAAGCTATGATAACAGTGATCCTTTTAAGTAATAATAACGAATTTATTGCCTGACGTTATTCTCTACGAAAGCAGAAAGCTAATATAAATCCAAGGTTTATTAGCTTATAAAAATTGGCAGAATAAAGTAAAATTGAATGGTGAGATAATTAACAATTTGTAGCGTGTACTCACACTCACACAATGGCTATTAAATAATGTTTAAAAGAAGATATTACATTTAGATCGTGTGTAAACTGGAAGTTATAGAGAAAATAAATTTCAGTCGCCTTATAACATTACTTGTTGTAAGTAACAAATTAATGATGTAGTGAAAAGTTTCGACGTCGTAACTGTATACTAATTTAAAAGATAGCTATTTATGTCCAAAGCTATTTCTTTGAAAGTTATTAGAGCGACTGAACAAGACATGTCCCAGTAGCCAAGATCTCGACTCGATATTAAATAGCTCAAGTCGTTTGTGCGACACGAACGAGGTTAGATACCCTATACAAACACGGTCAACTATTCACTGATCTTCCCAAAACAACTATGATCACCATCCTCCCTTTCGCCCTAGATGACTCAGCAAAATTCTTTACAAGGATTATATTGACTCAGCAATTTAAAATGATAAACATTTCCTTATTTGTTATGTTGTTCCGGGTTTAAGGATAAATACTTACGTAGACAAATATATAGCGCAGCGCCCGACACGACTAATTGACCTAATTTGAATAAGCTTCCAGTAAACACATTTTCTCGAATTTAGTTTCACTTATTTTATTAAAGGTAAAAGAGATTAAGAAAGGGTGATAAGAGCGTTCATAATTTAATCTAAAAGTCAGTTAAATGTTTTCAAAAGATAGTAGAATTTGTGAGATCGTTGCAGTTTATTTGAAATCATATTTTACTCGGCTCTAAAAACCATTATGCAGTATAGTAATGGACTTAAAATTGCCATTTGGAAACAAATATTTTAACAAGTAGTAGCTATTCATTGGGTAATTAAATGGTACATTATTTTGATTTACAGCCTATCAGCAAGGTCATGTACAATGTCGATGGGCTAAACCGAGCACGGCAATTTTCATTGCATTTTAACGCAGCCGGGACGCAACCAAAGTCGTTTGGTACATCTGTTTGACAATTTACGCTTTTAATAATAGCCGACACTGCCTTTGAATCGGTCGCGCACGAATTAACAACCGGCAAAATTAAAGCCTTCAAACTTTTTGCAGAGTCAGCGGACCGATAGAGCGCATTTCACTCTGCCTTTATTTAGCCGCGGGGGGATTTTCTCAAAATTAGAAACGTTCTAAATCAGCTTCGTTACATTGTAACTCGTGGTAATAGAGTTGTTCCAGAAAATATTGTTGCTTTTGTATCAAGTCGCTGATCAATCTGTTCGCGCATAAAATTTCCGTTCATAATTAAGAAACAGGAAATATATACAGTGTAGCCATTCGTTTCATTCACAAACACAAATGGTCGATAATATTCAAATTGTTGTTTTATAAGATAATATAGTATGATGAGAAAATTACTCAGTCGATTAAAAAAATAGTGTCCATTTCAAGCAACATAAAGAATTCAAGAGACAAACTTCATCATTTTACCTTGTCCGTTGATATTCATCAGGTAAATCCACTATGTATAATTTACGATAAGTGGTTGATATCATTATGACGATATTAATGGTATACCTATTACGAATTCGATGAATGCCCCTTCCGTGGACATACGGAACTATTGTCTAGCTGGTAGCAACTTTGTATTATTTATGTATATTGTACACTTGAGGCCATATTGATAGGAACGTGTGAGACAGCCTGAATTTATGGTACAGCTCTGATTTAGTACCCATTGTATATTGTGATAGTATTACTCTGAAACATAATCGTTATTAGACACTAATATGACTTCCAAGGACAAAGATGTTATAATTAGTAATTGTTTTGATCGACACTCTGGTTAATCAATGTGATATTTCATATTAACTTGTGAACATAACTCGAGCATTATAAGCTCTGTCTATCGTAAAGTTAATACTTAAGTGTTTAAATGCGACTAAATTATACGAGTCGTTAAATAGTGGAAACGGACAAAGAAAGAAATGACTAACAATTAAAAACATATCTAGCAACGTGTACAAACCGCTTCAGCTCTTAATCATTGAAAAAATTGATAAGAAAATTTCAAAACATACAAATATAACACAACATGGTAATAAGAAGGTGTGTTTTCGCATAAACAATGTGACTTAAGAAAACTACTTGGGTGTATATTATAATAAGTTTTTCCATTATTTACGGTAAGCTCATTCTGGCCTGCAGTGTAAGTAATGCGAGTGCGCCAAGCGAGTTCGCTCCCTGTAATTATAGACTAAGACCTACAAAATTATCCACTAGGACTAGTATTTTCATAATTTATGCAAACTGAAGTATAGGGTTGGAACAGGCCAAGTACCTGTGTTCAGTCAATTACTTGAATATCAAACCTGAAGTCAATTATTTCAGTACCTACCTACTTACTACATTTTAAATAGAACATATACCTATGCTTATAGAGAGACTTTAGTTGTTATTTACTTAATAATGTAACATGATAATCTTTGTAAAATAAATATCATTCCAATTGAAACTACTATGTATTAACCTAAAAATGAAACTTGTTTGTAGTAGTAAAATAAATATAATTTAAGAGCTATATTTGTTAAACAAGCGTTTGGAATATTTAACTACATCCAATCTTCTCTAGTTACTGTTTGAACATGAACATTGGACAAAATTCTAGAATATTATTACTGAGAATTACTTAATGAATTTTATGAACATTTAACCTGTCGATCTCAGCTTATGTTCGACATTTTGCTCTTGTAATCAATCAACGTGTTTGTAAAAAATGTATTTAATATTTAGTAGGACGGATGAAGATCAAGTTGTCGCTCTCGAAATCTCAAATATAGTTTCAATTCTAATGTCTATAGATTACTACGCCTAAATTAGATAAGTACTTATTCTTACAATTCACTCATTTCTGCGTTATACATTTTGTAATAAATAGTTAAGTTTATCCAATAAACTCGTCGATGGGTAGCTAAATGAAATAAAACGTGTCGTCACGGTTCTGGCTTCGTAGCAATTAGTCTGCGTGTCGCACGATATGTATTTTACAGTAATTGGAAATATCAAAATTCGATTGGAATTCATATTGGCAAATAAAAAAATGCGGTCAGGTTTATATGTTAGCATTATTATATTTGCGTTTGTAGTATACAGAGCTGTGTATTGAAAGATTTTTGATTTATTTTCATACAGTTGAATTTTGTATTAATTTTTGTGTGATAATTAGCATCATCTCTTACCACCAGGCGAGATAGAGGTTAAACGTCGGCCATCAAATATATATATATATATATATAATCATCAGATCTTCACGACAATAGATTCTTAGCCAAGATTTCTTGAGTACGATGTAAGGAATTGAGCAAACATTTTTTTAATTCTATTTAATTAATTATTCATATATCACATTTACTTTAAATTACGATTCATATGCGTAAAAAGTCCACGAGAGAAATAAATAATTTGGTGATTTCTCAGAAATGTATTTTCACCAAAAATAAATTCATTTGAATTAGTAAATCTTTTACTTTGTACTATTGAATTCCAAGAAACATTCTGATTACGTAGTTTACCTATATTGTTAAAGATACATTGCCTCATGATATAAAATGCCGCCGTGGTTAGTTTCATGTGACCCCTAGACATATTTCGATGTTTTTCTCCTAATTTAAAAATAAAATACACAGTTGGATTAAACATCTTAGACATCTTTTGCCAGTCTGCCCTTAGGTTATACAAAAAAAAAAAATACCATGGTAGAAGCTAGTATAAGGTAAATTCATTTTACTTATTACGAAAATTGTAGTAGGTAGATGCCAAAATGATCTTATACATTTGGGCATATTGACATGAAACACAGACTAGCAGACCTCATTAGAATAGCTTTTCTGTGCTGAAGATATAAAACAATACATCAATTACTCACAATTTATTCAATAAACTGTCAAACATCTGTATTTGGGAATAGTCCCTTACATTCTCCATATATTACTCAATCACTTGTTTTCTGACTTTTGACATTTCACCAGGTAATATGGATAGGAATGAGACTTGTCTTAAGCCAGGTCAATGACTCATAAATAAATTAGGGCCAAACTTAGTTGCGGCAAGAAAAACGTAGGTAAGTGGCTAAGAATAACGAACTATGAAAGTGGTATATTTTATTAGATGACATTAGACTTACAGCTATGTTCAGCTTAGGAGTAATCTCTTTAACTTCCCCACACACACTACGTTTAGTTCGGTAACAACTACGTACCTACGTACAAACTTTCGGAAAATAATTCATCACGTGTATTAAAATAGTTGATTAATTTAATTTTTTTGTGAAAATAAGTGCCTGGGTGTCAATTTCAGATTGAACCTAATACCTTTATTTTTTTTTCATTATATGTATGTACGTTATGCGTATCTATTTTATGAAGACATTTTTCATATTCAGTCTTGTATCTGTAGAAAATACATATATATAATGTTCATAAAAATACATACATAGGTTCTGTAATTGGTTACCTACCTATTTCTTTAAGTCAATTTTAAAATACGTTTTTAATTGCTTAGTCTAACACATGAAAACATGTGAAATAAAAAAAATAGAAGACTCCTTTACTGCTCATATTAATAAATAACAGACTGATGTAACTTCTGTAAGTAGGCGAGGCTTTTATTAAAACATGAGCAAAGTCCAAGGTTCATTATATTGAAATCTACGTCGAAAGTTTATGAAGTTTTGTAACATTAATTAAATTAAATTAATTGTACAAAGGTATACCTGAGTGTAAACAAAATCCATGATTATGACTCCTGTTTTTTATTACTCCTAAATATATATATATATATATACTGTACTGTACTGTACTGCAAGTGCAACTACCAAGAAAGTTTTCTTGTTCATTTAATTTTTATGGGATAAGCCGGTAAACGAACTGACGAGGATCACCTGATGGAAAGCAATCGGTGCCGCCCATGGAGGTAGACGTGGTCGACACCAGAGGTGGTACAAGTGCGTTACCGGCCTTTTGGAAAATTAGGAGTTTGAGGATTATTGGGGATTCGGGGATTGGGAAGATTGGGGAGGGGGGTACTTGGGCCTCCGGTGACTTCACTCACACAACGAAGCCCAACGCAAGCGTTGTGTCACGTCGGTTTTCTGTGAGGCCGCGGTATCATTCCGGTCGATCCGGCCTATTCGTGCCAAAACATGGGTCTCCGAAACTTAAAATATTCGAGTATAGGATTATTGGGCGACTTATTAGTTATGTTTTAAATAACAATTGAGGACTTTCTCACTGGTTTAACTGAATGTTACTTACATGTAACACCTCAATACAAAACTAACATAACGCCTTTTATCCCCTACGCGGTAGACAGAGGTGTATATACAATGTAATACCTTCATTTGCAATTACCTATAACTTTAGTTTACCTAAATGAAGGAACATATAGGTAATACCCCCGCGGAATATACTTTGACAAGCTTTAAGACTGTCTGTAGCCTGTAACCACTGTTTGTAGCCTGTTAGCCTTAGTTCCTAGAGTTGTATTACCACAGGTGTAACTGGAACTTAGTTGGAAGTTCTCCTTACACACTATTGTCTCAATTTACTGAATCTCTCAAGCTTACACATTCGTTTGTGTGTTAATTAAGAGTTGTTGTGTTGCTTGACCTTTAGACCTGGTAGCTTTAGATATACTTAGATCCTTTTTTTATTCTGTACCAATAATATTTTTCTTTGTCTTATGTACCAATGTCTGTTGCAACACAAAATTGAATAACTATTATTAATTTGAATAATTACCACTATCTCTCATAACATTTTTGCAGCTTACCACCTACCACATACATTCTGCACTACCCAAATGATGACTGGCAGAGAATGCTGTTAGCATTAAGTCTTCCTTATGCAATTGTATAAAACTTAAATAAATAAAATAAATAACTTGCTAAATTTTTTAACATCCTAAACAATTTTAATGTTTATCTAGATTTCAATTTCTTTCCCTTCCTATTTTCAACTTCATTTCAGAAAGAACGACGACGTGCCTTATAATATTTAAAATTGAAAAATCCGCAAAAAACCATCCTTTCCTAAAGCTAAGTGAGTTTCAAATAATTACTGAGTTCGCTTAGTACTTCTTGATGGAAAAGGGAAAATAGATTGACAGGTAGATGAATAAGGGCTGCGAGGCTTTACTTTTAGTTTAGGTATAAAACTAATGCACCGTCCACCGAGTTATTGACCACAGTTAGTCATTCTAATGCGGACATAAATTGCGGGTTCCGTCGCTCTTTTGAACTACCGCTCGTATTGCATTTCATTATTAAAAAAGTAAACTTATGAAAGGTTTTAGGGTTGTCAGTAAGAGTCACGTTTCTACGACGAGGAGGCGTAGACGTTATTATTCTTGTGCTCGCAGTATCGTGGCAAATTAGTACCCCAATACAAATTTGTTCGACTATTATGTGATAACATTTAAATGATAATTTTTGAAGCGATATCCCCGTCTGGTACATCTCGGATTAAATAGAATGGGTTTAAACTTAACTTAAAACTTTTACTCTCATAACTTTAATATCTTTATTCAGAATTCGAAGTACACCACTAAGTATTTCAGGGACAGACGTCTAATTAAGCCTCAACAACGTGTAAACTTGTCGTTGAGTAATTTAAAAAAATATTTAGTTTGAAGTAAAAACATGTATTTGTTTCTGGACTGTCCCCCTGCGACTACGTGGACATTGATGAGGTGGTACATGACTTCTTCTCAACCCTAAGTTTGGCAGGCAGGTCAGCAACCGTGCGGGACGGTCTGGCCCGTCGAACCTCGTCAAATATTAAAAAGAGGACTGAATCGATTTTCGACTTTCTCATGTCCATTAATATGAGTATTGCCGCATTATTTATGTACCATATGCAAATAAAAAGTACATTATTCATTAGCTCAGTTCAGCTGCATTCTCAGACATGGATTAGAAACATGTTTTTTTGAATAAAATACATATCAACATTGTTTGATTGAATCGACAACAATTCAAACAATAGCAGAAAGAAAGATAGAAAGTGAAACTTAAGGAACAGATTTCTGTAATGTGGTGAAACTGGAATGAAAATACTAGAGTTTTATTTCCTTGCTGTTGGGCTAGTCTGATTGTGGTTAGGTATACAGAATTTCCACGTAGAAACTCAATACTTAGCAACTTAGGAGATGATATTGATCGTTATCCACTTTGTACAGTTTTATTGCCTTCACGATTTCCAGTGAAACTTACAAGTTTTAGTAAAAGAATATTAAACGTGAATCCAGAAAGTAGTAAGTATTTTTGTAAGGATTCTGTGTTTTATTTCTTTTGGCTCAGCTTCTGAAATAATCAATTTGCGTAGCTGATCAGTTGTAGGTATAGCGAATGTTTCATTAAACAGACACGACAGTAATATTGAGCTGAGTACATTGGTCAGCCAGGATTCTCAAGTCATCATCATTAACAGCCTATAAATGCCCACTGCTGAGCAAAGCCTCTTCTCACACGGTGAAGGTTAGAGCATTAATCACCACGCTTGCTCAATGCGGGTTGGCGATTTCAAACTTATAATTAGAAATTATAAATCCAGGTTTCCTCACGATGTTTTTCCTTCACCGATTGTCAGTGGTGTCTAAATAATCTTAGAAAGTACATATAACTCGGAAAAAGTCATATTGGTACTTGCCGTTGGTAGGTTTCGAACCCGCACCCTCATGCATGAGAAGTGGGCGTTTTAAACCTCCGAGCCACCACGACACGATTCTCAAGTGATGCAAAGTATTTCTACCTATATTTTTGCAATAATAACTTACATATCTACTACCTGTGCGTTATATCAGTTATTGTTAGGGAGTTCACGAGACGGTTCCAAAATTACTACAGGATTTTTTAAGACAGGAATATTATAAAGTAACCTGTGGGTTACTTTATAATATTCATATATATATATATGGGTGTGTGTATTTGTCACTCTTTCACGTCACAACGGTTAAAGAGATCGCCATTAAATTTAGAACAGATGTAGATTATGGTCTGGATTAACACACAGGCCATTTTTAATCCACGGCAGGCAGGCGAAGCCGCTGGCAGAAGCTAGCAGAGGCATGACTGCACTATGTACTACTGCACGGAGTCTGATTACCGAGTTCAGAATTTAGTGTAACTCATAATTATCTGCATTAATGGTGCTATCTCTGATTAATGAGCGATACGACTACAAATGTACAATATACACCACTCTAAAAGCCAATCAAAATGTCATTGACTGCGTAATGAGCATTACTGACTGAGTTCGTCGTTATATGGAAATGGGACGAATTGCCAGATGCCATTGCAGATGCCATTGCGTAATAGTGATTTCAAGCTTAGATTTAATAGGTACCAATTTGAGAGTCCTTGCCTATCCACACTATACATACAATCTTGTCCTTGCTTGCTTGCTTTCGACTACACTAACTAGGTTATTTTTTATATTTTTATTTATTTAAACATTATTTTCAGACAACTATGGCCCACAGATACCGATATACATACCTTACAGACTAACATAGATACTTCTATATAGGTACAATTGATGTTGGTAAATAAACATAAGCCTATGTTAGTAGCACCTTACTATGCAATGGATTAATGTATAAAAATCTTCTTTATGCTTGTAAATATCTAAAACTATAAAGAAAATAAATAGGTACTAGGTAATGTCCCTACGTATACAAATCTCAGTACTCCGGAAGCTTTTACTCTGCAGGATATTAAAAGTCGATTTCGATTTGTTCACGATAACGGTACAAATAAAATGTTTAAAACATATTGCCTACTTCGCAACTCCTGGATATTGGACTTATAACAATTCATTTTCTGTGTAGATACGTAGGTATTACAATTGGCATGCTACCAAAATGGAGGGCTTTCCGAATTGTATTGCCAAGAAAAAATGCTGGTTTCATCTAGCTCCATCTAGGTCGTATAAGTTACTTTTCGCTCGCGTCAACACTAATTATTTAAATTTGTTTGTGCGGCACAATGAGTGTAATAAATTAATTATTATAATTTTACAAAGTAAGTTATAATTATTTTTATGCAAGTCAAAGCTTTGGTCAGCTTACTAACTAATCACTACTGACAGAGTTTTCTTAGTAAACTATTCGAGAATATTGTAGGTGCATATAAGTATGCAGTGTTTAAACTACTTTTACAAGTACAATTATAGGGTAAGTAGAAGTGTTATCCCTGTACAATGCAAATGCTATTCATATTTTGCTTCAATAAATAATATTTATGTAATGTAATCCACACTCGTGCTATCAGTGAAAGAGTACTAGAGAGTAAGAAACCAATAATAATATAGCTACTGCTCGACTCCGGAATTGTACCAAGGACTTTGAATTTGTACTTCATTGCTCCAGTAACAGTAACATTAAACTAATAGACTAAACATCAACTTTTATGTTTAAAAAAATATGTTTCGATATGAATAGAGATAATTCAAGCATTGAATTTTAAGATTTATAATACATCCATAGTTTAAACATGATACATCAATGACGTCAGATCATTAAGTGTTTCAAAGAAATCCAAGTTATTGCCGCCTTTAGAACAATAGGTACAAAAAAATAAATAATTAAAGGAACATTTCGCGTTCTCTTTTAAAATTCCCGCCTTTAGTTAATACATAATTGTGGAAGAGCCATGCTTCGGCACGAATGGGCCGGCTCGACCGGAGTGATACCACAGACTCATAAAAGGCCGTCGTGAAACAACGCTTGCATTGTGTTTCGTCGTGTGAGTGAGGTTATCGGTGGCCTAATTACCCGCCCCCCCTCATCCCCAACTATCCTTAAATTCCTAATCCCAAAAATGTAAAATATTCATCATCATCATGATCATCAAAACCCGAAAGAGGTCCACTGCTGGACAAAATAAAATAAACCTGTAAAAATAATAATAAAAAAATAGATGTTGTAAAAAACAAACCTTTAAAATTATTGACTCGTACCTACAACAAAATGAACAGCAACCAATGGCCCAGCTGCTATGTGAACTTGGTAAGTAAATACATAAGTTGATCCTATATTTTCTTAATATAAACGTAAGTAGAAGTTAGAGGTTCCCTATATAGACCCCTGTCGTACTAACTACCTACTCACAGAGCTTTGCTTGGGAACTTTTTAATACAAGCTAAGGCTTAAAATAGGACATACAAAGTTACATAAAATAACCTGTAACAATTATTACGTCCCAATTTGTCCAATTACAGTATTTATGTCCCCCTAAAAATATAATATTCCATTCCATTTTATTTTCGATCGACAGCTACGATAAATACGTTCACAACCCGATTCACCCTTCCTTACGAAAACATGTACTTATAGCATTACAAATATGGAAAGCATGTCAGCAAATGTTTTTAACGCTGTAATAAGGAACTTGTAAAGTAACTCAACAGGCAGGCGTGCCGCATGCGCCCTTGCAGCAGGATCACTTTATACTTGAAAGTTTTCAGTCGGCGCGCCACCACGGAGTCGCGCGGTGGTCGCGTGTCAGCCTCCCTTCTCCCACTTTCCCTCGAGTGCGGAAACATCCGGGAAACATTTGACAAGTGTTGAGAGACTATGAACTATTCAATACACTTCGTGTTCCTCATAGTGTGCTCAAGTTGGTATCGATTGTTTATTTATTACTATGTAAATTTAGTTTACGTTGTTTCTATAAGTTACTATTGCGTGTTTGAAAGTTTCTGGTGTGTAATTTTCCCGTCATCCTGCCTGATTGTAGGCGATTGTGCTGTTTTGAGTAACAATGACGCCCTTTGTTTCGACTGCTTTCATGACGTGTACGTGCCGGCGGCGAAATTATTAAAATTCGTTTGTTGAAGGCCGCGCAATCATTTCAGAATAAATCATGAAATCAGAGGAAGGAAGAAGACAACTCGAAAACAAGTCCTAATCATTCCTTCGAGTTATTCTGAAATTTTCTTTAATTATTGATAAAGTATGATACAGTTTTCTCATCTACTTTTATTGATGACATGGGTATAACAAAATACGAAATGATATGAAAATTAAAAACATTCAAACGTTTTTGTATAGGAAAATAGCTGTACAATCTTATCATCATGATCGGTGATTATCTAAATGAACTCGGTATAAGTACATTAATCATATCCTATCCTTTACAAATATTACTTGGATGATACTAACCACCAGTATTAACAAACAAAGAGAATATGCACAAAAAATAAAAGCACTCAAAATAACTTTATTGGACTATTTATTTCTAGCGTTAATGGACAGCCAGACTACTATATACATTCTAAATTCGTATTCCATTTAACTGAAAACGAACTTCCAAAACTACACACGTCCGTTATAATAAAATTAAAATCTTGAGGAAGAGTTACAAACTTTTAAACTACGTCTAAAACTCATTCCTGACACTAACTCGTAGAATAAACAATTAATGGTTCAACTATTAAATGCGAAATCATGCAAAACAGGTTTATTTGCATGAAAGTTCAACTTTTGGACGTAATTAACTTGCTCGTAATGTATTTAGGTACTTGGAGTTAGTTAGCGGCGGTTCGAAACAGGTGTCAACTTATAAAGCTTTGTGCTGTTCGTGATACTTAACTTTATACATTGACAAACTGCTGGTAACTCAGTTAACTTGTCTCACTTTGATCAAATTGAGTGTCGTTATTGATACATGTTACGTTGGATACTGTTTTAACACATTTTCGTTCACAATTTGTTTCCCTTTAAAATTCGATAAAGTCGGTTACGAAATTCAAGTGAAAGAAATATATTATTACAAAAGTCGGTACATACTTACATTTTTAGGTCATGAATTACTTTGTTTCTCATGAATAAATAAGACTAAATATATTATTTGGATCATAGAACGATCTAGATGAAGGTCTATTGTTTTTTTATAGAGGTAGTTATATAAACTAAAAAAATAACTGATAAAAAGTAAGATCTCATCTATTTTTACTTATGTAACGTTGTTTATGTGACCCAAGAGACATTTGAGCTGGCATTTTTACTGGTTTCTCTCCATTATGTCTACTAAAAAGTTTAACGGTACCCATCCGTCGAATATTTGATATATAAAAATGATTGAATTAGCGATTTTAACGAAACAATTAAAAAGATAGAAACTAACATTATGTTCTGCGTAGGTACCTACGACGCCATATCAAATACTTTTTTGATATAACTACAAATTTATTTGCGATTCCTAGTAACTATATAACTACATAGTAAAGATATGACGTCAAAAAATATCCCGAAGAAAGAATTCCACGAAAAAAACAAACATCGCTCTTTCATCTCCGAATATAAAAATTACGTAGGTACCTAGGTATATGAAAACCTAAAACTACACTATTATAGGAATTCTGCCTACACCCTCGTGTGCGTTCTTTCCTTCGCTTATTTTTATTCCTCCTCAAAATTGTCAAATTAGAATGAAGACAAGAATATAAGGCACTCTGTACCTAAGTACGTTGCTACCTTTCGTTTTTATTCAAATCAATTTTCAAATATAATTTTCAGCGGTTACAACATTTTCTTTATTCTCCTATCCGCTAGAGACGATACGTCATTTCTGGTTATGCCATCGCCAGGCTATCATCCTAATGAATTTCAGAGGAAATATTAAACAAAGAGCAATAGTCTGATCTCCGATGCATAGAGGTGTCTCAACATATTATTGTCAATAATTTGTTATTGTTTCCAATAAGATTATACTTACAACCATAACGTCAACACAACACGACTGCCTCGTTGGCCGAGTGGTCGCAAGTGCGACTGCCGGGCAAAGGGTCTCTGATTCGATTCCTGGCTATTCTCAGTGGTAGCACGGAGTCTAGATTTGTGCCCGGTATAATTATGGCAATAGGCTCACCCCTTATTACATGGGACTCATAACATAAATAGTGAAAAGTGAGTGTTACATTGTACAGTGGCATCGAGTGCTGTAATGTGCACCTCTGTCTACCCCTTCGGGGATAAAAGGCGTGATGTCATGTATGTTTTACAACGTCAACAAACTTGTGCAATAGGCACACGTAAAATCTATATCTGAAAGAAACATTTGTATTTATGGGCTAAAATGCACCACCATAGATATAATATGTAAGTACGATAAGCTAACGGAACTCGCGCGGATATTGAACGTTAATTTCCTGTAAGTATTGGTTACGATACCGCTCAACTCTACTGTTTCCTGCCGTAATGTAGGCAAACGTACAGACGGGATACAAAACTCAATTCTACAAGTGTCCTCTTTGTGGAAATCGCGATTTTGTAAACATTTTTATCACTTTATTTGGATTTACCGCGATACATTGAAGAGAAAAGATTAATAACTGCTAGTTTCACAATATCCAATTACGTTACGTATTAAATGTATACAACCTACCAATGACGATAGATTGCCTACAATTGCCGCGTCGTGGACGGTTTTCATTGTTTATAAGTAAGATGCGAGCATTTGCCATTTGTGCAATTGTAAATGTTAATTAAACTAAAAATTAATTAATCAGATGTGATTTGATGAGAAATAGGTGCTTGTGTCTCGACACTAATTCCCAAACCTGACAGATAGGTTATTACTTACGATGGTTAAAGAATTTCGGCCAAGAATTGATTGAAGTGCACAGAGATAATGTCGTAATATCACATCAGTCAGTTTTTACGAAATTTGTCTAGTCATGCCATTAGTCTCGCCATGTCAAAGTGAGTCAGAAAACCTAATATGATATTCTCTCGTGTGATGTGAAGTAAGCCAAACGCCAAGCTCTGACCACAAATCAAATTCTAGTTTATATCAATCAAGTTACAACAAGAATGTCGAACATTCCTACAGTTTTTTTTTTTGCTGGAAATTTGATGAATTAAATTCCCTTTTTTTGTTTTCACGTAGCTAGCTTTCGAACTTGTCAACCATTATAACTTGTTATTTTAATTGCTAAAATGAAAAAAATTGAGAGGTTTCCGTAAGTGTGAAATGTAATTAAATACAAAAGTCGAGTTTGTTCACCATAATAAAATTTCTTCCCTCTGGAAAAAGGTTTTCATTAATTTTTTTATTCGTACACTCTTCATTTATGGAAAGTTCTCGTAACCTTTACTTTTAACCCTTTTTCGCTGTAATGTAAAAGTGTAATGTTATTAGCAAGTGTTTTCTTTGTCTAGGAATGAAATATAAAAAAGTAACTCTTTAATTTATTTTATATGTCAATTAACTTGAGTTAAGCGAAAAGTCTGATAAAATGTGAAAAAATCGGAAGACAAATACTGACTTATGCGGTATTTATTATTCCATCATTCCTGTCTATCACACTGGAAGAGCTTACAGGTAGCATACATGTTTGTATGTGTTATTAATTAGTTTGATTGCTTCGACGCTTAAAATAATTGTTATTTTATAAATGTACGAAATCCAATTTTGGAAACAGGGCCTAGCAACAGAGTACTTTGGTGTTTTCTCTTTAAAAGAAGTCAATTATAGTACAGAACCTGAATCTGACGGCTATGCCTTCAACTATAAAGTACTTCAATAAATTATATTATTATTATATTATTAATTTTCTCACTGGTTTCACGTTGTTTAAAATATATTCAGTATTTATACAATTTAAAATACGTCATTTTAAAATACTTACCAAATAATTTCGTGGTTGCTCGCAGTGAATTTCAATTTTTAATTATTATGTGAAACTAATCAACGTTATTAAAGTTTAAAGTTCGTCTATAAAATAAACTAGCAACACAAACTCAGTAACATCAGTTTTCCGAGACAATTTAATTTAGCAATAATAAAAGGAGGTACTTTACGATGTGCTACGTCTAGACTCACATAAAACATCTAAAATGTAATAAGGTAACTGGGAAACTTTTATAGGAAACTGCTGGATGTTAGATTTCAGATATCAATATCTTTTTATGGCCCTTCGTTACTGAAACTGAGTGTAAACAACTCTATGAATGTATGAGATGTTAACAACTACGAATTGTACTTTTTGAGCAATCACGTTCTCTTGTTATTTTAATGTTGTAAATTAATTGTCATGATAAGAGAAATGAGTAAAGTTTTTATAATAATTGAAACCATTTAGTTTCCATTATGAAGTAAAGTTACATGTCATAAATCACGCAGCAGTCTCAATACATTCCTTTTCCATTTATCACAACCATTCGATACAAATCTACACTAACACAAAATGACAACCCCGACAAAAGCATCAATAGGAAGTATTTTTCTAAAAGCTGTCAGATTATGAAGCAGGCAATATTGTATATGGGCAATTTTAAAAAGTATTTATAGAAAGCCTATTCAGTTTAATCCCTTGCTGAGGGATTTGATTGGCTGTTATTTTGTTCAGCCATCACAAAGCTGACATGATATTTGTTAGCGCATTGATTGGTCAGCTGTGAAAGGTTTATCAAACGCTGATGAAGCCGTGCATTAATAAGGAGAGAAACGCATGGCATTGATTATATGAAGCAGAAATTTTAACCTTAGTTAATGCTTTAGAAACTTACTCTACTATTGCACATAAGTACACAAACTCAGTACATGTACTTACTGGTCACTTATAATATAAAAAATAAAACACATACTTAAACAGGTGTACTTCCCCAATTTTGTAAAAAACTTCATTATTACGATATTGAATGTTAAATTCGACAAATGCAAACTTAAACAAAAGTTAGCGAGGTATCCCAGATAACACACTTCCAAGTCAATATCGCTAGATAAACAATATAAATCGACGGATAAACAAACATAAAGTTAGTAAGTAATATATGTGTAATAACAATCGAGGTTTCAATCTACTTGAAAGCCTATAACCACGAGCGAAGCTATATATAATATTTAACCTATATGCTGTTATGCCACATTGCATTATTCATGGACTATTTGAGAGGGATAAACTACGAAAACAATATCTAACTGTAACGTCGGTATAATAAATTCATATTGGCGTAGGGATGCTCTGTTATTGCGAAAGAATGTTTATTTCTTGTAACTCGGGTAAGCATGCTAGTGATGCTTTTGTATGTAATGGCTCATAACATTTGTATACATATTTTTTAGACATTTCTGTGAATTATCTATAACTTATAGCACCGATTAAATGGTACAACTGACCCATTCTATTTTATTATAACCAGCAAAATCTTCAGGACAGTAACGTTTATTGTAATAATGTAGGATGGTATTTATTTATCCTCGACAGTTTATTTATTTGAATGTTCTATTTTTATTGGTTTCTATTTGATTAAAACATTGATTTGCTTATTCTTTTGTGGGACATTGTGGTCATAGAGTTTGATAAAAATATTCTTTGTGAGCGATGTTTAGGTTTTTTATCTATTTCTTGCATTGTTCTCGATAACATATAGAAGGTGTGTACAATCACAGGCGTGCAGATGCACAGACCGGGTAACAGTACCGCAGGCGGACATTGTACCTACTAACTGCAGACTAACATTTCCAAGTTGCTATCAAAGTTTTCCTGGTATGGACAAAGTTCCACCGAATTCCTATCCGGGACTAGAAGACCAGAACCAAATTAAACACGACTATCTACTTTTATATTTGATTGACCGTTCTGCTATTTGTATAGGTAACTACTTACGTGCTTCACATAATGAATTTGAAGGAAAATATGCCTACTTGGGAAAGTACACCGAATGTACGTTGTTTATGGAGCGGCGTTCTTAGTAGTATAATTGTTGCAATATAATTGCTATACAGCTTACAGTATAAGTAATTATAAGTACCTAATTATAAGAGGTTCAGTCTCTACGTCACGATATTATAAAGTGAGGAGATGGTTTATCATCTTCCTTTTGCTGTTCATTTGTAGGTTCTTATTAAATGTACAGAAAAAAAACAACTTCAGAGACTTCACTTTAGGAAAAAAATGTTTGATGTTTTTCTTTTGTTTTTTTTTTGTTAATACTTGTATGTATTTTAGTATGAAAGCCGTTGCTCTGGTTATGGCTCTCACACGCGTGCAGTTTATAAAATATGTGTGCGTATGCGCTATAGTCGCACACCCGCGTGAATTTTTTACATATCTTGCCAAGATGAGAAATTCCTGAAGTACTGGTGTATTATACCAACCCGTTGAGAGATTGTTTTTATATTTATATTAAAACTTTCGCGCCACATACTAATTAATTATTACGTTTTTGGCTTACTCACGTAATTGTTTGACGAGGAACTCGACTAGTTTCTACCGCGACAGTCGCCGCGTCGCGGGTCGCGGGATGCTGCTCATGAATATGAGCCTCTAGCATGGCTTGAAACTAGTCGAGTTCCTCGTCAAATAGTTACGTGAGTAAGCTGAAAACATAATAATTAAATGTTTTGAAGTGCTACTTACCAAAAATTTATTAAAACGAGCACAAATTTTAAAAGGTTCATCTTCTGCTACTCATAGAAGGCCCATATACTCCAGTCACAGAGGCAGTCAGCAGTCACATAGGCTGATGACGAATTAAACACGAAGTTTTTATGAAAGGATACAGTTATTACATATTTGGTTTTGATTTTTGTTTACAATTGCACTACATATTCAGAATACTATAGAAAAATAACAAAGAATGAAAACTGCAAATATTAATTCACAGCCGTACCTAACAAATGTTATTAAAATAACAAATATGAATGAACTTGATACGCGCATTGTTGTAGACTCCATGATATTATTAATATTAAAACTGTACATTTTCCATTGTTTTTATTTGAAAGGTTTATGTGAATATGGAGGTATGAATAGACGTATATGCACGTTTATTACTCGTTCACATAAAAACTACTGAATGGATCTAAAATGAATTTTGGCACTGAGAATACAGATATAAATAACACATTGGCTACTAGTGCTAGGTACTACTGTCCAGCACGATTCGCGAAGTGATCTTTCTGTGCAACGTGTCGCGGGTTCGATTCTCTCATGGAACAACGCTTTGTGTGTCCATAAATTGTTGTTCCTGGTCTGAATGGATTGTGTATGTGAAATTGGATATTTATAAATACACCACGACACAGAAGAAAGTCTTAGTATGAAACGTTTATGTTACGAAAAATACTTTAATATACAGTAGGTACTATTTTACTTCAACATGTACAGATTTTACATTTCTTTAAAATGTGTAAGCGACTTTCAGTGTGACGTCAGCTATGCACATTCCATGTTACACTGTTGCATATGAAAGTCACTGTAATTGAAAAAGATTTCCCTGAAAAATGTGTGCAAAACTGCAAGGCTTTAGTCATGCGCATATTCAGAGGATCTCGGCCAGCTTAGACTTTCAGTGAAGCAAAGACACATCACTGAAACTCACATTATATGGGAAACCGTTTAAACTTGCTGCACATTAATTATTCATTCATATATTGGAATTTGTAACTTTCGTAGCAAATTACTTTTTAATCAATATCTTACAAACGATTTTCGGTAAAACTGCACTTTGAAAATGTCGTATTTAGCGTCTAATTCATTGCGTTACACAATTTTAGTTTTATCTGAAACAGTACTGTTTTCTTAAAGAACTATGTAGTCCGTTGACAAAGTTCTAGATTTTCATAATTTTTACATATTTTGTAAAAAAAAACTTTTTACTAAAACTATTTTTAATATGCACACTGCATTGTACTCGTGTTCTCGTCATAACATCGTCTTATTATGATGTCTCTTCACACTTTTTATTCAGGTTTTTGGTATTTGTGTGTGTTGTAACATAACAACATAACATCACGCCTTTTATCCCCGAAGGGGTTGGCGGAGGTGCACATTGCACTAGGGTGGTAGTGGGTAGGGGGTGAGCCTATTGCCATATACCGGGCAGAATTCCAGACTCCGTGCTACTACTGAGATTTTTTTAAAACCCGACCGTCGAACCGATCCGGGAATCGAACCAGAGACTCCTTGCCCGACAGTCGCACTTGCAACCACTTGGCCAACGAGGCAGTTAGTCGAGAGCAGGTGTGTGTTGTGTTTTGTGTAAATGGAAATGTTTTTGTAAACTGGACAGTTGCACTCTCCACTACAAGCAGCGCGACAGTTGCACTTGCCACAACTCGACCTCTGGATGACAATGAATTTAGAAAAATCGATGACCAGTAAACTTTTATTGAGTGTATAGGTCTGTGGTATAGGTAGTGAATATTGTTTTGTTTGCCTAGAAAAGCTTTCAGCTTCAGCCTGAAAACAATTGAACTCCTTTGTTCGCCCCATATTCCTGGGCCGTTTATTGCAACGCCTACTTTCAGTTAACTGCTGCAATTATAAAATAGACTTCTACTAAACATTTATTTTTAAGTAAGCTTTGCTATTTTCATTATAATTATACTTAGATTACTACATGTCTGTTAAGAAAATACCTAAGAAATTGTTTTTAGATAACTACATAATTGTTAATCGAAACGACTTCTGGATTTGCACCTTGGCTCGAGGATTGTGTGGAAATTTCGAATTTTCAGCAATAAATAAAAATGAATAATAAGTACCTAGTATTTCCGTGATTAGCTGCCGTGAGACGGACAGTCAAATCCTAAGTTTCAGTGACCTAAGTACGATCCCTGAGCTCTGAGCCGAGTGTCAAGTGTGAAAGTTATAGCACAACCTCTATTATATCTTATTTCATAGTATTACTAAATTACGTAACGTGTTTAGCAAATAAAATGAACGCATTTTTATTTTAAAAACAAACAAACAATGTGCACACAACACGTCGCTGAAATAAAAACTTTATACCGCTGAATATTTATAATTGACACACACACCTATTCAAAAACAGTGACAATAATACGAAAGCCGGATTAACGTAAACAAATGACAAAAAAGTACCAGTCGTTCTTGGCACAGAGGTACGATAATTAATTAGCAGTGACACAAAGAAATGTATTCAGTTTTTGATCGCTGAGCTAAAAGCTAAAAAGGGGAGAATTTATTTCAGAGGAAAATAATTACCGCTCGCAAACAAAGAGATTAACTTATTCTGTAGCCGGCAACTGAAATACGAACGTTACTCTACAAAGGCAACATGAATCAGATTCTCTTTTATTAGGTCTGTGTTGTTCTCCCCATCAATTTGTGTCCTTACTCTCATTAAGATTAATACTTTATTCATAAACCCCCGCACCAACGTATTTGCTTGTCGATTCATTTCTTTGTGATCTCCATTACTGGAAGCTAACAATAAAACTGGAAAATACATTACATTACTTCCCTATGACATTCATATTTAATACAAAACGTTTTAAGTCATCGCTTTGGAGTATAATTTTTTTAAGTATATTTTTACTTTCATTTTAGAAAAATGGTTAAACACTTAGTGTATTATTCATGAAGTTTCAAAACGGGTTGATGCATAGAGTTACGAAAATAAAGATTGATACAGTACAGATTCAGTAATCATTAGTCGGCTACTGAATGGACCGATGGTTGCAGAAGATGTGACTGGTTTAAAAACTATGCAATCTAGTATTGTAATTAATAGTTACTGTCTCCGTTATAAGTAAATCTTTATTTTACTATACTGTGATTGTACTTAGATATATTATATTGGACATTATGGAAGGCACTTCCTATTTAGATAACGCTTCATTACATTTTATGAAAATTGTAATACAAGGTAACAATAAATAGTAAGATACACGTCATTTTTAAATTAGATTAACACAACGTGTCCCATGCTAATTCCAATGAGAAAATCTGTTTTAATACTATTGTACTAGTCTGAGACCTGCCCACTAACAGTTCGCGCCAGTTGTTAACTGGATAATCGTCAATCAACGTATAGCGAAACGCACCGGCCGTGGCATCAGGCTTAACATACAGGGTGACTTGTAACTCGACGTTTTCCCGTCAGGATGAATTAGAGTAGCTCAAATGCAAATAACTTGACAGTTCGTTAACAGTTTCCGAGATATTGTCAATTACATATTTTTTTTCATAAATGGCCAAAAAAACTACTCACGTATGCGATCAAACTTTTTTTAAAATACAAGAATGGATACCTACCAATAACAATAAAACAAACAAAACACCATGAATGCTTAATCACATAATAGCTATGGCTAAAATTATATTAGTAATTTTTTATTTCAATTTCACCGTGAATGAGCAAAATTGGACATTTCTAAAAACCATATAATTCACAATACCCATCTCGAAATGTCGTGGTGGCCCGGAGGTTTAAGACGCCCACTTCTCATGCATGAGGGTGCGGGTTCGAAACCTACCAACGGCAAGTACCAATGTGACTTTTTCCGAGTTATATGTACTTTCTAAGATTATTTAGACACCACTGACAAACGGTGAAGGAAAAACATCGTGAGGAAACCTAGACTTATAGTTTCTAATTATAAGTTTGAAATCGCCAACCCGCATTGAGCAAGCGTGGTGATTAATGCTCTAACCTTCTCCGTGTGAGAAGAGGCTTTGCTCAGCAGTGGGCATTTATAGGCTGTTGATGATGATCTCGAAAACCGTTAGCTTTCGGCAAGAGATATAATATGTGGTCAAATCAGTCACATTTAAGCTATTCTAACCCGTCTTGACGGAAATACGTCATATTATAGATCACCTGTATAACCCGATGCACCGAAAATTGAGTAGTGTCCAGGGTACCAAAATTAAAAATCTAATTAGTCCGTCAGTTAGATAATGAGAAACTATTAGACACATATTTTTTTATTTTCTCGTATTAACTCGTCGAGTACCGGTTTTATAGACACAATTAAAGAACAATAGGTCGCGGTCACCGGTGACCGCTTGGTGTTTGACAGTTTAAGTTGCAATACTTCAATAAAATGATGCTAAGTTTAGGAGTGGCGGTCATTACGTCATACCATGCTACAAAATGTGACACGCTGTGACGTCACACGATATTTCAAATTAATATATAGTCGAAAGTATTTAATTTTGTGGGAAAAGAAAAAAAAAACGTATCTAAAGTTTTAAATTAATGTACCAGACGGCAATTAAAATAAAATTTAGGAATCTACCCTATTAAGTAACTATTAATTAATAGGAAATCTGGTTCACTCATTCGAAATAGCCAATGTTAAATAGCGAATTGATATTTAGTTTAAATTTTGATGGCTATTTCAAAATGTTAAGAGCCATTACTTCTTTACAACAACGTTAATAGTGAATTTAAGCAATGAAACCTTTTTGTAAACTTATACGCACTCCTGATGTTTTGGTGTTGCAATGTTTACCTAAGTACATGTGGTTATAGTGACCGTTTTTCATTAAATTGCTCTTCAGTTTCTAAACGACTTCAAAAAAAAGTTTGATCTCAGTTTGACCAGTTTGTATGTTATTGCGCGATTCTCTCGCGATTGAATGAACCGATTTTGATGCGGTTTTCAGAAGAGTGTTTGTTACACTTAAGAGAAGGTTTCAGTATATAAATTAACCGACCGAATTAAATGAAGTGAAGTGTAGTAGTAGTGTTGTAATTAAGTGAAGTCGGTTTTTTGAAACTTAGTTTATGAAAGAAATACAACAGTAACATATGTTACTGTTGTATTTCTTTAAAACAAATTCTTTGAAATACAACAGTAACATATGTTACTGTTGTATTTCTTTATGTTATGATGTATACAACAGTAACATAATGTTAATAAAAATTTGAAAGATTAAGAAATATATTCTGAAATAATATCTTGTCTAAGTACTTTTCTATCCGCTTCCCATTTATTTAGGTTTTCACTTAAACATTACGGTAATACAGATAATAGAAAGTCGAATTTTTCGATATCAAACCGAATTGTACCTATTTCGTATTATATGCTTCATATTTCTCGTACATAAGAACCATTGAAGCATACGATTGGGATCTAAGGATCCTAATAATATATTTTTAATCTCTTTGATCTCGATTCCGCTACGGCTTCTTTAATATGTATGGATATCACATTTCGTACGTACCAGCTCTGCATTTAAACCCATCTTGTTCCATTATAACCGCATTTTTTTTTAATTAATAGATAGCTATTCTTTTTCTATAGCGTATTTACTGATTTTAACTTTCAATTTAGGTCAGGTGGACTGAATTTAGAAGCAGTGGTTATAAACGTTGGTCGATTGCAAATTATTGTGTAGAAAAAGAGTTCTAAATATATTTTGTACTAGCTTCTGCCAGCGGCTTCGCCCGCGATCCCAGGGGTAAAATGCCTATGTATCTCTTCAGACCTCTGTTCCGAATTTCATTCCGGTCCCTTCAGTCGTTTTAATATGACTGAGTAACAAACATACACATAAACTCACATGTTTTCATTTATAATATCGAGTCAATCTAATTTTAACCATTGGCCTTTCAGTTACAGCCTAAAGTCTATGAATGAGTATTGTAAACGTTAGAGTAGACAAATACAATCAGAAATCACCGAATTGCTAAGTTATCGGGAGATTCACGTGTTATTGTGAGTCAACCATAAAAGATAGACATATGCTGTCGAGGAATATTTTTTACATAATTTTAAGGAGAATATTTCCGTCATACATGATTTCTATGTAGCTTTAACCTATAAGCCTGCACACGCGACGGAAGCTTAAAAAATGGAGTAACTTCTCCCGTTTTCCCAATATTTCCCTTCACTGCTCTGCTCCTATTGATCGTAGCGTAATGAAAAGTATACTATAACCTGCCCAAGAGCATGAGGAATAATTGTGCCAAATTTCGTTAAAATCCGTCGAGTAGTTTTTGTTTCCATAACGAACATACAGACAGACAGACAGACAGACAAAAATTTTACTGATTGCATTTTTGGCATCAGTAGCGATCCCTAACCACCCCTTGATAGTTATTTTTTAAATATATTTTATGTACAGAATTGACCTCTCTACAAATTTATTATAAGTATATAGATTTGTTTTAGAAGTTTACCGTTTCATGGAACTATTACAAGTAATGAAAATTCTGCTGGTAATTCCCCGAGGAGTTACCCTGGCATCAGTTATTTCTTGGTATCATTATTAGTTTTTATTAAGTGTTGGTACCTAAAAATGAATTTCAATGAAGTAATTATTACTGTTAAAGTACTTAGGTACTCAGATACAAAACAAAGTGTAATCTCATGATCAAAGGGTCATCCTGTATAGCTTTTGGCTGTAGCTAGGGGATTTGTGTAAAAATTTTTTGATGACCTTGTTTGTTTTTCATTCACTTTATAGATACTATTGTGTATTATTTATATAGTACGCTCAATTTTCACCTGTGCGGCATTGGTTTATTTGTTTATTTAAAATTCTTTAGGCACACAAACAAGCACATGGGTGGACTGTGTCGCGTCCGGCTCTGGTTCAAACTTGGTGGTGAGGGGGACTAGGACTCCGTCTCCTTCTTCTGCGAAGCAGTCATGCTAGCAAAGGAGGAGGCAGAACACGCGAAACTATCTCCAGCCATCATAAATACGGGCCGCATACGAGCGGCAAGCAAGGGTAACTAGCTGCCCGACCACAACCAGACATGAGAGTACGGCGGGTCAAAGATCCATCACACCAGTATAGGTGGGGCCCAGTTAGGCTGATGCCGATACGGAGCTGCGGAGGATATAACGAGTTGCTGGGGCTCCGGCTCGAAGAGCAAGAGTAGGAACGAAGTGGTTTTTAATTAGTAAAAGTCTGATACTCCCTCTCGTCTCACCCGGGCGGGAGAGCCAATTGATTGATTTTCACAGTCAAAAAAAAGTTCCCAGTCAAAAAAAAAACACGCAGTAAAAAAGAAATTCCCAGTCAAAAAAAACCCCAGTCAAAAAAAAAAATTTTATATATTTAACTTCTACCAACTATTGTAGAAAATGTGATATATCGTGTAGTCTATCTAACTATCTACCTGGATATTTTAGTTGTATTAATAATTGTGTTAGAGTTTTACCGACGTGAGCTGAAATCCGTGTCACATTAGTTATTTAATTGTTTATTTATGTATGTATAGTTGTTCTAATTCCGTCTCTCGTTGGAAATGTATTTCATGATTTGCGCCTACCTTGTCGATGTGTGTTTCAAACCAACGTTATCTAATTGTGTTGATAGCCGAAATCGGGGTAAACGATCGCTCGATTCAATGGCAATGGAAAATGTTAAGTAAAAATATGATGCTAATAACATTTAACCCTTCATTTACAACTTGTATTTTTTAAGCGTCATTTGATGAGAGTGCCGTGGTCGGTGTATCGTCGGTGACAGGTGGTTTATTTATTAAATTCTAAATAAAACAATAAAAAAATACCCTTTGGATTTTAGTGATTTATTTCCTCATTGAGATTTAATTAGTGGGTTAAATAATGAGGACATATGGCTCGGGACATAATTATATTTCATCCACTGAAATTAAAATTAGTTTAATTAATTTAATTATATACGTAGCTACATACTTAAAATATCATATTTTACAATGAGTAAAACTCACATTCAGATAATTACTTATATCAGGCACTATTTTACTTATTCGACGAACTTTTCAGTAATAAACTGAAATATTCAAATTATATGATAACTTAAGATATTATTAGGTTAAGAGTGGCGTTTACTCGAAAATACAGGCAGGTACTTCATCTTGTAGGATTCATAAGAATAAAAATATGACAATACCACTCCCTGGAACTCCCTGGAAACTTACGTACGTACCGCATTTATAATCCTTTATCCTCGTTTCTTAGAATCGATATGAAATTTTTCTTAGTGCTCTTCTCTCCAAAGCACAGATTATTTACCATATTCCGCCAGCCTTTCGACAACCAAAGGGCCTAATTCGTTTTTTTCTGTTAAAGCGATTGACTCGTTACGACGTTTAGCCCTCTGATTGGCCAGCTCAAATTACTCGACCTATTAAAGGACATACATAACATGATAATGTTTAGATTGTATTCATGTAAAAAATCTCGCACTAGGCCTTCTGTAGTTACGGTTATACGTCATTTGTCAATCTCGCAGACCCCAATAATGTCAGTTTAAAAAAATTTTAAAAACCAATCGAAGAAAACCATCGAATCACAAAATTGGATTCTATTCTAACAGGCCTATGCATAAACAGATTACTCAACATTAATACATCCATGATATCTGTATTATTCAGATGGATTTACTAATTCAGTTTGTAAATTAATTTCAATATGTCTATAGACAATACGCATTACGGATATAGTACGATTATGATAATTGTGCTCATTATACCAGCAATTGCAGTTAATGATAATAAAATTATACACAACATCAATTAATTTAAATGCAATATGGCTGATGCGTTGCATATGTTCTCGATGATATTCCTATGATGGTATTTATTCTTGAATTAAATTTTAATTATTGATTCTCATATTGTTGATAATGAAAACAGTTTTCTTTTGTCCTCATTGTAGAGTATTCTGTATAATGATAAGTAAGTTCAAAAATTGTAATTACCATGATATTATAGTTTTTTTTTTAAGGGGGGAAAATCATCGAATGACTGCTCCCGCCTGGGTGAGGCGGAAGGGAGTGTCAGACTCTTACTGACTAAAAACCACCCCGTTCCTTCTCCTGCACGTCGAGCCGGAGCCCCGGTTACCCGTTAGGTTCTCCGCGACTCCGAATCGGCATCGGCCCTATTGGGCCCCATCTGTGGTGGTCTGATGGCTCTTTGAGGCGCGCGCGGAACGCGACGCGCCGTACGCTCGGGTCTGTTTCTGGTCGGACGGGGAGCCACCCATGCTCGCCGTCCGCAGGCCCGCGCTTACGGTGGCCGGAGATCGTCCCGCGATCCCCGACGCCCGGTGTGTCCTTCGCGATGGCTGGGTCGCGAGGAGGCAGCGCTTCGCTGCCTCACGCGTCCCGCCTCCTCCTTAGCTAGCATGACTGCTTCGCAAAAGGAGGAGACGGCATCCCAGTCCCCCTCGCTCCGCATCATGGCCTGCACTAGGCCCGGACGCGAGAGGTCGCCATCGCCGATCACTTCCCTGAGGGCACGGCGGTGCTCAGCCCACGCAGGGCATTCCGCTACGGTGTGTTCCACCGTGTCCTCAGGGCGGTCCTCGCAGTGATGACACCCGGGCGTTTCCTCCCGCCCCATCAGACACAGGTACCTCCCGAAACTTCCATGTCCGGTGAGGACCTGCGTCAGGCGGTAGGTGAGGACGCCGTAGCGTCTCTCAAGCCACTCCTCAAAGAGGGGACTTACCGCTGCAATGGCAGCGAGCCCAGCCCTCGGTTGCGACAGTCGTTGCTGCCATTCCGCCATGAGATCGCGCCGGAGCTCATCCCGCCACGCACTTATCTGGCGCGGCAGCGGAGTTTCGCCCCGGCGACGTGCCTCCGCGCGCATGTTATACACGCGCGCGAGCACCTTCGCCTCCAGATCCCACGGCGGTAATCCGGCAAGGAGGTTCGCCGACTCCCCAGCGATCGTGCGGTATCCGCGGATCATTCGGATCGCCATGACCCTCTGTGACTTGAGCAGCGTCCGAGCAGGACGCCGCAACAAGTTCGGCGCCCAAACAGGGGCGCCGTAGAGGGCCATGGACCGCACGACCCCGGCGTATAACCTCCGGCAGGAGGCGTTTGGCCCCCCGAGGTTGGGGAGGATGCGTTTGAACGCAGCCCCCGTCCTCTCCAACTTTGGAGCCAAACGTCGGAAATGCTCTATGAAGTTCCACCGACTGTCGAGGACGAGTCCTAGGTACTTCATCGCCGTCTCGACGCCGATGGTAACCCCTCCCGCCGTTATTTGGGACCCACCCGGAGGTGGCGCGTTCCCGCGGCCATGAAAACACATGGCCTCGGACTTGTGGAGCGCCACCTCGAGTCCCAACTGCCGGATTCTTTCAACGACTGTCGCAACCGCTGTCGCCATTAAGTCGGCCGCCGCCTGGTGCGACCTCCCGTGCGCTAGCACCAGCGTGTCGTCGGCGTAGCATATTGTGCTAACGCCGTTCGGGAGGTCGGTGCGCAGCACCCAGTCATAGCCGATGTTCCACAGGAGCGGCCCCAGAACCGAACCCTGTGGAACACCGCGTGACATCTCTCGCCGGTTCCACTCGCCCCGGTGACCGGGGTAGCTGACGGACCTGTCCGTCAGGTAAGCCTCGATTACACGACGGAGGTAGGTAGGCACCCGATGATATCGGAGTGCCTCCAAGATGCAGCTCCAGGGCAGGGAGTTGAAGGCGTTGGCGATGTCCAGAGACACCGCCACTACGACCTTACCCCTGGACACTGCAGTCCCCGTCGTGAGGTCTCTAACGCGCATGATGGCGTCCACCGTGGAGCGCCCTCTGCGGAAGCCGAACTGGCCGTCCGACAAGTCCGGCCCAATGTCCGTCAGGTGCGCGACGAGGCGGTTCGAAATGATTCTTTCGAAGACTTTCCCCACCTCGTCGAGCAGCACTATGGGCCGGTACGCGGACGGAGAGTCCGCAGGGCGCCCCGTCTTCCGCACGAGGACCAGTTTGCCCGCTTTCCAGAGAAGCGGGAACTGGCCTCTCTCCAGACATGCGCTGTAGAGACCAATCAATCGAGGCCCGAGAGCCTCTGAGGCCAGGACCCATGCCTTGCCATGCAGGCCGTCGGGTCCTGGGGCGGTGTTCTTGGCGCCCATCCGGCGCACCGCCGCTCTCAATTCTGCCTCGGTCACCTCTGGGACGATGTCATCGTCGTCGTCGCTGTAGCCCGCGTCGGGCACCGCAGGGGGCGGAGTCATATACGGAGGGGTGAAGCCCCTCCACAGTCGGGGGAACAGGGCGCCAATCACCTCCTCCAAGACTTCTGGCCGGAGACTCTGAGTGAGCGGGGGAGCCCAAGCACGGAGCTTGTCGCGTACCATCAGGTACGGGCGTCCCCACGGGTCTCTATTCAGAGTCCCCAGCATCTCTCGGCGGGCCTCCTCCTTGGCCCGCAATATCTCCGCCTTGAGGAGGGCCTTCGCCGCCCTGTATCCCTCGTATAACTCCGCCTCTCTCGCCTCCGCATTAGGAGGACGGATACGGCGCCTGCGGTGCCTAGTGTACTGGCGTCGCGCAGTAGTGCACGCCTTGCGCAGAGCCGCCAGCTCTTGCGACCACCAGTACACCTGGCGCTTCTGTTGCCTCGACCGGATCCGGGGCATCGCCACGTCACAGATCCTGGACATGGCGTCCTGGAGCCACTTGGCCTCATCGTCAACGTCGGCAGGCCTGACCGGTGGTATCACCCAGGCCTGCACGATGGCGGCTTCCAGGAGCAGCTCCCGGTCCAGCTGTTTCAGCGCCCAACGCGGGCCACATGGGGCCTGTCTGACCGGCGGGTCTGCGGACTCGGCGGAGACGTCGAACCGGATATACCGGTGGTCGGAGTACGTCTCCACCTCCTCCATGACGCGCCAGCCAACAATACGCGGTGACAGAGCAGGGCTGGCGAACGAATGTCCACCACCGACTCGCCCTGCATCCGCACACACGTGGGGACAGAACCCCGGTTCAGGACGACTAGGCCTGTCTCAAGGGCCCAGTCTTCCACCATCCTACCCCGGACGTCGGTGAACCGGGAACCCCAAGCCAAGTTTTTGGCGTTGAAGTCCCCGAGGACGAGCACGGGGAGGGAACGGAACCCGACGACGACAGTGACCAACTCCCTCAAGGAGTTGTGGAACTCGGCGAGAGTTCGGTTCGGAGAGAAGTACACGCCCACCACAGCGAGCTCTCCGAACCGTGCTGCGACACAACCCCGGCCTCTTTGAGCAGCCTCAAGAGTCGGGGTACCGGCGGCGGCCGACGAGATGATGGTCACCGAGCCGTCCAGGTCCGCCACCCAGTGATCCCTGGGCAGGACAAAGTACGGCTCGGAGACCACGGCGACATTGATCGACCACTGCGCCATGCTCTGGAGCAGGAGATCCTGAGCAGCGGCGCAGCGGTTGATGTTCGCCTGGAGGAGGCGGAATGGGGCCATTATTGGCAGTCCATTCCGATCTCCTCAGTGGCGGCAGCGGCGACTGCGGTGGCAGTGGCGGCGGCGGCGGCGGAAACGGCAGGGGCGGCGGAGGGCCTGCCTTTGCCCTTGGGTTTGGCGGGAGGGGAGCAGCCTTTGCTCCCGACCCGGTGATTGGCCGGCTTGCCAGCCGCCGCACATGCGTTGCAGTGCAGCGGGGCGTTGCACGAGCCGGCCTTGTGACCGGGCCGACCGCAGCGGAAGCAACAGTCGCTGCGGTCCACCTCCGAGGTGCATTTGACACTCACGTGCTCCCCCACGTGACAGCGGTAGCACCTCAGAGGCCGGGTCTCGAGCAGCTTGACCTGCGCCGAGACCCATCCCACCAAGAGCCTTTTGCCCTCCTTCAGCTTCTTGGCCGCTGTGACGGGGCAGCTGACCACAACAGTGCGCAGCCCCGAGTTGTCCGGGCGGATGGCGCCTGCCTTAACTTGGTCAGCAGGGCACCCTCCCGTCCTGGCCACAGCGGCCACCACCTCACTCTCCGTTACGGAGTCGTCCAGGCCCAAGATCCTGACATCCAGGCATTTGGTTGGCCTGGACACGCGGGCCTCGTCCGCACCGAGGCACGCCCTAAGCCTCTCGGCCAGGGCGTCGGCCGATGGGCCGCTGGTCGCGCCGGGGACCTCCAAAAGACGGGCTCCGGTAGCGGTCACCTTGACCGCGAACCCGTCTGGCGCCCCGAACTCCGCAGGAGATACCGCCCCCTTCAATTTGGCGAGGACGTCGCCGTAAGTGACGCCCCTATTGACCGCCTCGGGCTGCAGCGTAATCACTACAGCCGCGGTCTTAGGGGCGAGGAGCAAGGCAGCAGCGCGTTTCTCCCTGCGCTGCTGCTGCCGTCGCTGCCGCTGCGCCTTTTTGCGGCGCTTCCGGCCCTCCTTGGCGACTCTCCTCGCCTCGCCGGCGATTTGCCACCCGCCGCCGTCCTCCGCTCGCGGGGCGGGTTCCACCACCGCTGCCGCAACTCCAGCCTGCCGGGCTGGAGCGCCTCTCCTCTCCTTGCGCCCTGCGGGCGCTGGCGCCGTCGGCGCAGCTGGGGTCTGCGCCGGCGGGGGCGCCGAGGCCCTCGCGGGGCAGCCGGTCGCGCCCTTGCCAGCGGTTGGGAGCTGCGGCTAGCCTGACCCGAGGTCGAAGGCTTGGCCGCAGCGGCCGCGTACGACCGCGGGACCGCGGGGGCGACCTGACTCGCCGCGAGTGGGGGGCGCAAGAGCCTGCCCTCCAGCACGTCGAAACGTCGCTGGAAGGCAGCCAACTCCGCCCGCAGCAGTCCGACTACGTCGGCCTCCGCCGGGGGCTGGGGGCGACTGCCGCGAGCAGCGGCGAGCTCGGCCCTGGCCGTCCGCAGCTCGGCCTCAGAGCCGCATTGGAGGCCGCCAAGCGCGTCAGCTCCCGCCGCATCTCGGCCAGCTCGGAGCGCACCTTCCCCGCAGTGGGCATCGCACACTGCTCCAAGGCCGCCTCCGTTATTGTGGCCGCCGCCGCTCTGAGGAGGCGGAGCCTAACCGGCTGGGATTTCCCCATCGCCAGCTTGTAGAGCTCCGCCGTAATGGCCTGTTGGAGGCCCCCGGAGCAGCTCTCGCTCTCAGAGCCGCGCTCGCCCTCCGACATCTCCACGCCGGACATCTCGGCCGCAGAGGACTCCGAGCGGGCAGCGCTTGAGAGAGCCCTGCCCTCCGCGGCCAGCTGCTCGGCTGACTCGGCGCAGGCAGCTGGTGCCGGCTTCCGGCGACCGCTGCCCTTGCCGCCCCTACCCCGCGCTGCCGTGGGGACCTTGGGGGGAGGCGCCTCCTGAGCGCCGGAGGACGGGGACAAACTGTCCTCCTCCAGCCTGGGGCGTTTGAACGTCCCCGTCGCGCGGCGGCGTGAGCCTTTCGAGCTCACGCTCAGCCGCTCCGCCAATGTTGTGTCGGACTCTGATCCGACCCCCCCGACTAGACTCCCGTGTGTGGGGCCTGCTGGACGAGTCCAGCACCCTACCACGAGTCCCGGAGCCACCTGGGCTCCCTTCTCCGCTACCGCAGGCGAGCCAAGCTCACCCGCACTCTCCTCCTCCAGATGTGGTTTTTTTGAAATTTGCTCCATAAAGTTCCCACGAGTATGGGGGAAATATTCGGTCCACCCAGGCAGTGCCCCCTGTACCTGGGTAAGTGAAAATTTGTTTCCCAACTAGAGGGTCCACTGGTCCCCTAGCTGGGGGTGCGCTCGCGACTGACACTACTCCTCAGCCATGCATACTCTCGCCGCGCACCAGAACTTAGTATTGGAGGAATTTTTTATAGAGGTTATCTTCCTCGCGGTCCGGGCGACCAAGCCAAGACCCTCGTCCCGTTCAGAGTCACAAAACATGACCGTGACCTCCTTACGGATTACGATATCGACGGCTGCAATCGGGGACAGCTTGTGTCCCAATGCTGCTCGCTGGCAGGGTGAGTGCACAACGAGCACCGCCTTTGCCTCTCCGCCACGCTCTCTGCTATGTCCAGAGAGACGGGCGGAGAAACACCCCTCGGAAGCGCGGGCTATGAGCCTCCGCACACAGCCCGCCGCCTCCAGAACCCTATCGGGTTCGCCCGCCCAGTCCAGAAGTCTGCTGCGGGCGACAGTCACTCCAACCCTATCACCCCCGCTAGGGAGACTGTCGCCCGCACCCAGGGTGCACCACGGGGAGGTCTTCTGGCACCGCACCCCATGATATTATAGTAGGGTCGCTCCATCGTTAAGTTAATAAAGCCAATAGTTTATGTATTTGTTGCACGAAAATATTTGTTACTACAAATGTTTGCATCAGGAAAAGCAATAGTACGTTTGATTATTATAAAGCCGTTTTGACATGAAATAGTAACAAACACACACACACGCTCACATACATCTTTACAAACTTTTGCATTTATAATATTAAGTAGGGTATTTTATTACACTTGCATAAATTTAATAAAGCCAGACACAATTGTGCATGGCACGACATAGATATCTGTTTGGCTGTCACAAACCTTCAGTGGAGCTTAAATTGTCATAACGAGATACAAGCCCAAAGCCTACATGTGTGTATCTAATCCACTGAAGACGAGATTAGCGTCAGTACCACCCTTTTAAAAATTTATGACGATGTCATACCAACTTCTAAATGAAAAAAAAACGGTATATTTCAATTCAAAAGAAGAAAATTGTTTCAAGCAGGCCAATAAAAATATTTAATATTAAGTACGTGTTATTTACGTAGCTATACACATCTACATATAAGCATACGTTACCTAAACATTTTCACAATTCAACTTCTATAATTTTCAATAAAAAATTGTAGAAAAAAGGATTCATACAAGTCTAAAACATATTGTCCAATCCACGATAACTCATAGTTTAACTTATTGTTTCTGTCCGTAAAGTCCATAGTCATCAAGTCATAGGTTGTTTACAAATAAATAAATTCATTTCATTTGCTCGTAGTAATTCGACACATAGGTAAATACTTAACATGACTATTTATTTCCAGAATGTATTGCGGTGAATATAAACCGAATCGTGGTACCGGCCCTAGTGGAGCTAGGCACGGAGTCAGTGATCCTAGACTGCGACTACAACACAGGCGAGACCCCAGGTCCAGGTCTCGTCATAAAGTGGTTCTTCAACGGGTCCACTGGCCTCGTCTACCAATGGATACCACCACTACAACCTCAAGTTATTGGACTTTTAAAAGGAAAGGTCGACATGAGCTTTAAAATCTCGGGTAAGTTTTTACAAACAAGGAAAAACTCACAAAAAATCTAGTTGAAGCAACAAATACCATTTTTATATTATTAAATTTTCTACACAAAACCCTCCCTAGACTGAAATGAGTATTTAGGTATGAAATAGATTACGTCTAGTCGTTATGTTCTTTTGCGCCTAGCAACACATTTTGTTTAGTAAAGAAAATTAACGGACAATTTATCTGAAGACCAAAACAAAACTTTAATCTCAATAAATTTTTTTTAGTTTAAATAACTTAGATCCCCGTTTTATTGACAGTATTAACTCAATCATATTCTCACTGTCAAGAAAAAAGAAAAAGATCTAATGAACCCAAACAAGATATATTTACTAGTTGTTAGCCCAAAGTTTCATCTTCTGACGTGCTGAACGGTACCAAAATATTGTATGGTCATTGGTCATCTTATCTATGTACACGTAGTTGCTAAATTTTGTTATAATAATTCAATAAGTGTGTAATTTCAACTTATAAATTTGCTTTATAAAAATGTTCCCCATACTAGGACTTTCTCCTGTATCATGGGTGCGTTTCCATACATACAAATTCACATACTCATGACACCTTACATAGAAAAAATACGTAATTATAACACGCTTCGTGTTAACCAAAATCACATATTTTTTTCAATAACTTTACTTTGTTGTTACAGATGAACCGTTGCAGGCTTATAGAGCCATTAAAATAATAAATCCGGGGACACACCTCAGCGGCAATTATACATGTGTGGCGTCCACATTCATAGCAGAAGACAGTCAGACGGGATCCATGTTAGTGTACAGTAAGTAATTAACATACTCGATTACACCCAATTTATATACAAATTGCATTAGATAATTGTGTTATATCAGTTACACACAGGTACTAGAATTACATTTACTTCATATAATGTATAATTGTATACTTCAACATAAACATAGCAACACGTTTGTTATTTCATGACAGAGTAGACTGAATATCATATTTTCAGCGCATTACAAGATTCAATTTATAATTAATGAATTTCCATATAAATTAAATTTAGCTCAAAAACTTAGAAATCTAAAATTATTAGTAAAATTTCGTAAAGAAAATTAATCTACTAAGAGAGAATTGAAAATCCTTTATAAGTTAAAACTATAAATAATGAAGGTGACTCCTACTTACAGGAGTTCAGCAATTAACTGTACTAGAACTAAAAACTAGGCGAAATTGAAGGAACTACTTTGGTACTTTGAAGTTACGTTCGTTTAAACGAACTGAGCTGTCAACGTCGAAATTGTTCGAGATGTTCTGTCGACACAACAAGAGATACTAAGTTAATTGACTTTTCAAGTTTCCTAACATAACATTACCGCTTCTTATTCCCCGAAGGTGCAAGCAGTGGTATAGTCATAACCACTGTACAACGCAAAGTTTATAGTCCAGACCATAGTTTAAAGTAAAGAATAGAAAAATGTACATATTTGATTTAATGGAATGATGTAACGACATATTTTATTATCATCATCATCATAACACCACGCCTTTTATCCCCGAAGGGGTAGGCAGAGGTGCTCATTATACCACTGTACAATGCAGCACCCACTTTTCACGATTTATGCTATGAGTCCCATGTAATAGGGGGTGAGCCTATTGCCATATACCGGGCACAATTCCAGACTCCGTGCTACTACTGAGAATTTTTTAAAACCCATTAATACTTTGCCTGATCCGGGAATCGAACCCGAGACGAGACCCCTTGCACTTGCGACCACTCGGCCAACGAGGCACTTACTTTATTTTATTACAAATGCGTTAATTGGTCGATAAATAAACATTATAATAATAATAATTGTAATTTTCATTGGAGTATTACACTCTGACCAATAGCTGACATGATTCTATGGACTTTAACCAAAATACGGTTAGTAAATCCCACGTGAAAATTAATCAGTTATATTGGTAGAATGTAAATAATATTCCCGTACGCTGTTTGTACGGCGCGGCAATAATATTGGAATATAATTGTATGGCCGACAGGGATTTATAATTAGGTACCTAACCACTACCTATAATGTAATGCATGCGTAATCTTGTGAACCGAATAGAATGCTATGACAATTCCAGGGAAACTGTTACAGCTGGAATATTATGCTTACATTATTAACATAGCATTACGCCTTTTATCCCCTAAGGGGTAGACAGAAGGGCACATTACGGTACTTAATGCGATTTCACTATTTATGTTATAAATCCCATGTAATAGGGGTGAGCCCATTGCCATATACCGGGCAAAATTTCAGACTCCAAGCTACAACTGAGATTTTTTTCAAATCCCAGTATAACTTTGCCCCACCCGGGAACAGAACCCGACACCCCTTGTTCGGCAGTCCCACTTGCGAGTTGCGATTACTCAGTCAACGAGGCAGTCTATATTATTATCGACTACTAATATTATTTGACTTCGCAGAAAGGCATTCCATTCCAAGGTCGCATTGCAGATCAGTTCAGTCCCAGTAACCGCACAATTTGATACCAATTACGTTATGATCCTCATTAGTTCTAATCTGTTTAATTGAAGCTCTATCTGCCAGCTTATGAGAGGTTATACAGATTATCGAATCTCATCTAGTTGCATAGATTAATCGGCATACATGCATTCAAATACGTATAACATCATGGTCTGAACGACGATGTTTGAGTTTTTAACACAATCACTATAAAACAGGCTTGTACGGTAACTAAATATTTCTCGTTTCCTTCATAGAATTAAAACTGCATTATTGCGGAAAATTTTACGTTAGTAACTACATATTACATTTATTTATATGTTTATAGAAAGTCATTAAATTATGCCCATTAAATGACCTTCTATAAACCTCCATTGCCCAGAGACATTGAGAGAGAGTTATATCAGAATATAACAGACGAATATAGAACACAATTTGAACTAGCTATCAGTTCAGATTAATTCGATGGTACGGCACCTGTGCACTAGCCGAAAGTGCATAATAGTAGGTTTGCATAAATTTCTAATGGAATTGTCTGGGCACGACCCTGTACGTATGGTAATCTAGTTTATCGAGACGCAGTTTCTACTTACGAACGAATTAGTTGATCCCCGAACAAAGTAATTAACCGTATTGGGTTTAGGCTGTATGTGCATGAAACCTTTGTCTGCGCACTTTGTAAACACATCTGTTCATGATTTCAGGGATTGTTTCTATTCGATTATAACAGACAGTTATTTTTACCCCACAGGTCCGGGAAAGAGTTTCCATTTTGACCAGGAGAAAAAATACGTATTCTTAGTTACTTTGAAATGTGTAGCAGAGTACTTATATCCTCGGCCCGTAATGACTATTTTATCAAAGGGGTAAGTATTTTGAGTAGCTACTACTACCTTTAAGCTTTATAGATATACGGTAAATTATACCCTATGAATATACGGTAGAATGGTTCTCGCGCGTTCTGTGACTAGTTAATGCAATATTCTCTGGCCTGTGCCTCCAATATTCTGTGGCACTGAACTAACTTCGTTGACAGCACACACAAACCATTATACACAGCTTACGTAAGTATGTGTACGTATGTAATACATAACAAGTCCATCCAAACTGAAAATACTCTTCAGAGATTCCATCAAAAGAATAGGAGATATTTTCTTAATCATTATAATATGAGAAATGGGGCCAAATCTAATTCACCAATCCCAGGCCTTCATAACCAAAAATTAAAAATAAATCTTGTAAAAGGTAAGTAATAAAAAAGTTAATTATCAAGACTAATAAAAGGAAGTGTTTATTCAGAAAGTGTACGGCCCGGAAAATATATATAAAAATGTACAGACGGGCAGACGGCATTTTATGGGTAATTCATGAGTTAGATAAGGTCAAGTGATCTTGTTATTCGAATCTTGATGTATTATTGATGATCCTGTCCTACGATTTTGTACGTATTTATGATCTGACCAGATGCAGGCTTCGGTGATACTAATATATTTATTACTTTTTATAAAGATTTATTTACTCAAATAATAAGCAATAACGAAGTACCTATGTAGTAATAGGTTGTCTTTTATTTGTAAAGAACCTTTTTTAGGTTCGCTTGTGTCGGAAAAAAAGGAAACGCTTAAGCGTAAAACAAAGCAACTTTATTGTAAAGGAAGACTTATAACAAAACCATCCAAATAATTCTCAATTGTTTTAGATGCTGTAATTTTATAATTATCTATTAATAAATCTAGGTATTGTTTTTGAGTGACTCATTTTTGCAAAATAAATTTACTGGTAATACTACAGTTGTAACATTTTATCGATCCTAAAACCCCTTTACTGAAGCAAAACATCATTTGTTTAGGTACTAATCTATAAATTGGCATAAAACTACTATTTCGAATGGATGTTAACAATTGTACAAATTCGAGCCGAGTTCGGGGCCAATTTCCAAGTGACGTGTCTCACCCGACGCGACGTGCCTTAGTTTTTCTTTGCTGGTTCCCTCAAGACACAGTAAAATTTTATAGCCATAAACTTTCTCGAAGATTAAACTGTTGCATAGCAAATACAGAGACTACTGAAGTTCTCACACAAACACAGACTGACGTATTTCTACAGCAATTCTCTGCAGAACATGTAGAAATGACATAAATGTTTCAAGTTTCAAGCCATGCAGGAGCATAGAGTTTGATTTGAGAGCATTCCACGCTATTGACAACGAAAACCATGGGCATAGTTTTAAGAAAATGTTTTCCAGCCATAATAAAATCATAATGACTTCTTCCTTATATCAGACACGGTCATCTGATACCTAATGACTAACATGATAAGAATTTCAATTTATTTGATTAATTTATGACATTAGATATCTGCATGCCTGTTCTGGTGAAGTGTAAGGATATCAAAAATATTTATTTGTACTTTTATCTGTAATTTACCACGTTTTAAGCAAATAAAATTTATTTGTTTTGATGGTGTGTCTATTATAAAAACCCTTTGGGCGCACCTTTGAATGTATGTGATAAAACAATATGATAAACCGTGATAAACAATAACGTGATCAAACGCAATAAGCTTTAAAATTTTTACAATGCATGTTTCGCTGTAGAAAAAATATCCTAAAATATTAAAGTTTTGCAGTAAGCCACTGGAGCGAGCAATCACGGACATGAGAATGGACTCCTGGGGCATGTACACCGTGGAGACCACAGCACTGGTTCATGATGATGACGTCACCAGTCCTTGGGAGGAGTTTGTCTGCGTACTGAGCTTGCCCCTAGCTAATTACACTACTAATAGAACTACTGTTTATTACCCAGGTAAGTGTTTGAACATTCAAAATATGTTTAAGATCAGGGTGCTCAGAAAATTTATGTTCTACAGCCACATCTAATATTTATCATTGAACATAAGTGTGGGAGAGCCATGCTTCGGCACGAATGGGCCGGCTCGATCGGAGTAATACCACGACACGACCTCACAGAAAACCGACGTGAAACAACGCTTGCGTTGTGTTTCGTCGTATAAGTAAAGTTAGGTACCGGAGGCCCAATTATCCTCCCTCTTCCCCAAGCTCCCCAATCCCCCCAATCCTTGAATACAAAGAATCCTCAAATTTCTAATACTCAATCGGCCTGTAAAACACTTGTAACGTCTCTGGTGTTCCAGTATATCGGCTTATCCAATAACAAAACAAAATCTTTAATATCGTAAGGGCCTTATCGATCCGAACTAGATCTTATAGAAAAGTTGGTGCCATCAGCAGACACTGTAAAGACTGTAGCTGAATTTTAATCGTGTAATTTAGCTAAAAGCTAATAAAGCTAAATTCCTAAATTAAGACGTATTTCGACTTAAGAAAAAAACAACTTCTTATTACGTATTGGTGGAAATAATAGAATTTTATATTTCGACTGTATACCAATAAAACTGATTGGATTACCATTATTACACTACGTACCTACCTACCCTTTTTACTAGTATAGATGTGTAGTGTACACGTGATTAGCAGCTACGTGTATGTTGTACGTGTGATGACACCCAATGTGTAGGGTTGCTTGCCTTTGGGCCTATTACTCCGAAATTACATTGCGTTCGATAATATTGTCATTCAACCTTACTCCTTTATTCATTCCTAGAAGAGCCATTATTAGGAGGCTAAATATAGTGTCGTAGCTCTGTCGGGTTATTTTAAATTAAATCTATGGTACTAAAATTATTATTAATTATTATTTACATTTCTTTTATACAAATACCGTTTGATGTTAATACCTTTGATTGCAAATTAATTAAATGTTATATAGCTTTTGTTTTCTTGACTACACTTTGTAAGCACCGCAGCATATTTATTTATTTCGTGTTGGCTTGTGAACAATATTGTATAGTATAAATCCTGTCAATAGAGTAGATTACAAATTTATTGTTCGTCTGCTACTTTTACATTTTATACAACAATGAACATTCAAGTGTGGGAGAGCCATGCTTCGGTACGAATGGGCCGGCTCGACTGGAGTGACAACATGGCCTCACACAAAACCGACTTGAAGAAACGTGTTGTGTTTCGTCGTGTGAGTGAGGTTATCTGAGGCTCAATTACGACCCCCTCTTCCCCAATCTCCTCAATCCCTGAATCGCCAACAATCCTCAAACTCCTAATCCCCAAAAGACCGGTAACGCAAGTGCGTTACCTGGAACACCTGTTACGAGTGTAACGCCTCTGGGCGACGCCGATTGCTTACCATCAGGTGATCCGTCAGGTCGTTAACCGGGTCGATATCCCATAAAAAATTATACTTAGATTATTTTCTTACTGAAACAAATACTTCCGACAATATCTTGATTTGAACCTCATACGACAAATATAAAAATATGTGTCTAATATTTTTTAATATTCATATCCCGTCATTATTCCTATTGTAAGGTTTTCCAATAAAATAACAAAATAAATACTTATCAGACAACTGTTTACAGGTTTAATGCCGACGCATAGCGCAAGCATAGAGGTCAAGAAACCTATGGAACATCAAGCTGCAAGTAAGTTATTTTCTAATGACATTAAGTTTCAATAAACACATAGCAACACAATTTAAAAATACAACATTTTTGGTATCAATCTACAGCGTGTAGGACTATTTGAGGTACTCAATAAAATGAACATATTTATAATTTAAACACTATTCAAAATTATGGCTTCTACATTTTACACAACTCGAAGATTAATCCTCAAAAACAGTTAAAAAGTCTGTTTCTGACTTTATCCTGTTATTAAATTCTCTCGTATTATAAGCAATTTAAATACTGGAAACACAATTGGAAATACACCGTCAACAACAGAATATCCGCAAAACATGATCCCGACATTAAAACGAGATAAAATAGTCTGTTAAAATATGTCAATGTTTAAATAGCCTGATATAACAAAACCTCCATTTTAATTAATGAAATACTTCCCGTCTTAATAATTCCTCTTTATGAATTTATTTTCAGATAGTTCAACGCTCCGGCTCGGGTGCACTTTACTAGTCACTTTATTACTAAGTATTTACTTTACTTTTTAATGAACTAAGTAACGCTGTACATAGTTATTTGGTCTAGAATAAAACCTATGATTTTAACAAAGACTCAGTCTTTTAGGTTATTTAACTTTATTTGCTCTTTCATAAACTTTAGGCAAATATAAGATTCTTTTGCGTCTGGCATTAAGTTTGTAACTTAATTATATTTTTATTTTCTTTGGTTAAAGCTTTTGTACTAAATATTGTTTAAAACGTTTACAAAATCTGTGATAATTATGTTTAAATGTCGACATAAAGTCATAATGTACCTAATTGTATGAGATATTTCATTTTTATTATTATACATACGATGTAAGTACATAGGATAATATCGTTACTGTATTACTTTGGACAGTATTATAAAGACAAAAACTTAACCGGTACTGATTGTAGCTTTTTGATATTATACAAACTGTAAATAAATTGCTTAATGTACGTCCATGTTCTTTTTTGATAATAACCACGATTTATAGACGTAATTTCGTATTTAACTCACCTTAATGCATTTTTCTATAACTCAGTACATAAGGAAAGTTGTATATTGTATTTAATGGAACCTAAATCAGATTCTGTTTCCTCGGGCCGTCGCCATCGCTGACCGACAGAAAACACATTTTCTTTTGCGAAAAATAAGAATAACTTGGTGTAAACACGTTCTCTTAAGGGAACGTCAGCTCGACGTGGCCTGTAATGTTTGCAAGTAGATATAAAAAGCGAAGAAGGTCATAAAAAGGCTTTTTGTATGTTTATAAGCCCTCTCCATCAGGTACATTACATACGTAAATAATCTCTTAACCTATAATTTCCGTCTGAGATGTTTCTTTGTGAAAGTATTCTTTGATTTTTGTGTCTAAAGATTCGTGTATTTACGATTTTTCAGTTATTTGTCGGATACATAGGTACTCGGGTAATGAGTGAACGAGCATATTGTTTTTAAGCCTACAATATATTTGTCAACATTAATATTGGGCGTTTGGAACAAGTAAACAAGAAAATATTCCATTGAAATGTTGGTTGGTCTATTTATATGCTAATTCTCATTTTTAGCTTTACATTCAGGTAAGTTATAATTATTTTTGCTACCTACATACACGTTTTGGTACATGTATGGATGAAATTCATTTTAATCTGAAAATATATTGCGTCTATTTTAATTACTGGATATGGTTTCAGAATAACTGGATATATTATAATATTTTGATGCCAAAATATCTGCAATATAGAAATGAATTTTTAATGTATGTATTTTTTATCTGTTTGTTATGTATGATAAACCAGTTCATGACATATGGAATGCTAATGATTTAATTTTCTGTAATTAAGTGTTATTATGATCTGTTGTGAAAGTCGCATTATTGTGTTAGCGCTTTATCAACGAACCAGCGAGCCAATCAATTTGGAAAACCATCAAGTTATTCAGAACAGAGTCAACACCGAATGCAACATGGTTTTCACAAAAGATTCGTATATTTCGGAAACTAACGGTTTGTTTATTTTTTTTTTGTTGTACATACCAGTTCACATGATGGTACCTTCATACTACTTTATTCATAGATGTTGTTTTACCATGTAGGTAGTTTCAAAATAGATAAAAACTTGCTGTTCCCTGTGACTTAGTCCGCGTATAATAATGACTTTGGGCAGATTTTGGGTTTGTTTGTTACTCTTTTCAATAAGCTCACCCCCTATTACATGGGACTCATAACATAAATAGTGAAAAGTGGGTGTTACATTGTACAGTGGTATAATGTGCACATCTGACTACCCCTTCGGGGATAAAAGGCGTGATGTTATGTTATGTTATGTCTTTTCCAAGGTTAATGACAATGATCTGGTACCGAAATGCACGCAAATAGGTTCAGGAGTTTAAGGGAGAGAGACTCCCGGAATTTTAACGCATAGTGCTTGTCCGAATTTCGAGGATAAAACAACCATACGTCCTTTCTAGTGTCAGTGGCACAAACTCTCGTTGGACCGAATTTCAATCAAAAAGGTTCAGTAGTTAGTAATATTAGTATTCAGCCTCTTTGAATACCCTAATGTTATACCATGATAACAAAAAACATAAATTGTTAATGATCCGTTGGCATAACAACCACTTGTCAAAAATTATGTCAGATAACATAGAAATGTATACTTAATATTACTATAAATTGGTGGGTGTCTGTTTGTTTTGTTGCAAGGATTAAAAGTAGCATAGGCTACATTTTGTTTCTTTCTAACCTACCGCTTCCCTAAAATGGAGTGGAAAGGGCATTGCCTAAAGTTGGTGCCTTTCTTTTTTTTGCGGCAGTAATTTATAAAAAAATATTGTCTGGAATGACATTACAAACGTAATTGTCTATGGGCTCATAATATATGTAAATCTCAGTCCGGACTGAGGTAAGGGCGTTTTAAAGAACAGGAGGTCTACTCCGGTTCTCGAATGCCAAGTTTCGTTTGATTTCCGATCGCAAACAACGTTTTCGGAACCATAGACAACTTTCGTGAACTACAATGAACGAACGAAGATAAATAAATGGGTTTAGATTCGAAATTAAAAATAAAATTTTATTTTTAGTAATTATATTACTAAAATCGTAATGCTTGGCTGAGCACATATATTAATCAAGAAAATCATGAATAAGCTTTTAATATTAATGTTTAAGATGGAAAATCTTAAACAGGATAAGAACCTCCTTTCAAAGATTTATTAAATGACTTATTTAAAAAGTTTTAGAATGTTGGCATTGTGATTTATATTTATTTATAAAATAATGACAACCCAATTTATTCGTATTATATTAGTACAGTCAGTTTAAAAATTATAAATGTCTACATGAGAATTTTAAGAGACTAAATTATTTCATGTTATGGTGATTAACAATATATTTTTGAAAGAATTTATCTTATCTATAAATATTGCTGTATTATTAATACATCATCTATTAAGATGTGAAAGAAAAGCGAAAATATATACTAGCAATAATTAAGTTTATTTTTCTAGCGGTATTATTAGTTTTAAAATAAAACATTACACATGAAACATTTATGTACAATACGGTATTCAAATAAATATTTGATTACCCTAAATGTTACTAACTCTCATAGACATATAAAATATAATAATACGTCCGAAGAATAATCTGTCAAATTCGAATTTTCGATCGTGCGGATTATACAAGTAGAGTAGGGTTCCAAAAATATCGACGTCAAACAGTACATCTCATACTAATTTCTGGCTTGTTTAATTCCTTTTTCGTTCGTAATAAATGTCATTGTGGTAGGTAATCTTCGAAGTTTCATCCGAAACTTCGTTTTTCGTCGAATCAGAGTAGACCTAGACTCGAACATTTTCTTTTGCATTTTTTAATCAAATTATTCGTATTTTTCTCACAATTCCTGACTTTAAATTGCGTGTCACTGTACGCCTGGCACAAGTATACCATACCACACCACCATGTGGATCGTATGCCGGGCACTAATTTTTATGAGCTATTTTCTCTTAGTCGATAACTTGTGGGATGCATGAAGGAATTGTGTCATGAAGCTTCGTGAGCATTAGCTGCGGTAACAGTGGTGGGTTGAGTAGTGACAGCTACTCAAACATGTAACAAAGTAGGTACTATTTTTTGCCGCTTTTTCCTAATTAGGAACTAATTTACTTTATAGTTAGCATAATCTTTGAGAAAAGAACGTCAGATGAGCGCACATTTTTTTATATTTATGTGATCAGTCGAACTATAATCCATCACTTTGACCGAACGACGATATATTTCTACAAAATGTTATGCTAACTGTGGTTTAAAATATTAACTGTAATTAGATTAGTTACTAATCGGTAGAACGTCGGGAGACATAAACACACAAACATAACATCACGCCTTTTATCCCCGAAGGGGTAGGCAGAGGTGCACATTACGCCACTGTACATTGTAACACCCACTTTTCACTATTTATGTTATGAGTGTCCCATGTAATAGGAGGTGAGCCTATTGCCATATACCGGGCACAATCCCGGACTTCAATAGCAAACAAAAAAAAAATTGTGAAAAAAGATCACAATAAGCTTTATTTTATTCCTTGAAATCGTTTATAAATATTTATTACACAATATTTCTGACAAGTAAATGAATAATTCTTGAAAAACAAGGATTATATAGCACTATTTTTACATCTTTTAACTGAATTAATTCGGTTCGGATTGAGTTTTTGATATAAGACCCAATATATTTTTTTGTTTGTAATGTTATTTTGCATCAGTTTTTCCATATGCGATCAACTGCCGCGAGAAAATGAAAAGGCCCCACGCTCCATACAAATTTGGTCATTGTCATTTGTATGGAGCATTTCGTAATTTTCATGAAATGAATTAGTATCATATTTATGACCAGCACAACATCGGGCACCAATTCTTTTTTATCTTTTGTAAACCTGCCCTTAATACTTTAAAAGAGCGCGAGCGAAGGCAGTGGCAGTGCCGTGGGGCAGGCCGTGGGCAGTAGCTAGTTCATGAATGAATTGTATTTAGTTAAATTAATTCCTTTTTTTCTTTAACATGCCCGATTCTGATGCAGCTACATACTATTAGTCCTTAAAAACAGAATTCTATTGGCAGTCAAAAGCTTCAGCAATATGACAAGCTTTTGATAGTTTTTTCACGCATCGGGTTACATTATCGAAACTTTAACAGGGTTCCCTTTTTTTCTTATTTAATATATATGCTCACCAGGGATTGGGGATTCCATCGGTGCAATAATTTTCCAAATCAGTCTGGTAGTTTCGGAGCCTATTTAATTCAAACAAACCAAACAAAATTAAAATCTTTGCTTTTTATTCAACATATTATTGTAGATAAACCAAAATTAATAGAAAACAATGACATACTTCACTTCGCGTGGCACTCATAAATGTTTTTTTCTTTCTGGAATTTATTATGTATACATTTTAAAAAGCTATACACGGAACTCTTCTAAGAATTACATAATGAAAAACACGTTTCTTCACTCCAATAAACATTTTCAGGAGAACCCATTTGCATAAAATATTGACAATAATTTTATTGAAGGGAAAAATAAGGTCTTATGACCGTACTTCTACGCATTATACTTACGACTAATAAACAGATTGTTCGTGAAACAAAGAAAACTAAAACGATCTTAATAAATAGAAGTTAGACACTGTAATATAATCTGCCCCGGGTAATGAAGTTGTCCCTCGGGGGTTAAAATGTCGTATCCGACAAATTTATTGATTGAATCCGACAACTCGCTACGAAATTGGAGTATTAATGAAATCCAATTTGGAAAGTTTTATTTTTAACTCCATATTTGTTGATCCCAATCTTAAGAAAGTTTCCAATTTGTAGCTATACTTACCGCTGATTAAGAAAGAAAGATACTACGAAAATATGTTGTAAAAGAACCACCAGAAATGAATATGTGAGTATGTGCTTCCATGGAAACCACAATACCCTGTATATATGTACCTATGTAAGGAGGTTAACGCGGGATAGAAATATTACAACAGTGGATAAAGAGTAAAGTGTGCTCCGCTAAGTAGATACTCTCTCGCTGCAGTAATTTGAGAGAATTCCTCGGAGACGACTGTGCGATATGTCTGGCGCAGTGCGTGGAGCTCCTTCAGCATTACCATAACTGTGCCATTGCTATTTCCTCCTGGTCAAATCCCAAGAAAGTACTCCGTGCGACAAGGAAACTAAATGAAACGAGAAACATACAATTTAACTTTATAGCAGCTGCAATTTATACACTCATGTCTAAATGTAAGTTTAAATCCCAGAATTTATCTTTACAAGGATACCTTGTTTCATAATGTCTTGCTCTTCTACATATGAGTGTGGAAGCTGAAGCAAAAAGAATTTGTAAAACTAACTACACATCGAGTGATGATTGTCCTCGGCGGCCAGCTTTCCTTTATTGTCTTAAAGTATAACTGAGTTGAGTAGTTAGCAAAGCGCAAACAGCACTTCCAGTAATATCTGACTCCGTGGTGTAAGTGCTAAGTTGCCTCTGTATCTCTGGCGATAAGTTCCTAATTGCACTTCACTGTGCGGAAATGGGGTAAAGCGGGCAGCGCCGAGCGAACACGTACCACGCGTACGTGTTCTGAAATGTACTACGCTTTAATGCGTATGACACGCGGCTTGATGTTATGTCGAGCACTTCGATTTTATGTATTTCAATTCGATATGGAGGCCTATCACGAATCGGGACGAATGAAAGAAAAAACTTTTAAGGTGATTTGGGTGACGCGTGGATTACGCGTGCCACCTTATCTGCGTCGGGAGATGTTAAGCTGTCGTTGCCCGACGTATACACCTCACCCGCATGCAGACTAGCTTATTACTTCAATTTGTATTTATCTTTCAAGGAACGTGTGAGTTCACTCTGAATAAATTTGTTATTACTACTGGGAATTGAAACGAGACACTCTGTCATTGAGGTCTACAAAAATTACAAACTACATGCATTATGTTAGTAGCTCGATACACAAAATAAAAGTTTCAAAGTAAACCGAGAGTTTGTGGCTTATCGAGTTTCAAATACTAAAGCAATCTTTTAGTCCCTTATTCGTGTGTAAATAGTAGAATTAACTTTTAAACAAGTCTAGTGATCTTTTCGCGGCAACACTGATTGCTTTAGGGAGTCGAAGTCAGTAACAACTCTTATCTTAATCGTAGCTCCATATACTACTAGCAACTATAAAATCTTATGTAACGGCTCCAGGGAAGTGAAATACAAATTATTTGCTTATAATAAACTTGTAGTTTCTAGCATTGCCTGTGACTACGTTCGCATTCAAATCGGATTTTTAAGGAAATGTGAAAAATTGTACTCATAAAGTTACTTTATGTGCTACACATGTAAATAAAATGTGATATGTTTATACGAGTATTATGCAGAAACTATGAAGTATAGATGCAGTAAACATAGTGCAGGCGGTCGCGAGCTTAAGATTCATAAACAACTTGAGACGTACGTGACTTTAATAAGAGCAAATTTATAAAATTAAAACTATATAAAAACATGTCGTTTTACTTGAAACTATGAACACAGTCACAATACGGCTGAATTAATTAAATTTACACACGCCACTGACCTAACTAGGTTTAAAAAGGCTTCTTGTGAAAATCAAAGCTCGCTTCTGAGGAGTGGAAGAAACATTTTTAATTAATATGACGTACCGTCCTGCCTGCACCTTGTGGCATCAGAATACTAATTAAATTCCATCCGTGGACATGTTTTACTGAAATTTAATTACTTTACTCGCAGAATAAATATTTACAACAAACAATATAATGCTAATCGGTCTATTTTATATAGGTATGAAAAATAAATACAAAAGTAGTAAATGTATTAATGACTTTTTTGTTTATTAACTGTGGCAGAACCATGCTTCGACACGAATGGGTCGGCTCGACCGGAGTGATACCACGGCCTCACAGAAACCCGAAGTGAAAAAAATAACGTTGTGTTTCGTCGTGTGGTGTGAGTGAGGTTACCGGAGGCCCAATCATTATAAATTATGTGCCTATAATAACTTAGTGTCTAATGTATTGTAATCACAGCCTCATTACAAAAATAGGACATCTCAATAATAGTTCTCCTAGCAACTTATGCCAAACTCCTAGAGATAGCTAAAAACAAACCTGTCCATATTAAAATAAATCTTCCTTATTATGAACTGTCGGATTTATTTCGAACTCACTCTCATAGGATTGCTGGTTCGAATACCAAATATAGTGGCATAATTGATTGGTTCATTCATAATTCCTTTTCCTATGAGAATCATACTTATTGATTGGTCGGTAGTACTGTAGTTTCTTTAAGTACATAATAGTTAAAAATGGTATTACAATATAACATAATTATCATGTTTTACTTTAATGCTGAAAAACTTAGACATTCATGACAACATGTCATATCCGATGAATGAAATCAAGACAATCCCTTTACACTTAACTATTGCAGCTGTGACTCCGGTGAAAGAAGTGATAAAGCATACACCGTAGTTAAAATACATACATTACATTACAAGCTGTAAGGACGGGACTTAGGTGAATCAAACAAGATGTTAATCGTTACGCGTTCCGTTTATTACTACTCCCTTATCTCCTAAGATAAAATATACATTCTTATGAACTAATAATGAATTATTACGTCACAAAGCAATAAACAACAATAGGGATAATGACGGGTTATGCAAATGAGAAATCTATTTAACTAGGTTAGATAATGAAAAAATATTACTCACGTTTTTTTTTTATTTTGTACTAAAAGGAAACAACGATCAGATAAAATGAAACAAAATTAAGAAAATGGAGCGAAAACGTCATTTCTACGTATAAAACGTGCCTAAAAGTGACGTCATATTATATTTCAAATCAATATTTCGTCGATAGTATTTGTTCCTCTAAGAAAATTAAAAATACAGTGTCGATTGTCGATTTATATAAAATAATCTACCAGCCAGATAACATTACAATAAAAAATAGTCACCTACCCTACTTTCATAGCTAATTACTTCGTAAAATTCTATTGAAGTAACAAAATGGACAGATATATCACTGCAAGCCGACACATGTTTCCTGTAAGTGACGTCGGAATAAAAGACAATAAATATAGCACCACATTATTTACCTACAGAAAATAAGAGTATTTTTAGTTCAGTGCGAAGATAATTAGATTAGATTATGCGTACTTACTTTCATTGCTAACAATACAAGTACAAACATTATGCATTAAATATTAATATTATTGAAATATTATCTAGTAGTAGAAAAGATACATACGTGAATGTATATAGTACATACATATCTACATATTATGTACTATATCCTAATAATTTTTGTCACACTGAAGCCATTAAACGCAATTGTACATATACTAATGGACCACTTATTTTACTAGTATTGTTTGGTATCTGTTATTAAATATGAACTGTATTATCCTAATATTTTTTTGTCACTTTATCACACAGAAATCGTTGAGTGCAGTTGTCGATTTACTAATGGCACAATTATTTTATTAGTGTTGTCTGGTATCTGATAATATACATAGACTGAATATGAATTGGTTGAGTAAAAGTAATTTCTTCAGATAACATAGAATTTCTTCAGTTGCTCTGTTGCTCTTACTCAACCAACGAAGCGGTATTATAATACTTTGATAAAAGTAAGCTCTATCTGCATCATCAACTATATCAATGAATAACGATAATACCTCCAATCATAACTAATAATAAACACCTATGTGTTATAATCAGTCAGCTCATCCCATGGGCATCCAGTTAATTTAATTTTCATCAATCAACATGACAAATTATCAATGGATATACATTATACACGGATATCTAAATAAACACTCATTGCGCGGCGATATTTCATTTCATAAATGGCAGTCGTTGATCCGAAAAGTCGGACGTTGCTCGTGACAGCTAAAATAGAAATAATATTGAATTCTTTTGCTAAACAACGACCCATGTCTGTTGGAGGTAAATATCTATCTATATATAGTACATACATACATGTATGTCGCGTTATTTTCTCTCTGCAAAGTAACTAACGCCTGTCATTCCCAATGTCTTCTTGCTATTTATTATTGTCACACATACAAATGTTTGAAATTGTTTTTCATATTGTTTAGAGCTCCAGAGTGTCTCGTCGATGTAAAATGTTGATATTGCAACTACGGCAATTACGGCAATTTGGTAACGAAATTTGTTTTATTATTAATGCTAGAATTTTCAATTCAAGAATCCCATTTCATCTTTCTAGGGAGTACCTAATAGTGATAAGTCCCTGTAACTCGTGAAAACATACAGGCAAGTATTATGTATTATGTACAAATGTATAAATGAAAGTTCTGGTTTCGTGAAAACCGGACTAATTACGTGTGTTATAAGTTCTTAAAAGTAGTAATGGTTTATCACACAAGACACTACAGAATAAGAGAACACGTGTCTGTTTAACATGTGTATCAATCAATTGAAACATGACCTACACACAGTATTGTTTGAGTAGGTAATAACTAGTTGGTTTTAACTTTGGTTAGTAATTTCGGTCCTACAACTTAGTGAGAGGGAAATAATTAGACATAACTCGCTTATTAATCTGAACGGATGAGTTTTAGTTATTTAATAAGGATGAAACAATATTACATTACCTACTAAATCTATTCTTAATAACATAATAATACTAGCTATTAACCTCGGTCTCGCTCCAGCCTCCTAAATTTCTTCAAACTCGAGAACCTTGAGTAGATAGATACTGATATAAAATCGTTCCGTTGCTTAGAGCGTAAAAGAAACATGTAACAGAAAGAAAGACAACAAGTTGTGTTTAGTCGTGTGATTGGGGGTTACTGGAGGCCCATTACCTCCCTCCTAAATCTCACCAATCCCTGAATTCCAAGAATCCTCAAATTCCTTATTGCTAAAAGGCCAGTAACGCAGTTGTAACGCCTCTGGTGTACCAGATGTCCATGGGCGACGCCGATTGCTTAGGTGTTCCATCTGCTCGTTTCCCGGCTTATCACATGAAAAATAATAACGTAAAAGAAAGAAACACGCTAGTTTCAGATGGGTCTGGATATCATGTGCTTATGAAATTGTTTATTTGTAAACGCACCCACGACACAGGAGGAAAAACCCAGTGTGGGGAAACATTTTATGTAAAAGAACATTGATTATATTAAGAAGGATAATATTCATATTAATAACAAATTAAAAGACATAAATCACATTACAATTGATCTAAGATTCCTTATTTCGGGATTTGATACGTATCTGTGTATCTTTGGAGTTCTTTCCGTTCAAGACACCGTGAAATTGCATGGTGAGTACCGTTATCTTGTCCAAATAACGAAAAACGGAATAATGAGTTCTGTCTGATAGAACGAGGATAGGATTGGATGCTTTTGTTGGTGATCCACGTAAGGTTTATTATATTTAAAAATACCTTTACCTATTGGCGTAGCAGTGTACAAAAAAACCAAGAATGCTCCTTAAACTTGTTAACATTTACGTAAACCTACCTAGGCAAGTATCGCTTTGTTAATCGAGTGATAGTTACTCAGTTCGAATACTAAAATTGAATTTGGATTCGTTTCCTGAGACGGTCAAACATGATTATTATGTTTTATTTTATGGGATAAGCCGGTAAACGAGTAGACGGATCACCTGATGGTAAGCAATCTGCGCTGCCCATGGACACCTGGAACACCAGCGCCAGAAGTTTTACAAGTGCGTTACCGGGAATTTAAAGATTTTGGGGGATTCGGGGATTGGGGAAACTGGAGAGGAGGGGTAATTCGGCCTCCGGTAACCTCACTCACACGACGAAACACAACGCAAGCGTTATTTCACGTCCATTTTCTGTGAGGCCGTGGTATCATTCCGGCCCATTCGCGCCGAAGCATGGCTCTTCTACACTTGGGTATCTAACGTTAACTGAAATAGTTTGTAATTTAATATATGTAAATAATTTCATTTTTAACATAAATAAATACTTACAATTATCTCATTCATTACCTTGCACCAAATGGTAATGGCCATACGCCATCGTAGGTATTTACAATAAAAACACAAATACATTAATTACGTATATATATATAGTGACAAATACACTTAATTCATATTAGGTTTGTTACCGCACACTGCGCCTACCGTCTTACAGGCATATAAACCGTGATGTTGTGTTTCGAACTTTTTTTTTCGAGCTACGAAACAAGTAAGTAGGTAATTTGTACAAAGTTTGGCTGACATCAAGGTTGTTTCGATGTCATTACTATGTTAATGTTAGAGTCACTTACGAACCACTTCTTGTTTTGGATGCCGACTTCAAAAATAAGGGATGTTAGTTTGTCTGATCATGTTTTACTGCCCTAAAGCATAAGATAAATCACGTAACAATAGTTTTTTCAAAATTCTCAGTTATAACACTGAGACTGATAATTATTATCTCCAGTCTATGGCTATCGGTTCACTTTCAATAACACGCATTGGGGTTTAACAAAAACGTGTTAAAAATACGTACTTATAGGTGCACTTCGACAGAAGTACATACTTACATTTAATTTTGTACATGGGGAAAAAATATAATGTTTTATTTATTTCTGAAATTCTATCATAGAAGTTCGATATCTCTCATGTATGGCAAGCTTCAGCATGAGGTTAATAACATAAGTGGAATTAAGCGAAGCCTATGTTTTGTGTCACATTAACTCGCTTAATGAAAGGGTTGATATGGCCTTTACAAGTAAAATGTTTAGATAGATTGTCATTCTAAGTTTTTTTTAAAGGGGGAAATCCTCAAATGACTTCTCCCGCCTAGGCGAGGCGGGAGGGACTGTAAGACTCTTATTGTAAAAACCACCCCGTTCCTGTACCCGCATTGCGAGCCGGAGCCCAGGTAACCTTTTACATTCTCCGCGGCTCCGTATCAGCATCAGCCCTATTAAGTGGTGGCGATCCGTGGTAGTCTGAAGGCTCTTGGAGGCGCGCGCGGAATGCGACACGCCGTATCAAGTGTTTTAATTCGTTCCATGGTATCATACATAACTATGAAGTGTATGTAAGTACGACTGCCGAGGAAATGATATCGGGTACAATTAGTAATTTCAACATTTCAGTTGAAATTACTATTCTATTACATGAATGGCGACTGGTCGTTTATATGCCTATTGACTCGCTCTATTACATCCAACTTGCAACTATCCAACTAATGTTATAAATGCGTAAGTTTGTATGTTTGTTTGTTACTCCTTCACGTAGAAACTGCTGAAGGAATCGGGATGAAATCTTAAGAGGGATAGATAGATACATACCTACTAGTCTCGAATAACACATAGGCTACATTTTATCTCACGGGAACTCGAGCGAAACGGCTGGCAGAAGCTAGCAAGGTTCATAATACTTTTTCTATGTTTGTTATGTACAAACATAGAAAAAGTACTTCTACGAGAAAAATAATAGGTGAAATACCTAATAAATAATAGGTAGAAAAATATAGGGTACGTAAGGGTTAAAAACTATTTATTATTTGTATTAAGACCTGGGAATTAAACAATTAGGTCGTTTATACCTTATTTAGATGTTTAAGTCACATTATCGTTATTTACCAAAATTCCACGTGTAGTTATCAATTTCCCTTTGTTGATTACTAAAGATGCGTTTTTAAACTCTAAATACCTCTACCATAAGCACTTCTGGAATCTACAAAGTAGCTATTAAATATTAATACCACTTTTAGTTTGGTAACTCAATAACGGAATATTCTCAGAATCTGTTATAAATATCTAGAGAAATATGTTAGAAATATCTATTCTCCCTCAATTCTTATATTTTCTACAACCCTAGTAATTAATTCTGAATTGTATAATTTGTTATTTTGGCTGCTCAATTCAAGAATATTTTAGTAACTAGGTACTTTGCCCACCTCGTTGACGAGAGTGGTCGCAAGTGCGACTACTGGGCAAGACGACTCGGCTTCGATCCCCGGGTCGGGCAAAGTATAAATGGGTTTAAAAAAAAATCTCAGTAGTAGCACGGAGCCTGAAATTGTTCCCAGTATATGGCAATAGGCACAGGGGGCGTCCATTACATTACATGACTCATAACACAAATAGTGTTACATTTTTTTTTATACCACGACGTTGGCTAAAAGGCACACGGCCCACCTGATGGTAAGCGGTTACCGTGGCCGTACGCCTGCAACATTGTACAGTGGCATTAAGAGCCGTAATGTGTTTTAGCAATATCGTAGTAGAGGTGGAAACTATCGTTCTTTTTCTTCGCCTCTTATAATATCTTCTGATTCACTTCGTTGCGGGAACCAAGACAGTAACTCATGTCCCTGGGACGCGCCGGACTTCAATGTTTCGGTGTTTTCATGGTTGTATCTACTGTAAATCCTAGCTTACAGGAGTTGCAGCGGTTTTGGTAGGTTGTGACGGGCTTGTCCCATTGAAAAAAAACAATTACACAAATACACATTAATGCGTAAACGCGTAATAATAAAACACACTGAATTTTAAAAGTAAAAAATTAATAATAAATTTATAAGAATGTTATATGTATTTATATCATAACTTTCGTCAGTCCTACTAAATTATTAATTATGTTTTTCGGTTTACTCATGTAATTATTTGCCGAGGAACTTGACTCAGTAGCAACGCGACAGTCGCCGCGTCGCGGGTCGCGGAATGCTGCTCATGAATATGAGCCTTTAACATGGCTTGAAACGAGTCGAGTTCCTCGTCAAACAGTTACGTGAGTAAACAGAAAAACATAATAATTAATGTTATATGCGTTGTAACATTTACGACATAATCATTATTTTATCGATTGTTATAATATCTACTCTACTACATAACGAGTATTGTACTGAACATTGTAGAGACAAAAGCCGAATAAAATCCTATGTTTACACGTTAAATTTACGACACAATTACATAGGTAATACTAGTAGAAAAACAGAAACTAGTTTGATAATATCAGTGGCTACTATAGCATACGTAATAATTTAAATGAGCTTAGGTCTACCTATGTATGTATCCTTTTGACAATGCTCAAAATATATGTTTGTGATATTAAGAAACAGCCAAGTTGCCAACGCTATCTTTATATGTTCTGTGGGTACATGTATGTAATTAGGTACGTTATGCCTTAAAGCTATTATTAAATAAAAAGTTATTATTAAATAAAAAGAGCCTTTTTCAGGTTAAACTCGTCTTCATGCCACATTATATTTTAAAAGATAACAAATTTTAAGACGATTTTAAATGGAATGTAAGGTACATTTAGTAACAGTTTATATACAAAAAAACGTTAATTTCATAATAAGTATAATAAACATAAAATACACAACAAACAAGAATGTTCAAACAGTTACATGCAGAAAGATTCCGACATTTCACACGCTGACATAGCGCTAATTAGAAAACCAATTAGTAAACCACATCCTTGCACATATGTAAGGAACTAACGTAAGAGGAGCACGTTAACTGCATACATTGTTCTAGTTAATAAACTATAAGTTTCATCTGAAATTAACTGCACTAAGAGTAACTCTCAACTTTACACCGCCCTAACTCTAACAAGCTCAACTCGGCACATAAAATCTTAATAGAATTCCGTCACTAGTTGAGTCCTTAAATATATCCCTGTGCCAGCATATTGACCTTAATTCAGCAAAATAAAGGGACCGACATTAACTGATTAAACAGATATCCACCCTTCTCAAAAGGGCCTTCTGAAGACAGCAAAAAGTCAATCCACTGTGTCTCGACCTAAAATACTGATCATAAAACACGTTACTACCTAATATATTGTACAGATTACTTAAACAAGTTTCCGATCATAAATTGTAAAATCCTAATTTATTATTATCTGTAGGCAATATTAATTCCAGGCATTTGGTATTCAATTCACGCTGATATTTGCTCTCGGAGAGTCGATAAGGGCCAAGTAAGAAAAATATGCCGATTACTTAAATAAATTATTTATGAGTTGATCTATATTTATTATCGTCTGAGATTATATGATAAAAATCTAGCTACGTCTAGGGTACCTATTACTACCTATGGCTATAAGAATTTATTTATGTACCCGTCCTCCAGGGATCACACTTTGGCATATCCCGTAGTCATAGTGTACGAACGTATGTATGCACGTAAGTAAATCCTATCCGTAATTAAAATGTAATAATTAAGTTTCTATGTCTAGAGAAATTCAACAGCAAACTCCAAATTTAGGAACTCCTTTCTCAAATTAATTAAACTCATGTCAATAATCACAGTTCATTACCTAAATCAATCCTAAAGAACAAAACGTAATAAGACAAAGAAAGTTTTTCATAACGAAAATGCTTGGGGAAAATGTTTCATCTGCAAAAAGTAACATATTACTTCCTATCCATCTGCCAATAGAGGTGAATAAAGCAATATAAGTCAGCCGTTCATTGTCATGCTGACTGGTATCTACCTGTGATAACAATAGCGAGGACTCTTTGGAAGGGGCTCGTCAAGAAAGTATTACCAATATACTGTCTCTTGTGTTACAGCATCATGTGATCGTGTTTTATAGATACGAACCTGACAGGTAGGTCACCTACGTATTTTGGAATTTTAGATTAACAGTTAAATAAACAAATAGTTATACCGTTGATTTGTAGAATTAAATAAGAAAAATAATTCGTCAACATCATTATTATTAGCAGTAGTTCGTATTTTATTTGTTTGAATAAAATTATATGAAACACAACTTTATTCGCTCTACTTAACGCTTATTACTGTACGAATATTTTTTCATACCCTATTTACAGAAATACGACAATTTATGACAGGAAAAAAGTGAACTAAGAAATATTTGGATTCTGGTAAGCTAGCCAACTGTCACTTAATTGAAACAAATGACTTACGTGACGTCAACCTTTCTAGCCACGATCAATTTTATTGCTGAGCCAGTTTATATAAAGTAGGTACATAGGCACCTAGGCATGAAGCGATGGATGGCTTACCCAGCCTACCAACTAATTCCGCTACACAAGCTTTCCGAGATGAAAATCACACGATAAGATCTTGATACACCCTCATTTGATTAAACGGTGCTGGAAGCCAGCCTGGATACGAAATCCATTATCTTGTTACGAAGCCTGTGACTAGAATAAATAAGCTGAATTTTAAGCAAAAAATCAAAGCGATACCGGTAACCACATTAGAATACTCATCAATAATGGATAGCTACTGGCATTTAAATCGGGCTTTGAGCGCTTAGTTGTTAATTTATAATAAATCCAGATACCGACACGATAGAATTTGTTGCGTAACTTTCTACGGAATATGAAAAAACAAACTGTAGCTGTCTATGTATTAACCGTAGTTCAAATACTCCGTAATTGTACTTACGACCCTACTTTTCATGTTTAGTATACTCTCTCAGTAATAAAAGGCCTCCTTCCCCAAACAAGCTAAGCCAACGCCATCTAGTCTAAGCATTTGATAACATAAAACTAAGTTGACGCGTACTCCAACTTAGTTTGAAAGCGGCACTCGCTTTCCCGTAGTATTTTCCGAAAGGCTCAGCTTTTAAACGAGTCAACAAAACTGTTAAGGTTCGTGATGTATGCATGTTTCGCTAGATGGCGGCTACGTTATTTCATAAAAATCTCACCAGCGAATAAAAAAATTAATGGAAATAAAAAGAACATAATGCTTATTGTTTCATTAATTTAATATCATATTGGTTAGTAATTTAGTATCCAATATTTTCATTATTAAAACCATTGAAGGAGTCAAGTTGTGTTAGCAAAACCCATCAGAATTCAATAAATGTGTTTTAGTTCTATTACTTGAGGTCATTTTTTTTATTGATTTACTCAATCGAAAACTGGTTTATTAATTTATTGTATATTCTTTAATTCTTTGAAGGTTTTTACTTTAGATAAAGTAAACTACGTGCTAGTTTTATTTTTATAAAGAAAAAAATGCCTTACCAGTAGGATTTTAAAGCACTCGACCTAAATACCTTTATTTAAGTCGAGTGCTTCAAAATATTTTTTATTTGTCTTTAGACCTGTATGATGGTAAACGAGAATAGACTCCAATTACTTTTTTTCTGTAAGACCTAAAGCTGTGCACAAAATAATGAACACAGTTTAAATAAGTGGAAATAAAATTAACCTATTAGCTATCTTTTTTTTTTGAGGGGGGAAAATCATCCAATGTCTTCTCCCGCCTGGGTGAGGCGGGAGGGAGTGTCAGACTCTTACTGACTAAAAACCACCCCGTTCCTACTCCTGCACTTCGACCGGAGCCCCGGCAACCCGTTAAGTCTTCCGCGGCCTATTAGCTATCTGACTTAGCACTTCCATTTCCTTTGTCAAATGTTCTAAAGTGGTAAATGATATTCTTTAGATAGTCTTTAGCCTACTAGACTTTCACCTTTGAGGGTTAGACTTTACCTTTGAGGGATAAAAATAGTGATTTAATCTATACAGATAAATAAAATTGGAGTTTCTGTTTCTAATATTAAAATAACCGTTTTTATTACCTATCTACATGTATCATCATCAATCATCATCAACAGCCTATAAATGCCCACTGCTGAGCAAAGCCTCTTCTCACACGGAGAAGGTTTGAGCATTAATCACCACGCTTGCTCAATGCGGGTTGGCGATTACAAACTTATAATTAGAAATTATAAGCCCAGGTTTCCTCACGATGTTTTCCTTCACCGTTTGTCAGTGGTGTCTGAATAATCTGAGAAAGTACATATAACTCGGAAAAAGTCACATTGGTACTTGCCGTTGGTAGGTTTCGAACCCGCACCCTCATGCATGAGAAGCGGGCGTCTTAAACCTCCGGGCCACCACGACATTGACAATCTACATGTATATGAATATGCAAACGATACTCAAACAAAAATATCATTTTTTACGATTTTTTTTTGTCTGTCTGTCTGTTTGCCGGTTTGTACAGGGTAATCTCTGGAATGGCGGAACCAATTTTTCAATACTAAGGAGTAAAAAGAGTAAATTTATTTTATTTATTTATTTAAAATATACATATTTTAGAAAATTGAAACAATATAAAATTTATGTTCTAAAACTCATAGTCACGGGCAACAGCTACTGTTAATGTCTATTATCTATTTTTATTATAACTAAAATTTGATATTGCAAAAAATACTATTTTCAAATATATACAATTCATTACATTAGATTCAGTAGTTTTGGAGTAAATCGAAAGAAACAGACTCATATTCACGTATCCAAATTAGTTAGGACGCTGATGTCCTTCAAAAATGTCAGCTCTGCAGACCTAGTGTACCGGTTTGACAAGATGAGTGACGAAATAAAGCGAGTACGTGCTCACAGAGTAGTCTACTATATTGTGTAAGGTTATAGCAAAAAAAGAGGTTGTATTTTAAAAGGTGAATGTACTTACATTTTGTAAACGTTTTTTTTCTCTGTGAAGTGCAATAATTCATCAGCTGATTTATGGCTGGAATTTAGGCGAGTAGATACTTACATAGCTGTCCATACTATTGTTCCATAAAGCTTTTGTGCTTCCTTAGTAAAAAATAACATACCTACTGACAGTCAAAATCTATTTGTTGATGCAAGTACTGTTATAAACACAGATTGCCTCAAAATAACATAGGCACCTACTTAATCATAATGTTTTTATTACAAAGTTAGATGATTAATATGTATCGTCTACTTAAAAGTGTTTCACACAACACACTTACATCTTTGCTATTAGAAGTTTATTAAAATTATAAAAAGAAAGAAACAACTATACGTCTTTAGTCTGTCCGAGCTTTTCACACATTAGCACATCAAGGTAGCCAAAACTGTCTGAGATGCTTAATCTATTTTGGACCTTACTGTCTCTAAATAAAGTTAAAATTTATTAAAGAATGTTTGAGGTATGTAGTTTATTAAAAACTGATACATACTTGAAGAAAAAATTCAATACAATCTGTTTACCGTCGAAACCCGTTCTTATGACCTCAAGATAGACAAAAAACACTTTCGCTACATATTTTATATTACTGTATTTATAAATGTCCTAGTTACCAAGCACTAAGTAAGAAACAAGATGATTCAAATAACTTCGTACAAAAAAATGTTGCGTTTTTTTCCAAAAATTTAAGTCTCGGGTCTGGAGGTCGTGTATATGTAAAATTGTATGTTTTAAAGGCGCTCACGATGTAGGAGAAAATCATAGCGTGCGGCAACGTTTAAAAAAATATTATATATAGAAATGTCATTCTACTTCTAGAGTACTTTGTACCGTCGACAAAAATCTGAGTGTCCCCATGTAACATGGAGTCTCCATAAGGACTTTACACCTTGGGGTAAAGACAGGTAGTAGTTAATAGTAAATTAATCTTTGCTCATCTACAATACACACAGTAACCAAAATATGAGTACCTATAGATTAACCAATTCTTCTCTCTTCTCAAAATGTATTCCCACTTACGTATACATATTTATTAAATATTTACGTAAAAGGTGAATGACGTTATTATACAGTAGGTATGGGAAATCGTTCTTTGTCATTTAATTAATCCACGTTATAACTCCTTGGTATCAAATTAGTATCGTTTCCTACTTTCGAGATTGATTATTTATAAAAACAAATTGTTCAGGAACTATTTTATTATTACGGAAAGTATACTAAATTTAATGAGAATTTAAAAAATGGGTCCCATTTTAGAATCTTTAAGTAAAATAAATAATCTTATATTATTCCTCATATATTGATGCAATAGACTCATTAGCTATTCAACTTATCACTAGAACGAAACGTTTTAGAGCCCCGTTGACTTGAAAATAGTAGAGAATTTTCCAATAGTTTGGGTAGTTATATCGTAATTTTAATTAAAAAGAAAAGTGAAAATAACACAACACCATTTCAAATTAACTAAAAATTACGAATAATTCACGCAATTATACTGAAAAAAGCCCTACTAGTTTCGAGTTATATTGTATAGTAACTAAATATCAATTAATTTGAATATTGCGGTATCCAAAAGAAACTTCATACTAATGAAGGGAACAAGTCGCAAGTAGCGATAAAAAATAATGATTTATATTGCTTACAGAGAACAAGTATCAGGTGGACGGGTTGACGTCCCTTGTGGCATTCCGTGCAACATCTTTCAGTCTTTTTTGTTTTGTAAATAACTACGGGTTTGAGGACTTTGCAACTAACTATTCACATGTTAAGGTCCATATATAATATAATATCAGTCAGGCCTGATTTCCACAGTTCTTTAAATTAGCAATTTTACATTCAACACATTTATTGGTTTTCAACCAATATCTATAGGCATAAAAATGAATTTCCGTTCGTTAGAGGCGGTACGGAGTTTGCCGGGGCAACTAGTTTATAATAATAAAATTATGTCACATCAATTATTGGTACGTAAAGATCCTATCTAGCCTAACTTCTATATTAGTTCAGATTTGAGTAGTTAATCTTTAGGTTTGACTTATAGTCTTAGTGAAATCCCAAACAAATTAGATCTAGAAAATCTCACCGCCTTACAATATATTGGTGACATTACGAATCATCCGGAAAGTTAAGTTACCTAATTTATTATGAAATAATCTGCATGCTTTCATATTTAAAAATATTCAAGCACAATGACCGAATATCTGCCATCAGATCAGATTTAGTTCGTAACTTCAAAAATAAAATTCTTAGAAATCTTGGAATTCGCAGTCATTACTACCCTGTGCGTACTATTAAGTCCAAAAATAACTGAGCCGGTTATGGGTTTAAAAAGTCTTAAACATGCAAGTGTATACGGGCACTGGCGGGGGCGGGATACGGACTACGGAGCAATTTTGCAAACCAAACGACATGACAGTCAGTGCTAAGGTTGTTTATATTCAATACACGAAGTCGATGACCTCTACCAATTCAAGCCATTTCTATCTATACAGAGCACTCATAAAATTCCTCAATAACATAATTTATTTATGTCGACGCCATTTTTTCTAAAATAATCGAACAAAGTGAGAAAAGTTAAGACATTTATGCTATTAAATTTGTTTTCTAAATTATAAATAAAAACGAGAGTTTCGTATGGTGACAATTTTGTGTAAGAGGCTTTAAGTTGGTATGATAAATGATAATAAAAACGAGAATGTCGAAGGATTCGTACATCTATCAACTTTCTAAATTCATAATGTATCTATACTTACTTATATTTTCGCTTTCACTAAAAATAATAGTATCACGATAGTTTTTAATGTAAATTAGTTCTTGTAATACTTGTGATCTGGAGGGGACAACCCTCTCCACATTTGATCTTAACTAACGTGTTGTCATTCCAAAAAAGGTGTGTAAGATAGCTCTTGCGAGATAAAGACAGGTCTTGTGAGATTTAGGTGCATTGTAATTATTTTTTATGGGCCACCGTTTGGCCACTATCTCGAACTCATCATCATCATTATCAACAGCCTATAAGTGGCCACTGCTGACCAAATGCCTTTTCTTACACGGAGAAGGTTTGAGCATTAATCGTCACGCTTGCTCAAAATGGGTTTGAAATTCCAAACGTATAATCAATTAGGTTTCCTCACGATGTTTTCCTTCACCGTTTTTACTGGGGTCTAAATAATCATAAAAAGTATATATAACTCAGAAAATCACAGTAGTACTTGCCGTTTGCAGGTTTCGAGTGAGATTTGGATGATTATATAGATAATATAGGAAGTATTTTTTTTACGGATTTGATTGTCCGACGTGTGGCCACTATCGCAGTCGCTATGCCACTATTTATTCACTTTACTGAGCACACTAAACAGTGGATTGCATTTCTGGATCTAATAAAATATTACATGGTAACTCAATTTACTACTTACATTCCCAGTTGCCTATTAAACTGTAATAATTTTACGGCATATGGTTGGCACAATAAATTTGTACCTATTAATAAGTAACATAACATAACATAACATCACGCCTTTTATCCCCGAAGGGGTAGGCAGAGGTGCACATAGAAGTAACACCCACTTTTCACTATTTATGTTATGAGTCCCATGTAATAGGGGGTGAGCCTATTGCCATATACCGGGCACATTTCCAGACTCCGTGCTACTACTGAGATTTTTAAAAAACCCCAGTAATACTTTGCCCGACCCGGGAATCGAACCCGAGACCCCTTGCCCGGCAGTCGCACTTGCGACCACTCGGCCAATGAGGCAGTATTAATAAGTATCTATATTAATAAGTATGAATAAGTATCTAGCTTAAAATTAAAATTTTATTATGTGCACTTTTGCAGCCTTTGTAGAATTATGCCATGTTGGTTTGTTTAGTTACGAAAGCAATCTCGTTTCTCTTATATTGTTAGTTAAATTAGGGGTCATTTTAATAAATAGTCACTCTTAACTTCTAAGTATCTCGTAGACATTGCACAATCTACTAAATATGTAACATTCACAGTAATGTAAGCTACAAGGGCGCTTCTTGTATGTCGTATGACCATGCACATACATACATTAATATAAATTGCAGCAATACATTTTAATTAATTAAAAACCCACTTTATGCCTACTTGATACGGTTTACATTACACGAGTGGCCAAATCTGATATTTATTTAAATAGTTGGATTATAATTATCGTATATTAATTATCCCGTAACCGAATGGTACTTTTAAATAGGAATTGTTGATTTTATTGAATTGTCCACCATTCATTAAAAAAGGGAGTGTTATGATTTTCATGGCTAATGTATGTATTTATTATTCATGTATTCAATGGAGGTTAGCTTCGATTTCCCATTGATTTTAATCTTTTGTTATAGTCTATTGAGCATGCCATTAAATCGTAGATTATTACGATTTTAAGTACAGAAATATTTTAAGTGTTCATGCCTTCATTAATGCTGATTAGTCTTTATTACCAATACTTGTGCTTGTTTCTTTATCATATGTACTTATTATTGTTGAGTTTTTTTGTCTATCTAGAGTCAGTTAGCAGTTTAAAGAATGATACTACTGCTAACTTTTTTCAATATTGCATCCATAATTCGACATATACTAGTTTATAATACCTTTACCTTGCGTAAACCAACAAACAACTAACTACTCCTACAATATTAAAACAAACATACTCGTATTTGTATCAGTATCCTTGGAAGGTATTTCTTATTGAATTCTCTCCTACGGAGTCATAAAAAATGTTACTATGAATAATTCGAGGCAACACCTGCAGATTTACATCCTTTGTGATGTACATACACCTATGTACATACACCTATGTACATACATGTAGGTACTTAGTTCATATATATATACGAGCGATGCCCTGTAACGGAATGCTTGTATTTAACTATAACATAAAGCCTTATTTGTTCCTCTTTGTTTGTACTTAACGGGACAGTCGTTCCTTTGTATTTCCCTACAGAGAGAATTCAATTTTAAATAATAAAGAAGATGTTGCTTTATAAAAGTTCGCGGATTAAAATTATAGTAAAATCAAGTATTGGAGAGCCATGCTTCGGCACGAATGGGCCGGCTCGACCGGAGTGATACCATTACTTCACAAAAAACCGACGTGAAACAACGCTTGCGTTCTTTCACGTCGAGTGAGTGAGGTTACCGGATTACCCCCCTTCTTAATCTCCCCAATCCCTGAATCTCTCCAACAATCCACAAATTCGTAATCCCCAAAAGGCCGGTAACGTATTTGTCACCTCCGGTGTTTCGGGTGTTCATAGAAGGCGCCGATTGCTTACCATCAGATGATCGTCTGCTCGTTTACCAGTTTATGACATAAAAAATTTTACCATCTCTGCTCTTCCTGCAAATGCCATAAAGCCTGAGAGACTATTTGACGTAGAATGGACAGCAGCGTCTTATGATGAATGTGAAAACTGTGCTCTCAAACAAATATGTATGTGTGTGTATAAATTTATATGAATCGATCAATCGTTAACGTAATCAACACCACGTCTTGTATTATTACTAGTTATGTCGCAAATGCATATCATTTCCAGATTGCAAAAATCCACGACGCATTCTCTTATAAGCTGCATTTTTAATTTTAATCAAGTGTTGACCCTGCCTTTCACTAGATTTTATTTCATTTACAGTTTATTACACAAAATAGAATTGATTATGTGTTCGACCAATAAAAAAGGGAATGCTATGTGTATAAGTATAAACTTATAGGTTTATACCTAATAATGGAATATTGCACAAACGCAACCCCAAGCAACTTATAGGATATAAGCAATAATAAGAAGACATTTTGTCGCCGGTCGTAATTAAAGTAAATAAAACAACGTTTTCATATGCTGTGTCAATAACCTTCAAAAATGTATTCAAATAATATTATAGTATTTTTAATTTAGATTGCGAAGCTAGTTCTTCATCTCATCTTATTTAAGTATTTATCTAGACATTTATTTAAAAAAAAATTAAAGCTAAATATTACTAAATTAAATACCTATATACAATTAAAGATTAAAATTAATTATAAGAAAAAAACAAAAACAACTATTTACATAAAGCGTCGAAAAATTCGTCCGCATCGACATCAGTGGGGAAAATACCCAGAAGGCTGGCAGCATTGCCACGCTGTATGGCAATGCTTAACCTCTGACCGAGAAAAAGACCAGCCCTCTGGTCACGAGATGTGTCAACCAGGCGTTTTGAAATGTTTTGGAATAATTTAAGTGCACTCGGACCCCACGGACCTAGCGTCTCAACCCCAAACGGCTCAAAGATATAACTACCAGCAAGGTTGTTATACTTGCGCCGCTTGAGGCTTTCTGCAGAGGCAGCAGCCGAACCAGCACAACCCGCCGTTACTGGAAGATGAGAAGGTGCAAGGGTGTCGACGCAGGTTGCGTCCCACACCAAAGACCTTCCCAGCTTCCAGGGCATAATGGACATACCGTCGGGTCTCTTACCATCGTCGCGTGCCGAACCCTTTGGTTCCAGAACAGCTGGCACACCGGCAATAAATAAATAATAAATCAATATAATAAGACATTTATAGTTTTAGGGACATAAATACCTCAATATGCATTGATATATTATTTTTTTTATTTCAATAACAGTTTATTAAAAGCTGCCAGCTAAGTCAAGTACGTCGTTCGTATCTCAAGGATCGGGTAAATGCCTGAGTTGTTGTTGATATTGGTCATTATGTCAAACTAGCGGTAAATTCAAGTGCGCGGTCAAGGCGCGCTGTGCGCATACGCATACGTCTTATTCTTTCTCCTTCGAGGACTGCTCCACAATCATTCCTCGACCATCCACTGCAGTGGCGGGACGTGTCAAATAACATTGAACAACACGGAATTTAATAATTTTACAAGTTTTTTTTATAAGTTTTCAAAGGTGAGTGAATCATTTAAATTTATTTAATATCAATATTTCCGCTTATATAATTATTTCCTTATTACGCATATAGCCGTGATCTATTGTCAATGTGATGTGTTTTTAAATAAAATATCTATTTATTTATTATAGGTTATTAAATAAAAATTAACGTTTATAAATGTTTTAGATTCTTTTAGCTGTAATTATTAAAATGCTAATTTCACGAATATATTAAAACGCGTCGTTTAACTTTGTAAGTGTGTCTCAATAAAGCTCTTACCAAGTTCACAAACCGAACTATATACAATTGTACATACGTATCCAATTATATCGGTTTAATTAAATGAAAGCTATAAGTAGTTTTACTTGAACTGAAATTTTTACATAACATAACATAACATCACGCCTTATACTCCCCGAAGGTATTACAGGGTTTTTTTAAAAAAAAATTTCAGTAGTAGCACGGAGTCTGGAATTGTGCCCGGTATATGGCCATAGGCTCACCCCCTATTACATCATCATAACATAAATAGTGAAAAGTGGGTGTTACATTGTACAGCGGCATAGTGTGCACCTCTGCCTACCCCTTCGGGGGTAAAAGGCGTGATGTTATGTTATTATTCTTCCAGTCAATTAACAACGACTATTAATCTACGATAACTATTTTATTTATTGATCAATATTATCAAAAAGAACTTACAAATAACTCTATAGTAATATTATACTTACGCTACAGGCATATAAATATGTAGATACACCTGATTACACCTCTGTTCACTTTGAGAAGTAACGGGTGTGATGTTAGTTAATTCACAATATTTCATGAACTATAATACTCTCACACCATTATTAAATCAACACATATCGGTACAGTTATAATCATTATTCAGAATGCGTAACAATACATAGATTCTTTGATTTGTCCTTTTAACCGACCATGTGATGTCAATGCACGCCAAACTAAACGGGACATCGGCCTTTCTAGACAAATAGCTAATTAATAGTAAAAACGCTAGTCGATCGATTGCATAGAAAATTTAAGCTTTTTTTGGATCAGGACCCAATGATGGTTTTCCCCTGCTTGCCTGCAAGAGAGAGTGTCAAACTCTTACTTACTAAAAACCACCCCGTTCCTACTTCTGCTCTTCGAGCCGAAGCATCAACCTTATTGATCTATGGTGATCTGATGGCTCTTAGAAGCGCACGTATATCGCGACGCGCCGTACGTTCGGGTCAGAAAAATTAATCTATAGTCATAATTTGTCGAATGTCAACATTGATTTTTCTATACCTTCGTTCAACTAGAGTTCACACCTTGATGATTTTTTGTCAAATGATTTCTCTTTCAAGTAAGGAAGCTAAAATATCAGTAGAATAAGAATATATAATCTTCGCGGTCAAATCCCTTATATCTAAACTTAATAAGCCATTTATTTAAACGAAATTAAAATATATTTGGTATAAAATTATACTAAATTAAAACCCCTCTGTTATACAATTATAGATAACTGTCAAGAAATGACCGTTATACTTGTTATGAGAAATAAAACGTGTCTTTTTACGTTAATTATGTTTTTATGCACCTAACAACGGTAAACGTAACATGTGAAACGTTTTGTTATTAATATTATATCCAGATTTTTCATCATTTATTTATTTATTTATTTATTTATAGGATCACCGACATAAATACAGCAATATTGCACAATGAAAATATTTTTGACTTATAAAATACCTTAAGACTATCTGTATTCACAATTATAGGTAACCACAGCATGCATATAGCTTTTTAACTTATATTATTATAAAAGAGATAATAAAAATTAATAAAAATTTAGTACAAAATAAAATTAAAATTAAAAATAAAAATTAAAAACATTTTGTCGAGAAAAAAAAAATTAAAATTTGGCAAAGGAAAATAAAAAGAAAACATAAAACCAGTAGGAAATGTCAACCACAAGCTAAGGTACGTCACTCTCTCTGATCATTCTCAAGAACTTAGGGAGGCGCTGAAGGTGAATATCAATCCCTGGCAATGTACTTGTCAGGTCATTGTACAGACGAGCCAAACGAACAACCGGCGAATTGCGACCCATTCTTGTTCTACAGAATTTGATTTTAAACAGTTTGCATGGGTATCTCGGTATTCTCGAAGGCACACACATAACATAACATCACGCCTTTTTATCCCCGAAGGGGTAGGCAGAGGTGCACATTTCGGCACTTTATGCCACTGTACAATGTAACACCCACTTTTCACTATTTATGTTATGAGTCCCATGTAATAGGGGGTGAGCCTATTGAAGGCACATTATACGTGAATTGGCCAACCAGCATAGGACTGTCAATCTTATTGTTTATTACTTTATGTAAGAAGGACATGTCGAGACACAAACGGCGCCTGGTAAGCGTTTCCAGTTGGAAATGCTTTAGTTTTTCTGCATATGTTTTAACTGTTCCTGGTGTCTGAAATCGGCAGGACAGACTGCGAATCAATTTCTTTTGTACTCGTTCAATTCTGCTTTTATGTATGTTATAATCTGGGTTCCAAACCGTGCTGCAGTACTCCAGTTTGCTTCTTACATAACTATTATAGAGCAAAATGATTGAGGAGGACTTTTTAAAGTCTTTAGTATTACGAAGAATAAATCCTAATGACTTGTTTGCTTCTTTTATAATTCGATCAATATGATCTGAAAAGCGCAACTGGCTATCAACGGTAAATCCCAGGTCCTTTATCGTGTCTACTTCCTTTAGTCTAGTACCATTTATTGTGTAGCCAGTGTGAAATTTATTACGTTTCCTTGTCAATTTTATATGGTAACATTTTGAAGCATTTAGGAACATTCCATTATTAATACACCAATTTTGGAGGCAGCCAACGTCTTCCTGTAGAAGTTTTGAGTCTTCCATACATTTAATATCCTTGGTCAGTTTTAGATCGTCAGCGAAAAGGTACAGCCTCGAATACTTTATACTCTCCGGCAGGTCGTTGATAAAAATGTTAAAGAATAATGGTCCCAGAACAGAACCCTGCGGAACACCCGAGAGCGCCAAAAAGGGTTTCGACTTCTCGCCCCCTACCACCACCTCCATGGGACGTTTTGTAAGGTAGGATCGACACCAGTCTAAGATGTTGTCAGTTATACCGAACATGTATAGTTTGTCCAATAATAATTTATGATTCACCTTGTCAAACGCTTTTGAAAAGTCTGTGTAGACTGCATCTACCTGTGTCCCCCTGTCCACGGACTCCATTAAATCAGAGGCAAAGAGAACCAAATTCGTGCATGTAGATCTCCTTGTCATAAAGCCGTGCTGTTCATTAATTATACATTTTTGTGTGTGAGCATAAATGACAGCGTGTACCATAGACTCAAAAATCTTAGCGATTGTGGAAATTATAGCAATTGGCCGATAATTCGAAACATGGTCCCTTTTGCCATTTTTGTATACGGGTACCACCCTTGCCAACTTCCATGCATCAGGAAACTCGCCCGTCTCCAAAGACCTATTAAAAAGCATGCACAATGGCGGGGTTAGTCCATTTGCACACCTAGCCAGATAAAGAGGGTGGACGTTGTCAGGGCCCACTCCTTTCGTGATGTCTATCTTCTTCAGTTTCTTATTGACATCTTCAGGGCTGAAGTGAGGAGGGTTGAGCACATCTTGAATATTTGGGCTCAAGTGAACTGCAGGATCAATCGTATAATTATCAAGATCACTGCCGCCTGCCTCATAAACCGAAGAAAAGTGGGTGGCAAACATGTCTGGAATTCGATGTGTGTCCGAATTCACAATGTTATTCAGTGTCATAGTACTGGGATAGGATGAACAGTTTTTTCTTAAATTTTTAATATGAGTCCAGAAGAACTTTGGATTTTTCTTTAGATCGGATTCTATTGCGACTATGTACTTTTTGTAACATTCTTTTATCATTCGGCTGGTATCAGCCCTTAAATAATCAAATTCTAATTTGTCCAATGGATTTCCATATTTTTTAAATCTTTCATGATATTTAAACTTCATTTTAAGTAGTTTAATTAATTGCGGTGAATACCATACAGGATAAGATTTAGGACGGTTATTTGTCATAGGTATATGTTTACTAATGGTTTCGTGTATAACTATATTTAAAGAAATTCGCGTCATAACTATATTTAAAGAAATCATTATTAATTGTCAATTAGAAATATACAGGACAAGCATGAGGTATATAAATACCTTATAAAATTCAAATCGTATCTATACAATAATAACGTAACGTAACTTTATCACAGTTCTATGCAAATTGTGATGTTACTTTTTCACTTTCGTTTGAATATCATTAAAACAAACAAACCAGTTTCCATTGACTGTGCTTGTTTACTTTTATTTTTACGTTTCGCTTTGGATTTTTATATATTTGATGCGCAATTATATTGTACCTAACTTTGTAAGTTTAATACCACGTAAATATCAATCGCCACTGCGTATTATACATACATAGCCAGAGCTCTATATGTATACATAGATTATATTTTCATTTAAACTTTTTACCTAATCGTTCACTTTTTAACTTTACAGGCACAATGAGATTAAAATACACATACATTTTGGTCTTAATATTAGCACCATTAATAATAAGCGCCTACAATTATGAGGAAGATGACGAGTTTGCCACAGTAGAAGATGATACAGATTACAGAGGAGGCAGAATACTATGGCCCTACCCACTGAAGCAAAACAATACGGGCAGTGCCAGAGACTCAGACTCTTTTAGGGACATAGAAGAAATGGTACGAGGAGCAGTCAGTGAACGTCAAAGGCGTTTCTTACATTTGTCACCAAAATCAAAAAATATGGTCGTAGACACGATGATGCAGTTTGTCTCACAACACCCGCAAAATAATGCCAAGGACCCTTTAGATTTCTTAAGAGATACATACCCATTACCCAAAGGTAACACACGAGTCACATTTTTACTATTAAAAAAACTAAATTCCATTATAATGTAATCAGATAATTTTAGAACCTAAATCTGTAATGCAAAGTTATTATCGAGTGTCGTATCTTATTGTTCTCGTCATTTTATTCTCGCATTCGGATCCAAAGTTTTAATTATATTATTGTTTACTTGAAGGTTGTGACAGAAACTTGACACTTAAAGAAATCCCTTTCTGAGTTCTCAGCCATTGCCACGTTTTTTTATAAGTAAAGCTTTTAATATAAAACATTAATGCGTCTGTGACAGAATCTAAAAATAGATACGTACTTACCTAAATAATATTTTATTCCATTGGGAGTCAGTCTAGTGTAGCAAATATTTGCGGCTATAAGAACAGTAACCTATAAGTAGGCTATGAATGAAAGATAGACGATCTATATATAGACCGTTATAGTTCTAGATATTCTCTTCTAAAACTATTTCAACAGCCCGCAAAGGACACTTACCATACATAGAAACGGCACTGTTAAGAACATTTTTGTTTATTTTAGTGATAGTTTCATAGTTATAATATAACCCTGAACATATTTACGTCCACTTTTCCAGGATATAGCAGTCCACTGGATGAGTATGACTATGTGATCGTGGGAGGAGGAACGGCTGGGTCCGTATTAGCTGCGAGGCTGACAGAAGACAAACCAAAAGTCATGGTGTTGGTGATCGAAGCTGGAAGACCTGAGAGTCTCCTGTCTGATGTACCTGCCCTACTGTCTGTTGTACAACTCGATGACTTTGTGTGGCCTTATACGATGGAACATCAACCAGGAATTTGTTTAGGTGAGTGAATTTATCATAACACTATACAATGTCCTGAGGGCGAAGGGGCAGACGAAGGTATAATATTAATTGTTATACCCACTTTACGCCAGTTATGTCACCAATTCTGTGTAATAGGAGTTGGGCTTACCTTACACTACTTGCAGATAGTTAGTCGAAATCTATATATCTCAGGAAACGTATGCAGAATCCGGCGATAAATGGTCGTGCCTTTGATCATTAGACGATGCGTAGCATTTTCTTAAATCAATATTTACAATTTACATAGGACTTAGTCACAATAAGTCACCATTTAAAAAGGATAATTCTCCATAAATGACGCGGAATGAGGAAGTCGCTTTAGTGTCGTTATGTTGACATGTTTACACAGTTATATTGTATTTCTTAACGAAGTATAGAGCCTAAGAATTATGTTAATTGCCTTAATACTACTACGGGAGAGAAACTGGTTTACAATCGAATACAATGCAATAATTATGTATTTAACCACTTCCTAAAAACAGTGTCTTTCATTTAAAGTCTAAAGATAAGAATGATAAGGTTAATAACGTAGATCATCGGATGGGTAAAAGTAGCGATGACCATCCCTTTAATATTTTTTCATTTTCAGTATTCAAATGTGGTTTGGTAATTTGGGCACTTTTAATATGAATTTAAATTTGAGATATAAAAAGACGAACATACGTATCATAACATGTATTACATAAAACAAAAAACTAAATAAAAAAGAAAACTTGTCATTTAGAACATTGGCTTTGAATCAATTAAAATAAAGATTAATATTAGCGACGAATTTAGCCATTAGGTTTATTAACTTTCGCTATTTTTACGTAAACTGAGTTCAGTGTCCTCAACGAAGGACAGGTTACGTGATTCATGCGTAGGACTGTTAAAAACTTAATCAAATAAACATGATACTGGGATATAAATATACTAAATAAGTGTTAATATATAATAAAAAGTATTAGCGTATTTTATATCATGCTAATACTTTACACGGTCACAGAAACAAAATGCTCTTACGGTTCATTTTTATACTCAAACCAACAGAAAATACAGTTGTAGTGAGCACTAGATATGTGTACTCAGTGAATGTCAATAAAGTGATCCGCTATTGGACATAACTGTGTGACGAAAATTGCCTACAATCAGCTCTCTTTCAAACGCTATACTCATCGTGAACCACTAAACTATATTTACCTAGTCTACTTAAATATCTAGATAGAATAATTTGCATAAGTTTTGGAGTAATTAAATAAATACGCACTCCAAAGGACGTTTTTTTTATCCTGCCGACTCGGTAACTACAAAAACATCCTAATAAGTTCAAAAATACAACAAAATGTTTCTGTAAAGCAAAAACATACATTGTCAATTCTTGGTACATAATGTATCTCATTATAATTCCAGCCAGCAAAGATCAGCGTTGTTTTTGGCCTCGAGGAAAGGCGCTGGGAGGTACTAGTGTAATCAACTACATGTTATACACCAGGGGCCGTCCACAGGATTGGGATAGGATCGCTGCCGATGGAAACTATGGATGGTAAGATATTCACAAATATACTTTCTGAGGACCCAAACAATCTTTTGACTGCACGGTTGGTGCGGTGGCTGGGCAACCCGCTGCCGTGCAACGTGTCGCGGGTTCGATTCCCGCACGGAACAACACTTTGTGTGATCCACAAATTGTTGTTTCGGGTCTGGGTCTGATGTTGTATGTGAACTTGTATGTTTGTAAAGGTACCCACGACACAGGAGAAAATCCTAATGTGGGGCAACGTTTTAAAAAAAAATCTAAACATAAGTAAAGGATTAAGTAGACTTAATGAATGTAGCTACACATGTTTCAGTACTGTCAGTCGTGACTTGTTCAGATACATTTACCACCAATTTTTGTCAAATATGTTCTGAGTACTACGTAACTAATTGCGATAAATCTATTGTATTACTACTATTCTACTATGCACACTAATTTATTATTCGGTATGGAGTGTGAAGAAAATATTGAAATCGTTAAAAACATATACAAAATACATACAATACAACTAAAATATCGGCCGTATTCACCCCGTTAGCCCAAAGGGTAATGACTTCTGAGCTCAGGTTCCGAATATAACCCGTTGCAGTGGTGAGGTTTTAAAATATTAGTAGGTATACCTACTTGAAACCTTATCTCTGATACCCAGAACCTATTCTGTATCATTAAATATTAAATACGGTGCCCAGATCCTTTTGTCCCCAATAACTTTATAGTTTAATCAATCGTTGGTTTACCCTATTAATAAGGTAAAACTTCTCCCTGTTTTAACACCGAGATTTTCAACTTCTAATCGAATATCAGCGAATCAAATGAATATTTAATTCAACTCATTTGAATTATTGATGGCCACTTTTGCTTTTTCCTGCAATTTAAATGCCAAGTAAAATTGTGTTTTAATTAATATTATTATGTTTTTTGTAACATGGCTATCAATATTTTAAAGACTTTAATAATTAAGTATAGTGAAGGCTATCAAAGATGTTTTAGCTCAATTTAGTAGAGGTTGTAATTCATTTGAAGATTATCGTTAGAACGAATTTATGTGGACACATTTTTTTAAATATCACATAGCACCCCAAAGTTTGTCTGAGTTATGGTAAGATAGTAATGTAATTAAACTTCTTTTTCCGTAGGAACTACGATGAAGTTCTAAAGTATTATATAAAATCTGAAAAATCTGAAATAAAGAAATATAAGAACTTACCATACCGGGGCCGTGACGGAGAGCTAACAGTCGAGAATATTTCATTCAAGTAAGTTACCAACTGTTATTAATTTCAACTATTCAAAGTTCCTTAATTAAAACTAAGACTTGTGAGATTTTAAAGTTCCCGTCTGACGTGATGTTTCGTTCACAGGACTGGTCTTGTTGAGGCTTTCCTCGCTGCTGGACGAGAAAACGGACACCCTACCGTTGATTACAATGCGCCAGATCAAGTCGGTTTTGGTTACGTGCAAGCCACACAAATAAAAGGACATCGAATGAGCGCTGCCAAGGCATTCCTGCACCCTCACAAGCGACGACGTAACCTGCACATCCTCACTGACGCTCGAGCCACCAAAGTCATCATCGACCCTCAATCTAAAAGAGCATACGCTGTAGAGTACGTGAAGGACGGCGTGAAGCGTATAGTTCGCTGCCGACGCGAAATAATTTTATCCGCCGGTCCAATAGCCTCACCGCAATTGCTCATGCTCTCAGGAATAGGACCGGCGGAACACTTAAAGTCGCTGGGAATCCCTGTGCTTGTAAATTTACAAGTTGGAAGGGTTCTTTACGATCATATAGCATTCCCTGGAGTTATTTTCAAACTAAACACAACTAACGCTAGCTTGTTGGAGCCTAAAGTCGCAACATTTTCAAACCTTATACAGTGGTTACAATTTGGAGAGGGACTGTTAACCACAGCCGGTGGAATTGAGGGTATCGGCTATTTAAAGACATCTGTGTCGCAAGACCCGGAAAACGTTCCTGATATAGAATTGATAAGTATGGCCGGCTCTCTTAACATAGATTCCGGTGGTGCACTAAGGGAAAGCTGGAGACTTTCTAAGCCAATTTTTGACTCCATCTATGGATCTTTATATGGGAAAGATACGTGGTCAGCCGTCATTATGTTAACACATCCAAAGTCAAAGGGTTATCTTGAGCTTAGAGATTCTAACCCATTTTCCCATCCAAAATTGTACGGTAACTACTTGACTGAGCCACAGGATATGGCAACCATGTTAGAAGCCATTAAGCATGTTATTCGGTTGGGCCAGTCGTCAGCTTTTGCTAAGTATAATCCTAAATTGTTCTTAGGTGAGTATCCAGCTTGTAAAAACTTTGTTCCTGGATCAGACCCGTACTGGGAATGTGCAATTAGATCCATGGTAATAACACTCCACCATCAAATCGCAACGTGTAGAATGGGTCCTTTGAGTGACCCCTATGCTGTGGTAGACCCAGAATTGAGGGTGTACGGTGTGGATGGACTGAGAGTGGTGGACAGCAGTGTGATTCCACGACCAACGAATGCACATACCGCTGCACCTGCTATTATGATTGGAGAGAAGGGAGCCGACTTAATAAAGAAAACATGGTTAAATGTGTTCTCATAACTTAATTATAAATAAGTTAAATTATTAGTTAGTTCCATTGTCTCTGCCTGCCCCCATGGGAGACAGGCGTGAGGTTATATATGTATGTTAAATTATTACGTAGATATTATAAGATTTGCCTGATAGATAAGATTATACGTATCTTTTAAGGAAAGTTATTTTGTTTATTTTACAAGCGTAATGTCCTCTTCCGACCTCTGCCCTCATTCCATTTATAATTCTGTTATTTTTACAAAAATCTATTTTTAGTAATCCGACCTCTCTTAAGTCTAAGTCTTGTGATTTTCGTTTTACTAATATGGTACTTCACTATTGACCTCTACCATTAATAACAGGCAAAATCTACAGAACATAATCATTAAACAATTGTGTAAATAACTAATTCGGTATATCAATCTGCAAGGTATCTATAAGTGATTTTATTTTCAATTATTAGCATAGGCCTGAGTATTGAGTCAAGTAGGCTTTAATATTTGAACAGGTTCGGAATAGAAGAGTCGACGACCCATTCCCAAATTAGTATCGCAGTTTTTTATAGTATGTAGCTTAATATGGGATCAATACTTAACTAAAAAAGCACAGAAGAGACATTATTATTTTAATTGGGTAGTTTCCAGGGTATCAAAATTAAAAATTTAATTAGTCCGTCAATTAGAGAATGAAAAAATACTAGACACGTATTTTTTTATTTTCTCGTATTAAGTTGCAATACTAAGATGAAATGGCGCAAAGGTTAGGAGTGGGAGGTTGTTACGTCATAAAGTGCTACAACATGTGGCACGCTGTGACGTCACACGATATTTCAAATTAATATATCGTCTAAAGTACCTACATGGTTTTGTGAAAAAAAAATACGTGTCTAAAGTGTTAAATAAATCTACCAGACAGCGATTAAAATAAAATTTAGGATAATACCCTATTCTCTAAACATGTATGCATAGGTGACACAAATGTGACTATTAAAATTTAAAAGATAAGGGCATGTTATAGCTTTGTATCCTGTTAAACGACTTACCCCACCTAACTTAATAAAATAATAAGCATAAAATAGGTGACCAGAAAAAGAAAAACTTTTAGGCAACTGGCTCAAACAAACACACCGTAAAGCTAATAAACCGTACACTCAGACGTAACCATGAACGTCGACAATTAAATGGTAACAACAACACAAAAAACATTTCGGTTGAATAACGAAATCAGCGAGCATCGTTTGATTTCATTACATTAATAGGCGTCGGCTGGGAAAGGGTTTTATGCTCCGTCATGTTCCCCCAAATAATAAAATTAATGGTTCTTCTATACAGAGATCCATTAAGGTGTGTACTGTGTATTCAGTGTTTGCATTAATATTACCTTTGGGAATGGAAAAGATTGATTTTATAATGTCGTAAACATTGTTCTTTATGAAATGTCTCTGTGATTCTATATGAATGGATTCAATTCATAACCGCAAGCGCAAACGTCACTCAAAAAACTATTTTAGTTACACTTTTCGTTTACAACATTATACGTCGACGACTTTATAACTTAATCAGAATCTCTCCGAGATGATCCATTGTATCATACCTCACAGATATCTATGCATAACACGTTTCGTATTGTCAAAAATGAAGTTTTCTGTGTGGGAGGAATCCACATAAAAGTAGGGGAAACTTTATAAAGAGAACATTGTGTTAGCGCTAACAAAACCAACACTATTCGATGGAGGAATACTAAGTAGGTGGTAAGTAAGTTGGAGATGTTTTACTCTATATGAATATCGCGAATATTGCGAATATTGCGAATATTGACTATCACGGAACGTTACGCAGTGTATGATATGGTTACAGCGGATCATTGTCGATTTATAGAATTTTTTATTGCTATTTACAAGTGCGTTTGTATGTAAAACCTATGAGAGTAGGTGTATGGTTGTACTAGAGAGTTTACAAAATTATAATGTCGACAGTGTGTATGTGAGTATGATATTGGTTATTGTGAATATCAAAAAACGATGAGGAGGGGTGTATACAATATATTTTTTTAAAACAGATTGAGCGGAATCAGTCGCAGGCCACAGGCAGCACCTACTATTAAGGTAGACTTTACTAGGCTCGGGAATCGATCTAAAAATCACAAACTTTTAACCACAAAACTGTACGAAGTTATCGCACCTTGTTATAAATTTCATTAAGCTATTTACATAATTCAAAAAGCCGCGCCACCGGTCCAGAATAGCTCTTCACTTTCTATTTATAGAAGTTTTATTACAGTATAAACTCTGTATAAAAATACGCAACTAATCATTGTTAGGATTGTAAATAAATGAATAAATTAAAACAAAGGGTTGCTCCTACCTTTAACAAGTTCCTTTGTATTAAAAAACTTTCTCCGTTTTTATGAGGCCTATTTTTATAAAGGGGCTAGGTACTGCATCATGCAATTTGTTAGAAATAACGTGTTTACAGTGTACTTACTTGGTACACAGAATCGTTGTTATCAGATTAGCATAGCTTTATAGGTATATTATACACACATTTTAATGAAAAACACTGACTTTGGTACTTGCAAGAATATAAAAAGAAATGCACAAGTGAACACGTATGTTAAGCTGAATTTTTTTTACTACGGCTGCATCTGACAGTGTGTGACTCACATTGACTATTCATTGTATTTCCTTTTATAATTCACACAATATTTAAACAGAAAACCATCTGTCGGTTTGCTGACTTTCAACACAAATGTAATATTAATTACGAGATCTAAAGCTGCATACGTATTACGTACAATAAATTGCATGAAACAACGCAGTAACAACATGAATATTCAAAGGCGGCTCTCAAATCGGATTTCAGTTATGCGTGACTCTAAACTGTTAGCAAATCGCCGATTTTCCGAGATTGATAACAATAACCTGAATCGTAAAGGCGAAGGCAATCAAGTCAGTAAATAATTAATATTTTCGACTGATGAATTTAATACAGACGTTCCACCTGAAGAGACTTCGTAAAATATATAAATTAGTGTTAGCAGTTTAACAAACGAATGTTATCGAGCGTTCTTACAATATTAAACTTTTTGTGTTAATGCTGAAACATTGTTTTCAACAATTAGCTCGCATAGAAACAAATTTTAGAACTTCACTAAGAACCAAACCCTTCTTCAACACTTTTCGGTGCATTTGAAAATTAAATGCTATGAATACTATCCCTAAGAATACGAACTTAACGAAAAAACTCATGAGTGATATATTTTTTAGTTTTCACAATACAGCAATTATTTTTAGGTATATATATAATGTATGTACATTCGCTTACCACTTGCTTGACTTGTATGTCCTTACAGTAAATTCGTAGGTTTTCAGATTATACTCAGTATCCAAGTACCATGAAAGTGATCCCAAGCCATTGTAGTATCTCAAACATCGTCATAACAGTTAACTAGACCACTGAACCTACCGATTTAACCCCGATAGGCTGTACTGTATCCGATTTTCGATACCCACATTTATCAAGTTTGATAGGTACCTAATCTACCAAAATAGTTTATTTAGAAATGCTCCCTTATTGGAGCTTAAGACTTGATGATTACTACCAGCTTTTTCGAGGTTTAAATTTCGATTTAAAAAAAGTAGTGTATATATACTCCTGTAGGGTTTTTGTGTACAATAAACATAAGAAAATAATGATCTACTTATAACCTTTGCAAATAAAGAATAATACATTAATTTGAAAGTAATTCTAGGCATAATTTAAAATTTCCTTTTATTTGAACAAAACGGTGAAAGAATACATCTTAAAAGAAAACTGAGAATACTCTCATATATTTGTGAAGGAGCTGCCATTTGCACGGTCTCACAGTCGCATAATTACTGCCACGGCACTTTTCAACATCACTGCAAATTGTAAATTCTTTTGCTACATTTTCATTGCAAATAAGCAAAACTTCTTGTTATGTTATAAAACGTGGGTTAATTGCCATAGTTTAAGCATTTAATCGAAAAGTTTCGACATCAATCAAGTTATAATTATAGTCGATTAACTATTCTCGATTTTATCACCACTTTCAACGTAAAATAAATTACATTCGGATTATGCGTACACTTATTTATTTTCACTTTCAAACGATACATTAGAAAAAAACATAATGTTTCGATTTGAGTATTGTTATCTAAAATTATCTAAATTACTCAGTTGAAGAAATCACAGAAAGAGAATTACCAGCGAAATTGGTGTTTATCATAACCATCACTGTAATTTTGTATTACAGACAACGTCGGTGATGAGAGTAAAGATTGCAAAAATGAAGGTTTCCTACCAAAAACGAAGGTTACGACCGCCTTTGTATAAAAGGAAAACGGTGTCGAGCACCAGTTAATGATAATTACGAGACCACAAAACGGGTGCAGGCTGAAGATCGAGAGCGAAGCGGTACGACGAGACTTCAGGAAACTCTAGTGTTTTTCAAAAGCTTGCTCTCAAAAATACACGAATTTATGAAACAAAGATACAAAGCCAAGAGTCTAAGAAATATGGGTCTAAAAAATGTTTTAGTACAGAAATTAATGTGACGTGTTATATTGTCAGGTATTTTGTCAACTGCGAGGTAAAGGGGCTACGTGATTATTAAGGGAGTCGGATTACTATAAAATTTTAAATTTTAAATCTGAAATTACTCTGTTTGGCCTTAAAATACTTCCAAGGAGCCTTAAAGTAATCAACGAAGCGGTGAAATGAATACATAGAGTTATCTATATTCGTGTCATTAGGAAAATTACGGAAATAAAATGTCAAGACGAGAGAGAAGGTCAGGGACACGGCAGAGATGATAATTATGAAAGTGCGCATGTACGGAATATGATGGCAACTTACTCAGACCTCACAAAAAAGGGTCAAAAACATTATGACAGTACCTACTTAGTTATTATTAAATGAATTAAATGAAACTGTGGCAAAGAAAATTAATAGTAAATGTAACAGCAGTAAAAATTGATGAATTAAAATACATTGTGGCCCTTATGCTAACGTTTCGTGATACTAACTAGTTTGTGTACAAAAGCCCAGCAAACAATTAACTGAAAGCGCTACATGTAACTCTGCAGCCAATTGCTCAACTATTACACTAACTGCACCGCCCAAATTTACTTTACACAACAAGTTCAAAGTAGGTTAGGAAAAATGGTCGTTAAAACTTTCCAGTACTTTAAGTTTGAATTACGTAGCACGGATATATTCTTAAATAAATATTTTGTGCTAAGACATACTGCTAACTCATAGCCATTCCCTGCAACTACCACTAGGAACTGCCGCCAGAATTACCAACTTTAACCTCCCGTACTCACGACTTACGTGCCTTCAATTAGTTCCTACTAATTGTTACTGGTTCTTGATAACAATCGTGAACGTGTTAAGTACGTGAAGTATTCGTTACGGCTGCTTTACTGACGGGTAATTCTGTAAAGCTATTAATATAATTTGTTTTCTGTGCAAAAACTATTTCTAAACTCGTGTATTTGTACTGAATTTATGTACTAAAATCGGCATTATTTTAAGATACTAAAATTATTACATATTTGATATTTATGAATAGATGTTAAAGAAAACTTTTGAAATACATAAAGAAAATACGACTCCGACTAAAAAAAATCGAGCTGACCTGTCTTTCAGTGGCTACGGCTTAAATCTATCTACACAACACTAGCCTGGGCAATAAAAGAGAAACTTCGGCAATGATTGGTTTGTTTGTGAGTACAATTCGTTTGGCAGTTGCAGTATTTGCGGCGGGAACGAATCGAGATCGAATCGAGAGAACGTGGGTAAATAGGGGCAGTTCAATGAATGGGCGGGAAGCGCAGTCGCCTACGCTCCGCCGAGCGCGCGAACGTTGATACCGGACCGCGGTGCACCCTCAACAAGTGGGGCATTAAAGCTTCTAACTCTCGAACAACCGAATAAAATGTATAACAAGCTCTGACATCGATAAAAATAATATATTTGTGTTCAAAAAAATTGAAAATAATATTTTTTCAAAGTGCTGAACAAGTGAAAAAGTTTGTGATTTCGGGAAACGTTATCGTAAGCGATTTTTTGGCGCAGCGTTAAATTAGGCAGCCGTTGCATAAATTATTCTAAGTTAAGCCTTCAAGTTGGCTGCTGCTGATTTATTTTCATTATTTTGGTTATTACAGTGTAATCTTACGTTGGGCATTTTCGATACAATTTTTATGGATAAATTAAAAAAAGTAACGATAGTAAAATTAGTTTTTAGAAGAATTATACATACACATTCGCATAGCAGAAAAATCACAATAAAAGAGTAATTTAATACTTTCTTGATAATTTCTAAAAAAAATATTTCCGTAAAATACTTAATATTATAATTATTACTTAAAAAAAAATAAACTGTAGAGATTACTTTATAAAAATACGATTTGAGTTCAACGGTAACGAGAGAGAGATTATGAGGATTAAGATTGCGAGAATGAAACAAAAATATACCTAATAAATGTTTTAAGTGCATGTTAGGAACAAATTCATCCCAAAGTGAAATAGCATACAAATGAAAATATTATAACGCATTGTGATGTAATTGTTTCAACCCAGTGCAGTGTCTGTATTTAAATTAATTAGGTATTTATTTACATTTTTTGAAAAAATTACTATTATTCAAAATTCCTTCGCTGTAATGAATCGGGTAAGCCTCGCTGTAATTCTAATTTTATTAGTTTTATTTTCATTGAGTTACAGTTTACATTAAAATTATAATTTTTATAAATAGTTAACAAAAATGAGAGATCTGAAAAGCAGAGCAAAATTTTATAGACAATTAATTTCGAATAAACCGTGGTCGGGCCAAGTGTCTTAACTTAAACAAATTAGCAATTAGTGACTGATCATTTTCTTTTCAAATTAATACAAATTGAACGGAAAACATTTTGAAATAAAGCTTAATGAGGGTAATTTATTAAAGAAGGTACATAATAGCCGTTCAGGAAGCGTTGCCCACCGGAAAAAGGAAGGGGGAACAAAAGAGCGGTCATCCGCACACCACCATCCGCTTACTAACGAAGCGACCAAAGAGAAAAAAGTAATCGCCATTGCAATTACTGAGCACCGATACCCTAACAAACTTTGTTCCTCTCTCACCTACAACAGACGATACTTTCTTCTCTGATTCATCTCTTCACAAATTCAAAAATAAAAGTGAACACAATGTTCATTAATGTCTTTCTTGTTACAATTCTCGTTTTATGCGAAAATTTTGTTTGAGAAAACGAAATTAAACACCTGTTAAATTGTATTACTTTTTGTTTGGTAGCGACTGGAGGGTAAGGTTTTTATTATATTTTACTACTTATTTTCCTTTGAAAAGTGTTAGTTAATGTGTGAATAGAATGTGACTGCACCCCAGTTTCTGAAATGTATAGAGGGCAAAGGGTAATTGTGTTTAGGTTGACCGTGCCTATACACATATCGAAGTTGCGCCTGTCAAGGTTCAACTGACGTCGTACGTGGCGCCATTACCACGTAGCTCGTGAAATACGACATAAATGTACGAGTTACGACTTAGGTCGTTTCTTCTGCCCGTATAATACGCCCTAGTCGCGATAAATTGAAATTGGCACGTTTATCATCACCCCCGCTGTGATTGTATTTTTTATTGTATCATCATCGCACACATAGTTGATTGCAGCGAGCTCTGAATCACCGACGATTGTCGTTCACAATTATTGCGGATATTCACTTATCGCGTCTCCTTTCACTTGATGTCATTGTCAAGAAATGTCCTGTAGCTTTTATAAATCTATTGGCTGATAAGTAAGTTTTATTTTAATAGAAAGTAATGTTATAACATCTACTCAAACAGGATTTGCCTAATTTAACTTACGTCAAATTTCTGACTTAATGTCAAGGTTGTTGGATCGTGTAATCAAATTCGTCACTAATCTCCAATTAATTTTCAGACCACACACTGGTACGTACATACACAGTAAGCTTTACGATGACACAGATAATATTTGATCTATTAAGCCGCCCAAAAGTTGATTTGCATGGGTCGTGTGCCTGAGCCTTAATTATCTAATACTGATATAAATGAGTCCGCAGTGAACATCATATAAACATGATGGATGGCATCACTCGCGTGACAACCTGAGAATAAACTTCACCAATTATTTTTATGTAAGTTTTTGTAGTCTTCCTTACGACCTGTTCTCTATCAAAACGTCAAGTTTAATGGCCGTGTAGATTGTTTATCACGCTATTTTATCATTTAACCACGATTCGTACACATGTGTTTATGAAAGTTTTTGTCTATAAAACCTTTATTAAATATGGAATAACTGAGGTCACATTTTTGCATACTTCTCATTCAGAAGCAAAAGGTTTACACATAATGAAGTCATATCATAATGAAACAGCGCTAGGAACATGATCCGTACCCTGTGGCTTACCAAAGACATTGTTTCCTTCCATATTGTAGATCCGATCGGTGTTCCCAAACCTCTGCCGTCCGGTTGCGAGCTTTGCCTTACAAATCAAGCACTGAACAGGCTTGGCACGAATAATACCTCTAAACTACTCGCTTTTACGGCACTGTTTTTAAATATCATGATTACAATGGCGCAATTATGTAAATTAATTTAATTGGGCAAATCAGCTTTTAATTGTACGATATAGCCTGGCATAAATTAAAAGGAGAACATTGCTATTAGCATGTATACTTAAATATTTGATCCTTTGTCTTTGATTATTTTTATAGACATAGATGTATTTAACACAAGCAATCGTCGATTGCCCTACTATATAGTAATAATTTTTCTCAACTACTAACCAGAGATTGGCCAATTATAAACAGATATGATGGTATTTATTCTTGTTGTAACGTACGCAGACTTTGGTAGTGCGCCAAGGCAAAGTTTTATTAGCTTCCAGTAACTCTGCAGACTAAATTCTGTAGTTGCCACCCGGTCGCCATGTTCCCAGTTGTGTTTTGTTCCACAGTTTGCATTATGTTTTACGATATTCTGTGTTGACTGCAAACTGAAGTTTCAACTCCTCGGTGCACCATTCATAACAAAAATAATTGATAAAATTAATTCAACGCTTGCGGGTCTGCGGTAGCGTTATTTAAACACGTTAAAGTTGCGATGAATGCGGTTTGTGAATGATTTTGTTTTGAATCAAGATTGCGGAAAACAGCTTGTTATTGAAGTTTCTGTAGTAACATTGCAAATAGTAATACGCGTCAGTGTGTAAACGGAATTTCGGAAGTCCCAGTACTAACGAAGGTGCTTACAGATTGCCCAACACATGGGACGTGACTGACTGCTACACACTGCGCTCCCAACACTTCCGGACGATTTATTATTAGAACTTTACCTTACGTTCACTTATTTTTTATTCATTTTATTTATATCGTCCGTAGTTTTTGGTGCAAACTTTAACGGATTACTTATGACAAAAACCTAACCCTTGACTAGTTTTAGTTTTAGTTTTATAAATGAAATAATATTTGACCAAGCAAAGTTCGAAGTAGGTTAACGTTTGTTCCGAATTTCTTGAATAACATTATTTTCGAAGGAGAAAGGAAAGGCTTGAAAACGTCATAAAAATGGTTTATTAACATTATCACGCCACCAACACAGGACTCCTTTGTGCTCCGTAAGAAACTCATTTGCGACATATTTCGTTATCTTATTCTTAGGTGAGTCTCTTTTGTACACTGTAAATTAAAATAGAGTTAATTTATGTTTTGGTCGCCTGTGTGTGTGTATACCTAACTGCTCCGCAGGTTTTGCAAATGCGCCTGCCAAGACTTATTATGGTATGGTATAAATTATGGTTTTTTGTTTAGAAATCAAAGAATAGTATTTATTTTGAGTCCCGATTTTAGTATTCTCTATAGTATTAGACAGCGACATACTTGCAACAAACCAGGTGCATAATAGACTTATCCATACTAATGTGCATTAAATTGATTTATTGTGCATAAATCCTGGTGGTACAATTTTACATATATAAATACAAGAATGCGTTGTATGTGTAGAATTATATAATATAACCAAGACGTGGTGTGGGTCGGGAACACACGTATGCTGGATATTTATACGCTGTCGGTTAAAGATCTGCGTGGTACGAACATGATTTATGCGGACCCTGCCCATACCTAACAATGTAGTTCATGCATGCGGTAACAGGTAGTTATATTGTCTGGTAACTCTTATGTTACATACTAATAACCTTTATTATGTGGAAGAACAATGTATATATTTATTTTTAAACGTTAAGCCGAAAACAATTTTTTAACACTTCTAGCAAATGGATGTGTACTACTAAATTGCATTGAACACACCTTTATACGTAGATATAGGCGTCTACTATTGGACTTATCTATAGCTGACATTATCAACATAATGTAAATGTGTTAATTAATTTCAATGGAAGTAATTCGCCTTAACTACCAAATACAATTATCGACTTTTGCAATGATTACTACGAAAATAGCTGGTAGCTAGTTATTGTTACTTACAACGCACATAATTGTTGTTATTTAACTCATGATAGAAACCGGCGCCGCATACATTTGCATAAAAACTAACTACTCGCAAAATGTAGAGGTGTTGCTCCATCATACTTTTAATTGTTTCATAAAAATCTACGTTTTTCATTTAATGGATGGCCTAATTAACAGTCAACTAACAGTGTTCCACATCACAAAGTTTTACCATTGTAGAATGTATATGCAAATCAAAATTAAATTATTTTCACTTGCCACCTTGCATATTGGTGAAAACAATGAAAGAAATCAAACTTTTTATGAGAAACACTTCCAAAAAATATCGAATTGCGACAACAAAAACAATATTTCGTATAAGCGTCACCTTGAGACAAGCTTTAGCAGATTTTTTGTGAAATCTTTTTATAGCCATGTCCGAGGTTTTGAGATTTAGTAAAACCGATCTCGTATACTTTTACGAGCTTACATACACAAAAAAAAACCACGGTGATCGATTTGTGAATTATTATCTTTGTTCATTCAACAATCAGTTAGGCACACATGGTTCAGATACAAGTATAAACTTTGGTAAATTTATCAAGCACAATTTGTTCGGAACATTAATCTGGCACGCCTATAAATTAACGGATTTTCAAGAAATATCGCGAACCATGTTTAACGTCATAATCGCCTACGAAATACACCGCTACGGCGCTACGCTTTGCGTAGCACGGTGACCGGCCGTAGGAATTTATTGCTACGAAACTTTTAGATTAGTTTTAACCGAGTTTAATAAAGCGAATATTATTCTTTTTTTATCGTTTTACCATTGAGAGATCTTGCTTTTCTTTTGTAGGCTTTTTATTCTCTCACATTCTTGGCTGTTGTTTTTATCCATGACTGGAATATTTTTGAAGGTGTTACCGAGCATGGGCGTAACACATGACGCACTAAAACTGCTACGCGGAGTTGTAAAAAGTCGGTTAAGTGAGTTGGGCTCTGCGGGTTTCGTACCTGTCCAAACTTTATTACACGGAATTAAAGTACCGCTATAATTTTCCTGTAATCTTTTGGCTACTTTAGACTTTTCGTAGGTATACCTAAAGGTTATTTTTGAAGGTAACTTTAAAGATAAGTTTAGTGCGATAAAGAGATTTTAAATATTTTGTTACTTCTCTTCAGTTTTTACATAAGATTAATTTACATCCAACAGCAACAGAAATACTACTAGTTATAAATTACTTATATTTAATAACAATCGTGACATTTAAATCTAAAAAAACTCTCTTATTAGGTTATTTTGACTGTATCCTTGACTTTTGTAATTCGTATACGTAATGATTCGTCTAATAATATTTACTTAACGCCTAATAAATCTAAATATGACTTTGACCTCAGCGACGAAATTCTTAGAAATTCGAGTAAGTTACGTTTATTAATAAACTTGTGACTCAGAATGGAATATTAGGAGGTTGAACGTAACTCCTACGCCTTTAATGACTATTAATGAAATTGTTTCACACGACTTTTACTGACTAGAACACAAGATTTAACATTATCACATCGCATTAGCATTGTCAACTTAATGTTTTCGAGTAGGGAAGATTACTTCCCGGGGCGTTTTTACGGGTAATGTAGATAAGACGGTAAGCGGCGGTGCGGGGGGGAGGGTAAAATAATACAGTTGTCATTCCGTCGCGACACCACGGCTATGAAGCGACGAGATCCTGAGATCCCTGAATGGTGCAGTGGGGACGCGTGAAGCTTTCAACGATGCTTTGTTCTCACTTCTCGGGCCTCTCTCAACTTGTTAACATACATACTACAACTTGAAATAGTATTTTAATCATTATCTTAACGTCTTAATGACTTCATATTTCATAACTTGTTGTTTTAAGTCTTGAAATTGTTGTAGAATATGCGGTTATTGGTGAACCTTAACCTTCCAAACTGCCATCAAGAGATTTTTTTCCTTCTGTATTCCAATTTATTAGATTATTAGATATATCTAAGAGATTATTTAGCAAGCCTTCCATTCGAAGATGCCTCATAGTCCAGTAGAAGACTGTTACGAGTTGTAAGTAATGAGTAATGACGATGATATTTTTGATAGATATTGACCCACCCTCATTCTTAATACACCATACAGTTACCTCAGCATAACGCATACCAACATAGAGAGCTGTGCTACTATATGCACATTGTTACTATACAACACAACCGTTCTTAAGGCCAAGAACTGTTAAACAAAAATCTGGTTAAACGAGAATTTCTAAGCATAAACTTGTTAACAAATACGCTTTGTAACAACTTTATAATATTCTTCTATAAAATAATTGTGTAAGTACGTTTGTAGTACAGTACACAGTGCACTACACTTACGAAACTATCTGAATTGTGAACTGTAACGTAGTTCCCTAACTAGCATCAACTTCAGCCGACATTGTATGATCCCGCTGCTTTACAATCTTTCATTTTACCTCTGTTTAAACAAAGGATAATAGCGCAAGTACTGTCACAGAATAAAAGTCAAAATGAAATTTTTCCGGTAGCATTGTAAAGTTAAAAAAGGCCCGGTTTTTTACCTGAAACAATTGTAGGACTGCATGAATTCGACCAAATAAACTACCGACGGATGCGTTCGATCCTCTATAGGATAATCTGGCGCCATTTTTTCATTCATCTGCGAGATATTTCTGCGTGTATTTTTTCACCAAGTATATTCGAGTCTCAGTCAGTCAGTTAACAGTTTCCCTCAAAATTTCAAAAGTTTCAGAAAAAGTCGTGTAAAATAGAAACACTTTTGAATACAACTATTAAAGTAAACCAACTCGGTTGTAATGAAAAACCCCTTCTGATTCAAAGTTAATTGTAGGAATATAAAATGCAGGTTTATTAAAATGTTGGTAAATTATCAGCGAGCGCTGTGGACAGGGGGTGCGTGTCCCACAAGTTTGGCAACGCCTTGCCGAACGCCACGTCACGCGACGTGTCACTACAATTTGGTAAATGACCACCATACAATACTGTACACTAATATGGGAACTTGTATAATTGTGTACGCGACCTTGATACTAGGTTCCGTAAATATATATGGGATGATCTGATGACAAATCGTTTTTTTCTTCAAGTGTACCTTTCTATATAGTAATAAAAATGCGCAATTGTATTTACGCATGTACTCGGTATCGTATTTACCAAACTAGACAATTTTTAATATCAATATCGTTAGGACCAGGTATATTTAAAAAACAACAAAGAAAATCAACCTGGTACTTGTGCGAAAGCAGAAGTAAATATACTAATACTTTCTTTAAATTATACTATTTTTAGAATGAATTAATAGGCAAGCAGTTAATTAGAGACACAAAATAAAACAATTTACCCATGTCATTGTCACTATAATTACAGTAGGTAATAGACACCTACACGAAATTTATGGAATGATGAATCAATATATTGACATCGGCATGTATTATTAAAATTGCAAATATGTTAATACGACTCTTAGTAAATGTACCAATGTATAAGACCTACTTTATACCAATATATAATAATAAATGTGTAATCTTAATCTAAGCTTAATCATAAAGCATTTACAATAAATAGTTTAATATTGTTCACAGCAAAGCATGAAACATGAGCACATAATACGAAATTCATTGTCACATAATACAAAATATTATTAGTTTCTTACAGTGAAAGAGTTCACTTGTTTGAGCCAATTTAATAAAATTAATACAGCGAAACGAATCCTTTGGGAGTCGTCCGTAATGCAAGCCACGACCGCGCCCATTTGTTGAATTTATAACCGTTATGTGGTCTAGAGCGAAATAATGAGCATTATGTATTATACGAACAAACGACGAGTTAGAAACCGACAAGTATGTGTATGTGTATAATATGCACAAGATATTTACAAAATAACAATCACAAATTATCCAAGTCTTCAATTCCTTTCTTAGTACACAGCGAAGAGTGACAAAAAATTCCAAACTATGTATTTTAAAAAACATCACTTCCCTGATTCGAAGAATCCAAAAACGAATTTCTATTTAACGTGCATCAGCAATCTCACTCCAAACCCTCATCATAAACAAGTCTAACAACAAGACTAACGAGATAGTTTTCTACAACACATTACATAACATAACATCACGCTTTTTATTCCCTAAGAGGTAGGCAGAGGTACACATTACGGCACATATTGCCACTGTATAATGTAATACAGTGAAACTTGGTTAAGTGGGACCTGGATAAGTGAGAAACCTCCATAACTGGAACTCATGCTGAGGTCCCAACACATTGGCACTGAATAACCTCTGTTAGTGGGACGAGGTAAACCTCTATATCTGGGATTAGTTCTTTCGATGTATCATCATAGTTACCTCTATAACTGAGACAGCGAGTAAATTTTATATGCATAAACCTTTCTAACTGAGATAACATTGTTTGTTTACTCATTCTTATTCTACACACAAATTACACACGTAATTCCAAGTCCACCTCTATTAATGGAACCCTCTGTAAATGAGACAGATATTTATTTATACCTGTATATCTGAGACACTGGGTAAGTGGAATACCTCTATAAGTGAAACGACATTGCAGGTCCCTTGATGTCTCACTTAACCAGGTTTCACTGTACCTACTTTTCACTACTTATGTTATGAGTCCCATGTAACAGGGGGTGACCCTACTGCCAAATACCGGGCACAATTCCAGACACATATTTTTTTCAAAAACTCAGTAATACTTTGCCCGACCCTAGAATCGAACCCGAGATCCTTTGCCCAGCAGTCGCATTGGCCAATGAAGTAGTTTTCATGCATAGTTGGGCAAAATTCCAGCCGACGTCACGTAATATTCTTTCCTTGGTAGTTGTTAGTACAAACTTTGATACACACTTTTACCAAAATTCCGTCATGATTGACACATTTCCGGTGTCGCATTACCCACCTTTATTCTAGCGAACCTTTTTCCCGAATATTGGATAAATCAACCAAGGGATTTATTATCCTAGTTGACTAGTGATCTACAAGCAATTTAGCTTTTAATACAGATACATTTTAAAACTTAATAAATTCATAAATAATTTACTCTTGTAAGTACTTCATGTTTATCTACATACGTGAGTACAAACCCGTGTAATTGAATCCAGTTGTGACAATAGGTTTATTGTTAATGCGTTTGTAACCTACGGCTTTCCCCTGAACAGAATTGATTAATGTTAAAACCACTTAAAACCTTACAAAGTCAATGTCAAAATAATTTATTGCAATTAGTCCAGGAAGGCACTTACGAACGTCAACATTAAAATTTAAAAGTGAAGCTATTTGCTCATTCCAAGGTGTATGAATAACTGCCTGATTAAATCAATAGTGACTTAGTTATTTAATACTTATGTGTGCCTACCCTTTCGGTAATAAAAGCGTAATGCTATGTTCATAAAAATTGGATAAAAAAGAAAAACATAATTTAGTTAATGGAAGGAAATAAGTCAGGGGCTACGAAGAACAAGAAAACCTAAAATAATTCCGTTTTATTTTGGGCTTTTTACTAAATGAAGATTTATAATAGGAGCGTGGGTTGATGAATCAGTGAGGACAAACTAAGACATAGATTGATGTTTTTGCTGCTAAATGGCAATTCTGGAAATAACGACCACACAATTTTATTTGTGTATCACTTTTATATAGAAATCAATAAAAATATTCGAGTTCAAGGGTGAGTTATGAATGGTTTTTATGAATAATTGATCGTAATGAAATATAGATTATATTATATATGTAGACTATAGACTTTATATCGTATTAATGACAAGTGGGCGTGCTAACTAAGTTAGACTGCTGTTACCATTTGAACGATTATCAAAAATTGTATTTTTGTATTTGTTTGTTTCGTGAATTCTCGATAATTGCTCAGTGCTGGATTCTAATGTAAGAATACTAACGACACTAGTGAAAAATACTAACGACACTAGTGAAAAGTGAGTGCATATCTATATTATTACTTCCCACGCCCACGGGCAATAATCTTAGAATAATCCTAATTTTTATTTTCTCGCATAAAGCATTCTTAATGTCAACCTTCAGGATGACGTCTCCTTTCCTGTAATACAGGTACGCCAAAATCGCATGCACGGCAGCCTCGCAGCCCCCTCTCAATCCATACCCGAGTTAAGGGGCTGGAATTTTTCCGAAAGATGAAAACTATAAAATTGGCAACAAATCTTAGCTGCCATGCAACAATAAGTTGTTCCCACGGCAATTGGACGAATACCGCCATCCTTCTTGCGTAGGGCACATAGATTGGCCTCGTACAAAACGTCGATGACGGATTCGTGCACATTGCACATTGCAAAAAAAAAATATGTGACTAATGTTTTAAATTAACCTGTGAAGTGGACCGCAGATCTACGCCAGACACAATATGATTTTTATTGTGTCTCATATATCGACAGACAAGAAGTTAATCTACCAGACGGACATTATAATAATTAGGAAACTATGCCCCATTGTTTTCGGAACAAAATCGTTTCTAAAGAATAGTTTAAGTAATCAATAATAAGTCTTTATTATATGAATAGATGTTCTTGAAATATAAATTGCCATGTTAAATTATGCAACATTTATTAGATTGTCAATGAAAGTTATAATATTATCTACATTTCATTCGTAATACTGTCTCCTGAACTAGTTTGTGGAATATATCTCAGGAGACGGACTTCAACCTAGTTTACTTATTATTATAGTATCTAATACAAATGACATTTGTCATGATACAATCATAAACTATGACTGTGGTAGATAACATAAAGTGGAGTTTTCCACAGTAATGGTACTGTTACACATGCTAATTTCAAGCGTGAGAGCATGTTTCAATTGATCACTTATCCCTTAGCACATGTATGCTAAGACAGGCGTTCGATTTTTAATATTTTTGAGCATGCTCGATAGAACGTCTTTTAACATGCATTTTTAGAGCATGTCTAAGTTCATTACCTTTGTGTTGTGAATAAATAGGACCATACACCTACGGGGACCATGACATAATTATATGCTATATGTTTTAGTAACTAATTTACAAGTAATAATTTTCGAAATATCAATGTTTTATTCATTGGTATATAATAGTTATTTTATCAAAGTTTGTAATTAAATGAAAACTAGCTACGACATTTTTATACAGTGAAGCCAACACTCCGACAGCTCGAAAGTTCGAAAGCCAAAACTCCGAAAGTTTCAATATAACTTTTTCTGTTATGAAACACCCACTGTTAAATAACTCTATGTGCATGTAGTATCGTATTATACAAATATTGTTGCAAATGGAAACTGTAATCATTTCATTGCGTTCATTATAATTGAAATAACATTATAACTCCTAAAATCTGACTAACTCAAATGCGAATGTATTCAAAGTTGGAATAACACTGCTTTCATCTTTTAAAATTATTTCGTAAGAAAGATTTATTGAGGTTAAATCTAGTGGGGTGATCGATGCTGTAGTCATTGGTAGCTGGCCACGAGGCGGCGACATGAGGAGACGACTCAGTAGTTTGGATGTTGCAATACTCCGTAGGACCGTTGTTGCATCAATTTAGGTGTCATGTCCTGGTTCAGCATATCAGTGCCACGTGTCACAGCGTTGACCACGGTGTAGGTACATGTGCTAACATACATATACCTAGGTATTTAGTATTCAAAATACAGTCAGGTACTTTATGTGGCATGATTCACTAATACAATACAAAGTCCTTGTGGTTTTATTCATTTTAAAGTTAGTAAAACTTCGCTAAAAATATTATAGTCTAAATTGCCCATTATTAAACTGCTATTACTAAAACTACCTACACCTCCGGGACATTATTTCGAAAACTAATAAAATTAAATATTCTACTGTTTTAATACATAATTTTAACGTCAATATAACTCGGTAACTGTAAATCAGTTCAGGCTGCGCGACATTGGCCCGAGCGCACACGCTGCTCATAAGGAAGAACCCCTCTGTGGTTCGAAACTAGTAGAGCATTTCACAATATTTTTACGTGAGTAACCCGCAATTTTCAGTTTGTCAATATATCATTCAAAGTATATCTACATGAAAATGTATTGAAAAAATTTAAGGAACTTTTATATTTCGTTATATTTTGTATACAGGAACGAAAGCCAAAAAAGATTAAACCTACAAAACACGCTAGTGTATAAATTAGCTAGGTAGCACATCCAATTTAATCCATTGTAACCAGAGCCCCGTAGATGTGTCCATTACATTATTTAAGAGTTCAGCTTAATTTGGGTATATTGAATAACAAAATGTTAATAGAACTAACGCAGGGTAATAGCAGACAAATTGTACGATAGACAGGGTAAACAAATCGTAACGTAAATTATGTATACACCCTTTTAATAAATTGCCCGTGGCTACAAAATTCTCTCCAATTTCATCATAATTGGTAGCAATAATTATGAATCGAGTTAGTGCAACTTGGTTCATCGGATATCTTGTTGTTAGACCGTTATTATTTACTTTCTTAATTAAACAGAGCCAAGTGTAACCAATCAAGCGGAAATACGCTCCACTATACAATACGGCGAGGACTTTTATTACAAACACAAACATCACCGACTTGGTTCCTATTACGTTGTAAAGCAATAAAAAAATCCCTTGTAATTCTCCACTCGCCGCAGACTAAAAAGTTTACGCAGACATTGTGGACTGTTGTACCTTTTGACCGATGTTTACGAGCCGCAAGTTTTTACTGTCTTCTTCTAAAACAAGAGAAATACTGCGGACACAATTAACCCTCGTGTAAAGTTTAGTCGGAGCTTCTAGCTGTTATATCGTTCCTCTTTCATGTAATTGACACTCACTTTGTGTATATACTAAGTTTACGATGTTGTATTTTCATTTCTTTTCTGAAGAACACTTACTCCCAAGTGTCTTATGCGGCTGTGTTACCACAAAGAACGTCTGTACCTACACCAAAATAATCGGCGAACTGCTTGGAGTAGCGTATTATTATGTTCACCGAGATGTAGGGTACTCAGCTCCACATATTTAAGTCCAGCTAGCTTTTGAATAGTCCTCCAATAGGGTACCGCTTTTAAATATGAAAAATCAGCTTTGGTTTCAGTCAATGACGTGTTGATGACGTTATTTAATTGTCGGATATTATCTAATTGTCAGAACCCTCTTTTATATACATAGATATTCACTGTAAAAATGGGGTGGCATCAATTCGTTATAATTTTATCCCATTTTTGGTTGACATCAGCACTGACGGAAAAGTAATTTATACTGGAATTAATTTATTAATCACGATTTAATAATAGAGTTCTCGATTGCTTCTCGACTCTGTTTCGCAGGGGAGACATTATGAATACAAATATTAGAAAGGAGCAAATCTTACGGATCGTGAGTTGATAGCATTTTGTTTGTACAGCAGCATTCAGTCTCTCGGGATAGCAACGTGATGAGACGGCAATTTCTTTATTATTAAGATGGTTACGAAATTCAATTCCGATTCAAGCAATTAGTATTTAGTTCTTAATGTTTACAAATTAGTTCTTAGCATTCGATGCAGCCGACCTTGCATTCGTATAAGCAGTACATCGCCTTACTGAAGCTGGCATCGTTGCAAGCTTATAAATTTCCCCGCCCTATGTTAACGATATGTATTATTCAGCGCCTCAACGCTTTACGACTTATAATTTCAGTCTATAATGTATGTTACATTAATTATTTACTAATACAAACACGCATTTTTGATCGAGTTGCTGTAAAAAGTTAATTAAAAATAAGATTTGTGACCACGTTCGTGTTTGCATGTCAATTACTATTTTTATTTTTTTCCTGTTCAACTAACTTCCATAATGTTTTATTTTTTTTAATATTCAGCAGCGTAGACGTCAGAACACAAATGATAACAATGCAATCGTGTATTGTGTGTGATAAACAGTGAAGTGAACAAATCGTGGATATAAGTGCAAATGATGGCTAGTTGATGTTGATAGAACCCGCAAGGTTTGCAAGATGGTGGCCAGAGGGAGAGGGTGGATGCTTTCCATCCTCTTCAGCGCACTGTTGCTGGGAAGGGCTATTGCAGGTAAGTTACACAAACACATAATTCACTCACATTAATCTAGACCTAACAAATCCCTACGTAGATTCCAAAGCACATAAAGTAGGTTCAAATTACTGTGTGTGGGTAATATTAACGCCGTTGAACTATCAAGGCGACAACACCTACAACATTGTGACTAATAAAAAAACATCGTAATTACAGACCTATCACGAGTGAGTAAATATTTACTTACTTTTTTTTATATGCCACTTAACGTGATTAAAATCGATCCAAAGGAACTTGGTTCTCTTACTTTGTAGGTGTGAAATTTCAGTCGTGATGTTAAAAATTTTAAACAGTAAAAATATTGCCTTAGATGCGACACAAGAAAGAATACCTAAAGCTGTATCGTCGGGCTAAAAGCAAGTGAATCGCAAGCCAGCTCGAAACTTGCATAAGCCGAGCTCCTGTATCGATGGACGGCAAACTGTCTATTTTAAATATTAGCATAAGAAGGCGATTTCAGCGAACAAATTTAGCCTTCGAGAAAGCCGATTCGATTATTCATTCAATTTATATTCGACTAGATAAGAAATTGTGTTCAACTCTTGGAAAGTCATTGTCACACTAGAAATAATTGCTCGCCCTTGTCCCGAAATTATTCACGTAGGTAACGAATTATTGTTGTAAATGAAATTACCACAATTAACCGCTTTTCCGTTTTTCATATACATTTATAAGGTATTTCCATGAATTATTAATTTACAATGTAGAATACATTTTTGTAAACACTCAAATATTGATGATGTGTCTACGTGATACGGACGGAATATCGACGCTAACATTTGTAATGTTTTATAGTAGGTACTGGCTTTTACATTGAATGGTTTGTGTATAACAGTAAACTCTAAAAGTTCAGTTCAATTTCTAGTTATTGTATTAAGGCACTTATATCTACCAATTCCTACATCACCTATGTCTACATCCTTAACCTTTTCAAACTCCATGACTATAACTATTCCGAACACAATTTTACCTGTCACACCAAGATCATAAAACTCAACCTAGTTCAATAACCCGGGAGATAACGTAGGCTACACACATATACATCACTAATTACAAACAAACAATCGAACAAACAAACTGTCGGAATACTCTTAATTTTCAAAGGCAATCACAGCAGCCCTCGTAGATATGTAGACTTAACTTGGTTAATACGTGACTCCATGGTACAGTTGAGTTAACAACAAAAAGGAACGCGCTGGAATCCACAAGGGATTCCAACGATTAATCTTATTAAATGCTTTACGAATTAAATTATACTGTTCCTGTATGTCAATCGTATTATCATATTATACGTAGATATGCAATTATTGCCGTATATGAATTGTTTGTACATTTTATGACATGTGTATGACATTTAGTGAAGTGTTACGTACCTATATACATAATAACGCTCGGTATATGTAAACTCGCACGATGCAGTACGCGGGTGCTGCGTAGGACTAACAAATTAATTAATAATTACAAGCACCAATTAATTAGTGACGTCATGATTAAATTATTTATAGACTAGCGACCCGCCCCGGCTTCGCACGGGTTCAATATTCATGTATTATACATATAAACCTTCCTTAAGAATCACTCTATCTATTAAAAAACTGCATCAAAATCCGTTGCGTAGTTTTAAAGATATAAACATACAAAGGGAAAGACAGACGGCGGCTTTGACTTTCGGCTTTTTACACTATGTGGCGATACAGATACCGAGAGAGTACCGAATCATAATAATTTCAAATTATAATGGACTTTATATTATTGTTTCAAGCTATGCCTCTAGCTCATACTCATGAGCAACATTCCGCGACACACAACGCGACGCGGCGACTACCGCGCTGCTGTACCTATATAATTGACTGTAGTAGTATATGTGATTCTAGAGGATCAATTTGTAGTCTGCTTAAAGAAATCTTTAACCAGTGACTGCACAGCTGGCGGACTAACGAAGCATTAAGCAAATACTTAAAACACCGAAACAAAGTCGAATTAATTTCCGCTAATTAGCCACCGACCGGTAGCAAAGTAGAAATACGGAATCTTTCAGCTTATGTTACCGGAAAACTAGCGGAAATATGTCGGTACAAATAGGAGTTGTATTTAACGTTCACTATTAATTATAGGATGGCAGATAAGCAGGAGAACTGATCTTTATCCGTATACCGAATGGATATTTATATGTAGAACCAGATATATAATAAATCTTTAGATACATCTTATTTCAGGAAACATGTATCTTTACGGTATCCTTATAGACGTAGTTCGGTCAATATTCTAGCAACCAGATGTCATATACAAAGTGTAAGCTTCTCACTTCTTCTCTCTTAAATCTTCGATCTTCCAACAATCATCATCTTCAATGTCTTAGTCATCGCTCTGATTTTCTTCACTCTCGGATTCGATTCAAACATCAAATTGTCTTTTATTATGTTATTTAATTGTTACTTGGGTATGTATATGTATGGTACTATTATATGATATAGGTATTGGATATATAAATATGTATAAATATATAATAATACATAATACATAAATATATATATAATTATCTAAATAAGTATTTATATGTAGTTTACATTACATTACACTTTCATCCCCGCACCACCTAAATGTCCGACTGTTTGACTATGCCCAAGGCATTAAGTCCACCTGTATATTATGTGTTTTCTGTACTCGATTTTTCAATCATCAATTAATTCTTAAATGTTGAATAAAATTGACATTTGACAGTTTTTAGTATTTTTTATGGCATAAGCCGGTAAACGATTAGACGGATCACCTGATGGTAAGCAATCGGTGTCGCCGATGGACACCTGGAACACCAGAGGCGTTACAAGTGCGTTACCGGCCTTTTGGGGATTAGGAGTTTTAGGATCGTTGGGGATTCAGGAATTGGGGAGATTGGAAAGGGGAGGAAAATTGGACCTCCGTTAACTTTACTCACACGACGAAACTCAACGCAAGCGTTGCTTCACGTCAGTTTTCTGTGAGGCCGTGGTATCACTCCGGTCGAGCCAGCTCATTCGTGCCGAAGCACGGCTCTCCCACTCTTAGCATAGAAGAATAGTAAAATATTCAAAGTTATACCTCAGTTAAAAAATCGGCCTTAAGTCTAAATAAATAAATGAATAAGTAAGCGTTTACTTCGTGATAACCCTAACTTTAATCACAAAAGCAACTGATTCGTTATTTTCTCAAAAGTGTTTAAAATGATTAGAACAATAAAACACCTCACAATAGTACAAAGTATCTTACAATGAGTGATTGAATGGGTATTATCTCTAAATACTGGTTTAGTTACAAAACCGAACAACTCGTTCGTCGCACAATAAATTCCATCTTATTTCCCCGAGCTATTGTTACTTACCAAATATACTTAGAGTCTCCTCAGAAATGAATCATTAAACAGTGTCGAGCAGCAGCGTGTTTTGGCACAGATATAAATCAATCTAGACGCGACATGCTACATAAAATACTGCTCAGCCAACAAAATAACCGAAATATACCAGTATCCCAGAGCCATCATTGTAGTGGCATCATTTATTTTTGGTACATAAACATATTAAATATTTAATAGTAGGCCTTCATACCCCAATATAATTGTTCTTTTTTACACTATTATCATGGAATTCATCGTGAAGAAGACAAATAATATCACCATTACCTTTCACTAAATTAATCCTAACAATGTTGGTTGGTACATAATATGTATCTATGTATTTAAAAATAAGTAAAAATTTTTGGTCCTTGTCAACAAAGAGAAGAAATATAATTTACATGCTGTGTTGATCTGTGTTCTCATTTCCAAGTAGTTAGGAGCCTACAATTTCTTATGCCGCAGTCTACTGAGGATTTGAATCCATAGTTTGTAAAGGTTCTTAGTCGCTGTAGTATATTGTGAGAATACTCATAAATAATGAAAATGTTGCTATCCATAGGTAAAATGGAATACTCAAGCAGACGGAACGATTTTTCTTGATATGGTGCTTACTGTGCAAAACCATTTTCCAAGTTTAGTCACAAATATAGTGCAAGCCGGCTGCAAACATCTGCATCTGACAGACATTTGCAACAGAATCACGTACGAACATTATGAGTATTACATAAGTATACAGTCTGGAAATATGGTTATTTGTAGATTTCTAAAGATAAAATATCAATATGCAACACAACAACAGACTGACTCACGAAACACGAACTACTCTGTGCACATTAAAGTTTTACTTTCACATAGTTTTTACTAAGTAATTGGTATGTCGAAGTAATGAAACATAAACCTCTGGTACTTACATACCCATACGAATTAGTTTTACCGATGTCAGTGTGAACGTGAACAATTACTTTCCCTTAATTCTAAGTTCGAAGTCATTAAATTTCCTTTAGACGTATCGCGCGTAAACTGCGACCTCGATCAATTCGCGGGCCCCCATTAACTGCTACTTAATTAACGTGTAAACTGATGAACTTTCTAAGGGATTTTGTTTTTAAGCTCAATTAAGCGTAGACTGAGCCTAAGTGATGAACATAGACCAAGTAACTATGAATACATAACAAGGATAATGGCTAACTTAGTTTAGTTTTCAAAGTAATCAGATAAAATTTAAATAGTAAAGCGTTATCAGCGATGATTCTGTTAAACTGTAGACATTTTTCTCGGATTTGTTAATTTCTAATCAGTCAATCTGCTAGTCCTTTGAAAAAACATGCTAAAGAAATTCAAACGTCTTAAAACATCGATTCTTGAAAAAGAAATAATTGGGTAATTGAATGTGAAGAGGGTTTTCCATTAAGGAAGCAAACACTGAATACTTCCCTCCAAGCCGTTACTGGTAATATTTTTTCCGGACTGCATGGGAAATGTCAATATTAGAAATCATATTGACTTCCATGGGACGTAAATAGACGCGCGTCAATTTCCTCCCTCCAAAACTTCGGAGACTAAATTTACAACTTCGCGAAGTCTCGTTGGCACAGGCCTAAGTTTTCTTGCTAAAAACTGAATAAGACAGTTTTATTGCTAGTATAATTTCGGTAATAAAACTTGAAGATTTGTATGAAACATTAGGCCGTCTGGTCGGTCGTAGCGAAGTATCCCTGGCGACGCATGGACCATGGACCCTTGATTAGACGGCTGCTAGAACTTTGTACAATAGGTGAGCATGCGGTGGAAGGCAGACAAAGTGGGCTGTTGCAAACTTGTAAAGTCAGGCGAAACTTTCACATAATACTCGCACATACATAGTCGCTTACAGTGTGTAGTGTAACGTCACGAGTATACTATACTCTTACACAACATATATGTAGGTACATATGTTTTAACTTCAAACTCATGGATTTAGTATTTATTAAGATTGCATTAAGTATTCATTAAACACTTGCTTAATAATTCTCAAAGTTTTGGTCTGCGGAGACAAGTGCCAACAATTCAGTTGTTAACTTTAGTAAAATGTTATTCTCAACCTCTCTCAAATAACGTATCTTGTCTGAAACGTGTGTGCGTGGGTATTGTAAACTACTACCTACACTACGTAATATTATTTTAGAGTTCTGTATATATTTTATTACATTAAAGACAAATGTGATCCTTAAGAAATAAGCACGTAGTACCTACGTTGTGTTTTCTCATCATTAACTAGTAGAAACAGATAAAAAACGTTAATAATAATTTTTTAAAGAATGAAAGTATATAATTTGAACTATAGTTTTACTTTCATTGTTTCATTCGTTTTAAAAAACTTCATTAACATTCAGTTTTCTCTTTAAACACTATTTCGAATTAAAGTTCTAATACCAAGAAAATGTTTTAAGACATTTTTCTTGCGATTGTACACAAAGCACCGCTAATTAGTTGCAGCGCTACACATCGACACAACTGTCATTTACACAGTGTACATGTGTGCGTAATTTCATATAACTGTATATAAAAATATTCGTCCACCACGTTCACATTGGTATTTTCATTCTTGTGTCGGTATACGTATTTTTATAATTTAATGCATAGGTAAGGTTAAAACTATTTACAATCATTGATATGACCCGACATTTTCACTGTCATTATCGTAGTGCTCGTGGTCGATTGGTTAATGAGCACGCTTTTATCGTCTTTCAAGGATCAATGATGTGGGTTCTATTCCAGCTAAAAGTTAATTTTATTTTACCTTGTTATTTTTCTTATTTTTTTTTTTTGTTTTTTGTCATAAAATATAAATATCAGGCTATAAAAGAAGCAAATGAGTTGGTAAATAAAACAATACTATTTTTTATTACAATTAATTTATTTATTATACAAATATGTTGTTTTATATTCAATATTTATATCTAATAATTAATTATATACCACATGTTAAGTTTAAAGTTCTTTAAATCATAATTAATAGATATGACAATAAACCTCATAGTCGAATCGGGAAATATCATGCGGTATAGCGGTAATACGATGGCAGCAACATTTTTTATTGAGTAATAAACAAATACAACATTCTTGTTTTGTAATTTAATAATACATACAGTAATAAACAAGTAAAACATGTAAAAAATTACACTGTCAACATAATATTTCTTGAAATGGGCGACTTTTTGTCGTTTGAACTTCCATTAATTATCTATTTTACGACGGTTGTTATAAGGTTCAATATTCAGTGGGCTGTATGATAGTAAAAAGAATGTGACGAATGCTATGGAACGATTTTAACTTTCATGACCTTTAGAATCAGGGAAACTTTAAATTAATTGAAGATGGGCGTAAATATAATATGTCAATCAAGTTCGAAAGCAGTTAAATAAATTTGTTAATGAAAAATTAAAGTGAAGTGAATAAACATGTTGAATAGAAAGAAATTATGACAATTTCTAACCACAAAACAATAACATCACTTCACCGTATGTTCTAGACAGCATTTTAATATTCTTAAAAAAATTAAACATTATTTTATGTTAATTTTAATAAAGGCAGAGTTTGACAGGCTCAATAATTGATTCCGAAATCAATACAATCACTGATCCTACAAGGCAGAAGGTTGCAATTCGTATACCTTTCTCCATCTTTTCTTCACAATATTTTACGCCCATCCTTATCCGACTTGAAAGTCTTTTCGTCGCTCAATATGATTACACTGTTCGCCCAATCAAAATTAATAAAGTCCTTAGCAAATTCTTAGCGCTTTTGCTGGTGAACCACAGATAACAATATTTTCTTCTCTGGCTTCCTGCACCTTAAACCAGAATGCAGGTGTCTCCGTACAGTTTGTATTAAAACATTCAGTGCTGTCGCTGTAGTGCGGGTTGGCAGGAACGGATCAGCCATGTGCCTGGCTACGATGTCGTAGTGCCGAGCCGATGAATTTGCCTTTGGTTTAGGCCCACGTCGACGATGTTTAACGTCACCGGTCTCCGCATATCTGTGCACCCATAACTGCATGGATCTCCTCTGTTGATACCAAACAAATAAGTATTTAAAATACCAGGAAATACTTTACAGGAATTAAAGTTACTTAAAAATAATAATAAATATAAGTAAACACAATGTTAGAATAATAATTTATAATTAAGTAGTGGCGTAAGGAATAAAAATCCCTAACCAGATATGTTTTAAAGAAACACTCCTAACAAAAACAAGTCAAGTTACAATACAATTAATAATAAATTATTAATATATCTTTATAATATTGAACTTCATAATAAGTTGCAATAATTATTTTATTCTAGTGCAAAAATTGATAGGTGTGTCGAGTTACAAAATGAAATAAATATTATTTAGAATATCAACGTAGTATCTTATTTACTCACCGATATCATTAAACGCCTTGCTATTTCAGTTATTGTTAGTTATGTTTTGCTCATGCAAAACAATGGTTTCAGCCTTTTTAAATGTTGATAGGTGTTGGAACATCTTGTAAAAATAAAAATAACTTTGCACACGAATATAAGTAGTGTAGCAATAAACTATGAAATCCTCATAAATTGACAACTAAGAACGCAATTATTTTGTAAGTCGGGTGATTTGAAAAACATGTTTTAAATAGTCGGTAGTTACTTCATAAGCGTGTAAAATAAAATGACTCGAGATTTCTATGGTCGCCACAAACATTGCAAATATACTCAGGTATCGAACCATTAAGAAATCACAGTTAATTACTTTTTTACTGTTTTTATCTTATTTAAGTTGGTTGAAATGCATGAAGCAAATGAGATTATTCTAAATAATAAATAACTAGAACTAAAATATAAATAAAAGATATTATAGGTATAAATAAATCTAAAGTATTTACTATTAAAATTAACATAAGATTTAGAACAATAGGAAAGGAAAAAAAAGAAAAGATTTAATTGTTTCTAATTTCAAATTTCAAATATTTGATAAATTAATTCTAAAACAACATGTGAATGCTGGAATCGATCCGGCGGCACTTTACTTGACAATTGGAGGCGATAACCATTGCGCCAAGCGCGCTGTAGATGAGATCATCGAAATATTTTATATCATTCAGTAACATAAAATTACAATGAGAAAGCACTATATTTATATGGGTATTGTATAGCTCGATCGTTCATTATTTTTGATTTCGATTTATTCAAAGTTTGTTATGAGTAATTTTATCTTTACCCTCGTTTTTATTTAAACTTATTTACTAAATTATTGCGTATACCGACACAAAAATGATTTTTAAATACCAAGATGTGTGTGATAGACGAATGTTTCTATACATATCTATTGATATGAAATTACCCACACATGTATATTGTGTAAATGATAGTTGTGTCGATGTGTAGCGCCGCTAACTAATTAGCGGTGCTTTGTGTACAAAAATAGGTACGATTAAGTTGGTAGGTATTCATTTGATCGTTGGAAGGTAATCAGTCACGATATTAGAAGCTAACATGTCATTACTATGTAGCCACGACACGAAAATATTTCTACTTCTACCACATTTGTCGACTCCGTTAATTTTCGTCAAACAAACATTTAACGAGCTTTGCTTCCCTCAAAACAAATTTACAGAAAGTGAATAAATTAAGACTTGTAAAATAAATATAAATAGGTACTGATTAGGTTATATGTATTTTTGACAAAAAATAATGGCTTATGATACAGTACCGACCTAAAACATAAAATCACATGTTTTCGCCGTTCCCAAAATATATGTAGGTATGTCCAAACTTTAAATGATCCTACGAATAAAAATACGATGATACCTAGTTTTAAAACAGTGGACAGTAGTGTTCCGCGCTCGGAGCTAATTTGGTATAAAACTAATTTAATAATTTCGCAACAACACGCTACTTTGCCTTTTTTATGTGCACAGCTTAACCACCCTGTCGTAGGCACTTTTCCATTTTAAACTACAATTAAGCCATTTTACTTTATTAAACTTGAAACTGCGCCGTTTTTAAGCGACTAAAGTAATTTAATGTTTAAGACAATTAAGGTTAGCTTAAAAACAGCAGGTCTAAATAAACCTTAGTCGGAACTGTAGTATCTCCCATGCGAGTTACTTTGGTATGAAGTTCACACTAAATAGATTACACAAACCCACATAAACGTAAATAATCGTATGCCCATATCATAATAATAATGCGAAAACCTCATTTTCTTTCCAATCCGCTTTTATTCTCGTTCTAATGCCTGTATTGCATGTTATTTTAACGTAAATATCAAAGTATAAGTATACCTCCACGACTGTTATTGAAAATCTGAACTTTTTCTCTCATCGAGCTATTTCTGTCAGTTACCGTTTGACTGGCATTCGATTAGAGCCATCTTATCTTGTACTCGTATAAAAATCTTATCAATTTGAAAGACTCTTAACAGCCAGATCCGTCGTTAAAACTTTACGATGCAATTCAATTTATATTTCTATTCTAATAAAAATACGAAACTAGGTCAGGAACAATTACGGCAAAGATTAAGCGAACATGTTCCTCTTATCTAGCCTTTTTCTGAGCTGGATTGAGTTGAAAACTGACTTGTACAATTTATGGACAGTATGGCCCCAGTGGTTCCTCAAGATATTATTCGCATAATAAAGAACCTGAAAAATAAGAAGTGCTTTGGCTTTGATGGCATTTCAACAACAGTCATAAAATTTGTTTCTGGTTGTATAGCCGCGCCCCTTGCTCATATTATAAATGTAAGCATATTTTCCGGTGTGTTTCCAGAAAATCTTAAAACCGTAATAGTCATTCCAGTATATAAAAAGAATGATAAAGATGAAATGGTAAACTATAGACCTATAGCCCGTATTTCCATATTTTCAAAGATAATAGAAAAAGTCATGTACGAATCTCTCTACAATTTCCTAACAAAACATCATATACTCTGTAGCGAGCAAAAGGGTTTTCGGAAAAATAAAAACATCAACATGGCCATTTTTGATTTTCTGTATGAAGTAATGCCGAAAGTTGACTCTAAAATACCAGTATGTGCAATATATGCTGATATGTCGAAGGCTTTTGACTGTGTGGACCACGAATACTGCTAGCCAAGCTTGATGCATATGGTATCCGTGGCAATGCCCTTAATCTAATAAAAACATACCTTAAAGGTCGGAGACAATGTACGGAGATATCTAGCCTGTGCCTAAAATCCAAAAGGGAAATCAAATCTTTATCCTCTTTCAAACAAATAAAATATGGCGTTCCACAAGGAAGCGTCCTCGGACCTTTACTATTCCTACTATATATTAATGACCTGCCACGTAATATATCTAACCCTATGGTCTTATTTGCAGACGATAGCACCTCAATTGTTTCATGTACCAATAAAGACTTATATGTTGCAGAATCAATAATTCAATCAATAGTTTAATAAAGTGGCTTGACAACAAAAACTTAGTAATTAATTTAGACAAAACTAAAATCATGCATTTTCACCAACGGACACCTACAGTAGACATTGATATCAATTATAATGGCCAAATAATAGAAAAAGTAAAAAGTGCAAATTCCTAGGAATTTTAATTGATAGCCAGTTAACTTGGAAACCACAAGCAGAAGATATATGCAAACGATTAAGTACAGCCGCGTTTATGTTACACAACCTAACAAAAAAGTCGATCTGCCAACAGTGCTATTAGCCTATCATGGTCTTGTAGTATCCATTCTAAGATTTGGGGTAGTATTTTGGGAAATTGTAGTGAACGGGAAAGCATTTTTAAAGCCCAGAAACGATGTTTGAGAGCAATGTTTAGCCTTAAAGTAACTGACAGCTGCGTACCTATATATAAGTCTCAGAAATTATTAACTTTTCCATGCCTCTATATCCTAGAACTAGCAATGTATGTAATAACAAACCGATGTTTATTTACACCAGTATCTGCAACCAGAAAGCGTAGTACAGCTTTAAGATCGCAATATCAGAACCTATTATCCACAGGTGTATTCAAAACTAGCCTACTAAAAAAAAGTGTAATCTGTATGGCCCCTATTATTTACAACAAAATTCCTGACCAAATTAAAAACTTACCTGTTCTGAAATTTAAAAAATGTTTTACAGAATTACTTGTCAATAAATGTTATTACTCTGTGCAGGATTTCCTAAATGATACACCATAAATTATAAATTATTATTATTTTTTTTCAACCTAATTGTAAGAAATATATTTGCATGCCAACAAGGCCGAATGTATAAGGCTCCGTGACAACATATTGTACCATCTTATTCTTATGTACCTACATTCTAGCAAATAAAGATATATTATTATTATTATTATTATTAGTAGGCATGTCATGCAAATGCCATCTGGTTCTCCTTCAAGCCTCTGTAAATGATACGTCATTCAATCAATGGGACAAAGGGATCTCACTGGCATCCCTACAAGAGCTGACGTGACCGCAACTAAGGTCTGGCGTAGCCTTGTTGATGTTTAACTACCGGTAACAAGTGTCGCAGTGGTGTTGAATAGCTTTATATATTCTCAAAGATACAAAAGAGTACCCTTTGCTCAATTTGCACACAGTCATCGTAATAAACAAATGTTGAAATTAGAAGAAATACTTTCGTCTGCAGTATCTAAACGAAAAACAATATGATTGGATGAGATTTAGAAGTAAGAGGAAGAAGGAAATAAAGTGAATGAGCTACTTTTCTTTGGTAGCAGCCGTTCCCTACATAAACTCATTCGTTCGTAACTTATAAGTTTGATGTGATACAGAAATAAGTTTGGCGCCGGAGAGATTCAAGATCCCATAAGAGCGCTTAAGGAAAGTGGCGCGCCCCTGTTTCACTCTGATATATTCGAGGGTTCCTCGAACTACATCTACATAATGTTATTGTACGTCCTTACGTACTGCGGATTTGTTAATCATATTGTAACAGGATTACGTAGGCGTACAACTTTTGTGGAACTTCAGTGCCTTGTACAAGTAATGGAGAACATATTGAGTATGTTTCGACAACATAGCAATATATTCAAGACAAAATCACTTTTGTATTTGATACGCATTAAAGAAGTTGAAAAGCGTAACATCTGCTGTTTCAAGATAAATTCCTCATAGTAAGTTGATTTATATAATAAGCAGAGCAGGCATCATATTAATCTAGTTCAAGTTTCTGAGGTACTTGCGGATTAAAAACTGTGAGTTCGAAACTCAAATGTTTCTATGATATCAAAACAATTTCTAACGTCAAATTCACCTGCAACATACAATTTTACACTAAGCTTTTCATTTAGATACATCTTATTTCGTCGATATCTATAAGTAAAACAATATAGCGATACAAAACTATCGTCTCAGTGTTGTGTCCCTTGAGGTATTCGAAAAGTAAAGTAAAGAGACAGACAGAAGTGAGCTGGTGTCAGTCTACCCGTGTTACTGGCGTGTTGTTAACTTTACGGTTCAATGGAACTTATGTACATACAAGTTATGTTGCGACAAAGAAATAACGACTTACCTTTTACTTTTCTATGGTATTTGATTCTTGGATCTTTTACGTGAAAAAAGTTCAGACTTATTTCACTCTGTGTAGCATCGTTCTAATTATTAATTTTGTGACTAATTTCTAAACTAATACTTATATTAGGTTTACGATAATTTGATTTGTTACGAGATAATTAAAACGTAAATATTCCTATTCTACGTCTAATTTAAACAAACATTACCACAGCGGATTTACTTTTACGCGTGGTTTTTCATAATCATGGCTGACCTTGACGTAAGTTCATGAAAACTTTAAATAGAATAATAACTATTATAATTTGGTTCTAGACTGATAACACTCAGTTGTACTTTGATTTACGATATTGTTATAATATAATCGTGATTTACAATCGTAACCCCCGCGCCGTAATCATATTAAAGTGTTAATTAATGCTAACAACTGAAATAAGGCTAGAACCCACTTCACTGGGGACTACTAAGGTGGCTATGACGAAAATTAACTATATCTAAAGCTAATTATAACGTTACTCCAGATTTTAATAGCTATCTTAATTGTTATTATCCATACTTATCCTATTACTTGTTTGTATAATGTTTAAGGAGACACCTTAATATGTAGGTGTGTATCTAATTACTGTCGCTTAATTTTCTTCCGAGGGAAACGAAATCTTTTTGGAATTTAAACGAAACTTTATTCTTACAATGAAAATAAGAGTTGTTTTTATTAATTATGTTGTTTTCGGTGATCGCAAAAGCTACCATCATTGAGCTCAAAACTCGGATTCGATCGCGAGTAAGAGATCAATAAAGGCGAAAGATAATAAAAAACTTTAAGATTCTGCATTGCAATAAAAAAATGTTATCCAATGTATCCAATGATGGGACTATTGAAATATAACTTTGACTGCACGGCTGCCACTCAACGTGTCGCTGGTTAGATTCCCCCACGAAACAACTCGTTATGTGATCCACAGATTGTTGTTCCGGGTCTGGGTGTCAAGTGTATGTGAACTTGTATGCTTGTGGAGGACACAGGAGAAAATCCCAGCTAGTGGAGCAACGTTTTTTTTTTAATATACAAAAATAACTAATAGAACATTCATAAACATAAAGGCATATTACAACACAGTCTACCTTTGAACAAGAAAATTGCAATAACTTTCTAGGTAACAGATCCCTTAGCCGAAATGCTATAACATTGATTCCTTATCAAAAATCCAAGGATATCTGAACAAAAGGGGTATAGAGGCGCTCAGCCATTTTGAAAGCGAATCAAATACCAGCGGGTTGATATATATAATACCATTGAACTGTATTATACAAAGGATATATTGTTCTTCATAATGAAGCTAGCAAGTATTTTGATTTTAGTATTTAACAAGGAAATCTCCCTCTTTCTCTCTTTAGATTCGTAATCACTGCTCAACTTTACTCCTTTTAAATTTTATGTGATAGTTCAAAATTTATATTAAACTGTCAAACACCAAGCGGTCACCGGTGACCGCAACCTATTGTTCTTTAATTGTGTCTATAAATACGGTACTCGACGAGTTAAGACGTTTTATTTCTACTCAACTGTCAAATTCAGTGTAATCGACTTCAATATTTGAAAGGTACGGAAGGCAAATTATATTGATTAGTAAGTTATTACTTTTGTATATTTACATAACATAACTTCACACCTTTTATCCCCTGGGTAAGCAGAGTATGCCACTGTATATACAATATAACACCCACTTTTCACTATTTATGTTATGAGTCCCATGTAATAGGGGGTGAGCCTATTGCCATATACCTGGCACAATTCCGGACTCCGCGCCACAAATGAGATTTATTTTAAAAATCCAGTAATACTTTGCCCGACACGGGAATCGAACGCAAGATCTCTTGCCTGGCAGTCGCACTTGCAACCACTTGGCCAACAAAGCAGTTTGCATATTTACTAGAAAATTAATTAAAACTTTCAATTAACAAATGTATGTATATTGACAAAGAGTGTGAAACGGAGTTCCGTATCGTACTTTTTGTCAATTTACGAATAACTATTCGTGAACCTGTTTTAAAACAAAACAATTCAAACTGGTTGAAAATATATACACCCAGACTATCGATTTGACTGTGTTCAGTGAACTAGTTTCAAAATATCACTCTAGAAAACTACGATAATTGTTCACAAATCAAAACTATATTTGGTTACCTTCTATTGTAGGAAGCTGGTACCATTCAGTGGCTGCCAGTAACGCTTCCATTAGTTGTTTGGGTCAAATTAAGGTTAAGGTTATGAAGAATACTTCGCAAAAATTATATTCCGCAATTGCCAAAAAGAAATTCCCTAGAGTTATTTGTATCGTGTGAACACATTCAAAGTTACCAATTTATGATACGATTAGAACAGATTTTAACCTTTCCCATAATTGTATACTTTACTTAGTCAAAATAAATTATTTCTATTGCTCAATACAATAAAACATTAAAAATATCATACTTCCATTAATTGATTTTATGATCACTTCATACTTAATTAAAGTATTCTCTCCAGCATTTTTTTAAGAAATGAGTATTCTGTTTAACGCAAAAAAAAACGTGACGTCACAATACACAATCTCGTATAAAATTCATAGAAAAATGTCGTGTTTGACAGTTTGAAATTTTTTTATTAGTTATACCTATTATATTATTCTTAATAGTTGGCAAGTACCCAATTCGGTAGATGGATGAAGCAAATAAACAATAAAACTATAAACAGCCAATTGATACTTGTACGCGCCTACTTCAATACGCATAGCAATTCGTCGTTAGATGATTTACGTCTAGTTAAATTATTTTTATATGACATTTATTTTTACAATCTTCAACAGCGGGTAGATTGTTGCACCAGTCTATTCTACTACCGATTTCGAACAGTCACCATCTCTGCTTTTTTATGTCTCCAAAAATTATTGTAATATACATAATTCTAAAGTTCTTTTGAGTTTCACTAAAGAAATTCCATTCTTGTGCGTAAACAATACTTAACATAATTAAATTAGTCATTTAACATATACGCTTAATTGTTACACTGATTCCCTTGAACACAGGTCGTATGATATTCTATTGTATTTTGGCCCAAGTAAACATGGCCGCGGTGATTGTATCTTAGAACCAAGGTTTGAAATAATATTATTACATGTGTATGTACGCGTGAGACAACCCGCCTTCAAGATGATTTGTTGATATTTGCGTTTTGGAAAATAAAAAGGTAGATATGACTGTTGGATACATTGGTTGTATCAATTAAAGTCGGAAAGCAGAAATAAAATCTCACCAATTTCCCCAATCCTCAAATATCTATCTAATTCCCAAAATGCCGATAACGCACTTAAACTTATTAACCCATTTGGGCCCGCCGTCCCCATATGGGGACAGGTTTTCTTTTACCCGCTGGTTATTAATTATTTTAGCTATCTTCACATTTCATGGGTATTTATAATGAGGAGTAGTGTACTTTTCTAAAGTTATTAGAACTTTTGAGAAATTGCTACAAAAAAGGGGTCATATTGTCAATTTTATCAAGAGGAAGTGAAATGGGAATTATTATTGAAAGCAGAGGCGTTTTGTAGTACGTTATTATGAAGATTTATAAAACCTTTTTGTGATTATTGCTTGCTTATAATGTCAATTAAAACAATATTGAAGAATATCCTTATACTTTCAATTCCGCTTAGGGGAAAGTTAGAAAAAATGATGGTGTCCCCGTATGGGGACAATGGGCACATCTGTAGTATATTTTTAAAACATTTATACCTGATTTGTATTTTGTTTTCCAATTTATAAAGGTCACCTATAGGCTAAACTTAGTTATAGCTAATACTTGGTGACAACAGACGCTAATTCACGAAGAGCATCACCAATTCCCACATATCTTTACGCGTTCATATTCTAAAATCTGATGGGCATCAAGACCGAAGATGCAAAAGTCCACCTACAGTACCAGGCGTCGCATCCGATATCAGAATTCAGTAGTAGGGGGCATTTCCTCCAGCTGTATTCTGGTGTCGGCACAGCGAAGTCCACCCAGAGGATAGAGTAGCATTATGCCCTGTATACGTTGACCACCGCCGTGTCTTCAGGGAAGTGATCGACGACGATAATCTTCCACGTCCAGCTTAGGTTCTGGCTGTGGTGCGGAGCGAGGGGAACTGGAAAACATCTCTTTCTGCGAAGCAGTCATAGTAACAAGAACAGATCGCCGCCCAGAACCAGACCCGTACCTGTAAGGTGCGTGGCGTTACGCGCGTGCTTCAAAGTGCAGATTAGACCGCCTTAGATCGAGATGGTCCAGTGGGACAGATGCCCGACTACTATGAATAACCTAGTGGGTTACCGGGGCTTCGGCTTGAAGCAGAATTAGGAACGTGTTGGTTTTTAGCCAGTAAGAGTCCCCCAGGCGGAAAACGCAATGCATGATTTTTACCCTCAAAAAAAATATAAGCGCGTCACATCAAATTGATTTAGACATTTTCCGCAGAGATTTAGTTAATATCTGTTACGATACGCAGTTCGTCATAAAAAAACTGTGATATCAATGCAAATAATGCGTTAGAACTTTATGTGTCGAGAACAGTTACTACTTCGAAAAGTACTACACATGAGACCATTGTCCCCAATCAAGGACGGCATTTTTTTTAATACTTCTAAAAATATTTTTTGAATTTTTTTTGCTGATATTAGTTTGTGGGCGTCATATCATTGAGTTAATAAAGTTTTTTTTATTAAATTATGTGTAGTTTGCATTTGGTCCCAAATGGGTTAAATAACTCTTCTGGCGTTGCACCAAGTATAAAAGTACAAACTATAATATTTATATATAGTCTTTGTATAATATCTAAAACCGTATTTTTGAGCAATTCTGTTCTCACTGCTTTGCTTTCAAGCTACATAGTATTGTTTACAGTAAACCAAAGTTTTCTTTCTCAATTACTAGCAAACGACCCGACGTATGTAGAGCACCCGTACACACGAGTACATACAAATTTCAAACGAAACTTTATAGAACATTGGATTACGCTGAAATGTTGCTCATAGATTCTTTGTGACTACGAAAGACGCAAAATTCTCAAGGGATAGCACACAATCTAAAACCTGCTAGAGAAAAATAGGCTTTATGGTAAACCATTGCGACTAGGTATGAATATTGAATAAAGAAAAACATTGTCTTAAGTTAAGACAGAAATATTGTAGTGCAGTTTGTAGTCACAACTTCCGCAATATGCTCGTTCGTTACCTCACGTTCGGTATACTGATTCCGGTCCTGATTACCAATCAATTTGGCGCGACACGAAGCTGCTCGCTCGAGTTCGTCAACGAACAGCGCTCACGATCACGCTCAATTCAGTTTAGATAATAAAAGACAGCGTTCTGAAATAAAACAGGAATGAGATAAGATATACGCTATACGTAGTAAATTTCTGTGAAACATCCAAATCGCTCTCGGGGACACTTCTGTTTCAATTCCTCGAAAGTGTCGGGCAAAAATTGTGTTAGGTGACGCGCAAATCCATGTCGCTATACATACAGCGGTAGAGATTGCCGCTGCCTGAGAAATTTGGCTATTTCAGTTTCCTGTTGCCTTGGGCTCCGGAAACAACTCGATATAACGCAGCGAAGCAGGGGACATCCATTTATCAAATTAACAAAGTTCTCTGAGGTGGCTCTATCGAAAATTACAGCCGACGCAAATAGCAGTGGCTAATAGGTAGAAGTATATACGAAGCATTACTGGCATCTAAATCATCCAAGCGAGGAGTAAAGGCTTAAACGACCAGTTATTATACGTGGTCTTACAGCGTCAAGCTAATTGCTTACGTGAAACGAATAGTAGTATGCGCAGTGTACTCAACAACCGTTACAGAATAATTAGCAAGATAAGCCTACGAAAATTATACGGAGGTTCGTAAAAGGAACGCCGGAGTCGGGAGCTGCACGCTTAAACGCCTTATTTCGGCACCCTTTTGTCGCAGAGTAATATTTTATACATTGAACCCTTCATCAAAGAACGTGATGTTAGCGTGTAATCCGCTCCACGAGTTAACTTTAGCCCGACTTCTATTTCTTCGAATAGGTATTGTTCGACTGAACATACTTTTCAACTATTCAAAAAAAGGACTCACTTTTTGTTATTAGAGGCCTAAAAAGATTGCTGGTGATGAGAGTGCTATTCTCTCGACTTACTCTTTGGGGAATATACCTGAAAATATATTATAAACGAGCCGAACACAAATGAGAGTAAGGAATATCATAAACTTTCCTGTGAAAGTTGTATGAATATAAAACATTCGTACTTAGGTAAAACAATTAACAAAAATACGACACATATCAAAACAAATAGTGAACAAAGAGTCTAACATGTAACCCGATTCAGCTCGCAAGAAGTAACTACAATTTATTCATGGATCGTCTTAACTCGTCGAGTACCATATTTATAGACACAATTAAAGAACAATAGGTTGCGGTCACCGGTGACCGCTTGGTGTTTGACAGTTTAATTTAGAACTAACGAAAAGTTATTTTTCTAAAATAAGTAAGTAGGTGCTCCTGTCTATCATAATACAAAATATTTACTTAGAAAAGTAATCTCCTTTCATCCACTGTTTCGAGATATTCTTCGAACTCAAAAAGAACGTTAAATGAAAATAGATTTTGTATTATTCTTTCCTTAAAACCTGCTTCCAAAGCTTTTATTTTCTGGTAATGTTATTATGGATAGAAAGATTCGGGCTTTGGCGGACTATTCGACCAACTTTGGCGTTTCCACTCGGCTCCGCTCCACCTACTAAATATTTCCCTTTAAAATAGTGTAGGCAAGTATCACGTGTTCCTTTTTCCAAGTAGCTTTAGTAAGTTTTTAAATGCAACTTTTTTTTGCGATGGGGTTGGCGTATCCTCATGGATAAAAACCCTGTATTAATTAAATGTAGAATAAAAAAAAAAAACTTTTTTTTGAAGATTTTCTATCATTTTTTTAAGACTGTGGTAAGAGGATAGGCAACCTGAGGCAAATTAAAACCACAACGATTATTAAACCTCTGTCTGGTATATTTGAGTAGATAAAAATGTTACATTTTCAAATCAGCCACAAGGTTAATAAAAATATTATTAATTTTATGTGTACCTAACTATAATACCTAAGTTTCATACCAGTGTACACTTTCACATATTTTCTTTCGTTGACATTTCACATTCAATACACTTAGGCACCCTATATCTACCTACATGCCACAGACAGAGCTCTTACTTACATTTCAATTTCTTCTTTTAAAAATAGTTTGAGTAGTGAGTTGACCATTAATATTTTACGTCACTACATGAAACACAATTCTTTTTAAATATATTTTCTTTAAAGATATTTTTCGCTTTGTCTTTGTTGACATATTCTGCGTAGACTGTACATAATTCCGATACAAAAGTATGTCGTAGGCGAACTATATGTGTTGCAAAATTTCATCCATACTCGTTCTCGATTTTAGTGTGATTGATAAATACACACTTAACTTAGAAACGACTGTCTCGACTGACGAAATAGCCGTGACCAACGAAGCGGGTCGCTCACTCAATATTTCCAAAATTAAATATTGCAATATTTTGTTTGCTGTTTGTTTGCTGACTATGTTACGTAGAATTTCAATTTCGATATGAATGAAACCACCTTCTAAATATTGATTCTATCTGATGTTACTAAGGAGAAATTGTAATAACACTTCTAGTAACAAGCAGTGTGGGACCTCCAGTTAACCTGCCTACCAACATATTTTTTACCTATAATTAACATAACCATTGAGAGATTTATGTACAATTTACAAATGTAACAAACTATTATAGCCTGGTTAGCACCAAATAAGTAGTTAAACAATTTAAACTGTCAAACACCAAGCGGTCACCGGTGACCGCGACCTATTGTTCTTTAATTGTGTCTATAAAACCGGTACTCGACGAGTTAATATATATTTTCAAAGCTTGTATTTATACACACAGCACACATACAAGAAATACTCGATATAGTAAACCAATATTGTTATTCATCTTAATTGATTCCCATATTCTTGGTCACGAGAGTGTTGTTACTTAATAGAGGACTCTAAGGAGTGTGACTTACGGACTTAATTCAATTAATATCGACGTTACATGATTAATCTGAAGGCCGGGACTACATTTCCGTTCATTGTTTGCAAACTAAACATTCCAGGTTGAATAAGTTAGCCTAAATCCTGTGTTAAGCTAAATATGTAGCGATACATAAATAAATAATGATTTTTTTAATGATCTAAAATATTAGTCTTAAGTGTGCAAAATAAACCTTATAGAAACCATTTACCTACACGGCATTATGTTAGATTATTATTTACAGAAAACATTGTCGGGTAATTACGTGACATTGTAAATTAAAAATACTTCTATAATAATTCGATTAAAAATAATTCACTTTATTGTAAATCTATTCATAACAAAATCTTATTAAACGTCCACGGTTCGCTGAATGGAGAAGAATATTATTTCAATATGAATTAAATATCCAAATTGTCTCCGTAACCCTGAGAGTCAACCACGGTATTTTATAAGTGTTATTCTAAGTTTTCCGTGGAAGATAATTACTTGACCTTTCTTGTTTTCACTTAAATGCATCGGATTTATAATAACTTGAAATGCAGCATATTATCAAGAATTTGAAACATCATCTAGGCTTTTACTCGCTAAGTAACCGTCTCAAGGGTCCAATCGATTTCTCTACCAAAATGCATTGAAATTAACTCACACATTTTGGCGTTGGCGCCGCGTCGTAATTTAAGTATCATCTTTGCTTCTCTCGAATATCAAGTGTATCATCTCACAATACTGGATTTTTTTCAGTCACCACTACTGATTTGTACTTGAACCCTGAAGATACCAATATCCAAGAATTGACTACAAAATTAAACTTTTAAATTAAATTACGATTAGAAAATAAACACAAATTTTACAATTTCAATAATAGTATTGTAGCTATGTAGATAGCAAAGAAATTAACATCTAATACATTAGGTGCACTACATACAAACATAGTTTCAAAACATATATAAAATTGAAACTTAATTAAGTTTCCTTTAGAATCAACGCTCGAGTATCGTACGTCGTTGATCTTACAAAGGAATTGAACGAAGATGGCCGCTACCTAACTCACGAGTGTGCCACAACGTAGCGTATGTTGCATAAAGTAGATTCCATTCAATAATACTGATTCAATAAAACAACAAGTAATTGAAAATTGGAAATGAACAGCAAACATTGATTGTTTCACATCCTGTATCGAGAGGCTAGTGGAGAATTGCTTCGGCGTTTTTATTTGAGGCTCGCAATAACGTGGAGAATCAATGTTGTTCTATTTCGTGTTATGTTAGTGTAATGTAACCGAGTGGCATCTGAGAATAGTATCATTAGTTACATCGTATCTGATTTCAACGCAAAGTCTTCTCCAATTTTTTGTGTTTTTAGATTTGTGTTAATAAACTTCTTAGTTCATTCAGCTATTCTGTTTAGTTTTGAGTTTTGAATTTTGTATTTTTAGTAGTTGTAAATATTAAACACATGATTCAACATCATGTCTATATCGAATACTTCACCCAGCCAAAATGATAGATTTCGATTATGAAATTTTGACAAAAAGACATTTGATTGAAATTCGGTACAACATATTATTATATACTGTTTATGTTTTTTTTATAATTACTTGATAGGATGACGTTCGGCCACCATCTATGATATTCAAAACATGAATATATAGATACAAACATGATTTTCTTCGTCCTGATTCAAGCACGCAGCAGCCTATAAAATACATGTAAAATGAATGACGGAAGAAGAGGCCGTATTGCGTTCAATATTGCTGATTAAAACGAGGAACTCGTGGCTAAGTTATCGCTGCCTCAACCAGCTTGCCTTGGAGTTATACCAGACTTTCTGATATCGGATTCGAGGTTTTCCTCTGAGTTTTGTTCAAAAGGTTTTCTATTTTATATTACAGCTGTTCTAACCAACTCTGTTATACCTGTCTCTATCTACAGATAAATAAAATTGACGTGTTTGTTTGTAATACTTAAATAACGGCTTTTTACTACATGCATATTGTGAATATGCATACTATACACATACCAAATTTTTTTTTTACAATTTGTCTGTTTGTACTGGCTTATCTCTGGAATAAAAGTTTTACAAAATTGAACCGATTTTGCAAAACTTTTATTGGCTGATGTACTAAGGAGTAACATAGGCTACTTCTATTTTTGGGAAATTAAACCAATAAAATGTTCTAAAATTTATATTCTACGCGGACGAAGTCGCTAGTATTAAAATATTTTTTTACAATTTTTGTCTGTCGGTCGTGTCGGTCATATCTGTCGTGTCGGCTGTGCCGGTCGTGACGGTCGTTTCGGTCGTATCTGTCGTATCTGTCGTATCTGTCGTATCTGTCGTATCTGTCGTATCTGTCGTATCTGTCGTATCTGTCGTATCTGTCGTAACTGTCGTATCTGTCGTATCTGTCGTATCTGTCGTATCTGTCGTAACTGTCGTATCTGTCGTAACTGTCGTATCTGTCGTATCTGTCGTAACTGTCGTATCTGTCGTATCTGTCGTATCTGTCGTATCTGTCGTATCTGTCGTATCTGTCGTATCTGTCGTATCTGTCGTATCTGTCGTAACTGTCGTATCTGTCGTATCTGTCGTAACTGTCGTATCTGTCGTAACTGTCGTATCTGTCGTATCTGTCGTATCTGTCGTATCTGTCGTATCTGTCGTATCTGTCGTAACTGTCGTATCTGTCGTATCTGTCGTATCTGTCGTATCTGTCGTATCTGTCGTATCTGTCGTATCTGTCGTATCTGTCGTATCTGTCGTAACTGTCGTATCTGTCGTAACTGTCGTATCTGTCGTATCTGTCGTATCTGTCGTATCTGTCGTATCTGTCGTATCTGTCGTATCTGTCGTATCTGTCGTATCTGTCGTATCTGTCGTAACTGTCGTATCTGTCGTGTCTATTATATCGCGTATGTCGTGTTACATCTGCAAAATGATGAGAGAAAAAAATTAGTATTTCAACTCACACGACATATACGACCGACACGATAGACACTTTTTTGTACAATATAAAACAGATTCCAAACCCAAAGAACCCAACCTTATAATATAGATTTGCGTAAGTGTTAACTCAAAATTCGGATGACACAAGTGTAGTTTAACTAAACGTTGCATCACTCAAAGATTTACTGGTATCAAAATATTCCTTCCAAGATGTTTCATTTCCTAACACACAGATTAAAAAAAAAGTTTCAAAGAAGGGTCTTTGACTTATAGTCTGCCTCAATACATATTATAATATGTTTGCACTTCAATAAATAGACATCCTCTCTCGAAACTATTCATAACATATGCGTATCGTAATAAAAAGGTTATAACAAAATTGTAAAGTTATTTTTCAATCGCAACTCGTAGGTACTATTGATATGCAATGGATATAAAATATTCTATGTAGGCCAATATCTAGATATAACCAAAAGGTATCGGCCAAATGAAGTAAAAATATAAACTACCTTGTATATTACTCGGTAGTGCGTCCACTCCCGTTGAAATGAGCGTTTCCAAGTTACTCGATAGTAAAGGTTAACCTTTTACCTCACTGTTCACCAGGATGTGTCGAAAACCCCACCAACAGAGTCGACGGAAATGTAATCACATTATCTCCAAACGATAATACAATCAGACAACGACATTCGAAAGCTTTCATATAAAAATCTTTATTTAGATACTAATAAGATTCTATTTAGAAGCTTAACGTTTCATTCCATTCCACCTTACATTTGTTCAGTCTAACTAATATCGGTCGAAAGACTCGTTTGTCCCATATGTAACCATAAACGCAAAGACTAAACGAGATCTCGAGCTAAATTTTCAGACTCAATAGTTATTGCAAGACTTATAAATGTAGTATAAATACTTGTCCTATTTCCCAAAACTAAATATTTTACTGTAAACATATTGGTTGAATTTGAATTTACATTTCCACCAAATGGTATCACGCGAAAGATAAATACTTATAAATATTTTGTAGCTACTCGCTTCTAGCTCCATTGCCTCCTGCATAGAAATTGTACAACTGTGAATTTTATATATTTTTATATACCTATACCTCTATATAAACTCTCGTCTATTTCCCACTAGAGTAGGTACAAAGTAAAGTATGATAAGTGCATTCTAAACATACGTTTCTTCGTTTGCAATAAATATAAATATAAACATTTATTTGGTTTTAATTATATTAGACATTATAATAGACACGTAGGTATATTCAAACTTGGTACCATACTTTTTAGATTGTTACTTGTTCGATTTTTCCTACATTATCAAAACTAATTCATACCAGTAAAATCAATGGCAAATAAAAATAAACTAGGGGCTAGTTGCCCTGTGAAAAATAATGCTAGAAACCAAACTTAAAATAAAAACTGCAATAAAACTGCATGGAGTAACGTCCTGTAACCGAACATGTTTGAACAAACTGCACGACAACAAAACTGTAACCAAAAAGTCCATTAAACGAAGCAATGACAAGGTAATTGATTGTATGTGTGTGTGAAATAATGCTCAGCTCAGTGTATGTACGTGATAGGACGCCAGGCTCGCGTGACCGCCTGTCGATCGGAACAGCTTATCACAAAGCGAAACCCCACCTCACCAACATCACCCTCATAACCCTGTTTACAACACGTTACACTCGTATTTATAACCACCGGAATGTCTTCATGTAAATACAATACATTTTATCCCCTTTTTATAACACAGCGACATCTTACATATGTACCTATCTGCTCTAAAGATATCCAGATTTAGGAGATTTTCAGTTCGAATAACACTCACTGAGAAAGATATTTCTATACACGAATTTCCTTGAAACTAATCATGAAATCCTGAGTACAAAGTGCACAGACGAAACTTGCCGAAACATCTTAGTAAGATAGATAGATGTTTCTCTACATAAATCCAAATTCATTAGTAGCATCTGACATTTAATCATGTGTACATTCTTGTCGCAAACTTGTGCATTACTGCAACTGTGGTAATATATCACACAGACATTATATTTAATGAGTTTGCCAAGAAAACATTAAAGTAAATGCAACTCTATTGAGCGTAGTTAGTTGGAGTGGTGTCGGCAAGTTAATATTAATGTGCTTAGTATCTGTACGGGCCGTGCCGACCTGTCTAATGGGTATCGAGCGACGGCTGGAAGCTGGGGCACAATACTTGAAATAATGAAAATCGCATACGCTGCAGTTCCCAGCTTTTTGTCATAGTTTGTATGCAGCGCGGCCTCGAGCGATCGACAACTACATGATATGCGATCAACCCGATAAACTGCGTCGCTGCGACCACCCGTCTGCGTCGAACTAACCGAATTACTTTATCTACCGTATAGAGGTATGTGTATGCATTGGTAAAATAACATATTTCTTCAAAAATATCTTCTTTTAGTAGAAAAGATCAAAGTGAATAGTGAGGTATTTACATATAATAAACTATAATCTAAAACATCATAAATCGCGTAGCACCTTCCGCTGCCGTACACTTGGCCGGCACTGCTAGTAATTTTATTGTGAGCGTAGAAGTATCAGTAGCGCTCCAGTAATGAGCTTTTTGTTCTCATTCTGTCAACTTTCAACAAGCAGAAGTATTTTGTTAGATGAAGAGCCCTTGCCATGAACCAAATGATGCCTTTCGTCTCTCTGTTATTTATTAGGAAACCTTTTTAACCACAGAGCCTATATAAAACATGGCTCCATCTCATAAATACTAGTCAGAATATCTCTGCAAATTTAATACGTAATTCATGCTTTCCATTTTCATATTTCAATTGTATTTACAAATTTACAATATCAGTAAACATTTGTTGATTTCAGTAGCAGAATTTATATACTATTCCACTGTTTTCTGAATCTCACGTGTTACCTAAAAACTCGTGCAGAATACTAAGATCAGCAATGCTCGCTCCCTCTTATCTTGGCTTTCTACTTACTTTAGACGCCAGCGGAGACAATACTTTTGCGGTCGGTTGTCTCTTTACCTTTTTTACTGTACCCAGATATCACAATACTGCCGTAGAACAGATGTTTTAGATTGTCAAAATTTTCGGTGTGATCGACACTTACACCTACAGTAAATCTAGATTACGCTAAAAGAACCGGCTGGTTAAGTTAGACTCGACGACATAAAGCAACAGTTATTATGTACTTAATAGGATTAGTATGCGAATAGGTAATTCAATGTCATGTTCAAGATAACATATCTGTTTTAAAACCTTATTTTTCAATAGCCTATGCTTTTAAACTAAAACCAGTGTGGGTTTTATCTCAGTCTTGTACCATATTCACTCGGTTATTTTCATCAATAAATTGCAGCACTACTGTACCGTACTCGTCAAGGAAATTGAACGCGCCTTTTGTGCGACATGTGTGTGCGCTATACATGTACCTTACCTACTACATATTTACCTGTATACAATACATGTACGTATGCAGCAATAACTACTAGTTTATACCAGTATCGCAACATCGCACCTCTCAGAAATCAGGCGGCATTCATCGACAAAGTTAGCCGTTGTTCGAATGAGGTAATAACTCTCGGAATTACCACAAGAGACTCAGATTTGCATTTGAGCGATATTTGCTAAATCGTGTCGTGGGGTAACGCGCTTAAACTTGAGCAATTTGCGAGAGGTCTGAGCACGAGAGCATTTACCACGCTCCTATATAGGTCACCTGAATGAAATATAGCAGCCCACGACGTCCCAACACTCAAGTTTATCAATGTCAGGAAACTAATGAGTAACACTCAAGTTATCAAAGGGTAAAACCCCAACAAACTGTTTAGGCAGAAGAATTTAAATTTCGTGAAATGCGAGAGTAAACGTTAACGAAGGATTTTGACTCTTATAGCACTTTCCTACGTTCACTATGAAAGACTTTTTTGCAAAAGTTTGCAGTTAAAGGCATAGGCGCATCAGTTAATTTTTGTTTTAAATATGAGACGATGCTGGTATTTCCTACTAAACGTAAATTCAGACCATAAACAGGGATATAATGGGTGGCCGTTGTATAGTCAGAAAATGTCAAAGAATAAAAATTTCAATTAATATTGGACTAATAAAACTGTTTAACTGCTGCACGCTCCCGTTTACACCTCGGTTGACCTACTTACTTGACATTTATCAAACAACTGACGACATTTTGTATTGCAACTAAAATAAACTTTCAACTGAAGCGTCCCCTATTACCAGACGTAACGGCAGTCCGCAAAAACTGACTCACTTTCTACTCATGTATTTTACTTTTGGTTATTTCTTTATTTTTATTGTTCAATTTTTACGTTTATATTTTTAAAGTCTGTCCTAGAATTTTAACAATTTTGACTGCACGGTTGGTGCGGAGGCAACCATATTGGGAAACTTTTTTTTATTATAATCCTGGGCAACTAATTGGGTGAATTATAACTGAAGTTTTATTTAGGTATTTTTAAAGTACTACCTAAACCAAATACCACCAAATACCAATAGGCTCTACACAATAAAAATCAAGAATATTTTTTAACATAATAAACCACGGAGTCATCTTAATGTTCTGACTGACTGCATTTACTATCACTAAAAAGAAATAATAATAATAATAAACGTGTTCCACGAAAGTTTTGGTGGGCAGTTCTATTTAAATAAAAAACATCTAAGGCCGCGGAATTCGGGACGCAGGAAGAATACTGAATAACCAACATGACGCATCACCACACCAGTGATTTCTACCGTGTTGATACTAGTGGCAACGTTATGTAAATATTATTTATATACTATCTTTTGCCAACGACTTCGCCCACGTTGAATAAATACTTTTAAATATTTATATATATATATGAATATATACTATTACTATTAGTAATATACTATTACTTTGTCTTTTATCAGTACTGGTTATATGGTTTAAACCAGTGTTTTTCAACCGGTCGCGACCCCTAGGAGGTTGCGAAGCTTCTGTATGGGTCTGCATGGGGGTCGCCGGAGGTCGAAAAATCTGAGTACTTTAGTAAAAATAAACAATAAATATTTATTTATTAAGTAAGACTCTTACTTTAAAATTACTGCTGCTTTAGTCACACGAAAAGCCACCCGATCACTAGCAAGCAACGCTTTCTCATTTAGGTTGGACATTTGTACTATACCAGTTTTTTGATGTTGAAGAGCTTGCAATTTTCTCCCAATAAATTCCACAGGCTTATTTTTTTCATGTGGATATTTTGTGTTAAGGTGGCGTGTTAACTTCGATTGCTTCATGCTTTGTTTTGATAAAAGTTTCAAAGCGAATAACGCACTGTGGTTTATTGTCAATCACAGTAAACCTGTATTGCAAATAATTGTAGTCATAAAGATGTTTTTTCTCATTAACCAAAAGGTATCCAAATTAGAAGACTTGAATTCCAGGTGTAATGTAATTGTAAAGTAATGTGTTTTTATATCCGATAAGTATGTACTTATATCCTAATCCTAATCATGGAGACCATAAATACGTCGTATGTAATGAGTATTATTGGTAATACTGTAACATACACACACATAGTCGCGGAGAACCTAACGGGTAACCGGGGCTCCGGCTCGACGTGCAGGAGAAGGAACGGGGTGGTTTTTAGTCAGTAAGAGTCTGACACTCCCTTCCGCCTCACCCAGGCGGGAGCAGTCATTCGATGATTTTCCCCCCTTAAAAAAAAAAACATACACACACATACACATACATACATGATAAAAAAATCGAAGGGTCAAGGGGGTCTCGAAATATATTTTTTTATACTGTCGCATCATGAAAAAGGTTAAAAAACACTGGTTTAAACGAAAAGGACAGGCAACCTTCGCATTTACCTCTACAGTACTTTAAAACAAATAATCTAAAATCCACACACCGCAGACATACGCCGAGTACCTACTCTCACTGGAACGATTTAAGGAACATTTGTCATTCAGACGAAAATAGAAAACAATCACCTTTAAATTGAGATTTAGCCTTACTAACATTAAATCATGATTGATGTGTTCCCTTCTCGTTTAACAATTTTGCGTTTTAGATAAGAATACAATATAATACAAGATACTTTTAAATACAAATTGTGTGTTTCTGTGATATTTCCTGCAATATTTTATTTATGAATAAAATTGAGTCGTCTTTGAAAACTTCTTATGAAACGGCTATAAGACGATATAGTACTTTTTCATAATATTTTATTACAAATAAACTTCATTTGACGAAACTTAGTAAAGATAAACAGATTAATGAAAAAGATAGCACTTTAGCTAAGTCACATCATAACGTATTTTATCGTGAACGCGAAATACTGTAAAAGTAAAACTCTTATTTATATTCTACTTATTTTAGTTATAAAATAATGTAGACCTAATTCTTGTAAGTCGCTAGAAGGAAAGTACATGGTAAATAAAACGTCTCACGCTTATCTTGTTGCGCATTTTGTACAAACAAAATGGCGGAGTACATTAGAGCATTAGAGCTTTGACTGCTAACAATGCTTGTTTTGCTAAGCGTTCCCAATTTAATCGAATTAAATAAACCTTAGCTCTTTAGTGAAAATGAAATGGATTTATGTGTCCATACCTATTTTAAGTACCTACTTACAGATTTAAATAAACAGCCTACCAACTATGAAGCCTACCTGTACGGGTCGATTTCAAGACTAAATTTGACCTTTTATCTATTAGCAAACAATAAAACGTTCAGTTGGCAGGCTAAACAAATATTTTTTTTTTATTAATGATTTTGTGCGGTTTTAAATATTATAAAATAAACGTTTCTACACAATCAATATTCACGCTCTAATTTCATCACCGGTTCAGTGATGATTACGTTAGGTTGTGTAACTTTTTGTCACCATATCGATTTAACTCGTCGAGTACCGGTTTTATAGACACAATTAAAGAACAATAGGTCGCGGTCACCGGTGACCGCTTGGTGTTTGACAGTTTAAAACCGTTGTGCTTTATGAGGGAACGGCAAAACCCAAGGTGTATTAAACATAAATATAATACTACGATGTATACAATGTGATTATCTTGCCTCGACCCGTTAAACAAATATGTGCCTAGCGTAGCCGACTGGCATAAATGAGCGTCTCATTCAAACAGCCAAGATCCCAAACTTAGAGAAACAATGGAAACCTTAAATGCTTTGTGTGAACACGTCCATATTAGACAATAAGACAAGGGCGCTAACGTACCAGTACATATATTACTACATGAACATATGTGCTTTTCTGGTCATAGAATATTATAGGGAAGGCCAAGACGAACACACTGTGTGCAAGATACGGCTCCCCCGAGACCGGCGCGCCACCTCGCCGTTATTTAAACTGCAGCCCGCGCGTTACACTTACGTAACTTTAACATAACATACATTTTTACCGAGCACACTTCACGATATCAGAAATATCTAACGTTGATTTTTTTGTTGCTATGTCTAGCGCTATTTTTGCGTATACAACAATTTTCAGATCGAACATAATATTACTGAGTTTACGATTTCGATATGCTCAGTACAAAATCGTATTGTGTATCTGATATATAACGCAGAATAGGATTCGACCAATATAAAAGCTTTATAGCTTTTTAACATATTTGAAGAAATACTTCATACAAAAATCAGATAGGTATTTCTCTTGTGTTAAGGTTCCCCGAGACAATCATCTTAATAAAAACAGATGACATATGAGCGAAAGGATCTCGCCGCCAGGTTGATTAAAAAGCCTACGTGTGTGTCATGTGTATTTGTCTTTGTAACAGTATTATAACGTAATGTTCATACTCAGGGCAAATATCATTACTCCTTCTTATTTTTACTCTGAAATCCATGTAAAATATTAATATTAAATAAAGGAAAGTGTTTATCGCCAATAATTATTTGATAACTCAGCATGTAGCAAAGAAGTTCCCTCTTAAATAATTCGTTCTAAAAGAAGCAATGTTAATAAATTAACCGTGACATCGGCCTTTGACCCTCTTCGGAGTCCGAACGGAAAGTGTAGTGGGTTGGATTGACCTTGCATTTATACATAAAGTTAACATTAGCACAAGTACACACTCTATAAAAGATCTACATTTTATATTGAACTATCCCATAAAACATTTTGGCAATGTAAGCTCTTTTGTTCGCGTTCATCTTTGCGGTTCTATCTAGATAAGACTAACAAGTTACTAAGAAATAGAGGATCGTGTACACACACCCACGCCCATGTCACGCACGCACTACATCGCACCATTTACTTTGAACAAAGACAAAATCTTCTCACATTTTTTACTACCTCGTCTACTTATTTCAGATAAAGAGTTTCATAAAATCGTGTAATCACATATTTATGATTTTCTTTTAACCTAAAGTATAATTAGTAGTAGGCCACGTAACTTAAGCCAAAGTAGATATGTTACGTACTAAAGTCAAATAATTTAATAATCCGTAATACCTCTAATAAAGTAAAGAAAACTAATGGTTTCTTATGTAAATGCTATTCTATTTACAGATATATTTTAAATGAAAATACACTATTCTGAATGTTGAGGCGATTTTACTACGCCACGGAGGCGTAGACCATATCCATATACTACGGCGTAGCATGGACTACGGACTACGACGCGGCGCGGTGTAGCAAAGACTTCTCAAGCAGGCTACGTCGCAATGTATCATTTATCTACTTGATGACAACTGGGTACGATCACATTTCCACACGACTGATTTCTTTATTCTAGCGCCTTCTATTTGCTACAAAGATTTCCTTGCAAATATTTTAGGACTAGATGGTTATCTGTAATTTTTCTCGACTGGGGACAACAAAAACCTCTTTTCTCATTATGCAAAGTTGTGTATAAAACGAGGCGCATTTTCTTGAGATCAGATCTACGACAAAAATTTTGCTAAACTTCAAAATAATACCTACTGCTTCATAGGAATAGAGGCTAAATATAACATTAAATTTTCTTGTAACTATTAGTGAGCCGCTGCTAGCAGCGAGCTTTACTAATGTTTATTTAAATACTCGGAGCTACTTATCCACTCGTCGGGCAGTGAGCAGTAACTGTGGGTGAGTCGCGAGCGGCTTTGTGCGCCCAAACGCGCTCCTTAATACCGTCGTACGGTTAATGTACGCAAAACAAAAAATTCAGTGCGAAAGCTTCGCCTTTTACACGACATTCTTTATTTATGGACGTGCACGCTCGCCCCACTTTACGAATGGATGTTCAAATGAAAGCGAGTTGCAAAAACATTTCATGTAGAAAAATGTGCTAAACAAGCCAACATTATGGCTCCCATACACGGATACGGCGGAATATACTCAACACGACGCGATCGTTGCTTAATGTCTGAGAATTCCAAACATGCTAAATGTAAAAACTAAGTTGTGTTTCAGACCACAAACATTGATACAATATTAACATTCAATTGACGCATCAAACAAATTTAAATAAAGTGTAACAGCTGCGGTGGCAATAAAAATATTTGTATGCACGTACCGCTAAAGCAACTGTTAATAGAGTTATCAGGGAATAAACGAGTTCCATTCAAACTGATAGAATTGTACGAATGTGCTCGTGCAAAATAAAGCAATCAATCTCTGTGTAAACGCCTATGTTCACCATAATATCGAATCAAAATCCAATTTAGGTAAGCCGAGTTCCCACTGACGGATCAACCGGAAACGATTAATTCGATATGTTCTGACGTAATGATTAAGTATCTTTCCGTCTCAATAAATTTTAGCACTTTGAATTTAGCGCAATATTACCATGAATGAGGAATGAAATTGTGTCAATGTCATATTTCCAAACGCAGAAAAGGCTCTTGTGCTTTTAAGGGCCCCTTTGCGACAATAAGCCCCATATTACATGGGGCTAATAACATAACTGGCGCAAAGTGAGGATATTAAATATTTCTACCTACCCCTCTGGGAAAAATGATATTTTGTAATGTAGGAAAACAAAAATGTTGTAAGATTTTATACAAACGCAAATAGTTTAAGATACAAGTGCGTCTTTCGTACATACAAGTCCGGCTTTATAAGTCTGCAATTAAAATCAGTTATCACGACACGTTTTTATAAAATACCGTTTAAGTAAAGCAATATTATTGTGTTGATGTTGTAAACGTAATCATTAGGTACTACATCGATCACTGACGTGAAAATAACCTTTATAATATAATTTTACTAAGCATAACTAAGTTTTACATTATTTTTTCCACATGCAATCGCATGAAAACTAAAAATTATTTCTTTGAATTTTCAACAAAATGTCCCGTAACCAATTACAGAAACGATAACATACAATTATTGACATGAACAAAGTAATCATAGCGTTATAATGTTAATGAACGTGTTGCCTGTGTATTTCACAACGAAACGATAATATATCATTTATACTACAAATGACTACATAATCATAGCGTTATAATTTTATTGTGAATATTTATAACTTTCATAAATGTATGAAACCATTTAATTTCTTATTATTATAAGGGCAAAAAAGTAGAGCGATATAAATAAACCTTATTAACTAATTTGTTTTATCATAAAAGCCGTATGTGATACAAATTGTTGGGCCACAGTAATTACTGCGTACGACCACACAAAATGGGACATCTAAACAGTCCGACAAAATTAATGTTACAGTCGAATGGTCACAGCTGAGCCAAAATTTAATTCGTGTTAAAACGATTTGTTAAGCAAAGGACCGCCCGTTAAACTGACAATGAAGATGTTTGCATTAGACAAACTAACTTAAAACAATATCATTTATGAATCTATTAAAAGGCCTGCGCTGTTTTGCTCTAGGTAAATTAGCTCTTAGTTTAGTAATTACGGCGCTGACTAATTTCACTATTCTTTAGTAATTTACGTTTAATCTTGAAATTTCATCATTCTTCAATTTTATTCAAGCCATACTGAAATCTAAGTAAATTGTAACAGAAACAGACATACCTATCGATATGTATGTACAGGCACAATTATACAACCTTATTTAGCAATCAATAAAACAATTTTCCAGTCCACCGCACGTGCACTCACATGAGGTTTTCTCAATTTACTAAAGAGATTACGAAAGCCACAAAAAACATAGGTATTATGTGCTAGCAAATAACGACAGTCTCCCACAGGACCACATAAAGATGAACACAGGTTAATTTAGTAATGACGAAATGACACAGGACGCTTGAATTATTTGGATACAGTAATAGCTTGACCGCGCAAACCAAGGTGGAGGTGGAATCCCTTTTATATGTAGTATACATGTGCGGAATATCGTTGGGTCGTATATCAATGTCATAGGTCTCAACCCACCTCTGGGAAACTCCCTGTTACTTACTTAAAGTAAGAATAATCTCTAGCGTTTTGCGTCTTTAACATCTTAATTAAGTAATGTTTAAGCCGTGGTACGAAATTATCCATGTAAAAACTGAACATAACATCAATTATAGGTCCCTAGAGTAAACTGGGGTGTTATGAAGAGGTTTTCAAAAGTGAATAACCCCGTGGTAAATATGTAGACAAGCTTTCAGAAGTTAAAAACAAAATTCGTATCATTCTGAAACTTTTCATGTAGAAATACTTTGCAATATATTTGTAGTACCTACTACCTATTCATGTATTTATTCTTTATACTACAATTGACTAAATAAATAATCGATTATCCAGGTTCGGGTTTGGAAAATATTAGACAGGTGCTTAAACTTTTTATACACAGAATAAGTAATAAAGGAAATAAACCCCTATCACGCGTTGGAGCTCGACGTTTATTGGGGAAAATAATTAATAAAATACGTGGCCGGGCTAACAAAGTGTTAACGTGTACAAAAAGTTCATTTGAAGTCAGTTTTTATGAACCTAGGTTATATTTTTGATGTTATTATTATCTCTCTGTAACTCGTGTTAATTGGAAACACAAAAACATTAACTCATAAATCTACCGACAGTATGACTATCGAGCACAAATCAACTAACTCCTGGGATTCATTCCAAATTCGGTTCGAGTAGGTTTTAAACATATTATGATAGAAAATATTAAAAAATTGAAGTAGAGTATGCATTGTACCTGGTGTACTAGCCTCTAATTACATGGGACTTATAATATTTATACCTACTCAACTAACAAATGTATATATTTATACGTTATTATAATTTCAAAGAATACAAGCGTTGTGCTATATCTTAATTATAATCTTACAAGTAACATAATATTTAGAAATATTTTCAAATAAAAGTCCGTGGTAGCTTTTCTAAAGAAGTGAGCGGTAAATACTTTATCCAGCCACGAACACCACGCGAGCGTAGTTACGTTCTTGATTAAAACGAGTATTTTATGGTTAGTGTAAGCTAGTATGAAAATGCTAGTTACATATTTGATTGGGTGCATAAATCTATATATTATGTTATTTGGCGAGTGCAAATTAAGTTTCATCTGTAGGTACACAAGGAACAGTCCGGCGGGCGGCAGGCGGGCGGTGTGTTTGACTTGGGAGTCTATTCTGTTTGCTCAGTCCGCGCAATCAGCGCTGCGACTTGTGTGGATAAAACTATCCTGCGGGCTGCATCGCACCACTGCGCCGGTACTGCCTGAAATAGATGTAAATATAAAGTAGCTCTTGCTTCTACAATTTGCTCTTAAATGACAATCAAACAAACCTACTAATATGAAGCGTTACTTTATATTTATTACGTTGCACGTAAAAATGTCACAGATGTGATTCGCATGTCAGATAAAGTCTAATCGTGTCTCTGCGTACATACAATAACAGAGTCTGCAATTGTGGGTGTATACAACTAATAAATCTATTTAATTAAAAGTTCGTAAGATAAAACGAGTTTTAAAAGAAATTGAGTATGGGAGATCCATGCTTCGGCACAAATGGCCCGGCTCGACTGGAGTGATATCACGGCCTCACAGAAAACCGACGTGAAACAAAGCTTGTGTTTCGTCATGTGAGTGAGATTAAGGGAGGCCAAAATACACGCTTCAAAATGTTACCCATATAAAATTTGGGGAAATTCACACCTCATTTGACTTGCAATACTTTTAACTTTGACAAAGCTAATGAATTCGCTGGTGCAACACATTGACTTTGACTTTGAAATTGACTAAAATTGGTTGATATATGAGCCCATAGACAAAAGCGTTTGTAATATCATTATAGATTATATTTTTCATAAATCATCGATTGCCGCCAGAAAAAAAAAGGCACCACGCAAAGGTCATTGTCATCTAACACAAACTAATACTATAACTAAGCCTTAGAGTAAGTTGTAATACTTAACTGCACATCATCGATTCAGTATGTCATAGTTTAAGTACTGAAAACTTCAAACAAGTTTTCCTCTACCTACTAATTCGGTACAAAACTTTGCTCCCTGTATACATTCTGGTGAACTTGTTAAACTTGTTGACTTGGGTTTCGATAAATAATACAGATAGTATCTTACCAAAGGTACACACGCTTTTAAATTAAATTAAATATGTATTTAAAGCCAGGTCGATATCCATTCAACACTTAGGCTAAACGTTAATCGTCTAAGTGCTTTTTTTTAAATATGGGCACTGACTGTGAAGGTGTAATACAAAAATAATGTAGATATTCTGACAAAGTTATTATGGAGAATAAATTAACACGTTAAACGCGATGGGGGTCACCGGTGACCGGCGTTAGCGAAGGATTTACCTTCAACAGTTTTTTATTGGCAGTCAAAGTCTTAAGTAATTAGAAATACACTTGTATCATTTCGTAAGATTACATTACTTGCGTCAACTTGCTATTTTTGTGAACAAAAGGCGTGATATTGTTGACATGAGTGGGTCGTAGGCCCCCAATTATTGAAATACAAACACCCAACAATAACAACAGTAGGTGTGTATATATACACACACCTACGGTTTGCTCCAATTAATCTCAAAGGCAGTCTTACGCTTTCATTTTTATTTTAGATTCATTGCTAGTTTGTGTTCTCATATTGTGCCAAGAACATTCCATTTTTTTATTATTCCCCTATGAGTCTTTAGTCAGGTCGGCTACCATAAATCGTAGGTCCATACATCAAGCATTATCCAACTGTAAGTTGAGTATAATTGTCCACATTGCTTCTGGAGTAGGTACACTTTAATCTGTCAAACACCGAGCGGTCACCGGTGACCACGACCTATTGTTCTTTAATTGTGTCTATAAAACCGGTACTCGACGAGTTAAAATGCTTTTAATTAATTTACTAGTTGTTTTGTGTCATACACGGTAACGAAATCCATGATATATCTATTTTGAGAATTTCTAGTGAGTTTTGCAACCAAGTTTATTAACAATCGATCAATGAAGAACCAGTATCGAAATAACTCTTTGTAAACTATAAGTTCTGAACTTAACCAATGTAAAAATAAATAAAATAGGTAAGCTTTTAAAATATTTCATCGTTTCAAATGTACTTAATCGTATTAAAATCAAATGCAAACATTCAGGTTTCCTATTCATCTGACTCGCGTACCGTAAACATAAAATGGTGTTCGTTATAAAATATGAATAATATTTCACTGAGTTTTCTAGCGTTAATTTGTACCGATTCAACAAACATCTTTGAGACCTCCTCAAATAGATTAGATTGTTAGCCTTATAAACCGAACCTCTTCCATGTTACATTTTAGTTTCTATTATTATTTTTACAATGGACTTGTATGTCGTTGAGAGATTTGAATTCATACTTTAACTGAAAGATCGAAATTTATTGATGTTTACAGGATCTAAATTAATAGTTATTAGAGTTTTAAATGTAGAATACTTTAATCTTTCTTTTAAAAAAAATAGTAATTGTCAAGATAGGTAAGTGGGTACTAAATAAGTCAGACTTTTAGCCGTTATCTAACCACACAGAGTTAAGCATTCTTTGAGGTAAAAAACAATCATTCGCTTTTATTCTTACAACGAAGTAGAACAAAGGAAAACTAGAAGTCTAATTATTAATTCAGCAACACTCCATACCCAGACACTAGGATCCATGCACTCGTTCCACGAAACACGTTACCAATAGAAGTTTTACAAAATACATTTACTGACTGCGATATTTCTTGAGAGGCGTTTGGAGGTGAGCGATCTGTTTGATAAAATCTACCTAGTATATATTTTTTTTGGAAACTGAACGGCTCTCACAGCTAACGTAGTGTTGACATGTTTGCAGCAGTACCGATTAACAATCTTCGATATACTAAAGAAAACCCAGGTAATATACCTTCACATATTATTTCGTTTTCTTTTCCCTAATAAAAGTGTCGCGACAAATCCGTGGAACAAAAAGTGTTCTCTTTTTCATTCCTTCTGTATTATATTTTTTTGATTGATTGCCTCCTAATGTCGGATTAGCCAAAAGGTCTAAAAACATTTCTCGTTGGAATAGAATACTTATTTAAGTTATACATTTCCAATTTATTGTACAACCTCTAGGTCTACGGATTCTCTTACGTAACAGTTGTCATTTTTGGTCAATTTTTATCTTATTCTATTCCTAAAGCCAGTGATAGTGATGCGGACGAGTACTTTGTCGAATAATTAAGGGTATCATTTTTGTTGTTTTCTTTTTTTTAGTTTCTTCTTGTTCACTAGTTTAGTCGTAGTCAATTTTAAGTTGTAAATATTTATGTAGTTATATGTTTTAGATATCTTAAATACCCTTACACCGTTCCAAAGCTTTGATTCTGTTGATACCATACATGTTTTCCTTAGAGTTCGATCCTTTTCCAAATTGAAGAAACCAAGAAATACATTGTATTGATTCGTTATCTAAAACTTCGTTTAGTTTTTATTGTAGTTTTAAGTACAACTGGTGAGTCTGGGCTTTGTTTCCTTTTCTAGTCATGCTGGAACATAATCCGCTATATCGATTAAAATGTATTTTATAAAATATTATAAAAGTGAATATATTTACGTACGTACATGTAGGGAGAGCCGCTGGAAATTAGCGCTATGTTGTGTTTCGTACACCGACTAATCCTCTTACGTATTTTGCTAAAAAAGATAAGCACATGTTCTCATACACGTTGTGTACATTTAGGCTCACTTCACATAAAATATACAAATGGTATAGGGACAAAATGATTCATTATATAAAGTAGACACGGTATCTGAACAAAACAAAGAATGTTTTAAAATCATTTTACAAATCAAAAACTTCCAAATAGAATAGTAATCTTTATTTCAGGCTCAGAGCTCATAAATGGTTAGTAACAATTTACTTATACAACTAGTGTTAGTAACACAAATTTGATCATCAATTACAATTATTATACAATCAGATTTCAATTAAAAACAAATGATAAATGTCATTGAAAAATAAAAATGTATGTAAAATTGAAATTGAATTAAACTAAAATAAAATAAAAACAATAATGAAATACATTAAAATAAAGATTGATGTAAAATTAAAATAAAATTAGAATAAAATTAAAAACAAAATTACAATAACAAAACATTAAATATAACGTGAGAATCCACTAGCATGCAACTTCATCCATACCTTTAAAAGGGGCAGATCCCATCGCTCGGACAATACCCTCAGCATGCTATTAGTGCTACCACGCAGGCGATCAAGAAGTGAAACGCCCCGCTTTCTAATTATGGCGAAAAAATCATCAGTTCGTGCTTCAGCAAACATAGCTGAAGCACTACAAAACCTCGGTAACAAAACCACATCACATTTAATTTAAGATAAAATATTTCCACATGGGATAAAATATTTATGAGAGATCTACTGCAAACCCTCATACCTCAGATAATTCCGAAATCCCGACGGGCTGAATGTAAAGGTTTGCACTTGGCTTTACGTTACTAGCATCTCGAGTCCATCGAACATTACATAAAAGTGATTGATTCCCAAAGTGCGGCACTGAGACATCGAAGAATTGAGCCAGACTGCTGTAATGATTGCCCATTCTGATGTCGTTAAGAGAAACCTTTCGGTATACCTACCAATGAGTTACTTTCTCGTATTCCCCACAACGTGGGCGTATTTTGCTTTCTCGATGTATTCAATATCGAATAATATATCAGATTCTGCTTCTGAACACTTGTTAACTGAACAGATTACATTTTTAAGCACCAACCTCTTGAAAAGAACTTGAATTTATTTACATACTTAGAGCTTATAATAATATTTCAATATTAAAGTTGTTAGCTCGAAGTTTTAATTAAATTCTGTGAGCATAATAAATTGTTGGACATTTAAGAAACAAGCTTTCAGCGCGTTGAACACCCGCCGCGGTTGCAGGTCAACCGCAGTGATTCACGGTAGGAAAGCCCGCAAACACAAGCTTGAACGCACCGACAACACAGAACACAAATCACATCAGAAATATCCCTAACAAACAAAATGACATAAGAGTAACGACCTAGTAATTTCATAGTGTTATTTGAGGCTTCGAATTAATTTTTAAATATGGGGTATGTATTTAAAATATCACAAACAACCAACAGGGGTTTTACAGGTGCAATATAATATCTGTAACATACACATTCGCAAGTACAGTTGTAGATATGTATGTTAAACTCATGTCACGAATCTTCTGTAACGAGTAATCGGATAAATGTGAGGAAAAGCATAAAAGTGTTCAAACAAAATAAAATATACTGCCTACATTTAATTTTCATCCGTTTCATTCATAGATTGTATCTATACTGATAGTAAGATTTGATTGTTTGTTTCTTTGTATTTTTTGTTCGAATTCAATCTGATCGGAAATTATCGGACCGAGTTGAAAATTCCTTTACCGTTGGAATCCTACATTATTGATGATGAACATAGACGATATTTAATGAGAAAATTTCGATGTGTAAAAAAATGTACCAAAAAATTCCTTATAACTACTGCTTAAGCCTTTGACTAACAATAGAAAACTGTTTTCAAGAACTAATAATAGTATTTAGCTGCATCAGAACCAGGGATTTTAAATCAAAAATATGAATTCCATTAACTAAATACTTTTTATCGATGGACTAGCTTCTGCCCACGGTTTCGCACGCGCTCTTTTAAAGTATTGAGGGCAGATTAACGAAAATAAAAAAAAATTAGTGCCCGATGTTTTGCTGGTCACAAATGTAATAGATAACAATTTTTTTCTTGAAAATTACGAAATTCTTCACTCATACTTCTATCCCCTGTTTTAGGGAAATGGTGGATTAGAAAGAAACAAAATATAAGCTATGTTACTTTTAGTCCTTTCAACTATCTCCACTCAATAAAAAATCACGGTAATTTCTAACAAAACAGACACGAAAATTTTATAATATTAATTACACATTTATATATTAACTGATATATTTTTGACAAGTAGGTAAGTTCCATGCCATCATGCCAATGGATGATTGACAATTTTTATTTGTTGTCGTGATATAACAATAAAGAGGCTGAATACTAATATTATTAAACTATTTTATTTAATGAAATTCAGTTCAACGAGAGTTTGAGACATTGGCACTGGAAAGGACTATGATTGTTCTATCCCAGAAATCCCACTGGACAGAAACTGCGTTAAACTTCTGAGTCTTTCTATTTTTTTAAACTATTGAACGTATTTAAGTGGTATTCGGTAGGTACGACGATAGTATGAGACTCGGAAAATGACGCCTGACAGTTTTCAACCGCTGTACCCATTTGATCAAAATTCAAATGGAGTCTTAATCACTGAAACCTCACGGGAATGGATAGTATACGAGTACTATACAGATACCTGTAGGATTAAAGATAAGAGAGAAAGATAACTGTAAAGAGATAACTGAATTTTCACAATAAATATAACTGAATCTTTGGTAGATTTGTTCCATACCATTGGAATTAACCTTGGAAAAGACTAATTAAAAAATCCAAAATTTGCCAGAACTCATTATTATACGCGGACAAAGTCAAGGAGAACAGCTAGTAAATTATAAAACAATTTCTGTCTAACTGAAAAAAATAAAGTTGTGTGTAAAATTGTAGTCAACTATAAACTAACTATAATTAAATTCGGTATCCTATACCTATGTTTAACAATTATTTAGACCGGTATAGTTTAATAAAACAAATTATCTTCAACAAATATTCGATCCTTAAGTCCTTAAGCATTACGGAACCGCAGAAGACTTAACGGGTCGCCAGGGTTCGGGTTCGAAAAGCAAAAATTGGAAAGAAGTGGTTTTACTCAGTAAGAGTCTCAAAGTCAAAGTCAAAGCATTTATTTCAATTAAACTACCTATAATTTGGTACTTTTTTCAGTCTGTCCGTCAGTGAAGCTAGATGCTCGTTCCAAAATGTACATTCGAATAGAGAAGAACCAGCAAGAAACTCCATTCGTAACTCCTTTAAAAAATATATAATACAAAACTTACTAAAATAAAATCAAAACAAAATAGGAAAAAAACTATAAGTAGTCTTAACATGGTACTCACGTATGCATACTGAAAATCCATAAAAAGTGCTTTTATACAAGAAAATAAGAAATCTTTGTTCCAATAGAAAAAGAAATGCTTGATGCCATAAGAAAACTAGATTTTCTACGTAAGAATCAAAGTTTCAAATTACCTATTACTGGAATCTGAGAAGTAATTGGATGTATTTCCCTCATCAAAAAAAAATGTAGAAGCATTATGTATTTACAATGTACATCACGGTATCCAGTAGAAATAAATGATAAAGAGTCGCGTTTTTATCTAGTGAATAAGTAATGCACGCGGTTGGATGACGGCGTTTTCCGCTAAAAAAATATATTTCACTGTTATCACTCATACACAATGTGCACTTCACTTTGGAGATGTACTAGATACATACCGCTCAGTTCTGAATGTTTACTTTAACATTCACTTAATGTAAGAGAATAATGGGTAGTGTTTGTTTGTATGTAAATCTTTACCTCTACAAACAATATTGCATAACACATCTGTTATAATCTATCTATCAACAAAATATGTGCAGTATCAAGTACATAATTATGTATATTGTACATGGGATCCTGTCCATCGCATCAATTTAACTCTGAAATCAGACGCGTTCTGTAGGTACAAAATATTGTCATCGGTCGAACTTCAGCAAACAAAATGTCAAGCCTCATTATTCGGCAAACCAGTGTTCCTCTCGAAACCATTACATCGCTTAATAGCTCATAATTATAATGGGCAGTTACGCTCGAATTACGCACGATTGTTCACCAATAAATTTAGGGCCATTTTAGAAAGTAGATGGCGCATAATGAGATCGGTTAATGAATGACAGCCATTGTTGTGTCCCTGAAACAAAAAAGTTTAAATTGTTACAAATGCGGATTTTATGTAAATTATATGCTTGGGGAAGCTCGTGGCTACGCTTGATAAAACTCGGAAATTTTCAGTTTCAGTCAGTATTTATATTATTATATTGATACGGTATTTACATTAATATAAAATAATTGTTGTTTTCAATGAAAATGACTAAAAATAAATAAATCACCACATCTCATGACTGCCTCGTTGACCGAGTGGTCGCAAGTGCGACTACCGGGAGAGAATCGATCCTCTGGTTGGGCAAAGTATTACTGAGTTTTTGAAAAAAATAATAGTGGTAGCACGGAGTCTGGAAATGTACCCAGTACCTATATGGCAATATGCTCACCTCCTTTTACATGGGACTCATAACATAAATAGTGAAAAATGGGTGTTACATTGTACAGCGGCATTAAGTGCCGTAATGTGCACCTCTGCATACCCCTTCGGGGATAAAGAGGCGTGACGTTATGTTATGCAACCGCATCATGTTTTCTATTAAAACCCCACAAATATAAAACAGTGAACATATTCTAAATCTGTAGTATTCTAAATTCTAAATATTCCTAGATCCAAACAGATAGGTTACTAATTGGTCGACAGTTTTCCACCAGACTTTTAAACTAGGTGACGTTAATGGAACCAATAAACGAGTGTTACAGCGCGCCGCTAAACTTTACTCATATTTTACCACAATGGAAAAACACTGTAATAGTTATAAAACATGAATTTGACATAGTTCTAGTCTTAATATTACAACACGAATAGTTTTTCGGCACGAACTAAGTCTCGAGTGTATAACTTTGTATTAATTAACTATATTGAAATAATAGCAGCAACACGGTTAACTAGGGGGGGGGGGACAAACCAATTTCTATTTATACATCACGTGACTGTAGAATTATCTAAATGTGTGTTTTATTGAGCTTGTGTAGCTTTTATATAGTATACCATACCATTCTTATGTCAATTTCGAATTACAGAAAGTAGAAAGACTTAGAAAACAAAATTTTATTTCAAAACACCTATCGTAATAAGTTAAGGGGTAGTAATCCCGAGCGTACGGCGCATCGCGTTCCGCGCGCGCCTCAAAGAGCCATCAGACCACCACAGATGGGGCCCAATAGGGCCGATGCCGATTCGGAGTCGCGGAGAACCTAACGGGTAACCGGGGCTCCGGCACGACGTGCAGGAGAAGGAACGGGGTGGTTTTTAGTCAGTAAGAGTCTGACACTCCCTTCCGCCTCACCCAGGCGGGAGCAGTCATTCAATGATTTTCCCCTTAAAAAAAAAAAAAAAGGGGTAATAATAAAAGCTAAGACAAGAAAAGAAGAATTGTCCTTACTGAAAATATTAAATCTACTGCCTAAAATACTAACTTTCCGACTACTTTACATGATTGTTTATTCCTACAATACTAACCTAACCGTACCTAAAACGTCTGTTGTCGGTAACTTAGTAATTTTGTCGGAGGTTCAATATTCTATTCGGAAGTTTAGTTTTGTTATTCGAAGATCCATTTTTATAGTCGGCCACAGATCGCTGGAGATTAATTTGTTTTCGGAACCATTATTATTTTCCATAACTTAAAATAAGTATTCTTATAGAACAAAAGACATTAGCAAACACTGAATTCATTTTAGGTCGCCATGCTATAACAAACAATTGCAAACGATGGATTCATTTGGAACTTGGACTGTAAAGCTAAAAATAAAAGAATGACATTATCATATCAAACAAAATGTAAAGTTTACATACCTTCCACGACAATTATTCTGCAGCTATTAAAATATCATCAACTCCTACAAAATTCTTAATAATTGTCAACGAAGAACATTTTACGATTATTGCATTCCTCCCGAGTAATACTAAAGGTTGAATAAATCGTATCTTCTAATGACTTTATTGTAATAAAATGTTACGACTACACTTTATGAAAAGGACTACAAAAACACACTTTATAAATCCACCAGTCTTAATAACGCAACGATTTGATGAAGGAAGTCTAAGTAAAAATACCTACCAGTTTTAATTTTACTAGCACGTACCAAATCATCAGTGTGAGGCAAGGCAGAGATGATAAAGCTTTCCCGAGTATCTCAGAATTATTCACGTCATATGAACGTGAATCGTGATTTATCTCACGTTCGCGCCTCCACGGGTGCTCCTTATGCAACTCATCTCAAAAAGCGTAACAACCTTGACCTGAAAATCGACGGCACTAAATTGCTACTAAACAAAATATTTAGTCTAAAATGTTGTTATGGAGTTCAGTGTAAAAAAGAAGGTGTATTTTTGTTGATATATTTGCATCGAATTGTCTTTATGATTTGTGTTTGATATATTTTCTCCACATGAAATAAACCCGCTATTTATACCTAAAACCTGCCATTTATAATAATCAAGCCTATGCCTCTGTAAATAAAAACTACCTCTAGAAAGCAAAAAATAACTATATAATATTAGCCTATCAGTAGGTACTAATAAAAGTTATTTTTATCTTTGAGTTTTCACTTTTTGTTTGTTTTTAGATTTTAGTTTTTGTAGTCGGTTTTTAAACGCAGTTTTTTTTTCTTTTTACCTTATCCATTTTGGTGTACAGCTACATAGACCTGTTATACCACTTATAATCTACCATGGTACAAATCAATCAAACCTAAACAAAACATAATTACTAGAAGAGTTCCCTTAACAATTATACTTCTTCATCATCAGACCCTTAATGACAGTTCCACTTCGTCCAACTTTACAACTGGTGTAACTAATCGTTGTAAACCGTTGGAGAATTCCATCTGCTGTCTGTCGGCTCCATCATCAGATCGATCACAGACCTTTATCAAATTATAGTGTTTAAAAATCTTTATTGAAAACCATATATTATATAATTGATGAAGTAGGTACTCGCCCCTACAATTTACGAAAATACCTCTCGATGCCCTCATCAAGTAAAAAGCTTCACTAGTTTGCTTATGATCTCTACTTTTGATAGAAAACTATCAAAAATAGTTAGCTTAGAATCCTATCCTAACAGCCTATCATGGTTATGTTGCATCAACTCTCAAATATGGTGTGATGTTTTGGGGTAATTCAGTAGACAGAGAAGTCATGTTTAGAGCCCAAAAAAGATTCATAAGAGCTATGTTCGTGTGCGGCCTAAAGAATAAAGACAGCGGTCAACCCTTTTCATGCGTCTAAAAATTCTTGCAGCGTCATCGTTATATATATATGAAACAAACATGTTTGTCAAATCCAACATCGCATCTTACGAAAAAGCGACTAAAAGCTACTATAGAAAACTACGGGATAAACATGAGTCTGAACTTGAAGTGACATACGGCAAAACCAAAGAATCTAAAAAAATTACCGGAACACATAACGCTAAATTTGGACAATTTCAAAAAAACATTATCGAGAATTCTGACAAATAAATGTTACTATTGCACAAAAAAATATTAAGACAACAATTCTATAATTAAACCGACAATTATACATATCCTTATACTTTCTGGTTGACTCATTTTGGTTTTATACCATTATGTAATTTAACATGCATATGCTGATCTTATACTCAATAATACATTAGGATGCCACTACCACTATCTGTAACAACTCACACTTTGCTGTAAATTTTACCTGTTTACAAATAAATCAATTTCATTTGATCAGATCCTGACTTGGTGAAAAATTTTAGGAATCGGTTACCACTCAAGTAATCGGTGAGCAATTAAAAAAAAACAAATATCCGAACATAGTACCTCCTCCTATATAGATTTGAAGTCGGTAAAAATATACACAAATAGGAATTTATAGCACTTTGAAAGTCAAAAAAATGTAATTGAATTTTTTAAATTACATACCATTACCAATCGCATACGGTACTGCATTATGCATAGGTACTAATAATGTAAGTACATGCAAATTGCAAATAGGTACTAATAGAAATAGCCGAACTAATTGACAATGTCGTTAGTGATAAATCCGGTAAAACATGTGAGCTAAACACATCACGTTTGATTATTTATTAGAACTAAAATATGAATTCAATAGAGCGCATAAATAAAATGTTTCACGTCAATTTGTTTCGATTCAAGACTCTCTATAGTTTCACAATAATACAATTTATTTTAGTTTCTACTGTTTTAAAAATAAACCGACATATTTTCTAACATTCGTTTCGTTCAACTTTCTAATGGAACCCATTTTTAAAACCAATTTTCTCTTTTTCAACTCTCATGCAGAAATTGAAAATAAGGAGACAATTTAGTCTGCAGCTAAATTAACAATTGGACGGAAGAAAATCTTGCTGATGAAAATTCAAGTGGTAATACGATCGCATTTAAATACGGAAAGTAATCAAATGAAATTATTCAGGTGTATCCCTTTACGCATTCAAAGTCACCCTTAAGGGGTCGTTAAAGCTTACTTATATAAGATTGAAAACTGCTTGACCCGCTACAGAATATGACCGCACTTGTGAAATGGAAAAAATAATGAATGCTTAAATTTTTGGAGATCCTCCAGTTCGTTTTATTTAAGTAGCTCTCTCGCTGAAGTTTCCACGTTCCGTTTCCCAGTTCAAGTTGAAGTTATCTAGACACCCAGAGACCTTCCTCGTTCCACTTGAGAAGGCTTTATGACAGATGACACGTTGCGTATTTTTGAGTTAATCTCAGAGTGCTTAGAGAAGTGATAACGGTTTCTTGTTAGTACGTCGCGTTGCGCCATTTTATTGTATTGACTGACAAACATTATAAAAACAGTTGTTTAAAATTGATAGTATTATTTGATAATAATACCAACATATAGGAAATCACAATAATGAATTTCTAATGTTCTGGCTATGAGACGATATGTGATAAATAAAATAAACTTTTGACAATATTGTTAAAAATGTGAAGTCTGAGTTCTATAGAGAAAATCATTATTACGAGACGCCTAAAAGCAGAGGAAATTCAGTCATAAAACAGTACAAAATTGTTAGTTCCTCAAATCACAATGAGCCAGAATAGCCGCACTAAATATTACTACATCACACTATGTTGAAACAACTGTGGAAGTGTTCCATAAATTATTCACGTATATAAACAAACCGTGACCTTCAAGCGAGTATTTGGACAGCTTTTTAAACAAAATAATATTGAATTGTATTCTTGCTTTCTTTTTGTCGTTTCACAACTGAAACGAAATCAACTTGTGCTTTCCATAATAGATTTTCAAATGATCAGGATTTTACGTGCTTTATAAAAAACAATCTATCTACTAATACAATGATGATAGAAAGTGAATAAAAAGTCCACTTTACTCTACGGAAACCTGCATCTACCGCTTCCTATCACAAAGACCAAAATCGTATTCAAGAAACAAGTTCGTTATTCATACAAAAGTTTAACAACAATCAAGCCAGAATCTCCCACATTGTGCTCATGAAGACTGCATCAACACAAGATATTTGCATCAAAAACAGATACAATCCGTGTAGGGACTTCTCAGAATATAGGTCGAGTGTACCGCGCCTTGGCTACTACGCCGACCTAGGAAATAAATGTACTAGATGCTCTCGTTACTTTCAATTTATTCACTTTTACACTTAATGGTTTAAGTGTTCCCCATTTTATATAAACACACAACACATCACACCATAACCAAGAAATACGCATAGGTTAATTTAAAAATATTCAATACAACGAATTAAACAAATTGTTAATTAGGTTACGTGTGATCTTTTCACACGTTTTTAATAATAATCAGAAGTCCCTACTACTCCATTAAAAATGTCAACAAACTATGCTACAACTCAAACACGAACCCTTTATTTAACTTGCAACATTGCAAAGTCGAGTCTTATATCGTAATTTCCACGAAAGGTGTACGAAACAAAAGACAATCTAATTTTAGAACTAAATTATTTAAATCCGGCATCAAAATGTGTGTTAATCATCGTCCCTAATTGTGGCACAAACGTACAGAAAAAGAAAAGATCAAGTGCGGGTGTAAATAAATTAGAAGGCGAGCGCCCTCGTAACGTTATTTATATGAACTCTCGCACCTACACACATCTCGTGAAATCTATCAAGTATAATTGGTTCCGCCTAGACTCATAAATATTTGCTGTAAATAACAACCGCGTGGATGTATTTCTACATACATATGTGCGGTCTAGCTCAACAAACATTCTCGGAAAAGGTTTACTCTTTGGAAGGGACATGGCTCTTATTGCTCTCTTGGGCATCGTCTAAGATGTGTAGCCACCTGGTTTTTTATTTTACATCTTTTTTATTGTCATTGCGTCCAATCGGTAGTAGGTATCTAAAAAAGGATATCTTATTTTTATTTTGCATAAAAAATAATATTAGTGACATTTATATTTGCGTATGATCATTAGATTGTAAAATATGTATTGTCTTCTATATGACGCGTATAGATGTCTGTAACCTGGTGGCGAGAGACATTGATCTTTAAATTATAAATGAGTGTGCGAAATGGGTCGAATCAAACATACGTGTGATTCGAGCACGTGTACACTGTGTGTAGGCTAAAGGAAAGGCACAAACAACCTACTGGGAATTTGTTACCATCTACTTAGTATAAGGTTCTTTACATTCAACCTTTCACTGCTACATAAAACTCAAGCTCCGCCGACTTCAAGGCTCTCATTCAAGGATTTCAAAATGAAAAACTCAGTTAGTTGCCAAAAACTCATCATGCTACTTTAATTAATTTATTAACGCAACCAATCTTTTATTCAAACTTGGAATAAACAAGCGACTACAAATATTACTATTTTTTCACGTTTCTCTTCAAAACTTATTCTATAGGCTTCTATTATTAAGCCATTTTATTGCCAAATAAATATCACCTTTAGGCAATTTTTTCTTCACAAAAGTATTTTTAAGTGGCTCCAAAACAACAAATTACACTTTTAATGAAACCAGAAAGGTTTTACGATTGTGCCGTGTTTTATTGTATAGAATATTAAATCCACGTGCTCTGTACCGGGAGCCTTTATAATTCATTAGAGAAAAACCTTCAGCCATTGTGTTCATAAGCATACACCAGCCTATGAATAATTTGTTCCAACGACATTAAAATGTCGCGTAAAAATAAACAGTATTTGTTCAATCTATCAAATAACATGAGATTACAAAGGTACACTGTGTTTTTTTGTTATACTGGAAGCTACATAATAATTATAATGTTTTTTGAAATAGGAGAAATGTTAAAAGCTTAAAAGTTGCAGAGCTCAGGATCTTAACTTTATCTGATTCAAACTTACATGAAGACTAGAAAGCTGTCTGATTTATTATTTTGATTAATCGTAACTCATACTCTACCATCAAAACGTCCAACATTCATCAAATCTAAGTTTATTGACAACTTATACAAACATTAGTGCGATAAGATACTCGTTCGTTCAAATTATGTCTAGACAGAAGAAATGTGACTTATGATAAGTATCCGAGATAGGAGATAACTTGTAAACTATTCAAATTCGAATGACAACTGATAGTTGGGGGCGAAGAAATCGTGGTACGTGCCCGTAGTGGTTTGTTACAAAACTTGTGTCGTTTAGTTTACGACAGTTTACAAGTTGTATTATATTTCCGCGTAAGAAGTTATAACCACAAACTTCGGTTGATTGGCTATTTTTATATCATACGATTTTAGCAAAAAAAAACGTTGACTTTCCCTACTCATCACTAACTTTATTATTATTAGAATCGTTATTTGTAACATGAGCATTTTCGTTGCTTATGAAATTTTTGTAAGAACATACATTGAGTTGAAAAATAACATTCGTATGTTCATCTGAGAAGTTGTTCGAGTTTATTTATAATTCAATGTGAGTACAGTACGAGATAAGCTGACTTAGCAGAAAGCTGGAAGCGGTAACACAAGTAACTAATGTTGGATTATAGGACAGTGAGAACACGACACTTGTCCTGGCGACACTGGCCCGCATTTATCACTGTCTTGTGCACGTTCACGGCACTTGTCACTAAACATACAAGTAAACGTGCCCACTGACAACTCAGCACAGACTCAGGTCGACATCAAAGGGTGTCAGGTAACGCTAGCACAATTAATAGACCACGTCAATAATGCTTAAACAATGGTGCAAACAGAATTCAATTATATTCTGAAACAATTACATGTTTGTGAGGTTGTGGCATTACAACACAAGAGTACGCCAGAACTGAATACCAAAGCGTACTAGTAAAGCCATCGTAACGCACAAATTAGGAAATAAACTGTACGTCCAGTATCTTTGTAAATTTTAGTACTTTCACAGTCTCTTAAATTGTATCGAAATATTTTTATAGAATCTAAAAACGAACAGACGGATTACCTGATGGTAAGCAATCAGCGCTGCTCATGGACATCCAAAACACCGAAAGTGTTACAAGTGCGTCACCGGCCTTTTGCGGATTAGGAATTGGAGGGATTCGGGGAGATAATTGGGTCTCCGGTAACATCACTTACACGCCAAAACACAACGCAAGCGTTGTTTCACGTCGATTTTGTGTAAGGCCGTGATATCACTCGATCCGGCGCATTCCTGCCAAAGAATGGCTCTCCCACACTTGTTACGGATATACGGACTCATGTTATGCCTTCAGTAGCCTATTAGAGTTTTGAAGCACACATTAATGTAGATTGATGAATTACTAAATCCTTTGACATGCCGCTTCGGCACGAATGCAACTGGTCGTTTGGAATGCTCTGCAGTAGCGTGAGCTATTGTGAATTAGTAAACTGCAACGCATACGTGTCATACTGGGAATACTAGAGTAGGTATTATCAAATTTGTGATACATATAGATATTACGTTACGCGGGCCCTTGATTACTGAACTAATTTAACCTTTTATTTTCATTTTGCGTGTAATCGTTAATCACGAATTATTTACTCAAAAAGGAAATTCGGATCGCGTCGTTCATGTTACTCTAATCAAGATAAATAAATACTTGTGTTAAAAATGAAGGCTTGCTTTTCGAATTAAAATGAAAAGCCAAAGTTATGAGGATAAACTAAAATTTTCTTTAAAATAAACTTCACAGCATGCACTAAGACAGGATATTTTGTGGTTCTCGGCGAGTCTAGCTTTGCATTATGCAAAAGAAGTGGCGGGCAACAACCACTAGCTAACAAGTTTTAAATATTCACAAAAAAGAAACATAATTTCATAAATGAGATTAGCATTCTGCGTCCTCCTTACTGGTATTGTTTAAATATTTGATTACAAGCAAACAATTCGATATAGAACGATTAATCTTCTGAAGACTGCCTCGTTGGCCGAGTGGTCGCAAGTGCGACTGCTGGGCTAATGCAGGGCTGTGGAATAATGTAACTTCGTTTTATAGGTGCTGAGTATTATACTACCCAGGACAACGCAGCATGGAGGAAAAGTACATAAATACTGAATAAACAATATAGACGTACTAACAGAAGACTATTTTCAAAAACAGATCAAGCTGCATTCATAGATTTTTAATAAATTGCCGGAAAGAAAAAGTACTTTTAGTAAGTATACAAGGTATTTTCCCTCCGTGTAGCATTTGTCTGAATATTAAAATTATTTAATTTAATTTCGTGAAGCAGACATATCTAAGCATTGTAGGTACTTAATGCGAACAAAAACAATACAAAACACTCATAAGTATCATCTAAAAAACTAGCTTATTGGTCTAAATAAAAATAATACGAATAACGCAATAACAGTGTGTGATCAGTTTTAATTTAGTTAAGTGTGAATACCATTATCTAGGCCAAAAAGTAATAAGTGCTATTGTCACGTCATGTTTATAATATGAGCTAATAACTCAGGGTAATTTTTCTAACAGACAAACAAAAAGCCCCCTGGTCACGCATAGTCGACCTTATATTTATAGACTAAAGAATACCTGGTGGGTATCATAAGTGAAGAAAAATAGCGCTCTCTTTCATAGTTCCCTATGTCACATAGTGGACATTCATGAGAAGTTATTGTAATTATGTTCACAAGCGACTTGCGACCTTTTGCACATATATTTGTGTTCACCTCTACAATTGAGGTGCTCGGGGCTTAGGTATTTATTTATAGCTTGGTCTTCAACTGCTGTTTTCAGATGTTTTAACTTATGCACGTATCTCTATACCTATCTGTTACTGGAACATACTTGGGGCGAAGCTTGACAAAATTAAGGGTCGTAAGAGTAACACGACAACTTAAATGACTGTTTACTCTTAAAAGAAACCCGACTCGTTGCGTCTGCACAAGCTCACCAAAATGCCTAATCATGTTAAATACGTAAGTATTATAAACGCTTTTTGGCCGTAAACTTGTAATAATATATGTTTTCATTTACCACATACCGTCGCCGTCGCTACGGATCAACTTGGGTCGCTGGCCTTTGAATAAAAAATATTTTGCAGTGAACTTCTTGAATTCTATTGCTAAGGCATCTCATCCTCTCGAATGGGGTAACGCTCTCGAACGTTCAGTGGCCAGACTAAAGTTTAACTAATAATGTTTTGTGATTTTGGACATAACTCAGTCTATGTTTACATAGTATTACGTTAATCGTTGTCTAACTCATTTTATGCTAATTAAAAAACAAACATGTCAAATTTTGTCGTAGACAACTATTTATTCAAGGACTAGCTTTTAAACCTTTTTCGGTTTATTGCTTTTAAACATGATTGTGTCTAGTCAAGTAGAAATTGTTGATTTCCATTTTTAACTCTAATATTAAAATGATTAGGCAATGTCTTCTATTCTAATTTTGTACCTCGGCGTACCAACTAAAAGTTGCAATGTAGCGGTGAAAATCATAAAACGTGCAAACCATAAAACTGACGGAAATGGTTTATAGCACGCAAGAAGGATGCGAGCTATTTCACGGAGCTTTTCCATTTCACTTGATTGCACATTATATTTCATCAGCATTTCTTCCCACGTTCGGATTACGGAAATCGTTGCAGAGTATAGTGTGGGTGACTACCTGCCTACGAACACAATACGACGTCGGAATATTTACACCGCGCCGTCAATAGCAATCAGATAACAAACCCTGCGCGTAAACAACCACGGCTCGGATCCTCATGAATGTAAACTTACATGCGACAGTTATTGCTATAATTGTCCTTCTGTGCCTCTCATTCTCATATTACCCACCACACAATATCACCGGGTATAAAACGTGTTGTCATGAACCTTGAGTTTACTAAGGCGCACCCAAGATTGTTACTAACAAAGACACATTTTCCTAATACCAAACAACTAGGTACCTAGAACTTTACATCTAAGTGAAAAGAGTTCAAAATACAATGGAAATAAAACGTGGAAAATGGTATGGGTTTCCTTGGATCGTGGGAACAGAAGGGAGCCGACGCAATTTCTGAAAAACGTGACAAACGTCATAAAAACAACATTGTTGTGCTTGTGACGGGTGCGTGCAAGCCGCGCCTCGGATTACCCACACAAATACCTACACACTGCTCACCTATATTTTAGCAGTTGCATGTTTTGTGTATGAAAGTAAACTCGGATAATATTGCGGGGATGACTTACTTATATTTGAACTCTTTTATACAATACATAACTCTTTTATACATAACGCTAAGTATATTTGTACCTTGTACATAGGTTGTTGCCAGACCTAAATGTAACATTTCTTCGGTTGTAAAATAGTGATAGAGGTTGTGTATGTTTCCAGTACGTGGGCACGCGGAGGTGCGCGTGGAGTTACAAATGGAGCGGTGGGCGGCGCGCGGCGGCTCGGTGCGGCTCCGCTGCGTGCACGACGTGCCGCCCCATCTCCTTGACAAAGTGGTCTTCCTCCGACACGGCACCAAAATCTTCCAGTACATTAGGGACCGGAAACCGCCTTATAGAAACTTTACTACGCCCGGAGCCGTGCTCAACGTAAGTGAATAATGCATATACTCTAAGCTTCAATAGCTGCAAGTAGCTATACCTAGCATTTATATTTTACTTCTTACATATAATATGCTTTTAAGAATTTTATGTGCGAACATCTATTTACCTCCCGTCATTTGGGAATCTACCCAAAGTCTGAGGATTGCAAACGTACCTATAGATGTACCTACTGCTTCTGCTTGTCCCATTATTTATCTACTTAAACAAAAAAAATGCTTAGCTCTATAAATAAAAACATTGTCTTCAATTTCAACCAAAACTAGACGAGTTACACGCATCGTCTCTGAATGTTATTTTCTCAATTGTGTCGTAGGTACCTCTGTCTGCAATACATATTTATGAGAAAGCGTCATGTAAAGTAACTGGTGCTGATCTGCACAGCTTCCACTCAGTCATAGTAATGAATACAAACGTACAGTCGCACCAAAGCGTACATTTAGCATGACCGACGCAAAGCCTCCACAAACAAAGGTAAACTGCACGCCTAATTAATCGACTGGGGGAACTAGTATTATCATTGCCCAGATTGCATCTCGGCAATCATAATACTTTCTTTCTGGGGCACCATCCACATTAAATAAACCTTAATCGCCATTTCCCACTAGCAATAATACGGAATATTTTAACAATAGTGGACTATCGCATTTTTTAATGAAACACCTGCATCGCATTGGATTTATTTCTGTGAAAGATTTTCGAGGTACCAAGTATTATATAAGTTGTTTTTTAATATCTGCCAATTTATATTAAATGTAACTATAATTTTATAAAAAATACGTATAAAGGAACTGGCACAGTATAGAGGTATTTACAAAATTGCCATGTTGAAACATTTTACACCTAAAATTATACGAAAAAGTCCTAGCTTTACCGGCTGCACTATTATTTAACTCACTTAGCAACTTAATTAATTACTTTATGCAAGTTTCAGCCTAACAAACGAGCACTTTGAGCCAGATACGTGTTGAACTCCAGCATAAGAACACGTATATTCAAAACAATGGTTACTTTTGTTCTAAACAATTACTGCGGTTTATATGAAAATATATTGTTGAACATTTTTCCCTCGAAATAGGTGAATTTTTAAAGGAATGTCATTATAGCTTAAGACCCAAATTATGACTATTGTTATAGAAGGAGAAAATAATGAAATAGTTTGATTTAAGTGTTACTTTACAAAAACTACAACAATAAAGCAGGCGCAACTACAATGTAAAAATAACAAAAGAACTGTAACGTGCCAACTCCTTGTCTAGAAAAAAATATTTCAGTTCCGCTTTCTTTGATTAAAGCACTCTCTACGAGAGTTCAACCGGAGACGGCGTACAATCTCCGGTCGAACTCGCTAGAATGGCACTTTTTCTTTGTACGGATCTTAAATACATACGTACTTACTTGCGTACGAAGCCTACAATCTTCATCTACAGTCAAAATTTACAATATTTTTAATAAAGTGTTTTCCTATCAATTTGTATATATTTCCTACTCCATAAGTCCCGTAGTGACCAGTGAAGCTAGTAATAATCCAATAGTCAGTTACGTTTGAGGAAGCCAATGCAAAATTTATCAACAAATAGTATTTAATCTACACCGATATCATTCATATCTGTAACTTGTTTAATTTTAAAACATATTAAACTTGTGTGGTTGACAAATAATACTTGTAAAATGTATATAAAAATATGTAGTTAGGTACTATCGAACATAAAGATGTACACGTCAATAACTTACTTCAATTCAATCAAAAGTCCAGACCAATTTAGATCTATATTTAGATGGAAGCAATTTCCTACGCTGCTGTGTCAGTCTACGTAGACTAGGTAGGTAACATCAATAACTAGTTGCGAGTCTGCAAATGATAACACAGCGTTTTTGTTATCAAACTCACATAAAAGTTCGGCACCATATGAGCGGATATTACTGAATTAATCGCCAGTTGGATCGATGAACCGGAATTAAGCCGGTGACAGTATATGATTGCAATATTCTGAAATGTTAAAACTGAAAACATTTTAATTACTTATCGCTGGCGTAGATTTTGTGTGAGGTACAACCGCCAATTATGAGTCGCGCTGCAATTATTGACGTGTAAGATTTAATTAAAGCATTTAAATACGAAATTTTGATACTCGTATTTCGTCCAAACCTTGATAAATCCCAGTAATGAAATGAACATGCCTACTGTTTAAAATTTCAATCGTCTCTGGTTACTGCTCCTTTATAAACTAAGATATGCTTCATTTCAAAATGAATCTAATAAAGAAGTTACATGTACAATTTAAATTGCAAAACACAGTATGTACACATCTACGTATCACTAACGTTTTAATGATAAGCTAAAACTGACCTAGAACTTAATCACTACAAATTCACGGCGCAAAATAAAATTTTAAACCGATAAGATAAGTTAGCTACTGCTAAATACATCTATTATGACTGTGTATCTGTCTAAATATATATGTATGTATGTGGTTTTGTGGTGGTTTAGATAATTATTATAATCATATATCTGTCTTTGAAACATAATACACTTCGTCGTCTATCGTCAAGTCTCACTTTTCGTAGGTGCACACGTTTCTAACGTATGCATAAACCAGGTGATCGTACAATATTTATAAAAAGAACATTACTCAAGATTATTCTTATATTTTTCCCTTTCTGCAGTGATCCTGAATATGTGAACGTGCCTTAAAAATTTACAGACGTAGGTGCCAGTTGGGTAATGGCTCGGGCGGAGTTAATTTTCCGGGTCAACGTTGCCTTAGGGTTACCACACGATTTCACTTTAGCTGGATCGAGCCTTATGTCACTGGCGTCTGTTCGCTGATTCGTGTATGCTGTATCTGCTTACTATTTAAAAAAAATACATCAACAGTCCATGACGGTGCCGGTTGGTGGTCTTTTAGTAAAATCTTACGATACGAAAAAGGGCGGTGATCACACGGCTTACGGAGGTACGATAACATAGCATAAATATTTATTATTGTATACCTAATGCTGTATGGTAACTAAAACAAAACGTCGTTAAAAAACCTCTGAAAATTCGACTTGCTTGTTATAAATATGTACTTTGTCGAGATACATTTGCTCCAATATTGTTCTGTTTTCTATTTAAACTTGAATAACTTTCCAAGTGTATTTTATTTTAATTAGTTGTCAATATTTCCAATAAGCTACTTTCAGAAGTTACATAACGCCCGATATTCATATCTAATAGTTAAAAAGAAACATGAAAGTGTTTTTGTTGATAGTTATCTCTTAATGCAAGTAATTTTAAGCTTAATAGAATACTCAAAACATTGCCATTAATCCTTAAAAGCCTTTGCAAGTACTACGTTTACAGAACTGTGAGAATTATTAACAAAACTCTGCAATAAATTCAATTTACGGCCGGCTTGGAAACCATGAACTGAAAATGTGTTTAAAATTATTAAGCGTAAATGAAAACTTCATACGGTAGGTAATACGATTACACATGAAAATAATGGTGAATTTACATCGGTTGACGCACCGCACCGTGCCGGCTTTAGTTACCGACCGGTATTGACATACCGGACATACGAGTAGGTACACAACGTAGTAATGCATTTGTATCGTTACATTGTAGCTCCCTCTATCAGCAATAACCGCTTATGGCCGTACCTACCAATTGATGTTGGGTCAAGATAACGCCGATGCATAAGTAATGGTAGCCCATCGCCCAACCACAAGGTTAACTCACACTACAACCTCGTATCGATACCCTTTTGCAAAACATCGGAAGCTCTAGTTCGATACTTCAGTGCTTTAGTTTTGTCTTATGTTAAACTAACTATAAGGAACTTACTGGCTATCGAATAGTGCAAAATGATGTTTAATTCGTCGAGTACCGGTTTTATAGACACAATTAAGGAACAATAGGTCGCGGTCACCGGTGACCGCTTGGTGTTTGACAGTTTAAATTCCAAAACTATACCCGTAAAACAAAAATTCGTGAATCTCTGTAAATAGTTAGGATTAAGTGATTTTTACCTGATATTTGATGTTTACTTAGATGTACATATTATGTTTCCCAGAAAGCTTGCCATGCAGCGTTTTTACGAAGCTAAAATATATCCGAGAGCTAAACATTATAATTCGGTTTAAGGAACAAATCTAGTTAACAAGATAAATTGTTAGACATACCATGGGATAAAAATATCCATCATAAAAGGAAATATTGGTCACCATACAGGAAGGTTTTCCTCGGGCGCCTTTTCGCTAGTTCACCGTCTAATTGTATAGATCTTAATGAATTAAACGCTTTTCTGTCGACGATTCAAGCCAGCCAACCGGGACATTGTTCACGTATCCTTATGAAAGACATTCTCTGATTTATTTACGACGTAAAATGTGGGTCGCGTACTAACCATTATAAATCTACTCTCGCAATATAAATCCGCTAGTGCTGCGTAAGTTATTATCACCTACGCTTGTGTATATAATACAAAAATAGAAGGAAATATATTTAACTCATCTGTGAAGTGTAGGCGTGATACAAGTTGTTTTAAAACGTGAAGAACACTTCCGAAGTTTCATTATCTCGTTATTGAATATTATTTTCTCCCAGCTTTGCGTGGGTTTGTTCTACTGTCGCAAACTTTAGTTTAAATGTAATTTTCAACGCTTATCTTTTAAATTATTTAATGAACTATGCCGTAGTTGTTGAACTTTGGTTTTATATTATCCCATAGTAGACTTTATAAAAATGGTTATTGTGTTAGTGTTTTATGTTAATTTAGACTTGATGACAGATGTCCGGACGAAGTTACCCATGAAAAACTAACCTTCCGCATAAATTTCTGCGCACTAGAAACTATCCTACTTACTACTGGTGCACACACTCAAACATCATATAAGTAAGACTAGGTGACGAGTACTCAGATATAATTTCCAGTTAATTACTCGGCTTCCGTATCCACAGTCGCACGTTCATAGTCTCCGCATAGACTAATAATAAAAGCTACAACGTATGCTAACAGCAGGCAGTATGCACCTAATGTAAAAGCGCACTTAAATTAATTCGGCGTACCTTAGGTGGTTGCATTGCATGCACATTGCTCGTTCCATTTCGCCGCAGGAGGGCGTAACAGGTCGACCTCACTACCAGGTCAATCTAGCAAATTCTGTATTCATACGAATACGAGTGAATTGTCTTAAGGCCTAAATGTCGAACCGAGGTTACAGAATCCAAAATCTCATTGGTATACCATACCAACGACTCGGCTATTGATTCATTCCCTGTATGTTTGGAGGTAGGAGGTTGAAGGTACATTTTAAAACGGTTTCATGTTTAAATCATTTGATTATTATATTGAGGTAGAATAAATGATGCAGTTTACCAAAATAAAGGTTGACTCGGTGTATTGATTAAAAATTTTAATGATCAAAGAGTTCGTATAAATTTTACATTCATTATCTATTTAATGGTGAACGAAATGATACTTCAGACCAGATTATAATAATAAATATGACTTTTATAATATATCGATAACGGTAAGAGACTATTTTTAGATTTAGACGAAGAGTTATACGTGTAGTTCAAAAACATTTACGTGCCCTACTAACCGGTCAATATATAAAGAAAAAAAATTGAAAAACATTCGACGACCCACAAATCCAAGGCGAAGCTCGAAGAAATCGATTCACCTGAATAACTACTTACGTATTCCCACATTCCTAATTCTATTGGAAACACGTAATCATAATAAGTACTGCCCCGTCCACTTGTTGAACCATCCTTGTAAGCTTAAATATTTCCGTGTGCCTCGCCTTTTAACTTAATGACATTCGCCTTTTATAACGACCACAACAAATTCGTGGAAGGGTCGTCAGGTTGAGCCATACATGTCCCCCCAATCTCTGATAAAATAACTTTAACAAACTTTTTTGTGACACATATTCATATTATGTTAGACCTAGTACCATGACTAATGGCATCGTGGTTTTAAACACTTTCGCAATTTACACAAAAATATTATACGGCTCTGTCTGAATTTAAGCTGTCTTAGATATCGGTGTGCATGAATAAAAAACCAGCGAGTTTTATCTTCAGACGTGACGGTGTGTACAGATTATGGTAATCGACAAAGCACCCACTTGTAGGTATTATATTGTCTTTCTTATCTTGCTCTCCCTTTGGTAGTCGATTTTTTGTTTCCCTCTGATTGAGTAAAATATATTTTATTTACGTATCTATCTACACTACAACAATAAACCTGAGAAGCTTTAAATAATTTAGTAGTTAACCAGACGCAAATTGAAATTACGTTGGTAGATACCTGTATTTACCACTGCAAAATTCATATCTTTAACGGACTATAAAACCCAGCTAAGCAGACCCACTTACGACCAAATAGCAATAATGTTACTTAAACAAAATCTATAGGACACTATTCTTAAAAATGTAAAACCTCTTTCAATTAACGGTTCCACAAACGATACTCTTGCAACGGTCGCCGGCATTCTATTAAAATTCAGTGAGCGTCTTTATCTGCAACTAATTGACTTGTTTGCTTCATTTCAGATCGCCTTAGCTACGGAAAACTCTATAATCCTGCAGAACTTGGATTTTGCTGCGAGTGGCAGCTACTCGTGCGAGGTGTCACTCGACACTCCTATATACACAAAAGCCTCCACTGAAAAACAGCTCACAGTATTCCGTAAGTTTTCAATGTTCGTGTATTGTTCTATTTTGTAGCAAGTGAGGTTTTTGTTTAATTTGGTTGCTGTAAATACTTGTTGGCAGTTTTTTGAACAAATATCTATGTTGTGTTTATGGATATTACATTGTAACACTATAAAACAAAGATCATGTATTAAGAACTTTAGACAAACCAATTTATGATTCGATTTCGTGTAAGTACATATTCGTTTTAGTGTTAGTGACTACATATAGATTTTTTCATCGAAGTTAGAATCAACTCTCTCTAATATACAATATATGATAATTGCTCAAGTACTCGGGTCATGTCATAGCTAATGTTACAAAACCAATAATTTTTCTCAATTAATAGAGAATGAAACAACATCCCTTCAAAGAGGCACTGGTATTTCAAGCACAAACATTTGAATGCTACAATTCTCAGAGCAATTAAATGAATCGTTAATGTGATGCCAGTCGCATTACATACATATTTATCTATGAATCATTTACTATTTACATTACTTGTTCATAGCGATAATCAACACGAATTGCAATAAATGTGAGTTACTATTGTAGGAACCAAGAACAGCCACTAATCAATACATTTTAAATCCTAGCTTGTTTCGATTAGATTACTTTATCGGTCTTTGCCTGAAATTGACGTCTCTAGTTTTGTTTAAACGATAAAAACTTAACATGCAAGTATTGTTCAAAATGGTCAATGGTTTCCCTTAAACTAACCGCCCCTAAACTTTGAATATAAAACAATACTATAGAAGCCGATGCTCAAATAAAAGTATCCATTTACTGCCCAAAACATCGTCATTAGCTATCTATTAGAATGCACGATGAAGTTCGGCCGGCACGTGAGACGCATACCAAACAAGATACCACGCACCATTTAAATTTGACAACAAAATATCATACCATTCTGAACCTTATTTCTAAAGCCAATGAACTAAAATTTAACACACAACCGTCAAGCAATTCGTCTAAAGATACAAATAGCTGAATCGAGCTATTGCGGATCAGAAATTGCCGGTTGATTAGGTTTTGATTTTGGTACCGAATAGAGCAAAATCGATGAAGCCTGACATGAATAAGTGCAACATCAGCAAGACAAATGACCTCAGAAATTTCGTATCGTACGCTATCATACTTTATATATTGATTGACGTCAGCTGCTTTCACAGGTTCTTATTGTTGAAAAATAATGCAAATAAAATATTACGTTTTCTCTTGCAAAACACTGTTGAAATTATTGTTCTCTTACACGAGGAAATGTTTGTTGGTTTTCTCCTCTCTGGTCATTTATCAAGTCCGGGGTCGAGCAACAAATATCGTGGTCTCGTTTTTATTGAGGAGAATCCGTTTCCGTTCCCCGATACTTTATACGTATGTGTCCGTAAGGTAACCCAGATGTATTATGTAGCTCCCAAGTAGCAAAACGTAAGGTTACACAAAGTTTGCCAAGTTTTATTTGACCCGATACCATTGAAAATCCCTAATAGACTTGAATTTAGGACTATTACTTCTTGTAAAGATTACACAAGTCATTTTTGGGCGTCAAAGCTTACGCACATGGGCATAGATACATTGGGAGACCGATAGTAGCTAAAGCCGCAGGCCCCGAAATCGTCCGTAATTTGGAACCCTACAACGTAATAAATGATTAATCGAGCACTGAAAAGGTTCGGGAAGGAAATACCTCACCCAATGGTAGTAAATCAACAGCTATTACAGGTAAAAGTGAACGAGGGAATGTTACTTAGCGACTGAAAAATGAGACCAAATAGAGGAAAGGAAAATCACTAATCGACGCAGTATATTATGTACATATGTATACATACTTTCACGCAATTTATATGTACCTATAATGTCGTGTCTAGTTTTCAAATGATTGGAAACAATTTATAAAATACAAATTATAGAAAAAGCTATATCCTCAACGAAAAACATATAAAAATGTTTTTATTTAAGTCTTTTTACAATAATTGTTAAATATGTTTGTGTAATACTATCATAACATACCACATAATAAGTTAATTGAATAACGACTAACATACTCACTACTGAATAAGATACCCAAAGTGAATTGAAACCGATAGAGTTTCTTACGTACCTAGTTCTTGTGAGTAAGCCATCCTTTTAATTAATTGTTAACTAATTCAACAAACTGTTTTATTACAAAGAAAAAGTTTTGTTCTTAAATCAATAACAAATAAATATTTATAATTGTTAAGAAAAGAAAAACTTTCGATAAAGTTAATTTCCTCATTTCTATATGCGCATATTAGAAAAACTTGCTCTCTTAGAAAAACTTCTAGAAAATGTTATTTATCTAACGAGTGCTAAAAATTATTATTAGATACACAAAAAATATCTATGACCAGAATTGTTTTGAAAATATCATAAAGTAATTCTAGAAAATAAATGCACGTTAATCCTAAGCTTAGCAGATATAACGCTACTTAGGTGTCTCCCTTATTCCATAGCTCGTGCAAAATTACCAATCAATTAAATCGAAAAGTGTTAATCCCTGTAAAATAGGGGCAATAAAAACTTTATCGGCTTAACTATTTATTTATTAGCTGTCGGTTTGAGTTAAAAATTAAAACAGATAAAATTAAGAGTGAGATAACTTGTGTAAAGTATATAAAGTGACCGTCCTGTGTCGGTACACAACGAACGTCCACAATGCGCGCGTTCCTAGTCATCTGTCTGTTGTTTATTCACTCCGCCTGGAGCCTGGAGTTTGTAGGATGGCATCAGAGGGTTGGCATGAAAAATGCTGAACTTATAAAGTTGTCTGAAGAAGTGACGCTAAACAGTCGCATCGTGGGAGGTGCTGTGGCTCCGGTCTACGCTCACCCTTACCTCGCCGGTCTACTCATCGACATCATAGGCTTCTCCTCACCCTCAGCATGCGGAGGATCGCTTCTTTCTGCAAATAGAATCCTAACAGCGGCTCACTGCTGGTTCGACGGATTTAATCAAGCTCATCGCATTACTGCTGTCTTGGGATCCCCGTTCTTATTCCATGGAGGTGTACGAGTATTTCCAAGTGCCATTGCCATCCACCCAAGTTATGACTTTCGAACATTCGCCAACGACATAGCAATGTTGTATTTACCCGTCCACGTACCATTTTCTGGCCAAATTCAACCGATAGCATTACCATCAGGATCGCTTCTGCATATGGACTACACAAACGAAACAGTTATCGCTGCTGGCTATGGAAGATACTCAGACGTTACTAACCCCACGACCAACACAATGGCTCGAAATGTTTTGCTGGAAGTGATAGAACTACAAAAATGTCGCTCCTACTACGGTGACTTGGTGTTAGATTCAAACATTTGCACAAACGGCTATGGAGGAGTTGGTATTTGCCAGGGCGACTCAGGGGGACCTTTGACAATGACTGTTAATGGAGAGCCAGTGTTGATCGGCGTGAGTTCATTTGTGGCACGTGATGGATGTGAATTACAGTTCCCTTCTGCTTTCGCTAGAGTCAGCAGTTATATCAACTGGATACGCGTTCAAATATAAAGTCAATACAAGTAATGAAAAATTTAATCAAGGACCCACTTTAAAAAAACATTTTGTTTAATTTAACTTCCCAATGATGCGCAAATACAATCTTTAACAGCTATAAGCCTACTGTTTGAGATCTGCATCAACTAAAACCAAAGAGAATGTAATAAAAATTCTAAAATTGTCACATTATTTTTTATTTGCTCTATACTAAATAGGTGCCTATACTGTGTAAAATGGTAATTCGTTTTCCTTAACTAACAGTAATCAAAAAGTTTATAATACTTATTCTATACCGATTTCAATCTCAAATTATAATATCCCAAGTAATATTATTTGGGTGCAACCGCAAATATAGACAACTAGTCATTCGTTCTTACTTAATCATCAAAATATTTACTTCCTCCTTTATTCTTCGCAACCTTAACTAGTTTTTTTTTATATTTCTGCTTTATGGCAATCTGTTTTTCAACTAGTTGTTACCTCGGATTCATAAAATTTTAACACAATACTGTCGCTTGTCAGAAAATTAGGATGACAAAACCCGATGTAAAAAAAAATATTTGTAACAGATCATGATACTTTGTTTTTGTTACGTAAAGGATAAAATGTGACAACATTGGACAACCGTAGGTACTTATGAGGCTATGCATTGTCTCGGTTATAACAATATGCGTCAACGGAATAGGGATTATGTGGTGTGTTTGCTATACTTAGTAGATAATCAGGATTAGCGTAAAATGTTGAGATTACTGTCAACATGTATTGTCCTAATCCGGTATTAAGTCAGACGTAATATGACATGTTCAGTACACTAAACACTCATCAATTTTATTAGATTAAATACATTCTTGGTTTAAATTAAAAGGCAATCATGTGAGGTAATTCAACTGATTAGTGTGTACTTGGAAATTTGTCTGATGAACATAGAATGTCGACTCGCCAGAACAGAAAAAGGAAAATTATACATCAGGTTGCTTACTCTTGAAACCAATATTAATGTCAATACAAGTTCAATCGAATAAAATCTCAATAATTATTTTATGTCAAAACTATACAACCCCCATCGTAGCTGTTAAAATAGCATTCAGAGTACGGCATATAAAGCCAAACTAAATAGTATGAACCTAATGGTACTGTCATTAAATATTTACGCAATACGGATGCATTGGGCGCTAGTGTTGCTTCTCAAGAGTACAAATTTCCTAATTTTGATTGATCGGAATTAGATTCAAGAGTAAACCCCTTGTTATTTTCACTACCTACTACCATACAATAAATACTACTTTGTCATTATTAGACAAACAACAATCAAGTGATTTAATGTTTACCAAAAACCACTCCTCAGATCCGCAAAAGCATCACCCTAGGATCGACTTCCCGACACGCTACCTCAGCTTCGGAGAAACTCTTCGAGCAAACTGCACCACAGCGCCTGCGGTTCCAGCCCCACATATAACATGGTTCATCAATGGCAGAAAGGTATGAAATCATTGTAACAAATTATAATTCATACTCTCCGAATAATAATACTAACTACTACGGATATCTAACCAAAATTCATTTTTGTAACAATAACATTTACCCAGTTTTTCTGACGTTAGATGGACGAGTTAGTAGCCCACTCACACAAGTTTCGCGTACCGATGAGTGAACGCAATGGACGCCGAGGCTTACAGCGAAGCTTCGAGTACGACACTGGCATCAGCAGCCCTCCTCCATTGTTAACCCTTACACACGCCTCTCACGTGGCTACGAGACCACCCGGCTGCAGCTTAAAAGAAAATCAGGTAATAATCCTAATCACAGTTTATATAACTTTATGACGCGTGACTTACCTTGATTCGTATTCAACTTTATCTTTATGACAAAGTGCGGAATTAAATACAATCACACTGAGAATTATGAACTTAATTACATTTAACACGGTTGAACCTACATTAATATAATGCGACCAAGCTAATTAAATTCCGAATTCAGTCTAAAATGGCAGGGAACATATTTTGTTTACCTACATGTATGTATACATTTTAGATACGTTACTGGGCGCAAGGAAATTACCATAGTATTATTTTTATGCAAATTAACCATTATGTTCGTACGTGCACGTCTACCTACTGACGCTACGTAGCGCGTAGGTGCGTTCGTAGCACGAATTATTTACCTAAAATATACATGTCTGTACTGCCAACTTGAGCTTTTCTCCCAGAGGCATGTATGTCGGCATCAAATGTCAGATCTGTGAACAGTTGACACATCTTTGTGGATAAATAAATCGTCGATCAATGAAGTGAGTACCGATATACCTAGGTATAAACGGGTTTTTTTTCTTCCTCTTTGGCAACCGAGTCTCCAAAACGGTGTTGTCGACTATACTGCCAGTGTCGAGTGGTGACTTTGCGGTAGTTTTTAGTTGTTAGTAGCTGGAATGACAAAACAATCGGGTTGCGATTCGATCAATTTGTTAAAATATTACGTTACATTAACTAAAATATAATAAATTCTGCCACATCACAAATAATAATAGATATTGTTAATGTTTATTTACTTTTCCTACCTACATCGGTCCCCGATAATTGTTAGTTAAAACACTGTGTGTTTATACACAAAGTGTTTTAATTGTAAACAGTTATCTATTTCCCTCGTGTTTTGAGTACAATTTATAATTTCCTTTTTCTTATTTCACATTTATGCTAAATTCACCTTCGACTTATATTTTCCAGATGGCCGAAGTAAAAGAACATGAAGAGGTAAATGTTATTCATATGAGCAGTCGACACAAGAGTCGTAAACCCAGCAAGAGAGATCTGTATGTGACCGTGTCGGAGCTACAAATAGTGGCGACTGGAAGACTGGAAATTACTTGCGTCAGCACGATACCAGAGTTTAGAAGTATCGAAGACAGGTTCGCCGATGTCAGAAACGATACAGTTATAGGTAAAAACCACTTACTTTTTTAACTTATCACAACTTTTCGATTTTCTTGCCCACGGAATATAATAAAATTCTTTGGCATTTATTTAAAAACTTGTCTAAGTATGTCTTTGATTTTTTTTATTATTGTTTATTTGTCGAAAATATTCAAATTATTCCAACACGTTTTTCAATGAATAAACAGGCAATAGGTCTGCTAGAACTCTGTTTATTTTTTTATATTATGTTTATTTATTTTGTTCATTTCAAAACTTATTTAAAACACTTATCTATTAATTATAAATAAATAAATAAATTTAATACAATATTTCACTTGGTTATTGAACTCAACTTGCCTATCACTTTGTTTGAATACCTCAATATAAGGCAAAGAGTATAATAAGTATAGGGGTTATATAAGGTCACTAGAGTCACAGATAATAAAGAAAAGCATTTGATTACGTCAAATAGTAAAAGGCTGACACATTTTTTTGCGTGAAAAACAACCAGTATTTATTTATTTTTCAGAGGTCACCTTTAGAAACAAATTGTTATTTATCAAAAAATAAATAAGTCAACATCAAAAATCCTAAAAAAAAATGTAGTTAGAATATTTAACCTACTTGCAGAACTTTTTGTGTTTGCGTGAATAAATAACTGGCATTTGGGCCAAAGAAAAAACAAAACCGCCATTTGTGTTTTATTTTTAAAATTTTACTCATCGGCATAGTATAAGGCTTTTGCACCATTTTCCCGAGAGAAAATGCCAGTATTATTCTTAATTTTTAATTATACAGTGTTTTTTTACCATCTTCATGCATAGGTACCTACTTTATAATACAAATATTTAGGATCTTGAATACCTACCTTGAATAATACAATAAGTGCATTTTTCTTAGATATTTATAAACTATTTTAATGAAGTCATGAAATTAGGAAACTTTTATAACGTGTACTAATTAATACATGTGAACCGTTATCGATAACGGTTCACATGTATTAATTAAAAAATGTAATTAGAAAAATGAATATCGGTCGACCAATATTCATTTTTCAATAGCTTTACAGCTAGGTAATTGATTGATATTGAAACCGTCCGTACCTATACTGTGGTAATAGTTTGACCATTATTAACAAATCTGACCATGATCTATATAGCTACAACGGAACGGCCTCAATTTTTTTTTGTTATTTGTGACAAAGGCATACTTTTTACAACACCTTGGATTTTAAACTCAACATATTTCATTTAAAAACAAAATAACAATACCTACTTGAGAGACCTACTTAAACTACTTTTAATTTGTTTAAACCCAGTTAATTCGATGTCTTCTAAAAAAAGAGGGAACTATGTAAATAGTGATATCAATTGCGGAATCATCTAATTGGAATTGTTTTATCTGCTTTCAGTTGACGTCATCAAGCCTTCAACCCTGTCACAGCCGTCTGCCAACTTAACAATGGCTGACTCCAGTACATCAGGATCATCGGATATTCCTCCAAATCTAATTCCATCTCTAATGTATATTATAATTATATACTTGCTCACGATTGCTTGATAGAGCAAGTCATTAAATTTAAATAATGGGCTGTGATAAAATATATAATACTTATGTTCATAATACATACATACATAAATATTATAACGCGCGTGAGTGAAATTGTGAATATGCTAATTGTGAAGTACAGGCACAAACCAATTAATTAAACTAATTAGATAATAGAAGGCCATGACTTAGTAGGTACCTACATACCTACGGTTAATTTAAGTGATGCTACGATATACTGCTACGATAAGAATTCCTTGCAAACTGGCCACTATTTGTGACATAACAATGGTAAATAACGCAGTAGAAATCATAGCAAAAGGTACTTCATAAACCATGGATAAAATTGTCTTTTGTCGAATTTACTAAGGTCGACAAATATTTAAAAGAACAGCTTTTGGACATAAACTTTTCATAAGTATCATAATGGATTCAGATTTTAATTGATCAATTCTAACATATTATAGTACAACAATAAAATGAATTATGGATTATTATCTGGGTAAGTCCTTTAGCAAAAAAAAAGGAACAGTTTTCTGATTTTCTGAGATTGGCATCAACTGTTACTTGACAAATAATCTAGCAAAATATTGGCAGTATGGTCCACCACTACCTAGGTACCTAAACAAAAACCATGGAATGGCACAAAAACTTGAAATTCACCAATGTTGTGCCTAGACATGTTCAAAGTCGCCAAACATAACATATCATCTCCTTGAGAGAACTTTTAATCTAAGTAATTTTATCAAGTTCAATATTTTTATTATTACTTAGTACTAAGAACCTATATACTTATACGATCTACAACTCCAACCCGCTTGCCAAGCGAGGAAGTTATGGCAAACTCCTCTTTTGCAGAAGAGATCCATAGTGCTATACTATTATAAGTAAATAAGGATTGGCACATGTCTTCGGAAAGCAAATCAGCATGAACATTGTACAATCAGTAAAGTTATGCGATTCACAGGTAAGAAAATAAAGGTAGATTCAGTGCAGCTACCACTAGTTGTCTACTGAACTAACTATACCTACAAAAAAGCTTTCATTAAAGCATACCATTTATTATAAGAATATCTTTTACAAGCCTTAGAACTGAATCATTGTTTATTTTCATAGGTATACCCGTGTATACCAAATAACTTTGCGGCTTGTACCCACTGTCTATATGGTGACAGCAAAACAGAGGCAAACATGTGCCAGGAATGTCTATGAATGTCAGTTGCAATATTGTTATATTTAAGTGCTGAAGTACTTACAAAGTGCTTATTATATATCAGCTATTATATAATTATTTACAATATACCTATGGTCTGAAGGGTGATGAATGTAAATACCTAAAGCTAGTTACGTATTACTTTGCAACGGACTGTTCTTATTCTAAACTGTAGAGTATGTATATGTGCTTACCTTTAAAGTTACTTAAACCTAAGTTTCGAAATTATTGACATACAGACCAATTTTAATGAAGACCCAACCGAAACTTCTTCAACATATTGTTTTCAGCAACTGTAATTAGTTTTGTTCGCATGTCCTTATGTTATTTAGTGTATTGTACTAAAACTTTCTTCATGATCAATTTTTAAAGCAGTATTTTTAAATGTATCTTAATTAAAATCCGTTATTAAAATCAAAAATATTGTACCTTTACAGCACCTAAGAACATTCTACTTGTACGATTTATATTCCTTTCGAAGTATTTTTCTCCCTTCACTTGGTGCAAGTGGACAACGGTATCGACAATAAATTGCCATCGAATCCCAACTTTACTAACTTATAACGAGAGTCGAGCCTATTGCCAATGCAATGAAATGGGATCAATTTAAATTATTGTACAGTGTTTTATATGTGAATGGTGTCTGTTGAGTGGTATGTCGACTTGTAGTTAGTACGACGAGTTGATCTCTGTGGATGAGTGGTAACAAACAACTATGAATGGTGTTAATCGATTGCTAGGTACTACATAAGTTATACCCAGAGCCACAGAATACCAGAGGACTTAGTAGGTACGACTTTGGTTTACGTTTAACGAGATCGAATCGAGGCCGCTTTCAACCTTCTGATAGGCCGGCTCCAATAAACCAACCAATCAGAGAGCCGAACATGGTCCCGTTTCAAACAAACTCGTACTGAGCTCTCAGTTCCCACTACGCTAGTATTTTAGCTGTGTAGTCTGTATTAAGTGGCTTTCTCTCGCTTCGACTTTAGGACAAAAGCGAGAGAGAGCTACTAAATATTCGACTCGATAGCTCAGTGCGAACCTAGCATGACGCTAAAACAGGTTGAATAGAATTAAAGGGATGAACAGATAGGTAGATACTAGAAAAAAATTTGAATACCTCTTTTCTGTAGTCATGTATTCATCCCTCGAATTCCATTCCGTTTTACGATACTACGAGTGTATATGACTGTTTCCGATACACTTGTTATATTTTATTTGAATGATTACCTATATTTTATTTTTATAAGTACCTGTTATGAATCGATATGTATCTATTATTTCGTCATTGGATACAGGTAATACCTACCTATATCATGGTAATACTATAGTATAGTTATGCCCTTAGGTAAGTACAATTTGTTTTGCATTGAATTTCTTAAATAGATATAAGATGTGGAGGAAATACGTACAAAATAGTGGTATGTGCCATTACACTCTTTATTCCATTTTTGTTTTCTAAAGAGTGAGCTACATTCGAATTTAGAAGCATGTCCCTCTAACTATAAAAAAACATACTTATTATTTTTTAAGTTTTTTAAGCTTATTATACAAATGCGGAGAGTTGTATGTATTTCCTGCACTGATAGTTTCCTAGATAATGCGTCCTTTATGAAAAGCTAAATTCTTCCAAATTAAAGTCATTTTGTATAAGAAAGCTTTATACGTATGAACTTTAAAATATTAAGTAAATGTAAATAAAGATAAATATATAAATAGATAGTTAAATAATTACTTAGAAAATATACTTCAAATGTTAAATAAAGAATAAACATGTAAATATTATATTATAGTACTCACTAATACATATCAATAGATAGATGTGTTTTTATAATAACTTATTTAATTTACTTCCTACTATTTATTCACTTAGCTCGAAGAGGTTCCTCGACTCATTTCAAGCCACGAAAGGGCTCATAATCATGATTACCATCCGGAAGTAATATCTGATTAATTTATGGATAATTATTATTACATAGTTATTAAATTATTATATAATTATTATTATAGTTAAATATATTCATTTAATTTATTTAGTTGAAGGGTTTTCAAGCTCCATGGAAGAGATCAATAAGAAAACTGATTTATTCGATATGAAAACATGATATATTACCTAGCATCTAAAAATACTAAGAAATAGTATTACGAGAACTTAAATTCCTACATATGTACCTACTGTTATTTAATATGTGCCACACATTATTTCCCGAATGAATAGGCAGTAGTTTAGCAAGGTGATTAGACACAGCAGTTTCCGGTAATGAAGAACATAATGCCATATGCGATAAGTCCGCCTTCATTCATTTTACATCTAAAAATTGGTTACCTACCGAAAATTTGTCAAAGATCAATAAGTACTGACTGACAAGACTCAAGACAAGATTAATTCGTGAGTTGGTTTTAAACCTAAGAATGTAAGCACGGTAGCTGTCAGACCACCACAGATGAGGACCAGTAGGGCTAACGCCCGATAAGAAGCCGCGGAAGACTGAATGGGTTGCCGAGGTTCCGGCTCGAAGAGCAAGTTTTTAGTCAGTAACAGTCTGACCCTCTCTCTCGCCCTACACAAACCGGGAAAAGTCATTGGATGACTCTCTCCTCTCAAAAAAAACCTAATAAAGTAGATAAGAAAGTACCTACATTACTATATCATACAGAGTATAAATTATAGTTATACACCAATAACTGCAGCACGAATTGGTATCTTGATTAACCTTCACCTCCCAATGCTAATTGGTTGATTGAACAACGCATAGGTGGACCTTGACCAACTAACGCATGCTTCACAAGTATTAAATTTATAAATTCACTAGCGACCTGCCCCGGCTTCGCATGGGTGCAGTATGCATGTAGGTACTTATTATACATATAAACCTTCCTTAAGAATCATTCTATCTATTAAAATAAACCGCATCAAAATTCGTTGCATAGTTTTAAAGATCTAAGTACTTATACATAGGTACAGACAGACGGCGGATAGCGACTTTGTTTTATACTATGTAGTGATAGTGATGATACGAACACAAATTTTAAATACAAGTACAAAATAGAGCATATACCTACATCTGATCTAGTCTGACTTAATCACGGTGTGAAAAATCAGAAAATTCCTATTGCTTAGTTAATGAGGATGCCCTTTTTTATGTGCATTGGAGTGTATTTGGCGTATCTACAAGTACCTAGCTGGTAGATTAATATATTTCCAAATGTAATTTGCCTCAAGATATTTTTCTTATACCACCATATATTCAAATCAATATCTTTTATTCGAATAGGTACCAATCAGCCTTCATTATTGGAACATGAATCTAATAAATGCGTAAGTAGTCTAGTCTACAACCTTACTGCGAAGGCTCACAAACTAGAGAATGATTATTATGACGAAAAAGTACCTACCTATACTTATTATTTTGATTTCAGCTATACCGAGCTCATGTCTAAGTACTTTATACAATAGATAAAGATAATGTTCGTAAGTAGGAATTTAAGTACTCATAAGTTTAATGTTGGGTCAAATGTAAATAATAATTAGCCATTAAGTTTACTTCATCTATTGTAAATATTTTTTACATTTTCGATATACCTAGGATACATACTATAATAGTACATACTTAACTACCTGTTTTACCAATAGATAGGACCCTATATAAATGTCAAAATAAATTGAAATAGGTATGTATGAAGCTGTACCTATATCTTCACTCAATTTAAAATTTAATTACCAAAAACTTAAATTAAGTAGCCAAGAATACAAAATACAAAAAATACAAAATAGTTTATTGTGTCAATAAGTACATTACATGTTAACGTGTTTGGAGCCCCCTTTTAAGCAAACAATGCCTGTATTAGGAGGCTCCGCTCTTTTTACATCATTGTCGTACACATAATACCAACACAGTTAATATTATAGTGTACTGAGACCTTAGGGTAAATATGCAATGTAAGTACATTTATTATTTTTATTTTAGTGACAATGTAGATAATCTTAAGAAATTTAAAATATATTAATAAAGTTGTAGTTTAATTTAATTTATTAACAGCAAATCAAGTAAATCCAAACATGTGTGGCGTGGTGAGCGGTATTGTAGGGTGTGTGATATATTATGGTGTGGTGTGGTGTAGTGTAGTGTGGTGTGGTGTGATGTAGTGTGGCGTGGTGTACTGTAGTGTGGTGTGGTGTAGTGTGGTGTGGAGTGGTGTGGTGTGGTGTAGTGTGTTAGTGATGTGATATGGTGTGGTGTGTGTCGGTCTTGTGTGTGATGAAATGTATGGTGTAGCATGGTGTGTGTGGTTTTAAGTTATGGTAAGTTATGTATATTGTATATGTTATGGCTACTCAACGTGTTCCAGAAACGTCTCCGTTTCCTCGTAGGTAAGTGATTTAATCCAGTCTATTATACTTTTTTTACAGTCGTGGTAACTTTTATTATATACATAAACGTGTTTGTTAATTTTGTTATATAGTTGACTAGACCGTTTATAGAATTGTCTATATGCAGATCTAGTTTTAGTTTGGGGAACTTGGAGAACTAAATCTTTTCTTCTTTTAGATTTTTCTTTATCATTATAAGATAGGGTTTTGTGTGTTTTTAGAATAATTTGGAGAATGTACAGTTTTCTCACAGAGAGTAAATCACTTATTTGGTATAAACTTGAAGTAGGAAATCTTTTATTTTTAAAATACATCAGTTTTATTAATGCACGCTGAGCTCGTTCTAAATGTATAAATTTAGTTTTTGCAGCACCGCCCCAGATTGGAATACAATATAATAGCACGGATTGGGCTAGTGCCACATATATTTCATTTAGGAGATTTCTGGGACGGTTCTTACAACTCTCTAATTTAGTTGGAACAATATGTCTGAGGGTTTTAAAAACCCAACTGAGTTTCCTTATTCTCCCAGAAGTTTGCTCGAGATGAGGGTACCAGGACAGTGCTTGATCTAACACAACTCCAAGATATTTAGTTTGAGCTACTTTCTTAATGCATGGGCAATCACAACTCACAGAGGACATGTTTCCACATATGTGTACCTTCAAATCCAACTCTTCAATAGGTTGCGTACGGTTACTGATACTAAAGCAAATGTAGTTGGTTTTATTAGTATTTAGGGAAAGCAAGTTACTTTTTAGCCATCCAGCCACCTGAGCCATTCCCGCCTCTGCACTCAGTTTAACTTTGTGCCAGGATGGACCATAGAACACGATAGATGTATCATCTGCGTAGGTAAATACTTTAGCATTTTCTATTTCCATATTACAAAGATCGTTAATGTAAAGGAGGAAGAGGGTAGGTCCAAGAACGCTACCCTGTGGAACGCCGTAGGATACATCTACCCAGTCACTAGAGTACTGTCCTATTTTTACTCTTTGTTTCCTATTGGAGAGATAGTCTTTAAGTAAGCTGAGTGCTTTGCCCCTTATTCCGGCTTGCTCTAGCTTGTTCACAAGGATTGGGACAGAGACGGTGTCGAATGCTTTTTTGAGGTCTAAGAAAACAGAAAGACATCTGTTTCCTTTATCAAGATGCTCAGCTACGAGAGAACTTAACGCAGTTACTGCATCCTCAGTACATACACCTTGCCTAAAGCCAAACTGCGAGTTAGATAATAAATTGAATTTGTTTAAATAATTTGTCAGTCTAATATTTATAACTTTTTCAAGCACTTTGGAAATTGAGGTTAAAACGGAAATAGGCCTATAGTTGCTGACATCGTCGCTGTCGCCGGCCTTGTAAACTGGGGTTATAACGGACTGCTTTAGTGGAGCTGGGAAAACACCCTCTTGGAAGCAGAGATTAGCAAGGTGGGTGATAATGGGGACAGCCTCCTTTCTTATATGTTTTAAAAATTTTGTCGAAACATTGTCCCACCCAGGGGCACTATCGGATTTCAGATTCATCAGAATACTATGCACCTCTGAATCGTCCGTATCCAGTAGTACAAAGGAATTTAGTTGTGATCTTAGTGCAATGGTTGGGTTAAGGGTGTTATTTAAATCCGAATGAATTTTTTTAGCAAGTTGTTCTCCAATATTCGCAAAATAAGAATTAACATAGTTAATAGACTCTATGGGGGTTGTTTTAATGTTTAATAATTCTACATTCTGACTTTTTAATCTATTTGAGTGTGTGATGGTTTTTACATTTTTCCAGAGTAATTTGTTGTTAGATACTGATTGTACAAGTAAATTCCTTTCATATTTTCTTTTTAATTTCTTTATTAAATTATTACAGAAGTTCCTGTACCTAGTATATGTTAGTTTTAAAATTTCGTTATGAGAGTCATTTTGATATTTTTTTTGCAATCTATTTCGGTTTTTGATACAACGGAGGATACCCAAGGTAATCCAAGGTTTTATGATACGTTGGTTACTTGGAATATTTTTTATATTTGTGTTTTCGTGTATTACTACGGTAACCATTTTAATAAAATTATTGATTAATAAATTAGGATCATCACAAAATAATAAGTCCGATAATTTTTTTTCCTGTAAATCTTTTAAAGCTTGATCGTAATTTAGAGTAGTGGAAGTTCTATTTATGATTGGGATATTTTTTAACTTTTTTATAGAAATAAATGTTGTGTAGTGATCAGTCACAGTAGTGTGCAGGATAGCGATAGATGCTGAGAACTCCCTATGTAGCTTAAGCATGTAATGATCAAGACAGCTTTGTTCCCTTGTGGGCAAAGTGTGCCCGGGAAGTATACCGAATAACGATAACATATTTAGGTAGTTAACTCTACTCTTCTGCTCCTGGGATGACTCAGTATCTCTGTGTTTGAGGTTAATATTTATGTCACCAGCTATAATGATGTTTTTTTGTGATGTTAATGTGTTTAACTGTGTGCTGAGGGAGTCAATGAAGCTGTCAGTATTTGAGTTAGAGGGAGATCGGTAGATACATAAAACTGTGTTACCTAATATGTCTAATCGTAGACAGGATGCTTGAGGCAGTTGAATTTCCTTGACTTTTGAGCTTAAAAAGTTCTTAACATATACAACTACGCCGTCATTCTGGTTTAATTGACGAGTTGTTAAATACGAGTGATAGTTATTCATTTGCGGAATTGATTTGTTAGCATGCAATCTACATTCTGTTAGAATAATAATATCTGGTTCAAATTTGAGGTTAGATAAAGAGATCAAAAAGCTGTCAAAGTTACAGTAAATACTCCGTATGTTTTGGGATATTATAGTGAGGTCACTTTTGTTTACACAGATATATTTATGGAGTTCTGTAGAATCGCATTCAACTGTATGGGCAATTTCAATGTTATCTATTTCTGTGACCGTACGAAGTGTATTATTATTTTATAGTTAATTTTAATTGCAAAACTGTCGAGATTAGGTAAGTATTTATTTCAATGTATATAAACAGTAGGTAGCCATATATTGAGATTTTAATTTTTGTTATTTTGGTGGGCTGTATTTTTATTTTAGAGGGATGTAAAGTGTGTGAATATATGCATATAAGTGTGATATGTGTTTGCGCGTTTTGTGTGTTGTAACTTCGTGTAAGTACATTGTGTGTAAGTAAGATATATATGTATAGTATGTGTATTTGTGTGTAAGTAAGATATGTATGAATGTTGGAATTACGTTTTTTAAATAAATAGATAAGCATGACGGCTGGGAAGTTATAGTTGCCAATTGAGTAAATCTTCAACCAGCAATCGGTTAATTCCAAATTAAACAGTACTAAAAACATCTTCAATGTTAAAAATAGACAAATTATATAGTTAGGTGCGAATAGTCATTTATTAAGTAAAAGGTTATGTACCTGTTCTTCGGTGCTTATAATTATAGTTGGCGAATTTTCGTCCTTTTTAATGTAAACCTTGCCGTAGGCGGTCCAGCAAAACTTGTATATTCCAGTTTTAGTGAGATCCCGTGCCAGAAAGTGGAGGCGGGAGCTTTTAGCCGTCAAATGTTCCGATATGAAGACCGGGGTGTCTTCTTGACTTTTAAGCCCCATGTGTTTGCAACTCAACTTATTTTGATGTTTTGTGTTGAAGGCCTTCGCCAATTTCAATGTCTCAGTCTTGAGGATTGTGGAGCCGATTTCCACGACAATAGGTGTGTTCTGTTTTTCCGCTGTTTTTCCGCGAACTCGGTATATGTCCTTAATGTCGTTTAAGAAATAACTGCATATCGAAAAGAATTTACCTAACCTAAGTAAACGGTACTATCAGATACAAAAATATTTGTTTTCTGCATTTGATAACGATTATCTGTGTCCAGTATCAGGTAAGTAATAACATTTGTTATAGTTTTCACTGTAGGTATCGAAACCTGTGACTGTCACCAAATGTACCAAAACTATATACCTAATGGAACGAAACATATCAATTGAATACCTGTATTCACTGTTTTAAATAAGTAGAATAACTATGAGAAATAAAATTATAAAAAGCGTATTTACAAGAATGTCTTCTTTCTATACCTATAGATATACATATACCTTCTTACTCATTTATATATATACTAACTATCAATAAGCAACGCTGTACGTACTGTTAACAATTACATAATATATGTATTATGTTATTGTAGAACCCAATTATGGTGTCTGATGAGTGACTTTATCTAAAATTAAAGACAGTTAAAACATGCCATTGCATTTTGAATCTTAAAGATCAATTAGGTCCTAGGTACTACCCTGTCTGAAAACGAACATGCTATACATACTGGTCAATAAATTCGCAGTCGTAGGTAGATACAGTCCAATTCCCAAGTAGGACAAAATAAGTTTTTTGCAGTGTTCGGCGCAGCGTTTGGCAGAGGTCACCCCATATTAATTACCTACATTATTGAAGCTATAACTAACTGATGAAAAGTGCCATAGCGTAGAGGTCGGGGGGTAGTCAGGGGGACCCCTTCAGGGATTAAAGGAAGTGATTATGTCTATTGTATTATTATATAGGTAGATTTGGGTATGGTATCAATAGGCATCTACATATTCAAAGATAAATCTAATCAAACCCAAATTGAGTTCTTCGAAGATGCTGTTGAGCAATCTCTACGAAAGTAGATAGGTATTGTAGTAGGTATCTAGAGTTTTTTTAAGGGGGTCAAATCATCGAATGACTGCTCCCACCTAGGTGAGGCGGGAGGGAGTGTTAGACTCTTACTGACTAAAAACCACCTCGTTCCTTCTCCTGCACGTCGAGCCGAAGCCCCCGTTACCCGTTAAGTTCTCCGCGACTCCGAATCGGCATCGGCCCGGTTGGGCTATTTGAGGCGCGCGCGGTACGCGACGCGCCGTACGCTCGGGTCTGTTTCTGGTCGGACGGGGAGCCACCCCTGCTCGCCGTCCGCCGCACAGGTTCGGCGCCCACACAGGGGCGCCGTAGAGGGCCATGGACCGCACGACCCCAGCGTATAACCTCCGGCAGGAGGCGTTTGGCCCCCCGAAGTTGGGGAGGATGCGCTTGAACGCAGCCCCCGCCCTCTCCAACTTTGGAGCCAAACGTCGGAAGTGCTCCATCAATTTCCACCGACTGTCGAGGACGAGTCCTAGGTACTTCATCGCCGTCTCGACGTCGATGGTAACCCCTCCCGCCGTTATTTGGGACTCACCAGGAGGTGGCGCGTTCCCGCGGCCATGAAAACACATGGCCTCGGACTTGTGGAGCGCCACCTCGAGACCCAATTGCCGGATTCTCTCAACGACTGTCGCAACCGCTGTTGCCATTAAGTCGGCCGCCGCCTGGTGCGACCTCCCGTGCGCTAGCATCAGCGTGTCGTCGGCGTAGCATATAATGCTAACGCCGTTCGGGACGTCGGTGCGCAGCACCCAGTCATAGCCGATGTTCCACAGGAGCGGCCCCAGAACCGAACCCTGTGGAACATCCACCACGCGGTGTTCCGCGTGACATCTCTCGCCGGTTCTATTCGCCCAGGTACCTAGAGTAGAAATCTTATATTCAATACATGAAATCGAAACAGGAACCGCAAGAAAACTACACCGAAGCAATACAGAATGGATTCAGAGACAATCTTATGCAATTAGGTACGTAAGGTATAGGTACCATATACATCAGACCACCACAGATGGGGCCCAATAGGGCCGATGCCGATTCGGAGTCGCGGAGAACCTAACGGGTAACCGGGGCTCCGGCTCGACGTGCAGGAGAAGGAACGGGGTGGTTTTCTTCCCCCCTTAAAAAAAAAAAAAAAGGTATAGGTACATACTTTTATTGTAATAACATTACTTGTGCATAATAAGTACAAAGGTAATTATAGAACACATACATAGTTTTTTTTATATCTAATCACCTAATGGTAAGCAATCGGCGCTGTCCATGGACATCAAAAATGCCAGATGAGTTCAAGCGCGTTGCTGGCTTTTTTGGGAATTGGAGTAGGTAGAGGGAGAACCTCACTCATTCACTCGTGCAGGTTTGTTTTACGCCGGTTTTCTGGGAGGGTGTGGTATTGTTCGTACTACCTACATATTGTATACCTTCTATATGGAAGTATTAGTAGGCACACCTAGGTACTGCAACAAATAAAAAGACAGTAAAGTATTTGTAATATGTCTCTTTATTTAAATAACAACTAAATATACAAATAATTTAGAAATATTTTAAACACTGAAAATAGAACATCTATTACACATGAAGACTTGATTATAATTATCGGCCGTTATTAGGAATACATGATAGAAGATAGTAATTACAAACCTACTCTACTACTTATCTCTTGACAAAAATCTCGATAATCTACTAGTGCAAGGTCATGATGTTAGTACGGCGTGTAATACTTTAATGTAACAAACCCTATTGTGTACATTACAAAGAATCTTACCCTATTAATTTATATTTTACATAACTACATGTTGGAATAAACTTACGCTGAATCAAGCCTGCTTTATTGTTAATCTATTGATTTTAATAGATAGTTACATACTAGACACAATGCAATCTACTCCAATCTGCCCAGTTGCATCACTTCAACACAGTATTCAGTAACAGAGCAATACTATTTTCAATAAAATAACAATCAAATACTATTTTTGGAAAAAATGTAACAATATTACCTACTGAATAAAATCTGCTACTATCAAATTTTGCTAAGTACATCAATACACATTTATTATGCTAAACCGTGTTGCAGAAATCACAAAGGATAATGTGCAATTACATACTTAAAACAGGAAACTTGCGTGCTTTAACCACAAATGGAACATGTATTATAAAGGTTTCACCTACATAGCAAACACGTAACGAATTATTCATATTTGATACATCTCAACAATTAATATTTTTTAAACCAAATATTTTAACAACTACTGTGCTTGTTTTATTGTTAATTTATAATTCTATTTATCACATTTTAATTAACCTAGATAATATGACTATACTAAATACAAATACATCCACAAATAAATAGTAGTAACTTTAATTAATAATGAAATAAAATTCGAATAGCAATATGAAAGCAAAGGTAAAGTCCCTTTTCTTTATACTATGGTAAAGTCATATTATGATGGAAATGTGATTTTTGATAAATATTTAGCACAAGTATGCCGTGACTAGGTAGGCAAATTTTCACGTATACCCTCTAATGACTTACTCTATTACCAGTGGCGAAACTATACCGTTCGAGGCCCGTGACAAATACATCGCTTAGGCCCCGTTCCCTAAAAAGAGTTCCCCTTAAAAGAGAAAAGTTCAGATGAAAAATCTTTGAATGGGAATCCCCCTTCTAGCTGGGGACCCGTGGCAAGTCAGCATTAGTGTAGCAAGTCAGCAAAATGCTGACTTGCTACACTAATGTAGTTCCCCACTGACTAATACTATTTTAAAAACAACGAAAACAAAAGTCGTGTATGTATGTATGTACCTGTGGTGTATATTAAGCTATGTCCATCTCAATCATTCAATCTAATTACACAAAACGAGGCGTAGTGTGTATATATATATTTCAAATACTCATATATATTATGGTTCCTAACAACAATAAGCAAATGAAACATTTTCCACTTAAGGTGTGCTAGAATACGTTATGTATAAGAACGGTGATTTGTTTTAGTGGTAAGTAATTCATGTGATAAGAGGTACTTCAAACTGACTTACATATCAGCAACTTACAAAAAAACAGCATTCTCAAATTTTTTTTCCGCTGCCTATAAAACTTTTGGATTCGGTACATTCGGTACCTGAATTATTCTAGAGGATAATGCTTATTATAAGATTCCATGTGCATTAAATCTTTTTCTTAAAACTTTCTTCTCTCAATTCTGTGTATCAAACTTTCGTGTCTAGTTGTTGAACAATTTGGTTTGAAACTACTTTCGTAGCTATAGAAGCATTTGGGATGAGGAAGCGATCCATATCTTTTATTAAAAGATTATCACCATCTGGTACTCCATACTTGAAGGTAATTAACTCTGGATGTCTCTTTTTTGCAGTTATTTTAACGATAGTTGACAATGGCCTTCGAGACATAATTTTCGCGGCTCCTTTTTTATTAGGTATGTCTCGTAGAACAATCAGATGTGTTTCAGACACTACCAAATAAGAATCATGCATGTAGCCATTAAGCAAAACCTCTTGACACGGGAAACTATCTACTACATTATGTTCCTTTACGTAAGATTGTAACTCGACAATTTCTTCTAACGAATCTGAATCTGTATAATCTCGCCTCAGACTGTCTGACCTTGAATCATCGTCTTCGTCATTTATGCTAAACACTGGAGGCACATTTCTGTACCTTTGCTCTTTCCTATCTCCAGCAGAAACATGCCACTCTCCATTATTGTATGTTGAGTTTGGATTTACAATATACTCAATCAACTTTCCTCTGACCTCTTGGCTCTTGGCTTTCATTGCTGAAGATAATTTGCTAAACAACTGTTTAGCTGGAATATTATCCTTTACCTTGGTTTGGTGTGTTTCTACACCCTCATTATTATTATTAGGTGCACATACTAAACAAGTAGATGGGTTGTGTTCTTCCAAACAGTCAGTCATATGTGGGCCAAAGTAGTCATGGATAGCAACAAAACCTCCATCTAACATGGAGACATGTTTAGTATTTCTTTTTAAGAAGGATGCTACCACCATATGTGCATAACTATCCTCTTCAGTCCTACCTGAACCTACAAAACAAAGGTGTTCTCCAGCAGCCAGAGAGCCAGCGGCTAGTGCTTGGCGTTGTGCATTCAATAATCCTTGGACTGCTGTATTAAATGCTGAAGGTTCTTGTAACATCAAATTACAATCAAGATGGAATGCTGTTGACAGGTGGCCAGCATTATATTGCTCAGCTGGGCGACAGTCTACCAAAAAGAATTTCACACTGTCACTGTTACCAGAATCTAGAGTTGCACTTTCAATCAGCTCATGTACAGCTACAGGAAGACATAGTGCTTGGGAATAAAGCTTAGAGTTTATTTCTACTCCACTATCTGAGAACAATACTTCTAATACATCCTCCCGGAACGACAGAGGAGTTTTTAAGGAGTAATAATGTGCAAGTGAACAAAAATCAGAAACATCATTGGCTTCTAGGTCTGAAGGCATCTGAATTAAAGTTTGAATTATTGCATCCTTATCTTCATTTTTCATTTGCAATAGTTGTTCTCTAGCATTAATAACCATTATCAAGCATAGGAAGAATATGAAGAAAGGATCAGACCTTTGGAAATACAAATCCCACATAAAAAGCACTACCTCCAAATTACATGTACCAGAAAAAAGTGATCTTAACCATGACATACAATATTGTTCTGGAGTTATTCGTTTTGTATCTAAAAATGAACAAAGTTCTGGATCATGATACTGTAAGATTAACCGTAGTATATGAAATGGTACTCCATTTTTCACACAGCCTTGGGGAATATATAGTTTTAAAACTTTTTCAAACAAATTGTATGTATCAGATCTGGGTAATTTTAAACTCAATAAAGGTAACAAGATTTCAATCCAGCCATTGTTGGCACTGTAGTTGATAGATTTAGACTTACAATAAAAAGTTATTATTGATTCGATATCAGATATTACTGATAGTTTATCATCATCATCATTGCCAAGTCTTTTCACAAACTTTTTCACATCATCCCTGAGTTCATTTTGATTAGTAAGATCAAATATTTCATCAAAGGAAAGTAGTTGATTGCCTGCTTCTTGGCAGTTTAAACAAAGAAGCCACACGTCTGGGCGTAAACTTTCAGGTATCTTCTTGCCTTTAGTGAGCAAATTTATTTCTTGGGCTGAACAACCATCCAATAGGGCAGATTCCAACTCGATTAACCTGAAATGTGATTTAATAAGTAGATGTACAACAATTTTTATAGCAATTTAAAAATAATATAACGGAAAATAAATGTCATTAGGCACAAAATATATCAAGTATAGTACTTGTTATACTAAGTCTATTAATAATTGTGAATAACTTATAAAAGAATACCCAGCCATGAACAGTAAATAATATATAGCAGATGGAACATTTTATTACTTGTCTAATTACCTACTAAGCATGCAACACAAAATATGATGACTAATCAAGTGGATACGGAAAGATAACAGTTTTAAGTAGGTACAGTTTGTAATAATAGATATTTACCATGTACTGTCGTCTTCGTCGCTAGCCATCGCATTAAGTTTTCCTAATACTGAAAATTCCTGATAACACTCTTCAATTTGTAGGCACAGGATATTTCCACAGTTGCGACAATATTATTTATACTGTTCCACACACAACACTATGACAATCTTTTTACACTAAATTTCAAACTAAAATTATGTTTGAAGACAGTTGTAATCAATTAAAATCAAATAGAAATATCGTAGTATCAGAGACCTACTGTCACTATCTAAATTATATTTGACTTGTGATTGTGACAGTTCTCAAGTTCCTTTTCTTTACATTTTGCTGTTGTAGCTGATTCTGATCCAACACCATCAAATTAATCTTACCATAAACAAATGCTAGGGTAATTTGTAATTTGAACTTTATGTCAAAGGAATAGTATTTAATTTAACAATGATAAAGTACCGCTACTACACACTCACACACGCACAAACGTACATGTCACTCTTTTATTGTCTACAGTTAGTCTCATATATTGTATAGTCTATGGTTAGTCTGGTTATCGCACATTTTTATTTTGTAGTAGACACCGGTTTTTTGAGTTCTTCATTGCATTTTATGGTTATGATATGAATAAATACTTTTGGGTATTATATTCTGATCAGGAAATATAATTTTTATTTTGTTACATTATAAACTTAATAATTTTATTTGGCATGTTTATTGATGTTAATATACTCTATACTCTCTCTTGGTTATGGAATAGATAGAAATGACATTGACATTTATGAAGTCCGCTAGTTTTATTTAGTAATCTAGTGCTAGAAGAACTAGTTTTTGTTTAATATTCCTAGTTTTAGGCTTTTTAATTAAATGGGCGGATAATACGATTTATCAATATGCATATTAGACTCTAAGGCCTTAGAATTCGTAACAAATTGACTGGTATTAAAACCACTTCATTCATTATTCACTACCAAACCAAGTTTTAGTAATTTGAAGAAAAATGAAACAATGTTCTAATTTATTTCCTAATAAAGAAGCTTTTATTATTTTTGCCCTGTACATCATTCTCTTCGTATTTCAAGGTAAGTTTCATATTTTAACATTAAGTTTAAATTTTAAAACAGCAATCAAATAAAATAATAATTCAAACAAATATAAGATAATAGTAAAGGATATACTGCTGATGACTAATTTGATAAACGGTTATCAGAGTATAGCAGACACGAGAATACTGCTGAGATAAAAGCCACAGACAAAATTATAACTATAAAGTTTTAATTACACTTGTTTTGTTTTAATTTTAGTACATAGCATAATCTTTAGCTATTAGGTATAGCAATATATTAATAATATTTAAGTACCTGGCTACACTAAAAATGAAATTATTCTATAGGGATTCATAAAATTTTGTTTTGATTGACATAGATCAGCCATAAACAAGCCTGTTGCTAACAAACAGTGAAACCAATAGCAGTTCTAAATAAACTTTCTAGAATTCTTGCTAAAATATTATAAATATGATCCTACTGTCATCCTACTACTAATATCCACCCATGACTTAATTTTTATAATGATAGTGCTGATGGTGTAGTAAGCAACCTCTCCTAAATCACCATCCTGTTTTCTTATTTGTGTTCATAAATATTAGACCACTAAATAACTTAACTTTTCAATCCCCAAGCGGCCACCGGTGACCACTCTTCACTAACTCCATTTTAGACCTTATTTCCGATGTTGAGCAACTACTTTTGTATGAACATTTTTTTGGTACAATATATCAACATTTTAACACATGACAACAAAATTATATTAATGTCATGAGGTAGGTATATAGATACTACTATATTACTAAAGGAATCTCTTCCTATAAACAGGAAAAACAATAATAACAAGAGACTATCAAACAAGAATATGTACCTATTTTTCATTTTCATTTCCTATCATCACACCTACTATGCTATTCTGAACTGCACAGTGTTTGATAAGAGTAATTGGATTTGTTCTATAACATAGCTAATTAAAAATGCATAAAAACTCAATGACCAATTAAACACACTGTTTTATTCTGAAACTATAAAAACTATATACATTGGTTGGATTTTTTTTTAATTACAGGTAAATGAACTGTGAAACATATTTATAAACTAGCTTCTGCCTTCACTCTACTTCCCATAGGAAAAAAGTAGCTTATGTGTTAATCCAGACCATTATTTACCCCTATTCCAAATTCCACTCCCATCCCTTCAGCTGTTTCGGCATGAAGAAGTGACAAACATACATACTTTTACACTTATAATATTAGTATGATAGGTACTCTAAAATGAATATACATTTTGTTGAAGGTGACACTCATTTACCTGCAATTACTGAAATGACAATTCACAAATGTGCAAAGAAGAATAGCCTTTATGTATTAACATCTAGTCATTTTCTCTGTTGTGTCATCTCAACTCTTTGTGTGATCCACAAATTGGTATTCCGTTTATGGGTGTTATGTATATGTTTGTAAATGCACCCACGGCGCAGGAAAAAGTCCTAGTGTAGGAAATAAAAATAATACAAAAAGTTATAAAACATTAGTTTTAATAAGTAGGTAAGTATTTGCTTGTTTATAAACTTCAAGGCAAGTCAAAAACATTTTTGAAAACAATACCTAGTCGTACATAGGAACCAAAGCAATGACTTGTAACAATCAGTATGGTTACTGTTTTCAGTTTCATACTACAACAATGAATGCAATGTTTTTAATCTTGTTTTTCAGTACAGGCTATATAGCGGCTTCATTGCTTGCTATAAACTTTCCGTGTATACAAGTATATTAATTTTACGCATAAACAATATTACACCATAATGACGTACAGCAAATAATTTATTACATTACATTCAGAAGTGATTTTTTCAAATAAGGCTGTCGAAAATTAGGATTATCTATGTGATGCAGGTATACTTGACCTTATCTTCTACTAAATTAAACACCAAACACATAATTAAACACTAGTACCAATACTGAACATAATTTAGGTACAGATTTTTTAAAACATAGTATAAGTAGTAGGAACACAATATGAAGGGTTAAACAAAGGAGCTTATAATAAACGCCACATGTACTTCTCACTAGTTATAGGTACTATGAGTGTAGCCAGTAGTGTACCTATAGATGTAGTACAGAAGCCAATTAAACGCGTCTCGCGGCGCCCTCTGTAACCTGGTGCCCTAGGCACTTGCCTAGTTTAGCTTTAGGGATAATATGGTTCTGATGTGGTAAGCCTTTTGCTACCTATATACCGAACACAACTCCAGATTTCATGCTAGTACCTAGAACCTAAAAATCCAACAGTTTTATGTTACACACTGCACGGGAATCGAACCCAAAGAACCTTGCTTGCTAGGCGGTCAACATATTATTATTATACCTACATGATAAATTAAAAGCTATTAAACATAAGACTAGTCTGTGACACATGCACAAACAGTAGCAAGAGTGTAAACATTAAACGTTCTTGTTTATTTCCAGGTGTGTTTGTAACTGCATCAAAAACAGAAAATGGCGACTATGACTACAATACGACACTCGTGGTTTTCCTATCAGAACTACTTAAACTGTTTGCATCGGCATTCTTGTACACATACAAGAGAGAGTAAGTAGAATTTGCAGTTTCTTAATATATTTTACTAACTACTCCCGCGTGGTTCTATGCTCTGTACAGCTCCTATTTATCACAGCGTGATGTTTTATAGCCTATAGCCTTTCTCGATAAATGCATTCGATATCCAACACAAAAATAATGATTCAAATCGGACAAGTAGTTTCGTTGATTAGTGTGTTCAAACTTCGACTTTATTTATATTTTAATAATAAAAGTCGTATAGTGTACTTTTTTAACCGATTTCGTGGTAACTACTCATTTTGACTAGGTAGGAATTTATTATCTAGTTATTCAATAAAAAGTAGCGACTAGTATGCTAATAGCCACCGACATAGGTAAAATTAGGTAGATAATATTATCTTGAACAAGTTAATAGATTCGTGTAAGTAACCAAGCATAACTATCGCTACGTTATACCAAAATGTAGAAATAACAATAAACAGAGAAAGCATTGACCCCGACTCCATCCGCATTATGGGTAGGATGACGGAATAGTCTATTAAGTGTGGTATGTGTTGTAAAAATTGACTGATAACGAAAAGCGATTAAAGGCTGGTTGACATTTCATTTATTTAGAAAAAAGAGTGTATTCCTTTTTATAAGGCCGATGGCAACACACTTATGATTTCTCTTCTTATGTTGCCGGGGTCCATCGGCGGTGCTCATCGCTTAGGTACTATCAGGTGATTCGTCTGACCAGATACTATATGCATCACAACCACAGCGCTGCAGTGGCCCAATAAATCTACACAGACATTTAGAAGACACAATTATTTAATTGTGCCCGAAGCCTCAACGTCTATATTCGTATATATTTATATACGAATACAAACTATCGAAACTCGAAACTTACTTAATTGTTTACAGAATACGGAACCGAATTTAAGAGTGTGTTACTTGCAATTGCTATTCTTTGTTAGTAACAAAGTACATAATAATATAAAGTCATGTGGTTTTGAGCAATAGCCCTCTGTTATGAGGATTCAACGGTTTTTACGAATGTATCTACAGATTGTGCAGTTTGCATATTTATATTGTCATTGTTATAATTATAAAATGGTTCTAATTAAGTATGAAATTGTTCTTCCGAGCTTCGATATCGAATTGGTGTGTTACAGAATCGCACTGTTGTTGGTCCAAAATAACATACTCCTAACTTAAACTAACGAAAGTAGGCAGAAACTAAAGAGCTCCACTTACTGCATGTACTTATTGATTATCTACTTACCTATGTATTGATTTTGTGGTGGAAATGTGTAAATCGACACTAATCGGCAGTAATAACATAGTTGAACCAGTAGCTTGAGTGTAAACCGTAGAATCAGATATCTATCGGTGAAAATGTCTGTCTGACCTAAAATGAACCTGCTTTACTTATTAAAAACTATGAAAACTAATTTATTTATTTTATAAGTAGACAATAGACATACCTATTGCCCATTTTACATTTTGGGAAAATAAATGTAAGGTAGTCAAAGTCAAAGCACTTATTTCAATTAAACCATAGTTTGGTACTTTTGAAACGTCAACAAATACAAAATAAATAATAGTCTATCAGTCAGTCCGTCAGTGAAACTAGGTGAAGCTAGGTGCTCTTTCCAAAATGTAGATTCGAATGGAGAAGAACGAGCAAGAAACTCCATTCGTTACTCTTTTTAAAAAAGTATGTTCTACGTGTAGTTACTATGTACCTCTAGTTAGGATGGACAGCCGTACTAACATTTCACCTTCACTCTAATTCCTTACTAGATACTAAGCGTATTGATTCACATTTTACATAGTACCTATTCATGGCATGCTATTGGAGAGGCCTTTGCCCAGCAGTGGACGGAAACAGGCTAATGATGATTATTCACTTTGTCAAAGATGTCTTTTGTTTTATTAAGAATGCAAAGAGAACCTTTTAAATTAATTTTTCAGCGTTTGTAGAAAAAGCAATAAACCTTACGTGGTTTATATGTAAGTACCTTTAATAATACTAATATTTAATTCTTTTTCTTTATTCTAAGCTACTCGGGGACGGCACCATCTTTTCTTTTTACTTGACTGCTTAATAGAGAAATGTTCATTAGATAAGTTGACGATTAATACCTACTGATCGGATGGATTCAGGCGTCAAATTATCCAATGAAAAATCTTTTATATCATTCCTCATTGCCATGTTACTTCAAAGAAGTATCTAGTTCTTTTTTTACACGCATGCACATTGACATTCAGCACCGACGCGGCTTCGCGTAGTTAGAATATAATTATGTAGATCTATACGCGACAAGTTATCCTTACTTAAAATATTAACTACAGGTACAGGAAGCGTTTTCATCACTATAATAATTAAAATACTACATATTTTTAGATTGCTTGCGAGCTGTAGCTCTATTAATTTTTAGCAAACGAGAAAATTTACTCTGTTTGTACTGGAATATTTAGAATCTGATTAATTATAAAATTATCTTAAAAACCAGTCTAAGAGGCTATGTGGTTTACCTTGAACACCGAATCATGTTCCAATATTGGCCTATATAATGTAGAAAATAGTAGATATTATAAAATAAAATGTGCATGTATGTTCAGGTATAAATAGGTATGTACCTATTTATGTACTTATTTATATAAGCCAGTAAGTATGTACAAAGCAAGGACTTTAAGTTTCAGACCCGATTCCTATGATTATTGTATTGTTCGATTCGACGCGGTAAAAGTAAATATAGATTTAACCTTACCTAGTAAGTAGGTACCTACTTCCCGAAAATTAGTTATTAATTTATAACTTTATAAACATTTTTCCTAACGCAACCTACTTAAGTTTACAATAAGCTAAGATTAGCTTTGGCGTATCTTAAAAACCACAATACTCACGCATCTGATCACACAAGCGTGCCAGTTGAGATTGCGCACCAGGCCTTTTTTTAGAAAAACTGCAAAATGTGAACTATAAATTATGATCTTCGAAAGATGCATTCCATCAAGTGTCCACCACTAACATACTGCATAAACTTAATTATTATGTTTTCGTCTTACCCACGTAATTATTTGACGAGGAACGCGACTAGTTTCAAGCCATGCTAGAGACTCATATTCAGAGCAGCATTCCGCGACCCGCGACGCGGCGACTGTCGCGCTGCTACTCAGTAGCAAACATAATAATTAATTTAGTATGTCTCACGAAAGTTATAACTTATAATATAACTTAAAAATTTGTTTAATCCTATCGTTCAATCAATTATATATCAAAACCACCATCGTTTTAGCTACAGAAATCTCAATTTATTCTTATTAGCACGTCTGCACGTCATCTTTAGTATTGCAAGGTTTTCTTATCAAGTACTTACATAATTCTTCATACTCAGTCAAAGTGACACCGCACGTACAACCTAGGAAATGCATTTCTACCGTCTTAGCTCTATTTAGCTCTGCTTGCTTTTTGTTACTGTTTGCGCTTCTTCTGCCCAATCATAGATAAGGTAGTGTTGGCACTGAAACACGGTCATACCCAGTCGAAGCACATTGTTTTCCATATACACTTATATTTTGACATCGGCATGTGGTCATGTCCTTTGAATATACCTGACTCAAGAAAGTCAGCAGTTAATGATAATAATAAATAATAAGTAATAAATAAAAAGTATTTATTGTAACAAAAACATTAGACACACAGTTTATGGATGCTAACATCTAAACTAGGCCGAGCCTCAAGCCTGTACCTTAGATGTTAGTTCCTTCCAATTGAGACAGTATATTATATACAATTTATAGTAATGCTGGAACCCGAAGTTAACCTTAACCATCGATATCGATGACTTCAACAAATTCATCCGATGTTAAATGACATCATGATCCATTCCTTGAGGTCCTATCTTTCATGAGGATAACTCCAATATCCAGACAGATGGAACATCACAAAGTATTTGCCATATACCTATCTGTTGCTATGGTTCATCGTCCATGATAATAAGAGACTCCCTCTCATTATTATTATCGTTATTATTCATCATTTGAATTGAAGTACATACTTCATTTATGTAACTTTTCTTTGTCATAGTCATTATTTCATGCATCCTTGCACATTTAGTGAAGCTAAATTTCGCAGCCCGCTTTTCGTCCCGTGAGAACAAATCGTGTGGTGTGTGACGAGTATCCAACTATCCACCACTGCCGCCTCCGAGTTGGTTGTTACTAGAACTCATGCTGTTCCCATGAGCTAGGAATATCCTCTGTCTACCTCTACTGACTCCGCACATTGAGGTAAGGTGCCTTAGTGCCTGGGGAGATTGGACCCAGCAACATGCACGCTAACGAGTAGACTCCTCTCGGCATGAAGACCTTAGGGAAAATTGTATTTGGGACCTTCCGATAAAATTATTCTTTTTCTCTCTCAATTTCTTTCTTCATAACCCGTCAACACAGTAAATCTCAACGATAAAACTAGTCGAAATTAATAGTACCACTAAAATAAATCTTATAAAATTTTGTTTACGGTTTGTTAGTTGGTACTGGTACCCTTTCGAACTTGATGTCAGTATCGATGGTAGCTTAAATTTTCGATTAGGTTACTTCTTTGCGTCATAAATAAATTTAGAAATTACCTAATTATGTTTTTTTATATTTTCAGAAATAAACCACATCTGTTCAAGGCTATTGTTATGAACTATGAGCTCCTGTTGATGTACTTCATCCCATCACTGTTGTACTGCTTTTACAACAACTTGGCGTTTATAAACCTGTCCCACTATGACCCCACTTCGTACTACATTCTATTGCAGTTCCGAGTGGTATTGACAGCTTTACTCTTTCAGGTATGTAACAAAGACTACTTACAGCAAATTTCACTATCTCTAGATAGTATACAACGACAATAAATTACATTTTGTTATCTGCCAGTTACAGTACACAGTCACACAGCAGAAACGTATAGGGCACATGTCAAACAGACTCAGTACCTACCTACCTATAACAATTTTGCAATAATTGTATTATGTAATAGATATAATTATTTAGTATAAAGTACTAGGTATGAGCTCCTGACATAGGAGACCATACCTAACGTACAATATGTATAATACAAGTGATTCATACATAGTTGTTAAATCTACGAAATACTATTTTACTAACTATTTATTCTATGCAAGATTTGTTTAAACTGAAAGTAATATTCGAAATTCAAATACAATTAGAAAGAACAATCGGAACTTATTCTATTGTGATAATGTAAGGCTTCGAAGGTCAGAAGACAATCGCATAATAAATCATAATAATTTATATTATGAATAGACATGCCAGTATTGGGATAAGAGGCGGATTGAGCCTAGAAAGCGCCCTAGGTACTTGCCTAGTTTGCCTTATAATACGCCTCTGAATGGGGCATACTTAAATAATCATATTTAACTGTTTTTTAATAATTAGGTATATGCAATAATAATTATTATTTTATACCATATCCAAATAATGTACCTATAGATAATGTACCTACTACAACGTTATCTGTATTTGCAGTTACTCACTGTCATGTTTAAGTTAACGTCTGCAAAACTAGAATTAATATTATTTTCATTTTCAGTTCTTGTTCAAGAAGAAACTGGCTTTTATGCAATGGATATCACTAGGCATACTGACACTTGGATGCATGATTAAAAATTTCGACGCCGCATCAATACAATCGAAAGACGAGACCGATCTCTGGTCACAATTATTCAATATTTATTTCTTATCTATAAATTTCCAAAATTTTTGTTCTTGTCTGGCTGGTACATACAATGAATATTTGTTGAAAACGAAAGGTTCTAATGTTGATATATTCTTACAAAATGTTTTCATGTATCTGGACTCTGTCCTCTGTAACTTCTTTATTTTAATGTTCAAAGGTGAATTGGGAACAATATTTGAAGATTTCAGTTCATTAGGTAACATTTTTGTAATACTTATAACCATTAACAGTGCTGTGGTTGGCATAGTAACTAGTTTCTTTTTGAAAAATTTAAATTCAATTTTGAAAACATACGCAAGTGCGTTAGAGTTGGTGATAACAGCTGTAGTATGTTATATACTATTTAGTATTGTGATAACACCGTTTACCGTGTTATCAATTTGTCTAGTCAGTATCGCTGTTGCTATGTATTTTAAAAATCCAGTAAGTAATGTCACAATGAATTTAAGTGATGCTAAGGATAAAGAACCGCTTTTAGAAGTAACTTCAAAATAATTAAATAAATTAGATCTTAAACTAATTGTGTCATAGTTCCTTATGAAATTAGATCTTTTGTAATTTTACAACCCTATGAAACTAGTTATATCGAGTGGAGTGTAATAATAAAAAATCAATTAAATAAATATAAAATAGTTGATCCAACATATCCATTTATCAGGTGTCCAGATACACAGATTTGTACTGTCTGAATGATTTCACAAAACTAAATATGTCGCAAATTGAAGCTCAATTTTTATTATACACGACAGTACACAATTTAAACAGTATTAGGTACGAGTTTTTATTTCAATAACAAATTCTATTGTAAATATAATTTGCATACATCGGTAAATTACCACTTGTCTTTTAAGATTTCTTATAAAATAATATGTAACTCGTAGGAATTGATGCATATAAGATTTTATAATATGTATACCTACTATAAAATTCTAAAATTGATAACTTGTAATATTGAGCGTGTAAGTTAAGATGCCCCACGTCGCGAACGACAATTTTGGATAAAGTAACACATTGACTACTTATAGAAATTATTATTATTTATCATTTCATTGTAACCATAATTTTTCCTATGCCCATTAATTTTACTTTTCTGCTTAATTATATTATTATACCTCAACTTATTTTTATTAAATCCGTTTGTAACGATGATATTGTTGTATGTTAATTATCACATCAACAGTCAATACTCGAAATTAGCTCTCTACATGTATACTCATTTGAAAGTTTCTTGAAATACATAGTTATTTTTTTTGTAAAATGTAAAGGAAATTAAAATTTTTGGGCTAGATTGAAATTTATTACCGTAAGCGGTAGTGACATTCTGCGTAAGTAGATGGCTAACGCTAATTACAGATCACCTGTAACGATTTTGTAAGGTCGTCTAGACGATAATAAATTATGCTACATACAGTGCCGCTACTGCTTTACCGGTATGTAATTATTTATATATCTTATGAGGAATATATCTCACTAGATTATGATGTATAACATCAGTTAGGTACTCTAGAACCCGACAGTTTTGTCTCATTCTTAGATAAAAATTAAGTTCGTCATCTTAGATTAAACTTATCAAAATAGTTCAAAGTGCAACCAAAGTTATTGTAGATACAGATACATTATGACAGCCTACCCTTATCACAATACTCTAGGACTCGTACTTCTTAGCACTCATTTTGTGCAGGAGTGGCCAAATTAAAATAATATGTTTTATTGTACTAAATGCTCGTTTTTATATCGCGTTGGAAATCCTCATGGCCTGCCTTCGTCGTAGGTAGGACAGGGTGTATGGCTCTTACTGGCTAACACCACGGTGTTCTTGCTCTGCCTATGGCCGTGACCCGGATGCCCTTGTGGATTTACCGCACGCGGCAGGCCTCGACCCACCGCTGTATTTCCGCAACAGGTCCGCCACGGTAGGTACTAAACGCGCTGGCTACTGGTACATAATTATAAATCATATAAAACAATGTCCATGGGAGACATAAGGATTTCAATTTTGTTATATCTTCATTCTATTTTTATTAACATCTTTTACATGAAATACTTTTTAAACCTGTTAAGTATCAGGCCACTGCTGCATGGTCATGCTATATTTATTGTATTTATGTATATTAGGTATTAAATTGTTGGTACGATATTAGAAGAAGAATTCATAATAATATGTAGGCCGTATTGCAGATTGGCTCACTTCATGCAATGCTTAAGTACCTACCTACCTATTTCATGAAACGTTTAACTGTCCACATCACGAGATGGTTTGGATCAATAATTAAAACGTTGTTTTTCAATGTGGGTATCTAAATCATGAAGTAGCCTAGACTACATCGATTTAGCCAAAGGTGGATGACAAAATCGTGAATTGTAGACGACTTAATGATCTCGTTAAATTGAGTTGTCCACATCATTATGTGGTTCCCCATATGTGGTTCACCGACGACTCTACATTTTATTAAGTGAGCAAATCTACGTTATGGCTACGATATATGTTGGAGAATAATTTTCAGAAAAATATATTTGTTCTCTTAATTTTTGCAGTTTGTGATATTGACTGCAATTTTTGTGAGTAGACGACATATATATATATATATGTGCAATTGTACATCTATAGATTAAATACTACCTACTGTTATTTTATTTTCATTTTGCATAAAAAATAGTTCAAAATGAGTACAAGTTACCCATCACCCCTCAGTTTGTTAAAGAAAATTAATTAGGTTACATCATTTTCACTTTATTTAAGTCAATGTTATTATTACAATAAATAGTATTATTTTTCTTAAATCGGTTTCAGCCGGAGAAAATGTTAATGAAGTATATGTAAAAAGTAATTAAAAATTATATTTTAATATTTTTTTATCATGTTGCATTGTAACTTTTTGTAAAATATGTCATCAGAGATAAATAATAGCACATAAGTAATAGCATTTGCTTTTGTCATATCACATTGTATGAAGTTTATCCTTCAATTACCTATCTCGTAGGTAAAATGTTTAAAAATTTCGTAAGTATATTATATGGCACTAAAACTATTACCCCATGTAATGGGGATAAGCACAAATTCATAACTCCTATTAGAATTATCAGTCCCGTTATCTCCCGTTCCCGTAGAATTTTCGGGATTTTTTCTGTCGTAAGAACCTTCTCCTGACAATAACAAACACCACGAAAAAAGATCAGCCAAATCGGTCTAGCCGTTCTCAAGTTATGGCGTGACATCGGGAAACGGGTTTCATCTATCTATCTATATAAATAAAAATTAATTTCCGTTCTTTAGTCTCATTAAAACTCGAGAACGGCTGAACCGATCTGACTAATTTTGGTCTTGAAATGTTCAGTAAAGTCCAGGGAAGGTTTAAAAAGTGAAAAAAAATGTATAGGCAGTACGAAGGTTGCCGGGTCAGCTAGTTTATATATACATTTGTAGCTGCATTTATCATAACCAGACCCCATATTGTGGTAAAATCCCATTATTATTGTTTTGTACATTGCTAATTATTAAAATTGGAATTTTCAGTGATGCTTGTATTAACAAGAAATGACTTTTTTTAAATTGATTAAATAAACACAAGATTTCTATATAGATCTTTTATTTACACACTAATGTTTACATAATTATACTTTAACAAAGCACGTTAAATTTATACCTAACTAATAGTTACAATCACAACAAGTCAATAATTTAAAACAAAGTACATTATCACATCTGGCTGCACTTAGAAATATGTAATAACATTTTATCCATTATTATTTGTCAAAAAGGGTTGTATAATATAACTATTATACTGATTTGATCTTATTTACACACACTAGTGCAGACACCTTTGTATTCATATCACTAAAGGAAACTTCGTCAGAAGTAACTGGGTCCCATACTTTTGCTTATATATTCCCCATTAAGACCATTGCACTTCAGATACGTTAGTACTAATACAAAATAAACAAATATAGAATAAAACAACAATAATACTATACCTTTAAACATGATTTAGTAGTTTTTATCATAGCTATTTATACTGCTATCCCACTGCGATCATTTTAGTGCCTGATATCTATAGATAATTAAGAAACTTAGTGCAAAAAATACCGCTTGTATTTGGAATTAATGTAGCTGTAGTGTTTATTAGTAGAAAATTGATTTATGGAAGCATTGTTGTGCTTTAGGAAACTATGATACATCAGATCATCAGATTTAATACTTATATTGGCTTGTAAAGCAGTGTTGTGACATACTTCTTTCTGTATCGGTGGGTGGCTGACAACACCATGACACCGTCTTTGATGGACAATGCATACAGGTGATTCAACATAACATGATTAGGCTCAGGTAACAATGTTGGCTCACACTGGAAAATAATTCACAAGTAACATATTAAATTAATAATTAGGTACACATAAAAGTTAACTACATAACAATAAACAAATGGGGGGTACTTACAGATAATGGTGTATCTTTGTTCAGAATGACTTGTAATAGATGAGGGGGCAAAATAGGTGGCCCTGAAACTTTCTCCCATGGCTTGGATTGAGGTATTTCCTATAAAATTTATAATAATAAACTCTTAAAATCAGTGTGGTGGTACATTTAATTTTTTCATGGACCTAATATTTGCCAACAAACCTGTGAATACTCTGTTTGAGCACTGCTATGTATACCTTCACTGTCCTTTGCAAGAGCTTGGAAAACTTCAAAGTCAGACATTTTAACTGTTACCAAATTATTCTTACTTCCCATACCATTATCTACTACCTTCTGTAACAAAGTAAATAAAAGCCTGAAATTATGAATGCAGAGACTGTATAACTTATTAAGTAATAAAATTCTATAATTTGGTTTGAAGCACAAAAGCAAATGTATGCTGATACAAACTTATTAATGCAATTATTTACATTTGAATGCACTAACAAGAGTAAGACAACATTGTAGTGAATAGAAATAAAACATACCACAGTGGGGTCATGTCGCCATTCTCCATCAACAAAGTACTTGTACTGATGTTCACCTTCGGGTAAATCTATTATTGTTACAAAATCTCCATGGGACTTGACCATAGGAATTGTTTTCCAGTCAGTAAATGTTCCACTTATATATACCTAAAATAAACAAACATATACTTATTAGAAATTGCATTTGACTAACTTATACTATTATTGACTATAACTTACCTGTTTACCCCCTCCTTCCCATTTAAAAACAGTTGGCAAAACTTTTACATCGTCAATAATCTTGCTACTGTCAGTCAACGTATTTGATCTCTCACGTGGTCCACTATATTCTACATCACTTTCAGGAACAGCCTTGGTATAATATGGTGCACCATCTTCAATGTTATTTTCTTCGTCTCTGGCAATGCGATCATCGTCAACCTTCTTGTCAAATGTGAACGCTTCGCCTTCTTTGACTGGCGACGACGGTCCAACGTCAGGAGCTTTCGTCACAGCGTCTCGGTGCCATTCTTTGGGTTGATTACTCCCTGCGTTTCCCATTCTTTCGCCACACAAAATAATTCACCAAAACCTTTTTGTCGCATAGATCTACTACGACTTGATTGGACTTGATGATGATGACATTGACAGAATAAAGTGATTTGACGTTGATAACACATAACGTTGACGTTTCAAGTGGGTGACGAAAATAGGTAGGAGACCACTTCAACATTTAGTTTGATTATCTCAGATTTCGATTCAGTCAATCCAGTAATAAAAAATTAGCTCCAGTTCTCTCCAGCTGTTCATCATATAATATGCACCATCATATTCAGACACACATAGTCTGCATGTGATGGTGCACTGCATGTCATTATATTACTGAAGGATATTCAGTTACTATGACTATTACTAAATTATAATTTAGTAATAGTCATATTCATAAAGCCCCATCTCTTATTAATCTATGTGACGAGTGACGACATCTCGCTCGTTTCAAATTTTGATCACTTGAATACAGTTCAATCCATTTTGATAAGGTGATTGTGAGGCTGAGGCGTATGGCTCTGCGTAATATTTATTAAAGTACATATAAGCATAAAAGTATAGAATAAAATAATGAACGATGAAAAGCAACCACTGCTCACTGGACCTAACAATTCAATTGAAAGTGTTGAACAAACAGTAGAATTAGTGACAGATCCAGTATCGCCTTTGAGTAATAGTGAAAAACCCAAAGGAGACTATCACCCGGCATCAGAAAGATGTTTGGAGCACCCAACTTCCAACTTCGATACTTTAATCCACCTTTTAAAAGGAAATATAGGAACTGGAATTTTAGCAATGCCAGATGCTTTTAAAAATGCAGGCTTAGTGCTTGGTGAGTATTGATAATTTTTAGTTTGTTTATAAATATTAACTGTTGATAACAATTGATGGAAATTGATAAATACTTAGACGATTTTATTTTGTAGAATCAGAAAATATTCATAAACATCACAAGCTCAACAGTTTAAAGAAAATATATTCATGATGTGACAAATATGCTACCTACCCTAAATAAATTTTGTAAATTAATTGTGGTGGTTAGTTACTTGATTGAAATCAGCAATCTTTTGACTATTTCATAACAATAACTACTACTACTATTTTGTATTTTTTATTAAGTTTTGTCATTTATTTTAGTTTTTTTAATAAACCTGAAATCAGTTAAAACAGCTTTTTTCACCTGACAGAAGGAAGGGTATTGTGTTAAAAAAAAAAATTATACAACAAATAAGTAACTTAAACTGTCAAACACCAAGCGGTCACCGGTGACCGCGACCTATTGTTCTTTAATTGTGTCTATAAAACCGGTACTCGACGAGTTAATCTTCCAAATATTCAATGAGTCTTGTGTAATAAAGGTTAAAGTGTGATTGAACGATAAATAAACTCTATAAAATACAGGCATAAGAAAATTTTATAAAAATCTCTATAATACTTTGGACTAACTCAGGAATCCAATAAGTGAACATAGCTCAGATATTGTAATTGTTGCAATCTACATTTATCAATCTTCATTTACCTATAGGTGATACAAATATCACAATAACCAAAATGTTTTTCTTGCTAGGTGTGTTTGGAACACTAATCATGGGCGCAATATGCACACATTGTATGCATATGCTAGTGAAATGTTCACATGAGCTCTGCATCCGCAGTCAAAAACCAGCATTAAGCTTCTCTGAAGTTATAGAAGATTCCTTCGCATCAGGACCTGTTTCTTTAAGGCCGTATGCTAAAACTATGAAGTAAGTGGCATCATTTATAATATTCTGGTTTAAGCTAAATAAAATGATTTACTTTTACAATCTGTATAACAAACTGTTTTCTTTATAAATGATATAAAATTAACATGGAAGAATTGTGTTATTTGGTTATTTTACATTTTTAATTATCAAGGTTTGTCCGAGTACTAGTTTGAGTGGGATAAAAGCTGAATAGTAGGATAAATATATTTTATACATAATTGCTGCTTAAAATAATTTGCAACATCTAAAATAATACTTTATAATAACATGATGTTGTTAGGTAAATCATTACTTTTTATTATGTAAACTGACATAGGGTAATCTAATCAGCTCACCACTTGCTTTGCTTATTACACTAATTACTGAATATATATTTATATCTATTCCACAAGCAACTGAATTATCATGTTCCATCTCAATACATACAACAATGTAGTTGAATAATCAGAGTATTAGCAGATAAATTAACTGTTGTTTGTAGGAAAATCCATACTTCTAAGTAAGTGTGGAACAGTTTAGTTTAATTAAATAATTTTGTAGTTAAGTATATACAGTGAAAATTTCCTATTCTATTAATTAGGTCTATTGGTTATCATGTAGGAATATCACTCACAAACAATTAATATATTTGTCTTATTTATACAATTAAGATTTGAACAGACTTAGTATCAAACTATGTGTGTTGATAAGTAGGCATGTTTTGAGAAATTTCCTTATCTTTTCACCTCAATTATTTAAACAATTTAAATTATTTCCACTAAGCTTATATAATATTTACTTGACAGTATTTAAGGAGTTATTGAACCTTTCAGAGATAATGTTTTTCAGTGGGACTTATTGTAGATAATATAATCAGGGTGCATGCCTGGCTTGAGTATACTTTTATAATTTAATGCAATTCTGTATAACTACACTTATGGCAATATGTATTGTTTCAGGAAAATTGTCAGTGTATTTTTGGTAATAACACAAATGGGATTTTGCTGTGTTTACTTTTTGTTTGTAGCCACTAACCTTCAAGATACAATGCGTTTTTTTAATGTTAACTTAAATGTACATGTGTACTTGGCTTTATTATATTTACCAATATTTGCACTGGCTATGGTGAAGAACTTAAAGTATCTGTCACCAGTCTCCCTGGTTGCCTCCATAATGACTGCTTGGGGCCTTGTGATAACATTTTACTATATACTTCAAGATTTGCCTCCTACACATACTGTGAAAGCATTCTCTAGCTGGCATCAGATACCTTTATATTTTGGTACAGCTATATATGCATTTGAAGGAATAGGAGTGGTGAGTTTACTTAAATTGTTTTATCTTTTGATTAATTTGCACATTCTAAAATGTTACTTCATGACTGCACTGGTTATGTCTGTTTACTAGGAACACCAGTCATTGAACTGCATGCTTACAGTAGTGGTGATATATTATAAGTATTATGTAAGCAATTTACAATCATTTAAATAAATATAATGCACACAAGGACGCGCTAGTTTTATAAAAATTGTCATTTGATAGCATGTATTAATACACCGCATAATATATACCCACAACATTAATAGTAGGTTGGTATTTTACCTACATAACTAATAGCAATAGCAGCCATGAACTAGTTCTGATCGTGTGTGAAATATATTAATCTCAGGAGCTGCATGCATAAAAATTGTAGTCGATCTTGAAAAATAATACTATTGTGGAAATCTACAATTCATTCGTATTATCTAAGTCTGAGTGGATTACGTAGATGAGTTGCTTCTACGGTTCTACCGTATATTTTAAAACAATGGTGTTTATGCTTTTTAAATTTATCTCAGTAGAGAACCACGACAAATGCAACCAACCGCAAAAACGTAGTCGGTCATTGAGACGTAAATAGGCGAACGTAACGGTGATACGAAGTACCTACACAGCTAGATCTATCCAGATCTTGTAAAAGTAGGTCCGTGTTGTTACTAGATACTGTTCAACGCTTATATGATTGATCTCACTAGCTGTTTGCGTGGCAGATCTAAGCTTCGTGACGAATGAGCCGTTTTGACCCGAGTTCACATTTGCGATTACCTCCGCTGTGTGGGTCACTTTAACCCGTCATCATCATTAACCCGTCGTGTGTCTAAACGTGGATCCACGGGAGACACATGAATTTTCTATTGTGTCGCATATCGGTGCATTCAAACGGTTAAATAGATTTTTATACTGCATGGTTGGCGTAGTGATCGCACAACCATCTGCCGCGTAACGTGTAGCGGTTTCGGTTCCCGCACGGAACAAATTTTTGTGTAGTTAATACACAAATTGTTGTTTCGGATCTGGATGTCATGTGTATGTGAAATTGTGAACTAGTATGTTTGTAAACGAACAGACAACACAGGAGAAAAACCCAGTGTGGTGCAACGGTTGTTGTTCTCATAGGTACCTTACTGTGGTATTTAAAGTGGGTATATTACTGTCAAAACTTTTGTTTCAGAAATGTTTTATTTAGGTTATTTCAGCCTTTAATCGGTCACAAGTAATAAATAAATTATCTATAGCATAATAATAGACATTGAATTCTAACATAAGTACCTAGGTACAACTACCCACTAACGTAAAAATAGGTAGTTTCCTACTTTATATAAATTGTAAAGTGAACTACCTACCTACATACACTAAATGCTTCTGTTCTGTAGTGACTCCATAGCAGTTAATCTTGTATGAATTGGTTAAGATTTCAAATGGTCCTAAAAATGAACGGATGTGTTCAATAAATCGGTAGATTTGAAACGGAATTATATCAATTTATGTATTAGGTACACTGGACCACTGGTACACAAACCTAAGTGGATAGTTGTTGAGTGGATCATTTGGTAAAATACCAATAATAGGGTACTGGTTATTCTAGCAATCTGAATTCTAAGTATATATATGTAGGTAGTCTATAAAAATGAAGTTAAGGTATTAAATGAACGGCAGTAAATTGTTTATGTTCTGAACCGTGAATGCGAATATAAATCCATAGCACATGATGAGTTGGGAGCACTATGGTCCGCCCACATTTTTATCATGAAATCGTAGAATGTAATTGATACAGCTTTAATAACGACCGCATGACGTCACTCCCATGACATACTTCGGTAGCGATGCAGCAATATGACGCCATAAGTTCGCATTGAGTGACGTAATAGAAAGACCTTGATATCAATTGGTACCAATTTAACTGAAATGCTCTCACTCATGCACCCTACAAATGTAGTTATAGTACCTACTTACCTATCTGAAGAAGGCCAGATAGGTGCCTATAAAACCTGACTGTTCTCGTTTGCTATACAGGCACCTCCAACACTAAGAAGGCGTCGATAAATTACGTGAGATATTTAAGGGGGAGAGCGGATAGACTGAAATCTCATCTAATCTTACGTTGGATAGAGGGGGGGTCTCGACAAATATCACGTTTTTTTTTTTGATAGAAACAAAAAAACTATGGTTACCGACTTCATAGTTCATTTTATTCCAGATTGTACATGCTTAAGATTTAATTGTACATCCACATGGATTTTTTTCTTTTTATTTCACGTGAGTATTTTGTGTTGAATAAAATATCACGAAATGTCACCAAGGGGAAGGGAGGGACAGACAATTAAATAAAACACCTCACGTAATTTATGGACGCCCCCTAAGCCCATGGATGTAAAACTGAGTTGCTTACACAATACACGTATTATATCATAAGTGTCACCACTACTGATGACGGTAAACCACACAAAATTTGTTCCAGTAGTAGTAGTAGTAGTAGTAGTAGAGCAACGAATCTTAATAGATTTTCAGTAATAGGATTATTGCAAAGTTTTATAACTTCTTATGCATCTTAAAATCCTAAAATTCAATAGAAGATACTTATTCTTATTTATAACACAGGCACAAAGAAACGACTGATACAAATATTTATAATTACATTTATCTCACGATAACCTGCAATAATGAACTGCAATTACTAATAAGCTTTTATTTATTTTTTCCTTATCTGTCTAGGAACGATTTATACAACACAATAATTCCGTATATTATTGCAGATCTTACCTTTAGAAAACAATATGAAAACTCCAGAGGCCTTTGGTGGCTGGAATGGTGTGCTTAACACTGGCATGGTGATAGTCGCCGCATTGTATACTGGTATTGGATTTTTCGGGTACCTTAAGTATGGCGAACGAGTCCAAGGCAGCATAACGCTTAATTTGCCAAACTCATTGTAAGTGGTCATTTTCTCTGGATTATATTTTAATTTGTACAACAATAATTATACTTTATAAAAAATCTTTTTACTCCCAGATTAGCTCAAAGTGTCCGGGCAGTTATGGCAGCGTCAATCTTCTTATCATATGGATTACAGTTCTATGTACCCATGAACATAGTTTGGCCTTATATAAAGTCAAAACTTACTTCAGAACAAAGTCTTAAATACGGTGAAGCAGTTACGCGATTTGTGCTAATTTCTATAACATGTAAGTTGGTTTTGATCATCTAAATCTTCTACCTAACTAACAGCATCCTTATCTTGGCACGCATAGATTAATTGTTGTCATGTCTGCCTGGTTCAAAGTTTATCGCGTTTGGACTAAAACAATTGGATATGTTATAAAACGAATGTAAATATAATACTTATATACCTTATTCATATATTTGCCACATGGCTGTCACTCTTATCAAAGAAATATTGGTTTTCACCATGCATATTCATAATATAAATAATATGCTGTGGGAAATACACTTATTGATTGACATATGATATGCAATATGCTATCATTACGGATGTACTTAATTATAATTATCATCTATTGCAGTTTTGGCAGCAGCACTGATTCCAAACTTGAGTGGTATAATATCGTTGGTGGGAGCGTTCAGCAGCTCAGCACTTGCACTAATCTTTCCACCACTTATAGAAATAATGACGTTCTGGCCTGACCAACTTGGACAAAGCAATTGGAAGTTATGGAAAGATATATTAATCATGATTTTCGGATTCACAGGATTTGTGTTTGGTACATTTATAAACGTAAGGAATATATTTTTTGCTTACTGAACAAACCAAATCAATATACGAACAGAATATAAATGTTAACCAAAGAGTTTTATAATATTTTATGTGGTTTTATATGATAATCATGACAATAATTGTGTGTAGTAAATGTTCCACAATATTTTGCTTTATAAAAATATTTAATTAGCTTATAGGTGTTGATTAATTGACAAGCTCAGCTTATTTTTAAATGTTTATTTTATATTGGACCTTTTAAGTATTGATGTGTTTTGATAAATATTGAGAGATGGGTATTACTTTAAACTTTTTAGATAAACACTTGCATGAGCTGTAGCTAACTAGCCATGTGGTGACGCTATTATGTGTGTGTATGTGGATTAGCTCTAATTTTAAATTTTTTCATACGTATTGTACGTAAATTGGAATCAGCTTATTGAACAGTATATAATATTAATTTATTTACATTCCACTGTTACCTTGGAGATAGCCTAAATCAAAGGCCTATTTATAATGTAAGATACCTTTGGGTATTTTTATTTTGTGATTATAGTTCCTTCCTATTTTTATATGTGATTATTAAATTATTTTTGTTATATAACTTTAAAATCCTTGTTTAGTTATTTTAGATCTGAAATCTATTTACAGCACATTAATTAAGAAATAAGATTTTATAAATGAAAAAAATGTACATATTTTGATCTTCACTGTGTTAAAAAATATAATATATGCATTTATAAAGGGTGCTTATGTAGTTCAATGTGTTTGGTGTTGAAGAATTTGTGCTTAATGTTCTTTAGCTTATGTGTACCTATTGAATCTGTTAAATGACTACAAATCAGCATTATGATATCCCAATTAGAAAATATAGTCGAGAATGTTATCTATGTTGTACACGCACGACTTAATGGACAAGTGTTTGTGTTCTTAAAAGAGGTATAAGCTAGATACTGTTCACTTGGTTTCCAGGTGCATGGTGTTATCTGCACGAGTCATAATTATTTATTTATACCAGTTACTGCTAAAAAATTGAATGTATTTGACGAACATCAGAGCATGTTATTAAATAATTTATTTAAACTAAACTAATACCATGTTGTATGTTAGAAATTAATTAGTGGTAGCTATTTAAAATATTTTACTGTTTTGTTGTGCTACTATAGATCTGTGTACAATCTGTTCAATATAATAATCTTGAATGTGACAACATTATAGTTTGCGTATTTAGTGGTGATGTACTTATATGCAAGAAAATATAGCTATTGGTGCAAATGATTCCTATTGTTTTCTTTTTTATCGTATAAAACTGTTTCAAAATCGTTTTTTAAAAAATCAAGGCAATGTTCAATTTTTATCGATTTAAAACACACCGCCATAAATCTTTTTATCAAATGAGAGCTACTGTTTTACTCACCAGATGGCGTTAATCTAGAAAATTTACTAGTCCAATTACTAGGTGTCAAAAATTGTACGTCCAATTGTGTGGCAGTGACAATAGGCTACCTAATTCTTTTGTAATAAAAGACAAATCACACTAGCGCCATCTGTATGTTTAATACTTCTATTAAATCCGTTAGAGGTGGGCAATTTTTCGGATAAATACTCAAAATTGATAAACACAGTAAATATCTATCTATCCCAATAATAGCCTTTTTCTAGATCCCGCAGTTTTTATTTATTGACCCAAGGTATTTACTGAACAGTGTAAACGTTTAAATGTTGTTGGCTTTGGTGTATCAATATTTCGCGTAAATTTTACATCAAAATCTTTCAAGTATCTATTCTAATCTTCTAAACTAATAAAATTATTATTTCCTACATAAAATAACTAAGTTTATTTAATTTTTAGTAATTCAAGAAGTAAATAGTTTACTTATTAGAAGTTTTCATAGATAAAAGCAACGTCACTATATCAGGCGAATTTCCGAACGTACCTAAGAAAACACGCAACACTACAGTGAAATGTCATTCACCGACAACAATTAAAAAATGTCGGAATCGTGTCAAGACGGTAATTGTCAAGGAAATAATGAATTTGGGCCGGACGAATCACCCACCAAACTTATCGTCAATTACATTCCTGAAGTCATGACCCAGGATATGATGTTCTCACTATTTTCAACAATGGGTAAACTGGAAAGTTGTAAGTTGATAGCGAACCGAGGCTATGGGTTCGTCGAGTACTCTCGTCCCGAGGATGCAGTCAAGGCACGTAAGGCTTTTAACGGACTTCTAATGCAAAATAAGACTCTTAAAGTGTCGCACGCACTTCTCAACCCGGAGTTAAAACCGCCTTCGAAACCTGAAGCTGACTGGAACCTCTACGTATGTAACCTGCCTAATGAACTGACCTTGCAGGATTTACATGGACTATTCGCACAATTTGGTAAAATAGTTAATTCTCGTATAGCTGCAGGTATAGCATTTGTTTTATATGAACACCAATATGAAGCGGAAAGAGCCATTCAAAACATAAATGGCACCACACCGCCTGGCTTTCTACACCCTTTAACTGTTAAGTATGCTAATAAGAGTAACCCTAATAAACATAAAAATAATAATAATAACTTTCCCAAAAATCCTCTTGTGCGACCTTATCATTGGATAAATCATATGAATGCCATTGGAGATCACAATTCTCCGAGTACATGGTCTATATACATTTATAATATTGCTCCGGAGGTGGAAGAATTAACTCTGTGGCAGCTATTTGGTCCATATGGTGCTATTGTATCGGTTAAGATAATCAAGGATCATTCAACTAATAAGAGTAAAGGATTTGGATTTGTAACGATGAGAAATTATGACCAAGCTGCGATGGCAATACAAGCACTGAATGGATATGTTCTTCATGGCCAACCTCTCTCGGTTAGTTTCAAGACCCAGAAGAGATAATGCTTATGTGAAAGACTTAATAAACTTTACAATATCAATACAGTAATAAATAGACAAAAACAATACCTAATTAATTGGCATTATCAAATATTGCATATAAAATAGTCCCGATTTCTGAATTTTGTGTACACCTTAACCATAATATGTGCAGTCAGTTGACTCTTGTTGAAAATATTTTATTATTTTGAGCTATCGACATTGTTAAGTTTGTTTATGAATAATAATTTATTCGGTTTGCTCGTTAAAGTTTCAAGTTTAGTAGAAGTTTAAGATTGTATTGAATATGATTGTTGTTTGGAAGTTCAACATCAGTTTTGAGCTGTAATGCTTTCATTATTTTAATCTTATTATTTAAGTATAATAAAACCATTTTAAAGAAAGTGCTTTTACAAGATCTAACTAATTGATAAGCCACATTGAGATGTTTAATCAGCTACTAGTTTTAGTTGTACACTTTTTATAACATGATGTCTATTTAGGTAGTGAAAACGAAATCTAGATTATATCATATTTATACATTTAGTATAAAATTTGCTGAATTAAAGTTCATTTTCACAATTTTAAAATGTGTTTGATTTTATTTTGTATTCTCCTTGTCCTACTTTTTATAATAATAGTGCCCTACCTTTCTAAATACCTAAATGATGATTTAATACTTCTATAATTAAATTGTTATTAGCTAGTACATATTACTTATGCATGTAATGTGTTCATAAAAGTGAAAATTAACAAGTTTTAAGTAATATAGACAAATTTACGAAACAATAGTTATATCTGTTAAGTGTTTCGTAGAAAAAATACCGATATTACAATTTTCTAACCCAATCAACTTGTCCCACATGTTGGGCGTGAACTATTACAGCTCTTTTACATTTTTCTCAAAAGATGGCGCTAATCTTCAATTATGCATCTCATTATGAGAATAGCAGTTTTAAGTAAATGGATAAATATGAATATTTTAAGGTCTAAAAAACTGTTAAATGTACCTTTTTTCATGTTTCAGTTTTTGCGTGTTGTTTCAATATTTGTGTATTCGGTAGGCACCTAATTACCTACCTACTTTAATTTTATCGTAATTGTGTCTGGGAATAGTCAATAAGTAAGTAATGTAAAATATAGATAAGTTTGAATAATATTTGAACGATAATATCAATAAATTATCGTATATCAATTAAATGCGAAACGTTCACGAAAAAAGATATTGTAGGTAGGTGTAGAATATTTTATGCCAATTTCGCAGGATCGCAACAAATAATCATTACTTTAACTTTTCGACGAAAATATGTTCATATTTAGGCAGCTATCTACTTGGCTACCTGTGGTAGAAAATAATTTTCTGATAAAGATTATTTAGGTAATTACTTCTATTACTTAAAATTTATATAGGCACCTAGGTACTTAGTATTTGCACGAATTATCGTGCTTTTCTAATAAAGTTAGAAATTGAAATCTTGAATGATGATCTTTGTATCTAAAGTCACAGTCAAAATCCGATACCGGTCTGGTTCCCATATTATTGTTTAGCTACACCATAGGTATATCATACTTATGATAATGGAAGATTATACTTAAAATAACAATGCCTTTCTTAAAATGAAATGTAGGTAGATTAAGTGGTTTGCCTAGGTATAATAAATAGGTACCCTTTACCTACTTACCTACCCGTGGTAGCAAACGTCATGTGTATTGCAAAAATAATAATAACAGACAGCACTTTCTTAGTACTTACTGTTATTCTTACCGACTCCAAAAAATAAGTTGTTCAAGATTTATTGCTATTGTTTTGTAGTTCTTTGGAAGAACTTAAAAAAATTGTCTACATAGCGCCATCTGTTTAGAAAAAAAGTAACTTTTAATGAAAGAAATAAATATAACAAATTTAAGTAGGATTATTTCAAAATCTTACACTCATTAAATATGTTGATATGTGGACAAAAGCAGAACATAATTTCTTTGCATTATGTTACTATAACTATGTACCTAGTGTACCTACATGGGCTACACGTTTCAACAACTTGATTGAAGGCGCATGCTCTAGAAATTGAGGATCGATATAGGTACATAAGCAATAACCGTGTTAGGTGCCGTAGGTCACGCAATCTATGAATTGTTTTTACTTTTGTTTGTGAATATATTCCTTATAATTTTTAATAGTTGAAATAGGACGAAGTTTCACAGTGCGTCCGTGTGCCGGCGATACGGCCGTGGCGGACGGAGAGGGTTCTGTGGTGGCGGGGGGCGTCGGCCTCGCCGTGAGTAGTAAGGTAAGGGAAATTGGTCACTCCATGTTTTTTCTCTCAGTCCATGGGATCAATCAGGCACACATTAAAGTCGCGCATGTATAATGCGTGAAAGTGTTACTTGGGAAGTTAACGTTACACTGAACAATGCCTGACATATTAACAATTTCAGGCAGCTCTTGTACCTAATATTCAAATTAAATTAGGTACATAATAATAAATTGGTACCAACTCTAATTGAGCTTAGTTGTAGTACCTACCTAGGAAGAAAATCTTACTTGTTTGTCGCGTGTTAGATATATTATGCGGTATAAATTATAACACATCCTTCCTACCAACTACCAACCTACCAACATCAGCCTACACTGTTTCCTGTCATGTTTAAGGTAACGATTAAATGGTTATTCATAGGACTTAAGTTAGGTTTAGACTACGACACGACACACGGTACACTCTGTATATAATTAAACTATAATTAAGTAAATCTAATATCTCTGTTATATCTGTACGAACACACGATTATTAGGTAGTGTCGCGCATCAGCCGCCGTCTTAGATAAATTAGGTGATAATAATATTTCAAATATTGGAGTCTATAATTAATTAAATTAAAATTCTAATAAACGTGATCATCACGCGTCTCATGCAGGTACATAATCTTGCTATCCTACCTAATTTACCTCTCTGTTTGTTCTTCGCTGATTTACTAGCATTTAGCTAAATCAGTCAACCAGTGGCCACCATAGGCATGCAACGGTTCTAAGAACATGATTTTGAAAAACAAATTTGCCTTTGTTTAGGTGTACCCTAGCCCGGGGGCGGCGCGCGGCGTGTGGGCGCTGCCGCAGCCGCCCCCCTGCACCATGGCAGCAGAGGAAGCTTTGCCGCCTTGCTCTCCCATGTCGCCAGATGCTCCAGCCGCGCCACCTCGAACAATTACTAGCTACAACCAACACTCCGATCTTCATCAACTTATTTTTGAAGCCGTCCGTTCCGGGTTAGAAATTTTATGAAAACTTACCTATGTTTAGTTTAAACTTATGAACTTACTTACTTGTACCTTAATTAACCTATTCTTTTTTAGAGAAGTATCAGAAATTGAACGCCTAGTAGAAAAACTTGGCGTGGAAGTGCTGAGTGCTCGAGATCAGCATGGCTACACTCCTGCACACTGGGCTGCACTAGACGGCAGCGTCGCGGTTATGCGCTATCTCGTCGAACGAGGAGCACCCATCGATCTTTCTTGCTTGGGCACCCAGGTAACATTTATAATAACTAGACCTAGAATGGATACACTACATGAAGTATCTAGATATTTTTTTATACCATACCATATTGACCAATTCGTACCTAATTATTTCTTTTAAGGGTCCTCGTCCTATCCACTGGGCCTGTCGCAAGGGCCACGCGTCGGTAGTACAAGTTTTGTTACAGTCTGGAGTTGCGGTCAACGCTGCTGACTTTAAAGGTAAGTATTCCTATTCCTTTAGCATTGACCATGGGTCTATGTTAGTAGTTACCTAATAAAAAAATACAAGTTTTTTTTCTACAGGTTTGACCCCACTGATGACGGCCTGTATGTACGGCAAGACAGCGACGGCTGCGTATTTACTCGGCATGGGAGCGGCGACCAGGCTGTCTGATATTAACGGCGACACTGCCCTCCACTGGGCTGCATACAAGGGTCATGCTGACTTAGTACGCTTGTTAATTTATTCAGGCGTACCTTTACATTGCACTGATAATTTTGGATCGACACCACTTCATCTGGCGTGTTTGTCGGGCAATTTGACTTGCGTAAGATTATTATGTGAAAAGGTGAGAACACTTTCAATTGGGACAAATAACGACCTTAGAAGTATCTATCCAGTGTCAAAATCTGTCTTTTTGTAGGTCAAAGCAGAACTGGAACCTCGCGACAAAAATGGAAAAACACCATTGATGCTAGCACAGAGCCACCGACACTTAGAAGTTGTAAAACTGTTACAAAAGGAGATGAAACGCAAGTCACACTGGATGCCTCCACTTTCTGAATTGTGGGCGCTGTTATTTGGAGGCGCTGGAGACTCAAAGGGTCCTCTACTGTTCTTTTTGATATCGGTATTACTTTGGGGATATCCTATGTATGTAATAAGATGCATACCATTGACATGGAACACACTACGTCTGTCGCATTACTGTTTCCTTTATTGGAATGCGATTATGTGGCTCAGCTGGGTGATTGCGAACAGAAGGGACCCGGGATACATACCTCAAAACTCTGAGACGTATTATAGAGCCATTCGTCAAATTCCGTATTACGACAAATGGAAAAAAAGAAACGTGATTTTATCACGATTGTGTCATACTTGCCGATGTATGCGTCCTTTGAGGTAATTTTGTTATTTATCCTCATTCAGTCATTTTAGGGAGTTAATTAAACCAAGTGGTTAGGTACAGTTAACCAGGTATGAAATAAACGCATTAGGTACAATCCTTTTACTTCGGAGGACAAAAACGGGTTGGTTTGTCCTAAATGCCCTCTAAAAGAACTTTGTAACTTTCAATAACAAGTACTTACCTATTGCTATTAAAACCACGTTAAAACAATGACATACTGTAAATTCAATAGGAAGATACAACGCCATTTCAACTTACCTGGGTACTTGACTATAAGTATTTAAGACAACACTTTCACCGATTGCAGCGATCTGTCACAGTTTCAGCGACTGCAATTCGTCTCGCCTAAATTTTCAGTGTCAAATACCCAACTATCGGTTTCATACACAGAAATATTTATATCTGTGGTTTCATACCTACCTATACCTAATGACTATAAATAATAATATTATAATACTTACTTTGAACTCAGTAAAACATTTTTGCTAGCTAATTACTTACCTACTTGTGTACCTACAGTTATTTAAATAAAGTTACACATTTATTTGTAATCAGGTAGGTTGTGTAGGTTTCACTTAGGTAATAGACCTTTAACTAACTAGCTTAACAATAATTTACTATAGCGGCTATATCCATTACGAAATTATTCCTCTATAGGTATTTTTAGTCGGTTATCAAATAATCAAGTTCAATTAAAAGCAAATCAATCAAAATATTTAACAAAGCAATCAATTCTTAGTATAAATGTAGATTTATATTAGATAAGATAAGTTAACTGCGTAAGTTTCCGGTTCCAGTCTCATTAGAAAACATTTTCGGGTGCCTATTTCCCCGTTGTTTTTAACAATCAAAATAATACCAGTGCCTTATGTTGGTCTTATAGTGCAGTCGCTCAATGCCATGATTTAAGAAATAAGTTTGTAGGGATGGCCAAAAAATATGTTGTGTAGGTTATCTATTGCAGACTTCAGAGTACCTAATTGAGTTATTCCTATAAAGTGTACCTATGTTCTGTCTGTCTGCAGGGCTAAACACTGTCGCATCTGCAAGCGTTGCGTAGCATATTTTGACCACCACTGCCCATTCATCTACAACTGTGTCGGCGTGCGCAACAGAATGTGGTTCTTCCTATTTGTGATGAGCGTCGCAATCAACTGCACCCTCTCCATATACTTCGCCTGCTACTGCCTGCTGCTCGAAGGCTTCGGCCTGTTATATGTACTGGGACTTTTGGAAGCTATCACTTTTTGCGCTCTTGGTTGGATCCTTACATGCACTTCGGTAAGTCTTCAAACTTAATATGTCTAGTAATACATAACGACTAAATAAAGTACTTGCATACATGCTACATAGGCACCGCCTGGATTAGGTAAGTACTTAGGTGTTTTATAAATGGGTCCATTCCAACTCCTAGCCGAGATCACTCCCACCATGACACTCAATCAGAAAATATGTCTTTGCCGCGGAGAACTTAACGAGTTACCGGGGCTCCGGCTCGAAGTGCAGGAGTAGGAACGGAGTAGTTTTAATCAATAAAAGTCTGGCACTCCCTTCTTCCTCGCCCAGGCGGGAGAAGTCATTCAATGATTTTCCCCCCTTAAAAAAAACAAAAAAAGCGGCGTGTCACACCCTTGTGTTACGATAATTTCGTTTTGGTAAACGTAACATTAGTTTTTTTACTTTTCAGATTTTGCACGCATGCATGAATTTAACTACGAATGAAATGTTCAACTATAAAAGATATCCTTATTTGAGGGATAAACGCGGGCGTTATCAGAATCCATTCTCACGAGGACCTATTATGAACTTAATTGAATTCTTCGTGTGCTTGCCCGACAAATGTGATGAACAAGATATTTTTCACGAAGAGAATATATGATGTGAGGAGCAATGACGCAACGAGTTTTGTAGAACAAGGTCACAAAAGCTTCTACAGAAATAAACTAGCTCAACACCCTATTTTAAACTGTATTTTGCTATGCCACTGGCTAATTCTTTGCCAGATTGAAGGGTGTCTTCAAAGCCCGAGTCAATAGGTTGCTTATGGGTCGACGTGCTCCGTCGTAGACCGCATCATCGCTTACCACCAGGCGAGATAGTGGTCAAATCAAACGTCAGCTCATCAAATATATATACTTACATATTAAAAAAAAATATGGATCAATAATTCTATATGAAAACGTCCACTTTTAAAAACCTTACGATTGTCCATCACGAGGCGAAATGACTTTGATAAATTTAATTTAGCCTCATTCATAACATCAAAGAACCGGCTAACGGCTAAAGAACGGCCCAATTTTGGTATTAGAAAGTGCCTGCACAAGTTTGAATACCACAGCCGCGCTCATTGCGCAAGTCTTCTACTAGCTAGGTATAATTATTTAAACAGTCGGGTAAGTGTTTATGCGACTCGAACACATGTGCCTACACGCCTCAACACATACGTTATACACATATAATAAAGATTTACAAATGTATTTGTTATGCATTTCACGTTTATTAATGTTGTAGGTACCTATATTTATTAAAAATGGCTTATAATATAGGTACTATTTTCCTCAAGACCTGTGTTTTATTTTATTATACATATTTTAGGTTTGACCTGTTTTATTTCATATTTATATTTGGTTATTAAATCAAAAGATTCTTTAGAGAAAATCTTTTGAAAATTATAGATGTAATTTCGGGTTCTATTTTAGTGTAAATAAAAGACATATTTTTGTGCTACGTTAATGTAATTATAATCAAACATTTGTTTAGAACAAAAACAAATTAAGTATTCGAGTAAGCTTCATGTGTGAAAAGTTATGAAATGTAGTCAACATTTAATGTTTGCAAATGAATGAAATAAAATTAATAATAATATAGTTTCAAACACTGCCTCGTTGGCCGAGTGGTCGCAAGTGCGACTGCCGGGCAAGGGGTCTCGGGTTCGATTCCCGGGTCGGGCAAAGTATTACTGGGTTTTAAAAAAAAATCTCAGTAGTAGCACGGAGTCTGGAATTGTGCCCGGTATATGGCAATAGGCTCACCCCCTATTACATGGGACTCATAACATAAATAGTGAAAAGTGGGTGTTACTTTATACAGTGGTATAAAAATGCACCTCTGCCTACCCCTTCGGGGATAAAAGGCGTGATGTTATGTTATGTTATGTAGTTTCAAACACACGTCGCAAATATTACCTACAATTGTTCACTTTCCGCTTACATACAGGATAAAATCTGTTTACCCTTCTAATTATCACAATTCTCTTACACATCAGTCAAATACACGTTGTAACAGCACATACGTATATTACGAGTTAATAAATAACTTTCATCATCACATTAAAATCGCGCACGAGCGACATAGAAGTCAGGCCAGCTGATCCATTCTACAACTTGTTTTATAAAATTTGTTCTACACGAAAAGGTTATTAACAATTTCTAATAATTCGAGTCATTTAAGTTTCGTGCAGTGCTACGCAATTTACAGAACAATGTGTTTAGGTAGGAATCTACCGATTATATTTATTAAGATCAATGAATATTAATCTTCTTCTGTATCTGCTTTTACAACATGAAACAAATATTTTATGATCTTATATACCACATATTTATTTCTTCCATACGTAAAGTTTGTTAGCATCGTCTATTAGTTACATTATTTTACTGGGACTTTCAACTTAATGCTTGTACTTCTTAAAAATGCAAAAGACTAGTTATATAAAAAAATAAATTAACATAATTATGTGGTTTATAATACTGATGTGTTGCCTTTATCAAATTATTTGTATCACATAAAGTAGCTTGCTGACATTTATTCACTTGTAACTAGTACAATGAAATATTTTTAGATAGTTAACATACTATTTGAAAATGAATGTGCTTAAGACTGATAAACATTTAGGTGATCTTCTAATAATGACAGTGAAAAGGAAGATATAGGGGTGTAATTTAAGATGCTGAAATGACGATATTAATTAATTTGCGTGGAACAACAAACAAACGATCCAAACGAGGTCACAACCTCGAATTTTGTTCCTAACATAGAAGCGCCTAAGGAAGACGCCGTAAGGAAGTTAGTAGCTACTTAGTATGCAATGGCAATGTGCTTCATCTATAGTTCGCAGTTTATTTAGGTAATAATGTATGCGTCACAAGTACCTACTACTAATGTGTCTATCTATTTCATAAACAGATTCTAAATCTAGTAATCTAGTAAATATTTCAAATTTTATTGTGGGTTTTCCACATTGAAACTATTCATTTCAATTAATCATCCTTAGGGTTAATCCTAATAGCAGCCTCAATTTCTTCTTTGGGTTGGTTCTCGTCACCCCAGCCCCACAGATGATGTGAGCCATCTCCAGTGCGCTTTACCCTGTTCTTGACAATGTCCTCAGATACAGTTTTCATGTCGTAGGCCCAGCCGATTTTAGCAAAGAAATTAATAAACGCTGTGGTGAAATTCAGTTTGTTGTTACCGAGTTCAGCAGTTTTGTAGTCCCAGGGGAAGGTGTGGTGGTAGTTGTGGAAACCTTCACCGAGCGCGAACATCGCTACCGACATGTTCTCCGAGGGCTTGATGCTTTTGTCGTAAGGTTTGTCTCCCCACTTATGAGCAGCGGAGTTGACGAGCCAAGTCACGTTGAGGATGAATGCGTAACGGAACATGGCAGCCACGAAGAAGGCGTTGGTCCAGGTTTCACCCCACAGATATACAGGAATCATCGTGGGCATAACGAAGCAAGCTAGGGGCATCAGCAGTAGATAGTACCTACGAAACAAAATTAAGTTTATTATAAATTCTCTCAATTCTCCTTCTTCATTTTTTAAACATTATGTCTGAAAGTCATGATTGTTATGGTTAATTTAGATAAAATATGGTTAATCTCAGTCATATGCATTATTAAACTACTAAAACTCGTGTACTATACCAATAGGTTTAGTAAGTAGTAGTAAGAAAGTTGTCATTTAATAATTTAATAACAATTAAATTATATTTTAAACATTTAAGTGCAAATAAAATCTGTTACTTACTTTTTCTGGAATCTCAGTACAGGATCAGCAAGCAAGTCGCTCATGTCAAGTCCTTTGCCCTTTTCCTTGAGGTCTGGATGCTTCCTGACGAGAAGCCAGCCGATATGGGAGAAGAAGAAGCCACGGGTCGCGTTGTGAGGATCGGCGTCAGTCTCCGAGTACTTGTGATGCATGCGGTGGTCGCGTGCCCAGTCCATAGCAGCATCCTTGAAATCACAAAAAAATATAGGTGTTAGATAATGTTATCTTGAAAAAATTCTATACACTAAGAAACATAGTAAAGTAGTGGGTTATATTGAGAGGAATTTCGTATTGCTTATCTTTAAAATACCCGAGGATTAACACCACAGCAGTATTGTAGTATCATAAAATAATTTCGTAGTTGAAGTTTAATTTCTGTTTATAAATATTTCTAAAATCAAGATTTATTTTGATAATTTTCTTTTGAAAATTTAAGTTGTTTACTCTTTATTGTAATTTCTATGCCTGAGTATAAACTAGTATTTTATATGCAAAATGTACATTGTTTAGTTAGGTTACAAGGAAAACGATCGCGAAAACACGTTGATAATTCGTCAATGCTAAACTAAGCATAGCTAGTCCTACCTACAAGTGTAGTCACCTTCAAAGTCCCATTTCTATAGGCACCCACAGGAAAACATTACAACGGAATTTTGCCAGAGTTAGACATACATTTTATGCCAGTTATGTTAGAAATCCCATTAAGGAGGCAAGCTTATTGTAAAGAGTCTGTATACATTTAAATGTTATTCCACAATTAGCTAGGCGAGGGTGTGACTCACTTATGTATTATTTGTCATTAATGAGGTAAGAGTTAGAAACCTTATGTTTATGTACACTCAAATTTTTTAAATATAAAAGTTACCTACTTTAATATTTAAAAAATTTGAATGTAATCTTATACAGTATACAGATAATGCACTGTTCGAAAGATAATATGTACTACATACTAATTTTTATATTTACTATTTTCTTTACCCAATTATTTAACAAATGATCTTGAAATACTTGGCTGTGACACCAATACACAGACAATATAATAATATTATATCTGTTGTATTCTTTTTATTGATATCATGATACTTATAGTATATTGTATTAATGAGTTTACAACTTTTGTAATTATCATTTTAATAATTTAATAACAATTAAATTGTCTTTTTTTAAACATTTAAAGTGTCAAACACCGCGCGGTCAACGGTGACCGCAACCTATTGTTCTTTAATTGTGTCTATAATGACCGTACTCAAAGAGTTAAGTGCAAGTAAACAATTCTATTGGTCTTTATAAATTTATCATCAGGTCCAGGCCCGCAGACATCCTTTACTGAACAGTAGCCTTCATTAAGATTATATTAAGATACTATTCCTCTTTAAGATATTATTTTTCAAATTCAAATATTCAAATTTAAATTCTTCATCATAAAGGAAGAGATTCCAGAATAAGTTTCTTATATCTTAAAATATTATGGATAAAATCATTGAATAACCGAATTTTATAAATATTGTCATCAATTTAACATAACTACTAGTATAATTATTATTATGATTTATAATCATTTATACGCCATACTAAAGAAATCTGTTAACATAAATAATTCAATATCTCACCTGGAACGCAACCGTGTTGAAAATGATCAGGATAACTTTTAGTGGCCATTTAGCTTTGTAGGATTTGTGGGCCCACAAACGATGTGCTCCAGCTGTGATCCCCAGTCCCGATATCACATACAAGATGTAGGCTGGAAATATACACACAACATTATTATTAGTCACTTGACAGATAAATTTGATCATAATATACGTAGAGGTAAGCTGTATAAAGTGGAATTATTCAATACCTAACTATGTTAGAATAGGTAGGTACATGACACACTGACTAGACTGCAATTATAGGTCACCTTCAGGTCATTTTAATAAAATGAAAGTTTGGTATCACCATCTCATATAATATAGAATTTCTGCATATTAAGAATAACAAAATTAAGGGAATAGGTTTACTAACTTCATCAACTGAATTAAAATCTAATCAACTAGAAATACTCACCAAAAATGTCTGTTTGCCACTTTGCAGAGAAGAGGAACAGGTAACCACCATACAGAGCTGCTAAGTGAAGATAAGCAAACAATATGATATTCCTCCACACCAGTTGCTTGGGTTTGTTGTCAGCTTTTTGGACTGGAGGTCTGGCCAGCGCCAAGTCCGGAGTAGCCGCATCGCTCTCAAAGAGCACTCCATTCACGTCCTCCGATATATTTGGAGCCATCCTTCCAAACTTCTAAGCTGAAGACAAATTAAATAAATAAAATTAGCACCCCACCAAACAAAATAATTTTACGTTAGTACATTTGAGTTCTCGACTTTAACTCGTCGAGTACCGGTTTTATAGACACAATTAAAGAACAATAGGTCGCGGTCACCGGTGACCGCTTGGTGTTTGACAGTTTAAATAACGTGTTCAAAATCACTGTAAATATTATTGAGTTATAAAGATAAAGAACTATTAAATACAATATTTATTACATAAAACAGAAATACGCAAAATTCTCATTCAATTCAATGGTTAGATTCAAGAACAATACAAAATCTACGTTACATACGCAACCACCGGTTAAAGATGTATTGTAACGAGTAACGACTACACTACCTAATTTAACTCTTGAAATCAGATAGGTAGTAAGATTTTGCAGTTTCTTGTTCTATTCACGTAAACGTCAACCTTATAATCTAACTGGAATTTTTCTTGTTTGGTTGTACTTGACGTTTCGTAATTTCGATTGATAAAAGAATAGGGTTGGGATACCTATACCTGTAGGTTAGATATCGATAAAACACATTGTCGATAAAATGATGTGATTGGTATTAATTATTGGATCTATTAGAAAAAATCAGAGTGCATGCTTTAAAATGCACGTAGTATGCATTATTATGTATTGAAGATCCCTTATGCAATGTATATGCATAATGGCTACACAATTAGCTATTTCTCTATTTGGTATCCACGTGGCTTTCTACAGGGATTTAATTGTTTTTTCAAAAAACGAAGATCAAAGTACTAAGAAGTTAGATAGGTAACGGTACGGTACGTTACGTACAGATTAGGGAGGAAGGTTTTACACTCTTTGCCCAATATTTTAATAACATGTGAATGAAATAGTGTTAAAGGCTGGTACCTAATTCAGCTCTGCACCCTAGGTAGATTTAAATTGCTGTGTTTACAGGTTTTATAAAATGTATATACTAGTAGTATTTAAGCGACATAGATTTAAGTATTATTAAGCCAAAATAATAATTCACAGCTTAGGCTATTTCGACAGTCATAAAAAGAAAGTCCTATTTGACCTTCATTACAATGCACAACCGCATCACTATTCACCAACCTACATAAGCTTAATATACATAGGCACAGGTGAGAACACATCAGGTATATACTTACCTATTTATCTAATACATAGTATGTATATTAAATAAAGTACATCACTACTAACTGAACAGATAAGAACACGATAAAATATAAAAAAAAACAAATGAAAGATATAATTATTTTGTTTGTAAACAGTGATAATTTAAATAAATTATAATATCTAATAAGAAAATAGAAATTAATTAGTTACTTACCAATAAATAAATGTAAATAATTTAAAATAATCCAATATAAATGGTAAACCACAATCACACTATTAACCGAGTGTTAACGAAGTATGAATGAGAGTTCTTCTCAGTCCAGAGCGTTATATATGACTGATAATATAACCGGAAAACAATAATATTTGCAACACACAGACCGGCCGGTGCAATCGATAAGTTCACGTGTTGGACTGTGGACTTACTAGCATGGGCACGCTTGTGGAGTTAGTTTCAGACTGACGGAATGGTCTGGTAGGCGAAACGATTGCGCGTGGATTGGGCAGGCGAAGTGGCGCGATGTCGACGACCACGTCACTGGCTCGTCACGAACATGGCACGATGTACAGTTGTGATCAGGCGATATTATGGGTTAACCTCGTCCCGATGGCGGGAGTTCGAACTTTGGTAAGACCATAATTTGAGTGGACACTTCCTTCATTTGGTGCATTTAGGACTTTATTAGGTAAAATGTAGGTACCAATCTGAAAAGTTGGGATGTATATACCTAAGTTGAGCCTACATACTAATATACCTACTTAATTATGCAGTTAAATATATTAAAGTAAGGTTTAAGGTACCTACCTAAATAAGAAAAACCATATCCAAGCTTTTGGTTAGTGTACAGAAAGTGCATTGTGCAGTCTTAGATTCCTAGGTACAATGAACAGTGGTTTATTGGATAGGTTAGTACAGTACCGAGAAATGTTATTTCTCGGTACTGTACTAACCTATCCAAGTTACTGGCAATCGAGTCATGTGTAAACGGTGAAGCGAACTTTTTACTTGCCTGTTTAAGTAGTTAGAAATCATTGCCAATATAGGTCTTTGCAAAAGGATAATCTAATTTCCTACCACAATCGACTTGTAATGTTTTAATTTTTTAAATTCTCGTATCGTCGTAATCATCGTATCCATTATTACTTAAATATGTTAGCCTCAATCTTTCCAAACGGAGGATGTCTGTGATTCTCTCTTCTCTCCATATCTAATTGTTTGTACCGTTACAACTCGTAGTGGAATATTTTTTGTCTTAGATAATGACCTCATCTTTGATTCATGTCGAGTCGACATAAGTATTGAGAGCAAAATAAAATATTGGTTATGTAAGTGTACGTAACCTTTTTTAAAACCCTTCGGAGTGGTAGGTAAGTGAGGAAGGTCGTCAATCGTTGTGAGAACTTAGGCCGATTTTGTCGCACTTTGTCCGATTTTGGTGTCCTACAATATTGTATGTAGAAGTATAATATTATCTACCAAGTACCTATAGGTACGTACACATATTGTATTCTGAAATCTGATCTGCTTGATTCAGGACACGTTAGTACTCGTATCAAAAGGTAGTTTACCCAACCAATTAAAAATGTAATTTGTTGCGTACCTAGATGCCAAAAGGAAGTACAAGATATTATTATAAGTAAATAGATGAAGAGATAAACAGTTATGCAAACATTGCACCAGTTAATCCCTGATGATCGACAGAATCGAAGATACACCTTATCTACACCAACACAAATAAATATTTGTTGATGCCATCGAAACCGTATTCGCTTATGGCTAAAGGTACGAAAGTACCTACACAGTTTCGTTTTCAATGTTTGTATTTTACAGCTAAGCTTATTGAATCAGGTGTATTGATTTTGTCGGTTGACGACTAATTGCTTTTTTCGATCAGCGGCTAAAGCTCCCAAATCAATTAGTCGGCATCGCAATTACCTAGGTACCTACAAGCTTAGTCAATATGCGTAATTGCGTACCTATCTACGTGGCTACGTGGCGTTTTGTAAATGGAAAGCTAGCTACAACAAACCAATTTATGAGTAACTAGTGCACTATAATTAGGTACTTACATAATATTAATACAGCAGTTGTAGTTGTGATACGTCATTCTTCGATAGAAGTGTGGGAGAGCCATGCTTTGGCACGATTGGGCCGGCTCGACCGGAGTGATACCACGGCCTCACAGAAAACCGACGTGAAGCAATGCTTGCGTTGTGTTTCGTCGTGTGAGTGAGGTTACCGGATGCCCAATTACCCTCCCCTTCCCCAATCTCCCCAATCCCTGAATCCCCAGCGATCCTCAAAATCCTAATCCCCAAAAAACCGGTAACGCACTTGTAACGCCTCTGGTGTTACAGGTATCCATGGGCGACGCCGATTGCTTACCATCAGGTGATCCGTCTGCTCGTTTACCGGCTTACGCCATAAAAAAACAATGAGTAGCCTCTGAGAGGAGACCAGATATTGTTTAACCTGACTTGAGTCATTTTTGAATTGACAATAACAAAGCTTTATTATTATTTTGTTGGCAAAGGTGCCGCCTAGATCATTTTCAAAGACGAATCGTCTGTTCCTCCCACTTATCCAATTAGGTGCTGCGAATCCTGTAAGCCGGGCTGGCGGGTCCCAGAGACACAATGAAATAAATTAGAAAATAGGAGTAGACAAAAAATTATTTCCGTTTTTCTTGTTTTACTTGCAGGCTACATAGAGTTTAATGCTGAATAATGTTTTGTACGAACCGACGTAACTGAAGCTTTTAAGTTTGGACTTTTTCGGAGTAGTCAAAGAGGTCATTTTAAGATATTATATTAACATATAGGGCTTTCTTATGAATGTGATTAGGAAAGCTATTTTATAAATTGGAATATTTAGATATTAACATTATTGCAAATCAGTAGTAACTAGTAGTATGTAAGGTACCTCAAAAATTTGAAAATTTATTTTCAACACTCACTGGCATAATTAATACGAGATATACTCAACATCATTGTAAATTATTGATTTAACATGGTTAACCTATCATAAACAATAACAATATCGACCCTTTTTTATAATTATGAAGTATAAATTAATTGAATAATATTTAATGATAATACTATGCGCAACCAATACTAATACATACATATGTATACTTGTCTTTACATAAATTCAAACGACATCAATTAATTTTAATATAAAATATATATTTCATAAGTAAATTTACGTTCAATTGTATTGAATATGTAAAAGTCTGTACCTGACATCACCGTAAATTATGGAACAACACAATATTTAAAGTTATTATCATCCATCATTAAATTAACATAACATAAAACATAATTATATAATAAAAAAAGAAATATTGACATAAACATTTTTAACATAAAAACTTTAAATTAGAAAACTTATTCATATAAAGTTAAAATACACAATTGTGATCAGAATATTATGAGGGAGATGTCTTCATAATTACAATTTAACAACCAAACCATTATACTAATGCTACCATCATAATTAAAGTTTATTTCTAAGTTCTAACTAGTAGTAATTGTACAATATTGCAATAATCGAACTACATTATGATCGATTAAGTTAATCATCTTGAGAGAATAAAACCTCGGGCCACTTAGCGGTGGCGGCCGGTAGAAGTGATGATGGGCACAGAAGATGTTCTTGTACAGAGATCAGAGAGTACCCTCCGAGACAATTCAACACCCACTCGTAGTTTACTGGCACTATACTCTGTTCCATTGCGAGGACTGCAACAAAAATAAACATAACATTTTAGACAAAACTACTGAAAACCTAAGGTTCAATTTCCGCATTGCGTTGGGTAAAAGTAGGTATCAATGTATTGTCTAATAATTTTCTTTTCTATTTTAGAAATTCCGTGGTTTTAAATTGTGGTTAGAAACCTTAATGTGTGCCCTACAGGTGTGTGTGTTTAAAATTGCCATCGGATAACGAGAGAAGGGAACTTACTATAGTATGTACGTAGTAGGGTTTTTTTTAAGGGGGGGATGGGGGAATAATCATCGAATTACTTCTCCTGCCTGGGTGAGGCGGGAGGGAGTGTCAGACTCTTACTAACTAAAAACCACTCCGTTCCTACTCCTGCATTTCGAGCCGAAGCTCCGGTAACCTTTTACGTTCTCCGCATGTGAATACAATTTTAGTAAAAATCTTAGGATATGGAGGTATCTTATTAGCCCAAGCACCAAAATATCAATAAATCGATAGCAATATTTCTAACAGATAACTAACGTGTGGATAAGAAGGTCAAATTGTTATGTTATTGTTTTTAAAACTGTGGTTTGCGTTTGGCAGCTGCGCTCTATTTTTGTTTATCGATACGAACCAACATTTATTTTTAGGTTTAATTAGAAAACATTATATTATTATAGTTTTAGATTTTAGGACGAAATTAACGTAAGAGCTGTTAGCAAAAAAATGGTTTTTGTATGGGTGTATCATCTATGCTAAATAATGATAATTATAAAAAAAAAACTGTTGCGTATCACATCACGATAAAGTTCTAATTAATATTATAATTAATTTAAATTTACATTTATATTATTCAATAGAAGTTTAATTTAAATATAGTGAACATAATATATAAAATTAAGGGAACAATGATAGGTGGATGAAATTAAACTATTGGATTATTAACATGTAATTACGAATAGTTTATTTTAATTTATGATTAGGTTTATACATTATGTCTATAATGTATAAACCTAATCGACTAAATTAAAATAAATTTACTGTCAATTTCAGAAACCGAAAGGTACCGCTTACCGCTTTGTTCGATTGTGATTGCATCCACTGACCACGCTTAGTAGCCATGCTTGCTATCGGTCTAACCAATGAGGCAGTCCAAAAGTCGAAACTAGCGGACCAAATACTGGATTCATTGTGATTCATAAAATCATAACATGTGCGATTACATAAAACCATAAGTTTATCAATCGATTCAGTAATAAATTCTAATCTATAGCTTTTCTTAGAGATTAGAGAAATATTACACAAGGATTAGCTCACATCATATTAATTATACGATGTGTATGGGCCACGTCAGGGAGTCACGTTTATACACTTGACCTAAACTATCTGATTCCTCGGTATCACAAGTGAATCATTAGACAAACAAAATACCGGCCGATCGTATGACCACCGGGCTATTTTTATACTGACATACCTACTTCAGGGGTTTCTTAAGTAAATTAGTACGTACCATTAATTAGTTGGTGTATTGTACACGATTTAATAAAGAAGAATTTAATAATAAAGAATAAGATAATATACTGGATAATAGATGACTATTATCCAGTATCCAGTATATGAGGATAAAGCATAATTTCTGTATAATACCTAATTTTGTAAACTAGCTTCTACCCGCAGCTTCGCCCTTCCCGTGGGATAAAAAATAGCCAATGTGTTATTCCAGACCATAATCTATCAGTTCTAAATCTTCAACCGTTTTGACGTGATTAAGTAACAAACATACACACAAACTAACAAACTTTCGCATTGAAAATGGTTAAGATGGAAGAAGATGGTTAGATTAGTAAGATTTGTATCGCATCGTATTTCTGTAGTCATCCTTCGTCAGAGCAAAGATGTTGAGATCACCATTACTTTAGTGATACTATCGTTTTTATTAAACGGTCAATGGCCAAGCCCGTTTAAGATACAAAGGTCGCAAAACAATAATTCCATAACTGGTCAAGGTCAACAACGGTTACTCATTATTTTCTTAACACCAATAGACTAAAGTCCGAAAGACTAGCGCGTTCAAACAAATGTTTCCGTTTGTAAAGATATGGATTTCCAAGATTTGCGTACAAAGAATTATTTATGGTCCTATATATCACTATTGCTAATTGCTAGCGTAAACAAGCATGTATTTCTAAATGGTTATGATGATTAAGAAAGAATTATTATTCTATTAATTTATACTATCATTTGCTGGTTTTCGCAGGTAAGATTTAGCACCTATCACGTCTTAAGGTTGTCTGTTTGTTCAGATTTCATTTTAAGTTTTCATGATACCTAAATAGATTTTCATTGAGATTAGGTATATTGATAAGTTTCACATCAAAATTCTATTCTATCACCATATTTTAACTAGTTGCTTACGCAAGACTACGTCAAATAAATAATATTCACCTACCTGAAGATAAGTTTAACCAGACAACATGAATGTACCTAATTGTGCGGAAAAAAACAATTTCGTACAACATGTATTTATAATAGAATGCATGTCAGTTATGCACACTTGCATTACATAATTGAATCTTATGTCATGAAAAACAAAAGTGTTATTCTAATGGCGTGTATGGTTCATTGTAAACAATCATTCGTGAAAAATTGTCAAATAAATCTTACATATGAAACGATCCTCCTGCGTGGACTCTGGTTCAGCTAATAACAGCGCTGGTTGGAGACTGCCTTCGGATATTCGTACGTGTTTCATATCTGCAACTACGCGGCCACCAGAAGCCATCAGCATATTCTAAGACAAAAGGAGATGCTATATTATTAGGAAAACAATAGATGGCAGTAACAATAGCTATTAAAATATTATTGGCGAGCATTACCTGTAGTTTATAACGTTATAACAACGTACTAGTTAATTTTATGATGACAATATAATGCTTTTATAACACAAAGTTCTATACTTTTGATCTCGTGCGAAGTCACGTTTCTATATCATACATTAGGTATGTAACGAAGCAACGCACTTCTTTTTTTTTTAATCTAAAGGAACAAGTAGCGGTGCTGATATTAAACGTTAAATTGCTTTTTGCCAGTTATAATCGAGCTTGTAATAGATAACTAATAAATGGGGGACTCCGTGCATCTCAAAGAGCCATCAGACCACCAGATAGGGCCCAGTAGGACTGATGCCCGATACGGAGTCACGGAAGAGTTAACGGGTTGCCGGGGCTCTGGCTCGAGAGCAGGCGTGGGGACGGGGTAGTTTCTCTTGTCTTGACACTCCCTCTCGCATTACCCAAGGCGTGATACGTGATTGGATAATGTCCCCCTTCAAAAAAAAGACAATTGGAAAATCCAGAACTTTGATCCAACCTGGAATAATACTCGAGACCTCTGGTTGGGCAGTGACATTTGTAACCAGTCGACTATAATTGACTATTTGTAGATGTTTATGACCAGAGTTTGTTTATTACAATTTTGTTATTAATAAGTCTACTATTAAGATATCTCACCTATACCGATGTCAGGTTAAAGATCACAGCTAATGTTAGCGTGCAATATGCGTGATCACAATCACGTGAGGGAAACAGCCGATATATAAAATACAATTTACTTTCATTTTCGTATTTGTCTGTTGCCATCATCAGAATACGCCAAAGCGGAAGAAAGACCTTCCTTTTTAGGGGACTTATCGCTAGCCCCATTTTTGCAGGTTACTTGGATTGGTGATCACAGTTAGGTTAGTCCTGACCACTGAAACTATACATCATGCAAAAAGACACGTGATGTAGGTAGGTACTTATTCAGTAACGATTCTTATATTTCAATTGAGCTTGGTGCATGTAAGCACTGTCATATAAGATTACAGGATGTACACAATAGGGTATCATTGATGAAACTAAACTCTATTGATCCATATTGATGTATCGACCATTAGCCATTCGTCTCGCCTGTCGTAATATACCTGTACTTAGTGCTACAGATGTTCAAGTATTAGTTCCAAAAAATGCATTTTAGTACTCTACGGGATGTCTACGCTACAGTGAATTAACTGTGAACTCGTGAAATGAACGAACATACAACTTCGTTAAAGTTTGAATAAACGTAAGACTTCTGCTTGCTTAATTAATAAATAAGTCGTAATTAATAAAGACATATAAGTAAAAAAAAGCGCTTGAAAATTCATGACACATTGTCAAACCGTTAATTAAAGATGGATTTACATTTCTGTGTTACTGTGTCGTCGACTGTATTATCTTAGTAAGTTGTCATCAAGTGTAACCCGTTATGTTGACTGGTAAATTGACAAGACTGCATGTTTTATAATATGCAATTCTGTAATCTGCGTCATAACAGACTTACCTACTGAAATAACCAGTCAGAACAGAACAATAAAATTGCTCACTTAAAAAGAACTTACCTTCAAAGTTTCAACATCGAGCACGCCAAAAGGTGGCATGCAGTAAAATGTGATGCCATCAAACAATTTCTGCTTCGCAATCCTAGAACGCCTCGGTCCCGGCTCGCCAGTACTGTCTAGCGCCTCGTAATATTCCTGTACGAATAAAATAATTTTAATGGGGATGATGACGACTGGTATCTTTATTTTTCGAAATGTCAATAACAAAACTCATCTTGTATAAATTTTTTGTCATTGATTCAATCAAAAGTAATGAATCAATGGGAGTATAATTATTTATTTTAATAGTTAATTTATAAGCGGAATCTATTTATTTTTTGCTGTGAAATCAACGGCAATTTTTTGGGGGAAAATCATCGACTGACTTCTCCCGCCTGGGTGAGGCGGGAGGGAGTGGCAGACTCTTACTGACTAAAAACCACCCCGTTCCTACTTCTGCACTTCGAGCCGGAGCCTCAGTAACCTATTAAGTTCTCCACGGCTCAATCAACGGCAATAGTAAAATACTTATAGGATGGGTAGAAAATGACTATGGAATATTCAAAAGAGAAGAGATCTTTATTAGATTCATTTGTAAGGCTAAGGTTACCTAGTTATTACAGTGAACATGGCAGTGTAACATTTATCATCCAATAAAATAACGGATATGTTAGCGATCTGTCAACATTTGCTATGCTAGGTAATGTTGTCCAAACACACACATAAAGAGTAGACATACATATTTATATAGTCTAAAATCTACTATTTGCTACATATTGGTATTCATACAGAACTATGCCGAACATTTCACAGGTTTCATCGCAGTACGATGGCTAATTCCACTCACACTATGTGATTTTTAGGGTGTAAAAATAAGTATGCGTGCTTAGAGCTTAGTATGAGTTCGGCTGCTTAAATGAAATACCAACGAGAAGGCTTATTACGAGTTTGTGTTACGTTGAAAGTAATTGAAACGAGTACTCGTTCGGTGGTCTGAGGCCTTAGTACAAGTTTATTTCACGTTTAAAGTAATCGAAAGGAAGGTACGTGTTCGGCGCTCTGATTGGCCGGCTCCAATGAACTTACCAATCGGAGCACCGAAGGCAGTCTCGTTTCGATTACTTTTAACGTAAAACAAACTCGTACTAAGGCCTCTGAGGGCTTAGTACGAGATTCCTGTACGTTGAAAGTAATCGAAACGAGTACGCGTTCGGCGCTGTGATTGGCCGGCTCCAATGAATCAACCAATCAGAAGGCCGGACGCCGTCTCGTTTCGATTACTTTAAACAAAAAAGAAACTCGTACCACCGAGTTTCTTTTTTGTTTAGAGGAAAATAGCCCTCAGACCACCGAACGAGTACTCGTTTAAATTACTTTAGTTCGTTCAGGTCGTTTCAGTTACTTTAATTATACAACCTCATAGGCCTTAGTACGAGTTTGCTTTACGTTAAAAGTAATCGAAACGAGACTGCCTTCGGCGCTCCGATTGGTTAATTCATTGGAGTCGGCCAATCAGAGCGCCGAACACGTACTCGTTTGATTACTTTAAACGTGAAACAAACTTGTACTAAGGTCTCTGATTGGCCGGCTCCCAAGAACCAACCAATCAGAGCGCTGAATACGGTCTCGTTTCAATCTCATTAAACGTAACTAAGCCTCAGCTATGTTTCTCGACTCTACTCGAAGGCGAGTCGACAGTGATTATTATAAATAATATAAAAATTAAAATGCACATAAGTTGCATATTAGCTAAAATGATGTCATACGAAATAAAAAATACTGAAATAATATTTATTTATTTGTAAGTAATTACCTATTTAATGTCAAGTAAATAAATGTGAAAGTTGAATGACACAAATCCTATCTTAGGATTTTTGGTTCTTTTCATGATGCATTTTTATTTTTTACTTAGTTGCATGATTTACGTAGGTATGTATTGTATTACAATATAGTCAACTTTCGCTTAAGCCTCATTTAAGAAAATAAATAGGAATTGTCGTAATAATATTGTGCATAATTTATTGTTTGCATTAATCGGATAATAATTTCAAGAAAAATGTCTAGTCTAAAGTCTCTTAGGTAAGGCTAGTTAGAGTAGCACTAAGTGCAACATTTATAGATGATGAATGTCTTTTTCTATGGGTTGTGATTCAGAGATTATCAGTGATTCGAGTATTTCAAGTTTCGTAGATAAAGCCGTATATTGCTTGTGTTAGCCGAGTTAAAATTAGCTCACGTTTAATAACCCGTCTGGCAAGATATTTGTGGAAAGTGCATATTGAGAGTACTCTGAACTAATTTACGTTTTCCTTTGTTACTAGTACATTATAATTCTTATTACTTAATCATGGCCTCACGGGGTAGGCAGAGGTAGTTTAAACTACGCCTTTGAATCAGGAGGGGGCGATAAGCCTATTTCTACCTGAGAATTTTGTAAATAGAAAATCCTACATTTATTTTGGATGACCTGGGAATTCTTTGATAGCATTTGTAACCTGTTTACCAGCGACAGGTATGACTAACGTGTTAACAAAACGTACTTTGACCATACTAATTAGGTGCCTACTTGATTGTACATTTTTATAGCATTTGTTAAAAATGTTTACTATTACGTCATGGTAAGGTCCAATGTTCTATCACATGTTATTGTACCTAACTACGCAATGAGTTCACCCGTTTTTCTGTGAAATGTTTTAGTACATTCTGCGAGATAAGCTGGTAAAGTGGTAACATGTTTATGCATAATACCTAATATATTAGATTAGATAGTATTGTATTGTACCATAAGAATAGATCCCCGCCAGTAAGTGCGCAGGTCCCAAACAGATTTAAGTTCTCTATGGATAATCAAAATAGAATACCTGCTAGTTGATCCTAAACCTTTAGAGCCATAACAATCAAGTCAAAAGTAGTATGCGATTGAGAGTGGAGCAATTTTAAGTTGGTTTTAAAAATAAATCGTGCCATAAGTTATTGTTCTATGTGGACAAAGCGGAGTAAAAAGCTAGCAGAAAGATAAACAGCAGCTGTAGCCAAATGCCATTTAGCACTTGCAATGTAGAATAGAAAACCAAATTATATGGAATTGACGTAAATTTTGACACTTGTCAGTGTCATCCCCATACATTTAGTTTTCTACTCTCTCTGTAGACAAGCTCTAAAGTGGCTTTTAGTTAAAGGCACTGATGATGTAAAGCTTATTAGGTACATAAATCTCCCGATCGATATCGATCATGGTGGCCAGTCTAACTAGACTAGCCTATTACGCAGGAGATATTATAGTGCACGAGTATGTGCACAAACACTTCACGGTTCACTCTCTGTTCCCTTACTCTCTGAACCCGATGTGAGGGCAGACCGTTACGACTGGAGAGATATCAGGCGCAGGACCAATGGCTTTACGTGGTTTCCGAGGCATAGGAGTGATACATGACCAAACTTAATAATTATTAGATTAATTAGGTACATACTTGTCACCTTAATTCAACATTTACATTAATAACTTTGTAGTGCATCGCGTCAACTGAAGCTCAGTAAAGACGTGGCCTGTATCGTTATCGTATGACGCATGATCATGCGTAAATATCGAATATATATTGCAACTAATTTATCTTATATCACCATCCTTCAGTTGTATTACGCACGTCGGATGTCAGCGCAGGTTTTGTGACCCACTCATCTTTGTCCTTATTAACACGTCGTTAAAACTACGTTTAGCCATAAAACACTGACGTGTTCAATATGTTCAGTAGTATTTATTATTATAAACATAAATTAAGAATAAGTATGCCTTGCCATAAACTGAAGAGTTAAATATTTTATGACTATCTACATAAAAACTTAATGTTAGATTCCGTTTCCTTAGTTAGAATTAACGGTATATTTTACCTCATTGACTATTTCTTTAGTCTGCATAATTTTATTGATCCAGTCAAATGATACGATCCATTTGGATGCCGCCAATGCACACATGTATTTGACAGATCTGAAACATAACATATTTTATATTATCTTAAAAGTGTAGCTGGACTATCTGGGAATCTATTCATATTTGAAAACGTGACATCATAATAGCTTGTACAATGTTATTGTAATGCTATCAACTTCATATCTACGTTGTAAATATATACCACTATGAGGGCTGCGGATTATATTGTTTATGAACAATATAGGTAGTCAGATAACACATTTTGTATATTGAACATTTATGATGAATAAGAAAGTCACCTTTGGGACTTTTTCTCGTCATCGACACCAACTATCAAATGCGTAATATCATTTGTGTACTTGTCAACGTAGCTCCATTTACGTTCATTACAAAGAATTTTGAGTTTCGTAATTTGAGTTGCTGTTAGACAGGAACCAGCCAAACAGTACTTCTTATTTGCGTTCGACGCTAAATTCCTAGCAACCAGCGGTCGCGCCGCGGGCGTAGTAGGCGTGCTCTCAAACGCTTTACTCATAAACTCCCTTTCCTGCGTTGTTTTAGCAATTATTTCAGAAGTCTGACACAGAGTCTGTTCAGGATCATTGTCATCATTTTCATGATCAAAATTCAGCGATTTCCTGGCCATTGGCGTTGACTTATGTTTAATTTGATCAGCAAACTTTGTTATAGTCAGTGGCGTTTCTAGTGCTTGCTTTGGAGCAGCAACTTCTATGACTGTCAAGTCTCTGCTACTCCTGTTAGATTCAGTCACAGTGTCTGTCAAGTTGATTATACTTTTTACACTTGGAGTTGATTTTGTTATAGAAACTTTCTTATTTTCATTTAAAGCTATTTGTGATTGGTTAGATGTGCTGGCCCTCTTGAGTTTCGAGAATGATAAGTTCCTAGAAAAAATAAAAGGTAAATGATTAGTATAATTTTTATTTGTATTGGTATGAGAGTGTTTATTCTTCACATTAAACAACAAGTTGGATACATTATGATACTAGATAAGAGCTCTTACATCTTACTAGCGTCATTGGTAGCAAAAAGTAATTAATTTGAATCTAAAGTACAGATACAGTGCATATGGAACATACATTTTTTATTTATTTAATTAAAATTTGTATTTATACCTCATCATTTCATATTAAATGAACTAAAACATATAAATAATAGATTGAAGCCTGGGTACATATTAATTACACATCGGTAACTGTTTAATACTTACTTTTGTGGTGTCTCCTCAACTACACTCCTATCAGAGTCATCATAATCTTGTGACCTTATGTTGGTTTTATTAGTCTTCATAATACAATCCTGGCTCTCCTGAGTGGAGTTCAAATTCTGACATAGAACTGGTGTGAGTAATTCTTCAACTTGTTGTGGTACCTGGAACATTTTATAGGAACGGTTAGAGTACTTCAAAACATTGAAATTGATGACTGACTGATCAATCTCAAAGACAGTGTATTTTCAAAAATTTTTGATCAAATGACCCACCTTATCTAGTTTAGTTATTTCTTCATAATCCTTTTCTACAATAGAGAATACATTTTCACTGTGCTTTTCATTAAAATATTCTTTTAAATTTGGTGTTATTTCAGCATTTATTTGTGTCAACACTTTTTTGCTTGTCTGTGTATTTTTAATTTGTGTTAAATTCTTTTTGTTCTGTTCAGCCACTATGTTAAGCTGACTGTTTACTTTATCTTTCAGTATTGAACCACTGACAACCTCTTGGCTCTTTCTGATATCTTCCATATCTGCATCAATGCTGGCAAACACTTGTCCCATGATAGCATCATAGTTTATTGGTTCACTGTCAGGTTGTGGTTGGTTCTCAACTTTCTTATTTTTATCCCCTGGAGTTATTTTAATTTTCTTGTTATTAGGTAGCACATCTCCATCATTGATGTCCCTAATACGTTTCTCTGCAAGTTTTTGGGTCCTAAACTTGCTACAGACTGTAGACCCCAATATTTCTGAGGGTGCATGTTCTTTTAATGGTTGAACTTGGGCTTCCTTTACTGAACCACTATGAAATATGTCTAGATCATTGAAATCATCAATGTTTTCTGATGGCTCTATTATTTTATGAGGTTGTTCTGACTGTTGTCTTTTAACACTTTTAATTTCTTCATGATCAGAATCTTCACACTCCATTATCTTGGATAATTCTTTCTCTACACTTTCTGTGATTTCAAATTGTGCAGTTGCTGTGTCAGCAGAAGCTGTATTCTTTTTCAGAGATGTAGTTTTGTCCAAAGTGTTATCAACAACAGGTATCTTGTTAATTTCATTCAAACCTACTGTCTGCTCTTTACCAGAACTTTCTTGTATTTTAATCAAAGGCTTTTGTCCATCAGTATTATTATTTGTAATGCTTATGTCTATATTCTGAGTATTTGTTGATTTTGGAACACTATTAGTAGTTTTAGCTAAATGGTCAGGACCTAGGGATGTTTGTATTTCACGGTCAGTGTTAATTTTTACTTGAACATCCTTTTCTTTCTTTTTGATCACTATGTTTGTAATTGTATTCCCTATTTTAATAGAGATTTCTATGTCATCTGAATTATCAGAAGATATGGGTTGTATAGTATCTTCATTTGTTTTCAGAATAGTTTTTTCAGTTTTCTGTGGATTCAGTGCACCTTTTTTTATAAATGGCATTTTTAATTGAGGAACCGGTATGCGTTTTTGTACTTCAGTTGATTTTTCAATATGTTTAGAGGTACAACTTTCTTTATTTATATAATTACTTGCTTTGTCTTCTTCACTAATGACACTTGGTATATCTTCTGTTTCCTGAACTACAGGTTTTACAGAATCACAATTTTTTCTGTATTCTTTTTCTGTTAAATTTACTTCAGGATCAATCATCTCAGTCACAAGTTCATTTTGGTTGATATTGACATCCTCATTTTCTTTATTATGAAACTCTGGAGTATTATCATCGATGTTGTAAACTTGTTGAGTTGTTATTGGTGTTTTAACAACAGGTTTTGGGTTCTGTGTCTTCTTCACCATTTCAATTGAAACATTCAGTTTATTTCTATTTTTTTTATTCAACTTACTGAACTCCTTCCTCATTCTCTTAACATTATTCCAATTTTGTTTAGATTTTTGTGACTTTTTATCATTATCAGCACTTGAATCTCTAGAACTATGCATGTTAGAAGAAAGGTCCTTGGGTGCTGATTCATCTTTCAAATCTCTTTTTCTTGAGCTCCTTCGCGGATTATCTGTTGTATACTCTGTATCCTCCACAAAAAAGGGTTCTATGTCCATGGGTCCAATTATATTCTCACTTTTTTTAGTATTTGTAGGCTCAGGCATTGGTTCTATTTTATCCCAATCATCTTGAGGTGGTGGCACATGAACTACTTTTGGAGGACTTACAGTTTTCCTAGTATCAGTATGAATTAATATATTGCTTGCTGAAACTTCCAATGGGTTGCTTGGTTGTGGTAGATCTTGAGAAAATACTTCAGAATTTTGAACTGGTGCAGAGAAATGATTTTGTGAACTTGTTAACCAGTCTTTAACATTCTTGTCAGGATCTTTTTCAGAATCAAGTTCACCTGGAGTATCCAGATTAAATTCATCCACTGAAAATAATGTAATAATAATAATTAAAATTAATAAAAAATAATTCACAACAATAGGCAGTACATTTGCCTAGATAATATTTTGAATACACTCTCTTTTAAACTGTCAAACAATGAGCGGTCACCGGTGACCGCAACCTATTGTTCTTTAATTGTGTCTATGATGACAGTACTCAAAGAGTTAATTAGACATTTGATGTAAAAATTGTCATCAGCATGGCAAGAATGTAGCAGTTTACTATAGCAGTATAGCTTATTCTTTTGGAAAATCTCAATAGCAACATATCTGTACCTACAAGCCTTAGAACCAGTAACAAGTCAAGTTTATACCCATTAAAAAAATAATATACGTAGTCAATAGAAATAGAAATTTATCATACGAATCAATTTGATTGAAATGAATGAGGTGTTCCATGCATTTTATAACTTACATTTGACATTAAAAAGTTTTTCAAATGCTTCGCCTAGCATTTGGATATGTTCTGTTAGTTTTTGAAGAGGAATGTTTAGTTTTAGGGCCTTGCGTTCTAATTGCTTAGCACAAGCTGGGCAAGTGCGACGTCCTCGCCAGCAAGTATGACACAACGTGTGGCCGCAAGCTGCCGTTGCAGGTGCTATGTAGTATTTACAACTGGAATGTGTAATATATTAGGTTATTACCTATTAGTATGCGAATTTCATTTCATATAATAAAAATAAATAAATAAATAAATATATATTTACGACAATTAATGTAAAAAGTTCTTACCATTCTAAACAAGTAACATGGTCAATTTGTAAGGATGTTAATTTTGATAATTTTGCCACATCCAAGGCTTTTAAATTCATTTTTTTAAACGTTATTTTTCCGATACATTAATGGTTGTCAGAAGGAATTTAGAAGACCCGTTTCAATGTCATTTACTTACAAAACACGTACTTATCACAACACAGTATATTAAGATTCTTTAAATATCAATTATCAAGCAAACTTATAAATACGCAAGGAAAAACAATGAGAAACAAAACAAATGTTTCATAAAAATTTTCCCGCGTTTGTCAAAGTGACAGTGACGTAATCTAGGTTGTTTCTTGTCAATGTCATACAATTTTTCGTAGAGTAGTTCTTTAATAATACTAATTCAAGACATTGGTAATTTAATAAAGCAAAATAATAATACAAGACCTAACTGGAAATCTTGGAAAAATCGATCAAATCATATAGTGCAATAATTGGAAGAAATCATTTTTCATTATATTATTCATATACGGTCATAATTTTATTTTTATTGGTATGTACTTTCGTGTGCCGTGCTTAGGCTTTTTCGGACATGGCAAATGAATGATAACTAGCAACACTTTAATTTAATCACTATCTGTCAAGTGTAGTCAAGGGGTGCCGTGAAAAAACTGAGTTCACCATAGAAATTCAATAAATTCCGCTACAAAATATCAAAGTAAGATGAAAAACGTTGATATAATTTTTAGTTATTGTGAGCCAACCTGAATAAATTCAATTTTTTGGTTGAATACAGTTTTGTGCTTTACTACAAAATTATTACATAATCCTGGATTGTTTTTGTGATAAAAAAGAGATTTTATCCTTTTTATCCCAAAAATTAAGATGTTTTTCTATTTATACTTTATATTGCTAATTAGTCACGTTTAACAACCAGTATATAGTTATCAGAATATTTTCTTTTTGTAGGTTAGGAATTAAATGTTTAAAATTGTAATTTGTGAACTGAAATCATAAGTTACATTTCTGACCATTTAACCTCAACCTTAGAACAAGAGATCTTATGATCTCTAAGGATTTTTCTTACTGATAGTTTTTATAAACGCAACCTAGAGGCCAGAGTTAATTAACATTATATTAAAATAATTACAGAATGGCTCTGGCATTCCGTGGTGCTTTAAGATCTGTGGCGAGGAGGCTCCAAGTGCGTAGCTATGCAGATGCTCCTAAAGGTGACGAAATGGCACTCACATTTGCTGCTGGCAACAAGGTGTTTATTTATTTTTTTACTTAAATTATATTTGTAAAGTTCAAATTGCATTATTATTACTACTTACTTTATGAATTATAAATTACCACTAAAATAAAGGCAGAAACATGTTGAGAATATCTAAATAAATCAGTTGTTATAATTTAGGAATCTGTTTGATAATGAACATATTCTATTTATAATTTATGTCTTTTACTATGTGTTAAAGCAGTGATCACTCCTAGATTAATAAAGAGTAAAATTGATAATATTTTATCAAAGTCAAAATGGTAGACACACATAAATAAGGCTAAGAGGATTCTGTTTAGTAATAAACTACAACTACTTTTCACCAGTTACATTATAGATAGGTCCTATTGTAATATGGGAAAAGCCTATTTGTAAACTCCAGAAAATCAAAGAATATTGCTTTGAAATGGAACTGTGAACCTGACTGTTGCAGTTTCTCAACAAGTAACACACTTTTAAGATCAATATTTTATTCCTACAGGTATTCTATGACAAAAAAGTTGTCAAGCAAGTTGATGTGCCATCTATGAGCGGAGCATTCGGTATCCTGCCTAAACATGTCCCCACACTCGGTAAGCTAATTGCTTCTTATAAGTGCTATAATATATTACTTTCTGATTAGAATAGAAAAACAATAATATTTACTTACTTTGGTAAACTGGGAATGGTAAATATCTGTGTTCAATAGTAATTGTATTATTTTTTAAATAATAATATGTCATTTAAATCTGCTACATCATAAGGCTGTTCTTTGTCCTTCATTACTAGCTACTCCCGTGCGGTTTCACTCACCCTGCTCGGCTCTTATTGAACTAACCGTAGCATAATGTTTTAATATCAAACTTGCCAGTAACCAGTTCCGGAGATTAATGCCTTCAGACAAGTAGTCTCTTTCGTCATAACATTTATTAGTGATTGAAGTAGTTTCAATATTGATATAATTAATTTCAGCTGTCCTGCGCCCTGGTATTGTTACTGTGACGGAAAATGATGGAAAAGTTAGCAAAATCTTTGTATCTTCTGGCACGGTCACAGTTAACGATGATTCCTCCGTTCAGGTACTATTCTTTATATTATTTCCACTATTTTAAATGTCACCTTTACCAATGTCAGCCCTATAAAATCCTGTACAGTCTATTATAGAACTTATTAACTAGGGAATTAAACTTCGACTTGTCAAGAAAAACTAAATGTAGCATTACATTTAGTTTTTCTTGACAAGTCGAAAATTCTACTTCAAATGTTTATTTAATTCTTATCTATTTAAATCTTTCTTTGAATATAATATCGGTTCTATTCTACCATAGCATAAGCCAAAGTATCTAGTAGAGAATAAGATTTAACTCGTCGAGTACCGGTTTTATAGACACAATTAAAGAACAATAGGTCGCGGTCACCGGTGACCGCTTGGTGTTTGACAGATTAAAAGAAGAGGCAAATTGTACCAGTAAATTAACTCTTTGAGTACCGTCATTATAGACACAATTAAAGAACAATAGGTTGCGGTCACCGGTGTCCTCGCGGTGTTTGACAGTTTAATTGGGTTAATTTGCACAAAATGTAAACCAATGTTGCCAGAAATGTTAACTGTTAACTTATGTATTTTTCATCAATAAAATAGGGCTTTCTATGATTTTATATACTCCTGCTTACAATACTATTCATATTCTAGGTCCTTGCTGAGGAAGCCCATCCTCTGGAAAACCTTGACCGAGGTGCAGCCCAGGAGGCCCTTAGCAAAGCTCAGTCTGAATTAAGTTCCGCTGGTAACGAAAAGGTGAGCTTACATTTACAAATTACTTATGCCTTTGTTCCACAGGGTAAAGCAGAAACATAAGATGCCACCTAGTAATCTGATCATATAAGGGCACTGTTGACTGAGTACCTGGTGCTTATTTAGAATATACTGAGGTCGAGACATGTTCTCTTGCGGTAGTAGTGGGGTTCATTTGTAATACCGCTTTCATTCATCCTCTACAGACCACTATTATATTTGAACCTTTTAGAATATATCTTCAGGTGTTTTGCTGTATGTTGGAATTATTATTAAGGTTTACACATGAAGAGTAAAGAACATAATTTGTATAGACTATCTGTCATACAGGTTTATAGGGTACTTAAAAGAAAGAGGAGGAGGAGGAGGTTGTTAAATAGGTGCTTAATACTAAAACATTGTTCTTTCGCAGGCCAAGGCTCAGGCAGCTATCGCCGTAGAAGTCGCCGAGGAGATTGTCAAGGCTGCGTCTGGTTAATGTGTTCACATGACACTGCCACTGAACAGTTAGTGTTAAAAGAACTATTTAATTTACGTCTCTGTATGAATAAACGCCGTTTCCAGTAGAACATATGTATTTTATTTATATACCATTATAAGTGTAGATTAATATTGTCTGTAGTTAGAATATTTTATGTGTGTAAGGGTGTATGGTGTATGGTGTATGGTGTACGTAAACGATATTTAAATAAAACAACATTGCGTAGTTGACATTTGAGTAGTTTATTTAACACAAATCAAACACTTTGGTACAGTTAGTTAGCTGTGGTTATCGATGTCATACCGCCATAAAAATTACGAAACTTACTTTCAAGTAGCTGCAAACCAAACGCACATCGACAAAAGCGAAAATATATAAACAATTAATTTCTTTCCACTGCCAATACAAATAAGATTATGGTACAAATTTTAATTGAATTATTTACCATAATAATTTTGAATAAATTTTATTTATTTTGTTGACATTTCAATTTTAACTAGATTTTCATTTAATCGAATTCTAATTGGAAGGTTAAGAGAAGATTATGTTGCTAGGAAGTCGCGAAAACCTAACTACAAGCCTACTTTGCGAAGCTTACACCACAATACACAACATATAATGGGAAACACCTAGAAAATGACACTCGAGTGTCTTACACCTATCGTCTGCGTAATATAGAAGGATAAAATTACGATTATGATTATTAAAAATGCACCTTACTGTACTAGATTAATATTTTAAAAGATTATTATAAATTCCATGTCAGCAGTGTTTGCTATGGGTTACAGGTGTCGTAGATTGAGTAATTCCTTGCAGTTCATTTAGATAGGTAACTGTTAATATCATCATTAGTATGATACGCTTCCAGTATTTTATGCGTTTGAAAGAGTAGTACTAAAATTGATTACCATTAATTTTACATAGGTAGTTATAATGCGTAACGTGTGTTACCAACTAGCTACGGATTATATAGTACTTTGTTTAAAAGTTGATTAATTACTAATAAAGAAATTTATATCCTACACTTACCCTAAGTATATGCATAAATGCCAAAATCAAAACCAACATATTTGACACAAATAGGACGTGTGACAACAACGTAAAAGACAAAGAGAATAATTAAAAGCAATAACGTTAAAAGGAAGCATTGTTACACCACTCGGTTGTGGTCACCTAATATTACCATCCTAAGAGTATAAATAAAGTTTACGTCGATTATTATTCCATGTAAAAATTAAAAATGGGATAAAAATACAAAATATCACATACATTATTACATGTTGAGCTTAATTTAAATTTAATCCCAAACACCCCAAAACCAGATACATTTTACTGAAGCTTTCTTTAAATTAAGCTGAACAAATAAGGTAAACTATAATTACAATTAAGGATTCTGGAGTAAACGTGTTGTAGTCGAGTACGTAGGGTGGAGGTATAATATATAATGACTTGGATAGGACACATCGCGTCACCTATCTATTTAAGCAAATATATCAATTTGAGATAACTACCACAACCATAATTTTCTGTTTTTTAATGGTAATTCTACTGTGACGCGTTATAGGTTTCTCTAATTTGGAAAGGTAGACTCTAATTTGTACATTACTCGACTTTTCAAATTTACCACAGATAAAGTATGAACAAAGTAAAAAAGTAACTAAATAAAATAGTAAAATGTCCAGCCAACTTAGTTGGGGTAAATTTAAAATTAAATAGTAATACAAAAATGCGACACACAAATGAAATTGTAAAAAAGAGTAGATTTGGCACGATTATCACCATCTTGCTGAAAGGTAGACCAAATTATAGGGCGAAAGTGCAATTGATTGAATTTATATTTAAAAAAAAAGTTCTGCAAAGCTTGCGAGCGGTATATCAGCAAGATGGTAATGGTCCACTAAATTAACGTATAAAATGTGCGTGTGTCGCCGCGCTGTGACACAGGGCCCAGTTTACAGGTTACACTGCCACAGTATCGTAGGCTGTGAGTCCCCGCCCGTGGACTGCTTGCTGGGGGATTGGGGTGGTTGCTTCTGGTCTGTGAACACGGTACCAAACATTCATGTTATTGCTTGACTGATCTTGTGTGCGCCTAGTTAGGGTATATTTATACATTTTTTTTTGTAAGCATATGGTGCCTTAAGATCAAAGACAGGCATTGATAAACATTTTTAAAGCATTTGGATTACACTGCTAGTATTACTAAAGGGTGGGGTTCTCTATATGAGGAACACCAATATAATGAGGTACAGGGTCCGCGCATTTGGCGACTATTTACAGTGTATTAAATAAATCTAATGTAATGTATAAAATGTAGCTAAGGAAAAACCGACTTGGCGGACCAAGTTTTTCTTATTAAATGATAAGCAACTAAATCCATCACGCATGGACTAAAAAGTAACGAGTGCCAGGGTTCTGTTCTATTTCATATTGGGCTATCATTATACATGGTATGTACATTTCATGCGTTTGTTATGGGCAACGCAATCTTCACAAAATAAAACCAAATTAGCTGAGGTATACATAATAAATTATTCGCCTTACCATTCTGGGAGCAAAACATAATATATTAGTGCACATTGGTTCAAATGTTAGCCACAAAAGGTTAATTACGAAACAAAAATATCAGGCAAAATTAAGGTGGAGTATATTCTTTTAAAAATGTTCATTTTCACATACTTTGACTTACTGTTTCCTGTAGATCATGGATGCAGAACATAACACATGCTTAATAACGAGCATAGACTAGTACACAATGCTTTAAAGGTAAATTCATCTATCACGTCACAATGTACTCGTGCTAGCGCTCACACAGGGATTCGGCTCACGTATTAGTATGTAGTGTTTTCAGTGCGTGTGAGTTTGTCAGTGCTCAATCTTGCATTTAAAGGGACACTTTTACTTATTTAGTTTATTGTCTCAACTAGGTTGAATATAATACATGTTTATTTAAATTTGTCTTTTAAAATATATGCGGTTGTAGGAACTTTAAAATATTTAATACCTATGTATATGTTAGGTTTGTGCCTTAAAAATAATAAATTATTAAATTTACTGTAGCGAGACAGTGTCTGTTGTAGGGTAGTTTGTGCAAGGCCTATTAAACTGACCTGTCAATGAGTTTCCTCATTTCCTCGCTGTGCAAGCCGTCCTTAGCAGTGTGGGCCCTTACTGCAACAACACACAAGTCACGACGCGCTCTATACTAGCCACGACACCTGGAGCTGCCTTCTACTCGACATCGCGAACAATAACCACGTAAATATCCATGCCTCAGTCAACTTTGTGAACTATTTTATATTTAAGTATAGGTATGTATGACTTTTTCATTAGGTAGTTGTTGTTCGCGTATGTCCGTCTCCAAAACACGTACTAAATATCTACAGAATCATTTCAAATATAGTAAATTAGTTAACACAATCACGTCTAAGCACATAAAATAGAAACTTTATATGAACTGATTTTAAAGAAAATTATTTTGAAATTTTCCCAAAGTAAAATTTTGCACTTGCCAAGATTAAAGCCATTAATTTTACTGCATAGAAGTTCAATCTTTAATATTGTAAAGTGCGAAAGTTAAAAAGAAAATATATAAAATGTAGACGTAATTTTGAAAATAAAGATAGGTAAGCCAATTACAAGAACTCTAATCTTGAAGCTTTTCAATTTGTTATTACTTGTACAAATTTTGCATGCTGTCAGTCACAATAATTAGAAACATAAAGGAATCAAATAAATTGATCCAAAACTTTTACCGTCTTCTGTTCAGGTGACACCCAAGTGTGCATAAACCAATTCAACAATCAATTTCAAATTAATTCTAAAGAATTTACTAAAATTAGAGTGTTTTGAAAAAGTGGAATTATAATACTACAGATGTACTTTACTAAACCATACTTTTTTATATTAGTTTTGCTGGGTATTAATTTTATTTATTTAATTTTCTAACAATATGTAAGTAGTAATAGGTAGTATCAGTATGTATGTAGATAATTAGACATCACAGGTAAACACAAAACTAAAAAAATGCTAATAAAATTAGTACCCACAATTTAATATATCTGAATAACCAGCATATAATATTAATAATGACTGCATAAATATGTGATACTGATAATCAAGCAATTTCATAAAAAGTATGGCTTAAGATTTGCAGTTTTAATAACAGTTGATCCAGTTGACATTGTGTCCCTGACAGAAGTTGCAATAAATTAGCTCTTCTGTGTAGACTTCTAGGATATTTTTTTTACTTATTTTGCAATTAGGTAAATGGAAGGAATGTGTGGGTAACTTGTATTTTGTTAGTTTGTTACGTACCGGGATAGTTGCGTGGCTGGTCGCATTCGGCTTCGGAGATTTCGTTCGAGTCCTTGCTTTCATTGAATGAGGAGGAGCAGTTGTTGTCGTTGTTGGCGTTGCGTGGAGGGGGTGGGGGAGGCTCGGGGGATCCGCCGCACTTGCGGGTACCTGACACGTAAGCTGTACAGAGGTTACGTTATACTCAAAACTAATACATTTTATATAGTATTTGTAAAACTAATACATGTTGACTGATTCCAGCAGTAAACTACAATATTATTGATATATAATACGACAAGTTTTTGAGAAGCACTTATTTATAGTTATGTATGTATATCTTGTCAACAGAGAACAATATTTATAAATGTTTAATGTACAATCGAAAAATTTAGAACTTTAATAACATAATATTAAAATTGGTTGTTTATTGGTCAATTTGAACTTACCAATGCTGGGGCGAGATCCATAGTGATCGGAGTAGGGAGTGCCGTAAGCGCCGGTGTATTGTTCATCTTCGGGAGCGCAGCAAGCAGGCTCGTCGTACTCAGGACCACAAGCGTACATCGGGCGAGAGTAACGGGCACGCTGGGGACACAGACAAACGAATTACTTCACATATCAGGTATTATTCATACATGTTATTATTATTACATTTTTCTCTAGCAGACGTTGCCCCACTCTAGGATTTTATCTTTCTTTTTTCGTGGGTGCGTTTATAATTTCATGTAGGTACATACATACACTACGCATAACACCCAGACTCAGAACAATTTGTGGATTATACAAAGAACTAAAAAAGCATATTTTGGGGGTCTGTAGGAACAGTAACTATAGTGCAAAATTATTTCGTCTTACGTATTGATCTTCTTCAGCGCAGGTGGCCGGGTCGTCGTATTCGGGGGCAGTCGAGTAGATGGCGCTCTGTCCACCCTGAGAGTTCTTGCGGGCATAGCGGCTGTTGGCACGAGGCTACAACGACACATACTTATATTTAAACACGATTATTTATTCACTTTACTATCATAGTGAGATTTTTATATCACTTTTATTGAGCAAGGTTTATATTTCGTGACTTTTCTTATAATAATAATAATTTACAGTTTGATCAAAAATGTAGTGTCGCACGTACCATGCTCTGGGATCCGGCGCGGGAGTGAGCTGGGTGGTGTGGGTGGGGGTGGGCGAGTGTGCCGGCGTGGGCGGGGTGATGATGCGGGAAGGCCAGGGCCTTGCTGGGGTCCATTTCCTCGCGGAAGCCTAGCAGGTGGAACGTCGCGTACGGGCAGATTTCGTCTTCCATGCCTGTCCATACAATCAAACACAGGTATATTAGACATTGAATTATTCCTTAGTAGTAAACAATTGGAATATATACTTAATTATTGTTTCTTTAGCGCTCGAATACCCTAAAAGGTTGCTCAATTTTAAGTTGTACTTAAATATCCTGCCATTTTTGTCACTTAAAATTGAGTGGTGTTTGAGTATTTGGGCATTTAGTTCCGTTATATTAAAAGATTCGATTAAAATAATACTCCAATTGCTTACTACTGCTATTAATTTTTAAATTAGATTAGTGATAGTGTCACATCCACTGCAATCTGTGAATTATAGCTGTACAGTTATTGTATTTCCATGCTAGAATGTACAATTAGGTATATAGCTTACATTAATACTGTAGACTATTCTCTCTCTCAATATTTAATTAGTACTTACTTACGGTTTGTTTGTATTTGGTAGACAAAAGTAGTTTTAAAACTAAAGTAAGCAAATAAAAATAACTGAGGTTAGAAAAGTGCAAACAATATGTAGATATCATGCAACTATAAATATAATAATAACCATATAATATACTCACTCACTTGTTGTTAATAGTTGACCATTCCATCATTCAGATAAATAGGTTATAGTTACCATTCTCTGCAAATCTGTCTCTTAAACCAATTCCAAGGCACAATAAAGAAGACATTTTTAAAACTAAAATGTCTTCTACCAACACATGAGCATAAAACTAACTTTAACGAATGAACAATTACTTTTTCTTTTAATTCAGTCAAAATATTTGAAGCGCGGTTATATATATTATAGGTGACGCTGGTATCGTTTAAAACTGTTTTTGACTTTCCATTTAAAGTTTCCAAAGAATACGACCATGATGTAGTTTAAGATAGTTAATTTGAACGTATTTTGTTTAATGTGGGCCTATTATTATGTTGGGTTAGTTGTATGCTCATGTCGTGCATGCAGTTGGTCTGACCTGTGGAGGCGGTATCTCCGGAGCCGGCCCTGCGCAGGCGCGGGCGACGGACGCGCTCGTAGTGGTGGCGGCGCGGGTCCCACGTCGAGTGCGCGCCCACTGAACCACACTAACGTTACGCATGCGCTAACACCCAACATACCACTCAACTACGATCTCACTCACTTTGCCAAATGCCTCTAATATTTATTGAAGTAAAATGTAACTATGGAAGCTAATATTGACTACTTTTATTGCGTTTGTAAGCCCGCCCACTACATGGAAGATGTAATCATCAAAGTATGAGCTAAAACATAAAACGAAAGGTAGCAGTGACTTTGATAAAAAAGTGAGTTTTATTGTACTTGAGTGATATCGTACCATAAATGGGGAATTAACTTTTGGGTCAAATCGTTATATTAAATTTTGGTATGTAAACTGATTCATTTAATGGTATATGTTTAGTAATTTTTACACTCTATTCTGTACTATACAACGAAATGACCCGAACGTGAAGCTGAAATTAGGACAATTCAAGGTAATATAAAATACAAAGCTAAACTAAACATAAAGGATTTGGACATAAACTTGCAAGTAAATTATATAAAACATAGGTAGCCTTTACAGACTTTACGGTAGGTAGGTGGCCTTTACAGAACATATAACATTTCCTTGTACCTAGATAATTTGCAAAACTATTACAACATAGCTTTCACCATACAATCACCACTAAGACAAGAAAGAAGTAAAATGAAGCACAAAGAAGAATCAGAGCGATAGTCGTGCAAAAAGATATATAGATAAGTAGTAAGAAACATGAAGTGTTATACATAAACCATTACCTCAATTAGTAAAGTATTGGTGATCCTTACCGGTGGTCAGCAGCTTAATGTTCCAACTACTTAGGTAATACAGTGACTGTGTGAAACTAATAAGTATTTGGTGGGTGAGCAAGGTGAACAGTTGAGAAGTCGGACTGTCGATTACTTGAGTACCTTTTATTCTATCTTATATACTTTTTGACTCTTGTGTTTTAGTTCTTTTATCTTTTAGCCAATTGATTACAAATTGTTACAATTCGTGAGAGAGGTAAAGTATTAGTTTGATGTGTGAAGCTGTAGATGGTATGGTACTCACTGATGACGGCCTGTCGCTTGACGCGGTCGCACGTGTTGTAGTTGGAGCCGGGCACGGGCGGCAGCTTGCGGTTGGGCGGCGCGATGTACCCGAGCTCGTCCCGCAGTCCGCCGCGCTTGTCCAGCGTGCCGCCGCCGCCGCCCAGCGCGGCCTGCGACGCGTTGTACACTGCGTCGTCTGACACAACACATATACGTAAGCTTCGTTTCCTCTACTACTATCATCATTTTTCACCCTTCTACTCACGTAATCTGCAACGCAAGCTTCAAAAGACCTTTAGTTATGAGCTATTGACGCTGCTATTAATTTCGCGACAAGAGCTCCATGTTATTTATTATTTTGTTACAACATCGATTAAATACTTGTTTATGAAGAGCAAATTATATTAAACTGTGAATTTGGTAAATCAAAACAAAATTAATGATTTAAACTTAGTAGTCCATGCTAAGGATCAGTATGGGTAAAAATATAATTGATGATAGATTAAAATACAAAAGTGATTAATGATTAAGTAAGAACTAACGCTATAAAATCGAATCTGGGTAAAATAAATAGTAATAAAGCGGCGTGCCATGCCACCATACATACAATACATGTCCTTCTGACCTCGCAGGCGGTGCGGGGTGTTCCTGCGAGCTAAGGTCAGACAGATCACCACCACGCCTACGATAAACACCACGATCGTTGCCAAAATTGGTACGAGGACTTCTGGTTCCAGCCAAGCCTTGACCCAGGGAGGCAGTTCCTTGTCGGTGCCGATGTTGCCAGGTAAGGGAGCAATGGTTCCTATAATAGCACAATAAGAGATGATGATTTTACCTTTGTGATGGTCCCGAGCGCCTCGTACCACGCAAACGACTACGATAGCAATGATGATAACAAGGATCGCGGCGACTACGGGCACGATAAGGTTAAGATGCGACAGGATTATCTTGAGAGTCTGTTCGGTGGTAAGAGTGCCGCCGCCGACCTCGCGCGCGGGCGCAATAGTACCTGAAATGCAAGCCCCACGTTACTTTGATCTAAAAACACCGATATAAGGATGAATAAATAAAAATAAAAAGGCGATGCATTTCAGGTACGTTTTCGTATAATTTATGAAACAGCAGTATTGTAATGCCTTTTGGCAATCAAAAGAATGGGAAAGTAATTTCAAAGTACTATAAGTCAGTTACTAACCTCCGGTCATGGTAAGCGTAGCAAATTCGTATTCTGCGACGTTGAATCCAGCGTTGTTGTGGGCTGTAATCCTCAGTACATACCAAGTGGCAGGTTCCAGATCTATCAATAAAGATAAAATATTACTACCAATCTTTATAAATTAATTATTATGTTAATAACTCCATATTTGAAAGGTACAAACCAAGTACGACGAAGTTTCCACCGGGTTTGACAGCGTTGGAGATTTGATTCCATTCAGCAGCACCCCTGATACAAGAATGCGTTGATATTTATTTAAGATCAAGTTGTGTTTATGGATGCAGATGAATCTTTTCAAGTAACTTTTTTATGAAACTGCACTTTTCTATTATAAAAAAATTATTTTATTTTAATTAATAATATTTAATATTTATAATTATTTTTATAATATAATAACACTTTTTAGTTATTTCTAAAAAGCAACGCTAGAATCTTACTTTTTCTTGTTCTCGACGACAAAGTGGCTCATGGGGCATCCGCCATCCAACCATTGTTTGAGGTGCAGAGTGACTGAAGAGCTTCCGACTTCAATGAAATCAGCGGCGCGAGGTACCGGGGGCTTGGAACCGCGAGTACGGGCGATCACCACGTCTGAAGCCTCACCAGTGCCGATACTACGCATACAACACCATTTAAAGATTTGTGCTATACTATTATTAAGGATTAAGTTTAACCTAACTACTTAATTATAACCCACTTCTTGGATGTATTTTATGAATCTCATGTATTCGAGGGTGACTGCATTGCTATAGGTACGCTGTATACTATTCAAGACTCCAGGCAATTAACAATTATCAAAGCCAGAATTCCTTTTCAGAATTTTCAAAACCGAAGCCGAAAACCTTTGGTCGAGTGTTAGTGTTGTGCTTGTCTCAATGACGAATCCTCGAATAAATGAGGACTCCTTTAAAAATTATACAATTTATGAAATACCTAGTGTACTGTATAGGAAATGTGTGTAGTATTGTTATAATACTTACCCGTTGTAAGCCGTAACGTAGAGTTGATATCTTGAACCGCAGAACAGGTTCTCCAGAGTGTAAGTGTCAGTGGTGCTTGGAATCTGAAGAAAAAAAAGAACCGTGTTTATATAGGTACTTTTCAGCGACGACAGAAAAGTAAAGTTAAGTTGGTAAGAAATTGTTTATTTTATTAACCTGTACGGTTTCCCAATCTCCGAATTCTTGTTTGTAGTGGATGGTGTATCCTGCGGCGGGCGACTGGTCTACTTCGACTGAAGGCTTCAGGCGGAGAGTGAGAGACGACACGGACGACGACGCGATGCTGAGTTGAGGCGGGAAGGGAGGAGCTGCGGGGAAATTGTGAGTTACACTTTTCTGATACCTACTTTTTTCAATTATGTATTTTTTTTACAAATAAAATTACTCAAGATTGGGAACTTGATATCACATGAAATTATCTACGGATTTCAATTATAAATCAAAGCTGTCCTTTATGGACCGAGTCCCAGGTATCGGCTTCTTAGTACCTATAGTTTGTATGTAGACTTAGTGGAATACTCACCGAGTACTGAGAGCGTATGGGTAACAGTGTCAGTTCCGAATTGATTGTCAACATGGCACGAATATTCGCCGGCGTCCTCACGAGCTACGCCAGCAATCTGCAGGGATCCTTCAGGCAATTGACGCACACGTTCTGACGCTTCCAGGGGATGGCCTTTCACCTTCAATTATAAATATTTATTCGTGAACAAATACGAATTGAAGTTAATCACCAATTAACTCGTCGAGTACTGGTTTTATAGACACAATTAAAGAACAATAGGTCGCGGTCACCGGTGACCGCTTGGTGTTTGACAGATTAAATAGTATGAGTTTCTTGAAATACCTTCCACAAAATGTTAGGAGGAGGAACACCGACAGCAAGGCAGGGCAGTTTGACATCTTCCTTGTAAGTAGCGGTGAAAGATTCATCGAATGACGCGATCTTGGCGGGAACTGAATGAAATAAATATTATAATAATAATAACGAAACTATACGCAAATAAACCAATTAACATGCTTGTAGTGGTTGCGTACCTTTGTCACTTGGGCTGCAGGAAGCAGTGGCTGAGGGTTGGCCTTCGCCGATGATGGTAGACGCGGTGACCCAGAAGTCGTAACGGCCGGCTTTCAGTTCAGTTGCCGAGTAGCTAGTTTGAGAAGCTGGTACCTTCATAACAATTACATGAAAAGTTAAATATTATCCATAAATCTATTAGTAGTTTATTTGTGTAGTGAGACAGCAACTGACCTTGTTGGGATGGGGCTCAGCATTCTGTGCCTGAGTGTAGACATTGTAATGAGTAACAACACCATTGGGTTGCGCAGGAGGCCTCCATGATACCAGGATCGAGTCTTGTCCCATAACTAATGCTTTCACAGCACGAGGAGCTTCCGGTACTGGAATAAATCATAACACGTTAATAAACTCTCTTTTTGGACTATTCTGTGTTGATAAGTATGGAGGTTCGTACTCACCATCTTGTTCAGTTTGGCAGTGAATAGGAGCAGATCGGACGCCATCGCCTCCGTTGGTAGTCGCAAGCACTTCCATAGAGTAGTTTGTAAATTTCTTAAGTCCGTGAAGGATAGTTTCGCTGCTGGCCGTAATCTTAGTGTCCTTTGACTTTTCATCTACAAAAAATGTTAGTATAAAGTATATGTACCTATTAATTATGAAATCAAAATATGAAAATTAATTTATAGTAATCTTCTTATTACAATTCCAAATTCTGTGTGATACTTACCATACCAAGTTTCGCTAGGTCCGTAAATCACTTTGTAAGCCTTGATAAGTCCGTTAGCAGCAGCAAGAGGAGGGGATACCCATGATACACGGATTGTTTGCGCTGTAAGAGTAGTGCAGAGAACGTCTTGGGGTGGAGCAGATGGGGCGCCTTCAGCGGTATAAGCTCGTACTTCTCCGGACACGGGGCCTGATCCCATCTTGTTAAACGCTTGTACTACAATGGCATATTGAGTGTAAGTCCTGGAAACAGATTTATTTTTAGTTAACTTGTTCGTTAAAATTGTTAAACGATATTTTGTATTACTATCAGTAGCAACAAAGCCTCCAGCCTGCCTGATAGTAAGCGTACCCAACTAACGCACTAGTGTACAACACCAGGGGTGCATTAGCGACTATGTAAGATATTGTTGATCCGCGCCATTATTGATAGCAGCGCGACGCTTGCCGCATCCACTTTTGTGTATGCCGTTCATAACTATAATCTCTGCTCTACTAGTCCAGTTACCTTGTCGAATAATTATTATTTTAGTTCAAACTTACTTTAAGTTTAGAATGTCCAGGTGATGTTCCTTGCCAGATTCCTTAGAGATGTCAACGGTTTCAAAGACGAAAGATTTGTTGCTAGACGCCAGTTTGTAACCAACATAGTATCTGTAAACATATTAAAAATGTATTTTAAAAAAGACCTCTTTTTTCGTTAACAATACGGTATGATTAGGGGATCAATTTGTAATTTACCCTTGGAGGTCACCGTTCCAGTCTTGTGGTGGGGGAGGCTTCCAGGTGACGCGGAGGGTGTGCTTATCAACGGCATCAACTTTGCAGTCTTGTGGGGGACCAGTAGGGGCTTCTTCAGCGGTTATAATGGTAACAGTCTCAGATGGCTCAGAAGTTCCCAGTTCATTCTCAGCAACGATCCTGATGTGGTAGGCGGTGGCGGGTCTCAAGCTAAAAACTCCGGCTTCAGTCGTATCTCCGGGTACAAGAACTCTGAAAAAATAATACAGTTGGTTAATAAAATGCAGTATTATTTACACTCTTTTTAGCAAAATAGATTGAAAAATTACCTGTCAATGTCTTTTTCCCAGTTACCCTTGGCTCGTTTGTATTCAATGAGGAACTTCTTGATTGGAGAATTGCCATCATAGGGAGCCGCCCATGACAGTTGTACGGTCCTTCCAGATTTGTCCAAAACTTTAAGGCCATAGGGAGCTTCGGGTACCTCTGTAAAATGATGAAATATTCTTATAAGCTCTTTGAAAATATTTTATTTTACTGGCAGCGAAATTATACTGATATGTTAAACTAACCTTGAATGATCATGTTAATGCTGGTATCATCGGAGCCAAATGCGTTGGTAGCTACACAAGTGAAAAGAGCGCTATCTGATCGTTCAGTCCTTCGGATGCTAAGGTCAGAGACAACACCACCGGGCAGGATTTCTTCGCGAATAGTGTATCGTGGGTCAGATTTGGGTTCGAGGCGTTTGTTGTTCATGTTCCAGATTATTCCAATTGGCTGTAATATAAAACAGTAGCGATATTAAATAATGCCTGAGCTACGTCAAAATTTTAGCTTAGTTGAAAATAAGTTACCTTTTCTCCTTTAGCTTGGCATTGCAGGACAGCGGGTTCACTTCGGCGTGCAGTCTGATTTCTCATTTTAATTTCGAATTGGGGTGGAGCTAAAATTATACGCAAACACTTAATATTGCATTATTATTACGAGTCATAGTTTTTATTGAGCTCAGATTAACAATGCAAGCTTACCTTGAACGCTAATCAGAATAACAGCCGATAGTCCTGAACCGATTCCATTCACAGCTTCGCACAAGTAGTATCCTTCATTGGTTTTCTGAATATTAGCAATAGTCAATGTTCCATCCTCAACTTTTACGTTAGGGTTGTTTGGCTTAAGATCTTTGTAATCGCCAGGGGTGTCACCTAAAACGAAACGACGACACAAGGTATTTTACTTTCCATTATCTAATAATTACTTTGTATATTAAAAAAAAAATTATGTATTTATTTTATTACCTTCAGCCCGTTTCCACGTCACTTGGGGCTTAGGGAACCCATCGGCTTTACATTCCACTTTGGCATCAGAGCCTTGTGCAAATGCCTTATCAGTGGGTTCAATAATCCAGCGGGGGGGAACTGAAATATTACCATTTTGTTATAGAACGTGTCTTGTTGCCTTCATATGTATGGGACCAAAATTACATATTAAACTGTTCTTTCAATATCCTCTTTTATTTTATTTGATGAGGATTTATAGTTTATGATTTTCAAATATGAGAATTAAATTCGCTATATTATTTTTAAAAGATATTATTTGTACTCGAATTTCAGTAAACAAAAAATTGAAATCTTATAAGAAGAAAACACTGAGTTATTATTAAACTTTGAATTTGATTAAATTTACTTTAAATTGTAATTAAATCTATTTCGAAAAACTAGAGGGGCTTTGTTCTTTAAAAACAATAACTGTTTAAGTATATTTGAAAATTATTGTAAAAATGAGGACAGGGTTAAATTCTCCTGTGTGAACTTTCATCATTAACATGAAAATATATATGTATTAGATTTCTTGGCTTCTAAACTTGGACGTACAATTTTTATTCAAATATACTTAAATATGTATACATTTAAAAGCTTTTATAACGACTAATCAAATGTCATTTGAATTCTATGCACTACACACATTGTGTATAAGCTTTTATAAATATGTAATACTCATAGTGGATATATCATTGTATATGTGCTTTAAGGCGCCGCCATAGTAGCTTTTAAATGAATTATAATATTTGAATGCTAGCAAAAAAAAATAAATATATATAGGCATATCAAACTACAAACCAAATAATATTAAATTGGAGTGTATAAAAATAAAACAATGATAAATAAAAAGCAGAATTACATTTCACCAAGTCCACCATCAAAACATTCAAAGCGCGGTACAAATATAAACAAATAATGTCAACAGACATTATAAAGTTAGTAAGCCAAGCAACAAGCTTTAAATTAATGGCAATAACGCAAATTATTTTAATGAAACAAATATAAAGAAAGGAACCCAAAGGAGAGGATGGTATGAGGATAAAATTAAATTGCACGGATAGGAGGAAAGGGTACGTCGATGATAGCCGCAGCCGGTTCCTAAAGCATTCGAAAAGACTGATCTAAACTCAGTTTTCAGATTTTAACTTTATTGCATTAAAGTATTCACCAAAACGTGAACGACTTTCAAATGAAGACATTTAAGAATAAAGTGAGATTTGAGAAGAATTCGTTTCACTACGGATCAACGGTACCTATTTAGAATATTATTTATCAAAAGTAACGTAATAATTAAAGCATACAATATCGAATCTACGCAAAGCTGGTCCGTGCTAGGATTGAAGGGTACACAGATGCGTGACGGTACCATGGACTTCTAGTGAGGCGGTATAGTTGGACATGCCAGCGGCATTTCGCGCGATACACGCATACAATCCGCTGTGCGACCAGCCTGCTGGGTCGATCAGAAGCAATGAAGCTCTCTGCGCTATTTTAGTTGCCGTCACGCCGGCTTTCTCCTTCAAAGGTTGCCCTTCAAAGTACCACTGAATATCGAGAGGTTGATCGCCCTCCGAGACCAAACATGTAACTTGACTGGCTTGCCCCGCAAACAGCGGGGTCTCGAACGAAAATGGAACTATGCGAGGCAGTACTGGAAATAACCAAGATTTTTGGATTAGGTCGATTAGGATACCATCGAGGCAGGCAATGTTAGCGAGTAATGACAGAGAGAGGTATAGAATGGTGACTGTGAACGGTTTCTCCTTTCAGGTGCGATATTGTGAGGTTAGTTCCCATATTAACGATTCAGTCGGCATCATAGCATTAATAGATTCAGACGTGCCGTTGACGACGAGTGTCGCTGCATATTCTGCGCGGCCGGCCGCATTCTGCACGATGCACGTGTAGTTTCCTTGATGGTTTGCGCTCACGGAGTTGATAGTGAGGATAGAGGCACGAGGATTTAGAGGCATAGTTGTGATGTCTCGCTGGAGGCTCGAGTCTATAGTTTCGCTGCTGAACGTCCATGAGATGTCGAGAGGAAGATCTCCCTTAGTGGCGACACAATTCACTAAAGCTGTGTCACCGGGGTTGAATGGCACCTCACCGAAATTGAACGGCATTATCAACGGTGGAACTAGGACAGTAAAAAATTTATGGTACAGTGAAAATGCTTTAAGGAAATGAAAGTTTTAGGTTAAAAGGACGGAAGCGTAAAAATATACACTTTTGTTCGCACCCTTTACAACCAAATCGGTAGTATGTGACACGATTCCCGCAGCATTACTCGCAGTACAATTAAAAAGTCCTGCGTGTGTTGCATCCACGGACTCTATTGTCAATACACTACTTCTTCGGTCGTTGTTACTAACACGCACTCCAGGAATAGACTTGGCAGATTGGTTATTGACCATCCATTCAATAAGAACCGGTTGATCCCCATGAGTTACAATACATTGAAGAGCAAAGTAATCCCCAAGAAAAGCCGGTTCTGGGCCGGCAGTGAAAGGTGCAATCTTGGGAGGAACTGAAACAAAGTTTATCTAAATGTCAAAATAATAAGTTGCTACCATAGATGAGACTAACCATAAACAACTAAATCTGCTGAATGGGTACTACGGCCAGCACGATTCTCCCCGATACATGTATAAGAACCAGCGTGTATAGCGTCCACAGATTCTATTATTAACAAGCTACTCCGCTTTGAACTGCTCACAACATAGTTATTATTCCTTTGAGATATGGATTGTCCGTTAAACATCCAAGTGATTGTGAGCGGAAGGTCACCATAATTAATAGTGCATGCAGCTTGTAAGTACTCTCCGACGTTGGTGGGTTTTTCGCCGAATGTAAATGGCAAAATATTGGGAGGAACTGGAATGTTATAATTAATTCAAAGTGAAATTGGATAGTTATACTAGATTAAATATTTGAGATATATGTTTCTAAAACGACAATGACACAAAATCTAATTTACCGAGCACCAGAATCGAAAAATAATTTAAGCACCGTTTATTATCAAAGTAGACGTGTGATAATGGACTCCCGCTTCGTTTTCCGCAACACAAGTGTAGTTTCCAGCGTGATTGTGGGCTACTGAGGCTATGCTTAGAATAGCACTTCTCTCGCCTATATTAAATACGGTTACTCCAGATCTGGGTTTAATAGGTTCGTTGTCAAAGAGCCATTTTAATCGCAGTGGATGGTCTCCCTCAATAACAGAGCAGGGGGTCGTTACTACTTGTCCAGAATTCATTGCAACTTCGCCGAAAGAGAAAGGTTGGACCACAGGAGGAACTAAACAGAAAGCAAGCACATCCGAGCTGTAACGTTTCAGTACCAATAACATTTAGAAGAACGGTGTGAGTGGTGATGCCTGCCCTATTCGCAGCTGTGCACGTGTAGTTGCCACTGTTGGGTCCCAGGGCGGTGGGTATATCAAGAACGGATACACGTTCGCTTAGAGTTGTAGTCTTTATGCCCATTCTGCGGGAGACAGGATGCCCTTGAAAGCTCCAGGAAATGTTCAGGGGTGTATCGCCTTTTGAAACGTGACAGTCGAGGTGCACAGATTCTCCCGCAAATACGGCTTCGTCTAACTCGAAAGGTTTGATGTGAGGGACGACTGAGTAAAGAAAATATTGTAACGTTAGTAAGTATGTAGGTATATAAGGCGCATGCTGTGACATCTAGCGGAAATACCCTTAATGTTGAGTGTAGTGGAATATCTATCTTCTCCCGCTCTATTCCTGGCGATGCAGGTATAATTTCCACTGTGGGCTCCGGTCACAGATGCAATAGTCAAAAATGATGTCTGCTCCGCCATTTTCATAGTTTTAATTTCCATATGAGAGGAGAGATCTTTTCCTTCAAAGGTCCATGTTATAGACATCGGTCGGTCTCCTTTACTGGCGTGACAGGTCATTTGTACTGATTCTCCGTAATAGATGGATTCTTCGATTTCAAACGGTAGTATATGGGGAGGGACTAATAATAAAAGAAAAATGTGATTTCTAAAAGTAAATCTAAACGTGCAGTATATCTATACACATATGGATCAATTTTCTTACAGTAGCTATTGTACTAGGGGAACACATCCAATACCATGAATATTGACGAGGACAGAGTGATATGCGCGTCCGGCTCTGTTACTGGCCGTGCATGTGTAGTTGCCGCTGTGTTGGCCCATAGCAGTTGGAACACTCAACACTGAAGCTTTTTCTCCTAACTTAGTTGTGGTTACGCCCATATTATTGTGGTAAGGAATTTCATGGCCTTCAAAACTCCAAGATATTTGAAGAGGTCGATCGCCTTTCGATACATGACAAGTAAGGTGCACGGATTCACCAGCGAATATAGATTCTTCAACTTCGAACGGAATAATGTGAGGTACAACTTGAATAAAAAAGAAAAAGTAATTGTAAATGAAGAATCTTACGAAGGTAACAAGGGAAACCAGAGAGGAATAGTAATAAAGATTCTACCTAATAATACGAAGTAAACCCAAACACGTCTCTGTGAACGATGCTATTTTATGGAAGGTCCGAAAAGAAATCCTAGGTTGCATACATTATTAGTTGTACCTATAGAAAAATTTGCTACTCCATGGCATCAGTACTTAAAATTAGGAAAAGATTCAATTCGAGAGTTGTGTGTTATTCTTTCAGCATTACTAACAACAAAAGTAAGTAAGGGACGAAAAATGATAAACAAAAAATAATAATGTTTGCTGCTTTTAGATATGCACACAGAACTCATGCTAATTCTGCTAGCAAATCTTAGAAACATTGTGTCACTATGACGAACTTAAACAAAACATGAACTACCATGAATAAATGAAACTGACCATGAACATTAAGAACAGTGGAATGATTTGTGGAACCGGCTCTGTTAGTAGCTACGCAGGTATAGTTGCCACTGTGGCTAGCGGTTGCCGCAGATATTGACAAAAATGATGTACGCGATGTCATTTTGTTCGTCATAATATCTAGATGTGATGAAGTATTTTCGAACCCATGAAAGTGCCATTTGATGTCGAGAGGTAAGTCACCCTTGGAGACATGACAGTTAAGTTGCACTGGTTCTCCAGCAAACACCGATTCGTCAGCTTCGAAGGGTACGATGTATGGCAACACTGTTAATTTAGAAGGATATACTTATTGCGTAGTCAAGCTTGTGGCGTGCGAGAGGCTAGGACTGCTAACGGGCTTTGGGAGTACCATGGACATTAACTGTGGTCGAATGAACTGCCAGGCCAGCGGCGTTAGCGGCATGACAAGAATATTCGCCGCTGTGGCTAGCTTGTGAACTAGATATCGTCAACAACGATGTCCGTTCGCCAATCTTCATTGTAGCTATTCCTTGATGCGAAGATAATTCTTGGCCATGAAAACTCCAATTGATTTTTATAGGTACATCGCCTTTTGATACATGGCATCCCAATTGTATTGATTCGCCGGCAAAAACAGGCTCTTCGGCCGAAAATGGTATGATGTGAGGAGGAACTGGTGAGGGCAAACAAAATACAAAAATAAATAAAGTAGGTAATGGTAACACACGAGAACAACTTGTGTACCCTGAACATTTAATGTAGCTGTGTGGTTGGTGCTTGCTACAACATTGGAAGCTGTGCATGTGTAATTTCCAGTATGTTTTTCGGTTGCAGCCGGAATGGCAAGAATAATACTTCGTGCGCCTACTTTCGTGATAACAACTGCGTCAGATTTTTTTAGAGGGTTATCTTGAAACGACCATCGTAAGTCCAATGGCATATCGCCTTTCGGTATATGGCACATAACCTGTATGCTTTCGCCGTAAAATACGGCCTCATCGAACTCGAATGGGGAAATAATCGGTGCCACTGAAAGAGATAGTCAGTTTGGTGACAGAGTTGTGAAACTAATTACATATATCAACAATAATATAATTTGCCATAGGAGTGGTGGGAGAAATAATAAAACAGGACTCAAAAGCATAGACATTTCACCGAGACGATGTACCCTTAACATTGAGCGTGGCGTGGTGGCTAGCACTGGCGACAAGGTTAGAGGCGGTGCATGTGTAATTGCCAGAATGTTTAGCCGTCACCGCCGGGATTATGAGAACTGAACCCCTATCGCCCGCGTTCATGATGTTCAAACCGGTTAGTGAACTCACATCTCCACCGCTAAATGTCCACTGGATATTTAAAGGTTTATCTCCTTTTGGTACATGGCACATGACTTGAACACCCTCTCCGTAAAACACAGATTCATCAAATTCAAAATGAGTGATAACTGGTGCCACTGAAATGTATTTACTGAGAAATTAAAGTTTTGAACGTTTTATCTTCCGTTTTGTTCTTGAATAGAAGAGACAATTTATGTCCCGCCAAAGTACAAAAGGTAAAAATAAGTTATAAAAACTAAACAACACAATCTAGCAGGCTTAAATGCTTAACGTAGATACCATTGACGAATAACTCCGCAGTATGATTCATGGTGCCAGCCTCATTCTTTACCACGCAAGTGTAATTCCCTTGATTCTCATGGCTAACAGAATCTATGTTAAGTTGACTTGATCGTTTCATGTTCACTAAATTGATTCCGATATCCCCAGAGTTCACACGTTTTCCGTTGAAAAACCAAGTTATTGTTAAAGGAAGATCACCCTTAGTGACAGCACACGTAGCCAAAACCATTTCTTGGGCATTTACTGGTCCCTCGCCAAACTCAAAATGTTTTATCTGTGGAGGGACTGAAGACCAAAATATATATAATAATTAACAAAAAAAGATAGCTCGTGATCCCTAGAACAAATTTAATGTAAGTGGATTTTTTAAAAGTAAATTAAAATGTTTATGAAATTCAGAAGAAACTTTTTGTTTTATACACCATTGTGTGATGTTAGCAACTAATACTTCAATTGTAAAATAACATATATTATATTATTATATCTATCCACAGATGGGTAAAATATCACGCAGAAAATGTGTAGGATAGGTTGTGTAAGGAAAATGTATGAGTCACAAAAATACACCAATAAACTAAATAAAAATACGAGTTCGTGCGGAGAAAAGCTAAACAATGTTTGCTAGTGTTTGTTTTAGTACCATTGACGTTGAGTACTGCAGTATGGCTACTGCGACCGGCTTCATTTTCGGCTATGCACGTGTAATTGCCAATGTGTTCATGTTGAACATTCTCTATGCTCAAAATTGATATTCTTTTCCCGTTTCTATTTATAAGTATACCGTTGCCAGAATTAAGTATTTTGTCGTTTAGTTGCCAGTGAATTTTCAGGGGCAAATCCCCTTTGCCGACTGTACAAGTTAGAGAAACTGTATCGCCAGCGTTGAGTATTTCTTCGCCGAAATCAAACGGCGTAACCTGTGGTACAACTAATAGAATAGTTTACTATTACTATAAATATAATTGTTATTATAAAGACATAGTTCAACTAACCGATACTAACTAATATAGTTAAACGTAGTGAACCTCGAAAATATTACTAATTGTAAAATAACGAAATGTTATTTGGTTATTGTTATTTTTATATTATAGTTGTCGAAATGTTATTAAAATACAATGAGGCCTAACTGTAAACTCTTAGAAAATTTTAATTTTAGTTGGGTAAATACAAAGGTTTTCATGATTACGAAACAGTCATATATTGTACATATGTGTACACTGTACATAAGTACCTACATTTGTGATGCTTGTTATGTAATTTTCGCTTAATGTTTTCCCATTTATGTCATCGATTCTTATAGGACCAGACCATTTTATTACATAATCATCATTAATGGTATGACAATAATATAATAAGTAGGTATGTACATCGTGTCATTTTTGGATTGAAGATGTTAGTATCAAGTCATGAACATAAGTGTCTGTCACCCACCACTAAAGCCGTCTTTCATAGATTTACAAGGAAAGATAATGAAAGACCAAGCGCGATTACCGACTACAATTTTTATAAAAAAGTCGCTGCAAATTGCTATATGTAACTTTAGGCACGATATGGAATGTAAATTGATGTACCTATTTCGAATCGAAATTTCGGAGTTTGGATTGGTTACAATATTTAAAAGAACTAAACTAAACAAAATCAATAATTAATGTGATGTGTATATAAGGCGTAAATTATTTCAGGACGTGTTTTCAGAATTCATGCTGATTCTGTTAGCAAATTCATGATTAACATGACAAGCAACAATCCGCTTTGGTGTACTCGTATAACAATAATATAGTTCAATGTAGTAAACTGACCATGGACATTGAGAGGAGTGGAATGATTTGTGGAACCGGCTCTGTTAGTAGCTACGCAGGTATAGTTGCCACTGTGGCTAGCGGTTGCCGCAGATATTGACAAAAATGATGTACGCGATGTCATTTTGTTCGTCATAATATCTAGATGTGATGAAGTATTTTCGAGCCCATGAAAGTGCCATTTGATGTCGAGAGGTAAGTCACCCTTGGAAACATGACAAGTAAGCTGAACTGGTTCCCCGGCAAACACCATCTCGTCGGTCTCGAAGGGTACGATATGTGGTAACACTGTTAATTCAGAAGGTTACATTTATTGCGAAGACAAGCGTGCAGCGTGCGAGAGGCTAGGGCGGCTAACGGACATTGGGAGTACCATGAACATTAACTGTGGTCGAATGAACTGCCAGGCCAGCGGCGTTAGCGGCATGACAAGAATATTCGCCGCTGTGGCTAGCTTGTGAACTAGATATCGTCAACAACGATGTCCGTTCGCCAATCTTCATTGTAGCTATTCCTTGATGCGAGGATAATTCTTGGCCATGAAAACTCCAATTGATTGTTATAGGGGCATCGCCTTTTGATACATAACACGTCAACTGTATAAGTTCGCCAGCAAAAACAGGCTCTTCGGCCGTAAATGGTACGATGTGAGGAGGAACTGGTGGGGGCAAATAAAAATAAAATTAAAATAATTATAACAAATCAGAACAACCAGTGTACCCTGAACATTTAATGTAGCTGTGTGGTTGGTGCTTGCTACAACATTGGAAGCTGTGCATGTGTAATTTCCAGTATGTTTTTCTGTTGCAGCCGGGATGGCTAACACTAAACTTCGGGCTCCTAATTTTGTTATTACAACCGCGTCAGACTTTTTTAACGGTTTGTCTTGAAATGACCAACGTAATTCTAGTGGCATATCGCCTTTAGGTATATGGCACATAATCTGTATGCTTTCGCCGTAAAATACGGCCTCATCGAACTCGAATGGGGAAATAATCGGTGCCACTGAAAGAGATAGTCAGTTTGGTGACAGATTTGTGAAACTAATTATATACATACATCTACAGTAATATAATTTGCCATAGGAGTGGTGGAAGAAATAATAAAACAGGACGCAAAAGCATAGACATTTCACCGAGACGATGTACCCTTAACATTGAGCGTGGCGTGGTGGCTAGCACTGGCGACAAGGTTAGAGGCGGTGCATGTGTAATTGCCAGAATGTTTAGCCGTCACCGCCGGGATTATGAGAGCTGAACCCCTATCGCCCACGTTCATGATGTTCAAACCGGTAAGTGAACTCACATCTCCACCATTAAATGTCCACTTGAAATTTAAAGGTTTATCTCCTTTTGGAACGTGGCACATGACTTGAACACCCTCTCCGTAAAATACTGATTCGTCGAATTCAAAATGAATAACCACTGGCGCCACTGAAATGTACGGAGTCTCAAATGATATACATACGTAAGTTCTTAAGTGTGAGTTGATTTTCTTTTTTGTCAGTTTATTTTTTATGTGGTTGGGTTATATTAAAATTAATTATTTTATGGCCCGCCAAAGTTACAAAATGGGAAAAATTAAATAAAAAGTAACTAGCAGGCTTAGATGCTTAGCGTAAGATACCATTGACGAATAACTCCGCAGTGTAATTCATGTTGCCAGCATCATTTTTTACCACACATGTGTAATTTCCTTGATTTTCATGGCTAACAGATTCGATGTTAAGTTGACTTGATCGTTTCGTATTCACAAGATTGATACCGATGTCACCAGATTTCACAGGTTTTCCATTAAAATACCATATTATCGTCGCAGGCAAATCACCTTTACTGATAAGACAAGTGACTAAAACCATTTCTTGAGCATTCACTGGACCTTCGCCGAATTCAAAATGTTTTATCTGTGGAGGGACTTCAAGAGGAAAATATAGAGGTTAATTGACACGCGTATCTAAAAAGATGATTACTAGATATCTTTACCCTTTTCTAATTTTTTGTGAGATACGACAAGAATCCGACATAATGCACGGTTTCAATTCATAATTCTGGGTTAGTCTTGGAAATGATCCGCATTAGCGGTTCCGGTTTGATAAGGTAAAATTTCTTAAATTACGCCGCTGCATCGATATCGTTCTTTGCCACACACGAATTCACTGATTTTCCTAACCTAAACGAAAATTCGATTTGTCTTATTAGAATTTCAGTCTTTTTATTGCAAGGAAAGGTTTGTGTGAAAGGAAAATAATTGTGTTATGAAAATACACAAATAAATGAATAACGTAAAAATCGTGCGAACAAAATTTAAGCAATAGTCGTAGATTGCGTTATTTGTACCGTTTACGTTGAGCACTGCACTGTGACTACTTCGGCCGGCTTCATTCTCAGCTATACAAGTATAATTGCCAATATGTTCGTGTTGAACATTTTCTAATATTAAAATTGAAACACGTTTCCCGTTTCTATTTATAAGTATACCGTTGCCAGAATTAAGTATTTTGTCGTTTAGTTGCCATTGAATTTTCAGGGGCAAATCCCCTTTGCCGACTGTACAAGTTAGAGAAACTGTATCGCCAGCGTTGAGTATATCTTCACCGAAATCAAACGGCGTAACCTGTGGCACAACTGATAGAATAGGTTCTTATTATTAATTATACCTAAATATAGGAAGGGTATGGTTTCCTTCAATAAGTTTTTTTTAAATTTGTTTGAATTATGTTTTTGATTGTATTTGGTCAAATTAAATCAAGCTATCGTATTTACCACTACGCATTTTGATATTTATGCTCACAAAAGATTTATAAACGGAAGGGGAAGGATATTGATAAAAATTGGAAAAATAAAGCAACTTATTAATAATAATGCATGTCATAATCGATCAAAATTTCAATCTAGGATGCAGGTACCGTTAACAGCCAATTCAGTTGAGTAATTAGCATATCCAGCTCTGTTGGCGGCTGAACAAGTATATATTCCTGTGTGAACGGATGCCACTGAATCTATAGACAGGCTGCTTGACTTATGTCCGATCCTAGTCACCGTGATTCCCTGAATATCACTAGTTGGTTTCCCATTTAAGTGCCACGTGATATTGACAGGCGTATCGCCCTTCGTCACCATACACTGCACTCCGACTGTATCGCCTGCGTTGGCTGGTTCGTCTCCGAAGGTAAAGGGATGGATTTGGGGTAAAACTGTTATAGAAAGCTTCGAATTAGTGTAAAAAATAATGTAGAAAAATTAAATTAATATGAGACTACATAGAAATTAAATCATAAAGAACCGTTAACTTCCAGGGTGGCGCTGTGATTAACTTGACCAGCAAGGTTTTCCACGTAGCAAACGTATAAACCTCTGTGAGTGCCATTGACGGAATCAATATTCAGGATAGACATTTTGCGACCCATGCCCCCGATAGCTATTCCCATGTTATTGTTCTGCGCGATGTTTCTTCCGTTTAAACTCCACGAGAAGTTAGCTGGCAGATCACCCTTGTTCATAACGCATTGAACCGATGCGGTATCACCAGCGTTGGCGGGCTCATCACCAAATTCAAACGGTGATATTTGGGGTGGAACTGTTGTTATAAAAAGCAATTAAAACAAATAGGTAATAAAGTAATAGAGACAAAGCGGACCGTTAACGCTTAGTATCGTGGTGTGGTTGGTTACGCCGGCTTCGTTTTTTATTTCACAAGTGTAGGAGCCTCGGTGAACGGAGCTGACAGGTTCTATGTTTAATATGGACGTTTTCTTGCTGATATTTGTCAGCACAATGCCAAGGTTGTTGCGGGCCTTTATTTCTTCTCCGTTAAATCGCCACGTGAACCTCACAGGCAGATCACCCTTGCTCATCACGCATGACACGGATGCTGTTTCTCCTTCATTCAATATTTCTTCTCCAAATTCGAAGGGCGTTATTTGTGGCGGGACTATACAATCAATAGGTATTACTTGAAATGGGTTAGGATTTTAGGATAATGCACACTACATAACCGAAAAAAGCAAGCTGAATGTTATTAGGATGAGTACCGTTGACTTCGAGTACAGCGCTATGATTAACTGAGCCAGCCATGTTCGTCGCCACACAGAGGTACGTGCCCCTGTGTATACCACTTACAGAGTCTATGTTAAGGATCGAGGTCTTTTTGTTGATTACGGTTAAAACGATCCCCATGTCATTGTTCTTTGGTATTACTTGTCCGTTGAGGACCCACGAAATGTTTAGAGGCTGGTCGCCCTTGCTAAGTGCGCAAGATATAGACGCCATGTCTCCTGCGTTTGCTGGTTCGTCACCAAACTCGAATGGCAATATTTGAGGGGGCACTGTGTAAAAATATTACTTTAATCTAAGAACTAGTGTAGGGACGTGTGTGGCAAACGATGTAGCTTTGGCGGGCATAAATCTCTCGGTCTATTCGACATTTGCTATTACACAAAATTATATTCATTTTGAATTATACATAGGTATAGGGTGGTACACAGAATTTCATCCCTGAAAATAAATTCGATTAGTATATACACGTAAAATAATAATTATAATACCATTCAGTACAACAAACAGTTTTAAATATTAACTAATGAAAAAGTGTCATTGAATTTATAGAAATGTTCTATTTTGCTTGGATTTTTATATGGTATTATATTCATTGAGAGAAATAGAATAACAGAAAGACAATTTTAAGTACCTAAATTATTTTGTGAATGAAACAAATTATCGTAATAATATGTGGTTAAAAATAATCTTATTTTGCGATATAGTTCAATCTATAAATCTTAAGTAGTTATCCGACGAAATCGTCGCATTCACAAAATAAAATTCGTTGTGGGCCTTTGAGAAAATTAATATTAGCTTGTCGTGGAACGAAGCTAATGAGGCCAATCAGATCTTTGTTTTGATTAAAATCTCTATAGACCTGGAAATCGAACCTAGGTTTTTGCTTTAGTGTCATTCACAAATTACAACCATCATTTGGGTACGCAGACAGTACCTACATAAATTTATATGTCTTATTTCGATAACATTAGAACTTTATACCATGTATAGCTAATTCACAAATGATTGTTGGTATAAGACTGCTGTCAGAAGGCTCTCAATGAAACAATAAAGATGGTCTCAAAGGCACCACAATTTTCAAAATCTCATTGCTTACGAACTTACCCATGACTTGAACTTCTAATGTTCCCTTAGCGGTGTATCCCTGAGAGTTCTTAGCTACGCAGGTGTAGGTCGCTTCGTCACTCATTCGCTCCACGTTTTCGATCACGAGGGTGCCGTTAGGGAAAACTTTCTGCTTGCGGTTGATGGGGAGTACCCTGGAATGATAATGCAGGTCAAAAGTAACTTTTTTATGTATAAATTACATCATTGAAAGTGGCACCGGTTGAATACAGAAACGACTGTTACATGTGAACTTTGAAGAATTGTTTTTCTGCCTACGATACATTACACTTACATACCATCGGCTATATTTACAACGTAACATATGATATACTACGTACCTAAAATTCGTTTTATCTTACCTGTATCAACGTCTGTTATATGCAAATGTTAAATTTATTCAAATCCGAACGGGAAGAAAAAGGATGGCATTTTATATTTACCTGTTATCACGTTCCCAAACGATAGAGTCAATCGGATAGCCAGCCACGGGGCAGTGTACGATGAGGTTGTCACCAGCGACTACGGGACGTTTCTTCATGGGTCGCACGTAGGGTAGGCCGTAAACGTTGACGCGAGCCGCGTGGGAAGCACTGCCAACCTGCAAATAGGGAAAACTCTCGCGTTAACTTCAATCTTTACCAAAATTCTAATCTCACTAATATTATAAACGCGAAAGTTTGTGAAAAGCGGGCGAAGCTGCTGGCAAAAGCTAGTTTTAAATTCTGTTTAGTTTATTTTTGTAGTTTTTTATCTCGTTAAATGTCCGGAACATTTTGAAAAGGAAGTACATACCTACTATAAAAAAGCTATTAAAGTGCGATCTCACATCAAAATCTATAAAACCAATATTGAAAACTTCCGAATTCAAACGGACGAAAATCTAGACGTTGAACTGAAAGAGTATATCATACTAAAAAAATATAAGTAAATTATGTGTCAAATATGAGTGATTTCTGAACTTTACTTATTGCCTTCAATTCAATGTCGCGACGTGTATTTTTAGAATCACAAAATTGAAATAAACATTTTTACAATTTTTACTAGGAAGGCATAAGATGTTTTTATCCCGACACATTATCGGCATATCGGCAGATAACAAAATTTAAATAAATGAAACAGATCTCTTTTTTAATTTATGTGGTGCTGCTGTTTGAAAAGTCCATAATAACCAACCAAGATGAAAAGATTGAGTTAAATTTTCAAGTGTGTACATAAAATATTTGAGTATATACAATAGTATATTTAAAAAATGAATATTAATTAACCTTTGGCTACTCGTATCTTCTCTAGTATTCTGCATGTTAATGGAGACTGGGGAAGTGGCATAGATGAATGTAAAGTAGTAGCTAATAAATGTTACCCACTCGTTACTTTCAGGAAGTGGTAAAAGAGAATAGTAAATATCCTCCAATGGTAGACAGATGTCCTCTTAGAATAGTAGGTGGACAAAAAGCAAATATAAATGAAGTACCTTATCAGGTAAAAAATATAATTAATCTATGACGTAACAAAAAACTTGCTATTGAGAATCAACTTTAAATAATTTTAAAATGTTTTAATGTCCTTTACGCCTCGTCAAAATACGATTTCAGATTATCATACAAGGATATGTACTCCCAAGTGATTATTGGAAATTAGTTGGTGGTGGAGCACTCGTTACGCAGCAACATGTTGTATCAGCTGCCCATTGTTTTCCTAAGTAAGTATCTTGATTTCATGCCAAATTGTTAATTTCCATTTAATCTATAGATATATACTATTATGGATAAATGAAATGCAAGACAAAAAATATTTTTCAAATCGAATCAGTAGTTCCTGTGCTTAACGAGTTCAAACAAACAAACTTCTTCAGCTTTATTAGTATGGAGATTAATACCTCAGCTATTTTATGCTTCAATTAATTAATACTTAAATTAGGCACAATTATTTTATATGTACCTATGTATTTTTTTTGATCTTATTTTATTTTTGTATCTGTGTGCGTGCCTGTCTGCTTACTATGTACACTTTGTGCATGGAGCGTTAATAAATAAATACTGTCAAATAAATGCTTTTTCTTTCTTATTATTAACACGATTTACATTCTCTAGGAGTACGTGGAATAAAGAAAGCTACAGAATCTTAGCAGGCACCGGCAAATTACGAAAAATTATTAATGAACAAAATATTTCTTCGATTAGAAGAAGAATTTTGTACTGCTTTAGACATAAATATTACGATGCGGATGAATTCACACATGATTTTGCTGTGTTAACGGTAATTTGTGATATTTTATTATTTTGTTTTATTTTTAGGTAGTGTAATATTATTATTTCCTTTATTTATTTCAATACTTGATTTATATATTTTTAAATATTTGATTATAAAAAAAACCTTTAAAAATATAAAAAGCAGTAGCCCGGGAGAAATCCAAGCTACCGGTGGTCAGGGCTCCAGAGAAAGGAATTTCCGGGCAATACGCGCCGTGTCCAGAAGTACTGCTTTCTGCATCAGGTCCTTGATCCAACCATCTAACGCTAGCCTACTCAGATGTTGGTCGAGGCTTTTAGCAATGAGGCCATTAGCAGATACGATGCACAATGACTGCTGAATCCAAATCCCACAAGTCGACAATCTCATGAGCTAAATCAAGATATTTACTTGCTTTATCTTTTTTAGCTTTCACAAGATTCTCGTCATGTGGGATTGTTATATCAACTATCATTGTGCGACGGCTTGGTCGATCTATCAACACAATGTCAGGTTTATTTGCAACAATTGTCCTGTCTGTGATGATAGTTCGATCCCAATACAATGTGACATCTCCATTTTCAAGAACTGGGTCAGGCAGATACTTATAATACGGCACTTCAGATTCTACAAGTTTATATTTCAAAGCATTTGTTGATGAATAATCCTGGCCATTGACATTAGGTCTATGCAAGTATTGTTTATTTTTCATTAGCTAGGTGAGAACAACCCGAAATGATATGCCGGATGGATTCCTCGGGATGATGACATGCCCGACAAATGTCAACAGTTCCATCCTTTATAATATATCTTCGATAATTGTTCGTCATCATAACCTCGTTGACAAAACCTTCCGTTTCTCCAAATAAGTTACTGAAACGTAGCCAGGATACGGACGCTAAGAAATCCGTATTTGGCCCATGTAAGGCCCATATTATTATTATATTATTGTTTATTATTGTTATTTCTATTGGTTTCTTCGCTCTTATTACTTTTTTTTATTAATTGGTTTTTATCTTGTTTGTGTAACACACTATATGTCTCAGTGTTGTTATTTCTTTTCCTGCCACAGGCCCACAGAAAGAAATTCCAGTTGGAATATGTGGGGCCTATGTACCTACTCTGTTTTTATATTATGTATTGTCCTCTGTGTTGAAAGTGTGTATATAAATGAATAAATAAATAAATAATAAATTATTATGCTGCTCTTAATACTAAATCATTTCTTCTCTCGACTCTCTATACGATTTAGTATTACTACTAATGTCATCACAATTAGTCTCAATTAGATAGGTAGTAAAGGATTGTGATGTTGATAACTTATATTTCAATCTTGTGGAGGGATAAAAAAAGCATATATACGGTCGAATTGAGAACCTCCTCCTTTTTTTGAAGTCGGTTAAAAAGAAAAAGTACCTACTTAAGGTTGGTTATCTTAAACTCCGACAGTATGTTTGTCGACTGGATTAGATGTATATTCGTCGTCCTTGTCTCTCAATTACTTTTTATTTACATGATTTTGCAGATTGTACATACAACACAAATATAAATTGTCAAAGCTCATATCACAATGATTCCTCTGTTTGCCCATAGTTGGACTTCCCTTTAAAACTCACGGAGAACATTCAACCTATTCCAATGATACGTCCCGACAACGGAATCCAACTCCAAGTAGATGGTTTGTGCTTGGTTTCGGGATTTGGAGCTGGTACAACTGTAAGAATTATTTATTTTAATCTTCATGCACACTTCCAATGCATAGACGGACTTAATGCACGTATTATATGTTGTCTACATTGGGTTGGTTCAGAGACGGGACCTATATTATTATTACCAGTATTTTATATAAAGCCCGAAGTTTATGTAGAATAATTATTATGTTTAGGTAGAACAATAATGCACGTAATTAGTTTAAAAATAAAAAAATTCGTTCCGATAAACTCGTATGTCATGTATGTTATGTACCTTAAATTATCGTATCATCTTAATTTTTAGTACAAATTATCGGTTGATCTCCGAATGGTGTGTGTTCCGATAGTGAGCACAATGGATTGCAAAAGATACTTCGGTGAACACCTACAAAGCCATCACTTATGTGCAGGAACGGAAGGAAAGGACAGTTGTTGGGTAAGTGGAATGATTTTCTCTTATTTATCTATATTTATCTTCAGATTGATGAAGTTAAACTTTTCCGTCAGGGTGATTCTGGTGGACCAATTACATATAAAGGATATTTAGTTGGTGTTGTGTCTTTTGGAGGACCTCAATGTGGGCGGACGCCAGGCGTGTACACAAGAATTTCTAGTTATACAGACGGGGAATATGTGCCGTTCGTCGCGAACCATTGCATTGCCGTAGCTATACATAACTTGCTTTACTTTAATATGTTAATTGTGATTTTTGTGTATAATTTATTTGGTTCGGAACATGATGTAAAGTTTTGAGATGTTACCTTTTTAATTTTTCTTACATTTATTTAGGTCTTCCAGTGGCCATGTAAAAAAGGTCTGTCTGCTACAAACTAATAATTGAAATTCCTTTTACCGGAAGTATGGATTGTGAAAGTATCTGTTGATAATCAACAAGATTTTAATATTATTTATTTATTTATTTATGCACAACACAGAGACAGTACACAGGAGAACATATATATAAATAAATTGGAGGTACATAAGTACTACATATTCCCATAGGAATCTCTTACTGCAGTCCTTCGACAGGAAAAACGGTAAAAACTAAGACACTGTGCGTAACATGACATGAACAAAGAAAAATAACAAAAATTACCAAAATTTAAGCCAATAGGTATTTAAAACACAAAATGAAACTGATAAACAATGTATTGATGGATACGTATGACAGATACACATCAAATAATACACATATTAGAGTATATTACAAATGAACATATTATACATATATATATGACACTAATTTGCACAACAAGAGGAAAGGTAATGCTCCCTTACGAATCTTTTAAAGATTGGGATGGATTTAGAGTCACAGATGTTAGGTGGTAGGGGATTCCAAAGTCGCACCGCATGAACAGTGAACGAATAGGAATAAAAGTCAATTGTGTGAGACAACAGAAAGATTAGATTTAAGATGAGATCGGGAAAGAGCCTCAGGAGGATATTACTTAAATTTTGTGAAGTAAACAAACAGTACCTTGCTCGATGCGATGCATGTGTACAATCCGCCGTCGTTCGTATGCACAGAGGAAATGTTTAAGTGAGATTCAACGTTGCCATCAGCGGTTACAAATTGTCCGATCTGAAGTCTTTCACCGCTGGTCAGTTTCTCGCCGTCCAGGAGCCACACGATGTCGGGGGTAGGGTTGCCAGATGCGACGCATTTAAGACGTAGAGATGGGCCAGAACGGAAGGTCTGTTCTCCAAAACTGTGACGAATCAGCGGTGGTTCGACTGAAAACACAATTTTAGATTTAAGTGGATGACGTAGAAGTATAATTGAAGTATCGTTTGTGTGGAGGGTTCTTTTACCAGCGGTAAAAGGAAGATGTTTTTTCCGCGTTGTAAATAACCTGTTTCCTACTCCAAATTATATGATCGCATAAAATTCCAAGAAGCGTTAAGTAAATAAAGTGCATAAATAACTATGTTTTACATTTATAATGTCAGTAATTATTGAATAAATTAAAAAAAAAACACCGTAATACATGAATAGTAGCTGCAGTTAAATAATATATAGAAATCGCCAAACTTACATCGGCCTCCCAGTTTCAACTCAGCGCTGGCTCCCGCACTTTCTTGGTCGTTCCTAATGAAACATTGATACATGCCCTTGTCTTCCTTCTTTACTGATTCGATCCTGAAAAAGAAATATTAATTCGTTAAAGAAATTTTTCATAATTTTGCCTGCTTTCGGTAAATATTTATGTAATTTTCTCTAATTTTATATTAGTTCGTCTACCTGAGGGTAGCATCATGGTGCTTCATGTCCTTGCCGTCCTTAAGCCAAGTGATCGTTTTCACAGGGTTACCCTCATATCTGCAGGTAAATACGGCAGGCCTTCCAAAATCTACGGTCTGAGTAGCTGGTTCAACGGTAGCTTTCAAGGGAGCGGTTACAGTCAAAACAGTTTCTACGGACTCGCCTGCAATTTAAAGCAAGTTATATATTTTTTAAATAAACATTGATAAAATGTTTCACTTTGTTATACACAATATTATAAATACTTACCACCGACAGAGTTATTGACAACGCACAAATACTTTCCAGAGTCTTCAACTTTAGCCTCTTTGATAATCAAAGTTCCTGATACTTGTTTTACTCTATCATCGAGCGTAACGGGTTGCTTCCTGGCTGTACCTTCCACGAACTTGTACCATCTGAAACAATAGAGAAAAAGTTTAGAAAAATTGTAATATTTCTTTACTGCCAGGACCACATCACAAAGTCAGTCTGTTTAAGATTTAGTTCTTTAAGTTCCTCCAAATCATTATTTTTAGCTGTTTAACATTTCAGAGGCTGATATAAGATTTCGTTCTAACCTAATACCAAATAGATACTAAAGTTCCTCCTAGAGCCACCCACCTGAACACCGGAACTGGAAAACCTTGACTTAGACATAAGATAGTGCCCGTTTGTCCGATATTCAACTCAGATTCTTGTAAACGACCACCAGACAGCTTGGGAGGGATACTGTTTGTTGGTTCTTAAAGAAGAAACAAAGCCAATCTAAACTATCACATAAATTATGTATTAAAGTGTACATAAGTACACGTCATGAAGAAACTGTTGATAACCAACTTATGGAGAAAAAAGGTGATATCCACGAAGATTTAAAAAACATAAAAAGCTAGCCGTTGGGACAGAGTTAAAATAAGCTACCGCATAAACCAGGGCTCTGGCTACAAAAATAAGTAAAGTGCAGCCTTGACTCACGAAAAGCACAAAGTAAAGATTAAAGCGTCTGAACGAAAGCAAGAACACCCTGACACTTACCAACAGGTGTCTACGCTGCTCAATCGTTACTTTGGCTGGGGACCATAATAGGGCGCGCGGCCGGCCGCGATTCATCACGCCTTCATGTCACGTGTGGGCGGGGCGGCCGCCGCAACAGACTGCAATAACAACGGATATCAGTACATTGGATGATGGGTATGGTATGACTACGTGATAAATGAATGCGTGAGACGCCGGCGGCCGGCCCTAACTCATTAAAGACCGTACCTCGTCAAAGGGGCTGGGAAAGCTTGAACGTCGCAAAGGAGTGCGAGGCTTTCACCTTCTCGACCTATTTGTCGATTGAGCCCATCGCCCGTCACCTTTGGCCCCGTCCTACCAGTCGGCTCTGGAATGCAAAACCTTTCTTGTATTGCCTACTCACCTAAACACTGGCGACGGATAAGCAGCTACTTGACACGTTAAATACGCCACGTCCATTTGGCGCACGGTGAACACTTCCCACCCTTCAAAGTGCTTAGTAGAGTCCTTGCGAGGTGCAATTTTATTGGTTGGTTCTGTAATTACAGAGACGACTTTTGCAAACCCTATTCTCATTGGTATTGACTTATAGATAAGTCAATTATATTGATTTCAAGTGCAACATTATACCTATACACACCTAAACGTTTCGATTTAGTAGACAATATTGAATGAGAATCGATATAAATAACCAAGTTTTGGAAATAGTAATGTTGGTGGTAGAGACCATAGACCACGATTGTTTTGGAGGAAACAAAAACACAAGTGGACGCACCTTGTAACTGGCACAGGAAATCCTTGAGCAGGACACATTATAGCTAGAGACGATTGTTGGGGATATAATACAGCAGGTTTTTGTGTTGTTGTGATACTTGGAGCTGCGCTTCCGATCGGTTCTAGATAAAAATCCAAAAGAAGAATTACGTGCCTAGTGTTTACTGAGTAAAATTTTCAATAAATAGTTAGTTAATTTTGCAGTTGAGACAGACCATTAGAAAACAAATCTTACAACAAACTTGCCTGAATACGGGTACAGGAAATGCCTGTGCTTGACACAGTAATCCAAAACTTTGTCCGACGTTGCGTATAAAAGTTGTGCTACGAGCATCCGTTGAAAAAGTCGGTGCTTTGGAGGCCACAGGTTCTGTGATATGAAAAAAAATATCACTTGCCTGAAAATTGGAGCTGGATAACTCTGAGCCTGACAAAGTAGAGTAAAAGGTTGTCCAACACGTTTTCGAAAAATGCTTCCCATCGATTCAGTAGAAAATGTCGGGGACTTAGCGCCAACTGGTTCTATAACATTGTTTTTACTACTAGTTAATAATACGAATTTCAAACTTGCCTGAAAATTGGAACAGGAAAAGCTTGAGCTTGACAAAGTAGAGCAAAACTTTGACCTTGATGCCTTTTTATAGACGAAAGAGCCGATTCAGTTGAAAAAGAAGGAGCCTTGGATCCAACAGGTTCTGCATAGAAATTACAAGTTAAATTTGAAAATGAGACATATCTCAGAAGAATCTGTTATCAATGAATAATTCTGTTTTGAACTTATTCACATTATGTGTTCATAGAGATTCGTATCATTCATAAGAATAACTATAGACAGTTTGTAACCATACATTAGAAATTATAACACTTGCCTGAAAACCGGTATAGGAAAAGCTTGAGCTTGACATAATATTGCGAAACTTTGACCTTTATGTCTTGTCACCGCTGACAATGTGAAATCAGTGGAGAAGCTAGGTGGCTTGGAGCTTACGGGCTCTGGAGAAAATAATAATCGATTAATTCCGACTTACCTAAAAACAGGAATAGGGGATGCTTGCGCCTGACAGAGCAATGCAAAATTTTGTCCAATTTCTCTAACGAATATACTGCCCTTTGAATCGGTCGAAAAGGAAGGAGCTTTCGCACCAACAGGTTCTAAAAGAGGGCACAAATACAGTAAAAACAGAACCTACCTGAATACTGGTTGGGGATACCCTTGTGCCTGGCAAAGCATAGAGCCCTCTGTGTGAGCTTGTATTTCATAATTATATGAACTTGCGGAAGTAGGAAATGCAGGAGCTCTCGCTGTTACTGGTTCTAAACCAAGAAAACAGTTTTTCTAAATAATGAGTCACTCACTTGAATACCGGAGGAGGGTGAGCTTGAGCCTGACACAAGAGAACAATGGCTTGTTGGACCACTTTCGTAAGAGTTGTGCTTTTAAATTCCAAAGAAAACGACGGTGCTTTGGACCCGATTGGTTCTGTGACAAATATTTAATATTTCATTGATGATGTAAGTACAAAATATGCTTACCTGAATATTGGGACAGGAAATGCTTGCGCTTGACATAAAAGAGCAAAATCTTGACCAGTTTTACGAGTTATCCCAGAGAACTGAACGTCGTTCGAGAATGTGGGGGACTTTGAGCCAACGGGTTCTACAATTGAAATAATTAGCTATGATTTATTCACCTGAACACTGGTACTGGAAAACCTTGAGCGGGACATAGGATGTTTAGACTTTGGCCAGTATTCCTCACATACCAAGAAAACTTATTATCAGTGGAAAAAGTAGGTGATTTGGATCCGATTGGCTCTAAAATGAAAAAAGATTATGGTTAACTTTACCTGAATACAGGAATGGGGTGTCCCTGGGCACGACATAGCAAAGCTAAACTATGTCTTACTGGTCTAATGAACCATGCCAATCTGTCATCGGTAGAAAATGTAGGGGGCTTGGAACCAACGGGTTCTGTAAATTGTTAGAAGTTGTTTTAAACTAAAAGTGCTCACCTAAATATTGGTACAGGATACCCTTGCGCAGGACATAATAATGCGAAGTCCTGATTTTGTTGAATTTCAAACCAGGCTAGTTTGGAACCGCTTGAGAACGAAGGGCTTTTGGAGCCAATTGGTTCTAGAAAAATTAGTAAAAATACCTGAATAAAGGGGCGGGGAATCCCTGTGCCGGACAAAGTAACGCGAAGCCCTGCTCAACGTTCTTTACATACCACGCCATTTTGAAATCCGTAGAGAATGTAGGGGCTTTTAGACCAACAGGTTCTAAAAACAAACGCGTCCTATTATTGCTGGAGTCAACTCACCTAAAGACAGGGACGGGGAATGCTTGTGCCAGACAAAGCAACGTAACACTGGATTCCATCGCGAATTCCACAAATTCTATCGTTTTAGTGGGTACTTTTGGTGGTGCACTATTAATTGGCTCTAGAAGAAAATAGATAGAAACAATTCACTAAGTTTACCTGGATAAAGGTACTGGGAAAGCTTGAGCGGGACACAGCAGCGTTACGCTAGCATTAATATAGGCACTGAAACCTCTAACATTATCCATTGTTGGGAACTTCGGAGGAACTCGTCCTACGGGTTCTGGACATAAATATAACCAATTTCCACATAAACTATTAATATTATTTTTTTACCTGAATATTGGAACGGGGAATGCTTGCGCAGGGCAAAGTAATGTGACAGTATTACTGAAAGACACTTCTATGATATCGATCACTTTTGTAGCTACTTTCGGAGCGGCGCTACCCAGTGGCTCTAAGAACAAGTTACATAAGATGATTTTATAATAATTCATGTTCATTTATATACCTGAAGGCCGGGGCAGGGTAAGCTTGAGCGGGACACAAAAGAGTGACGCTATCACCTCCATTTGCATCGAATGCACGACTTTTGTCGCCTGTTGTGAATTTTGGTGGAACACGACCAACGGGCTCTAGGACGAAACAATTATTTTTGCTGTCGATTTAAATCTTTTGGGAATTTTACCTGAATACTGGGATCGGGAATGCTTGTGCTGGACATATCATTGTCAAGCTGGTATTAAATACGGCGCTAAAGCTTCTTGAGCTATCCACTGACGGGAATTTTGGTGAAACTCGCCCCACAGGCTCTAAAGACATAAGATGAAGACAAATGAATGTACCTGAAGGTTGGGGCTGGAAACGCCTGAGCTGGGCAGAGCATTGTCACACAAGAATCGAAGGAGAATGTAAAACTGCGGCCAGTTTCAGTTGATGGAAATTTTGGTGAGACTTTACCCATTGATTCTGTATAGACAATTAAGAACGATAGACAATTAAAAATTACCTAAATGTTGGTGCTGGGAATCCTTGCGCAGGACAGAGTAAAGGTACTCCATCGCCCATGTTAGCAATAAATGTCCTACTTATGTCTCCAGTTGGAAATTTTGGCGATACTCTTCCCATAGGTTCTATGAAATTAACGTTATATTTTGCTTATTGTACTTAAATATGCACAAACTTTGGGTATGAAGCTTTTTTCATTTTGCTTACCTAAACGTTGGGGCAGGGAATGCTTGAGCGGGACATAAAAGCGCTACGTTTTGATTGCTGTCATAGTTGAAGAGTCTACTCTTTTCTAAACTTGGAAATTTTGGTGAAACCTTCCCCATAGGTTCTGAAGAAAATAAATTTAACATGTACTCACAATTGAATTTAGGAACAAGAAATACTAGATATACCTGAAGATTGGGACTGGAAACGCCTGCGCAGGGCATTGTAGAGCAAATGAATCAAGTTTCTTGACGCCGATCATTGTTCCCATCACAACAGATGCAAATTTTGGCGGAACGCGTCCGACTGGCTCTATAGAAGTAGCGAAAAAAAATATCGAAGTTAAAATTACCTGAAAAGAGGAGTTGGGAACGCTTGGGCGGGACACTGCAAAGCGTAAGAATCGCCTTTTCTAACTTCAAACATGGTTCCTGTCAATACTGAAGCAAACTTGGGAGAAACGCGGCCAACCGGTTCTAAAAATGGTCATAATATTACTTGAATAGCAAATGCCATACCTGAATATGGGGACAGGGAATGCTTGAGCTGGACATTGCAATGTATATGATGATCCCGACGTGGTTACAAACATCATGCCCACCTGTGTCGTAGCCAACCTAGGGGGCACGCGCCCTATGGGCTCTGTTGGAAGTACGCAAAACGACGTTAATTTGACTCTTACCGGTATAGCGGTGCTGGGAAAGCCTGTGCTGTGCACAGTAACGAGAGGCTGGAGAGCTCGCTAAACTGGTAGCCACTTGTAGTCGACGCGCTAGGGAACTTGGGCGGTACCCGGCCCACTGGCTCTGCGCATGTTGGGAGAAGGCGAGATCACGAACAGAGGACATCAAAATATTCGGATATTCAAACCCTAAACACCCCTACTGATCCCTATGTATACAACGATCGCGCGAGTCAAGGCTCTGCAGGGCACCCTATCCCAACATTCAGGCAAGTTGTAAATCGATAACGACAAACTTAAAGACACAACAAAAAGTTGTGTCTTTAAATTTTGTAATATAAATATAATTAGTACAATAAAAATAATCTTTCTTTAGTTGTAATGAGCATTAGAAAATAGCATAATGAAAATACACATTTAGTACATAAGAGGTGTTCATGAATTGTACGAGAAGATTATAATTATTGCACATCATTTTATAAAGGTATTTCAATCTCTAGGTAAGTATAATGTTCTCGTTTAGTTTAAGTTTCATCGTTATATGAACTATAAAATATACTATAAGTACATGTACCTACTGATTTATGTGAGTAACTAAAGTTTTAGTCAGAGTATCAAGTTAAATAACAGAATCGAGAACATTATATTCTTATTTAATTTGCATTGATCTGCAGTGTATAGTAAGAGTATAACACTTATTGGTCCAGTAAAAAAATAAGAAGGTACAGTTATAATTATCAAAAACAATTAGGTAACATTGTTACAAAATAACATTATTTTTCTAATTATTATATAACTATTCACTGCAAATAAAAACAGTGTCATTAATTCATTATTATTGGAATTCTTTATTATGAGCAACATTTAATGGTATAAGTAACGGTAAATGGCGATGACAAAGTTATTGTTAAATGACTGAATGAATTGATGACACTTAAACCATCTGGAAGTTTATTTTATGAAAACTCACCGGTAATGACAAGTCGTCCCTTAGTAGCAGAAAGTCGGGTTTCACCAGTAAGCCTGTGCTTTGTTCTACATTGGTATGATTTGTAACCATCCTCGGGTCCGACATCTCGAATATGCAATTCTCCAGATGGAAGTACTAAGTATTTACCCTCTGTTGAGAAAAAAAAAAGTTTTAATTATCTATTCACAGATTCTACATAGGAAAGCAATTCAATATATTATGCAACACAACATAAGGTTGTGATTTACTTATAAATATCATTGCATGCATTAAACTAAGGAAGAAGGACAAAGGATAAAGGTAAGCCGTGAGGCTTATGGAATCACGGGAACCCATTTTAGGAACAAAGCCCTAAACCGTGTATAGACATAAAATAATAGTAATGAACGAATGCGATCTATCAACGTTTGAAGACGTAACGTTCCCAAGTTATTACTAGCGATAAGGTTAAGGCATAAATAGCCTGAAAAACAATTTACTTCGTACCGTCAAAGTTATTCGTCGATTCTAACTTGATGTCTAATTCCTGGTCGCCTTCGCTGATGATCCAAGAGATGACCGTAACATACTCTGACACAAAGCTTGGTATGTGACATTTTAAAATGGCGCTATTGCCTCTCAAAACGTACTCTTCCATCAGGTTCACGGCGTATGCCTGAGATACAACTGAAACAATATTGTGAAGCCTGAGTCGAGTTTAATTAATGAATTTGATAGCAGTTTTACAACTATCTTGACCTTTTGCACCATTTTGTTTAGAAAGTTTTTATATTTTTAAATTATTTTAGGATAATGTGTTTTGGTTGAGTGGGATTTAGGGAGAAAATATTTATTTCAGAGACAAAACTAGTATACTTAGATCAGATGAAGCATTAATTTTGATTTCTTGCTCTTTTTCATCTTCAGAGATAATCCAGGAATTTACAGCTACGTATTCAGAGACAAAACTCGGAATTTGACATTTCAAGATAGCAGCGTTGCCACTTGCCACGCAAAACGTATTCTTCCCAAAACTTTACGTCATACGCTTGGGAGACGACTGAAATCGTTAAAATTAAATATAATTTGAGTAAAACTGTAATGTACTGGCTGTGAAGTTCGATTTATAGATAAACGACGCCTATGAACGAAGAAGTAAGAGGAATTTAGGAAAGGAAGGATGCCTCATTGTGGTGAAATGTCGATCGATACGAGTTACCTAAATTGAAGTCGGAATTCAAATTTATCTCCACGTCTTCCTGTTCCCCCTCGGAGATAATCCAGGAAGTGACCGTGACATATTCGGTGACGAAACTTGGAATATGACATTTCAGTATTGCGGCATTTCCGCGCAAGACGTTCTCTTCCCACAGATTGACTGTATAGGATTGAGAAACCACTGAAAATAGATAACAATCAGAGTGTGAAGAGCAGCGATAGGAAATATGGTACAATAATATGGAAGTGGATAAGTTTCTGGAGAATTCAGTTTTATTTCGTTTTACTCAATACCTAAGTTGAACGTCTCATCTAGTTGTATCTCTGTTTCTACAACATCGCCTTCAGAAATGATCCACGATGACACAGTAACATATTCTGTTACAAAACTCGGTATGTGACACTTTACGATTGCTGAATTTCCACGTAGAACATTTTCTTCCATCAAATTCACAGTGTACGCTTGAGACACAACTGAAATAGTTCAATTACTTGATCTGTGATAAACTTTCGAGATAATGAAAAGCAGGAAAGGAAAAGGGTTTGCTCCATGGTAGAATAGTCTACTGCAGTGAGGTAATACCCAAGTCATTAGATTCTGCTTTTATTTCCAGCTCATCAGTTTCTCCTTCAGAGATAATCCAGGACGACACACTAACATACTCGGTCACAAAGGTCGAAATATGACATTTCAAAATAGCTGCGTTGCCACGTAAAACGCTCTCCTCCATGAGATTGACGGTGTAAGCTTGAGTAACGACTGTAGAATTAGAAAAAGAAACCCCATGAGCAAAAAATGATTTTCTCTCAAGAAGACCAAAAGTTAAGGATAAGGAGAGGACTATCAGATGGAGAATAGTACATTTTCATTTTAAGTACCCTGTACGTCAACATAATCGTTTATCGATATTTCAACTTCATTGTCTCCTTCAGAAATAATCCAGGTGGCTACTGATACATATTCCGTTACAAAACTTGGAATCAAACATTTAATTATAGCTGAATTGCCCCTTAAAACATTTTCTTCTACCAAATTAACTGTATATGCTTGCGAGACAACTAGAACAACAAGTCAATACTTATTGAATACTGAAGAAGAACTTAAGAAGAAGTTATCTATCCCTAATTATTAACTCCCTATAAATTAACTGTAATGGATAGGATACAGAGGTGCGTATTTTTCCAATTTTACTGAAATATACCGTAATTTTCATTTATTGTGTATTCTCCATTCTCGGAATCGTGCCAAGAAACTACTTGTACATGATCAGACACAAACGAGGGTATATGGCACTTGAAGACTGCAGCGTTCCCGCGAATAACGTATATGTCGTAAACTTGTGATTCGTAGAACTGATTAACCGCTGAAATATTTTACATCCAAATTAGACTATGTATACAGCGATGGACATATTGCCTCCGACACGGGGATTCAGTGGAGTGCGGATAAGGACAATTGGGGCCGCGCGGTACTCTACTCTATTACCGTAATTGCCCTCAGAGCGGTTGAACGAAAACGCAGAGAGAGATTCTTCGTCTGCCACCCAATCCACTACATGAACATAGTCTGCCACGAAGGATGGAATCGTACATTTGACAATGGCAGAATTGCCTCGTAGAACATCTTCATCAATAACACGAGGTTCATAAGATTGATGGACCACTGTGGACGTCGAAAACATAACCTAACTATTTTATTAAGTACAAGTAATTTACTTCTTACATACATAATTTCCAGACCTCAAAATTATCATCAAAACTTGGCCAAAAGATTAAACTAGGACAAGGAAAGAGGAATAACATTAGGTTTACGATTTGCGATCAACAACTACCGTTGTTAAAATTAGAGTGTTCTTCAGCAGACACCGTTTCATTATCCATTATCCAGGCCACAACATGAACAAAGTCCGCAACAAACGAAGGTACAATGCATTTCAGAATAGCTGTATTGCCCCGCAAAATAAATTCATCGTTGACTCTAGCTTCATACGCTTGAAGTACAGCTGCGACAAACAAAGGGAATCAGGATTAAAGGATTGTTTTCTCCTAGTGAGAAATTACCCTCGCTACTGCTGGGGTAATATGTGCCTCCTTCGCTGTCCATCCACATTTCAACATATACAAAGTCAGAAACAAAGCTTGGCACTTCACACTTCATAATGGCTGCGTTGCCACGAATGACGTACTCGTTATCGGCTTCGGCTTCGAAGGGTTGTGACACCACTTTACAAGAAAACATTTTAATTAATCTGACGAAATGACTAAGGAGTATAATTGGACAGGAAAGTTGGTTTAGAAGAAATCCATAGAGGTGTACCCTGTGCTATGCTTGTATTATTAACTGTGAGGATTTGTCCATCTTCCATAACCCAAGCTTCAATGTAAACGAAGTCACTAACAAAAGATGGAATCTTGCAGTGAACAATAGCAGTGTTTCCTCTTATCACGTACTCGTTTTCGGCTTCGGTCACGTAATACTGAGATACGACTGAAGAATAACAATTAGAAGCATAAATAAGTTGGAACGGTTCGTGGTGTAAGGAATTGTTGATAGAACGGGAAGCAAATATGATTTTTTTAAGAGGCCATTGTACCGAGGTCTTCTGAGTGAGTAATCTCTGCTCCCACCTCGTCGATCCATGCTTCCACCTTCACAAAGTCAGCGACAAAAGAGGGGATAGAACACTTTAGAACAGCGGCGTTTCCGCGTATCACATATTCTGTCAGAATCTCTGCTTCGTAGAACTGATTAACAACTGAAAGAACACGTGGCAGGTATATGACTAATAAAAGTCTAAACATAAAAGGAAATGGTGGGGGGATCAGGAAATAGTTATAAAATCACGTTGCAACTGAACTACCGATGTCATCGGTCAGCAAGTATTCGCCGCCATCGGAGTTAACCCAGGCTTCCACTTTCACGAAATCGGCGACGAAAGAAGGAATATTGCATTTAAGTACAGCGGTGTTTCCTCTTATTACATACTCTGATACTACTTCAGCTTCGTAGTACTGTGTTACAACTGGAATAAATGTACGACTTAGATTGAATTTTTAGGCAGGATATAGGATATGGACATTGGGAGCTAGAATGAAACTGGTATTTAGTTGAATGAGTGGTACCATCTCCTTCCTTATTGTCTTCGTGAGGAAGTAAGGAATTGCCAGCCTCGTCATGCCAGGATATAACATAGACAAAGTCGCCAACAAATGAAGGTATAGAACATTTAAGAATAGCAGAATTGCCGCGAATCACATATTCGTTATTTACTTCTGATTCGTATTGTTGCTGTACCACTGTGGAAATACCATTATTGTAGTTCAAGTGTGAGCTATATGAGATGGAAGAGTGGGATAGGAAGGGGAAGGAATTAAATGGTTGATAAATTAACCATAGTTGTCGCCGGGAAGGAAGTCTTCGTTGTCATCAGTGTGCCAAGAGAGAACTTCTATGAAATCGGCTACAAACGACGGGACCTGACACTTGAGCACGATACTGTTCCCCAAAATGACATACTCCTTATTGACGTCGGTGTCGTAATGTTGAGCAACCACTTTGTAAACATGAACATAGAAGAGAGTCGATTAATATTGACTGAGGGGCAATATTAAGGGGGATCAAAATATTCAAACACCTAGATGAACAAATTAAAGTATCAACAAACAACCATAATTCTGAGTTCCTGAAAGAAAAATGTTAATAACATACTGGTAACATAAACAAATGTAATCTTTTTTCGGTTTTAATAGTCAAGAAATAATGCGAATTTTAACACACTTTAACACATGTAGATAGGTAAATGAATCGATAACCTATTACATGCAATGAATAGTGCATCAAATTTAAATAGTCACTAAACACATCTTCTTCCTTCTTGATTATTTAATTGACCGCACTTGACCTCGTGTCATAAGGGCAGCGCCCTATGATGGTCAATCAAACTTTTATAATTCTAAGCAGCATTGTTACTCTAAATTAGATGTACGACTTACTGAAGGGAATGATGTTGATATAAACAGCTTTTATAAGACCCATACCCATGGGGGTCATATCATGACGACAGAGTATTTCACCAAACTATTGAAAGAACGTTACTCTGAACCTCATTAGCAATTGATATTAGGTACATATTAGCTTGGTTACTATAACCTAGGTATACCTATTAATTATTAATCAAAATTGTTGTAATAGTCTACAACGATTCAGTACAATCTGCATGTGTTAAAAGTTGTAGTAAATAACTTGCATTATATTAACATTCTAATATAATGTGGCGCCTTTTACGGCGTGTCCCTGCTATAGACATCGCCAAGTCTCATTAAGCACGAGTGTGTAACATTCAATGCATTTACAAACGAATGAATTGTTGTTGATTCCATTGATGGATCCAATAGATTAAATGTAGTGATTCTAATGCCGGTAGTTAAATAACCAATTTGGAACACATTACATACAAATAAAAGATACTTACACTAATCATATAATGAGCATCTGAGTATCGAATTTCAAATGAAAAGGGGGCGATAAGTCAACAAGTGGAAGCATTCGGTTACAAACACAGCCATCATGGTGTCAGTTGACACAGTTATATCCAGCATGTCATGTTTAACCCATTAAAATATTTATAAATCTGTCATGAAGCTTTATGGTGCTTCTATACGGCGCACGCGATATACAAACTTGGTTTTATTGTAACACAATCTCGTACTTTATGAAATCTGGCTGCAACTCTAGTAAAGTTGACGGTTACTTTCAATGTGAGCTGTTTGTCCGTTAACAATTCAAAAATATTTACTGAAGGTATCTGACCCATGTAAGTACTTAGAGTGCCTTGCCAACGGACAATAGCTTAAAGTATGTGCCTCTTAGAATTAGTAATTTTATGTAAATATTGCTTACCGGCTCGTACGTTAACATCCCTGGAATGAATGGTACCAACAGAGTTGCGAGCGAGACAAGCGTAAACTTGGGCATGAACTTCTTGCCGGTAATCCTCCGCTCGGAAAGGTGGAAATAAAAGGTTTCCGTTCGCTTGAACCTAAGGAAAATAATAAATCTAAGTTTCAGCTTGAAAGTACAGAAAGTATTTTACAGTAAATATTTAATATGTTAGACACATTGTGTATAATTATGATGATGCAGTCGCTTTCTATTAGGTACACTTAATTATCACATTGAATTATGCAATAGGACATTCTATGCGGGTACCGATAAACAAAATGACCTTGTCAAGTAGGTGTAGTGTACCGTGTAGGCGATAGATTCGTAATAAAACTTCTACATATTAAGTATCTCGGTGATCCTTTGTTCAATGCCGCATTGAGCTTTATTAACTTCTTTCCTAATAATAATTATGAAGTCCCTTCTTTTATTTTAAGAACAGAAAGAAACAATATTTATTTGTAATGTTTTACAAGAATGTAAGTACTTAAAACTGTACCAAGTGACAAACAATACATATCAATGGAGGTGTCCAACGTTACCTGTCGCAGTCCAGGGACATCACCGACAGCAGTTCCATCAGATCGGACCCAGATGATATCGGGTGACGGGGATCCTCGTGCCGCGCATTCTACAGTCGCTCCAGTCGTGTTGCTAAAGTCCACTCGGTTAGCCGGTTCCTTCATGAATATCGGTCCTATAGTTTCGTCCTCGCATAGCACTGACCCTGAAAAAACATGGAATTTTAATGAACGTTACGGAGCTACAATGTGTTTCTTATATTGTAAAATGTAAGGCATGGTGTAAGTATAGTCAAATTCTATTTGCTTGATTTTTATTATTAATACTAAGCTTTCTTTATTTTATAGATAGAACTTTTTTATCATTATTGAGGGTCAATATTTTTTATTCAAATGGGGTATTTTTTTATTGTTGAGTGCTTATGCTAAGTCATCATTCAACTTTAGATTATGATATAATCACTTGGTGCTCCTAAATAACTAAACAATAGGAGAAGATTAGGGTTTTTGTATATTTTTACAACAGTATATGATTTGTTCTGAGCTTGTTCGTTCGTTTGCTTACTCAAACACTAGTTTAAGGGAACAAATCCTCGACCCAGTTTATAATGAAGCCTGGATATAATCCAGCACAAGTGCGACGCTCTCATACCACGTCTCGCTACTTGTTTCACTAGACGAAGAGCAGAAGAGTGACACTCACTAAATGTTAATTAGTGACCTCATTTGGTCAACATACTTTATAACAAATGTTACATACTAATATCCTGTCCTGTGCAATTGAAATATTTCTACTCAGTAAAGGAGAACGGCAGATTTTGTACCGCTTCGCTAAAAAAAGATTTGTCATTAAAAAATTGGGTCATTATAGAACCTCCTAAGTACGTTATGTTAGCATATTTAATAGATTTTTAAAACTTGGGAAACCCTAGAAAAACTGATATTCAATAATGATAAAAAGCAATCCACTATACGTAAAACGAACCGCGATTGACGTTTACAAAGTTGCCATGCGTAAAGATGAAATCAGAGCATATTGAATTTCGCTATTTCAAAAACTCATTTATTTTAATATCTATCAATGAAATATTTTCCTTTCCATTTCAAACATTTTTATAAGTAAATATAAAAATCTACATCCAATCTAAATCTACGTTTACATGGATTATTAATGATAATTAACATTTTAACAAACTTGAATATTATGGCAATGTCGAACTGGCATTTGTCTTGATGACATTGACAATTAATTTGTCAATACTGGCGCATTGCTGTTTGTTTCAAATGCGATGATAGGATGTGTTTGTTGAATTTGAAGTTATTTTATTCATCTGGTGATACGTTGAGTTTGGCAACCGTTCCTCCGTAGCCCAAATTGGTATTATTGGCATCATTGTTGTGACAATTGCGAAAAGACACTTATTTACATTATTTTGTGCAGTGTGTTGTTATTTGTCGCGATGATGAATTTACAGTGTATTAATTGCATTCAGAGTTTGTCGCACATGAGACGGCATGCTCTAGAAAATGAGAGTGAAGATTAGACGTGGTCAACAATATCCCAATGTGGACTTATCCTAGAGATGTAAGTACCTAGTTTACCCATAACATATCGAAAGTCACCATGTTCCTGAATAAAAGAAGGCGCATAGTGTTATCTACCCATAATGTATCATTTTATTCTTTTTATTCTAGATCTCTCCTACCGACCATATTTGCAATGCTTGCTGGCAATTAGCAATGTATCGGGATGTTGCTGAAAGTATGTCCAGCAAACAAATTGGTCACTGGCATGTTTGTGTCGTATATGGGCGATTCATTGCAATGATAAGGTGACGCAGGGTTTTAATTGAAGGCGCCAACAAACAGGAGTAAAGACTGGCTCATATAGTATTTGATTGGATTCAGCCACAAGAGGTAATAAAGCATAATTTAACCATACTATTATCTATATACAGTGTAATCTAAAGTCAATATCATATTCTAATAATATTACTTATTTTAGCTTACTTCCCATGATGAAGATCATGTTCCATACTGACTGAGAGACCGTACAAGAGTCGAAACTATAAAACCACAACCTGACATACCACCTCACAGTGTTCACTATCAGGAAGTAATGTATTATGTAAACATGGACTAAGCCTCACTTTAACATTGCCATTTGTAGAACAGATGAGGCCGGATGATGTTGTTCGGCTCTCAAAGCTTCAACAGGTATGCATTCTCAATATAATGTACCTACATAATTATGTATCTATGTGGAGTATATAAGCGGTTTCTAATAGGTTTATACTCATGTTATAATTATAATTTATTAATTAGCATGCTGTTTGAGCTCCTATGATCTGTGTTATACGAATAACTATAATAAATGTTATAAAATGAAGTAATGTAATCAAATATTTATTTTTATCTTTTCCATTTTAAGATAGGGAATTAGACTTATTATTATAACATATAAAACTAAAGGAAAAAAATGTACTTTTGTTTACTTTATTTACAGTTATCTTACTTGTTTACAGATATCAGCAATTGATGTCTGCTGTATTTATGACACGGCCTGTTCTCTTTTTAGATGAAGTACTCCTAGAAACAACCTGAATACAATGAAATAAAAGTATTTCAAAATAATACATTTGTTTTATTTTAACCTAGTAAGTAACTATATATTCCATCTTAATAAAAGTGATTTTAAGAATCAATCTATAAAATAAATGCCATATTTAATTTGGATAGCTTTAGTTTTATACCAAAAATGTTCATTTTCCTTTTACATTTTCTTTAGTTGTAATGTGGTGGCCCAGAGGTTTAAGAAGCCCGCTTCTCATGCATGAGAGTGCGGGTTCGAAACCTACCAACGGCAAAGTACCTTTTGTCCAATGTGTCTTTTTTCCGAGTTATTGGTATATTCAATAATCTAAGAAAGTACAAAGACACCGCTGACGAATGGTGAAGGAAAACATTGTGAGGAAACATGGGCTTATAATTTCTTATTATAAGTTTGAATTACCAACCCACATTGAGCTAGTATGGTGATTAATGCTCAAACCTCCATGCGAGAAGAGGCTTCGGTCAGCAGTGGCCACTTATAGACTTAATGATGAAAATGTTGATGATTCTACTAATTTGACTTACTTATTAGAAATTAATCCTTACATCCGTGCTAAGCAACCAGTTTTCAGAAGAAATACTTTCTCAAAGAGCTAAGCTAAGTTTAAATCGAATTAACTTGAGACCCTTGAGACTATCTACCTGCAAGATTCAAGGTGAAGTGAGACATTAGTTTTATCATATCCGCCACAAGACTTCCACTGCTAAATGTAGGCCTTCTACCCAATGACAGTCGCTTACATTATGAATTTGCATTTTCGTAGGCACCTAAGAAATGAAAAAGATTGTGAGGCATACTCTTTAAAACTCTATAGGTGCATCATGCTTGCTGAATTAACAGGATCATTCCTAATTGCCTTTTGCGCTGCGACGCACCATAGGTTATTTTTTGGGTTTCTAAATTCTTGTTGTGTGTCGTAGCAAAATAAATGGTTTTTCTTTCTTTCTTTCTTTCTAATAATACAAAGTGTAATAGTCACTTGAGTAGCGAGCAGTATTTTTAGATTTTTGTTTTTTGTAAATAAACAACCACATGAGAGCACATTGACATTTTTCAGTTAACTGTCATCTGTCATTTGTAATAGATATTTTGCTTACGGTGGCTCTACACTTGACGTTGCGTATTTGTTGTGTTCGCCCAAAAAAGAACATGTTTGGAGGATTTATTCTTCTTTGTTTGCTATATATTTGCGCGCCATTACATATAGAGATACTATTTGGACGCCATTTGTACGTAGTCTACAAATATTTGGACAAATGAAGCGACTACGCAATGTCAAGTGTGGTACCACCTTAACATACCTTTTGCACATTTTCCAAGTGAAATAACTTTTGAACCCCAAGTTCTAAAAATATGTAATTTTTTTCTTAACTTCATAATAAAAATATCTATCGTTCAGACTATTCACTTGGTTAAAACAATGACTAATACAAAATTTTATAGCGGTACAAAACTTCCATACAAACCTGCCATTCTCCTTTATGAAGTCTATAATCCTACTAGCGTAGATCTACCCCATGAAAGGTGCTCATAAATGCTCATAAGTACACCTCTAACCTATGCTCGATTTGCGACTGTATGTAGCAATGATTTTAGTAATAAATTTTTAGCTGTGAAGAATAAAACTTTACTTTCAATTTATTTTCCCCTTACTAATTAACGTGCTTTTAATACATAATATTAAAATTATCCGAAGAGTATATGTTTTTCATATTTAAATTAAACGGTCAAACCTCTCAATACTCTCCAAATACGAACCACTCCGATGAAAGACAAAAAATAGCAACAAAGCGAACAAAAAAGCGAGGGCGTGTTGCGCGCTTGCGACAGATGTGCGCTGGCGCACGCTCCTGATTGGTCGTAGCTACGACAGATGTTCTTTACATCACAACCTGAACGCAGGATGCTGATTCAACTAAGATTTATCTCAGCACTTGTGACGGTTTCTATTCGATTTAACTAGCTATTAAGTGCCACCAGTTTTCTACGCTACTTACGCATAAACACCTTAATATTATTTATCAATGTGTGCTGATAATGATAAGGTTTCTACACCAATGTGTGATTTATTCAATTCTAGCCCATATTTTATCAGTTATTTTTGCAATAACAGGCCGATCATGTAAAGGCCTACATTATTTCTCTGGGGTTACGACGAGATCGGTATGGGGAAAACATTGATATTTTCTTAACCAATCTTTCCATCAGTTCGATTTTATAAAATTCTGCTCATTTATTTCGTTGTTCGCATTATAAAGCTCTTACACATTTTGTAAGAATAAACACTGAAAAAATACGCAAACATTAAAAAAAATGACGTAAAGTATTAATTTAGCGACCACCAAAATTTTCTTTTATCACACATTGCGCACATGTTTATATTTGTTATCTTTGGATAGTGTAGGATAAAGCGATATCAATGAAGGTATAGATCAGTGTTGACCGTCACTTTCGCTAGTGTTTCGTACCACACATATCAAATCATGTATTGCTGAACTGAATGAAGTAAGTATACATAACGTACTTCGAAGTCATTTGTCAGTCTAGTTTAAATTACGTCAGTTAGTATTAGGCACTTAATGTAGGTAGTTATTCTACGTAGGTACTTTGCATCTTCTTATCGAAACACATAATTGTTTGAAAGTTCTCTTGATTACAAACTTAGATGTGCTTCTGCCTTTCCTAAGCATAACTATGTTTCGGGGCTGCGCACGGTGGTGGTGAGCTGCCCCGTCACAGCGGCCAAAACATTAAAGGAGGGCAAAAGGCTCTTAGTGGGATGGGTCTCGGCGCAGGTCAAGCTGCTCGAGACCCGGCCTCTGAGGTGCTACCGCTGTCACGTGGGGGAGCACGTGAGTGTTAAATGCACCTCGGAGGTGGACCGCAGCGACTGTTGCTTCCGCTGCGGTCGGCCCGGTCACAAGGCCGGCTCGTGCAACGCCCCGCTGCACTGCAACGCATGTGCAGCGGCTGGCAAGCCGGCCAATCACCGGGTCGGGAGCAAGGGCTGCTCCCCTCCTGCTAAAAAGGGCAAAGGTAGGCCCTCCGCCGCCCCTGCCGTTTCCGCCGCCGCCGCCGCCACTGCCACCGCAGTCGCCGCTGCCGCCACTGAGGAGGTCGGAATGGACTGTCAATAGTGGCTCCATTCCGCCTCCTCCTGGCGAACATCAACCACTGCGCCGCTGCTCAGGATCTCCTGCTCCAGAGCATGGCGCAGTGGTCGATCAATGTCGCCGTGGTCTCCGAGCCGTATTTTGTCCTGCCCAGGGATCACTGGGTGGCGGACCTGGACGGCTCGGTGACCATCATCTCGTCGGCCGCCGCCGGTACCCCGACTCTTGAGGCTGCTCAAAGAGGCCGGGGTTGTGTCGCAGCACGGTTCGGAGAGCTCGCTGTGGTGGGCGTGTACTTCTCTCCGAACCGAACTCTCGCCGAGTTCCACAACTCCTTGAGGGAGTTGGTCACTGTCGTCGTCGGGTTCCGTTCCCTCCCCGTGCTCGTCCTCGGGGACTTCAACGCCAAAAACTTGGCTTGGGGTTCCCGGTTCACCGACGTCCGGGGTAGGATGGTGGAAGACTGGGCCCTTGAGACAGGCCTAGTCGTCCTGAACCGGGGTTCTGTCCCCACGTGTGTGCGGATGCAGGGCGAGTCGGTGGTGGACATATCGTTCGCCAGCCCTGCTCTGTCACCGCGTATTGTTGGCTGGCGCGTCATGGAGGAGGTGGAGACGTACTCCGACCACCGGTATATCCGGTTCGACGTCTCCGCCGAGTCCGCAGACCCGCCGGTCAGACAGGCCCCATGTGGCCCGCGTTGGGCGCTGAAACAGCTGGACCGGGAGCTGCTCCTGGAAGCCGCCATCGTGCAGGCCTGGGTGATACCACCGGTCAGGCCTGCCGACATAGACGATGAGGCCAAGTGGCTCCAGGACGCCATGTCCAGGATCTGTGACGTGGCGATGCCCGGATCCGGTCGAGGCAACAAAAGCGCCAGGTGTACTGGTGGTCGCAAGAGCTAGCAGCTCTACGCAAGGCGTGCACTGCTGCGCGACGCCAGTACACTAGGCACCGCAGGCGCCGCATCCGTCCTCCTAATGCGGAGGCGAGAGAGGCGGAGTTGTACGAGGGATACAGGGCGGCCAAGGCCCTCCTCAAGGTGGAGATATTGCGGGCCAAGGAGGAGGCCCGCCGAGAGATGCTGGGGACTCTGGACAGAGATCCGTGGGGACGCCCGTACCGGATGGTACGCGACAAACTCCGCGCTGGGCTCCCCCGCTCACCCAGAGTCTCCGGCAAGAAGTCTTGGAGGAGGTGATTGGCACCCTGTTCCCTCGACTGTGGAGGGGGTTCACACCTCCGTATATGACTCCGCCCCCTGCGGTGCCCGACGCGGGCTACAGCGACGACGACGACGACATCGTCCCAGAGGTGACCGAGGCAGAATTGAGAGCGGCGGTGCGCCGGATGGGCGCCAAGAACACCGCCCCGGGACCCGACGGCCTGCATGGCAAGGCATGGGTCCTGGCCTCAGAGGCTCTCGGGCCTCGATTGATTGGTCTCTACAGCGCATGTCTGGAGAGAGGCCAGTTCCCGCTTCTCTGGAAAGCGGGAAAACTGGTCCTCGTGCGGAAGACGGGGCGCCCTGCGGACTCTCCGTCCGCGTACCGGCCCATAGTGTTGCTCGACGAGGTGGGGAAAGTCTTCGAAAGAATCATTTCGAACCGCCTCGTCGCGCACCTGACGGACATTGGGCCGGACTTGTCGGACGGCCAGTTCGGCTTCCGCAGAGGGCGCTCCACGGTGGACGCCATCATGCGCGTTAGAGACCTCACGACGGGGACTGCAGTGTCCAGGGGTAAGGTCGTAGTGGCGGTGTCTCTGGACATCGCCAACGCCTTCAACTCCCTGCCCTGGAGCTGCATCTTGGAGGCACTCCGATATCATCGGGTGCCTACCTACCTCCGTCGTGTAATCGAGGCTTACCTGACGGACAGGTCCGTCAGCTACCCCGGTCACCGGGGCGAGTGGAACCGGCGAGAGATGTCACGCGGTGTTCCACAGTTTATATGGAGATATAAACTAGCAACGCTAATTCTTTTTTATATCCTTTACTTTCAAAAGAATTAGCATTTGATCTGAGTCTAACTAAATGTACGAATGTTTCGTTTCGAAGGTGAGAACCGTGAAATCATCATTTTATTTGCAGACACACGAATTTATCGTTTCGAGAAACAAGATTTAAGATTGTGCTAACTTAGGTCCTTACTTACAATAACAAAATTGCATCATTCAACAACGCAGTTACTGACAATCCTGATATTTAGGGAGCCTCATGCAGTCGTGCTTGACAATATTATGTTTATTGGGGTGGACTTGTGCAGTTTCTGATATTATGAGAGGCTCGTGCTTAACAATGTGTTTACTTAGATTATTAATATTTTTGAGCTAAAGTTAGAGTTTTAGTTTAACTACCCGTACTCGTATTAGGTACGTAGCAATAGATGATTTCTTTTATGCTTTGAAGTGATAGGCACCGATTTAACTAGAAGATACGTATAATTTAGTACGTTTTATGTAAAAACCGTTTTTAATTAAGGGCTTCCAAGTCACATAATGTTTCATCGACTCTAGTAAAGTGTTTGACTTCAATTATTGTCCCATAGAAAGTCCTGTATAAATACTACAGATATGAGAGTAAAATTTACTCTGTTACTCATCTTCAGTAAAGTCTCAGGTCAATTACTTTATAAGTTTTAGTATATTTTAAAGGACTTGCAAAGTAAATGTACCTAATAGGAGTGATTACGCATCCAGAGTCAGTTTCACATACGATCAAGTTGTCTAACGGGTTCAAAATGAACATTGTTAGGCATTTGTTTTTATAAGTTACATTGAATTTCTAAACAAAGTCGATCGCTTTTATATCAATAAGCATAAATAACACGAAGTTTTATTTTTCATGTTGTGCTCCTTAAAACGTTGATTGATAAAATACTTGTTTGCGCTATGCTTTCATTCATTGTAAGCTCTACGCTAAATCAGCAAACATTCCAAAGATTGAAAATACTTTCTTAATGTTCAATCAAAGTGTTGTCTCTGAACTGTTAAAGTAGCTTACCTGCTATAGTACAATTACATAGCAATTGATCAAACATGAGTGTATCTATAGCAGTTAGCAGTTGTGTTTAAATTCCTAATGAGTGACGAGGTGAGCTATCTGAATAACGAGCATACACATGGGAGAATTCCAACAAAGTAGCATGCGTTACCCATGCAGAGAATTCCAAAAAACAAACGGTTGTCGCGCGTCAGTTTGCTTTGATTTGAATTCCTAATTTAGAAAACAATCAACCGTTCACGTAAATGCTGTCCGCCTTTATTACAACTTCTTTATTATGAAAATAGTGTCAATTACCATTCGATTGAGTAGCCACTGTTTTAATGAACCATTTATAAGTAATACTAATAGTGTTGGTTTAATGTTACATAAATCGCCGACAATGTATTTGAAGATTGTTGAACTTAGATGATAACAGTGGTGCCAAGATACCTAGTTCAACAGTATCAGATTCGTGGAAACTAGGAAGAGGTTCACCGACCAAGAAACAGAAAATTTATTTACAATAAACAATGAAAATGCGTTTAGTGTTATGAACATGGTACACTCTCCGGGCTTTAAATCTATTTGTGGCCGTTGACCCGTGAAATTCTGAGACGTGTCGGTTACTACCGTCTTATATTATCATCATCTATGCTTATCTTTTGTTTCCCAACGTCTTGCAACACTTCTCTCGTTATAAAAGCGTGTATGAGCTCGACATTTCTTGAAACCAATGTGTTATGTTCTAAATATTTCAATTCCAAAGCACACATAAATACTTAGGTTGGTAGGTACTTATTTTGTATCATTTGCTCATCGGTTATTCTTATTAAAAATGTTCTAATTAGGTAAATAGACCGTAGTTTCTAAATTGTACGTAGTAATAATAATCTAATTGTGTACCTAGTTCAACTTTGTGGAATAAGTAGATACCTGCCTACTTCCTTGTGGAACCATTGTGCTCTACAATGCAGCTACCTCGCCCTCAAACATGTAAGTACCTATACTTTGTTAGTATAGTTGCATAGAGACATGAGACATAGATAATGGCGCGCGTGTGTTTCTGGAATGTTTGGAATACCCAGATACCAAAACATGGCTTCTCAAATTAAAACGTAGGTTAGCCGTTGACGATAAATAAGTAGTCGTATATGGCTGCGAGTTATTTGAGGCACATCCAAATTAATTGCGTGTTAACAACAACACCACATGAGGATGGATATGTACCTATGTTTATATGGCAACAAGCGGCCTTATTTCAACGGTTTGTATTTGAATTAAAAAGTCGTTGATATTCGTTCACAAAACGAAATGTTCATTTGGTGTTCATTAGTTGAGCGTTATTTGTATTAACACGTGATTACAATTACTACTGGTTGATAAAGTTTTTTCATAGCTATTGAAAGTCATTTGTAAAGTTAAGATATATAGAATATAAGAAAAAAGCTTGGCGGTTTTCATTGTTTTTTAATTTTAAACTATTATGTTGTCTCTGTATAGTGTTTATTTTACAATTATAAGTAGTTACAGACATATCAGAAGTCCTACACATGTACTATTGTGTCAAAAAGCGAAATACAACTAAACTTATCAAACCAATTATTTCGTCATATTGCTTTTGTAGGTTTTCTTCTTTCGACATTTAATTGCTTATTTGCTGACCGTTATAAACGGAAACAACATGATTAATGTCTCCGTTTGTCTGTAGTTTGAAAATATTTATTGCTCATATTATTATGAATGCGAACAAAGAATGATTTGGCGTCGCCACTAAGGATTAAGAGACAAATTAACAACTATTTGTATGTGTGGTTAATGAATGAGTATGAGTAACTACAGTTAATAAAAATAGCTCATGGTTATGTTGCGTGTCAATCTGCCATTCTGTTATACGACGGTTTTTTATTCCGCGCATTTAACGCCACTAATTTACAACAACATAAATTTATGTTATGTAATAAGGCGAAAATGAAGCCAAATTGTTAAAATAGTATACTATAATGACTCGGTTTACGCTGTGTTTACATTGGCCAGCACTACTTTAGTGTAGAATCAAAATAGAAAGAATAATAATAAAAGTCGACAGACTCTACCACGCCGATCACCCAAAAATGCTCATAGTGACTAATAGACAGTTTTTAAAGATTAATAAGATGTGATTTATCTATTTTGATCATATAGGTATACATATTTCAATTAATACATTTGTTATTTGTCATTATGTAAATTTAGGTACGTATACCTAAGTAGTTCAAAACAATCATTAGGTGGGAACAAACACAGTTTATTTATTCCAAAAGATATGTATTGGTGCTTGAACTTAAGCTGAAAACCTAAGTATCAATTTTAAGAGTATAAAGAAAATGAATACTTGTCTAACTTTTAAACTATTACTAGAAGTGGACAGTGCTGGTCACGTTAAGCTTCAACTTGTCATCAACTAAGCACTTCAGAGTAGACAGATCTATATTTATGTATTTTAGTTATATTAACAATTCAACAATGTTCTACATTGTGCATTAAAGCCTACGGGCCACGTAGCCCAGGGCACATCGTAAATTCAGTAAGTACACCTAGTTCTACCAGAAGAAATTTCACAAGTTCGTTGGCAATCTAGAAAACTGCTTAAATGGGTCATTATTTTCGGAAAGCCTTCCCTCTGAAAACGTTGGTACACCTTAATCCACTTCTGTAATAACAGGCGTGATGAGACGGTTCGAACATATTTGTAAATAAACTTTGTTTTTAGTTTTATCAAGGCTGATAAACAAAATTGAGCGTTATCTTCGGAGTTATTTATTTTTATCAATGCGAGTATTTTGTATACTTATTAATACTTTTAATAAAATTAGGTACATTTAGCTTGGTACTGGTAATGATAACAAAAACCTCGCATATAGAGTAGGTACTATAGTTTATGTTATTCATGCATCTCAATCTTATTGAGACTTAGTCATGCTTTTTTTTACTGAAGTTGACTCATACTAGAGTAGGTAATAGGTTGGTCTTCAGAATTTCTGTGAGTAAAATATTTATTGTAGGTAAGTACGGTTTGAATCTAATATAATTTATCGTGTGTATTAAAAATTGTTCAAAAGTATATGAACATTTTACTTTGTAGAAGATATAGTTGTATTGGAGTCACGGTCGTGACCTTCGAACGTCGAAAGGCCAATGTTCTGCGGTGTTTGTGTAAAATCTAGCATTTAAACTGAACCAGGCGTCCTCGCCCACGCGACGCTCGTTGCTAGACCATTTAAGAGTTTAGTATGAACAACCTTTAAGTGGATAATGTAGGGCTATGTATGTTAAGCAAAGGAAAGCAATGAAATGTGGAGAAATGTCAAAGCTAGAGGGTTAATGTCTCGCTCCAACCAGTGAATGGGTTAATTGGAACACTTTTACATTTGATAATCAAGATTGCATTTCGAAGCCTAACTTAAAATCGTTATGTGGGTACAAAACACTTGCTGTTTGAGGCGCTTAAATATAAGCATATCAGTTTTCATGATTTTAGGTATTACTAACTTTAAACAATTGATTGTTATCGTAATTTATTACCCTGAGAAAAATAATTAATCCGTACAGCGGGTAGGTAATTAAAGGTATAAATGAATCATTCCTACAGATGACTGAGAGTATGCTTGCAGCTGCAGTGCAGTCTATTACTTTAATAATTACTATAGGTACCTACCTACTTAGGTATCTACCTCTACATAATCGCATTGATTATGCTGTTGTCGTCTCGTCATATTGAAGCTTATTAATATGTCTTAAGCATCTTCTATTACTATTTAATGAATCGTAGAGACAGAATTGTTAGGTATGTATTTTAATTTAGTTTTATTTCAGCATTGCTGAATAGTCATTTTAACATTTCACTTTGCACGGTGCACCATAAACTTAAGTAAGGCCGTTTTTTTACAAAGGTTTAGGGAATGATTCGACTGCTTCGTTCTAGTATCGCGTTAATTACGATTAATTCATCAAAGAAACGGAAATATTATGTGTCATCATGTCAAAATCACCTCACCATTTCAAGTTTAGTATGCATTCATAAAAGGTTAGACACACCATTTTGGCTAGTAGTCGTAAACAGAGTTACGTTTAAATAGGTTCGTTGCCCGGCCGCTGTATCGACCCGTGACGTCACGAGCGGCGTGCTCCTAAAAGCCGCTCCGTGCGATGTGGATGGGGTACCCCAATGTTCGTGACACCCGTTTTTACGCATTAACTGCGTAGAAAGTCACGAATGAACAATATTATATTTCAAAAACACGTATGCACGTATTCATTTTATCTGTGCATACTTTTTGACTTCTAAGAAAAATAAATTTGATGAATCGAATTCTTTCTGAATATTTATTTAATTTGTTATCATAGTAATACTGCTACTAACTACTCTCCCTAAGGGCCGATTTTTCAATCATCCTTTAATTCTTCATTGTAGAATAAAATTGACATTTGACAGTTTTTATTATGGAAGAAATGAAGAATTGTCAAATATACAACGTTATTCCGCAATAAAAAAATATGTGGTGTTGGAAAAATCGGACCTTAAGTGTGGGACAGCCATGCTTCGGCACGAATGGGCCGGCTCGACCGGAGTGGTACCACGGCCTCACAGAAAACCGACGTGAAGCAACACTTGCGTTGTGTTTCGTCGTGTGTGTGAGGTTACCGGAGGCCCAGCTCCCTCCCCCCTTTCCCAATATCCCCAACTCCCAAATCCCCAACAATCCTCAAACTCCTAATCCCCAAAAGACCGGTAACGCACTTGTAACGCTTCTGGTGTTCCAGGTGTCCATGGGCGACGCCGATTGCTTACTATCAGAACATCCGTCTGCTCGTTTACGGCATATACCATAAAAAACCATAGTTGGAAGTCCTTTAAACTGAATTCTATTGAAACTGAACCAGCCTAGAGTCCCTTAGCAAACCAGAAGTTTAGCCTAACTATTTACCCCAAAGTAGTCCGATCTTTGTTAAATTACCGTTTTTAGATAAATAATCAACAAATAACAACTGAACTCACCTATAGCGGCCAGTGCCACGAGGGCAGTGAATCCAATAAACGACATGTTTTCACACTTGGACACTTCACAGATCACTATAGTTTCTTGCACTCACAATCGAAAAAAAAATTAAAAGATCGTTGTGCCGCTATGCGGCTGGGCTCCGCCCGAATCTGAAACAAATTAAGGAAACATTTAATTAAAAAAAAAATGGGATGGCGAGCAATTTTCTCAATAATATTACACATTCGATGGTACTTATGATAAAGTAGCACCATATTCCGAATGAAATAAAAAGGTTGAAAGTCGATTCGAGAGCGTCTACCTCCAAATTAGTTAATAATAACGGTATTTATTTTTATAGGTTTTGTAAAAGCTTCCTTCCTGAAGTCTAATCGACAGAATGATTGTTTGAACTAAAGTCCAATACTCCCAGAATAATGTTTTCTTAGTAGAGTAGGTAATGGATAAGAAGTATTAATAAAAACACAATGGCTTATATGTATATATTTTCTTCATGTAAATATATTTAGATAAGCTTCAATCAACACGGTTCATTACGGAAAAGAATCAGAAGACAATGTCGCCCTATGTAGGGTAAGCGTTATGCCAAATAGGGAAAGACAATCTATTGTGAGTCAGGCAATATTTGTCATGTCAAGGTTAACTCGACAACATATAATGTTCCAACTTTAATACTACATACACTGCTTTTATAAGATACGTATTTAGAAACTACCTTGTGGACATATCCAGTAAAGCTGACTGTGTCAGACTCTCTATTGACTGGGAATGTCGAGTCTCGCATGCACGCAATGTCTGATTTTGATTGCGTTAAAACAAAAAAAAACATGCCTTTTACACTTTTAACCTAAATATGCGGTAATATTCTGACAAAATTAAAAAACTACCAGGTTTCACGATGACTGGGGGCAAAAAACAGGGCGGAACTACGGTCAGTCACGCAAGGATAAACCAATTTGGTGTAATGTACACGTACCTATACACTCCCACAGTGTTTGTTTAATGCACTTCCACGGAGTTGTACAGGCTCACTTTAAAACATCGGTAAAAACAGCTCACCAAATATTAGCGAGCACATTTTTTGGGCAGTTGGTACTCCTCTATAGCGAGTTCAAGGGCGTTCAACCCTATTTCTGGCTTGTATGTAGTTTGCTATCCCTAATTTATTTAAAAGGGAGGTGTGAGCTGAGGGATTAAAGTATTAACAGATGGACATTATTACTTGTAGTTTTACTTGCGTCCTGTCCATAGAAATAAAGTTTTACCTACTTGTTTATATTATTGGTGGATTAGCTGAGATTTTTAGGCTTAAATATATTTTTATAGTTTATGTACCTATATCTAATTCTTATTTGGCTTTATAAAACGATTTTTGTGCAACCCATTCAACTAATCGACTGCTCTTAAACTGTCAAACACCAAGCGGTCACCGGTGACCGCGACCTATTGTTCTTTAATTGTGTCTATAAAACCGGTACTCGACGAGTTAATACATGATCCAATAATAACCCAGACTTGTCTTGTAAACGTGTTTTAATATTTTGCATTATAATGTGGTAGACCTAGTAAATGATGCATTTAATGGAGACACTATATCAACATCGAGTTTATCCTTAGACTGGTTTATCTATCATCGCGCGTTCTACATATTTCGACCAAATGGTACTACGAGTAGGTACCTACTTACATAATGTACCTACTTACATCTAATACTTCTTGAGGAATGAAGTGACATCAGCGCGCCAATTTGTAAAATAAACCAATCACAACGAGAATCTAGATCACTTACTCCTTCGAATTGCCTGCAGCCATCGAATGTCTAGCACCTATTTATTTTACCTACTTAGATTTATTAGGAACAGACTCGGTACCTACCAACCACGAAACTTTTAGAAAAAAATACAAATCTAAAGGTTACTCTAATGGACGAGCAAGTTAACCAGATGGGTCTTGTCTTTGCTATTTATAAGAACCTACCTAACCTAATCCAACGTGGTTAGACCATAGTATAAAGAACTGTTCTTTATACTATGGTTAGACGATCACTCATTCATGTTATGCAAATCAACTCAATTAGGCGCCATCAACAATCGTGTGACAGCAGTAATCAGCAGTTTGTTTATGTTGGACATTACCGTCGTATTGCATGTACCGGGAAGCCGTTAATGACGAACAACGACACACAGCGGAAAATAGAAATCAGTATCGGATCAAGTAACTTGACGAGTTTTTATCGATAATTTTATAATTTGACTATTGGAACCTTATAAAATAAACATATTATCAAAAATTAAGATGTTTTCGATACTGTTTACTGATACAGATCTACCATTTTTCACAATGCTTTTCATGACAAAGTAGGTCCCAGGTTTAATCGGGTAACGTTTCCGTAAACCACGACCGCATATCTACAGCACAAATTCAGGCTCGTACATGAGTGACGGAAGACTATTTTGGGCTCCATTATCCAGAAATGGCTACGGGCCGCTCGTGTTTGGATTTAACGAGAGAGCGTTTGGGTACGTATGTACATGCATTATATTATACGAACGTGGAACGAAATATAAATTAATGCTTGAGTTTATTGCAAAAGAAGAAAGGAAATTAGGAGATTCAAATGCAACCGCAGTTGCCTTTTGCAATACAAAATTGGCAAGCGTCGTCGTTTGTATTCATGAATTCTTTTTTATTCCTTTTTAGTCAACAATGATGCGATAAGTGTAAAATCGTTAAAATATTGTCGAGATACTTTTAAAACCTTTATAACTATATAGGCATTTAATTGATGCGTGTTGACACATTTGGCCTTATATTATTATATGGATCAGCCCTGTGGCTAATTAAGTTTGTAATGTAAACATTCTCAATACTGGTAATACTGGTAACGGTTTTATCTTTTAGCCGTAGATACTGATAATGCAATTTTATTATCTTATCCGTTCCAATCACAACGGGCGCGTGCACTAGGGCCCTAACATTATAGTAATTTGGCATTGAAAACTTTCAGTATAAAATAAAGTCTTGTCTATGAACTCTACGTCTGAGGCGGTATACGGGCTTGGTACATTGGTATTAAGCTATCGTTATAGATATTTGGTTCAATAGAATGGATCGACTCGCCTCCGAGCCGTCTGGGAAGCAGCAATACGAGTCTCCCTCCCCCTCCCTTGGTAAGTGGAAGCAAAGTTAGCAAATTCCTTTCCCCCCACCCTTAGAATCACCCTCCTACGCACGAGGACGACACATAGGGATATGCCACGGTACTATAGCTACGTCGTACGTATGAGCTGAGTGATAGGTTCTAAAATTAATAATGATAAGTTTTTTCGGGATTAAGGACGATGTGGAATCAATTGTCTAAAATTGGATTGACTACCTGATTTTTTTACGTATACTTTTAGCATTTGTCAATGCACTATGTATCTGTTCAATTCAAGAATGTTAGGTCTCTTTCTGTTCAGTAAGAATGTTAAACAGACACATAGGAAACTCTACTTCCATAAATTATAGTCACATCGTTAACTTTAAACACAACACTATCCTTATTAGTTATATATCAATTTGAAAAGAACGAAACAAGTATTATTGTTTGATTTACCACAAAGGGCACGTATTATTCTTCAGAATATTATTGTAAAGGGAGGTTCGGCTACCTGCTAAAATGCTCGAAAAACACGCTCCATCTGTTTTGGAACGTTTTGCACCTGCCGTCGAGGAACAGGCTTTTTCGGCCAATCGCAGGGGTTTTTCACCAACTCGACACGAGGAACTGATCACACGTGTGTCCAGTTGGTGAAACTTTAAATTAGCACTAATTATTCTTTCGTCATTTGGACACGCCAAGGTTTTTATGTATGTCCACATAGTGAAAATCAAATTAAGTTACTTTTGTGTTTTCGTCAACTGGACACACGTTCACATTTTACCCGAATGTATAACAAAGTACAGTCACGCAGATAATATTTTTGAATCACAATCATCGTTGTCCTCTAAACGTCCCACCTAGTAATTTCACCGGGTAATTTGTAATTATTCACCATTTGTGAATTTGTAAAAAATATATTTTTGACACCGAAAGTGTTTGAAAGTCGCTATTACCATGTTACGAGTACTATGCTTGTCAAATCTTCAACATGGAACCTGTTTTATTACAGTCTTTGAGTCTAACTCTAATATAAATATTTGATTGTTACTCATTTGTTTTATTTCAAAATTTGTCTTAAAAACGAAACAATTTTTAACTTAACTGTACCTTTTTTAGAAAAAAAATATAGGTGTGTCCAGTTGACGATAACATAAAAGTAATTAATTTTAATTTTCACTATGTGGACATACATAAAAACCTTGGCGTGTCCAAATGACGAAAGAATAATAAGTGCTAATATAAAGTTTCACCAACTGGACACACGTGTGATCAGTTCCTCGTGTCGAGTTGGTGAAAAACCCAATCGCAGCAGTACCTACATCGCTCAATTTCGAAATACTTATCTTTTAAATTTATTGACTTTATACGCACAACCTTTGTTTTTCGAGTTTTAGTCAGAGCGTATATGTCTTCCAAACGAATTGTCACCCCTCTTATTGTGGAACTAGGGGAAGGTCGAAAATGTAGAGGGGTCGCCGAAATTAATGGCCTAAATAAAAAAATTCAAAGTTATAAGCTCCTAATACTGAACACACAAGTGCACTGTAAGTAATGAAACGCAAATGTTAACAATGACCAACATTTTCTTCGTAGAGCAAATTTTATGAAAATACCGGTTTTCTTTGCAGCGAAAGCTAGCTTGTTAGATAGCCTTAGCATCTATTTATAAGTGGAGGAAGAGTTAAATCTAGGTAAGTGTATCTAACTGCCTTGTTTGTTACTGTTCCATACTGATTTTCCATGTAAGTATTCCATTGTAGATTGTACGTAAGCCTTACTTTGTTTTCAAATCGTTACAGCGCATATTCCAGACTGCTACCTACTACTAAGAAATTCAATGTATGGGAGGTGTCTGCTCCACCACGTGCTGCGACTTACAACTGAATGAATCACACTGATTACTCAAAGCTACCTTTATATGGATGATAAATTATTATAATATACGAAACTTAATTCAAAACAACGCAAGTACCTACTAAGACGTAAAACCGACAACGAACGATAATGAGTTTAAAAGAACTTTTAAATCTTAAGAAAAGGCATTTAAATGCATTGCGTTACGTCCGACTTCTAAAAGTAAATGAAAGAAGCCAAAGATTTTAAAAATACGTATCAGCGAAATCGTGCCCATATCAAAAATAACATCCGAATTAGATCGATAATTGCGAAACGTGAGTGACCAGCGAGTTTCTCAATATCCGCCACCCACTGGCATTTTGTTCTTTAGATTGGGACAAATACGGCCAACAATTTAATTTAATTGCTTGTTTAATTCAAGAAATTGAACAAAATTCAATATTTATTACGATTCGTGTCGGTACATACTATCGACGATAGTCGGCGAATCGTTCTACATAGAGGGGAACATTGGTGATAAACTGACTCATAGTCGACTTCAACACACAATTATTATTGAAACATTGTATACAAACGTAAATACCATATCAGAGAAGAAAATATCGAATTAAAAGCAAGATATTGCAGGCGACTCTATATCTACATTTTCGAGACAACATCGTTATCGATCGTGGTCGCGCATTCGCCGGGTCTGCGCTTTTGCAAAAAAACCTTTTATAACATAAACACGACGTGAATGTAAATGAAAATAGAGTATTGTATTGTAAGAGCCTTACCTGAGAGGAGACCGAGAGGTGGCTCAGCGCAGCACCCACAACACTTCACACAACACACGCGAAGGGACGAGTGGCGACAACCGACCCGCCCAAGCTACAGACGCGGTATGAGTAACTTGTATAGCTATGATATAAACGGCCGATGACATCCGACCGCAGAAAAGGATGGGTGTAGTATATCGTATCTGCTCTACGGCTCAGCGAATCAACAAAGTCCTGGCCGACACGGGGCGATTGTATCTGAGGGTCGCAGGACATGAAAGTAATGCGCACGCAGGAAATTCGTAAAAGACAGTCGCGGCTCGTAACCGTGCACTCCGCACTTGTGTATACTCCTATTCAGAGTATATTGAATTCAAGGTGGCTAGCTCCATCTCACTCACGTCTCGTAGGATGTGAGTTATCGACTGGAACAATATTTGCAATACGTAGCCATATCCTCTGTAAGCTTTGTAATTGGTTGTGAAGTATAGTGAAAAAAAAAATAGTAAATCGATATTTTATTTTATTAAAAGTAGGTTCATAATTTATAACAACATGAAAATAAATAACATTTCAATGGCAGTATTAGTATAAATAATTTCGGGCATATAACAGTTATAGAAAAATATTCTTAAAAAATTATAAACCATTATTTCCAATACTATAATTATTTTAATATAATGTGACTTTATGGAAGTTTTTTGTAGATAAGTCACATTTGTATATATTATATTGCTCTGTATAAAGATTTTACAAATAGAAAAATGTATGGCACATAAAAATAAATTCTTCACATTGTCTAGTACAAGACATAACATTGAACAGAGAGGACTAAACGTGAAGTACATATTCAGGAACGTTAGTATTAGCTAGAGTATGTAACGAGCTTATTATCTTGTCGCGGCTAGAAGCGTTTACTATTACTTCAACATCAACATCTACTCATAATTTCCATAAGATATTAATATTATATCTATCTAAAATTTTCTACACATGTTCTCAACATCTAGTCTACTAGCTTTCAAAATTTTATACTTAACACTACAATAAGATAATAGATTTTATTTATTATTATAAAATATATACTTATGTAAATATTATGGCAAAGGACTCGATACATATGTTTCACATTATGTATACAAATATTAAATAAAAAATATTCATATCTATCTATTTTTTCAATTACTTCTTGGTTTTATTACTTCACATCAAGATATCAGAAAATTACACATATAAAGATCATTTAATTTAAAAAATATATACCTATTAGTAAACATTGAAGGCTTTAGCAATTCTATTGTTGTACAATTTTAATGAGTACACACTTAATCAAAATATTAGTCAGTGCCGAACTAAACACGTGCCACGATGCTACGGGCCCCGAGCAAAAGGGGGCTTTACAATCAATACTTCACCTTAGCTAAACTTTGTAGATCGCGAACCCCTCAATAGGAGCTGTTAGGGGCCCCGTACGTGCCTAATCCGGCACTGTTATAGTCCGCAAGATATTGGTGTTACCGTTATATTAATAAGTTTTATGGAGTTGGCATGGTTCGGTAGTGGGGCAGTGGGAAGGTTTAGTTAGTCTCATGAGGTGCTGGCAGTTTCTCCCAGGAAGGCTCCACGCCCCAGATCTCCCGCGCATACTCTGCGATGGTACGGTCAGACGAGAATTTGCCCGAAGACGCGATGTTTTCAATCACCATCTCAGCCCACTTCGACTGGTTCTGTACAAAGAAACAGATTTATGAATAAACAAAGTTACGTGTTTCTGGATTGTGGCCATAAACCATCTTTTGTTGCCGTCCTTTATGCTTTACGAGATTAGAAAAACGGTAACAATGAAACATAGACAGTGGACAATAGATATCTTAATACCTAGGTATATTATTTTTTTATTGATTATAAAAATAATCCAAAAAAGAATTTTTTTAATAATTTCCTGTTAAAAAAAAAATAACAATAATTTAAAATGAAATCAGTAACTCGATGTGTGTATGTACTTACCTAATATGTATGGCGTATATTTAATGATTACTATGTTGAGTGCCAAATTATGTTAATATGAGATAAATTATAAGCTAATGTGTTATTATTGGACTAAAGGGTTGTACAGAGCACAGATGACACATTTCACCACTGATAACCCACATTGTAACGAATTATATCATAACTTTATTTTTCGACTCATTAGAAGATATCTAGTAAGACTTCAGGAATGACATCATACTACATTATATATTTTTTTTTGTGTCTATTGTTAACTTTATTGCTTGTAATAAAGAAATAAATTATAAAGTGCGAAGGTTGTAAGTTTTAAGAATTTAACGATAAGGGTTTAACAATAATGCACTGATTGCATGGGCGCACTGGCTGCGGCGCAATGTGTCGCCAGTTCGATTACCGCACGGGACAACTCTTTGTGTAATCCACAAATAGTTGTGCCGGGTTTTTTAAACGTTTCCCCACACTAGAATTTTCTCCTGTGTCGTGGGTGCGTGCACCAAGCGTGGTGATTACCGCATGAGAAGAGGCTTTTTCAACAGTGGGTTAGCTATATGCTGATGATGCTGAAACCGAACCAAGTCTTAACAAGTAATATGAGACAACATACCTGGTAAACACTGGAGACTTTCTCCTGTGCCTCGATGTAGGCGTCGTAGTCAGCGAGGTGTAGGAAGCGGTCGTGGTGGAGCAATACGTCGGCGATGTGCGCGAACCGTCCCGGCTCGCCCGGGGAGAAGAACCCGCTGCGGATCTGCTCTATGCACTGCCGCAGTTCCGGATTGCGCTCGTAGTACTCGTATGCATTGTAACTGTTTAAGGAGTTTATTTGTTATAAACAATAATGACGACCTTTTTAGTTACCTGTCAAGTAAGAGGTTTTGAAAATTGGGTCGGGTAAATGACGCTTCACGCTACACCGTGTTGCGACTGAGCTCTGAGTCGTAAGTAAACACATTGATTTCATTATAGTACTCTCAAAGAATTCTTTGAACTTAAGTATAATTACAAAACATAATTAAATATATCGGAGATCGTCGCGCGAACGTCACCTCGTAGTGCATGTAGGTACTTATGGGACCCATGTCTCATTTTTTTCATAACCGGTGAAGAGTGAGTCTTACATTATATATGCGCAGTGTGCTATATTATGTTATTCACTGATTAAATATAAATAATTTATCATTTTAAAAACCAGCATTATCCTAGGTCAGTTCGATTTCACCCACACAGTAGTCAAAAAGGAAACAACATAGTTTTTTATGATAATATGTTGATCATAATAATAATATTATAGTACTTTATAGTGATGATTCGTTGTGAAGTTGGAATTTTGCCCGACAAATAGCGAAAGTGTTGCAGGCTTGCAGGTGATGCCAAAATGTAATCGTAAACAATAAACAGATAGTTTCATTTCAGTTATTTGGTTTTTAAATTCCGTATATAAATAGATATCAACACTGAAAGTTGTAAGTAAACACGTATAAAGCTTAAGTATACGTTTTTTAGTTTCTTTATACCTGCTAAAGGCGTGTGAAACTAATCAAGGGCAAATACTTGTCTCTGGTGTAGGTAACTATTTTACGACATTTGTGGATTGACAACTACATGATAAAATATTCGCAATCTTCCTAGAGTAAGCTTTATAACTTTACACACATTTACACTCACTGTTGCAGTAAACCATAGCTGATAACAGTAGGTCGTTACATCATAGTGAATGAAGAAGATAAACCCAGTTGCTGCATTATAATCTAACTGCTAATCAGTACTAGAACATTAATCGCTTTGATTGTAATTACACGCGATATTTTCAATACGACCCTGAGCGTTGTGTCCACGCACTGCTTCGCGTGTATTTCTTGATGCATTACATAAAGCAGTGTTTTGCAATTATACTTCTACTAAAAACATTGATAAGTACAAGGCAACTATAGTGAAAATGTTATTGTAACAGATTAACTAGTAATTAAAACCTTATTAAGTGAGCCATTTAGCTCTAATTAACTTGAACTCTGCCTTTCATGTTCCGTTGTTGCGAGTTTCAGCACATCGGCGTATTTTATTATTACTATAGTAGCGTAGCGTGATAATAACTTTCCTTAAGATTTAAATGTCTATGTAGCGATACGTTAATTACAGTGATTTATCATTTTTATTTTGTCCATGACAATTATTTTACCAGTTTTTCTAAAATGTGCCGTGTCTTGATAAACATTTATATTGTGCACACATAAATAATAAATCAACACTTTTTGTCATCAAAATTATTCGTTACTAATAATATAAAATTAGTTATCTCACCCCTTCTTCTGCAAAGCTTCGACGTCATCGACCCTCATGCCGAAAATAAAGAAGTTGTTCTCTCCAGCTTCCTCGGCCATCTCGACGTTGGCGCCGTCCATAGTACCGATGGTGAGGGCACCGTTCAACATGAACTTCATGTTGCCAGTACCAGACGCCTCGGTACCGGCCGTCGAAATCTTTAACATAAAACACACTACTGAGTAACGAGAAGATTTTTATAATAACTATCGTGAGAGTCGTGAGACATACTAAATTAACTAAAAAATCGCGGGTTACTCACGTGAATATACTGAGAAAAGCTCTACTAGTTTCGAACACAGAGGGGTTCTTCTTCATGAGCAGCGTGCGCTGTCGCGACGCTGTCGCACAGCCTACTGAGAGCTAGTAGAGCTTTTCTCAGTATATTCACGTAAGTCACCCGCGATTTTTAGTTAACGAGAAGATTGTTGGTAGAAGCCACGGAATACATAAAAAAAGTGGTTTATGATGAAGTTTGATAGAAGAAAATCCCCCATCCCCATGCTCTAAATTCTCAAAAGGATAGCAATATTTGTTTTAATAATAACTATCGTGAGATATATCGAGTTAACTAAATAATTACGACCAAAAATTATAGTAGGTTGTGCCACGTCGCCGCGACCGCGCACGCTGCTCATGCAAAAAAGTCCTTATGTGACTCTAAACTAAGAGGTTTTCTCAGTACATTTATGCGAGTAACTCGTAATTTTTGAACTCGTTGGGCGACCTATTGATCTAAAAAATGAGATGAGGGTACAAAAAGCTACTAATAACATTTTCATCAAGCAATTTAGTTTTGTTATTTAAATTCTTGCGTCAGATCATGTTGTCTCGTTGTTTTGGACGAAGTTATCATATTCTTTCAGATGCTTCTATATGAGGACTTGTGTTTGATAAATTTAATCTGTAATTTTAAACTGCGTGATTAGACTTCATCTAGTTAAACTTCGAGAAGAGAGCTTTAACCTGATTAGTGATTAAGTTAATAGTGTACATAGAATATCTTACACGATAAAACACGAATAAATTACATCAAGTAAGTTCATTAACTCAACCATTATTCACTGCTCACTCTCGTGTAATTAACGTCTCGCACGTGTGTAATGATTACTCTCTACAATATGGACTAATACGGTACACACAATAAAAATAATGGTGATAAGGGGAGCCCACGGTAATGAAATTACAATGCATTTTCAATTGTGACTTTTATTGCCTTTTGTGGCATTCCCCACCCAGACAGTATCAATCACATAAATAGATTGTTATATTATAATACTTTTACTTAAGTATATTTTCTTTCTTTAATATATAGAATAGAGATTCGATGACTTCAGCTAAAGGTTCAAGTAAAAATGTTGACGAACCTGTTCACTGAGGTCAGCAGCGGGCATGATGCGCTCAGCCAACGTGACGCGGTAGTTCTCCAAGAATATCAACTTTAATTTGTCTCCAACGTCAGGGTCGTTGTTTACCTGGATAAATACAAAAAAATCAAATTTAAAATGAACAATAACACTTTAATATTATTAAAGGTACAGTAGCAGAAGTTTATACATACAGTGTTACCGACAGCACAAGCCAAGGCAATCATTTGCTTGGCGACATAGTAGCCGGGAGCAGCCTTGCCTCCGATCATGACAGTGCGGGGAGTGACGGGCGCGGACGGGTCGCGCTTGATGCGGTTGTACAGCGTGATGACGTGCAGGATGTTCAGCAACTGACGCTTGTACTCGTGGATACGCTTCACCTGCACGTCGAACATCGACGCCGGGTTGATCTTCACTCCCGTATCCCTCTCAATCAGAGACGCAAGCTTCAACTTGTTCTCCTGCTTCACCTTCATGACCGCTCGTTGGAACGCAGGATCCCTGGACCAGCGCTTCAACTGCTGCAGCTTCTCTAAGTGAACTGTCCAGTCTTCGCCAATCTTGTCACAGATGAGATCAGATAGTCCCGGGTTGCAGAGGAGCAACCAACGACGGGGAGTAATACCATTAGTCTTGTTCTGGAATTTTTCTGGCCACATTTCAAAGAAGTCACGGAATACAGTCGCTTTCAGGATCTCGGAGTGAATTGCCGCTACACCGTTCACAGCGTGAGAACCCACGACACACAAGTTAGCCATGTTCACTCGTTTCTCACCCTCTTCCTCAATGAGCGACATGCGACGCATGCGGTCCATGTCGCCAGGCCAGCGCTTCTCAACTTCCTGGAGATGCAGGAAGTTAATGTGGTAAATCAACTGCATGTGTCTAGGCAACACATTCTCCAACATCGTGGTGGGCCATCTCTCTAGAGCTTCAGGTAGAACGGTGTGGTTAGTGTACGCGCAGCACTGAGTTACCAGCTTCCATGCCTTGTCGTAGGGCACCTTCTCAATGTCGACCAAAATCCTAAGAAGTTCAGGAATAGCGAGCGCGGGATGAGTGTCGTTTAGTTGTATGGCTACTTTCTCAGGAAGGCTTTCGAATGTTGTCCTGACGGCCTCCCTGCTACCAAATTTGGAATTTTTGTATCTCCTGATAATATCTTGTAGAGTGGCAGCACACATGAAGTACTCTTGACGTAAACGCAACTCTTTGCCTTCAAAGAAGTTGTCGTTGGGGTACAGTACTCGGGAAATGTTCTCAGCGACATTACGATCGAGCACAGCTTGGATGTAATCGCCAGAGTTGACTGGAAATAATTTGTAGCATAGTTATCACCTATATAATTCAGCTTCAATCCATGAGTAATTTACAGTTGTGAGAATTTAATTAATTTTTTCGATACTTACAGAATTTCAGGTTGAAGTCGACAGGGCTTTTGGCAGACCAGAGTCGTAGCGTGTTGACGACATTATTGTTGTAGCCGGGAATCGGGTTGTCGTAGGGCATCGCAAACACGATCTGATAACAATATTATCTCTTATATTACTACTACTACTTCACTATTACAATTTCAATTACATTTTCTGTTTGAAATTTATCGACATTTTAGTCAATTTGTGTAGACTGTAGGAGAGTTAGTACATTTTATATCTAGTTGTACTATAATTAATGGAATTAAGTTTTGAAACTGATAAGAGTTTATCCGGGCTATCTAAAAATAGCGTGAAAGTTTATTTATCACTGAACATTCATTCAGCATGAAATAAACACGCGTCACACATCACACAGCATGGGCACGGGACATTTGTTGTTGACACAAGATCATTGTCAACAAGTGCCGTACTCAGACGACTTATATCGATGATAAGCATCGTATTGTTATCTCCGTAAAGTTCAAGTTAAGAAGTTCAAGAAAGAATCAACAACGTATGAAATGCATCAATAATAAATGGATAGTTGTTTATGATATGGTAGCTAAATAATATTTTATACTCTGCCACTACCGATCTATGTATTATCGCTGGTTTCCTATTAAGGTATAGGTATACTTGTACACTTTAACAATTTGGTCAGTGGGGACCGTAACAATAATACCTATCGGTATAAATGGAAAATTGGTGCATGAAGAGCAATTCGCAACTCTGACTGTAGGACGGACGCCTACCTAGAATATAGTTACTAACATAACAAACAGGTATCGTCAGTTAGGTATTTCTGAATGCAATATTTAGGAAGAACGAAAATATTTAGTATATTCTTAGAACTCTCTTTTCAAGAGATTAGGAATCATTATCTAACCAAGAGTTTCTGTTTAAATTTTTGTAAGTAAGGATGAGAGCTGGATTTAGATTTCAGATCATTAATTACAAATTACAGTGTCGGTATGTAATGATTAAACAATCCTTCCCTACTTGATAATGATAGGTACAAATAGGTAAATAACTAACCTAACTAAATAAAAGTGGAGTACCTATTCGAGAATAATAAACTGGCGTCTGGCGTTACAATTTTTTTGTAGAGAAAGTGGGATCTAGTGCTGCTAAAAATACTTAATCGTATTAGGTCAGATTTTTCCAACGCCAGATGTTTGGACATTAATCTGTCCTACTAAAAACTGTCAAATGCCAATTTTATTCTAGTTAGGAATTATCTGATGACTGAAAAGTCGGCCCTTAGTGTTATAATACCATTTTCTACTTGAAAAGAAATGTAGATTTCTCTTTTGTGTACCTGGGTATCAATCCATTTCTTTCCATCAGGCGTGTCGACCACACGGCCGTAGAAGTTGACGGGCAGCATGAACTCGGGGCGCGCCTTCTCCCAGGGGTTGCCGTACCGCAGCCAGTCATCAGGCTCCTCCTGTTGCTCACCGTGTTCAATCTTCTGAGCGAATATACCGTATTCATACCTGATACCTACGAAGTATAGAAGTATATCAGTCTGGATTTAAATAGGATTTGCGTTGAACTGGGCTTATGCACAGATTCGTAACTCTCTGTTTATGCATTTTTTCAGTATGTGCAATAAACAGTTAATAAAGACGTTGTTAAGAATTCTGATTACCAAAAAGCGAATTGTTTTAGTTAATAATATTATGTAAACGTAGATAATATGTCTGGCATGAACATTGCGTGGTGTACGGACGTTGACCTTTTTATTAGTATCACTTATCTTCTTCTGTTGTCTATCAAATTAAAAATCATAAGGTTGCGCATATAGGTAGGGAACTGAACAACAAAATAATACAAATTTTGTTTAATTTATTTACTGTCACATAAATAAACATGCATAACCAACATTTATTAAGTACCCTATTGTGAGTTAACACTACAAAAGGTAGGTAAGATTTATTAAGCAAATAAAACAGGGGATTGAACAATAGAGCTAATACTATAGGCATTCAACATGGTTATAGGTTAAAGTGTTCAATTTAGTGTGTACATTTATAATTGGCGACGCGCCAGCGACGGTGTTGTCAACTGCTTCAAATTAGTTTATGCTGGCTAAAATAATGTCAAGTATGTTCTCCAATGTCCTGTGGATGATCTTTAACAGGTTCTTGAAATAATTTAATGTATGCGGTTGCATCTGATGTCAACATTATGTTAATGATCATACTTTTTATTTCAGTTTAAATGTGCCATTTGAGTTTCTAATTATGTATCAAAATTGCTTTACATGCCAGACTTTCACAAAAAAAAACTGGGCCATTATTATCAACTGTTACCTACTGTTAAATATGCACAACAATTGATCAAATTTTATTTACCACTTCCTTATTTCATTGGAATGCAACATCCATAATTTGTTAGGTTGACTTACCATAACCATAAGCAGCCAACCCAAGAGTGGCCATGGAATCCAGGAAGCAAGCTGCCAGTCGTCCTAGACCTCCATTACCAAGACCAGCATCTTCCTCCAACTCCTCGAGTTCCTCAATGTCTAAACCGAGCTGGTACAGAGCCTCATCTACCGTTCCCTGAATGCCCAGGTTGATCATGGTGTTTTGTAGAGATCTACCCATGTAGTACTCCAGAGAGAGGTAGTACACACGCTATAACAAAAACCTCATTTTAAAGATGAATTTTAAAAAAGGAATACTTTTTAAATAAACTAGAAATAAAAATTATAATGTGATAATAATGTTGTTTTGAACCAAACAATATATTATTTACCTAAGTGTTTTGTAAAAATTAATACTAACAAAAAAATAATTAGAGGAAGTATAATTTTATTTTTGAAAACATGTCTTTGTCATTATATTTATCCATATTTAATTATAAATTTCCACTCTTATTTCCTGTAACACATATTGGTATAGAATTATAATAAATGCACTGACAATGTAATTGTATCATTATAACTATCAGAATTAAAAAGCTTTTTAACAACATAACTTTAGATGTAAACTTTAACATAAGTGGGTAACTCCTGACAAGAAGATAATTTATATATCATTTTGTAGTCTTACCTTGGGGTCTTTTTCATAGTAGTATTGTTGGGTTCGAATCCAGCGCGAGACAAGGTGGTCCCTCACGGTATGGGCCAAGGCAAAGTAGTAGTCTCTTGGAGTCGCAACATTTCTGTCCTTCACAAGAGTGTAATGCACATGACGATTAAATGCTTTCTTCACTTCAGCAACATTTTCTACTGCAACGATACCTCGCACAGAGATTTGTTTCCGCTTATCCGAATCGGATTGTACGCTCATTTTGAATATTCTCGGAGAAAATCAAGTAAAGTCCGTGCAACCGCTAGACCCTATCAACCCTGACTGATCAAATGCGGTTTGCGATATCGGTCACCTTGAGAAGGTCAAACATATAAAGCTACCACAGACTACCAACCGGTTTAATGCGATTATGTTTTTTATAAGTTTTACTATCCTCAGTTTTATTAACTATATCCACATTACTGTTTCTACAGTGGCCATAAATGACTCTAGACAAAATATATCATATTTTTTGAGCGGCAATCGTAACATCAAAATGTATAATTTAAATTTTTGAAATATTGAAACCTTCAATTGAAATTTGACAGCTGTCATGTGTCAAACTCAGCTGATGATAGCGTTGTTGTCTAAGTGACATTGAAAATATCTATTCCATGGACAATTTTGTAGTTCCGTCTAGATTGTGCTGATATTCTCGTTATACTCATCGATCATTAGTCGAGTGGTTTTTTTTGAGGGGGGAGGGAAATTCAAAGTATGACTGCTCCCGCCTGGGTGAGGCGGGAAGGAGTGTCAGACACTTACTTACTAAAAACCACCCCGTTCCTTCTCCTGCACGTTGAGCCGAATTCGAATTAGTCGAATGGATTCTGTACTTATTATACTTACTCTTTGGAGTGAATGAAGTGCGACCATAGATATATAACATAGATGTGTGACTATTGTCTACGGGTAGAATTTAAGATCCATCTCGACGGTAAATTCATAAACATACTGTTGTTTCTTTTTTACTTATGTTTCTTTGCTTATGCAGAAAGAGACAACACATTATTGTCATTCTGGCAATAATTGTTTGACGTCATCAAAAATACCTAGTTCTGCCGAATTCGCCATCTTGGTCCCCGTTATCAGTGCATGTCAGTGGTACATCAGCTGTCAAAACATTGGTCAATAATATTTTGTTACGAAAATTTGTAGAATTCCTGTTATTTTTGTGCGTGGTAAACAAAGAAATTATTGGTTAGTGAGAAGAACTATGCCCGGGTGTAGTGTTATTGGATGTAGCACTAAAAATATCACTAAACCGGCAGGTGTAACATTACATCGGTAAGTACTGTTATTTTTCATTAAAATATCTCTGTTTTTTAAACTATTCAAGTGCGCTTGCTGCAAATTGACTAAATACAATACTTTTCTAACTAATGCAGTGCTTATTTTCATTAATTTTAGTTGAAATACGTCTAAAACTTTTTTCATTGAAAAATAGTGATGTAGATGTTTGTTCCTGTATCGATAATTTTATCGTACAAGTAGAACAAAAACTATTCTAAATTCTGAATGATAAAGTGCATTAATTTGTCGTAATGACAAAATGCAAAAACATTAAATACTCGTCAAAAATTTCATTTTATCGACAATATTCCACCATAATCAATACCTACGTAATGTTATAAATAATACAATAGATGAATAATTTTTGTACAATATAAGATACGTAAAATTCTTGTGGGAAAAGCAATTTTTTCAAAATTGTATTTTTATCAAATACTGCTCGAGGGACTCAAATGAAGCAAACAAATGAAATATAACTCCTCCGCTATCTATCACTATCATTTTAATGTACAAACATTTTCATTCAGAGCTTAGTACAGTATCTATAGAATCTTTAGAGATAATCTCTGTTCGATTGGATCAAGTAAGTTAAATTATAGTAATTATACGTATATTTATGTTGCAGCCTCTAGCCAGATCTGTGCATGAAAATGAACTTGGAACCAGCTCTGGAGTCGTCTCGAAAGATGGTTTTGGAGATTACAATACAGGGAAACAATACGAAAAATACAAAGATATTGTAACTATATTATAAATCTTGGTTTTATGAATACTTTGAAACAGTTTTATTTTTCAGCCCTCAAAAATTACTTAACCTTAAGAATGTAAATGCTGACCAGTCGATGGTAAATCCTTTTCGTAAATTACGATACATATGTATCGTGAAAGGTATGATGTGAATGTATGGACACGATCGACCGGAGTGACAGTGCACGCAGTAACTGCTAAACATATTTCGCTAATATTTTTAGTAATGTTTAGTAGCTAGATAAAAATCAAATTCAGATGAATCATAAAATAATGATATGTTATCGATAAATCAACTAAAACCAATACCAAAATATCGATACTTCTACAGTTTCAATAGTCACATCCCTAGTTCTATCCGCCATTATAGATGACCAAGTGAAGTTTACGTAGGCACGCTTTTTCGTAGTTGCCTTATATCCATAGTCTTATCATATCAGTGAGTGCGACTACTGAGCTTATCAAATATCCCGGTTTTCTATATATTTATTATTTTGGTATATATTTGTTTTAGGTATCAAAATATCGAATCGTTGTACTTTTTAATAACGCTAAAATTAGTATGTGTGCTTCGTCTGCCTTATATCCCGCCACAGCTTTGATGATATTATGGTATTAATTATTTAAGTGTTAAGAACAAAATAAAAACACAGATGTGTAACATTCTTTATATATTTATTACATTAATTGTAAAATATAGGTGCAGTGCCTAACTATAGAAAATAAAAAAAAAGTTCGATTGGAACACCTACGCAAAAATAAATAGTATTTACTATTCGTACAACATTATTTACAATCAAATAATGTTTCGATGTAAATTAAATTAAGTATTTTCATATTATATGGTTATGAAAAAATACTGAGCGCATGGGTCACCTATATACATTTAACGTATAACATTCGTCATTTTCTACAATGCCCTTTTGACTTTTTTTGACATAAACCCCTCTGTGGTTCAAAACTAGTACAGCTCTATTCTCAGTATTTTCACGCGAGTAACCCGCGATTTTTAGTTAATTGACATAAATGTAATTAAATGACCTTAAAGTGGATTTAGTCTGACAAATATTCTTACAGGCACATGTAAATTTTAAATGCACTCTAGTTTTATAACAATTAAATACTAGTAAGGCAGTATCTAATAAAATAAGTAACATTTAATATCAAACTCAGGTAAAATGAGTTCACATAATAAATTAATAAGACTTTTTCTAAACCTAGACTGACCCAATATCAAAAACGGTTAGACCACGTTTTTATTGTAATTTGGTATTTACATGCCGGTCGGCTTATAGATTACAGAATAACTTCATATCTTATAACTATATTTAGTCAATATCAATCATATTCAGACAGATCTTACCGAGAATCAACCATATTTATATATATACAACAACATAACATCACGCCTTTTATCCCCAAAGGAGTAGGCAGAGGTGCACACAGAAGTGACACCCACTTTTCACTATTTATGTTATGAGTCCCACGTAATAGGGGGTGAGCCTATTGCCATATACCGGGCACAATTCCAGACTTAGTGCTACTACCGAGATTCTTTTTTAAAAACCCAGTAGTACTTTGTCCGACCCGGGAATCGAACCCGAGACCCCTTGCCCGGCAGTCGCATTTGCGACCACTCGGCCAAAGAGGCAGTCAGGCAGCATAGTTATATATATTTTAATTTTTAATAAATGCAAAAATACAACAATAGCTCAACTTATAAGAAATGACTCCAAAGAATTTCATTCGCTTTTTACATTCTAAGTATTTCGGCTTCTAACGCGTCACGTTTAATTGAAAATATTTTGTAATCAAATCGCTAGGATAGATATTATTTTATTTAGTGCAAGCTTGACTTGTAAGTCTATGAAGATTTTAAAATAATCTCTGGAAGCCGAATTTATGTCTAAATCTCTTTTGCACGGAACAAAAAACTTCTGTGAACTATTCCCGAATAGGGGAGCTCGTGGCTGGACATAGGTACACCTGCTGTGGGTAGAGGTCACCACGGATGCGGACTGCGCGTACGCCATTAGCTGCAGCGCGAAATTCCAGTTCACCAATCAAAAGGTCATCCGCATAAACTGCCCAATCCGCTGGCTGACGAACAATTCGTAATGTTGTCTGAAAAATATCATCAAATTTTAAGAAATTATGACACTCACAGTCACAACGCCGTAGCATCTAGTGCGTACCCTTAATTAGATAAATAATAAACGAATAATTATTGCAAATACTGAAATCCATCATTTTGCAGAGGAGATATCTAAATGAATAGTTGCCAAATATTTTTTACTGGGGATTCAATTGTAAATGACATAACTAATAATTATGCATTTATATTCTTTATGACTAACATTGTAACCACACGGCTTATATTTAACTGCACTTGCAGTTAGGAATTTATTTATATCTACCTAAAGTAAAAAATTAAGTTTATTGGACTAGTACTCGTAGTTTTAATTAATGACTCAGAACCTGACAATTGGTAACGTTAAATCGTAGGTGGATAACAAATTAACACGAATTTATCATCATCTTGAAAACGTCCTCTGTTGAACATTATTTTACAGTTTTCGAACACCTTACTAGGTCAGTGATTTTATCATCTACCATTGTTATAAAGAACTATAATAGTTTTAAGTGATGGGGCATGAGTTTGAACTCCCTACAGTCCCGACTTGATAAGATCTTGATAAGACTTTCTACGCAACAACAAAATAGTTTCAAGAATTTGAACTTACACAGCTACCGGGTATCAGTCGAGCAGTGCGTTGTCGTCGTTCGGGTCCCCATTCTCCAAACCATGCGTTCAACACTACCAGCTGCCTCTCTCGCTGAGATTCGAAGTACGCTCGTACATTGACGTGAGCCAACACGTTGGGTCGAGGCCATTCACGGGCAGTATCCATCAAATCTATTGCGAAAGAGTGAAGAAGTGGCCGCAGTCTGAAAAAAAAACAAATCAACAATGTCAATTTGGTATTTTTGTTCCTCGATGGAATTCATCATTGGAATATGATTGCGTAGCGAATTGATCAACAAAGTTTACTTTTATTATTCAGTTGATGATTCCGAAAAGTAATGTGGGTGGATTAGTTATTTCAACAGAATTATCATTAATGATTTCCTTTATAAACGCGCCACACCAACATTTTCCTTATTTTCCCTAAAGATAGCCGAATCAAAGAAGCATTTCTCTGAAATCAACTATTCTTATTTTATCTATCTAATCAGCTATTAATGCAGTGATAAAACATGAAACTTCTTTTTGAATAAACGATATGTCAGAATTAATGTGTGGTGTTAAGCGGGGAATATTCAAATACCAACAAACATGTTAATGAAACTGTACATCGGCTACCGAGTGGTATTGGAAGGCAGCCAACAAACGTAAATGAAGCTGGAGGCTGGAGGCAATCAACATTTTTAATAGACACAGTTTAGATTGTGAATATATACTTTTATTTATGTGTAAATAAAGCCTTATATAAGGCTTGACCTCTAGGTACTTTTGTATTCTTGAAAAATGTTTTTACATTAAGAAAATCAATGTTATATTTCACGTACCTGCCGTAAATTACAAGTTGGTGACCTTCGGGAATGCCTGTCGATAAAGATGCGATTGCGTTCGGTTGCCAGGCTGGCTCTGAGGCTTCTGCCGGCGAGTCTACACTAACTCTTAATGGAACCTGGAAGTATAAAAGTTTATGTATATAGGTTTAAGGCGCACTTTCGTCTTTGGATTAAGAGGATAAAAGGATCATAAATAGGTAATTCCATAACAAGTACTGTATCAAAGATAAGGAGCCGTCGGGCTACCGAGGCTAAACTTATGGCACAAGATTCTGAAATCCTTGAATAAGGTCTCTTTATACCTTTTCTTTCTACTTTTCTAACACGGTTATCGTTGCCACCGATTTTTAGCTCGAAAGGTGTGGTGTGACTATCAAGGAATGAATCAAGCTCATATTAATTTACGACACTTTGTAATAAGACCCACGTATAATATTGATTAGTTCAGACTCCTATGACAGCTATAAAAATTAATAGCGATGAGTATTACTTACTTCGACGGGAGATGGTGCTAATGTAGGGAATATATCAGTCTTTTGTATTTGTAGTGTCGCGTCTCGTATACCTGTGACCTGCACCCATTCTGCTGTCAACGGACTTGGGTTTCTATGGGCGTAGCTGCAATACTGTACCCCGTCAACTGCCCATAACGTCTCCTTCTCATCAACAACTACTTCTATCGTGAATGGATGATCTATTTTAAAAGGAAACAACCTGGAAATGAAGACCAAGTTTTTAATTAGCGACACTAACAGGAAAATTAACGAGTAAATTACTAACATGAGTGTCGGGTTTAGTATGGTTATGTTAATTAAACTGAAATACGGTGGTAATACTGCCCGTGTAATTAATACCTATCATGGTTATCAGGGTCAGTTTGGGTTTGAAGAGCTAAGTGCTTACGCCCTAAGCTGTCCTAGAGTCCAAAGTAAAAAGCACGAAATCCTTTTTTCGTTGACTTGGTATCACGGGTATTAACAATCTATGACAAGCCTGTAAAGGTCCTGGCTCAGAAATCGCATTCCGATCGTATGGCCCTATGGTCAATAAACGCCGGTAATTACTAAGTCATTTGGATTCGCAGAAAACTCTCACCATTTTGCCGCTGACAACTCCGATATTTATGGTCAGTCATAGATATCGGGGTCGTCGAAAATTTGGCCAGAGACCGCACCCTTTAATAAAATTAGTGTGTTAGTGATGTTGATATCCTCATTTCATTAAGTACGGTACCTAATATGTGTTTAGTTGTAATATTGTTGCATTTTGTATTACCTGAAAGCAGTCGTTTCCTCGGGTCCCCATTTATTGTGTCGTCGTGTATTACGAACCACGTAGTTTTGTGGAAGACGTACGTTGAAATGTACAGCTATGTCACTACGTCCCGAGTCAATGTCCCCGCTTCCTATATTCACAGCAAACCTAGAGTTACATAATATATATATTCATAAATAACTCATATATAATCACATTTACTTGGCACAAGACCAACAATTGGAAAGGCAAAAAAGATAGAATGTGTGTAAATAATTACTGATTAAGTTAGACATTTTCTGATCACATCGTGTTGATGCTCGTGAAGGTGTTAACAATACGCATTTAGGTCCTACTAAGTGGTAAGTAAATAATGTGTCGAAAAATAATGAGCATTTTTCCTGTGTCTATTATTAGATAAGAATCTACGGCATTTATATTTTTGTGAAATATAGATATCTACATAAGTAAGCATAGACGTTATATAGGTACCATGAAAAGGTCGCCCGGAAAATGCTGTAGGCGGTGACATTTATTGGTGAAATTTGGCAGCCATTAACCGTGTTTAGTGCAAGCGATGGTGAGGCCAGATTATCCATTAAATGTGTTTACGAGTTTAGGTGTGGTTTGTATAGCCTGTATACCATCAGAATAACAGTTACAACTGAAATATTACCAGGGTAAATCGTCGCTGGGCGTGCCCGTGCATATTATATGTGATCCAATCCTCAGAGGCTCCGTCAGGGTCTGTGTAAACTTAACTTCTCGCGCCTCTGCCAGTTGAGACTGAAATAAAAGAATGAATTGTTTATAGACGCCATTAAAGAGTTTTATAGAGATATTCATCACACATCACATAAAAGATTTAGCTACGTTGGTAGAAAGTCTGGACTGGTACTATCCGAAAACTGGGCCATGTTCAAACGAAAGTTTTAGTTCCTGGCGAGCATTTATTAAGATACCTGATATATCATCGTAATGATTGAATAACTTACTACTTATACTGACTTAGTTTGACAATTGGTTAGTCGGAGCCCTCGTGTTCATGCACGTATAAGATAATATAAAATCATTTATTCGTTAAATTCGACGCAGTTCTAATTTTTTTTTTTTATAATCGGTATGGCTATTGTAGGACGTTAGGTAAATTTCGAACATAATTTCGATGATACGGAATTCGGGTAGATACCTCTGCGCTACCCAGGACAGGTAGTCCCGATTCCCGAATTCTGTATCTACAAAATAGTGATGTAAAAAAAACTTTTTCGTAATATAACAATAAATTATGAAGTTACCACAGGTAAATACTGTAATCCGTATTCCGTACCACCCAATCCTAAAATAGTAGAAAGTATTTGTGTTTATTAAGCTTTAGTTAGATCAATAAAGAAAATAAACATGACAATTCTGACTAAATAGTTAGCAACCGAGTATTTGCATCTATTATTTTTTTATTATAACTGCTGCTGTTGGCTTTCACAAGGTTGAATGTAATGGTTATTACTTTATCACTAAACTACTCCTGAAATATAAACTCCATACCTAGTAGCTAATTGTGCACTTAGTTTTATTTGTCCTATGACTCATTTAGCTTAGGTCGGAACGTAGGTGCCCATTTACTACCTACTTACATTGTGTTAATGTAATCAGCACACTATGCACGAATTCGTTCACCACTTAAGGTGTCTGAACTTCGAGGCTGATGAGCTCACCGGGCATTACTTCGGCCTTAATTGGTGTCAGGGCTTTTTTTTAAATAATACATTGTTGGCTATAGCTAGCATACCTATAGCTGGTGTGTCAACAGGAAAGCCTCCAAAAATAAGGATTATATAATTAAATGTAAGTAAGCATTAGACATGTTTATATCAAGTTAGCGAAACTTACTTAGCTTGAATAAACATAGATTTTATTCCTTATACAAAAATGGATTTTGAGTTTACTTTTACTATTTACGCAAATAAAACCGCAAAAATCGCACGTTAAACGCAAATAGTCACGACAACGAGTTATCAGGAAAAATGTGAAAATGAAATGTTTATTGATCCATCTGCGTAGCTAGTTTTAATTTAGAAACATAAATCTACAGTTGAGATTAGGAAGATAAATAATTACATTAGATGTTAGATGATCTATGTATTCTACAGTAAGTTACGCCCGATGAAAATTGGAAAACTCTGTATGAATCCACATGGATATTATTTTTATATAGGCAGACGGCAATGCCAAGGCTAGTATAGTAATAATAATTATACGCTCGCAGGGCATCTTGAGGCGAGGTAACGGACATTGGCGACCCCGCAGGCTACCATCATCCCAAGTGCTCCAGGGAATAGTCACCGTTCCTTATTCTCCGGCTTGCCTTAATTGACTGACTGGAGTGAACGATGACGAGGAACAAGTCTGCCACCCAGAGGTGGGAGACCTGTGACGGCCTGGACGGCCGATGAAGGCAAGCCACTCCACTCTGAGTCGCGAAAGCAGTGATCCTGCGCGGAGGGTAAAAAACTATTCCTAAGCCGCGAGTGGGCCAGGGATGCAGGAGGCTTCGGCTGGAGCAGATGATCTGACTAGAAAGCGGTGGTAGTTTCTTAACCCTTCAGCCACTCACATTTCCGTTGTCCCCCTGTTGCTAAATCTAGCAACCATTCCCGGGGCCCGGTCGGTGAATTGGCGAGTCTCCGCCTGCCATTTTTATGTGTAGATAATAATTACATTGTTTCGGCAGGTGCCATAGTCATCCATAGTTCCCAATTTACCAGTCCACAGCAACCCATCCATAGCCCTTTATTCCACTATCTACAATAGTTCTACAAAGACATACATAATAATTATACAAATGTCAAAGATTGAGAATAGATCTTAAAATATTTTAGAGTCCATGAGGTCGAAGTCAATGTTAATTGAGATTATTGAGGGAGTCAAAGGTCAAAGCAGTTATTTCAACTGGACTGAAGGTACTTTCGAAAGTCAATAATGTAGATAATTAAAAGATATTCATGGGATACCCCATTCATAATCATATACACACATATACATGTGTACCTATGTGTATTGTTTATACATGTGTATTCAAGCTCGTTTCCAAGTGTCCAGTCGTCTGTTAGGTGTTAATCCGTTCATATACCTGGGTAGAATGCAGGCGACATTTAATCAAGAATATTTAGAAGAGAAACGATATCGATAAGATTTCCTTCCTGTTTGACCATAATAATACTCATAATCACAGTGCAAGGTAAGATGATTTATATAATAAGATGATAAGAGAAATATCTAGATTTACAAATAGATTTGTAGAAAATAATTATGGTGTCTTCAATTCAGACGTAGTTAGTTAAGTGTTTTCTATTCGGTACACGATGACCTTTGACCATTTACTTGATCATTATTTCAACGAATTGGTAAAATAAGAACTTACACATTATGTAGGTATACTTAGGTGGTTAAATATTGACCAATGGTATTGTTTTTGTAAGTAATGCTAGCAAGCAAGCGGTTTTGACTTAATGCATGTAGGTAGTAGTTCGTCTAATACAACAGGTAATGATCAACCTCTATTTAAATAAATGGTCGTTAAATACTTGACTGTCGCGAGTAAATACCAATGAAGCAGAAGGAAATCTACTTACAATACGTGAGTTTTAACGCTACGGTGTAAGTTTGCGTGTTTGAACATAATCAATACGACCCTAACTTGATAGAAGCATAAAGTAAGGTAGGTATATCAAACTGGTATTGTGGATTGTAGGTTACCCAATTTCAATGTTCGTGTTTCACATAACATCACGCCCATCATCGTAGAAGTACTTATGTATATGTAGATAGGGAGTTTAAAAGGGCCAGTGGTTATCTATGTATGAGTTCACCTCTACCTAAAGTGTAAATTATAGCTGAGTAGGTTATCATAGGTTTACTTTTTTCAGAAAATTGTTATTTAGGAATTGTTTTAAATTTTTGAATCAATTTTTCTAACAGCCATCTTAGTAATTTGTGACATACCTAAACCTATCTACACAAAACGGTGATGTGTTATTGGTATTTATTATGTCCCTAATAGATAACAGACCAATAGTATGCAGTATGCACTTGATACACTGACATAATTTTGGCATTGCTTTCTTTAAGTATGATGATTAATTTGTAGTGTTGTTGTTAGTTGTTACGTTAGGTTAGTTATGTTTATTTGTACCACGTTTTGCACTATTTATTATACGTTGATACCGGACTCATTCTGAGTCAGTTTGTAAAGGAAGTCACATAATGATGTAACTGAGCAATGGCTCATGTATGTAGATAAGATACGGTTTACATGGAGCACAGATTCTGCCAAAAATTTAATCATGCAGACCATGCCATTCACCTCTCTATAAATCTTGTTTTTTTAGAAACAGCTAGGCTATTCTGTAAGATCTCTCGAAGTGAGCTCGATCGCGGACCCCCATGTCTTTGGTTGTGAGAATAATCTCGACCAATAACGGGCGAGAATACAATCGAGCTCGCTTCGAAATTTCGAATTGACATCTTACAGAATCTGATAGCTGAACCTAATCTTAAGAGGCCGAATTTTTTGGGTCATTCTCTACACCAGCCAAGTCGCCACTGGTGACAAATAGGGTTTTACATTTTAAATTTTTTACCAGTTAATGGTAATGTTTGGGATACCCTATTTTTTTATACCCGGTTCTTCCCAGTGACGGCAAGTAAGAAAATACTCATCATTTCCATCAGTGACTCAGTGACGTACACATCTATTTTACTAAGATATACATTTATACATAGAACGAACGAATAAAGATAAATATTGGTAAAAATAACACTTTTTTTAAGGGGGGAATATCATCGAATCTTTGCTTCCGCCTGGGTGAGGCGGAAGGGAGTGTCAGACTCTTACTGACTAAAAACCACCCCGTTCCTTCTCCTGCGCTTCGAGCCGGAGCCCCGGTAACCCTAACGGTTCTCCGCGACTCTGAATCCGCATCAGCTCTGTTGGTCCCCATCCATGGTGGTCTGATTGCTTTATGAGGCGCGCGCGGAACGCGACGCGTCGTACGCTTGGGTCTGTTTCTGGTCGGACGGAGAGCCACCCATGCTCGCCGTCCGCAGGACCACGCTTACGGTGGCCGGAGATCGTCCCGTGATCCCCGACGCCCGGAGTGTCCTTCGCGATGGCTGGGTTGCAAGGAGTTGCGCTTCGCTGCCTCACGCGTCCCGCCTCCTCCTTAGGTAGCATTACAAATAACACTAGGAATATGAGTATACTGTATAAGTTTCATTTTTATCACCTATTTGCTATAAAACTAAGCCATAGCCATAGTACCTATACATATATATGTGTAGTTACGGCTTATTTTTTACGATTCTTTGGAACTGAATGATAAGATCACGATAAAATTTGTTAATTTATAAAATGTAGTGCGTGAAGTGCGTCCAATGTCATTTAATTTTCACAGCTTGACATTGAATGTATTCAGCGTTTGTGTGTTGGTCAGAATTATTTTCACTGCTGCGTGTAAGGACAGGGACACACTCGTTGATTACGGCATAACTAATCTCGCGGTGCGCTATTTTCGAATATTTTTCATTCACTACCAACGCACGGATTTCTTTTCTTTGAGAGGGCGTGTGTACCTAATGTACCGACGTACGATGTAGTAAATAGCTAACTTAGAATAGCTATTTTACAAATAAAATGTATTTAAAATAAAATAAAAGATTCTCAACCTTCACTTATGAGGACTTATCAACGTATAAGTTTAGTACATGGGTTTAGTGCATTACGTGTATGTAATGTAGTTATTAGAAAAATACGTTTTCCCTTAATTTATTTAGTATAGGTACCTACCTCATAAATAAAGGGAAAATGTATTTTTCTAAATATATGTATAATGTACCTAAATATATTTATGTATAATGTACCTAAATAAAGGCAATTTAGAATGCTATCAAACTATGGTGCTTCAAGTACTTACCTAATTGAAGTAATAGTACTTTTAATTAACTATATTATGTATACCTGATGCATACATATACATTAAAATTACCTATACACCTAGGTACATAATTCTATAATTGCATATTACTTAAGCGTTATCGAATTGTTTTGTTAGTGAAATAATTCTATGACCGTGACCGAGTTGAGCTGATGATGGTTTGAACTATAGGTTCAATTCATATTTTTGTGTTTTTACATTGGAATCTCTGTTATTGTAAATTAAAATGGTCCCTACATTAACTAAAATCATAGGTAAACGTACTTTTGGTAGTCGGGTAAAAAAGTCTTCGTGTTACTAATCTTACAGGTAGATATTACCTAAAATAGTTCTATAATTACCTAGGTACGGTCAGCATCAAAAATTGATGAACACATTTTTGTTTATCCTGTAGTATAATAAATAATAATGGACAATCAGTGATAGTGATCAGTGATCTTATCGTACAAAACGATATAATTTGCGGTAATCTAAGCCTATTTCAGTTTAAATTAAATAAAGTCAAATAATTAGTATTAAAAACCGTATTAAGTTTGGAATGTATGATATGATAATTGACAACACAAGTTAAGTTCTACAGGTAAGTATTATATTTACCCAACTTTATGTTATGAGTCATTTTAAATTTAAATGCGTCACTCAAGGCGGGGAATCAAGTAAAAAATACTTCACGGTTGTTTTATAAACAAGGTTTTTCACATGAAACATAAATATCTAAGCTCAGATGGGAACTAAGTTTTTGCCATGGTTATTAAGTAGGTACATGTATAACTGGTAGGTACGTACCTAGGTACTTAGGTATCTACAATTTATTTATTTTGAAAAACCATTCTTCAAACTATAAGTAAGCAAAATAAAGCACAGAAAATTTATTCTTAATTAACTCGTCGAGTACCGGTTTTATAGAAACATTAAAGAACAATGGGTCGCGGTCACCGGTAACCGCTTGGTGTTTGAGTTTAATTGACTTTAATTATTAATTACAAAAATGTTATTATTAAATACAAAAAAAATTACCAAAGATTCTGGCAAGTTTTCTTCATTTTCTTCCGATTCTGGAGGTCGAGAACGACAAAATAAACGGCGGCAAAACGCGCCACAGCCACATCTATCGCCGAAACAAACCATATTCGATGTTCATTCAATTCACAACACTGCTACTAAATTAATTTATGCGACACTTCTTTTTTACGAATTTTACAGAATTCCCGCTACCGCATCCCACGAAAATATCCGCTCAATTCCGCTCCAGCTGTGCTCAATCGCAGTGCTACGATTAGCCGAGCGCGCCTAGCCAACTAGTTACCTACCGCAAAACTCGTCACAATATTGTAGTGCAGCGTAGGTATAGGTGTCTACTACGTTTGTTTGTTGTTTTTGTATATATAGCGCTATTTCAGAATATACACCCATGGTGCGACAGAGACGACAAACTATCATATCTTTCCGCTTTAACGTCATAGTACCATAGACAATCGCGTTATTAATCTTGGAATTGGAATGGAATGGAATGGAAGAGACAAGCGAGTAAGTATGGTAAGCAGTGGGCAGGTGGGCAGCGAACAGCGAAGCGATAAAATGATGAAGAAATGTCAAGTGATACAGTGGGCGACTGTCATTTATTTGTTTGTTATGATTTTAAGATTATAAAGAGGATTGCTCGTAAGCGTTAACTACCCTAGATTGTGATTTAGATCTTATCAAAACTACCTATTGAATAGATATTTTTCATGTTCTTGACGTTTTGGTATACTTAATTACCATTAAAATATTTAACATACCCAAGTATCTACCCTATCGATTTTTAATTTAATGTTGAACTAAAGGAACCTTTATTTGTAAACTTGTATTATTATATTTCTATGTCAAATAATGTCTTTCTTTCAATAGATGGACAAATGGTGGTGATTCTTTGCCAAATGTCGAAGGTAAAACGTTTGTCAATGCATTATTATTAAATTAGCGTTAAAACTAACCTCAAAATCCAGAGCATCTTCAGCGAAGTCGTATTCTATGAAATCTCTCGGTATCGTACCCTCTTCAATGCCATAATCCATTTTAACACAACTGACACATATCATAACTTTTATCTTCAATGACTACACTACACTACTTAGGACACACTAAGAACCTATATCCTTTAAACTGTCAACATAGTTCTAGATAACTAGGTACAAAAAATCAATACGTATAACGCTGAACTAGGTACTATAGGATATGGATCAAACACTAATGGCGGATTATTAGGAAAATAATTATATTAGGTACTATGTTCATTGCAGTTCACTGCACTGCAGCTGCGTGTTGCGGACTAGTTTTAGTACGGATGACAACAAACAAAGTACACAGTCCCGAGCGACGTAGCAAATCACAGGGAAGTGGAAACAATGACTTTGTATTTCTCTTTCACTCTTGTTACGTAGGGTTTACGTGGAACAGAGATGTGTACCCGAGATAACAAATAGGTATGAATGTAAATGATATCATCACAGACAACTATCAGGATGGTACAAAAAATGTAAACAAATGATAAACCACTAATAAAATATCAAACTTTGTCTGTTTTACAACAGTGCTCGAAACGAAATAAGTAAAGATGTAGATTTTATTAAAAACACGTTTTTTATTTTCGTTGTGGAAATTTAAATTTTATTCATAAACCAGTTAAGGACTAGATTAGTCTAGAGCAAGACTAGACCTATCATTTAATTTGACGCTGCGTAGTTGTAGGTACTGCATGTGTGACGGCGTATCGAATTTCTTTATTTTTTAAGTTTTTTTTCGTGCTTCATTGAGCAAATAAACCTGTCGGTCGGTTAAGTGGTTATTTATAAATAAGTTAAATACGTACATAATATTATTACGTACTTACTACTCAATGTAATAGTATCTAGATTCGTATGGCAATAAAAGCAAACGTTTCTAGTGGTGATTGTGAAGGTTGTGAGAATTGTTAGATCAAGATACGAGTATGCATAAAGATTTACTTAATAAAACACATAGTGAGAATTCAAATACATTTATTTGAAAACATTTAATACGATAAGTAAATAACCTACTTACCACCATTGGTCAGCTTTTCTCTACACTTTATATGACTTGCTCCATTAATAAAGTTTTTCCTTTTTTTGTTGTTGGCGGTGGAATCTAAAATAAAATAAAATAAAATATTATGAGATTTTTTTACAAATACCTACTACGATAAAAATACTGCTTTTTGAAATGGATTAAGTTTTTTATCATTTCGTCCCAAGTTTCCAGTTTTCCTTGTTCGTAATTTTCCTCGTTCATATTAAACCTTCTCTGTGAGATTGGCATTGATTTCGTCGGATACAGGATAATGTACCCAAGGTATTTTCCGGTAAACAAAGACAGACAAAAATAACTTTCAATTATTGCCGCTCACTTAATTTGGCATGCGCGCATAACGTTCGTCAATGCGTATTACAGACTTAAAGCTTCATTTCATGTTTTCAAGAAACCCAAAATATGGATTTTTTTTTATATATTTCCACAGACCAATAAAACCAATTTTTCAAGTTTTCAAATTCTAGTAACAAGACTCTTTTTTAAATACCGCCAATATTGAAATTTACTCGTAAAATAACCTTTTTTTATAAATAAAGCAATTTCTGATCAGTTTACCAAGTAGGGGTGATGTGCCCTCTGGTGCTGCAGTAGCTTGGCTCGTGTGACGTACTGTCGCGGACACTCGGAGCACATCGCCGGCTCACAAACTCGCGTACCGCCGTCCAGGGCTTCTACGCGGAACTTCGCTGCCCCTGTGCATATAGAACTAATTTTAGAAAACTAGCCATAAAAATGTTCGTTGTTATAACACCTATACAAATAATTGGACCCTGACTTAACCCTTCTTCAATAAAGAGAACAATAATTGTAAATTAAGAAGTTTCGATAAAGTACAACTCGAAACCTCACGTCGGAAGCAACGAGTTGTTTCATAAGCGTGAGTGCATAAAACATCCGTAGATTTAAAATAATTTTAACGTAATATGTGTTTGCGTTTTTATTTCGAGTATCAAAAAAGAAAGGTTTGGAATCCAACTTTGAACCCAAAATAAAATATTAGACCTGGATGATGTAGCTGTACATGTCGGTCCCGTTTAGCGGCAGTTCTGTATAATTTGGTGCAAGTCCCGCACGGGTAGTGACGCACGCGTCGCTCTAGTGGCACTCGAGCGGAGATCATGTTGTGTATTTTCCATAGGTGGTTCACCAGCATACCTCGACGCTAATACATGAGAAAATATACCATAAAAATATATAATATGTAAATAATAAAATGTATAAAATTATTATAATGTGTTATAAAGGTTAGTTCACATTGGCAATACAAAAAAGGATATAAAAAAATCTAGATAATAATATGAAGCTAGTGTTTGCGTAATACTGCTTAATAGATTTTGATAAGGAGGAGAAAAACAAATTAAGCAAATTTAACTAACTAGTCATGAAAGATTCGTTTTTGGTGTATGTTCCAATGGTTTAGAGACCAAGGATTAACAGAATTTTTACCTTGAAAGTATGTTGGCACTGTTCACACTTATATAGAGGCGGACCATCTGGCTTTGTTTCAGGAGCATCAGGTACATTATTTTCACTTTCCTATAATAAAATTAAAAGGATACGCTATATAATATACTATAAATAACTTTGTGGGATAACGATAAAGGTCTACTTACATTTTGAAACGGCTTTTCGTTTGAATGTTGACTCCAAATATGCTCTTTAAATTGTTTCACGTTTCTGAACACCTTTTTACATTCACAAGTCATTACACGGGCTGGACATTTACTGTAAAAGAAAACCAGTTTAAAAAATATTTCATAAAATGTATTTTTTAGGGAGAACCCTATTTCAATAAGCAAGTATTAGGTGCCAATTTTTGAGGAAGGAAGATATCAGTTTCATCATTTTTGTTGTTAATAAAAATAAAAATAGTTTACCTTATATGTTGGCGCCTATTTCCTTTAACAATAATTTCATTGCAATAGGCACAAGGAACAATAAGCTTTTCTTCTGGTTGCGGTGATTTCTGAAAATTGATATAAGGCAGTGATTGAAATGATTATGTAGGTACTCTACACATTCACATACTCTACAAATACAAAACACTTCAAAACTGAGGTTGCAAAAGGAGTGTAACTTTTTTTAAAACATAATAACAACATTGTATAAACGTAACTGTAGTTACAAACCTCTTTGGAAGTCCTTTGGCAATTACTTGAAAAATCCAGATCACTAGCTAAATCATTGTCGTCCTTATACCCGATAGCGTAAGGATTAAAATCATTATCAGATCTGGGGTTACCAGAAATATCGAGACTAGATATACGATCTGTATCAAACAGGTTAGTGGAGAAGTCTAGTCCATTAGAATAGTTCTGGAAACTTTCGTCTGACGGTATCCTATTGTCTTCAGAGTTTATAGATATATTTATATTAATTTGTGGCGCATCATTCTTCGTATCCTGATTGGTTACTTTATTCCTGAAATAGACTTTCATATTAAAATATGCACAGCAGAAATCAACGGTAAAATATAATTATATATACTTTACCTTTTTTCTAATTTAACAGGGCAATGAACTAGTATATGTCGTCGTAATCTGAAACAAATAAAACCTTATAATAAAATTATTGATATATTGAGCACAATTAATAATTTGAAGAATTTATAAAATGCTTACGCAAACAGTCTAGAAAATGTTCTTGAACAATGTCGACAACGGTACCGTCGTCTTGGTAGCAAGGCCCCATCCTGAAATAAAGAGCAATGATAATTATATAAAAGTAGTATGAAAAACTCTTTACTGCATTACAGTTAACACAACTACTATTAAAACTTAATAGTAGCAAACACTATCAAGCGTCTAGATCATAAACAATCGTATGATAGACTAAAAGGAAATTTATTATTATTACCTTGTGGTAGGTTTCTGTATGAGATTTTAATTGTTTTTCTGACGGCAGTGTGCGTTGACATTCGTAACACCACCATGTTTTCTCAACTTGAGTATCTGCAAATGAAGAATAAACAGAGTTCAAATTTCGCATGTTTTTATGCAGGCTAGATAGGAAAATACGACAACTAAGAATTATCCTTACTAATATTATAAATCTAAAAGTGAGTTTGTTTGTTTGTTCCACCTTCACGCCGTAATTACTCAACCGATTGCTTTGAATTTTTGCAGACGTAAAGTTAGAAGTCTGGATTAAATAATGGGGTATTTTTTACCCGGAAATAATTGATATTCCCAAGGAAAAACAAAAGTATTGGTATAGATGGCGCTATGTGTATTGGTATATGTCACATAGGCTATGCTTTTTTTCTTTTGTAACGCGAGCGAAGCCGCGGGTAAAAGCTAGTAAAATATAAAGGCATAATACCAGTTACCACTGGGAAACCAGAGCTGAACATTACATGCATAGTTTCATACATAGGTGTACAAGTAGTTCAAGTGGGTAGTAGTTACCTTTTCTAATTTCTTTAGTTGGGCCTATTAATCCATAATCATCAGCATATTGTTTGCTGTACCCAAGTATAAGGGGTTTTCTTAGTGGTACTGTTTCTGTAGTTATTGCATACAGTTCTTGATTTTCCTCATACAGCCATACATTTGCAGAGCTTTGATCTCCTAGTGGCAGTAATCCAATCCAGTTGGATTTATCTGGAAATAAGAAATACTTATTTAAAAACGTTATTTACATAACACATAATTGTGTGGGTTGCCGCGTTGGCCGAGTAGTCGCATGTGCGACTGCCGGGAAAGGGGTCGCGGGTTCGATTCCCGTGTCGGGCAAAGTATTATTAGGTTTTTTAAAACATCTCAGCAGTAGCACGGAGTCTGGAATTGTACCCGGTATATGGCAACAGGCTCCTCCTTACATGGGACTCATAACATAAATAGTGAAAAGTGGGTGTTACATTGTACAGTGATTTTAAGTGCCGAAATGTGCGCCTCTGCCTACTCCTTCAGGGATAAAATGATGTTATGTTATGTCATATTACATGGACAAATATGGTACTTACAACAGAATTAGACAAACATGTAAATGATCAGTATTTTTACAAAACCTAGCCTAGACTAGACTACGTAGGCTGATGATGATATTGCATTGATTACAAGATACATTATCCATAGCAAAGATGAAATTATTGTTTTGTAACAGAAAAATATTTTACCAAAATAATATTTTATTATGTGTATCAATAAACAGTACCTTTATCAGCTGTGTCAATGTGTATGATATTCCCATCCGTGTCCCTTACTAGAAATAAAGGTATTTTGTTTGAAGTAGCGTTCAGCACTAGTTCCACAGCTTCTGATTGAGATATTTTGTTTCTTATTCCTGAAACAATGAGCTTTTATCATTAGATGACATTAATGTGATTCTGAACTATTGTTGTAGTACTTGGTAATTTGTATTTTCAGGTATTTAAAAGAATTAATAACTGAATAGTGTTGTAAAACGAATGAGAGTTGTGCTTCTAAACATTCGTTTTCCAAAAAATTAAATATCAACATAATTTATTTTACCTTGAACGGGGCCAAACCGTGCACATGCAGGTAAACTTCTTCGTGTAGAGATTATATGGCGTCTTTGTACTTGAAGTATCGGCGGTAATACAGCATAGGCGCGCGGAAGTACAACGCGGTCCGATATGTGAACTGTGGATAGTTAAAATAACAACATCAAACTATAATATAGCCCTTTTTATAAAAAGAAGAATTAAATAAATAAAGAACAATAATAGACTATAATGTTGACTATTAAGACTCACTGGGTAAAGTATACTTAGGATTTTCATATTATCATTAACCACTAAAAATCCACGATTACGAAATTTGTTCATACAAAAGTAGTCTCTATGCATTTGAAATAAGGTCTATAATGGAGTGACTGGAGAGTGGCTACTGCCACTGGTGACAGAGTTAAAATGCAATAAATCATAGTTATAGTGACTATTAAAACATTTTTCACTTACCATAGTTATTAACAGTTGTATGTACTTTGTCATCAAAACCACATACTTTATTATTAAGTTCTGTTTCTTCAATACTTAGATCCAGTGGTGTTCCTTGCAAGTCTAGTAGGTGATCTGTTTTTAAAGCCAAGTTACTACTGCCTCCCAATGCTGAAGCGATCTGAAGTTGATCATCACAGATTGGTAAAAGATTCTGTGCACTTTTATAAGTTCTATCAATAACACCCATTATTTTAGCTTGTCCTTGACTAGAATCTGAAATGATATAAAAAAACTTAATTAAGAAAATGAATAATTTGTAATGAAAAATTTACAAAGATAATCCTACTATAGTATATTCATGTTAGGAATGCAGTAAGTCATCATCGTCTGTTGACCTAGCCCCGCCCAATAAACTGATTTTAAACTTTTAAATGTATTTTTATAAATTCACTAGCAAACCCGGCTCCGTACTCCGATTCGCCACCAGATGGCATCGTTTTAAGTAACATTTCGAATTTTGAATTTTCTTTGCCATAAACCTCACGGATCCCGAGACCTTTCCAACAAATGCAAAACTGTGGAAATCGGTTTGTGCGTTCTGGAGTTATAGCGTCAGGAAGGAAAACCCGACTTATTTTTATATAGTAGATTAAACTTAATCTTTTAAAATATAATTTGTTTGAATTTGCACCACTGTGAATACACCTTTATCTTACAGTTGTACTTGTATGATTCACTGCATTCTTAATGCAAACAAAATATTCTAATATTACAAATGCGAAAGTTTGTCATAATGTATGGGTGTGTTTGTTAAGTCTTTCATGTCAAAACGGCCAAAGAGATCGAAAATTTGGAGCAAAGGTAGATTATGTTCTGGAATAATATATAGGCTACTTTTTATCCTATGGGACGGGCGAATAACACGGGCAAGCAGCTAGCAGAAGTTAATACTCTATATGTCAGGTTTGATCAAAGTAAGTTTAATCCTTTGAGTATTATAGACACAATTAAAGAACAATAGGTTGCGGTCACTGGTGTCCTCGTAGTGTTTGACAGTTTAAGAAATTAGAATGAAAATAAATCAAATGTTTTGCCTATGGTGATATAGATGATAGATCTATGATGACACTGAAAACTTGTTTAGGTTATTGTTTACAATCAACATAAACTACTTTACATTAAGACTACTGTACAATGTGTTTTTTGATGCATAAAAACTAAGAAAGAAAGATTACCAATAATTACTTCCAGTTGATCTGATGTTTCTTTCTGCTTTAAAGGAATTGGTAGCAGGTACTGTTTATGACCATATTCTAAGCTCTGAAACAAATTGTTTATCAATATTTTAATGAGCTATAATTACTTAGATATTTATTTATTATGTTATTGAGTATACTCACATTATCTAATAAATGCAAAGGTAGTACTTGTTCATTTAAACTTAAATTAATACTGGAATCCATTTGAAGCAAGTACAAGTGCGTCGGTCCACTAGGGACTTGAGGATCTGTGTTGTTCATCTCTGCCATCACTTAGAAAATAACTTAAAAGTACTTGTTGATAACTTTGTCACACAAAGTGTAACATCTAAAAAAACAGAATTATTTATTAACTTTCAAGACATATACAACACAATTAAATTGTAACTTTACTGCCATTTGTATACTATGTTTCTTTGTATTCATTTCCAGTATCTTAAATCAATTTATTTGCATTAAAAGCACAAAACTTACGTAGAATACCTGCTACTTATTTAAATGACAATTTACATAATACTTAACACACGTATATTACACTGTATATAAAACAATTGAATAATGATTTTCATTTTGTTTTTAAAAATTAACTAGCTTCTGCCCGCGACTTCGTACGCGCAATCCCATTTTCCCCCCGTTCCCGTTCGTGATTTTCGGTAAAAAGTAAAAAAAGTATTGTATAAAAAGTATCCTATGTCCGTCTCCTGGTTCTAAGCTACCTCCATGCCAATTTTCATCTAAATCGATTGAGGCGTTCTTGAGTTATAAATAGTGTAACTAACACGACTTTCTTTTATATATATAGATATGTAATTTACATTATAAATTAGATTTACGGCGAATACCGTATTGTATTTATGTCAGTTTTATAAACATTATGTACATCAAGTGGCCGTCACAGTGACCGTCACACTTAGAGCCATTGACAGCTTACAAAATCGGCACGTCAACTACATCTAGTTTTCGAATCTGAAATTAAATGTTGTCAAAACTAATATTTTCAGTGGCCACACAGTTCCAACCAAGGTTCCAACATTATTTTAAAATTTAGGGTTAAAATAATATTTTGGTGAAAATCATCGAATGACTGCTCCCGCCTAGGTGAGGCGGAAGGAAGTGTCAGACTCTTACTGACTAAAAACCACACCGTTCCTTCTCCTGCACGTCAAGCCGGAGCCCCGGTTGCCCGTTAGGTTCTCCGCGACTCCGAATCGGCATCGGCCCTATTGGGCCCCATCTGTGGTGGTCTGATGGCTCTTTGAGGCGCGCGCGGTACGCGACGCGCCGTACGCTCGGGTCTGTTTCTGATCGGACGGGGAGCCACCCATGCTCGCCGTCCGCAGGCCCGCGCTTACGGTGGCCGGAGATCGTCTCGCGATCCCTGACGCCCGGTGTGTCCTTCGCGATGGCTGGGTTGCGAGGAGGCAGCGCTTCGCTGCCTCACGCGTCCCGCCTCCTCCTTAGCTAGCATGACTGCTTCGCAAAAGGAAGAGACGGCATCCCAGTCCCCCTCGCTCCGCATCATGGCCCGCACTAGGCCCGGACGCGAGAGACCTCTCGCGTGTGATGGCGACCGCCATCGCCGATCACTTCCCTGAGGGCACGGCGGTGCTCAGCCTAGGCAGGGCATTCCGCTACAGTGTGTTCCACCGTGTCCTCAGTCGTTGCTGCCATTCCGCCATGAGATTGCGCCGGAGCTCATCCCGCCACGCACTTATCTGGCACGGCAGCGGTGCCTCCGCGCGCATGTGATACACGTGCGCGAGCACCTTCGCCTCCAGATCCCACGGCGGTAATCCGGCAAGGAGGTTCGCCGACTCCCCAGAGATCGTGCGGTATCCGCGGATCATTCGGATCGCCATGACCCTCTGTGCCATAAGCAGCAGGTTCAGGTTCGGCGCCCAAACAGGGGCGCCGTAGAGGGCCATGGACCGCACGACCCCGACGTATAACCTCCGGCAGGAGGCGTTTGGCCCCCCGAGGTTGGGGAGGATGCGTTTGAACGCAGCTCCCATCCTCTCCAACTTTGGAGCCAAACGTCGAAAGTGCTCCACGAAGTTCCACCGACTGTCGAGGACGAGTCCTAGGTACTTCATCGTCGTCTCGACGCCGATGGTAACCCCTCCCGCCGTTATTTGGGACCCACCCGGAAGTGGCGCGTTCGTGCGGCCATGAAAACACATGGCCTCGGACTTGTGGAGCGCCACCTCGAGTCCCAACTGCCGGATTCTCTCAACGACTGTCGCAACCGCTGTCGCCATTAAGTCGGCCGCCGCCTGGTGCAACCTCCCGTGCGCTAGCACCCGTCGGCGTAGCATATTGTACTAACGCCGTTCAGGAGGTCGGTGCGCAGTACCCAGTCATAGCTTATGTTCCACAGGAGCGGCCCCAGAACCGAACCCTGTGGAACACCGCGTGACATCTCTCGCCGGTTCCACTCGCCCCGGTGACCGGGGTAGCTGACGGACCTGTCCGTCAGGTAAGCCTCGATTACACGACGGAGGTAGGTAGGCACCCGATGATATCGGAGTGCCTCAAAGATGCAGCTCTAGGGCAGGGAGTTGAAGGCGTTGGCGATGTCCAGAGACACCGCCACTACGACCTTACCCCTGGACACTGCAGTCCCCGTCGTGAGGTCTCTAACTAGCATGATGGCGTCCACCGCGCCCTCAGCGGAAGCCGAACTGGCCGTCCGACAAGTCCGGCCCAATGTCCGTCAGGTGCGCGACGAGGAGGTTCGAAATGATTCTTTCGCAGACTTTCCCCACCTCGTTGAGCAGCACTATGGGCCGGTACGCGGACGGAGAGTCCGCAGGGCACCTCGTCTTCCGCACGAAGACCAGTTTGCCCGCTTTCCAAAGAAGCGGGAACTGGCGACATCTTGGAATTACACACATTTTGACAGCACCATCGGTTTAACCTTCCTCAAATATAATTAATACGACATAATCATATGCATGATGACTTAATATGTAGAACGTCTCGCATTGAAAATCCGTTCAGCCGCCGTGTCGTAGATATCTCATGGATGTATATGTATGGATAAAGTATTATTACATCCATACATACATAAAGTATTATTACTTTATCCAAGTCTTCGAAGATATTATTCATAATAGCTATTCGTCATCAATAGATTAATTTCGCTTCATTTATCACTGACCAAATTCTGTAGATTATATGTATTCTATTTTATTATTCTACTAATCTATCGAGCGTCCTCGAGATCTATCGAGCATCCTCGAAAACTATCGAGCGTCCTCGAGATCTATCGAGCATCCTCGAAAACTATCGAGCGTCCTCGAAATCTATCGAGCATCCTCGAAAACAATCGAGAGTCCTCGAAAACTATCGAGAGTCCTCGAAATCTATCGAGCATCCTTGAAAACTATCGAGCATCCTCGAAATCTATCGAGCGTCCTCGAAATCTATCGGGCATCCTCGAAAACAATCGAGAGTCCTCGAAAACTATCGGGAGTCCTCGAAATCTATCGAGCATCCTCGAAAACTATCGAGCGTCCCCGTAAACTATCGAGCGTGGTCGAAAACAATCGAGAGTCCTCGAAAGCTATCCAAGCGTCCTCGAAAACTATTGAGCGTGCTCGAAAACAATCGAGAGTCCTCGAAATCTATCGAGCGTCCTCGAAATCTATCGAGCGTCCTCGAAACCTATCGAGCGTGCTCGAAATTTATCGAGCGTCCTCGAAATCTATCGAGCGTCCTCGAAATCTATCGAGCGTCTTCGAAATCTATCGAGCATCCTCGAAAACAATCGAGAGTCCTCGAAAACTATCGAGAGTCCTCGAAATCTATCGAGCATCCTCGAAAACTATCGAGCATCCTCGAAAACAATCGAGAGTCCTCGAAATCTATCGAGCATCCTCGAAAACAATCTAGAGTCCTCGAAAACTATCGAGAGTCCTCGAAATCTATCGAGCATCCTCGAAAACTATCGAGCGTCCCCGAAAACTATCGAGAGTCCTCGAAATCTATCGAGCATCCTCGAAAACTATCGAGCATCCTCGAAATCTATCGAGCGTCCTCGAAATCTATCGAGCATCCTCGAAAACAATCGAGAGTCCTCGAAAACTATCGAGAGTCCTCGAAATCTATCGAGCATCCTCGAAAACTATCGAGCGTCTTCGAAATCTATCGAGCATCCTCGAAAACAATCGAGAGTCCTCGAAAACTATCGAGAGTCCTCGAAATCTATCGAGCATCCTCGAAAACTATCGAGCATCCTCGAAATTTATCGAGCGTCCTCGAAATCTATCGAGCATCCTCGAAAACAATCGAGAGTCCTCGAAAACTATCGAGAGTCCTCGAAATCTATCGAGCATCCTCGAAAACTATCGAGCGTCCCCGAAAACTATTGAGCGTGCTCGAAAACAATCGGGCATCCTCGAAAACAATCGAGAGTCCTCGAAAACTATCGGGAGTCCTCGAAATCTATCGAGCATCCTCGAAAACTATCGAGCGTCCCCGTAAACTATCGAGCGTGGTCGAAAACAATCGAGAGTCCTCGAAAGCTATCCAAGCGTCCTCGAAAACTATTGAGCGTGCTCGAAAACAATCGAGAGTCCTCGAAATCTATCGAGCGTCCTCGAAATCTATCGAGCGTCCTCGAAACCTATCGAGCGTGCTCGAAATTTATCGAGCGTCCTCGAAATCTATCGAGCGTCCTCGAAATCTATCGAGCGTCTTCGAAATCTATCGAGCATCCTCGAAAACAATCGAGAGTCCTCGAAAACTATCGAGAGTCCTCGAAATCTATCGAGCATCCTCGAAAACTATCGAGCGTCCCCGAAACCTATCGAGCGTGCTCGAAATTTATCGAGCGTCCTCGAAATCTATCGAGCGTCCTCGAAATCTATCGAGCGTCTTCGAAATCTATCGAGCATCCTCGAAAACAATCGAGAGTCCTCGAAAACTATCGAGAGTCCTCGAAATCTATCGAGCATCCTCGAAAACTATCGAGCATCCTCGAAAACAATCGAGAGTCCTCGAAATCTATCGAGCATCCTCGAAAACAATCTAGAGTCCTCGAAAACTATCGAGAGTCCTCGAAATCTATCGAGCATCCTCGAAAACTATCGAGCGTCCCCGAAAACTATCGAGAGTCCTCGAAATCTATCGAGCATCCTCGAAAACTATCGAGCATCCTCGAAATCTATCGAGCGTCCTCGAAATCTATCGAGCATCCTCGAAAACAATCGAGAGTCCTCGAAAACTATCGAGAGTCCTCGAAATCTATCGAGCATCCTCGAAAACTATCGAGCGTCTTCGAAATCTATCGAGCATCCTCGAAAACAATCGAGAGTCCTCGAAAACTATCGAGAGTCCTCGAAATCTATCGAGCATCCTCGAAAACTATCGAGCATCCTCGAAATTTATCGAGCGTCCTCGAAATCTATCGAGCATCCTCGAAAACAATCGAGAGTCCTCGAAAACTATCGAGAGTCCTCGAAATCTATCGAGCATCCTCGAAAACTATCGAGCGTCCCCGAAAACTATTGAGCGTGCTCGAAAACAATCGAGAGTCCTCGAAATCTATCCAAGCGTCCTCGAAAACTATCGAGCGTGCTCGAAAACAATCGAGAGAGGGCATAGCGAGGCACGCGCCACGTTGTGAGCGCCAGGTGCTACTGATCTACTCCAGGTCTACTAGCGAGTGTAACTCACAGCGTCTGCAGCAGCAGCACGTGTCTTAGTTTTATCTAACAGGGATTGACATTTTTAGATATTAAAAAACTCTTTAACTTTTTATAGCCCTACCGTCCCGTACCGGTTTGCTGTTTCTGTGCCCCTCTGTGGTTCGAAACTAGTAGAGCTTTTCTCAGTATATTCACGTGAGTAACCCGCGATTTTACTTGATATTAAAAAAGATCCAATAAAAAGAATCGTAGAGAGTTTTTTTATTCTTATAAAGCACATTGTAAAAGTTAATTATTATGAGAACAATTTTTAATATAATAGGAACAACCAGGAACATTTTTTTAACAACAGATAATAAGTAGTTGCATATTATAATTTAAAGAATGTTATTATAATAATTATAAATCACACTTTTATAAAGTAACATAAACTATTTATTAGAACAACTTAAACTTGAGTGACGTTTTGAGTTGCACAAAATACCAGCAGCTTTGCAAAGGCACTTTTTGTTGCCACATTTGGTTTTGCAGTGGCATCTTTTATAGCCTTGCCCACCAGAGGTTGATTGTGCATTGGCTATTTGGCGTAGTGATTTCTTTGCCGTGCGGGTGAAACTATGTCAATATCTAAAAATTTTGAGTCACACACAGTGAACTGATTTCTTGAAAGTTATAGTGCCGTATTTGTTTCCTAATTTGTATAAGCCCTTGTTACATTTAAGTACAACCATTAACACATTGGGAAAGTCGCCTCTACCTCTGTCCACGTCAGGAATTTTTAGTCGGACTGTATCATCGACTTTACATGGGGGAAACTTTTCACACAAATTACATTTTTTTTTCTCATTCTGATCACAAAGCCCGCAATATGTCATTTCGATTTCTTTCTGACAACTTCCTGATGTTGTTTGGTTGGCTCATTCTCTTTTGATGGCTCATTTTTTTTAGTAGCTTCGTCACTCTCATGATCAACTAACTCTCTAAGAATTTTCTCAAGATCTTCCTCACTTTCTGTATTTGCAAGGACTTCAGGTGTTAGATCAGATGATTTCAGCCCGACCTTTACATCAGAACCGAACATTGCCTGGTACGGCGATCTTTTAATTCAGTAATGGGAAGCTCTATTTTTCATTAGCTGAATAAATCGTAAGCCTTCTGAGCATTTTTGGCAGTTCACGTCAGCCATCTGTTCATGCACAATCTTCAAACCTGGCCACAGCTGCGTCAAACTTTCCACAACTCTCTCCATTATCGGATTGAAGTATTGAGGGTGATCCAAAGATACAAAATATATCAAGTAATTTCTTTGATACTTCTTCCGCAGTCTTACTTTGTAACGGATGAAGTTGTACGAATTCATCCTGTACTCTATAGTCTCAGTCAAAGTACAGGACTGACTGAGAGTCAGAAAATTATTTTTAAGCACTATGTTTTTCGACATTATAATTATAAGCGCTACAAAATCTATAGTCCATCTGTTTAGGTAATTAACTAAAGGTAAACAAAGAAAACCACGTGACACAGAGATACTTAACCTACTATTACTTCAAATATTTCTCGTGTTTTAATTTTAACTAAATTCACTTTAAAATCGTTCATTTGTCATACACACACATACAAGTACAAATGCCTAAATCGTACAAGAGCCTAGCCTATGGGTCTATATCATTATCATGTTTAAATAGAAACTATTCTGAATCTGATGTACGGATTTCTTTCTTGTACGGATATCTGTCTTTGGGCCAAGTTTCTTCAATATATTTGAACACATTAATTACAAACGATGAATAACCTAAACTTAAATAACTTAATAACAAAAACAAAACAAAGAAACAAGTTAAATTCAACAAAATAGGAACGCGAGCGCAAACGACGAGAGACCTGTCAATGGCGCCTGATTAACCGACTAAACGTAATACACGCTACTTTCATTGTCGCGCTACATCTTCGTTGTACTCTTTAATTTGACAACATTATTTTGCTTCGTTCTTAAAGAAACGTTTTAGATACCTGGGATTTTAGGCTCTTTATGGTGTCTATTGTAATGAAATATTATATTATTTAATAAATATTATTAAATTAATATCCTCAAGCAGATATATTTAATATTTATTAAGAAATAAGTGAAAAGGAACAGAAACATAACATTTAATAGAGAAAACTGTCGTAAAAAGGGAAACAATTTTATTTTCTTACGAAGTATTTTGAATCATGGAAATGTCAACTATAAAGAACTCTTTTTATGGTTTGTTTACAAATAGTTAACTACCTAAACAGACGGAGTATAACTAACTTTACTTTACTCTGTTTACCACTTGTGTTTGTTTGGGTGTTTTTGTTCTTAGGGTAGTATGGTAAGAAATGCCTACCTTTAAACTAGGTTAAGCTTATGTAGTTTTAAAATATCGACGAGCGAGAGCTATTTACTAATTATACTTAAACACCATTTCACTGCATAGTTTAAATGCAATTGTAAATTGTATAATAATTTTGTGTTTTTGTAAATAATATAAGCGATTCAAATCGATGGTAAAATGTATTACATTTGTGTAGGTATTACGGTTAATTTATTTTATTAGATTGTTAACTACTATTAGGTACTGTGTAAACAACAAACGGTGAACAGTAAATATTTTCAATTTTAGTTCTTTGTGGGAGCAACAATTAAGAAAATACCTAACTCATTCAAATCAATTTTGAACGATGTATTTATATCTGAAATCTGTAAACATAAAATTAAAAAGAACTAAAATTAGAATCATACTTTGAACAAATCTATCGTCTGATATTTCCACAGTAGCTGAAAATTCTTAAATGTTAATTTGTATTTACTGTAAAATAAATGTAATATTGTAAATAATAACTTCTTTGATTTTGCAGCTACTTACTTACTATTGTATATATTGGCATTAGCTATACTTAGGATGTTATCTGTAAACTTTAGTGAAAAAAAAATAGTAGGATTCAATTTTCAGATGGCGTTTCAAATTGATTGGCATAAATTTTGACAAGTGGCAACTCTTTTCCCCTATACTTTTTATACTCTTTGCATCAAGTATGTATTTAGTTACATTAGTGTCAAACTGCCGAGTGTCATCTGTCTGTGACCTGACCAATGATGAAAGAAATCAGAGGATATGAATTGTGTACGTACTTAGCGTGCCAAAATGGAAACAAACATGGCGTAGACTCGGCCCGTTGCCCATTAGATAGTGTAGGGATAAAACTAGCTGCCCTCAATCGAATACATTTAAATCATGTTTCTTTTGACTCGACTTTTGTCGAAGGTTAATTAAAATTATTTATACATTCAATGTGATGTGGTTTGAAAGCGGGGAATTAGTTTGCCGCTACAGAACATAATAAATAATATTACTGAGTAGGTAAGTCAACTTTTCCAAGTGCCGCATTTCTAAATCAAGTACAGGTATCATATAAAACCACTTTAATTACAATCTCTGAAACAGGTTTTATTTTTTTCTTACAGTTTCACAGTTTACATGATTGCAAATAAATGAAGTTGATACAGTTGTTCTAAGGCAAAGTCAAAGCATTTATTTTAATTAACCATAATTTGGTACTTAGGTACTTTTGAAACGTCAACAAATACAAAATAAATAGTAGTCTGTCAGTCAGTCAGTGAAACTAGGTGAAGCTAAGTGCTCATTCCAAAATGTAGATTTGAATGGCGAAGAACGAGCAAGATATTTCAAAGCTGAACAGTTTTAATTATTTTTATTTGCATTTGATAGTTTTTATCATCATCAGTTTGGATGGTTTAATATAACGAGATCATTGAGTGCTCAGCTAGTAGACAGGCTCACGGGCCCCTAACTCCAACTGACTAATAATCGATGTCTATGACAGTAGATACATAAAAACCTTGTCAAGATTAGCTATCACCTAGTATAATAAATTATATCCAGTCGAACCCTGGGTATCATAAAGATCTTTAGATAAGTAAGCAACTACCTACCTACTCAGCTCCTTACAGTGCCTTATATTATATAAGTACAAAGTATGCCGTAGAAGTGAAGATAGTAAACATAAGCATTATTTTTATTATTAGGTATACCATGTTGTAATAACAATATTTCATCAATGGCTTAGCTATATTAATTTACTTGTTAACTGTAGCTGCTATCCAACTGGTGTATCTTGAAATACGAGCATTGACACCAGGGTAAAATGAATGAGCACATTCATAACCCCACGACGTTACACCAACGATGATATCCTTATTATGAGCAAGGGGACCGCCAGAGTCTCCCTGGCAAGCGTCCTTGCCTCCGACGTCCAAGATACCGGCACACAGCATGTTGTCGGTTATGTCAGGCCAGCCCCCGTAGCCGGGTTGGGTCTTCAGATATGCATAGCGCTCAGCACACAGCTTTTGGTTTATAATTTTCACATCAACATGCATGAGTTGCTGAGATGATGGACCGTTAGACTGGAAAATGGAAATATTAAACAATAATTATTTAAGTACCTACCCCATTGGTCTAATTCAAACTTTGATGTAAAATAAGATAAATAAATGCACAATAACTGCCTACCCAAAGTGTGCCCCATCCAATATGTGTGACGGTAGTACCATCGGCGAGGTTATAATTGGCACCAGCTATTCGGGCAGGCTGGACATTGTTTGAGTATACGGCTGCGTTGTTAAGACGTACGATGGCCACGTCATTTTCTAAGACGGCATCTACGTATTGTGGGTGCAATACCAGCTGGCTTATAGCATGAGTAGTGCCACCATTGTTTGATAGCGAACTACCGAGAATTACACGCCATTGCGATGCATGGTCGCCACTGAAAGTTTATTAAATCTATTAAAAAAATTTAACTTACAGGCTACTTTAAGGTGTGGTATCTGAAAGCGAAGCTATTTTCACCGAATTGGTGTAGGATTAACGAAATCAAAATGGTCACGCGAAACTTATATCTATTCGCTGTTATAATTTATGGGATATAGTCTACTCACTAAAAGCAGTGAGCTGCAGATAGTACAGCTGTGGGGGTCAGCAGGGAACCTCCACAAGCTTGTGACCAAAACATACCCAAAAATCGAAACTGCATGTTTGACATGTAAGGGTAAGTCTGGATGTTAGTAGGGGAGCCACCAACGATGCGATTCGGATTCTTGGGCACCGCTGAAATAGGATTGGTGTATAGGTAATACAATAGGTAGGTACATACATAGGTTCAAAAGCTAGGAATATTCACTAGGAACATAAACAAATTAACTGAAAAATAAAACTTCTAACCGATCTTCTTACTACAAGTTAAACTGAATTATATTTTAGAAACTTAAAATATCATACCTAAGGCTGAGCCTAGAAGAGCGCAAATAATAATAATCACATTCATTTTCAAACACAAATTAATAACTGTTAAATGTTGTTTAATCATTGCAATCGACGTCGGTACGTGTATTTATAGCAAACTTTTTATCTTTATTAGTGCTGTTTATAATGCTAAGATAATGATAAATTCGCAAGACAATAACAAAAACCCTGAATCCATCCCATCAATTCTAAGCACAGTTGACGCGGTGACTGGGCTACTGGCTGCCGCGCAACGTGTAGCGCGTTCGATTCCCGCACGGAGCAACTCTTTGTGTGACTTACAAATTGTTGTTTCGGGTCTGGGTGTCATGTGTATGTCAAATTGAATGTTTGTTTACGCACTCACGATATAGGAGTCAATCCTAGTGCGGGGCATGGTTTTTTTAATGTAGGTAATTGTCCTGAGTACCTAATATATTACCTACATAGATCAGTAGTAAGTACTTTGGACTGACTCATAAAAATAAAATAAAGTAAATCATTAAGTACTTAAAATCTTATTTAATAATTAGGTACATATTCAGTTAAAGATCTATAATTTTGATATAAATAAATAAACTACAGATAAGAACAGTTCATTCAGTATCAGTTCAGCATCCTTCATTCTTTACCAATCAATATTTTAATTTATGCGTTGGCTGAAATCCAGTTTGCGTATCTTGAAACACGAGCATTGACACCAGGGTAGAATGAATCAGCGCATTCGTAACCCCAAGAGATTACACCAACGATGACGTTGTTGTGAGCGAGGGGACCGCCAGAGTCTCCCTGGCAGGCGTCCTTGCCTCCGACGTCCAAGATACCGGCACAAAGCATGTTGTCGGTGATGTCAGGCCAGTTTTCGAAATTAGGTTGAGTCTTCAGATAGGCGTAGCGGTCGGCACATAGCTTCTGGTTGATGATGTTAACATCAACGTGCATGAGTTGCTGAGAGGATGGGCCGTCGGCCTGAAAATTATTCATAATATTCATTGGATATTTCATTGTCTATTAATATGTGTAACATCATCCATAATTGTTAAATATTACATATGTAATATTATTAGATTATGTATTTAAACGATATAGGAGTCACTATATTCGACCAGGATAACATTCTGTCTGTCTGTTATTGTAAGTCTGCGTCACAGTATAAATGTATACTATGTCTGCGTATAACTAATCCGAAAATGAATAAATAACTAAAAATTACCCAAATTGCGCCCCATCCGATATGTGTCACGGCGGTGCCATCGGCGAGGTTATAATTAGCACCAGCGATGCTGACAGGCTGGACAGTGGTAGAGTACACAGCAGGGTTGTTGAGGCGTACAATGGCGACATCATGTTCCAAAGTGGCACGATTGTACTGAGGGTGCAACACTAGCTGGCTGACCTGGTGAGGACGGCCACCGCTGCTTGCCCACGTGCTTCCGAGGACTACACGCCATTGCGAGGCCTGGTCACCACTGAAAATAAAATAAACGAATAGCAATTTAAATTGTTTGTTGACAATGGCAGATACCTACTAATTCAACGGATTTTACGTTGTTTTTACTCACTAGAAGCAGTGTGCTGCAGAGAGCACGGAGTATGGAGTTAGCAAGGATCCTCCACAGGTCTGGGACCAGAAGAAACCCCACCAAAGGAACTGCATGTTGGACATGTAAGGGTAATCCTGGATTGTAGTAGCCGAGCCACCAACTATACGGCTCGGGTTGTTGGGCACAGCTGGAACAGAACAATACGATTATAAAATTTCTATTCGATATCTACAGCAAATAACAATCATTAAATATTTTAAAGTACTTACCAAGGGCTGAGCCCAGAAGAGCTAAAAGAAGAACTACACGCATGTTGAAGAAGCAAGAAATAGAAAAACTGTGAATATGATATTTTAAATTACTTACCTTTAAATATCGCAATCTTTAGCTTTATCAAATCCAACTGGTATTATAAGATAAAGATAATTTTGTGAAATCAATCAAATTGTTACGTTAATGTACCTATATAGTAAACCTCACTAATTATTATTGTGGTATTTTCCCAATTTTAATGATTGTAATGGAAATTACCTATGTACATTCTTTTTTGAAGGACATAATCTGAATTTTTCCCAAGTATAGACGTATAGATTGTTTATATCTTAAGGTAACTATCCCACCTAGAAATCTCCCGTACCTAAGCATAACTACGAATGTGGGCAGTCCACATGATTTCTAGCACTAACCTCCGAGTGTAGCAGACAAACTTATACAATTATTTCTAAAGCTGGATTTATGATAAAATCAAAATATGTATTATAATAATAGGAAACTAATCGCTATGATAAAATAAAGGAAATATAATTAAATTACTAGCTTCTGCCAGCGGCTACGCCCGCATTCTTGTTCCAATCTTACTATGTTAACTTATGTTACTTAATGTTAATATTCGGAATGCGAACGTTTGTGTGTATGTTGGTTACTCAATGACGGTAAAATGCCTAAAGGGATCGAGATGTATAGATTATAAATAAAATACCTAAAATAAAATAATTTTATTTCATAAACTATTTTGTACATAAAGACATTAGGAACAACCTTTATGCAAGAGTATGCTTGTGGTAGGCGGACCTTCTATGCTTATGACATTCATTAATTGGTATGTTTAATACCAAAGGTCTGGTGGTTTGGAATAACACGTTGGCTACTATTTATCCGACGGAAAAGCAGGCGAAGCCGCTGGCTGAAGCTTTAAAATTTAAATCATGAGTCTTGATGTCCCTAAGTAAACTTCTATTTGAATGAAATGAATGAAATAAAATAGGTAAGTTTATTCGGCATAAGACATGCACGCCAGAAAAGACATATAAATATAAAAAAGTATAAAAACAGAAAAATTAAAAGATAACAGGTAAATTATAAAACTAAAACAAGCCAATTATTCAGGTGCGCGTTGTTGGCGGACATGCCCAATCCGAACGGGTCACCAACTCAGCATAAAGCTGGGCACAATGAGCACCCAACACTAATTTTCAGTTGGCACCCCTGCAGTGACACACGGACGAGAGCAACACATACTTGTAATCCACATATATCCATTTCTCCACCGTACCTAAATTGGATCTCCAGACCAAACGAATAACCCTTTCCTTTATCTCCGGTATGATGCGTTCTTGTGCAATTAGTCCATTTTGCTTCACACCAGTGCAGTTGGAAGATATCCGGAAGATTATCCTCGCCATCAAATCCAGGGCTGTGGGATGTGACGGTATATCGCGTGATATGATTACAGGTATACTGGACCTCCTCCTTCCGATCATAACTCATATGGTAAACCGGTCCTTGTACTCTAAAATATTCCCATCCTTGTGGCGCAAAGCCTATGTCCGTCCCATTCCAAAAATATCTAATCCTAGTCTTCCTACACATTTTCGTCCTATATCCATCCTTCCCTTTTTGTCGAAGGTGCTTGAGGCCTGTGTCCATAATCAACTCTCGAATTTCATTTACCGTAACTGTCTTATTATTCCTCTACAGTCTGGATTCAGGCCTGGGTGCAGTACTGTAACTGCACTCCTCAAGGTCATTGGCGATGTGAAGGCAGGAATGGAGGACACTGAGATCACAGTATTGGTTTTGGTGGACTTCTCAAACGCCTTCAACATGGTCGACCATGATATCCTACTAGCTATCCTTTCCCATTTTTCGGTCTCTGATGACGCACTGGAATGGTTTTCTTCTTATCTTCAGGAGCGTCAGAAATCAGTTCACGTTGATGAGATCTCATCAAACTGGAACCACTTGCAGACTGGCGTTCCTCAAGGCGGTATTCTCTCTCCTCTTTTATTCTCTATTTTCATAAACCTTATTACTTCTGAACTTCAGTGTGCGTACCATCTGTATGCCGACGACCTACAGGTGTACTGTCGGGCTAGGATCGAGGGTTTGCCTGGGGCAATCGCGAGAGTGAACGCTGACTTAGCTGCTATATATAATTGGTCTGAGAGGTTTGGAATAGCTGTGAACCCGAATAAATGTCAGGCGATTATGGTGGGAAGTTCTCGTACCTTGTGTAAGGTTGACAGTGCATCTGTGCCGCCTGTATTGTTCAACGGTGCGATCATACCATTCAGCAGCGACGTGAGGAATCTTGGCTTGCTTGTTGACAGTAACTTAAACTGGCGTGCTCATGTCACTTGCACGGGTCACCGGGACGCTGCGGGCCCTGTATCGTTTGAGGAACTTTCTTCCGTCCTCTGCTAAGATAATGCTTGTCCAGTCCTTGGTTTTCCCCATTATTGATTATGCTGATGCGTGTTTTTTCGACCTGAATGCAGATCTACTTAACAAACTTGACCGACTTTTGAATAGCTGCATTCGATTCGTCTTCAACCTGCGCAAATATGACCATGTCTCTGCATTTCAATTGCAACTAAAGTGGTTGCCCATACGTCAGCGCAGGGAACAACGGGCGCTAACCACTTTATTCTCCCTTCTTAATTCTCCCAATTTTCCTACTTATCTTTCCCCCTATTTCCAGTATGTGAGCGCTAACCACAGCAAATACCTCCGTTCTTCTAACAATCTTCTGTTGCAATGTCCCACACATCGAACTGACTTCCTTCACTCTTCTTTTTTCGTCCAATCCATCTTGCTGTGGAATGCGATGCCGACGGATATCAGGACGGCGACCAGTCGTCAGTCCTTCAAATTTAAGGTACGCGAGTATCTACGGAAGAAGCTAGCAGACTCAACACACACTTAGGCCTTGTATGTATTTATGTGTGTATGTATATGTATGTATATATGTTATATTATGTTATATATTTTTCTTCGTATATTTAGGTATATATATGTCCATATATATGTCCACACTTATTTGTCTACTGTTCGTTTTGCATTACGGATATATTTTAATACTTCTTCATTATATTTAATAAGTATATTATATTCTGTGATGTGTATAATTACATATGATGTTAATGTTAACTTTAATCTTAATGTTAATTATATGTAATACTTGTCAATGTATGATCAAAACTCACAAATGTTAAACGTTTACACCTACTATTGTGTCTCTCTGCATCACCCTAAGGTTGACTGTTAGAGAATGCCACTAGGCATTAAGTCCGCCTTTGTATACCTACATGAAGTGTAAATAAATAAATAAATACAATATATCCAAAAACTACGTTTTAATATTGTGGGTTCTAGGTGAAGTGTTCAGACAGATGAAGAAGAGATACCTATATGATTATATGTACCTATATTAAAAATATTACCACATGAAGAAGAGACAGATAATAAAAATATAATTAAAAAAAATGTAATTAAAATAATATTTATGAAACGACTTCAAGAAAAGAAGGAGGTTCTCAATTCAACCTGTATGTATGTATGTGTCGATTATCGATTATCTCGCGATTGGTTATACCGATTTTGATGCGCTTTTCAGAAAAACGATTGTTACACTTAGGAGAAGGTTTTAGAATACTCACCGACTTCCAAAAAGAGGGGGTTGAAGTCGATATTTTAAACGTAGTTTATAAAAGAATTATTTAATACAGATTGAAGTTTACTGGATATTTCCTACCTAGGAAGCTACAATTAACGGCATTCGTAAGTGCCTAAAAAGTTTTATCAATAGGTACTTAATGCCCAATACGCTAGTTATTAGTAGTATCGCAGATTATAATTAGCAATCAGAAAGTACATTTTGATAAGAATTATTATACACGGCTATGTGCCTAGTTATCTAGTTATTTTGATTACGTTTCCAGTTCTTGTGTTGTTCTCAATTTATTATGATTTTAGGTAGGTACACCTACCTGTATCATCTGCTTGTCCGTCCTACTACTTAGTTTCAGTACATTTTTGATAGGTACACTTACTGTAGTAAAGTACTTACTTACATACTGAAAATATTGACGAACTTTATTCCTTTACGTAAAGAAAAATTATGAACGACTTCTATAAAAAAGAAACCCATTGGTAATAGGTATGTATAATTTAATTTGCGTTAGCCACAATCCATTCGGTATATTGCCGGAGGTTATACGCCGGGGTCGTGCGGTCCATGGCCCTCTACGGCGCCCCTGTTTGGGCGCCGAACCTGCTGCAGCGGCCCGCTCGGGCGCTGCTTATGGCACAGAGGGTCATGGCGATCCGAATGATCCGCGGATACCGCACGATCTCTGGGGAGTCGGCGAACCTCCTTGCCGGATTACCGCCGTGGGATCTGGAGGCGAAGGTGCTCGCGCGCGTGTATCGCATGCGCGCGGAGGCACGTCGCCGGGGCGAAACTCCGCTGCCGCGCCAGATAAGTGCGTGGCGGGATGAGCTCCGGCGCGATCTCATGGCGGAATGGCAGCAACGACTGTCGCAACCGAGGGCTGGGCTCGCTGCCATTGCAGCGGTAAGTCCCTCTTTGAGGAGTGGCTTTGAGAGACGCTACGGCGTCCTCACCTACCGCCTGACGCAGGTCCTCACGGACATGGAAGTTTCGGGAGGTACCTGTGTCTGATGGGGGAGGAGGTAACGCCCGGGTGTCATCACTGCGAGGACCACCCTGAGGACACGGTGGAACACACTGTTGCGGAATGCCCTGCGTGGGCTGAGCACCGCCGTGCCCTCAGGGAAGTGATCGCGATGGAGACCTCTCGCGTCCGGGCCTAGTTCAGGCCATGATGCGGAGCGAGGGGGACTGGGATGCCGTCTCCTCCTTTTGCGAAGCAGTCATGCTGGCTAAGGAGGAGGCGGGACGCGTGAGGCAGCGAAGCGCTGCCTCCTCGCAACCCAGCCATCGCGAAGGACACACCGGGCGTCGGGATCGCGGGACGATCTCCGGCCACCGTAAGCGCGGGCCTGCGAACGGCGAGCATGGGTGGCTCCCCGTCCGACCAGAAACAGACCCGAGCGTACGGCGCGTCGCGTTCCGCGCGCGCCTCAAAGAGCCATCAGACCACCACAGATGGGGCCCAATAGGGCCGATGCCGATTCGGATCGCGGAGAACCTAACGGGTAACCGGGGCTCCGGCTCGACGTGCAGGAGAAGGAACGGGGTGGTTTTTAGTCAGTAAGAGTCTGACACTCCCTTCCGCCTCACCCAGGCGGGAGCAGTCATTCGATGATTTTCCCCCCTTAAAAAAAAAAAAAAAAAAAAAATTCGGTATATTGAGTAACTCGTGCACTGACTCCAGGATAGAAAGGATCTGCGCATTCAAATCCCCAAGATGTAATTCCAACAACAATATCTCCATGCTGAGCGAGGGGACCGCCAGAGTCTCCCTTGCAGGCGTCCTTTCCGCCCACATCCAGGATCCCAGCGCACACCATGCCGTCATTAACGTCTGGCCAATGTTCATAACCAGGCTGAGTCTTCAGGTAAGCGTAACGAGTTGCACACTCTTCCTGGTTGATGACGTTCACGTGGACATGTAGCAGCTGCTCGGATAATGGGCCGGCAGTCTGTAACATTCCAGATTTTTATTTTTAACATCTGCAATATTCCATAAGTATTCAGTTACTTTTATCCAGATGTCTATTGGCCTATTATTATTGTTAGACCAATGAAACAATAACAAAATGTCTGTCAACGTACCCATTGATAGCCCCAGCCTACGTGTGTTACAAGGGAGCCATCAGCCAGGTGGTACTGAGTCCCAGGAATCCTTGCTTGTTTAACAGTGTTGGAGAATACAGCTGGGGCGGTGAAGCGGACGATGGCAACGTCATTGTTCCAGATGTTGTGTATGTATTGCGGATGCATAATAACTCGCTGAATAGTATGGACGGAGCCACCTTCACCGTTTCTAAATGAGGTACCAAGAACCACCCGCCACTGCCAGTCAGCGTCTTCACTGAAAAAAAAAAAAATTGTGTCAATAAGAATTAATTGGGCTACTAACAATAAAATCAAATTATTTTCTTTCGATAATAGGTACTTTACTTTACTTACTAGAAGCAATGTGCAGCAGAAAGCACCGCTGTGGAGGTCAGAAGAGAGCCACCGCATCTTTGACCCCAAAAAAACATGCCTGACGATGAGTACTGCATGTTAACCATGTAAGGGTACTCCTCGACCGTAGTTTCTGTACCACCAACGATACGGCTAGGATTTCTCGGGACCGCTATAAAAATAGTAATTATACACTTAGGAATACATTATTTGAACAACGTTTATCAAATTGTAATAATTGCAAAAAGAATCCACCAAATTATTATCTGTATTATACTCAGCCTCGGAATTTTTCATCCATCCAAAAATTCCATGAAAAGACCATGTAACTACAATATTTTTAATAATTAATTTGAGAATAAAGAACGCTGCAAAAGAATTCCTCGATCTGCAACTTACCGAGAGCGGAACCTAGAAAAGCTAGGAGGATGACGAGACGCATGGTGCTGGATTTGAGGCAGTGAACAATGCTGAAATGCCCTCAGCTACAGTGTCTAAGTATATATACTAATTGTTGTACTAGGTAATAAATAAATTCTTTATCTGTAACATTCATCGAATTAATCTTCGATTTTGTGTTAAGAAAACCCCACAAATTTATTTTTATCATTTGTTGAATTACTCGATCGAATACAAATTACTACACACAAGCTTTTAATTTATTGGAACTTTGATCAAGAAATAATGCATTTATTGTGGTAGGTAACCACATTGTGCATTGCACAGTGCGACCACCGACACCCAGCACGAAGTTTTGAATTCAGTGCGTACCCTAATTACGGTAATTAGAAAACCAAGCAGGACGTTATGTTTTTTTTGGAATTCTCAATGAAAATGTCTAATAGGAAATTGATAAAAACGCCGAAAATAGCTAGTAGTTCCTAGGAATTTTCAGCCTACGCAATTGGGGATGATGTGACCTTCAGTTCATTCAATAATGAAAGATATAATATAAGCAAAATTAAAAAAAATCTTTTTAAAAGAAGTAAACATTATGCTGACGTTAACATCATGAAGTGTAGGCACATGTAAAAAATGTATTTTTAACCGACTCCAAAGAAAGGAGGTAGTGCTCTGTTTGTCCTGTCCTGTATGTATGTATGTACGCGATTATCTCGCGATTGGCTGAACAGATTTTGATGCGGTTTTCAGAAAAGTATTTGTTACACTTAGGAGAAGGTTTTAGTATATTAATTAACCGACTTTAAAAAAAAGGGGCGGTGATAGTTTTTCTATATGATGATATGAATAATATAATTTTAGTAGGTAGGTACTGTTACCGTATCTTCGAGCTTACTTATAATTATTTGAACCTATACATTGCTTTGAAGTTTTAAGCGATCGTGGTCGATGATAGACGAATGTTCTACCTAAGGTTTACGCCTGTACTTAAGTAATCATATACTAATGACTAGAATTCTCCAATCCAAACGGCACTGTGGCATCTTTAAACATTCATGTTCTATATAGGTAGTTTTTATATTGAAATAAATTTCTGATTCATATGGAAAATCTGTCAACAGATTATATAGAATCTACTTAGTCTACTACTTATCTATTATAGGTACAATTCACGGTACAATTCTACAGATATGTATGTACCTATAGTACCTACTAAAAAAACTTTTCGACTTCTCTAATCGCCTGAGGTTCAAAAAATATGCACAAAAGTAAAAGCTCGTATTGCGCTTTTAAAACCTCCAGAATCAATCGCAATCAATCGAATTTTAGGGCTCTTTCATATTTAAAGGGTAACAATATTACTTATTTTACCCGTTTGTCCGTTCGTGTCACAATTACCTAGTAAAATCTTTTATTGAATATAATTGCTTTCATGGTGTTTAGTAGTTGTTTCTTAGGCTAAATTATCGACATTATTATTAAGCTACCTATTAAAAAAATCCGTATAAATTCCCATAATAAAACTGGAAATATCGTGTTCGGAACTGATAATCATATTAATCATATCTATTAAACAATTTCTTTTCAGCTGTATAATTGGATTACATACGAAACAAGATTAAACTGACGCTTTGGGGTTTTCTTAATGAAAAACCTAAGATTACGTACCATGACAAATGATTTTGATAAAGATAGCAGAAATTAGTATAAATACTAAGGTCTGGTATCAATTCTCCATCAATTCATATTATACAACTTCGGTAGCTAGAACCATGCGTGCCATCATCCTCCTGGCCCTTTTGGGCTCCGCTCTCGGTAAGCAAAAGCGCGATTTGTCGCATAAAAATACTTTTAAGCACCTTTTGGCAATTTTTTTTTTGAAAATTGTAGAACTATTGTTTCTTAGAAAATAGATCTAAATAATGGGGGAAGATACAGCAAAACTGTCTCTAACTGCCGGTGATGATTTCAAAAACTTAGATGCTGATTACAATTAAGTAATAAACATTTTTTACTGTTTTATTTTTCTAGCGGTCCCTAGGAACCCCAGCCGCATCGTGGGTGGTTCAGCCACAAATATTCAGACGTACCCTTACATGGCGAACATGCAGTACTCATCATTAGGCATCTTCTTCTCACATAGTTGCGGAGGTTCCTTGTTGACTACGACTTCTGTGCTCTCCGCTGCTCACTGCTTCTAGTAAGTAAAAATAATAATGATAATTTCGGTACAGTGGGCTGTTTTTTTTAAATATTCATTTTGTAGAATAATAAAAAAAATTACTAGTGTGTAACGCGGCGCGTAACCGTTACATATGGTTACATTAGTGTTTCCCAAATTAAAAAACCGTAAAATTATTTGCACGATGTTTTGGGTACCTACTTGTAAAATGCACGTAGTAAGTAATGGACAAGCTTATTATAACTAGTATTTAACCAAAATACTTATAGTGGACAAGATAGTCAAGCCCTTCCGATATGGTATTAAAAAAACTGCACACTGCTGTTGTTTTAGTACTTATAAAAATATTCTTTTCAGTGAAGACTTTGAATGGCAATGGCGCGTCGTCCTTGGGACCTCGTTCCGAAGCCAAGGTGGCTCTGTCCACTCGATCCAGCGTATCATTATGCACCCTCAATACATCGATGAGATTTTGAACAATGACGTCGCCGTCGTTCGTCTCAACGTACCGGCTGTGTACTCCAGCAGCATCCGACCAGCGAGGATTCCAGGCCCTGAATATCACTTGGCTGACGGATCTCTTGTAACACACGTAGGCTGGGGCAGACAATGGGTATGTTAACGATCATAATAATGAATATAAAAGAAATATATTTGTATATTCAAACTTTAAGTCCAAGTCCAGCCTATTAACAAAAACTGTTCTCTGATGAAGGTATCTATAGGTTCAAATTGTAAATTTTAATGATGTTTAAATAAAAATCTGGAATGTTACAGACTGCCGGCCCATTATCCGAGCAGCTGCTACATGTTCACCTGAACGTCATCAACCAGGAAGAGTGTGCAGCTCGTTACGCTTACCTGAAGACTCAGCCTGGTTATGAGGATTGGCCAGACATCAACGAAGGCATGGTGTGCGCTGGGATCCTGGATGTGGGCGGCAAGGACGCCTGCCAGGGAGACTCTGGCGGTCCCCTCGCTCACCATGGAGACATTATCGTCGGTGTCACATCTTGGGGATTTGAATGCGGTCATTCCTTCTACCCTGGAATCAGTGCTCGCGTATCTCAATATACTGATTGGATCGTGGCTAACGCCAATAATAATTAAATGAACGGTTCATAGTACCATCTATATGCTCTGTGGGTACCATATAGGTACGCATACTTAGTTCTTAGGAAAAAAATGTACATAATAATTGATATAATTTTGTAAATAAAATATTAATAGAAATTACAGCCGTCTTTCTATTCCAAAATACGTACTAAATTATCAATTAAATCATCACATAAATTATGACCACCACGGATGGGGCGCAATAGAGCTGATGCCGATCCGGAGCCGCGGAGAACTTACCGGGTTACCGGGGCTCCGGCTTAAAGTGCAGGAGTACGAACGGGGTGGTTATTAGTCAGTAAGAGTCTGACACTCCGTCCCGCCACATCCAGACGGGAGAAGTCATTGGATAATTTTCCCCCCTTAAAAAAAGGTCTGATGCCGATACGGAGCCGTGGACGACGTACAAGGTTACTGGGGCTCTGGTTCGAAGTGCAGGAGCAGGAACAGGATGGTTATTAGTCGGTAAGTCTGACACTCCCTTTCGCCTCACACGGGCGGGAGAAATCATTCGATGATTTAGCCCCTTAAAAATCTCTCAGTATTAATTTACCTACCTATAATTCTATTACTCTACATTAATATAGGCTGATGTGATGATTATTCGTTATGATACCTTCGTAAATTTATCGTTATGATACCTTCGTAAATTTAAATGATGCTGGGAAAGCTAATCCTTACTTATATTATAAATCGGAAAGTGAGTTTGTTTGTTTGTTTGTTCCGCCTTCACGCCGTAACTACTTGACCGATTGCTTTGAAATTTTGCAGACGTAAAGTTAGAAGTCTGGATTAACTCGTCGAGTACCGTATTTATAGACACAATTAAAGAACAATAGGTTGCGGTCACCGGTGACAGCTTGGTGTTTGACAGTTTAAATAATAGGGTAGGTACTTTTTATCCCGGAAAAATTGATATTTCCTAGGAAAAACAAAAATATTGGTATAGATGGCGCTGTATGTATTGGTATAGATGGTGTTGTATGTCATTTAAAACCAGTCAACGAATTACCTACTTATTGGAAAAATCTAAATAGCGCGATATAACCGAATTCCACGCGAGCGGAAAGCTATTTGTTTGTTGGCCTGTCTTAAACGGCAGAACGGAGGTACCTACTAATTAACGTGATTTTTTAACTAAAGGTAGTTGAAGGGATGGATAGTCACATAGGTTACTTTTTATACTTTTGTGACGCGAGCGAAGCCGCGGGTAAAAGCTAGTGGAATATAATTTACTAAACTTAATATGTACCTATAACTTAACAAATACTTCTACCGTTTCTAAAAAAAATGGAAAAATTGGTTTTACCTACTTTTTCAGTGCCTACACTTGCTTTATATATCGCTAAGGAACTAATTAACGGAGTTTCCCTCGATATCGATTTGGTCACAATCAATAATTTTATCAATTTAGTACCTAGTCGTAAGTAAGTCTTGATAAAATTACCTAGGGAAAAACGACAAAAGGATTATTTACTAAATGGTATGATTGTAATGGCTGAATGGTAGCAAGTTCAACTACCGAGCTGGACGTTTCGAGTTTCAAGTCTTCATAGCACTGATATGATAAAGGTATAGTATGAAATACTAATAAAAATAAGAACTTTGGAAATCGGTTCACAAATGGCGCAGTAATCGGTGAACAAACAAAAAACAACAAAATCCTTTTTTGAAGTCGGTAAAAAGAAACAACAGTATGTTTATGAATTTACCGTCGAGATGGATCTTAAATTCAACCCGTAGACAATAGTTCGACATCTACGTTATTATTACATCTATGCTTCATAGTCATATGCCAAACTTCAACGTTTGATAGCGAGAGACGCACAGTGAGAAATTGAGAATTTCCTTTTTTTGAAGTCTTATTTGTTTAGGTCATAACATTACACCTCTCCATAGCTGCCAATTTTAAACCGACTTCAAAAAAAGGAGAGGAAAAAAAATTCAACCGTTTATATGCTTTTTTTATGTTTGTTCGCCGATAACTCGTTCGTTCGTTGGAAAGGTCCCAGAATGGTCCTATGATAAGGAAATCAGGATCTAATGATGAAAGACCAGCGAAACCGAGGGGAACTATTAAAAATTATAGAGACGAATAATACATTTGTTAATTTTTGCATTAAATATTAAAAACTAGTACAATCTGATGAAGGTCTGGAATTGATCTGATAATGGAGCCGAAAGCAAGTCAAGGGAACTCCTCAACGGTTAACAGTAACTACCTTGTGTTTGGGTTTGATTAATTCGTGTTAATATGAACGCAATATATGCTAACGCCTAGCAAATTAACTATAGCACCATTAAAAAGTGCGTCTTGTCTATTGCTTCAAGTAACTTGTCTATTGCTCTCTTTAAGATCACTTATTAGTGATCTTAAATTAATTAATTGAATTTGACTATATCAGTTCTTAATATAATTTTCAATAGAATATGTAGCAATATTTTTCACGCTCATTTTGATACACGATCTGGTCGGGCTATTAACAAATCAGAAGGAGTCGGTTTTAATAAGTTAGTAACAAAATTAGGTATGTTTGAGTACATACTTTGCGCTATTTAATTTGGGAAATAGATTGAACATTGATTCCATTGTCTCCTGTCATGTGAGGGGATGACATCTTTACCGCTGCATCCACATTCGTTGAGACAACACGTACCTAGTAAAGTCCTCAAGTGTTTCGGTTGTGAGTCTCTAACAACTGAGTCTATTGAGAGTTTCTGATCATTGCGCACAGTTTCTGATTCAGTGCTATGTATTACTAAGAATTTCAAAAATAGACAACAATAACACGAAGGTATTTGGTAGGTACCTAATTTGCGCATGTAAATAATCGTACCTATGCCTTAGAAAACTCAGATGCTTTATGCTTTGTTTTAATTTAACCACATTAAACTTAAGCAGACAATTATATTTATTTTCTTACAGAGCAAAGACGTGACTTTACTATAATGTGTTTGAGTGTGCCTCGATGGCCGAGTGATCGCAAGTGCGACTGCCGGGCAAGGGGTCTCGGGTTCGATTCCCGGGTCGGGCTAAGTATTACTGAGTTTTTTAAAAGAAATCTCAGTGATAGCACGGAGTGCCCGGTATATGGCAATAGGCTCACCCCCTATTACATGGGACTCATAACATAAATAGTAAATAGTGAAAAGTGGGTATTACCTCTGCCTACCCCTTCGGGGATAAAAGGCGTGATGTTATGTGTTTTAAAATGTAATTGCAAATTAGCTCCGTACCTAGTTATTGCTAAAATTTATTATTGAGGCGTTTTATAGATTTAATTTCGCTCGTGCTATGATTTTAAGCGAACAATAATAAAAAGCTAAGCTATTCATTAGTTTTATAATAGAAAAGAAAGAAAAAGTCAATTAAGTAGGTACCTACCTAGTTCCTACCTTATTGCATTTGTATGCGCATTTCCTTAAAGGAACTTTTCAATCCTATATATTAATAATGCAGATCCCTACAACGTGAGTTCTCTATGAAATATTACAATGCGGTTTCCATAATTTTGTAACATTTCATGGTCTTAAAATCAGTCGTGTGACATAACCGCAAGTACGGCCTTACCTACATAACAGGCATAGGGCATCCTGTAGAATCTAACCTATGTATAATCTGTAGGTTATAGGTAGGGTAGATTTGATTTCAGAAAACAATCAAACTAGGTACACGTAGATTTCAGGTATTAATCAAAGGGAACGATGTTTAAGCCTTAAAATTATAATTTATTTTGTGAAACCCGTATTGTGTTTCAGTAGTTGAGTTGACATACAATTTATCACATTTCTTGTTAACATGGGATGACATAAAATGTCTTTTATTTAAGCGTTCTGAGCGATCCATTGTGAGTATCGGGAGACGCGAGCGTTGACACCAGGGTAGAAAGCATCAGCGCACTGGAAGCCCCAGGAGACAACACCGACGATGACATTCTTGTTGTGAGCGAGGGGACCGCCAGAGTCTCCCTGGCAGGCGTCCTTGCCTCCGACGTTTAAGATACCAGCGCACAGCATGTTGTCGGTGATGTCAGGCCAGTTTTGGTAGCCGGGCTGGGTCTTCAGGTAGGCGTAGCGCTCAGCACACAGCTGCTGGTTGATGACGTTGATGTCCACGTGCTGCAGTTGCTCAGGAGAAGAGCCGCCGCTCTGTACAATATAATTATCTCGTTACGCTAGTATAGGAACTTGATAGGTATGGCAAACCGAACTGCGAATTGTCGATTCATTTAATGAAAAGATTATGAATTATGATATAAAGCATAAGTAGGTAATGAAATCCTTACAGAGAGAGTACCCCATCCGACGGTGGTGACGAGGGTGTTGTCAGGAAGAGAGTAACTGCTGCCAGCGACGCTAGCGGGCTGGATGTTGTTGGAGTATACGGCAGGGCTGGCCAGACGAACAATGGCGACATCATGGTCGAGTGTGCTGGGGTTGTACTGTTGGTGCAGGACCAGCTGGGACACGGAGTGCAGAGAGCCACCGCTGGACGCGAAAGAGGTACCCAGGCGCACACGCCACTCGGCAGGAATGTCACCGCTGTGTTACAAAAGTAATGAATCAGTTTGAAGTAACAACAATGTTAGGAGAATTTATGGGTTAGTTCACTAAATATTTGGTGACATATACGATTTATGTTGGTAACAAAATCACAATATTGTCGAAGTCGGTAGGTACTCACAAGTAGCAGTGAGCTGCAGAGAGCACGGAGTTTGGAGTCAGCAGAGATCCACCGCAGGCCTGGAACCACCAGATGCCCCACAGACCGTACTGCATGTTGGACATGTACGGGTATTGGTCCACGGTGGTCGGGCTGCCGCCGACGATACGGCTGATGCTCTTGGGGACCGCTAAAGTGAAAGAAACACATCATTTAGTAATATTTATAATGTAAAGTTATATTTATTGATTAAAAGTCTATTTATTAGAATAATTTAAAATAATTGGTACTATCTAGTAGGATTTATTTGAAATATTATAACTCACCGAGAGCGGTGCCCAAAAGGGCTAGGAGGATGATGACGCGCATTGTTGTTGTCGACCAAGTGACTGCTCGATACAAATGGTCAAGACAAATCCCGTTCTTTTATATGAAACGTTGTTATCAATATCTTTTAATTACTTATCTTGTAGGTACTAGATTAAATAATTTTAAGATACACTAGGTACGTAATATTACGGTTATCTGGGAAAACCAGAAAAGTGTATTTGGCGTAAGAAGTAGGTAGATACGCACTTATAAAAAAGTATAGTTGTTCTAATTTCCGTAGATGGATAAACAACAAACATTACGAAATCGCTTTTCGCTATTAATGATAATAATAAATAATAAATCATTTATTTCAGACTAGTTGGTCCATATTAGGTTAGTAAAAAAGATACTTATAGACTATGTTAGTAAAATATAAAACTACCGAATAAACCACTGCAACAACCTAAAATACTGGGGCACCTGCCGAAGGCTCACAGGTAACGTGAACCTCGCTATAACTATTGTCATCTTTGGTCCGTTCAATAACAGCGGGGTTACCAAACACGTATTACAAAATAAGGAGAATTTTGCGTCTCAAGAGTTTAAGACATAGTTACACATCTAGGTAAATTTCATGGGCCTCGGTATACATATCTGTTATCACGTGTCATTATTTTAAGTGTTATTTATTTTTAAGTGGGGAAAATCGTCGAATGTCTGCTCCCGCCTGGGCGAGGCGGGAGTGAGTGTCAGACTTACTGACTAAAACCCAACCCGTTCCTTCTCCTGTACGTCGAGCCGGAGCCCCGGTAACCCGTTAGGTTCTCCGCGACTCGGAGATCGGCATCGGCCCTGTTGGGCCCCATCTATGGTTCTTTGAGGCGCGCCCGGACCGCGATGCGCCATACGCTCGGGTTTGTTTCTGGTCGGACGGGGAGCACCATGCTCGCCGTCCGCAGGCCCGCGCGTACGGTGGCCGGAGATCGTCCCGCGATCCCCGACGCCCAGTGTGTCCATCGCGATGGCTGGGTTGTGAGGAGGCAGCGCTTCGCTGCCTCACGCGTCCCGCTTCCTCCTTAGCTAGCATAACTGCTTCGCAAAAGGAGACGGCATCCCAATTATTTAAAGTGTGAAAAGCCACGCTATGCTTCTTCTGCACGAATGGGCCGGCTCGACCAGAGTGATACTACGGCCTCACTGATAACCGACGTGAAACAACGCTTGCGTTGTGTTTCGTCATGTAAGTGAGGTTACCGGAGGCCCAATCAGCGCCTGATCTCCCCAATTCCCGAATCCCTAACAATCCTCAAATTCCTTATCCCCAGTTCGGTAAGGTACCTGTAACGCCTCTGGTATCTCGAGTGTCCATGGGCGGCGCCTAGAGAAATCTTTTTCTCATTGGTGGTCGTCTCATCAATCGAGGAAGTAAGAGGAATCAGCATTAATCACCACGCTTGGTCAAGGCGGATGTTTCCTATTTTAGATATGTCAGTTATTTCTAAATACTAAACCTAAAAAGTAAGTATACACTGTAGAGTGTATACCCGTGGGTATATCTAAATGTAGACAACATCTCATTGGTAGTTACTAGAACCCGTACAATACTTAGATATAATCGCACTCTTATGTCAGTCAGAATTCTAATCTATGTGTAAGCTGTAAGTAGGTTTGACCAATAATAATTATTTTTTGCTTTTTAGTTTTTACTTTTCGTTTGGTTTTAGTATTTGAAGTCGGTTTTTTTAAACGCAGTTTTTATTTTCATTTTATACTTTTTAGTTTAGTACAAGCATATATTAGATTATGTACAACACACATGTGGTGCAAAGTTTTTATCAATACAAATTATTCAAGCCCAAACACCAGGTTAAAACAAACAGTTAACCATTGAGGAGTTCTCTTAACTATCATACTACTTCATCATTGAACCTTTAACGACAATCACACCCCATCTAGGTGTAAAGTCCGTCGCGGCCTAACGGGTTGCCGGGGCTCCGGCTCGAAAAGCAAGAGTAGGAACGGGGTGGTTTTTAGTCAGTAAGAGTCTGACACTCCTCGCCTAACCCAAGGTGGGAGACGTCATTAGATGACTTTCCCACCTCAAAAAAGGTGTAACGTCCACATCATAAAAATTATCAAACCCAAACACAAGGTAGGCACTGGTAACCGCTGAGTAGTACCCTCAACTTTCGTAATACATCATTATCAGACCCTTATTGACAACCACACCACACCTAGGTGTAAAGTCCTCATCAATACAAATTAATCAAACTCAAACACAAGATAGCTACTGTTAACTGTTGAGGAGTTCCCTCAACTATGGTACTACTTCATCATCAGACCCTTATTGACAATCATATACCACCTGGGTATAAAGTCCTCGTCAATGCAAATTAATCAAACCTAAACACAAGGTAGCTACTGTAATATTTTTTAAAGTTTCCCTCGGTTCCCGTGGGATTCCATCATCAGATCCTGACTTGATGGCAATGGGACCAAATGACAAACTTACCCTTTCAAATAAAAAAAGATTTTTTTTATCGGTCCAGGCGTCTTCGAGTAATACAGTCAAATTCAGAACCTCCTCCCTTTTTGAAGTCGGTTAAAGAAGTTCGTATTCGATTTTATTTTATTTATTTATGTCTTAAAAGGGTGTGCAGATGAATAAAACAATATTTTGGTATATAAGTTTTATTGGAATGTCCTTTAGAATACGTACAAATTATCTAAGGGAAATTATGTATCTAAATAATTGAACCTTTAAGCTTTACGAGCAAACAATCCAAATTTCAAAAATATGGAGGTTAAATGTAATCGCTTTGGTTACTTACTTATCCGCAGTAAACAATAGGCATTGCGATATCGAACTTGCTCAGATTTTGTGAAAAAGAAATTATTACTTTTGAACAACGAAGGTAAATAACAAGGCTTTACTATTATAACGTGAGGAGTTTGTGTAATTTCAATTTGACAAAATATGAGCAAGTCTTCCAATGTAGAAAAAATAACAAATAACTTAGCTACATCCTAAACATGAGTGGTGGGAAAACTTATATAAATTCATGTTTCTAACACGGTTCACATACGAACTTGTGTTTATGTATATGTGTAACTAGAAAATGGTATTTCAAGCAATTGGTTAACGGTCATTTAATTTCTTTACGATCAAAGTATACAACAGCGGTTTTGCTTGAACTGTTACCATTTACTAATTGCAGAATATAAACCATCCATCGGCTGCCCTAGGTATATAAAATAATTTATATTAGAATACGTTACGGCTATGTACGTACAAATAATAAAAGTAGTATCAAAACTCAAATATGTAACTACTGCCGACCACAGATTAGAGCGTACGACAATTTCATAACAAAATCATTTTGGTAGTTAGTCAAAAATGGTAAAAATAAGTGAAAATAACTATAAATTTGCAAAATAAGAATATTAGCTTGTATAAATTCCTTTTTGATTGTTTATTATTAACGATGTATCTATTCTAATACCCCGTGCATTTATATAGACAAAATAACTTCACCAGTTCTTATCATGCAATAAAAATACATGAGTCGTACCTGGGTACATAATTTTTACAAGCTTATATTTGAGTAAAAAAAAAATAAAAAACGAATATTACAATCCTTGTAAAGTTCAGTTGTGTTCATAGAGAGACAACTTCGTCGGGAGTCGAAGATCTAAATAAATATATTAAATACTTAGTTTTACATATAAAATGAATATTATTTATAACAATGAACTGTTTGCGCAAAAAAAGTAGTTAAACCATATATATTCATATATATTTGTATAGTAACTACATCACACATCAACTTGGTAATACACACGGAAGACTGAAATAAGTGCACCAATATTTCGTTAATGTATCTTCGTAGTTTCATCTAGCATTGAATGTATATGTAATGTATGAGTTTCTCATATTTTCACAGGTTTTTATTTCTATATAAGACTAATATTTTGCTTTAGATACTTGAGAATATCATTTAGAATATATATTTTTTTAATTAAGGCGACGGCAACTCCACTATTGATTAAATATACAATGCAGTTTTGTTATGATTCAATTGAGATATACTATATGTATTTACTGAGATAACAATGAGAACAAAGGCTCACAATACGTTATTAAGTCTCTCCCGTTCCAAATAAAATTACGGCTTACAATAACCTAAACTAATAAAGCTTTATTGGTGATTACATCTAATTACTGAGACTCATATTTACACAAACAAAGTACAACGAAGACAAAAACTATTGATGTATCTTACGTGCTCCGATTCACTTGTACGCGATTTGATTTGAGTATAAACATGATTGGGACGTCTAATAACTTACAACGAACATAGTTCTAACAATTTCATAAGTTGAATTCACTATGAACTATATTCAACTTGCGTAAACATTCCATGTATTAGTTTAATCATATTTTAAACGAGTACTATTTGTGCTAACGCATTTTTTCTCTTATTGTATTAATATTTGGCAGGTTTCAAGTCTGTTTATAATTAGAATACAGCTAAACTAGTATATAACTTACGTCACAAGACTTATCATATCAAATTGATGGTGGGCTGTAAACACATCGTTTTGGAACAATGTGATGTTCGTGTGTTACTTGGGTACAGGTCTATGTGTTAATATTTAATTATAAAGCCCACTATTTGCTTGACTGATTTATTCTATAATTCTTAAACTAATTGGTGTTCACTTACAACTTCGGTTCTCCTTACAATTAACCATAATCTCGACATACTAAACTAGATAACTGTAATCGATAAATAAATTAAAGCCTACGTAGTATCAATAGTGTATACGATAAACATATAGCAATAAATAATATATATATTACCCATAAAACGTTTTGTTATATAAACTGTCTGTTCAATGCAGATAGTTATTGTAAAACGAGACATTAACAATTATCTGTAAATACGTCAATTTAATTGAGACAATAACGTCAACCATTAATACGACATATAAGGTAATAACAAATTATTCTACGAATACTAGTACCAACATATTACGTAAAAATTACGCCAAAACAAACGCTTCACTAGAAGCACGGAAAAGGCACGAAATTCATAAGACAGCGCATGTTTAACATTGTTATCATCTATTCAGTTATTTAGGCATATATTTTCATAAGAATTATTGTAATTGAACTTTCGTTTTATTTTCTATAACAATTTTAAGACTACAGCTACCATAATTCCAAATATACTTTCGCATTTATTTGTGTAGCCGCCGTTTCAAGAGCGATTATTTTAATGTATGATTGTAATACAACTTATCTTTTAATTGTATATTTCCGACACGTTATCTGACTCTGATTGCTATAGCAATAATTAATTAGGTAAATTATCTACTAGATTTATTAAAGCAATTTCAAATAAATAAATTGATTACTTTTTTATTTGAATTTGGGTCAACAACTCCAGAGTATTATACAGAGATTTCTATAAAACGATATCAAAATAACATCGGATTCTGTCAGTCTGATAAATAGACGCTTGCGTTAAGAAAAACGTAATATTGATTTCATGTTCACACGAATCGTGTGTGTTAGTATTTAATACTATTCATATGACATATTATTTGATGTTAACATACTTGTTTTACTTTAGGTTAAAAACAATCAACTTTTAACGCTTATTCACAACCCTCCAATTACATAAATCGTTTAATTTTCGCAAGGCTTCGATGACAATTTGTGACCATACTTATTCCCGAATCTTTTGGACGTGTGGGTTTGTTTTGTAGTCTCATTGTCGGTCGACGGTCCTCTTGAGCCACTGGGTAAAGTGTCTCAGCTGCCACACTGCTCTCGCAGACTCCTCACGAAGCCGCGCGTTGTGTCTCCGTAACCGACGTACCTATCGAAGTAATCCGATAATTAGTTGAGCTGGACTAATTATTTCTTAGTCGTAAGATTGTGTATTAACATTACAACAATATATTTATCATCAAGCATTTACGTCAATGGTTAAATAATTAGATATTTATATCGCCCTATGCAGTCGGATTTTTTATCTTATAACCTTCTACCTAGTATTCACGTCAATATTCTTGGTTAGACATTATAATTGTAATTTAAATTCCGTGGTACATTGAGAATTTAATCTAACCTTTAATGAAAAGAGAAAGAACGTTCGAAAGATGCAGGTAATATTCTCATTAGGTTTACTACAGCGTTAAAAAACGATATGGGGCATGTTATGTTGATTTAACCAGATATTAGTTTCGTAATAACTATTAGATAATAGTTTAGTCTATTCAACAAGTGCATCGCACCACTTTATTTCACGTCACCTGTTGACTAAAATAGTTACATGCGTTTATGTGCTACTTTATGTGGCAAAACTTTCGTATGAAATGCAGAAGAATATAAGTACCTACTTAAATTTGACTCGTATAAAAATATATTACATCATGCATGGCTACCTTTTGCGAAGCAATCATGCTAGCTAAGGAAAAGGCGGGGCGCGTGAGGGAACAAATCTCCTCACGCCCCAGCCGTCGCGTGAGACACTCCTGGTGTCGGAGATCGACGCCTCTAAAGCCATCAGACCACCACAGATGGGGCTCAATAGGGCTGATGCCCGACTTAACGAGTTGCCAGTTCAAAGAGCAGGAGTAGGAACGGTAATTTTTAGTCAGTAAGAGACTAATACTCTCTCTCGCCTCACCCAAAGCGGGAGAAACCGTTGGATGATTTTACACCAACAAAAAAAAAGGATAGCATGACTATCAATATCACCAGCGAGCTTACAACGGAATAATTTCCAAGTGCGTAAGCACTATTGAACAAGTTACGATACGATTAAGTATAGCGATAAGAGCATGTTTGGATTACTTGCGATTTAATACTTTGGTAAGATAGTGATGACTACCTGTTCACCACTGCTTTGTTTTTCTTTTTCAATTCGTAATCCTGATGTTCCATGATAAGAGTTTTTGGGTTTTTTTAAGTGATCATTGTTAATATCAGTGAAGTAGGTAGTAGGTATATTATTTTCCTTAATATTATTTATCGGTGACGATGCGTTTGCTGAATTCTAATTTGGAGGAATGGAAGGAAATAGAACGGCTAAGGAAAAGATGTGATAGATTGTTTGAGAATATCAAGGTTAGGCGTGTTGTGATAGGATAATAGAATAGGCGAGGCCAACTCCACGTAACTTGGGATAAGGGTAGAAAGATGAGGGAGAGGAGCGACTATACTTACAGTGTTCTCCACTGCATCTGTTGGGGCGCCTTCCTATATTTCTTGAGGTAATTAATCAAAGTAGGTATAACATAGAGAACACAATATTTAGGAAAAGAACAAGCGCGTGAAAACGTTGGACACAGATAGTTTTATTTACAAAATAATGCCTACTTAATTTATAATCAGATAGTAAATAATAATACTTTATAACTAAGTGATTGCAGTGATAAATTAAACAGTTTCCGCCAGTTAAGTCGATGACACATTTATTTACATGCTGATATAGTTCCTATCAAGTTGATATAGTTTATTTACCTAGATTTAACAGATTTTAACGATTATATCTTATTAGTAACTTGACTTGAATCAGGCGATTTAAGGAAAACATTTACCATTTAATAAGATTTATTTTTTGATGGTAGTCGCTACATGTAACTTGAAAATGGGGGGGGGTTCTTAAATATAATCGCGCAATTCTTTTCTTGTATCATACGTGGGTTCCAAAAACTTTTGATACATAAGATTGTTTGAAAGTTGTTCATAAAAGACTATTTGTTATCTAAAGCTATACTTAAACGTCATCGTTCTATTGATATAAACATAAGAAATAAAATAGAATCAAATGACGCAGAACTTCCAATAATTTAATATAACAATCCGACATCGGGTGGATAATAAGCTTTTCTCAGTTATTGACATGAGTATACCGTTACTTTCAATTCATTTAATATCTCACGATATTTATTATACAATTTCCTACAATTGTATTAAGTTTGAAATAAAAAAACTAGCCATCAAATTATAATTATAGATGTTCGCGATTCATTATTTTTCAGACAAATAGTATCACGAAAGCATATTAAATCTACAATACTTTAAAGGTATCTACTGAGTCGACACTACTACATAGTAAGAAAGATAGATCTGTAAACCATTGTTGATATGAAAATTATGCTTACGATTGCCTAAATAATGTATCATTCATATGTTAAAATTGTTTCAGGCGATCAATTTTAAATGAAGGGGTTGTGAAACAACATATTTGTTACCTACATTTTTAGCAAATAAATTATTTCTGATTTCTGAATAATATCAATATTATGATTTATAGACATTTCAAAGCAGTAGAACAAGGGAATTAATGTAAGTTTAAATGATCGATTAATCTATAACAAATTCAATCGAGATTACAAAGGTTCATATTTCTAAATAACAACAAACGTCTCGGGGTTTTCCAAATAACACGAAATCTTGATTCACTCAATGGGTAAATGATATATAGTAATATACATCCGTTATTGAATGTCGTTATAATCTATTAATTACTTTTTTATCGTGTTTATATCAAACATATCATTTTGGATTATTTTTTGTAAAAGACAGATTGATTAAAGTCTAGTAGGACTGACGTGCGACTAAGAGGTACATAGCTGTAAGCGCGAACAGTGGCTAATTATTAAAATCTGACTTAAAATTCTGGTAATTCATCCGATAAAGCGCTAAAGGGTAATTTTTCAAAAAGTTTTTACAACTGTGACGTTCCAAATTCAGTGAATGATGATCGAACGATTTTTTAAGCTATATTAGTGTCAATGCTGTCAAACAATCTGATATAATAAAATTAATGATTGTAAGTTGTTAAACACCTATTCAATTATTATTTTTTGCTGTAGCTGGTATATAGCCAAGACAGGGAAGAATTGTATGAAATAAAGTATGTATTTGTAAATTGATCGGTATAATACTGGCGCAAAACTATCGCGGGCCACTATTATTAATATTTTTTTTTACTAATCGGTATAATTTTTGGGTTATGCTAATTATAAATGATAGATTTGTATGGAAGTTTGTTCTTTAAATACGTTGTTATAATTTTTGACCCATAGATAGGCGATAACTAGAATAACACATATGTTACGTATTGTATCGATAACAGGCACAAAGCCGCTGGAAGTAGCTATTATTCATCATAACCAACAGCCCATGACGATACACTGCTAGACGACGACCTCATTTACCTACATAAGAGGATTTGGAATAATGTCCACGCAGGTTCAATATTTAAAAATGTGTACTTCCTTAGTCGTGCTCTTACGACAGCCATGGGAAGAGAAGCAATGGAGGCAAAGGCATCAATCACACCAAACGTATTATCCGCCGCCAACTGTTAGTATGCTCACTATCGCCAACGCACTGCGTAATAATCGGTTCGGCGTGAACTAGATATTAAATATACATAACGGTAAACAGCATAACACGTGGTCACAGTCAGCGGTCGACAATATGTTTGGTATGAACGATGCCAAACTCTCACCACACGGGTTAATAGTAATTAGTATTTATTATAATTATATTACCTCTTCCTCGAGTTGGTGCCTGTGTCGCTGCGCGGCGGCGGCGTCGGTCTCGAGCGCGGCGACGCGGGCCGCCAGCCCACACGCACACGCGTCCGTTGCACCATTACCTTGTGTTGCCACGGGAACTGTCTCTGTCGTCTGTTGGACATACATTTTCTTTAATCCTTTGGCTCCCGACAGAAAACTATTGCAAGGTAATAAATCCTCCGCTAGTGTCGCTCAATTGGGTGGTGGTAGGGAACACGTTAAACGACAGTATTGTAAATTGGTTAATTGCTTATCTGTGGACCTGAAGAGCATGTACTAAAAGTGCAACATTTGATAGATTAGAGCTAGATTAGTATTTTATAGTGAGTGTGTGGTAAAATCGGCCCTTAGTAGTAGAAGTACTACTACTACTACTAGTACTAGGTACTAGTACTTAGGGCTACTACTTAGGGCCGATTTTTCAATCATCAGCTAATTCTTAACTGTAGAATAAAATTGATATTTGACAGTTTTTAGCATGGAACAATTGTCAAATATTCAAAGTTATTCCTTAATTCAAATATATCCGGCGTTAGAAAAATCGGCTCTTAGTATTATAAAATACTTCTACTTTATTTAGTCTAGTCATAAATCAACCCGTAAGAATAAAACTGCAACGAATCATCGAGGGACTGGTAGTAGCAATCTCCTCTAATATCAGTGACCTAACTGCGATCGCTAAGCCGCATATCAGACTTAGGGCTAAAATTAATCTGTGGACAAGGATCGGTTTGTGCCATAATGCCTATGAATAATAATAAATAATCCTTACTAATATTATAAATCGGAAAGTGAGTTTGTTTGTTTGTTCCGCTTTCACGCCGTAACTACTAAACCGATTGCTTTGAATTTTTACAGACGTAAAGTTAGAAGTCCGGATTAAATAATAGGGTACTTTTTATCCCGGAAAAATGATAATATTCCCGAGGGAAAACAAAAGTATTGGTATAGATGGCGCTGTGTGTATTGGTATATGTCACATAGGCTACTTTTTATCCTTTTATGACGCGAGCGACGCCGCGGGTAAAAGCTAGTAATAAATAACTGGAATTGTGCCCGGTATATGGCAATAGGCTCACCCCCTATTACATGGGACTCATAACATAAATAGTGAAAAGTGGGTGTTACATTGTACAGTGGTATAATGTGCACCTCTGCCTACCCCTTCGGGGATAAAAGGCGTGATGTTATGTTATTTTATGTGTAATAATAAATAACAGTACCTGTCAAAAATTTATCCTCATCCATAGATTATGGATTGAAATCGGTTATTAATTATGACTGTTAAGGATTTCAGTTTTATTACTCAAGATATTCTACGTTTATAAAAATTACATGTCTATGTAAGTGAATTATTACACAATCACAATTAGTAGGTGACTGAATTATATACAATTTGTCAAAACTTTCTCTACTTAATTAATCATTAATCCCAGTATACAAATCCAGATTAAATTGAATTCTACTACAGTCTGTAATCTGTGCATTCGGTAAGGCAGTGATAATTTATGACATTTGAGCAATGACATAGCGTGCCTTGGTGCCGTATTTAATTGATTTTTGCCCATATTTTTTTATTAATTTGGGGCCCTTTACAATTGGTTATTTGCCAACTAGTCAAATTCAATACCTTTTTCGAACTGTCAAAAAAGACAGTATTTTATGAATTTTGTACATGTTTGTGTATTTTGACGTCACATTTCTTTAGCGTCAAACAGCATACAATTATTTTTTATTTTAAACATTTGTTGGAAAAATACTAAAATTAAGTTGTTCATAAAATCAATTAATGAAAATTGATTAATTTTTGATATTTTATTGCATTGAACGGTCGAAAAGATTTATTTTTGATAACAAAAGTACTGTATATATAAGTATTATAGTAAAATACGCAGGGAAAACATATTGTAAAAAAACTCTTACCAAGATTAATTTTGGAGGAGTAGGTACATATGATGACTTTAAGTGTCTTTAATTTTTCTTAAGTTTTGCCAGGTTTTAACATATGCTTTACGCGGGAAATAAATAAAGTACTTACATATTTTGATTTTTGTGATTTCTAAAAAATAATTAAAATATTGGGAAGCATTTATTACTTTTTGCTTATGCACGGTGGGGTACTTCGTGACCCGGAGCCCACGTATAATTGAAAGTGATAGATACGGTGCTAGCTACGCCCCTGCTTTTAAAATATTACTAAAGTTATATTGATAACAATTGCCTCGGTTAAAAGGAACCTTTTTCAATCATGATGGATCTTGTAACCATTGCAACTGATAGTAGAAAATTGATAAGAGTTGCCAAATAATACAATTTTCTCGCACCCGCGTCTTCATAATCTTCTTAAAAACGAATCACTGAATGTGTTGCTAAGCGCCAATCTCGAGAAAAGCTGAACCGATTTCGATAATTTATTTTTTGGTGGGTTTCTTATTCTTAGAAAAAGGTTCTTATGAAAGAAAGAAATATAAAAATACGCAAAAATATTTTCCAAGGCGAAACAAAGTTCGCGGGGTCCGCTAGTCTAATATAAAATACTATTCTGCATTACGTTTTTCTCATCTATCTCATTTAATACTTATTCTGAAAGATTTCTATTTACATATGCATATAATTTTAATGTGACGTATTAGTAGTATTGCACTTACAGTATTGACGTCATTCCAAGAATCGGTGGTAGGTTCGTTGGGTAGCATCTCCAATGAAGGATCCGTGTTGTCCATGGATGGGTACTGATGTTCTTCACAGATCTAGAAAGAGTGAGTTGACATGTAGGTTTTTAAGTATCTATAGTAAAAGGAAGCACAGAATCAATGGGAAAAAGAGCACCGTTGACTAAAAGACAGGTAGATAGTGTGAGAAACTATATGATGCAAAAAAAACAAAAACATCTGCAGTTCCGACTGTAATCTGTATGGTCAAATGCATAAAAATAAAGAAAAATATGTGTGTGTAAGGATCGCAGTAGATGGCGCTTTGTAGATTCTAACTACAAAAGAGTTATACGTAAAGAATATAATCTATATTTATTTTCTTACTTAGACAACGTATCTGTGTGATTAATGTTATGATTTTGTATAGTCACCTGAAGCATAGCCCTCGTGGCAGTATGTACGAGCGCGGCCCAGTCCAGGGCTCCAGCGTCTGGCAGTGGCAGGGGCGCCGCCCCGCCCGGCCCGGGGCCCCCGCTACTACTCACAGCGGAGCCCCGACCACCCTCGCCTAGCTCCGCGTCCATCATTCGGATCAGATCCTCCTACAAGTCAGAATTTATCATTATCTACAGCTCGTGAGAGTTCTCTGCTGAACTATGGGTCTCCTCTACACTCAGTATCACATCATCGCCTTGTCATAATGTCTGCACTCGGTAGGCAGATTAGAGATTGCAGTTTGAAAGTATAACATAACATAACATCACGCCTTTTATCCCCGAAGGGATACGCAGAGATGCACTTTAACACTTAATGCCACTGTACAATGTAAACACCCACTTTTCACTATTTATGTTATGAGTCCCATGTAACAGGGGGTGAGCCTATTGCCGTAAACCGGGCACAATTCCAGACTCCGTGCTACTACTGAGATTTTTCTTAAAAACTCGGTAATAAATTGCCCGATCGGGGAATCGAACCCGAGACCCCTTGCCCGGCAGTCGCACTGGCCGGTTAAAACCTGCCTCATGATGGTTTTAACGTTTATCAAATACCGCTTAATTGGCTGTGACACCCGCGAGGAGAGCAGGGGGGTAACGACAAATCACAGCAGAGTAGTAATGTCTCTTGGAACCAAACTACAAAAATAAACTAAACATGGACGTCTCAAGATGACTACTGGACTGCTATTTGATAAACTTGTAGCATACTCTAGAAGACATTATAATTTTGCAATGAGTACTTACAGTAAGCGACGAAGTGTTGGCGGAGGCCCGTTTGTGTCGGCTGTGTCGCGGGGAGGCCGCGTCGTCGTGCGAGCGGCGCCGCACCGCCTCGGGCAGCGGCGACGACTGCGGGGACCGCCGACCGCTGCGGCACGACCCACCTGCGGGACACAAACATTTACTGTTTAAACACTGTCGCAAAACATGAAACAAATTGAGATAATATTTCCAATTTGCAATCAACATAATTTGGGTTGAAAAAGTTTTTAACAGTAGCAGCCATTGTCTGCAGCTGCACTGATAGTGTTCATCGGTCACACATGGCTATTCTACTTATTGTAGAAGTTTTACGAATAGCTTGCCCTGTGGCAACCTTTAACGGTAAAAGTTAATAATTAATCGTAATCCAAAACATATCGAGCTTAGTTTTAGTCAGATACTTATAATTGGCTACTTGCCTTAATAAAAAATAAATTATTTCGACGGTTCAATACAATAAAATATTAAAAAGTAAACATACTTTTATTAATTGATTTTATAACCAACCTAATTTTAGTATTTTTTCAGCAACCTTTTAAGAAATAAGTATACTTAAAAAACAGTATACTGTTTGACGCAAAAAAGCGTGACGTCACAATACACAGTCTCGTACAAAATTCATAGAAAACTGTCGTTTTTGACAGTTCGAAAAAAGTATTGAATTTGACTAGTTGGCAAGTACTCAATTTAGACTGTTAGTCGATATATGTAACAACAACAGAGGGATGCAGTACTGACCAGTGCCATATCCGGAGCTATCGGAGCGTGGCGGCGAGTGTCCCCGCTCGTATGCGCGGCGCGGCCGGCCGGGCTGCTGCGCGTCCCCGCGGCCCGGCGCCAGCCCGCCCTCCTCCGGGCCCGACTCGCACTGGCACTTCGTACTCGACGCGAACGTTACCGTCACCTACACAATGTTACCGTGAGATATAGAAAAAACATTTAATCACAATTTACATACATGCAAGGCTCTATTCTCCCTGAATCCCTAGAAGACCGACAACATACTTGTATATCTTTCAGTGTTTCAAGTGTTCATAAAAATAAGCAAGGCGCTAAATGACAACAGTGGCATTTATGTGCATCATATCAGGGTTTGTTACTGAATTTAAACTTATAACAACAGTTGAGTTAGAAGTATATGTTTAATGTAGCTCACGGTAACAGGATCCGAGGTTTTAAGCAGGTCTACGAGTTGGTCGTGATGCAGCGCTACTACGGCGGCGCGGCACACTTCCAAGAGCCGCGCGCCGCGCTTGATGCCGGCGCGGGCGGCGCAGCCAGAGCTCTCCACTAGCGTCACCAGCCCGTCCGGCTGTACGTGGAATCCTGAGGAACGAAACAAAATATGCTATATTCACAACCAAACTCACAATTAAACATTTTTTATGGGCTTTACTTAGTACCTATTTAGAAATGAATTTAAATAACGAAAATTTGAAAGGAAAGAATCACGATACGCCACATAATGCATACATTTCACGAGAAATTATAATATGGAAGAAAGTTACTATAGGAGAATGGAAAAAAACATGCTACAATGACCTCTAAATAACTAAGCATGTTATAAGTCGGACGAAGATATTAGGATAGATGACTTATTTTAATGTCCGTCTGGTAGATTATTTTAAAACATTAGACACGTATTTTTTGTGGTATAAAACAAATATTTTTGATCACTTCTAGAGAAATAACGTAACTAGCTTCCATTTCTAAACTTTGATTTGTTTTATCTAAGTATTGTTTTATTATAGGACAAAATAAAAATATGTCTCATGTTTTTTAATTGCCTAACTAACACACTAAATACATTTTTAATTTTCATACCCGTTAGACCAGATTCGAGATATATTAAAAAACGCCAAAATTAAAAGTAGGTTTAAATCACGAGCATGCATGAAAAGGCTGATAGCTGTTAAGGAAGCGAAAAAGGTATGTAAGAATGGTAGCAATTGGCGTTCCAGTCTCTGCCTACCCCCATGGGAGACAGGCATAAGGTTACGTATGTATGTACGGACTCTGTCATCATCCTATTATACTGCACTGACCCTAAGTACTTGGGATAATGGTAAAATAAAGTACAGATATGCCAAAATGGTAGGTATAGTTACCGAGCTGCGGCTGCGCGCCCCGCTCGAGCGTGATCTCGGCGAGCGCGCGCGCGTGCGGCGGGCCCACGGCGGCCAGGCGGCGCGCCAGCCCCGCCCCGCCGCGCAGGCGCACGCTCTCGCCGCGGTGGTAGTACACGCGCGTCCAGCCGCCGCTCTCCACCCAACCTGCAACAAAACGTAGTAAAGTACATTGTGGGAAATTAAATGTAGTAAAGTACATTGTAGGAAATTGTTTTTTACAAGCTTCGACTGACAGATTCGCGCGCGTTCTCGGGATAAACATTATTTCATGTGATATTCTTAACTAAAGTCTACAAACATCTATACCACATTTTATCCGAATCCGTCCAGTAGCTTTACATTAATGTATAACAAACAATTATATAAACGATACATCTTTACAAAGTTTTGCATTTACAATATTAAGTAGGATTACAGGTAGTTGTACCGCAAACTATTGTTTTGTGTTTAAGTTCGGGTGTGATATGTGAATTTGTATATTGAGGAAGAGAAAAATATAAATAATAAAACATACTATAATTGGTAGTAATACAAATGATCTTTCTACCTTTTAAATCATCATCTAAGTGACCATTTCGCTATGTTATCGTTATCGTGTCAGGTACATAATTTGATCACAGTGAGTTATTTGTAGATGGAGGCTAAAACTTACCAAGTAAAGAGCTGGTAGGCAGAACAAGTACAATTTGTCTGGTACTATCCTCAACAAACACCACGGTATCTGCCGACACACCCATGATGCAGTCCAGCAGGGAACCGCCTGCGCCTTCATCTTGTACTTGCACCTGTAATCATTTACATATAATACTAATTAGCACACAATATTCACACTTTATCTTTATTTTACATATGTATGTATTTATTTCAAAATTATTATTACTCTTATATTGTAGATAATAGAAGTTTTAGTTTATAAAGCAGAACTTTATACCAAACTGAGGTTCAACTAACTTAGCAGTCTAGAATTGGTTTTAAACCCGGACAGATGTAAAAAATCTGTATGTATGCAATTTCAGTGTCTTTAATTACTATATCAGTCACAAAACGACCATACATTGCTGAACACGAGGACCTTTCTCTCTAGTTATTTTCAGATTAGTAGACTGAAAGCATCCAACATCCACTTTAGAATCAATATCTAACTTACGTGGAAACAGAGAGCGCCACCAACCAAGACATCGTTCGTACAGTTGTCGACTCGTGTGATCAAAGTGTTGTTTGTCGAGGTACTGCCACTTTTCATCAGTAACGACGAGAAAATTGCTGAAACCCAGACACAAAACATATTGTATATAAGAGTATAGTATTTATAGAATAAGAGTATTTTTAGTAAGTTTACGAAAGTAAAAAATGGTGATTAGATACTTACAGAACTTTTGTCCCGTTTCGACAGTACTTGCAGTCACATAATTCTTCGCTAAATCTTTCAGGTACTCTTGACGCGTGCGCGTTGCCATTGTACTAAACTTTGGTGATTGAATAGCAGCATTTTCGCCATTAATAACCTAAAAAGAAATTAGGATATTTTATCGACATCCATATCAAATAATTAAATAGTTATTATTAATTTGTGAAAGAAATTAACTTACTTTACTTAACAATAGGTCAGTGAATGCTTCGCCCTTCGGGTATATCGCACCATCTTTTATCGGAGGTCCAAACAAAGGCACTTCTTTAGCACGACTCACAGCTATACTATAATGCGTATTCTCTGTACATGGATCTATAGCCCTAACTACAACAAAAACATGTTGGAACTGCGACCGGATGTTGCGCGGAGTGAACGGCGCCGCACCAGGCTCTTGGAAGACAATGGTCACAATGTCGTTGCCGATGTGTCGCTTCCGCAACAACTGTTGTCGGTTGTTCGGAGTATACGGCAGCATGGTGGATACATGGAACATTATGTCACAACCCTGATACGTGGTGAACACGGAGTACAGTCCAGTGGAGTCAGTCCTGTTGTCCAAACCAGCCTTATACTTATCAAAGTCCTTTAATCTAACTGTTTGGCCTAACATCTTGAGAAACTCTACAAAAGCTGGTCCAGCTTCTTGGTTGTTGTACATTTCTTCTTCAGTTGACTGACCACTCTTGCAGTACATGACTCCGACTTTGTAATGTCTCGTAACGCATTGTTCATCTAGTCGTAACAGTTGTTCTTCGGCTCCACCATTGTTGATACCAAGCCTGAAATTGAATGATGGTTTTCATGAATGTCACTACATTAAATATTTTTCATCGTAAAATTGTATTGAAAGATAGATAGCCTGATTCCAAAGTGCCAAAATTTACCTCAAGCAGCTAACTTGCAGCTCTGGAGCAACATATTCCAGTACATCTTTAGTGTTATAGGTAGCACTGTTGTTGCTAGGTTTGGTCGTAGGCAAAGCATCTTCGAGCACAGACCCGCGTAAGGTGAGCAACTCAGAAGTTCGTAAGATGAGGCGGTATTGCCACGCCAACTGGGACGCGGGAGCAGACACATCGCCACCTCCACGACGCAGCTCTACCCTCTCTTTCTTGATAGATATCGCTACTGGACCGAGATTTTCGTCCATACCAAACCAATTTTGATGAGCTGTAGAAAATAATTAAGTAAGTAGGTAAATTACGTCTTTGCACAAACGAGGACAACATCGTTATATGTTTATAGTTCAAAGGCTTTTCAAATTTAAGTTATTGTCGCAAAACAACTTTATGTATTTCAGGGTCACAGATTCACTTACGTTGATTGTAGAAATAGTTCCTGTAGTACAAAGCTCCTAAGTCCTGGCTTTCTATAGGGAATGGTGAAAGGGATCTGGCAAATGGGCAGCCATGACGCCAGTGTGTTTGTCCGGGAGGGAACTCTAACATGGAAATCCCATAAGCGGCGCGAGGACGGTGCCAGCCTCCTGACTGGCCTAGTATAGCGCCGCGAGCAGTCTTCCAACATAGTGACACACATCTTTCTTCTTCACCTGAAAAAAGATTCAAATTATTATTTATTTCTATTTAAGATTTGTTTTTATTTCTATAATAGCATATATATCAACTTATTGTAAGAATTTTCCATAGAGATGAGATGTGTGATTGTGTATTGTATATAATAAGCATCCACTTTTATGTGTGAATATTTATTATTTATTTATCAATCATTTCATAAAATAGAACAGAATAATAATTTTCTTATCCTGAGAATCCAAACAAAAGACAAGTATGCTAATAAAGAAGTCTTTCTTTAATTAATTTTCTCACAATAATATATTAATATAAGTTAGCTATTAATTTTCACTTGTGTAAATGCATTTTTTCCTAACAAAGAAACAAGCAGTAATAAATGAAAGTGCAACTATTTTACAATAAAAAGTAGATGTACATCATGTACACTACACCAAGTGGAGTACAGTTCAATACAAAATCAATAAGCTAAATATTGGCAGACTACTAATAACTACTTACTAAAATAATCAAATAAAATCAAATAATTCGGCAAATCTAACATTTAATGTAGGTATTTAAAACATGATTAGAATTACGAACTGTACATATCGATGTATCTGTAAATAACAATGTAGGTTAATTTCTAACAGAAATCGGCAACAAACCATCTTAATCCAAAATCTTTGGATCAATTTAAGTTTGTATTATAACTTTCGTGAGACATACTAAATATATTATTATGTTTTCGAAATGCTGCTCATGAATATGAGCCTCTAGCATGGCTTGAAACTAGTCGAGTTCCTCTTCAAATAGTTGCGTGAGTAAGCCGATAATAATATAATCAATTTAAGTTTTTGACAGAAGTTCCAGTTTGGCTGGAATACGCTTTATACAAAGGTATATAGGCTAGATCTATGTAATATTTATCTTAGTTGTTTGCAACTGTACACCGGCAATGCATGACTGGCTGTGTAGTAATTGTTGCATTAATGAATAAGTTATATTGAATGGACGGATAAAATTTAAACAATGTTCAATTAATAATTCAATCACAATTTAAGACAAATAAGAAAGTGTGAATTGTATCAAAATATAACTAAGGATATGAAGTAATTGACACTTTGTAGATTATTCAAGGACATGACATATTATGTAAAAATATTGTAGGAGGTCCACATTTTAACGAAATTTCTAGTTGACTGATAGAAATACTCACACCACCCTGTGACTACTTACACACAATTTGTGCTCATAAACCTATTGTAGAAATTACACATTTCATCTAAGATTTCAGCAAAGTGATTCAACCTTTTCCATGTCTGTATTAAAATCATCACATTTGATATCATTAGGTTTGGCATAAGAAAAATCAATAATACACTTAGATACAGGTATGAAGCTCCACTTGCAGCTCACACTCAGTTAAAAATAAAGAAGAAGAAAAGAAAGAGGTAGTAATAAATTTTAGCTAACTTTAAATTTTAATTTTGTAACATTTTACTGTGAATGATTTTTTTTGTATGTTACTGCATAAAAGTGAATGTGATAATATGTCTAAGAATGAATAAGTTTATATGGGTCATTATGTTAAAAACATGTTATTGTATGATTATATTATATTATCTACTTAGTAAAATTTTTGCACCCTAACAGGGTAATGTACTGTACTAGTTGTATGTACTTCTTATTATATGTACATTGTGCAATATGAATAAAATAATAAGTAAATACTAGTAGTATTATAGACTTTTATAATGATTGTTTACTAGATTGTGTGTTAGGCAATGGAGATAGTTAATAAGAAACATACACAAATGTGTTCCAATCACAGTCTTGATTGTTCCAATAACAATGTCAAGTGTGAGAGCACAATTTGTGTCACCTGGTTCACAGATGTCACAATGGTAATGTTGTAATGGTCTTAAAGGTATTTATGAGAGTTTAATGCATACTAGTGTTTTATTTCCCCATTTTGTTTCTATATGAAAACATCTTGAAACTGTTACTGGTACAAATTTGAATGCTGCTGTGTAGAGTAAGCCAATGTTTGTTTGTATAGAAATGATAGACTTACCTCCCAACTCATTTCGGAAGAAGGGACAGCTTTCTAACAACTCATTTGATCTTCCATCTCCTGTATCTGGCACTGCATCTTCTCCAGGAGGCAGTCCACGGGTAGCAAGTAAAGATGCAGCAGATGCTCCAGTTGTAGTATTTCGACGCCTGCTCAACAAAGCTCCACGGATCTCAGCCGCATAAGTTAAGTTAGCCATAAGAGATTGGCAATCATAGTGAGCAAACTGCTTCCTCTTGTTAACATCAGCTACACTTGAAAGCCCACCATCGTCCAGAGATGGACGATTCAACACAGGTGCTGCACCACCCCATAGTTTATTCAATTTGAGCCGCGGTTTTGGACTGGCACTCGATCTTGATGGAGGACCATCTGCATGGTCAGTAGTAAGGCCATCAGCAATTCTATCTACGGTGCGGTTGAGACCGGGTGTCTTGTCTGGAGCTGAAACACCGCTGTAGCTGTGTACCATTGCGGGTAACCGATCGTTTGCACCACCAATTACGTCAATTGAACCATGACTTCCGTACTCCCGTCTCAAACCATTCCCAGAGGGATGTTCAGCATATATCAAGTCAAGACTAGAATTGCTGCGATAAATAACATCTCTGGCATCCTTTCTTCTATTATCTGGAGCGTACATTGCATTATTTTTCCAAGCAGCCTAGTACATTTCCAATAGTCAAAATTAGTTGAGCTAGCTATAGTTGAGCTACAGCTTTTATGGGTAATTTATTTACGCATTCGTATGGAATTGTTAAAAATAACAAAAGAAGCAACTCAAAAGTAAATTAACACTCATTAAAACAAATTATTTTACACATCATATCAAAATTACTCCACGTAATTGACCACCACTTATACACTAATCTATTAGTTACTAGTAGTAAGTTAATTCGTAATTGATTTCTATAATACTACATAAACGAATAAATAAAATTGAAACGTTATTGTAGTTGAAGTGATTAATAATTTTGCAAAACTTGACGAATCTATGGATAAGTCAATCAACCACAAAAAGCATAGATACAAAATATGAAATTTTATCTGTGGATATTCTACAGATTATAAAGGCTTAGCTAATTTAAAGATCACTGTTCACAGTCCAACAAATTAAATAAATCTTAAACTCGGAGTAAGTAATATTGTAGTCTAATATGTTTTTAACAGACTTCAAAAAAACAGAAGTATGTATGAATGTATACATGTATGACTTTGATGTAATTTTCAGAAAAGCGTTTGTTACACTTAGTACAGAGTTTTAGTATATTACAAACCGACTTCAAAAAAAAGAGGCGGTAGAAGTCAGTTTTGTAAACGTAGTTTATAAAGGACTTATTGGAACTAATTTCTTTTTGGAAATATTTTTTTGTGTCACATACTTACACAAAACAACGACAACCACAATAAGTGAAAAAATTAAAACTTTTTGGGCACGTAAATCAGGAAAATGGTAATAATGCTGATTCTATAGAAATTACTGCATTTTATTTATTCCCTCCTTTTATTTTTATCAATGAAATATTTCCAAAATATTATCGAGACAAAAAAAGAGTTTGAAATAATGTACTAGTATCGTACCTGGGGCAACCTGGTACAACTACAACTCAATCGGCTTTGATATTTGTTATTTTTATCAGTTTTATCGGAAACTGGTTCATGGTTTATGCATGGGATATGATCTGAAATGGATGATTCAGTTCATGATAAAAGTCAATATTAGTTTCAACTGTCACCACATCAAAGTCTTTTTTGCCAAGCCGCTGCCGTACCTTTGGGTACCATAGTGGTATCATAAAATATTATTATACTATTTTGACAAAACCATAAACAATTTAGACCGGAAATCAGCATGATTATTATGTTGGTGCACTTTTCTTCTCTGCGCCTGCGTGTTATGTTACTTACTCTGGTCTTAGTTATTATACTCTTCTATACTAATATTATAAAGAGGAAAGATTTGTATTTTTGTATTTTTGTATGTTTGTAATGAATAAACTCAAAAACTACTGAACCGATTGCAATAATTTTTTCACCATTCGAAAGCTGCATTATTCAGAAGTAACATAGGCTATATAATATCACGCTAGGTCCTATAGTTGTGGAGCAGTAACCAAAAATGTTTTAAAAACGGGGGAAAAGTATCGTTTCTGAGGCCTTCCGTAGCGTGCGCTGAGCATATAGTTAAAGTTATACAAAAATGTTCTATAGATGAATTGTTTATCTTAACATTATTTTTAAAAAAGTCCGCGAGAGCATATGTCTACCTTTTATAGTTTACCCATAACAATCGTTTTAATGAATGGTTCAATCCTTATAAAAGTTTGCTCTAGATAACTTTTGAATTGTTCAATCGGCTACCTTAAGACGCGACATCGACAACGGAGGGCAGGTCGCTAAAAAAAACTGAGAATAAATATAAATAAAACGTAAAACTATGTAAAAAATCTTAAGTCCCCCCGTGCGAAGCCGGGACGGGCCGCTAGTTGGTTAATAAACTTTTGTGCCTTTGAATATATAGAGGGTCGCGATTGTATAAAGTGTATAGTTCACTGCAAAGTGCAAACTTTTGGACCGCTTTTCGTGAACTGACACTCCATTTAGACATTATATATCAGTCGCGGAGAACCTAACGGGTAACCGGGGCTCCGGCTAGACGTGCAGGAGAAGGAACGGGGTGGGTTTTTAGTCAGTAAGAGTCTGACACTCCCTCCCACCTCACCCAGGCGGGAGCTGACATTCGATGATTATCCCCCTTTAAATAAAAAGACATTAATCAAAGGCCTTTAAGTAGGTAATTGTCACTTGTCAGCGTTTGTCGGTGGGATTGGATGGGTAGATGTATGACGTAGGCATTCGATAAGAAAGGCTACCCCCAAAGAGACAAAGTAGGGGATGAAAGTTTGTATATACGATGTTTATAATTTGATTGAATATGATAGGGCCCGGGACAGTACGTCTGAGACTTTTCAACCAGGAAATCCCACGAGAACCGGGGACACCGACTGAACCTATTTGAGTGAAATACTACGTTACAACAATAGTTTGAGACATCATGCAAAACGACTTATCTATGATAGTTTTTATCCCCAGGAGCGGGACTCTAGGGACTGGGACCTGTGGGATTATATAATTGAAACCACGAAAATAAATGGATTCCACAATAAATTTAACTTAGGTACTGAATCGATTTTGACGACATTTGTAACAGCTGTAAAAGACAAAATCTGCCAGAAGCATAGCATTATAACAATCTAAGGCCAGAAGTTAATATTCTACGCGGAAGTAGCAGCTAGTTTCATTATAATTGTTTTGTTGTTTTAGGCAATTAATCTAGGGATATAAACAGCAAGACTGAAACAGAAGTTCATTTCAGGTAGGATGTTACTGTGACTTTATTTCATGAAAATGTCTTTATTATTAAAATAACCACCGGTTTCGCTTGCGTTCCCGGTATAAAAATTATCCCTTGTGTTATTGCAAATTTCATTAAAATCCTTCCTGCAGGTTTTTCGTGAAAGAGTAATAGACATACCTGATAAGTATGTACCTACCTCTATATCCATACACCCTCACAAACTTTTGCGTTTATAATATTATTAGGATACGGTTACGGTTAGGTTAAATAACGCATAAACACGGTAAATCGTTTATAATTATCTTTATTAGTCATGATTAATAAGCATCATTATTACTAACATGTGGATAGGTACTTTTATATCAACAAAAAGTCGGTTAGATATCAAAAGACACAGAAATATTAGGAATAACTACTTATTAAGTTATATGGGTATCTATATTTTTCCACAATTCTCCTCTTAGTCCAAGTCATGTCCAACTTAACACCATCCGTCGTTCAAGCTTTATAAATTAAATAAGTCATTAGCATCATGCAGGACCCTTAAAAGCCTTGAACTCAAGGAGCATAAATGTACATATTTTTTTATTATACTAGCTCTAGCTACTTAATTAGAATACTTTTTTATTATCTAGGTAACATGTATTATAAAAGAAATTAGGTAACTTACAAAGAATAAAGTATATACTAAGTAAGAAATAAACAAATGCTCTGCTAAATAAATTAAACAAAATATTTCAACCTTGCTAAAGGGAACACAGCAAAAAAATACTATTTTAAAAGAGAAGCGTTGTCTTAGAAGTTTCGAGCATCCACCCACGTGTGCTGGATGGTGGTAGCCATGGAATTGAAATATCCAGGCATATAGGTATAACAGAAAATACTTAAGAATACCAGTGGTGACGGTAAATCTATACCGGCGTAATGGCGACATAAGTTGGTAAATCGTAAATATTTATTTTGTTACAATTCTTTATTTATTATGGGTGTTTACCATTCCATTTCAATAGATGCAAGGATTGATCCCGGTCTCCCTGACAGGTAAATGTCGGTTTCAGTAAAATCTCTATTGGAATACTTCGAGCTTTTACAGTAACATATCATTGATATCATTAAATTTCATCTTCTTCGATTTCCGTTTCTTCGCGTTCTTTTTGTTTGTGTTCTGCTTTTTCGGTTTCTGCTTGTTCGGCTTCTGTTTGTTCAGCTTCTGCTTGTTCGGTTACTACTTGTTGGGCTTCTGCTTGTTCGGTTACTACTTGTTGGGCTTCTGCTTGTTCGGTTACTACTTGTTGGGCATCTGCTTGTTCGGTTACTACTTGTTGGGCATCTGTTTGTTCGCCTTCTGCTTGTTCGGCTTCTGTATGTCTGTCTTCTGCTTGTTTATCTTGTGCTAATTCGGCTTCTGTTGTTTCGGCTGCTGCTTGTTCGTCTACTGTCTTTTCGCCTTTTGCTTGATCACCTTCTGTTTGTTCCAATTCTTTTTGTTTGTCATCAGTTTGTTCGCCTTCTGCTTGTTTGTCTTGTGTTTGTTCGCCTTCTGTTTGTGGGCTTTCCTTTGGTGGAAGGTTAATTTGGACACTGGGTTTGTCCTTAATCCCAGTAGATTGGCTTGATTTATCCCGTCCTAGAATACTTGTGGAGATTCGTTCTATTAACATTTTGCGTTCGTCCAATGTCATGGTACTGCACTTAGCTTCGTGCTTTTCATGCGGTGATAGTATAATACTTCTACCATGAATGTTTTCAGTGGTGATAGACACACGGGTTGGTAAACTTTTGTGCTCCGACATAGCTGAGGCAGTCAAAATTGATTTGCGATCCGCAGATGGCCGGTCTTGAGAGTCTGTTTTACGTTTACGAACATAAGACGTTTCACTTTCAAGTGTTTTGCGGTCTGATGCAACGCTAACGATGCTTTTCTTGATCATCTGAAATATATTATTTAAAAAAAATATTTTAGTAAACACATAAAACCTATAAACACATGTATAATAATGACATTTTATATTATAACTACTAACCGCTTCAATGTCCTTGTCTCGCAATACCTTCTGAACTTCCTTTTGAACTTCTGATGCTTCTGCTGGCTCGATTATTTGTGCTCTTAAAGCATCCAGTGCACAGCCGACGACTTGTCGCAGATCTTCAGTCGGCAGGTCAATACCACAATCTAATAAAACATATAATCATAAGATTATTTTAAAGATGTTTCCCCACAATAAGATTTCCTGCTATGTAGTGGGTGGGTTTACATACACTGACCCCCAGACCTGAAATAACTATTACTGGATCGTAGAAAGAATTGATACGTGTGGGAATCAAAAAACGTTGTGCGGCAGCCAGTTGCTCAGCCACCGTGCTAACCGTGGAGTCAAGTAGGTTGTGATGTTCTCGTGGTAACCATAAAACTTTATTATTCAGCATTTGGGAAACCAACAGCTCAGTTTGATTAAAAAAGAAGGTCAATCACAGGCAACAATCACAGGCATGTAACACTTAAATTACCTTTAATATCTTCAAGGAGGTCAAAGGAACAAATTCGGTCAACGCTGTCCTTTGTGATTGGGTGATTTTCATCCGTGACAGACTTCACAAGAGATGCCAACGTTTCAGGATCTTCTGTAGGTAGTTGAGAAAAATAAAGGTATTAAGATAAGGCACTTAAAGGGTTCAAACTTTTGGGTTCAGACGTAAGGTTGTATGAGTTCATTTACCCATAGTAGTGAAGTGTGCGGAATGTAATAATGCTGCGATGGCTGGTCCGAGCCGATCAGCCAGTGTATCGGATTCTTCCGCCAAATCCCTCAGGGCGTCTTCTAAATCTTCTATAATACCTTCCGCATCATCTGGGGCTTCCATTGCTTCTATCTAAAAATTCAAATGGGATTTGTGTATTCATGTGGGTAGGTAGCTATAACCGAATAAACTAGACACTTCTACACCTTGGTATAAGTTTATTTATTGTACATAAAAAAATGGATGTATTTTTTCTTTTTTCAGACCCGGTGAAAAGACAATGTCCAAAATGACCCTGTGCAATAAAGAGTATTGGAATGTATGATAATTAATCTTCTAATTTATTATGTAAGTTGCAAATACTTCTGTATCACGGACTAGCTGTATTCCAAAATGTACTTTAGGGTAGACGACTAATTTTTATTTTAATGTCCGTCTGATAGATTATTTAAAAACATTAGACACGTATTTTTTATTTTCTCACAGAAACGAATAGTTTCGAAGATATATTGATTTGAAATGTCGCGTGACGTCACTTCTCAGTACATTTTATACTAAGCAATGACGTTTTAGCCCCCACTCCTAAACTTTGATTCGTTTTATCTAAGTATTGTTTTATTATACGACAAAATAAAAAAATACGTGTCTAATATTTTTTCATTACCTAACTTACGGACTAATTATATTTTTAATTTTCATACCCTGTCATCATCCCCATTAAACGCGATTAATAACATTAGATCGCCATCTTTGCCTAATGTGAAATGCCTTCGCCTAATGTAATAAATAAATAAATAAATCAGCAAGTCCAATGTACCTAATGTCGTGTCGAAAGTGAAGTAGGGATGTCCAATCAGTCATAATCGATCGAATGTGTTTGTTTTTTCTTTATGAATGCAGTAATAATAATATTATACAGTTATAAGAACTTCTTTATTTCTATAAAATCATACAAACACTCAACATTCGTTCAAATATTCGTTGTTAGTGCTCCAGGGCCAACAATGTATGGACGCAGAACAATGTCCTTTAGTCATTGAGTTTCGAAATAACCTATACTTGCCCTGCCTACCCATATTCATTAAAATGAGTTGCTGTAAATATGTGTGTAATAATACATTAATGCCACTTACTTGTTCTCTGACTAAACGATCTGTCAAGGCAGCCAAAGCATCAAATGCTCGAGTTTGTTTCTTGTACTGACTGGGGTCGCCGCCAGATTTCAACAGCCACTTACGTACGGTCGTATCAACCAATTCATATCGAGAACATTTTCTGTTTCGTAAAAATGGTAACAAGAAATACAAAAATAAATTATTTGATATATCATAAAACATGCGATTGTTATGTATTACTAGACTAGACTACGACCTATTATAAAACAAGACAACAAGGGAATAATCTTATCGAATTTAGATCAACTATAAGATCAACCCGTGGCAGTCCACTGTACCACAAGTCTCGATTCTGTGAGGGTTTGCTATATAATCTCTACGGTCGCTAGGTTGGTATCGAAAGATCGTAGTTCAGGTTTAGGGTACCAGAAAGTGCTGTTGCACGGTCACTCGCTCGCTGTAAATTGCACAATTTACACAATACATGACACATAACATCACGCCTTTTATTTGTAGGCAGAGGTGCACATTATGGCACTTAATGCAACTGTAGGTATAATGTAACACCTACTTTTCACGATTTATGTTATGAGTCCCATGTAATAGGGGGTGAGCCTATTGCCATTGCACAAATTCCAGCATTTACAATTTGCGTGTACTAACACGCAGACAGAGGAAGAGGTAAATGTGTGCCCCCATGTCTTATGGACATATTACGAGATAACGAATGTTATACAAACCCGGTTACAACGTCAGGTAGTAATTTCATGACGTCAACCAACAGAAGTTCCGCATCGTCCCGTGAGACATGCATAGCGTCAAGGCAGTCGTATAACAGAGTTGTTATATTAACCTCACGTCCTAATTTCGTTCTGGAGCCTAAAGGCGTTCTGTGGGTAAACAGATGATAATACTAATAAAAAGCAGAGAAATGCCTTGTTGAAAAGAAAAGATAAATTCTCTTGTTTGTCCAAAGGTTTAAAGGCCAAAACTTAAAGTAAGCAATATATCTTAAAATTGTTTTATATACCATTTAACATATTTTGGGTAAATTATATTGATAGGTATCGTTTCTTATAAAACTCACAATGGAAAGTATTTTTTCCGGTGTTGCTGGTGGGACCGAGGAACCATGAACAGGTAAATGTCCGATTGCTCTGGCTCAAAAGGTGTGAAGGTCGCTGGTGCAGCCCTATAGGACAGCGGCTTCTCTCGGAGACTTGCGATCTCTTCTTGTAGTTGCTGTTATCAATAAAATTGCTGTCAATGGAAAATTCACTAAAAATTATAGCCAAATAATGAGTATAGAGTAAGGGACACAATAATGGCCCGTTTTACAATCTCTGGATAACTACTATCTGCCAGATACAAAAGAATATAATACCTACTATTGAAGACATTGAATTTCGACTAGGAGGTCTTTCTGATGAATAAAATGATATTAAGTGTGGGAGAGCCATGGGCGGGCTCGACCAGAGTGATATCACGGCCTCACAGAAAACCGATTTGAAATAACGCTTACGTTGTGTTTCGTCGTGTGAGTGAGGTTACCAGAAGCTTAATTACCTCCCTACCCCTATCCCCGAATCCCCAACAATCCCCAATTTCCAATTCCCAAAAAGCCAGTAACCCACTTGTAAAGCTTCTGGTGTTTCAGGTGTCCATGGGCGGCACCGATGGCTTCCCTTCAGGTGATTTGCCTAGTTTACCGGTTTATCCCATAAAATAATTATTTTGCTAACTATGAACTGCATTCACTGCATTGCATACTTGTGATACATACCTTAATTTGTTGTTTTTGTCTTTGTCGCACTATCAGTAGACGCATTACGTCACGCTGGTATATTTCCGGGTTGTAACCACCAGCCATATCGACAGGAATCTTCGTAGGCTGTTATGATTAAACTTAATATTAAAATATCTTTAATACAATCACCGTCAATCACGGTATAAGTCCCCCTTAGAAATACTTAAGATTTTTTAATTTTTACCATAAATCAACTTAAATGTTTACTTTTATACCAACCTTTTGAGGTAGAACTTCTGCTTGCAACGCTGCTGTCAATCGCAAGCGTTCAGAGTAGTGGTTTAGAGTTTTCAGATATTTCTTTTCGAGAGTACTATGTCGCTCCTGAAAGTTATTTCCTGATTTTGTACATACATAAAAATTGTGATTGTTTTGAGTAAGTCATATATAATTGTATCTTTTTGACTTGGGACCATTCTTGTCAGTAAGCAATTATTTGTAATAGTATTTTTTACGATATTTTGGGGATCAGGAAGATTCGCAGGTTTGTACTTATAAACCTGCGAATCTTATTACTTACTAAAGTACCTACCAACAAATGGGGGTAGACAGAAACTGTAGCGCCCCATAAATTATTTTTCAGTTTATTCCTTCGGCTTCCATCACATTCATTTATCTCTTTACTTCGCAGCTGGCCTTATTCCAATGTGAGTATTTTATTTTCTTTTTGATGACGAGGGTAGGTTGAAGATGGCTAACTTTTGAAAATAAATATAAAGTAATGTGACTACGTACACTCCATGTGCGGAGCTGCGCTATTACGTGCGGTAGTGTGGCGTATGTGATCGCGTACTTGTGGCGGCGCGCCATTTGTCGCAGCAGGTCGTCGAGCGTGCGGTCCACCTTGCGCGGCCGGCCCAGCTTGCGTGTCAACACGTCACGCATTTGCGCGCGTAGGTCCGTCGCTTCTGCCTCCATCGCGCGCAGGTCTATGTTCATACGGAACAAGTGCGTGCGGTTTATCCTGCCGACAGATAAACCTAGTCACTAGGCCTTCTTTATAATAAAGAGAAAGGAAGGCATAATCACCACGCTTGGCAGTTAGGTTTGAAGATCGCAGTTTAAAAGTATTCATTTAAAATGAAAAGTAAGTGTCAGTGTCTTGGAAGCTGGTTCTGAAAACCAGCTTCCAAGACACTGACACTGGTTCACTGGCTTTCTTTTATAAAGTTACCTTTGCCGTAATTTCTGTTCTTTAATCTCTTCCAGAAGTTCAAGCACTCGTTTCCTAAGTCGAGTTAGTAACGCTTCGGGAAATACCACAGTTTGTGACAGACCCTGAGGACCAGTGCAGCCGACGATAGCAGCTGCTCTGATCTGATCGTACCGTAGGACCACTACAGTGTCTACTTCGTTCATGCAGGTTTGTTTCTCCAACTAAACAAAATAACAAATAGATATGATTAAATTAGGAAGCTGCATAGCTGCATTAATTATTTTATATCAGAAAGTTCTTTACCATAAATTCTCTAAGATCGTTCTTCCTCTGATCCAACTGCATGGAGAGTTTGCGCTTGACCTTATTATGAGCCTCAATGTCACGCTTCAAAAGTTCAACCAGACGATCTTGCTCCATCATATTCTGTTCATGCTTGTGTCTGTTGAGCCAATAAGTTTAAAATATGGGAAGAACAAGAAATTGGACGCTAAAACACTAACGGCCGTTCCCAATATTCTATCTATCCCTTGTTTTGCTCTACTGGAGATATCTATCTTTCTATCTTTAAATTTGCCGTCTCAATAAACTTACTGGCGATAGGCAAACTAATCTATGGTTGTCATTACCTGTGGGAGGACGGATAGGTTATCTACAGATTGCTTTTACTATGAAATTGACAGTTCACGCGTCCCAATAATAACAAAGGTGCTATCTATCAGTAGCTTTGGTTATCCCTAGTAGGCTATAGCTCTATCGCAGGATTTTGATAAATAGGAGTATAGTTATCAGTGAAGATCAGTAACATATCTTTTCTATTTCTTAAAAATACATATAGGAGTATAGTTATATACATCAGATTTAAACAAAAAATCATGTCGGTCTTCAGTTCAAGAAGTAGTTCAAGTGCTATTGATATTTTGGAACAAATAAGGAACTGGGGATCTGACGAGGATGATGTGCTCACCACACCACAACACGATCATATCAAGGGCGTGTTAATTACATGTACAGATATGACGATTACGAGTTTGTGTATAGATTTAGGCTAAGAAGACTAAATTTGAGAAATTTATAATTGTATCAATATAGATAGGTCAGTTATTCTTACCTACATATTTATTTTAATTAATATGTGTTGCAAAATTACACAGTGTAAAAAAAAGATGGTTTAGAATAAACTGTTTTAATTTATTTAAATACATGAATTATTATTGGGTTGTTTCTCCTTCTCCAGTATATCTAGCTAGAGTTTCCGTTTCTTTAATGCATGTATTTCATCGTCGTGTTTTATTTTTGACTTGGAAGTAATATTCTGCGATTGCCTGATTTCAATCTGTAATTGACTCATTTCATCTCGTCATCAGCTCGTCTTTTCTGTTTTCCTAGAAAAATATTATTCACTGTATTATTCCATTTTGGTCCTCACTACAACCACCATATAAAAGTTTTGTTACCAAACAGTATTGAAAAGTAATTAATCATAACCAATACCATAACCAAAAAATGAAATACACAAGAAACTATCTGTGATACCTAATCCTCCAAGTCGCATCTTTGAGCTGATTATTGCTTGCATTTGTGGCTTTGCTAAACATCAATGGATTTGCCTCCACCAATTGTACCAGCTGCATTACTTCTTCTTTCGTCAATAGCATATTCTTTTGCTGCAATGAGTGCACCAAACACGAGTTATTAGTCACATGTATGTTCATGTAATCAAGAACTTTAAAACTTCAATAGCTTCAATCTAAAGCTAGAAAAGCACAAACTGTAATACTTACTGAGGTCATTTTTATAACAATTCTTTGCTATATTATCACAATTTATTGTAAACAAAATCAACAAACAACAATGTCAAATGTCAATGTTTTAACAAATACGTTTCGTTACAAGTCGCGCACTATTCCAGTCGCAAACATGAAGTTTTCGTTATATTAAACTTAAATTAATTCAAAATGTTTGTGATATAAACATGACAAGATGCTTTAAAAACATTATTGTAACTTAGTGGCACTCTGTGGAGCTCTGCATACAATGAAACACACGGGAGGGTTCAGATAGGCACCCTATCTACTGATATCTAGAGATAGCAAAGACACATTTTAGTTATTGGGACGACATCGCAAGATAGATAGATTTTAACTGACTATCGAGGATAGCTATCAATCTTTACCTATGGATTGAATATTGGGAACGGCCGTAAGTAAGTACGTATCTATCTTACCGATTACCGGGCAAGCCTAAGACCGTTCGTGTTGATCTACGATTCTACGTAATACTAGATCATTAACAAACCTGGTATTTCTCATTTCAAAAGTTTTGTCATAGGTTTCTCTGTCGCATCCCTCGGGACATATGTTGGGGTCGAGGCGTATTGGCCCGATGTCTCGACTGTCCAAACTGCCTTCATCTTCTTCTTCGCTTGACGACGATGATGACTCAGACTCAGAAGATTCTGAAAACATAATTTAAAAGGATTAAGTAACATCTATATTAAGCACTATCGTGAGAAATACTAACTAACTACTTAGTAGGCTGTGCTGCGACCACGCACGATTCTCATGAGGAAGAGCCCTAGAGCCCATGTGGCTCGAAACTAGTTTTTTTTTATGGTATAAGCCGGTAAACGAGCAGGCGGATCACCTGATCGTAAGCAATCGGCGTCGCCCATGGACACCTGGAACACCAGAGGCATTACAAGTGCGTCACCGGCTTTTTGGGGATTAGGAGTTTGAGGATCGTTGAGGATATAGGGATTGGGGAGATTGGGGAAGGGGAAGGTAATTGGGCCTCCGGTAACCTCACTCACACGACGAAACACAACACAAGCGTTGCTTCGCGTCGGTTTTCTGTGAGGCCGTGGTATTACTCCGGTCGAGCCGGCCCATTCGTGCCGAATCATGGCTCTCATCATATTTTCACGTGAGTAACTCGCGTAACATAATTTTAAGAAACCCCTCTCTTTTAGGCGGGTGTGCAAAAAGGTTATAAAAATAATTATAATCTCAAAAGTATCCAACTATTATTTGCACATTTTTAGGTATAAGAGAAGGCAAAAATATGAATGAAGCACTAACTTACCATCATCATCACGAATACGTGGCGGACGGTATTTCTTTTTGAATATCCTTCGAAGGAAGTCAGCAAACTTATTATCTTGTACAAGACGTTTGAATTTCCTCTGCAGGTCCTCACACATTGTGCCCAGGTTATCCTTCTCAGTCATATGTTCTTCAATGCGGTGTTCACAGTCTATTATTTGCTCTTGTACTGCTCGCACCTGGAATCCACAATGCTCTTATGTTGTTGTGTCCTAAACTTATTTATATGTATAAATTATACCTACACATTTTATTTGCATTCGTTGATTGGTAAGGTAGGTTCCTACATTTTGCTTAAAAAGGTAAAGTTTGTGAGTAGTGTAATAAAATCGTCACCTGCATCAATTTGACATAAACTCGTTCAGCCAAGCGATCTTCGTGCATTTCGAACCTATTCAAAACGTTCATTTCTCTGTGCAATTGATGTAAATGCAGCTCCAATAATAGGCTCCTTTCCTAGAAAATATTGTTTATAGAGTTTATTATTAAGTTTACCATATCATATTTAGGTTTATCGCGCAAAAATGGGTGTTACATTTATTATTATTACATGTTTGCCAACTCTGAATTTGATTGAATTAAAAGGGAGAACGATCTTGCGTGTATTAGGTACGTAATATTAAGTATCTAGCTTAATATTATGTAGCATATGTATGCTTATATCTTTACAAAATTGTATTAACACCTGGACCCTTATACGCTCCCGTTGTAGCTCTTTCAATCGGGAGTCAAACAGCCTCACTTGGTCATCTGCGTCCATGAGTAACATGTCTTGTTCATATAGATGTCTGTGTAAAAAAAACGTTAGAATTAGTAAAACATCTTCTTAAGTTGTATTTCCTTTTTAAGAGGTAGCGGCATACGAGCACACGGATTTACCTGATGGTATGAATATCGTTCTAGTCTAATCACAGAAATATAAAACTTCATTTATTTACTTATTATATCTATGAGTCTAATAAGTAATTAATGTCGCTAGTAAATAAAAGTCAATGTACATACATAAATATACTGCTACATATTATAACCGTAGGGAATATACTTAAAATTAATATTGTATTTGTATAATACTTATTGCTTGAGTTCACCTTTCGATACGTCTTTCACGAATTTCATTTTCAACAGGAGTCGATTCGTGATCTTGTCTCTGTCTCAAAAGTTCCCATGAAGCAAAAAGGGGTCTTGATTCTGAAATAATTATGTAAAACACTGATTCGGTTTACAGACCGGACAAAATATAAATAACCAGTAATAGATACGTAAAATATTTCAATTTTACGTTTGGTTATTCTTGGAAATGATTCCGAAAATGGTAATCGAAAATAAAACTAAAAATGTAGATCAGACATACTGTTTATAAGATAGGACGTTCTAAATATCGACATTATATATTTTGACATACAATCCCTATTTATGAAATCATCAATGTCCTAACCTCCAAACGTCTGCCGTATGTAACTTCTCTGGTGTTGTGGGTGTCAATGTCCATGGGTGTCGCCGATTGTTGCCCTATACTTAATGTATGCAACTTTTACAGTTCTGTTAGATATTTACCAGTGACGGGTACAAATCTGTTAACTCTTGGCTGACGTACTCTCGCGGTAGGGTCAATCTTACTCAGGGAGGTTCTCTTGCGCTCCTGTACTAGTTGCGATTTCTTATGCGGCAGTCTGCTCGTTGGGTATATTGGTTCTGGTTTTACCTTTAAATCAAGAACTGTTCTCAGTACTTATATAAAATTCTATCAGTGAATAATTTCAGTAACGACATAGGTAGGCACCTACTTTAAATTATATAAAAGCACTTCGTGCACTTCATATAGTGCTCTTTCAGTGTAGGTATTAGAAAAAAGCGACAGTACTAAATCCCAACGGTAGATTCTGGTGATTATAAGTGATGTAACTGGAAAATCATAATGTACCTACAGTAAGTAATATACTTACTTCAAGATGTCTCTCAGGAAATTCCAGTTCGTCGTCAAATTCCGGCAGGGGCGGCGGTGGCTTAGCTAATTTAGGAGGTATCTCTATTCGAATTTCGGATAGTCGCTCTCCAATCTCCTTCATACGTTGTAACATTTGTACTTTACGACTCCGCAGCTCTAACACTTTTTCGTTGAATTCATGTTTCAGGTCGTAGATCTGAGCAACAAAAGATAATAATCCAGTAATCTATCCTTTAAATTAAGAAAAAATATTACTCTCAAAGTGGCGACAACTCATTATGAAGTCACATAATAATTATGTAATTATAATTTCAACTATTGAAGATATTTCAGTTTGATATTTAATGGTCCGTTCACATGGGTACACGAACCGTTGGCGTGAATTTTTTTTAAGTGCGTCCAGATCAGCGCGCTATCGGCTCATTAGCTTTATGTGGACGCAGCTTCATTGATACCTTTATTAGGTTTATAATTTTTTTATTATATCACCTACAAAGACACACTGACCTCTTTCCTGCAGAGGCAGACTCTCATCTGCGTATTATGACCAGGTGGTGCGACGTAGTTGGGGTCGGTCTTGAGTATGCGGTTGCCGATGGTTGCTTCAGCTTCTTTCAGCGCTTCAGCAGCTCCAGGAGGCATAGCGTTAGGGTCCGGTTTACGGTTCAAATGCTCTTGCCACTACACAAAGCAAAAATAGATTTTCGGATTTAACTGATAGCGGTGAAAATTATCAGGTTCCTACTTATTGATAAAAATATAGGCTACTCTTCTTAGTTACTCTTATATCTGTAATTCTGAATGAAATAAAAGCTAAGAGTGTGTGAGTGTATGAGTTAAAAATAGGTACTTCAAAAATATTTACGTACCTCAATATACTGGATATGGTGTCTGTTTAGACGGACGTGGTAGTTTCTAAGGGCTTTCTTCAGAGGGTATGGTGGTCTTGGAGGTAAACCTAGTAAGAACGAAGCAACTCTCGGAGGTCCATACGATGTCTTCCGTGCACCCATGCGACGAATCGATGACTCCGTTCGCCTAGTTTAAAAGTATGTAATTTGAATAGAACATGTATAGTAATAGGTGCATGACTGCATGTCACACATTTTCACATGCAGGCCGACTTCGTAATAAAAATAAAGAAAAGAGAAGACTGTACTGTTGGTGCGGTGGCTGGGCAACCGGCTGCCGTGCAACGTGTCGCGAGTTCGATTCCCGCACGGAACAACACTTTGAGTGATCCACAAATTGTTGTTTCGGGTCTGGGTGTCATTGTGTATGTGAACTTGTATGTTTGTAAACGCATCCACGACACAGGACAAAATACTAATGTGGGGCAACGTTTTTCAAATAAGAAGAGAGAGAAACACAGAAAATGAAGAAGCGCAAAGCTGTATTAAACGCATTATTTGTGTAACTTATTAACCTTTTACGCACACAAAGTTCTATATACCCATATCCAACACTTGTCAACAGTTGACTGCTTGAACTTCACACTACATAGCATTGTTACTTGGTGTAGTATAAGAGGAGGTATGTTGCATGCAAATGCAAATACTATAGGTTACTTACTTTAGTTCTTGTTCAGCTAATTCCAATAAATTCATATCCCTAAGCAGCATGTACATTACAAAATACACATTAAATAATATGTTTACGTATACTAACTAAAAATATCGATTTACTCACGTAAATATACCTACTGAGAAAAAAGCTCTATTAGTTTCGTGTTACGGAGGGACTTTTCCTCATGAGCAGCGTGCACGTGCATAGATGCGGCGACGTCGCGCAGTATCAATATCTTTTCGGTATATTCACGCGAGTAAATCGTTATTTTTAGATAATTTAGTATGTCTCGGAATATTTATTACAAAAATATATAGGTACGTAAACTTAAAAAAAATTGCAATGATATTACCTTCCTTTCAGTGCGGCTTCTGCAAGTTTCTGATATACTTCTTCCAATTGTGCATAGAAAGCAGCAGAGAGATTCTTTTGGCGCAGCGGTCTTATTATTATGTTTGGATTGCTACAACAGACAATACAAAAAAGGTTTAGAATTCATCAGCATTCAACAGCCGAATTAGGGTGATTTAGGTGAAAAAAATATCATTCTTCCTTCATCAAAATACTGCAATCGGATCTATAATTAATTTCCTTCGTATTTGCAGAACAGTTGGCGGGCCAGGTAAAATGCTTTATCGGGCCATAGTTCACTCACTACTGATTACAAGTACAAAATAAATAGTTGAAGCAGAATGATAATAATATTATAATATAAGAAACTAACCCGATAGCTCTCACGGTGAAAGGATACACGTCCAACTGTATGATATTCCTAGAATGCATCTTTGCTAAACCCAAATCGGAGGCCTCCAACTGATGTGCTAATTTCCTTATAGTAAGAGCTTTGGCATCTTCAAGCTCTTTCTCTTGTACTTGTAAGGGTCGTCTGTCGAGTGTTACATCTATTTGTTGAGAATAGGGTAATGCTTTATTCCTACAACAGATTAACATAACTAATTTAGGTATAAAAACCTATGAAATACCTAGTGGTTGGAGTTTAAAATTATGTAGGTAAAGATGCCAAATAGAACAGATGGCAATTGACCATATTTACACAATAGGTAGTTAGTCGCATTCTTCATTTAACTATAGATTACGCTTACGCTTTAATCAGTTTGTTGTATTCAGTTGTCAGATCAGCGAGTTGGTCGCGAACACGTTTTTTATGTGCGTTGGCGATCGCCATCATTTTGTCGAATTCCTCTTGCTGCTTCAGTTGTTCGTGAGACATCATCTCACCTTCTACCGTGCTGTGTTCCTTTACTTTTTCTACTTTCTGTAACAGATAGAGAACATTATTCCAGTATATAACTTAGATTTTACTAATGATTAAATATTGTTTGTGCTTACAGGGGTTTCTCGAGGCGTTGGAAGTTCTGGTATGGGTAACAATTGTTCTGGAAAGTTGATGACATAAGAGAATATATTTCCGTCACGTCCAGAGGTGTACAGGCGACTGGAAAAAGCAAATGATAAAAATACCTATAGTTATTTATTATTAACCAGTTACTCCCATGCTTGGAGAGAAGAATGATTGAATTCGAAACAGTTCCGGTAATTAACGGGTTCATACAATTTACAAACAAACTCTTCAGCTTTAGGTATAGATTCAGTTATAGATTAATAAGTTATTTAATAAATATTTCTTACCTCGAATCGCAGTTAAATTCCAGGACAGTGATAGCTCCAGTATAACGGTCATGCATCGGTAAGTAATAGTAATCTACGAAGTCTATGCGAGGAATTGGTTGTAACTGAAAGTAAGGTGAGGTCAAAGAAAGTAAGGTTAACTTCAACTCTTCCATTAGTATATTTAAAGAAATCAACAGTGGCCAGCAGATCATCCTACTCCAATCCAAATGGATTTTCGACTTTATGTCAATACGATGAGCCCGGCAACCCTTTAAGTCCTCTGCGGCTCCGCGTTGGGCATCTGCTCTATAGGACATTACGATTCGATTTGCGATATGTACTAAGTATAAACTGGTTGCGCAACCAAGCGGAAACCAGGTGAGTAACTTTCTATAGAGCTGTATACATTTTGTTGGTAGCGGCGACTGGTAGCGCTGCCATGACGTCTCTATGAAATATAGCCCTAATAAGTACTTAAAAATATAGATTTTCAATATAAATTGCAACATAAAGATATTGCAATATAAAGAGCAACCTGTTCTTTAGCCAGCCTTCTGCCCTTTAGTTTTCTCAATAGCTTCTGTTGTGCGGTCATCCACAAGGTAAAATGATGTTCAGGATTGTCTTCTTCCTCAGTCGGCATGCGAAACATACGTATGTATCCCGTATTTGTTCCAACCACGAGGTAACGTCCTTCACATCTGTAAAAAATAGGCACGTATGTCTATGATTATGAAAGAATGTTTGTTTGTTTATTACTCCTTCGCGTCAAAACAGGTGAAGGGATCGAGGTGAAATATGGAACAGATTCCTTAGAACGAATTTCGTTTTCGTTTAATGAGATTGGTTGATTCATTCGAGCTGGCCAATCAGAGAGCCGAATGCGGTAACGTTTCGATCTCGTTAAATACAAAATAAACTCATATAAGCCCTCTGGATACATTATGGTCTGGATTAACGTATAGGCGGAAACGTAGTTGAAACCGATGAAAGAAGCTAATAGAACCATAAATAAATATATTTTACGAACAAATGTCCACTTACACAAATCTTAATGCTGTCATATCCTCACACCAGGCTCCAGGGAAAGGTGCGTACTTGATTATCTTGTTGTTACCTGGCTGGATAAGAAGTAAAGCTCCTGTCCCTTGTTGGACGATCCACACTCCTTCTTCACAATAGTCGGCCCAAGTAACTGTTGTGCCTAACATACTCTCACTTTCCACTAAAATAAGTTAAAATATTTTACGAGCCAGAAGACATAGGTATCTAACATTAGGATAATAAAGAATAATGGTAAAACAGGTCTAAGAGATACTAGAACAATTTTCCAATTTCAATTCACTTACTCTCTCCTTAAATTTTATTTAAGTACCCTATGTTACAACAATAAAAAAGAAAGAGTATGCATACATACACATGCAACGGAATAGTGAGTAAGATATGTACTAACTTAATTCAATTTCGCCGATCCATTCGCCTTCATCCTCTTCATCATCTCGAAGTTCAGCCTCTTCTTTAGCCTTTAAAGCCTCTTCGTCAATGCTAGCGAGATCTTCTTCTTCCGGGAAAGGTTTGTGGCGCATACTACCGATTTCCAACACAGTATTACATCAAAAATAACAACACTTGAAAAGGTGCAAAAGCATAGTATTTATTAGTTTTTACTTACAAGTGTTTTTTCACTAAAGTTTCTTTGTACGACTCAAATTCTAGCTTAAAGGTTTTAATGTCAGTGTAAGTGCGAACTTTTGGTTCCGGTAGTACAGCTTCCATTATAAGGCCTACTTGACCACAAAGTAAGAGCACTCGGTCCTAAAATTCAAATCTTAAAGTCAACGAACTTAAGCAATTTCATGTTTTCAATAATGTACTTAGTAGTTTTTAATGTGGCTCGATTCAGTATCTCAGAAAAGGTTTAAAAAAAGAGGTAGCTGCAAACAGAATTAAGGCTGGGAAGTGGTTGTTGCAGGGTACTGCGCCGTGGAAAAGAATTAACCATGGAGTGGAGTGCTGGAGTGGTCCCCAGCAAGTTGTCATAATGATGATGATACTGAAAGTCTCTACTCACGTATACGTTTTCATAGGTATATTGTCTTACTCACTGTATCAGGTTTCCAGGTCATAAAAGCGATGTTATTAGGCGTTTCAACGAAACCTATTCTCTCAAGAGTGAACGGAGTTCCTTGTTTCAATAGATAAATGAATATGGTGCTATCTTCACCACAAGTTACTAGTAGAGTGCGCTGTTCGTTTATCGTTATTTGAGTTATTGCTTTTGAGTGCGGTTTTAGTAACTGTAAAAATAAAAATAATATTATGATTCTTAAGGAGTATTATTTTAAAAATAAAATCAATTGAGAAAATAAATCTTATAGCTACTTATTGGCTACATCGGAATTACATGCAAATATTTTATTATTAACTTCAGTCAAAATTATTCTATTTACATAGGGCCTATTAAATATGTAGGTATATTTTTCTCTTACCGATATCATATCTATTACGTCAGCATTAACAGAGTCCTCGCTATGGATGGTTAATGCTGAGTGCACCCGTATGTCAATCATACTCGTCCTAGCTTGGAGTCTATCGGGGTGTAGTAGTAAAGTTCGCATTGTGCCATCTTCGAAACCCAAAATCAAAAGGCGTGAGGTTTCATCAACCTGCGATTTTCAGAATTAATTTATCTTCTTATAATTGCACAGTATTAAAAAAAAATTGGTTGCCTGTAAAGTCGGTATACGGGCGAAAGTTTTACGTGACAACGATGTCTGTCTCTCTCGCTCTTAGGCGGGCTAACCATTCCCGAGTGGAAGGGACGCGTGCCTCTCACTCGCTCTCATTGTGAGCGCATAACGTGAGCGGAGCGTAACGCAGTTTCTTGAAGTGTCACCTGGTAAACCAATTTATAAGACGTTGTCACGTCAAAATCTAAATAAATGGGAAATCCTAATCTACCAAAAAGAAAAAAGTATTAGATTGATTTCATCGCTGCATCTATTTCAGAATTAACATAAAAATTACTACTTACATCCAAGGGGGGATAAAGAAGAGTGGTTATTGGTTTCGGGAAAAGATATCGTGCAAGCAGCATGTGATTGTCTGTGTCGTAAGCATGCAATGCTCCGTCTTCACCCGCCGTGATCAGTAGTGGATGCGTCCGTACTGCTGCCATAGCCACAACACCTCCAGCATGACACGTTATCACTTTACGATGATCGCATTCTATTTTATCAATTTCTAATTCAACTATCCATATACCTCCGTTGCCGTCCTATGAAAAAACAATAGCTTACACGCCTATTCATATGTCTAATAAGAAAGTGTTGAAATACTCACCTGGGCGTACCATAACAAGTCATTTTTGTGTTTTAAGGACATTATCTGACAACCCGGCACCTGCAAGCACATTTAGAAATAGCAGTTTTCTTAAAATTGGTAAAGTACTAATGTACTAATGATCTATAATTTGAAAAGGCTTCACTTGCTTTTGTCAGTTTCATTTATAATAAGTTTGTTTTCATTACCAATCAAATTCAGTTTACCATTTCATTTCAGACCGTCCTATTACGCCACGACGATAGTGGACCAAAACAGAATAGGAAGCGTTAAACGAAAACAAAGTGTTAATCGACAGAGTACGAACACAAGTCTCAGCTACAGGGTTAAGTTCAACAAAAGGGTCGTCTTCTGGAGGATCAGCTTGGTCTACCGTGTCCCAGTACCAAGCACGGACACAGCCGTCACGAGCTATCGTTGTCACTTCATCACCAGCTGCGCTCAACATGAATTGGATCTGGAAGGTTTTAGAAAAATGTGATGGTGAAGAACTTGTGATGGCAGACATGATTCGTTTAGTGTGTAGGAGAATATTGTTATATGCATTAGCTGTAGTATTATGGATTTCTACTTGTCAATATGTTCATCTCTTTATGTACTCACAATTGGAGCGTTATGACAGACTTTTCGTCCCCTTTGCGTCACTTCTAATTTTACGAGGCCAGCCTCCCAAACTAAAATGTTACCCCATTCACATCCCGACAGTACCTGAAAATAAAAAAAACAAATTGGAACGACTTCAATTTCTTAATTAGATCTTTTAATAAGAATAATAGTCACTTTATTACCTTTTCGTCGGGCATTGGATAAACACCAAGGACATCACAGATTTCAGTTTTCCCGAATCTGCCAAGTTCTCCTTTCAATTTAAGGCCAGTAAATGTTTGTGCCATTTTCCAAAATTTTATGTGAGCAGCGCCTAAAAGAAGTAATTAGAAATTTAATAAATAAATTCTTAAAAAATCCCATGTCAGTAGTTATTCATAGGAGTAATGGTCAATTACCTGCAGTAGTGAGCTGTCCTTCACAATATGGTGAAAACATGACAGCATGAACTCCGTATGTAAATGCACTAGTACGTAGAAGAATCTTATGACGTTTCCAGTTCCAGATGGTCAAATTGAAATCTGGCTCTTTACCCACAGACGCCAGCAGTTCTCCATCAGGGCTAGATATAGGTACAGATATGAAGAATGATTGTTATGTAAATTTTTAGGATAATTTATAATGTCCAAAGTTTTATTGAGATCAAACCTCTCCTAGGGTAGCATGGTCAAGGTTTCTTACTCTATCATCATCATCATCATCATCAACAGCCGGAAGATGTCCACTGCTGGACAAAGGCCTCCCCCTTTGTCCTCCACGTCGAATTTAAATCGAAATTAAATTATCTTACTCTATTACGAAAGCTTAAATAATAGTTGTTATATCGGGGAGGGTCGAATGTGTAGTAGGTATGTACTTAAAAGCGTCTCTTGGTTCGTTTTGCCAAGTTTAAATAGTAATCGGAACTCCATATAGTACGACGTCAAACACCATATACTTAAACGAAATACCAAAAAAATGTTTCACTAAAAATGGTTCCCTTATAAAGTATTTTCGCCATTATTTACATATCTTCCAAAATAAAAATAGTGAACTAGATATAGGTACCTGAAATCAAGAATAGCATATCCATTCGCGGTACCATCGCGAAGAACCGCATCCATTTCCATTTGAGGCCAGGTATACATAATTATTAATGGCTCTTGGTTGCCTTCTCTGTCCTCTGCTATCACTATACGGTAGTTAGGGTCTTTTCTGTAAGACTAAACATATAAAATATTATGCTAGTATAGATAATACAAAAAAAAAGGAACCACTTGACCTTTAGCATTCAATTGTTCGAGGTCTGGGTGTATGGTGTATGTGAAGAAGTATATTTGTCAACGCGCACATGACGCAGGATAAAATACTAGCGTAGGACAAAGCTTAAAAAAGTTCAAACACAGTTAAGCTATGACTGTTGGTTGGCGCGGCGACTGAGCAACTAGCTGCCGCGCAACGTGTTGCGAGTTCATTCAACAAAGCCTAGTGCCTATTTTGCATTAATTGTGGGTAATTTTTATAGCTGTCGTGTAGTAATAGAAGTTATTTTTATTTACCGTTATACTTCCAACTGTTCCTCCGGTAGTGCTTCGTCGAAACCATGTCTGTTTAGTATTCACGTCCAAGAAAGTAATCATGCTGCCCGATGAAAAGCATACGACCATATCGTCGCACGCGCAGAGGTTAAAAAACTTATGACAGTTGTAACCGTAAGAATACCTTTGTTACATTTAAGGAAAAACTTAATTATGTTTATCATAAATTATTAAATTACTTTGATCACCAGCACATAAGCAAAGTAAAAAAATTGTAAAGCAAAGCAAAGTAATAACAGAAACTCACTGAGAGGTACATAGTAAATTGGGCGATCTACATGATTACTCAGGATTTGCATTTTTGAACAACCTTGTCGAAATGCTAAACACTGCATTCCAGAATGATCAACGCGAGTTATTTTATTGCGATTGAAACGTTATCGCGCGTAGCCCTCTGAGGCTCTGATTGATTGGTTAATATGGTGAATATGGAGCTGGTCTGTCAGTAGGCTAACACAGTAACATTTGGATCGCGTTAACGTAAAATAAACTTTTAAGAGGCACCCAGACTCACTGCATTAGTTAACGTATTGTCTTTTATCTCTTGAATGGGGATGATGACAGGGTATGAAAATTAAAAATATAATTAGTCCGTAAGTTAGGTAATGAAAAAATATTAGACACGTATTTTTTTATTTTGTCGTATAATAAAACAATACTTAGATAAAACGAATCAAAGTTTAGGAGTGGGGGCTAAAACGTCATTTCTTAGTATAAAATGTACTGAGAAGTGACGTCACGCGACATTTCAAATCAATATATCTTCGAAACTATTCGTTTCTGTGAGAAAATAAAAAATACGTGTCTAATGTTTTTAAATAATCTACCAGACGGACATTAAAATAAAAATTAGTCGTCTACCCCATTATATTACCTTAGTGTATTGATATCAATATTGGTAATAGTCTCTCATATTTTTTTTTATATTTTTCACTTGAAAAGGATACTCGAATTCGAATATATCAGGTGGAATCGTTGACTGCGGGCTACTGACTGCCCCCGAGATATAGTCGTCCGGGTCATAAATTGTCAATATTGATTCCGCGTCTTCCTCGCCTTCGTATTCTCCTTCTTCATCTGTCTCTTGATACTCTTGTTCTTCTTCCTGTCCTCCTTCTAACATGGAACAATTAAATATGAAATTTGTGAAACCACGCTACGGCTCCTATATCCCCCCTATCAAGGTTCTTCAGTAGGTATATGTATATCGGCATTGTTACGTCCCTCTACCTCGGAAAGTACGTAAAATCTTTGTATGGTTGTTTGATTGCAACCTCACTGAAACGATTGAGCTAATAGTGTCTCCATGCACAGTGCTCCATAAGTACAATTTCTGTTTTTTTTTTAAACTTTGTCCTACATAAGGATTTTCCCCTGTGTCGTGGGTGCCTTTACAAACATACAAGTTCACATACACATGACACCCAGACCAGAAATTGTAGATCACACAAACAGTTGTTCCGTGCGGGAATCGAACCCGCGACACGTTGCGCAGCAGCCAGTTGCCCAGCCACCGCACCAACCGTGCAGTCAAATTTCTGCGCATTAGTGGCATTAATTGGCTATTTGGTTGTAAACAAAACGGTTAGAAGACGATATAGAGGTAGATACCCAATTTCTTACCCATTATTTCACCTATAACCTCTTCATCGAATTGTTGTCTGTCTTCTTCAATATTTTCTTGTGCTTCATCAACATTTTCTGGTACTTCATCAACATTTTCTTGTACTTCAACTACATTTTCTTGTACTTCAACTACATTTTCTGGTACTTCAACTACATTTTCTTGTGTTTCAATAACATTTTCTTCTGCGTCTACCAGATTTTCTTGTGGTTCATCAAAATTTTCTTGTGGTTCATCAATATTATCTTGTGGTTCATCAATATTATCTTGTGGTTCATCAATATTATCTTGTGCGTCATCAACATTTTCTTTTGCGTCTTCTTCCTTGTCAGACATTTTTAATAACTTTTACTTCGCGATAGCAAATAGAGAAATACAATGTACTTTGTTGATGGTTTTGTCAATAAGTAAACATTATACTGTTGCTAGGATACACATGACGCTTGATTTGAAATTTTACTTCGTAGAGTGCGTCCCCTTAAACTTATTATACTTTTTGAGTTCGTCACGCAAAAGAGTATAATAAGTATAGGGGAAGCGTCACACGTTACTGTTTGTTGTTCTTGATTTCGTATTATATAGTACCTAATATCGGAATACTCAAACGCTACTCAATTTTAAGTCGTGCTTAAGTATAGTTCTGTCTCCACAAATTCTTTGTAAAATGACAGAGATAACACGATACTTAAGCACGACTTAAAATTGAGTAACGTGTCAGTATTCCGGCATAAGTGTAGGTACTTTCCCCTATGTTATACTCTTTGGTAGATACTGCTACTGTGCTGCTACATTGCTACATGAATACCGAAACTGAATGTAGATTTTTATTTTATTTCAAGCCAAAGTGTAATTTAATAATGACAATATCTAATAGGATGCCACTTAATAAAAGAAAACTAGTTATTTATTGCATGTGCTCAGAAATATAACAAGTCTCAATATAACCATAGGTACTACGATATTTCTTCGATCTATCTGCGTTCCTTTATACCCAGCACCAATATATTAGAAAAAATGTTTTAAATTTATCAAAATTTAACAATGGTTTAACTGAATGGTTAATAACATAACATCACACCTTTTATCCCTACAGGGGTAGGCAGAGGTGCACATTATACCACTGTATAATATAACACCCACTTTTCACTATTTATGTTATGAGTCCCATGTAACAGGGAGTGAGCCTATTGCCATATATCGGGCACAATTCCAGACTCCGTGCTACTACTGAGATTTTTAAACAAACCCAGTAATACTTTGCCCGACCCGGGAATCGAACCCTAGACCGACCGAGTGGTCGCAAGTGCGACCACTCGGTCAACGAGACAGTCTGAATGGATTGCTAATTGAATTTTCTTATATATAATAATTGGAACGGCCAATATTGAATTAGACTAATAGGTACTTACTTAATATAATACCTACAGGTGCTTGAAAAATGAAACTACTAACAAAAGTCACAAAATGTATTATGTTAATCATTACACACATAAAAGTATTACAATTACCAGTAAAATGTGAACATTTGATCTGCAATTACCAGTCAAATGTTGTGAAAATTTTGAGCTTAACTAATACATAATAATAGTCAAGTAACTACTACAGAAGGATTAATATCATTCACACACAAATTTTAAATCTACAATTGGTATTTCTTAGAAATACTTCTTATTATAATAAGTAGGTACTAGTACATTAATTGATATGAAAGTATTACAAGAAAACTAGAACTCTAGTCAGTGCGTCTTAAATCGAAAACACGTAATCATAAAAAAGTAAATACTGGGTCTTAAAACTTTAATACCATTGGTAATTTTTTTAAAAGATTCTATTACGAATAAAAATTATATTATAAAATAATTTTTCGCAATAATACGAATGGCCGATGAAAAATTCGTTTAAAACGTAATATATGGAAAAAATCTAATCAATTTAATTGTGCTACATATCACATTACATTAAGGACCAGTTTCTTTCGATATCATACGTGGCTACTCCTTAAACCTATCAAGCCTAACGTATAAAAGAACACAACCATTAGGTAGGTACACACAGTCAGTTTCTTCTTTCCAATAATGTAGATGAAGAAGATTAAATTGCATATTTTCCTGAATTCCTGATCTGGAAGCTCGTTCGGAAACCGAACGTGTGTAGTCTCAAACGTATTGACATAATAACGTATTGATAAACTTGAGCATTCGACGGTTTGCTTGTAAAAATGTTTGTATAATTATAATTATTTATAGCAATGTTTGAATGTAGTCGGACCTAGCTTGTTGTTCAGTTTGACAAAAAATCGGCGGATACTTTCTTTTTCTATTTCAAGTGAATGTTCGGGTCTATCAGTATTTAAAATATGTTTACAGCATCTTCTTAAAACCTAAACGAAGCGAATAAAAACGAATGCATGAACATTGCGCTAGAAAGCCATGTGACGACTGCGTGTTCGTGCGATGGCAAAACGATATTCTATCATCGCGCGAATTGACGACGCGATTGAGCGACTGAGGTCCACGGTTACTAGATCCACGGTCCGTGGATCGTACCAACAACCATTTCGCGAGAAATTCAAATAGGACATGAACAAGTGTCCTAGGTGTTAGTAGGTGTTAGTAGGTGTCACTAGGTATTAGTTCAATTGTATTTAAACACACGTTCGCACAAGTAAAATTCACGCGAACTGGTGATGATCAAACATTTGTGTTCTATTCGGGCTGAAACTGCGTTAAGTAGCTTATATTATTTTTAAATTTGGTAAATATCTATTTAGAACACAATTTAAATAAAGTACCTACTTATTTTCGTTTTTTCTTACCATAAAACATAAAAACACGTCATAAGTAGATACTTATTATTTGTCACAACTCTCCTTAACTTTAATCACATGATTTATAATCTAAGACTTAGATTGTAGGTCATTCAGGATATGGACTTACGTTAAAATTATTAATCATAATTTTTTGCCAACGACCTCAAATTGAACGCAGACAAAGTGATAAATTGAAAAAGTTTGAAAATAACCTTTCGTAAAAGATAACAACGATGCTTTCAGTACCGATGTGTAAATAATCTAATTCATAATATCACTTTATCGCCCTAATCTCTAGAGTATAGATTGAAGTTTTCCAAAAAAAAAAAACTCAAGAAATGAGATGAAATTTTCAATAGTGTTTGGGTGGAATTTTATTAAACCCTAACTGGCGACTACTTTGACAAGCGAAAGCAAAGTGTCACGATTTATAGGAAATACAGGGTATCTGTAAGTGAATTGTGTGGCGGGCTGTGGAGAGTGTTTGCTGCCAAGAACGCCAGCTTATGCGCGTACTGGCACACGGCTGGGACACGGACTTGTGCGGAGCAGTTGTAGTACATGTGCGTCATCTTGTACGTCAACCATTGCATCTGAAACCGTAAAGTAGAATTATTTTTAATTCTATATAATTATATGCAACTGTAATCAAACCACTGTACTAAATGTAAATACTATATTACTAGTCATTTAAATTAAAAATAATAGTTAGTATTTGTTTTAGATAACAATTTCAATTAGAGGTTAAATTATTTTTAGATTTTGAATATAAAATAAATTGAAAATATATTTTACCCTGTCAGGATGCAGTCCTGTTGTATCCGCAATTACGTTATACGATGTAGGAGTTATGGTTCCATCTCGCACATTTTGTGAAATCAAAAAAAAGTCGTATCTGAAAAAAGAAGGTGACAATTTAATCTATCATTCTCGCCTTTTGCCCCCCGGGTCATAATTGCATCACAATTTTTTACTATACTGCTAGTATAACGCTATCCAGTTCTGTATCGAAGTACGTAAAGTACCAATTAAAAGGTAAAATGAATTTTACCAATATCTTGAAAACGGTTAAGTTTGGGATAGGTATGGGGTATTAGACAAATCGGTCAGGAATGATGCATACCACATAAAGGATTTAGGTCGACTTTACTTGTAACCCTGTATACTATGTATGCATGTGTGTGAAGTGGAATCTTCCAATTAAATTTTGGAACAGATATCTTGAAACCAGAAATTTTGTATTCACGTTTAGTTTGTATAGCAATAATGCTCAGCCTTTTTTGAGGGGTAAAATCATACAATGACTTCTCCCGCCTTAGGTAAGGCGAGAGGGAGTGTCAGACTCTTACTGACTATAAGCCACTCCGTGCCTACTCCGACATTGCTATTCTGTAATAAACAGTTTCTAGGCTGTACACTGTGTCGAATGCGTCGACGAGTCAGCCTAGAGATCGACCGAGCCTCCTGTTCCATTGCCCGTTCCTACTTGTTAGTAAAATGGTTTTAATTTATTTACTTACCGCTCGGGTAGAGTAACAACGTCGTCAACAACAGTCCCTGGTCGTGGGTTTACGCATTTGCTTCCTTGTTCTAGGAAAAACCGCGCGTTTATCCTCTTTGACACAATTGTGAACGACATTTTATAGTCATCCGAGCCATACAACATACGAAGTGCCTTCTCTATTTCAGCCACCTAAAAATAAATATTTTTTGCATTTTGATTTTGGTTTAGATAAAATTAAGTTTCAATACAATAGACAATAAGTCAATGGACAGCAGCAGCGATTGCCCAACGTCATCGACCTAGTCCTACGCGGTATCCCTGTGAAGTCGTGGACTATCGCTCTACGTCGACGAAGCCGCCTACTACACGACGTCGATGAATCCCAGGCACGTAGTAGTCAAACTACAGCGCGCTCTAGATGCACTCCCTGAATGGCTAGAGAAGTGGACATTGGCCGTGAACGTGGCCAAGACACAAGCATGGAGATCATGAAGCCGACACCCATCACTCATGGGAGAGCAGGTCCGGTGGGCGCCGAGAGTTAAATACCTCGGTGTGACCATCGACCGCTCGCTTTCAGGGCAGGCTGCTGCACAGGCGCGCGCCGCGCGTCATCTCCTCCTCCCGGTGATCAACTCATCTCGATCGTGTCGCGAGTCCTAGCGGCGCCCCCACTGGACACGACCGCGCGCCGCTAATAGCTCGCTGCTCGCCGGGCTCGCCCGGCTAGAGCACGGCTCACAGCGGCGCAAACCACCTAAGACGACGCTGCATCGAGCCCCGCCCCCACTAGGGGCCCGACTACACCAACCCCTCGCCTGCAGTCGCAGGCAGTGACCAGACACCGCCGAAACAGGCATCGGCCTGGTTCGCGCGACCTCGTGCCCCCAGTCGGGGACCGACAGAAGACTATAGAGGCAAATAAATTATCTTGGTTTGAAGTACTTCGTATTATTTCAAGTAGTAGGTTTCAAAGGACTGTCGGCTGATAATGTTCACCCCGTATGGGCGTATTCGCGCGAAAAGTTTGTTTATTTGGGTTTTTAATTCGAATTTTACCCCCTTCCTGACGATACGTCGTTCTGATATTCAGAATACATTCCTCTTCTTGATGACCAAACAATATTATAATTGAAGCTTTTTCACAACTACTTCCATTATGGATACCAACGAAGGGGCTTGATTGGTAGAGAAGAGCACATTAAAACCTATTAACATATTACATATTGTTTGAAATATATTAACAAATACACAATAATATGTTAGTACGCTATATGTGAACCATTTATGTAGGCATTACTAACCTCGTGTGTGTTTACATAAGGAATTTGTCCATCACCCACGCCATCACGATATATAAAAATCCTTTGCGGCAACATGCCTGAAAATATTTTTGATTTCAGTAACATTGTTACATTTTTAATATTGTCATAAATAACAATTTGTTTTGAAATTCATTACGACTACCAAGAAATTTTACTTATAAAGAAAATTAATTAATACCGTTCACATCTCTATACTTTTTTACGGCTGTGGCTGTATTGAAGCCCATGTGGTTGCTTAATTCTTCGCCAGAGGTGTGCGAGTTGACAGCGGAGTAGTAGCGCGTCATATATCTATCTAACGAAGCAATATATCCACCGAAACTTTTTTGTTTGTTTTTAGTGTCATGACACACGTCATAGCCCACGACTAATATGTTTTGGAGGGGTATCTCTACTCTCCACGGCGCGCCCCCGAGCTGTAATAAATAGAGTAAAAACAAAAATTATAATTAGTAAAATATATTACAAGTGTGACGAATAGACTGAGTGATACCATGGCTTTACAGAAAACCGACGCGAAACAACGCTTGCTCGTCGTGTCCCCCTTTCCCAATCTCCCCAATCTGTAAATTTTTAAAAACCCTCAAATTCCTAATCCTCAAAAGGCCGGTAACGCACTTGTAACGCCTTTGATGTGCCGGGTGTCCATCGGCAGCGCCGATTGCTTACAATCAGGTGACCCGTCTGCTCATTTTCAAATATCCCATAAAAAATAACTAACCTTTAACTAACTATACAGCTATACTTAAGCATACATATTTAGAATTACTCCACATGACATAACATCACTCCTTTTATCCCCAAAGGAGTCGGCAGAGGTGCACATTATGCTACCGGGCACAATTTCAGACTCCGTGCTACTACTGAGAATTTTTTTAAAACCCAGTAATATTTTGCCCGACCCGGGAATCGAACTCGAGACCCCTTGCCGCCGTCGCATTTGCGACCACTAAGCCAACGAGGCAGTCACTTAAGAGTAATGTGTTAGTAAATTACTATTTATTACCTTGCAGTTCATTTGCAGTGCCACCTTAGCGGCAACTGACATAGCGGAGTTGGATGTCATGTTCCGCGCGGTCACAACTTGACTAGGGATGGCACGGTCAATAAGACACTTCTTTTTAATAGCTTCGTAGCTGGAAATGACAAACTTTTTCAGTTTACTTAAGTACCTAATAATTATAGTCTAAATTACACAACTTACACAGCCAACGCGTTACTTCAGTCTAGTATATTTTGGAAAAAAATCCAGACTGCTAGTTACTAATACTATATTTTTTATTTAGATTTTAAGCTTTTTTGTACATCCTGAAATTATTAAAATACTCACCGATCCGTTAACTTACGCATGAGCGCGCAGAAAACCAACGCAGGATTTCTGCGGGCTATAACGGCATCCAATGTTCGAGCGTAATCTATAGCGCCGTCGTACTGTATTGTTACTAAAAAAAGTCGATGCGGATCAAATGAAAGAAAGTCGTGTTAGTTACACTATTTATAACTCAAGAACGCTGAACTGATTTGACTGAAAAATCGGTTGCGAGGTAGCTTAGAATCACGAAATAGATAGAGAATGGCTTTTATTCTGAAACCTTGGGAATGGGAACAATGCATTAAAATTCCGGGGCTCTCAATCTTTTAAATGAATTAACTTATTTAAGTGAAGTTCAAATAGCTCAATTTCTGCCGGAAGTGATTATTGCATGCGATGCAGCTAGTTTTTTTTTTAATATAATTGATATAATTAATATTTACCGATTTCAGGTTTGGATAGCATGAATTTTACATCTCTCGCCGCCTTTAATACCATATCTAGGAAGGCTTCAGTTTCACGTCGAATCTTGTCAGGGGTTATCACTACCCATGATGAAACTTGGCTAATACGCAGCAAGGGTTTTGATCTGACACAAAAGACGCATGTTAATCATACATTATTATAGCCTATAGGAAGATCATACATTATTATAGCCTATAGGAATAAATGTACGTATTTGTATAATATTACCGAATATCTCGCGTCCATCCCTCTGGTGTATCACCTGCTGGATAACGGCAGTCATTTCCTTGAATAATATTTTCAGTGGGTAATTGACGTCCTTTAACCTTCATCAGTTGTTTAGCAAAGGTAAGGTGGGAGGTACTCAGCTCCTATAAATAATAAATTTCTCTATAGTAGGTAATTGTATGTAGAGTTTTCCTGGCCTAAACAAATGTACATACCTATCGATGTGCCATAAACTAGTACTCTAGTATAATAATATAGGCATCACATAACATGACAGCTCTTGAATCGACGAGATACATATTTTTTTAAACGATATATTCATCAACATCTCATTGCAACTCCAGTTACTTCAAATACCAAAGTCAAAGTACCCTTCCCATATTCGTACATGTAAAAGCGAATACAGTTACGTCCAACGATAAAATAGTCGTCTATGTCCGTATAGATACCAATTCCTTAGTTAATTTTTACCAATCCGTTCGTGGTACCCAACCAAAACCGCTAGGATCGGCAGTAGCAGTACAGCCACTCTATTTTATGTAAGAACGTAACATAACAAACCTACTTCGTTACCTATAGTTGTACCTACACTACAAACCTTTATAACTCGCTGATTTTGGGTCAAATTTCTGTTAAATTGTAGCAATTTGTTAACACGGACGTCGGGGCCGATTTTAGTGTGTGCATCAAGGGCCTTCATCAGTTTAAAGTCGTTACGCATTTGGTCTGTCAATCCTGTCTGCCGGCACAGTTCGGGCACTAGATACACCAGTTCAGGCATCCCGGCGCGAATCTCACGTGGCTTTGATCTGGATATAAGTAAAGGCTGGTCGACGTCACGGATGTTAATTTCATATTTCTGGAAATTTAAAACACTCAATTAATTAGCCATTAATTTAAAAAAAAAGCCTTGGTATAACATTCTAGTATGAAACCAACTGGTAACAGAAGAAGTACCTTTGACAAAAACAGTGTGCGTTTTAAGGGTAAAATTCATGGCGATGACTTACTTCAGGGACGACATTGTCCCATTATTTTTGTTTGTTCGCAGAAAGGCCAATGGGATTTTATTATGCCGAGGCCACACTAACGGGAAATGCCATTAATTATCGCGATAAAGGACGTTCATCATAAGTGCAGCCACAACTTAACGCGATAATTTTATAATGGCATTAACAATGCTGTTTGGCGTTTGATGCAAAAATGTGATGCAAAAAAATCAAAGAGATGCGCGATAATTGACGCTATAAGTGGTCACACTACGTATTGTCAGTGTGCGTCGAGAGCGCATCGGGAGCGGACGTGTTTTTGTTTTTTGTACGATGTATTTGCAAATACGTATACAATGACGATGGAGCAGAGTAATGAAAAAGTAATCACTTTTATCGAGATTCTGCAAACAGAACCATGTTTGTGGAATCCAAAATTAAATATAGGTTTTACACTAATAATATATAGAGCTCTGTCGTCGTCCATCTTGATTGAAGTAAATTTAACGTCGTTTGTATCGCTAATAATGAGCATTCACGTTGACCGTTAAAGTGCAGCCACTCACTTTGATGCCGTTAAAATTATTGCTATAATTATCGCGATAATCGCCATTCACATTCAACGGTAGTGTGGCCCCAGCATTACAAAAACGTCATAGGCCTATTAAACAGCAAAAATCAAAAATTTAAAATCTAATCGACTTCAATTGAAACTAAGAAAGTCTTGTGAAAATGGATGAATGAATGGATAAAGGACACAGTCAGTATTGAAACGAGTGTACATACCTTTTTATAGTAGTCTATATATGTAATTTTTTCATTTCTTAAGTTGAATGTAGATTTAGGTGTCGCCTGCCATGATACATCATCTACTCTGTAAGTTTTCTTGTTATACGTTGTCATAACAATTTTTCCTGTAATAAATTATTATTGAATTTAGCCTCTCTTCTCTATAAAATTTTGGTATTGTACATATTGAATTAAATAGTTTCACCTTACCCACAATATCTTCCAGAAAACATTTTTTATATGCTGCACCTTTTGTCGAAGTATAAGTTTTTAGCATTTGGAGTACGGTGTCCAACCGAAGAACCTTTAATACAGACAACATTATCTATCTATATACATATAATAAAATCGTAGGAACGTGAAAACTGTACAACGAATATTTTTTTAAATAATGCTTTGGGCGGGATCTACAGTCGATACCAAAACTAAATAATTATGGGTTTTAGAGTTTTTGTCTGTTTGTATGTCCGGGGTGAACTCAAAAAGTGCTGCATGGATTTACTTCAAATTTTGCAAGAATACTAAAAGGTCGGGTCAACATATGTATAGGCTACATATTTCATGCTATCAACTACGGGGGAGAAGGTGTGAATCACTAATCCACGCGCACGAAGTCGCCGGCTCAGCTAGTGAGGAATAAAACGCAACCGTTTAAGGGGATTCCCAATAGGTACCTACTCCTATATAATAAACGTGATAAGTAGCGTTTTTTATAAACAGGTCTAGACAAGACTTCTATAATGTTATTTATAAAAAAAGGAAAGATTTCTTTTTGTAAGTAACAGAGCTAATATTAATTTGATTCTGTTTTTATTTCTTGTTACGGCGACAAAAGAAATTGTGTACTTTTCAGGTTTTTTATAGTATTTTTTTTTAAGGGGGGAACATCATCGAATGACACCCCTTCCCACTGAGCGAGAGGCGGGAGGGAGTGTCAGACTCTTACGTTACTGACTAAAACCACCCCGTTCCTTTTCCTGCACGTCGAGCCGGAGCCCCGAGCACATCCAGGTAACCCGTTAGGTTCTCCGCGACAGATTTTTTATAGGATAGGTCGGCAAATGAGCAGGTACATCTCCTGATGGTATTCAATCCGCGCCGCCCATGGTCACCCGAAGCAATAGTGGTGTTACAAATGCCTTGCCGGTCTTTAGGGAACAGGAATAACCTACTCATATGGCGAAATGAGCTACAGGCGATGGAAACTAGTAATGGGGCCCGTCTATACTCTTACTTTGGTACCTACTTTATGCACCTGCTTCTGGATCAAAAAAAGTGTTTTAGAAAGTAAACATCCGCCATTTTAATGTTGTTCGTTTGCCTGTTGGTCGATAAATAATAATTAATTTAACACCAGATCACGCCTAAGACTCATCAGATCAAAGGTCTAAAATATAAAATCTAGGTGTAAAGTAATAACTATTAAGAAATAAACTGATTAGTTAAGAAATAGTTAAATTATTCTAAACTGGTACTTACTTTGTGTGTAATCATAGCGACCATCAATAATTTGTCTTCGTGTTGGTTAATTGTGGTTTTATATCCGGGCCAAATTTGCAGGCGAAATTCAGGAATATCGATCTGGAAAAACCAAACCGATCGATCGACCAAAGTGGGTTAGTAAAGCTTCCCACCGCAAATCAAAATAGTAATACTTATACATAAAATAAAATAGAAAATCATGTACATCAGGTAACAGGACTGTTTTCGGAAGATGTATTAGTATGACTGCACGGTTGGTGCGGTGGCTGAGCAACTGGCTGTCGCGCAACGTATCGCGGGTTCGATTCCCGCACAGAACAGATTAGCACGGAACAACTCTTTGTGTGGTCCACATTGTTGTTGTTCCGGGTCTGGGTGTGATGTGTAAGTTAACTTGTGTGTTTGTAAACACAACCACGACACAGGAGAGAATCCTTGTGTGGGGCAACTTACCAACTATTAAAAAAAAAAGTATCCCGTGGCGGATTAATCAAAATGGAGTGCTGTAGCTAATTCTATAGAGGTTTGATCACATATATCAGGGCTGTCCAAACTAAGTCCCGTGGGCCGCATGCGGCCCGCAGTTTGTTTTCATGTGGCCCGCGACTCACATTTTAATCTTATGTGTGTATACAATAGTTTTGTCTGTGAGTAAAGAATACAATGTTAAACGTCAGTATACAACCGAAAATAATTTTCTGGCTCTCCAGCTTTTCTAAGAAATTTAATTAGCCCGCGAGGGTTTACCTAGTTTAAACAGCCCTGACATTTATGATGGAAGTATGGATAACTGAATAGGTCAATATAATTTCTAAACTTTTTAGCACTGGCGCCTATATTATGTCGTTTCAATAAAAAAAAAACTGTATAGGTAAGGTGGAAATGAGTTTGGCTACGCGGGGCCCTTGTTTTGCGGGGCCTGTAGGAAATGCTACTCTTGCTACGTGGGTACGGCAATGGTTGTGTCTCTGGAAATGTTAACCTATCTTTCTTAGAATAGAGAAAGAATGTTATGATTCTATGTTTAATTGTCTTCATTTGAAAGAGTTACTTATCAGTTGTTTGTAGAAAAATATACCTATGTCTAAATAAATAAGAGTGTTTTTAACTTTATTCATCATCCCTATTTATCGTTTATGGGCAACAAAGTTGCTAATATAAATAAGTAAATAAGACCTTACTGACTATGGTTTGCTTACATGGCCTTCTAAATGAATAGGAACATATAATGTATACCTATATACTGATTTCTTTAAAGTTTCTTCAATCGAATTAGTGGGAAATAAAATATTGGTGTAGGTGCCTATACCAGAATCAACAACTGCCTGCCTGAAAACAATAGCAAGATATTAATAATCGTGGATAGGTACGTACCTTTGCTGTTGGGTCAAAATAGTCGCGGCCCATTAATTGCAGGCGCATTGCCGAAAAGCATTTCCTTAGTATCAGATTAAATATCTGAATATAATGGTAATCACCAGGAGCGACGTCACCTATCAACTGAAAATGTATTATTTATTAACATGCCAAAGAGAGAGTTCAGTCGTATAGAATATTGATTTATATGTATAATATAAAAATAAATCGCTGAATGTGTTGCCACGCTAAGCGTAAATCACGTGAACAGCTGAACTGATTTCGCTTTTTGAATGTAAGAAAAATTTGAAATTTGCAAATATGCACACAAAAATTCCCAATGCAAAACAAATTTCGCGGCGCCGCAATCATAACGTGGAATAGTAACAAATAAATACAAGTTTTCAACTTTTTACCTTCACCGTTATCACCATCTTTTGCTTGTCAGATTTTCTATCAGAGTAAAACTGGATCGGATCGGGATGCAATCGGGTCATACTATATATCACCGACCCATCGAACACGTGCCTGTTATAAATAAAGATTGTTAAAAGTACATACCTAAATTATGCAGGGTGTTTGGTACATCGTGTGCTAAATTGAAACGGACGACTGAAGCAGTCATCTGGAAGCCCTTGAGACCCCTTAACACCCTTCATACCCTTTTTATCGACTTCGGATTTTTTTATCGACTTTTTATTATTTACTAAAACACCCACATTTTTACAAATTTAAACAAGTAGGGCTTTCATTTTAATTTTATTTTGACGTGGATCGTTTAAAAGTACTTTTAAATACAAAATTAGTGACATTAATCACCTAGTTTCTTTTAAATTGACTCGCCGACGTAAAGTTTAAATTAAAGCCGTATGTTACGGCTGTTTATATGGCAACAAAAATAAATAGCTTAAAGCGACCGGAATCTTTCAATTCCCTTATTAATTCCTCCCTTCCTTTAATCGAGCTAAGCTTTTAGGAAACAGAGAGTATTATCAACAAGTCTGATCAACAGTTGGTCTTTGGGATTTATATTTTTTAATCATAATACTTTTGTATATTAGTCTTAAATTGTGACTCGATTCACAATTCTAGTGGTCAAGAAATCCCTATATACATAGGTACCTACTATATTTTACTGTATTTTATAGTATTCCCTATACCTAATATGTTTTTTTAATATTAACTCACAGATAATTTATTTATTTAAAAACAAACACTGAATGGAAATGTCGGGAAATAAAAATAGCACTTGGTCGAAGTCGAAGGGTTATTATCCTTACTAATATTATAAATCTGAAAGTGACTTAGTTTGTTTGTTCCACCTTCACGCCGTAACTACTCAACCGATTGCTTTAAATTTTTGCAGATGTAAAGTTAGAAGTCCGGATTAAATAATAGGGTACTTTTTAACCCGGAAAAATTGATAATTCCGAGGAAAAACACAAATATTCGTATAGATGGCGCTGTGTGTATTGGTATATGTCACATAGGCTACTTTTTATTCTTTTGTGACGCGAGCGAAGCCGCGGGTAAAAGCTAGTAAATTATAAATCATTACTTACCAGCCTAAAACTCTCTGGTGGACGCGCACGAGGCTTTTACGGACAGAAGTATTGTCTTCATCAGGTGAAAAGTCCACGTGGTACTGATACATTCGAAAGTGAGGCGTAGTTTCAACGGCAAAGTAATTTGCTATCAAATTAACCGGGGTGCCAGTGGTACCTAAGTACAAGAATTTTGCTATTAAAATATAGGTGAAATTAAAGTTCGAAATTGGATATTTATCACTGGTTTTCTTTATCAGTAGGTACTTAGCATGTTTTTTGTATAATACTCATGTGTCATATAAGTATATTGTCGAACCTAAGCTAAAATGGCTAATTTTGAACCTATTCATTGTGCACATGAATGCGAGTCGTTAATGAAAAAAAATATTGATATACAAGGTGTAGTTTTGAAGCCGTATCATTTTTCGGGGGCATGTCACAGAAGTCATAAAGGTTCAATGTAAGAGAAAGTTTCGGACCAATAGTTAAAAATACGGCTATAATAAATCGTTTAAGTTCGACAGTATTTCAGAATAAGCGACAGCATTGTTTCTTATTGGAGTTTTATAGAATCAGGAATAATATCAATTACGTATTTGAGTTTGTGTGTGTTAAGCCGCGTTATAAAACTAGTTATTGGCGGCGTGTAGTTCGCACTTACGGATTTCCGTAATTTACAGAAAAATTAAAAATATTTAAGTACAATTTTTTTTGTTGATTCTGACTCAGAATCGATAGCTGAGTTACCTCCTAGAAAATGACGTGGCTTTAAAACAACACCTTGTATACCTGTATAACAATTTAATTTTTCATTTAGGTACCTACAAATCACTGAGCTCGTGGAAAGAATCAAAGAAAAGAAAGACAAATGTTTATACCTTTTTTCGATAATAGTGTACTTGGCCGCGTTCGCAGTGCGTGCGCTTGTTCAGTTTCCGTCTCCATGCGCGTCCTGCATCCTCGCCCTGATGACGAGGGGCCCGGTTTACTCGAAACATTTGACTGTGACGACGACGGTTTATCTGACAAAAAAAACAAGTAAGTCAAATAACAAACCGGACTATTCCATATCTTGCGGCTCTGATTCTTAAACACACATTGATGTTTTGCAACACACACATAAAAAAATCTGAAGAATTAGTTTGGTTTTTATTTCAAGGCTCTAGTTCAAACTTAATAATTCTTAACTAAAAATCACGGGTCACTCACGTAAATATACTGAGAAAACTGAGAAAAGCCAATTCCTCATGAGCAGCGTGCGCGTCGCGGCGATGTCGCGTAGCCTACTGGAGATCCCGCATTCGAAACTAGTGGGACTTTTCTCTGTACATTCACGTGTGTAATCCGCGATTTTTAGTTAATTTTGTATGTCTCACGATACTTAGTTATTATGAATAATTCTTCTTGTGATGTTTTGTCCATTTATCCAGTAAGGCTACTTAACAACACTGTACGATCAATAGGAACCAAGGAGAGTGGATGAAACCGTGTGAGAGTATATAGTACCTACCTATTAAATAAACATTACACATATAAGTTCCAAATGTTCCAAAAAAAATCATATACTTACAAATAAATTGAGTTTCATTGAAAAACATTTATTTGTGTCGAATTTAAGAAATAATGTGGAGAGTGGTAGATATATCATTTTACAATCCTTATTAATAGCGCCAACTTTGGTGAAAGTTTAAACTTTACTAACCCAGTACAATATTTTTCTGTACAGTCACATAAAGTAAGGTGAACATTTTAAAGAACACTTGGTTTGTCAAAAACCGATATTAATCATCCAAACTAGAGGAGGTGGCTCAGAATTTATGATTCCATAATATTGGAGCACTATTAAGGATAACATAACTAAAAATACAGTCGAAAACATAAAAAAATGTAGCAGCAAGACCCAAAAGACTGGCCCAGGGTGTACTTTTTCGTGGATGTCACATAAGCCATTAAAAGAAAACTATATGACTTAGATTTTTTTTTTTTCTGATCCTTACTGTTGAAATCTTGCCGATCACCTGGTGCCATTAGATCGTTGGTTTCAGGGACATGCTGTATAATATATTTATTTATTTCTCTCATCATCATTTACAAAACAATATACCTACAGCAAACAGTTTTAAATTTAAAACCAGAGACAGGTGTCTGTTGTAGATAAAACCTGTATCACAGATCACCAGACCAACCCACTAACGCGATATACTTATTTATTGAGTTGCATAAAGTATTTAGATTCATGTGAATATAATAACAAAAAATAGTTACCTATTGTAACTAATAAAGTAATAGTTACTAAATAATACTGATACATAGTACGTCCGACATTATGTAATCAAAGGTCAACATTAATTAAAACTAGAAAGTAAAATCTTGAATTAAAATAGAAACTTAATAAAGAAGTAAAAACATTTAAAACAATAAAAATTGCGACATTTAAAGATGCTTTTAATTTCCTTGGACTGTGCTTTATTCGGAGGATATGTTCATAATTCTTTGTTAATCTTATTGTATAGGTAGGGACCCAGAAATCCGTAAAAGTGTTATGTAAGACTAGTTCTACATCTAGTTACCGTGCAAACCGTTGCGTATCGTATCTTATTTTCCGTTGTATTTTAATCAAATGTGTTCTGATATAATTTTGAGTGTTTTTTTAATACTACAGTTAGAATGAACGGCTGTCGAACTGTTAGCACCCCACAGTGTTGGTATAATTCCGAGTTAGGATATAGTACCTATAAGTAGAAAGCTGCTTAAGTACCTTTAAAATAACTCTCTGTGCTCTCTCTAACTTTATTATAGTCGTTTTTGCAGCTCCACTCCATACAGTTATACAGTAAGTTATAAGAGATTGGCACAGGGCAATATATAACTTTTTTTTTAAGGAGTTTTCGTAATGTGTTGAAGAGATTTGAAAATGTAAATCAGTATTGTAAATGTTATAGCATCAATATGTTTGTGAAATTTTAGTTCATCATCAATATTATGACTCACAATTATTTTATATCTGTCGTTTCTCATAAGTGGGGCAATTAGATAAAATGTTGCCAGAAGTAGGTAGTTACAATTGTGTGAGATAATAGACTGAACCGGATAATCTTGTCTGTTAAGTGTAAAAGTCATGTATTTTGTTTTGTCTATATTTGGTGTCAGAATATTACTATTGAGGCATTTGTAAACCAAATCAAAACTGTGTTGAGCGCACTTGAACACTTCGTTCCACGCGTCCCCGTAAAAAAGTAATGCCGTGTCATCGGCAAAAGTTTTGTCGTCGACTCATATTGCATCAACTATTTATTTATATAGACTAAAATCAGTGTGGGCCCAAGAATTCTGCCTTGAGGCAGTAATGTCATACATAACGATAAAATGTAAGTATGTAAATATTGAATTTAAGTTATTTTTAAAAATACTTACCTATATCCATTCTTTGCAATTGTCTTTGTATTTCAACAGTGTGTTTCGTAGATCCTCTGCGTTCTTGTGCAGCGTAAGAGCCACCGGGCGCTGGGGATGTTGGCGATGTTGGGGATTGTGGGGAAGAGGAGACTGGTTGTGCTCTACTAGTGGATTCTTTAGGAATTGATTTACTACCTTGGACAGTGCGAGGATTCCAGGCTGTTGGGGATGTTGGGGATTGTGGGGTTTGGGGGGACTGTGGAGAAGTAGGAGATATCGGGTCTTCAGGTCTGGGTGAAGATGGACCAGCATTATCGGTGCCCTTACCAGCTTTCTTTTGTGCACGCTTTTTCCCAGATTTAGGCATCTACAAACAAAACAATTTAACTGACTGTGAGAATTTCTGACTGAATATATCACGTCCTGGCTTGATGAAATGAGATAGATTTTATCCTTTTTAAAAAGAAATAATTTCGCTATTCACGATTTTCTATCACGTTCACGTAACTTATATTGTTTATACAAAATACGTCGAAGGGGTAATCACACTAGATTATCTAACAATTTTCCTGCTTCATTATAAGGATTATGGTTACCATCAAGCACCAAAGTACTCGTCAAGACAAATCAATCAAGCCCAAACTCGATGTAGCTACGTCCTTTAATTAGTGAGTTCCTGTGACCATCTTCCAGCTTCATCATCAAACCTTGGTAAACATCAAGCAGCGAAGTACTAGACAAGACGAAGTATACAAAGCCCCAACTAGATGGGATTATATCGTTTAACTTCTGAATTCTTATGGTCATCTTCCTGCTCCATCATCAGGATCTTGGTTACCATCAAGCACTAAAGTACTCGGCAAGTTAAATTAAACAAGCCCAAACTCGATGGGACTATGTCATTTCATTACAGAGTTCTGGTGGCCATCTTCCTGCTCCATCATTACGATCTTTGTTACCTTCAGCAGCATACAAGCAAGCTTGAATACTGAGTTCCTGTGACCATATTATAGCTCCATCAATTCAATCAACTGATTACCACCCAGCACCGAAGTATTCGTCAAGACGAATCAAACAAGCCCAAATACGATGTGGCTATGTCGTTTAATTACTGAGTTCCTATGGGCATCTTCCTGCTCCATCATCAGACCCTGGTTACCATCTGGTACTAAAGTACTTGATAATACGTAGGCATCAAAAAGTGATCCCAATTCGATGATGTTTGTCATTTAACTATCGAGTTCCACTTAACCATCACCTTACCGATTCCAACATCACGTCAGCTCCGTGTAGTGTGTCCTAATTATATCATTCATTTGACACAATATGCAAATGCAAAGAAAATTCAGCTTAAATAGAAATAAACGAACACATTATGTTTAGCTTGTAAGATTTGTTACATTCATCGAGACAGGTAGTACTAATAAAAATTTTGTAAGGATTGCCAACTTCCATAAAATATTCATCGCTACATTTGGTTTTTTGATGAATCTTAAAATAAGAACAAAATTTTATTATTAAACATTCTATCCTTACATCATACTTTTTCTGCTCTTAATATTAATCACTATAATACACTGAGTATTTCCAGTATCCAACGAGATGAGAACTTCACTGCATCTACAACCTTCATTCCGAGTACTTACTATGTTGCTTTCCTAATACATATGTAAGAATTTTCCACATTAAAAGAATATAATGGGGTAGTATTAGGTTCCTTATAAAATATAAAGTCAGTAAAAACTGACTCATACTTAATATGCCCTTGATTTATGAATACCCGGACAACAGCATACCTTTACAAAAAATAAAATTTTATTCCTAATTTAATAATTAATTCAATACAATATCAGAATGTATCTCTACACATACGACACTTGTTCTTAGAATCTAAACCTCTTATGACCCTTACTTGATCATGAAACTTGATTTATGCATTACCCGGACTCCAGCGGACCGTTGTAATAAAATTTATTAATTTATTCTGATGTAATTTTGAATATTATTCCATAATTTCTTACTTGTTTTGCTTTATAATTGTTGTTCTGTAAAGTTGTAATAATTGTCAAATAAATAATTAATAATATATCAGGCACCTATGTTATGTAGTTATTTTTTTAATTAATTTTGTTTAGTTTTTTTTTTCATTTAGTTGGCACTTAGTATTTTCAAATATTAGTTTGCCTATTAGCTTTTATAGTAATGCTAGATGTGAGAATTAAAATGTATGTGATAAAAAATGGTTTAAAAGAGATATCAATATTGAGGGTAGGTAGCTGAATATTATAAATTAATTTTTTCAATAAGAATAGTAAACAGATAAGCAAAATAATTATGACGTAGGTACATATTTAAAATGACAAGTTAGTTGCGTGCCGGAGCTGTGCTTGTTAGGTGTGGGATGAATATTTATTTTATGAAATCATCAGCTTTGAAGTACGTGCGGTCGAGAGAAATAGGTCCAGAAGTGCCTTGTTTTAGTAAAAAATATTAGCTGTTTGATAATAATATGTAGATATTATGTAATGCCCGCCCCGGCATCAAACGGGTTTTAGATAATAATAGGTACCTAGTGAGATATAGGTAGGTGCTGGTGTGGTGTGGTACGATTTATAAAATGGGTCGACCGTGTTGGTTCGGTTGTATGAAGCGTTTGCGTCGCGTGTCGCGCAGCGCAGCACGCTGTGCCAGCCGGACCGTGTCGCAGCCGGCACCGCCCACAGAGGGAAGGAGTTTAGTTAAACCCGACGCGACCCATGTACTGGTCCTATTCTTTAATCCTCGGAAATCTTGAGATATTAGTTTTTATGATACGATGTGAACAATATTTTAATTAACGTACCTATTTAAATGGAGTAAAAAAATAACGTGAGTTTAAAGCTTCACTAATAAAATAATTATTGTGATCAGGACGTGAATAATTGTTACTGTAAATAATAATAATATAGGTAGGTAGAAGTGTTCAGAAAACAAAAAATAGTTTTTTTGAATATAATGATTATTCAATTATAATTTTTAGACGCTAACTATATTTCGTTTAAATTAAGTTGATTAATTACACTCAATGTAAATGTAATTTAAAATATATTTAAACCTTTTCTTTATTCAGCAAAGATGGCGAACACCTAGCGTCTTCTTTGTATCATATTACATAATTATACCTTAAAACTATGAAATAACAGTTATACTCACCTCCACGAAGTTAATTAACCGTGATGTTTAACAATTTATTTAAATTGGGTTCAAGACGATACTCGGTTCCTGCCAAATCCGCGGAGCAATGATTGCACGTTACACGACTCGCAGCAGCCATAAATCAAAAGGGCGTTTTATAATTTATTGATTTCACAACAGGACAAAGTACCGGACAAGGATGTGTCGAATAGCCAACCGAACAAAAAATATGGCACAGTAGCGCCCAATGTCTCTGTATAGGACCAACCCTAAAGGTTTCTCGATCTAGCACTAATAAAAACAGAAGCCCTAAAGGGCTTCACATATAACAAGGGCTATAACAAATGCTAAGTTATCAATTGGTAACAACACCTAGTTTAAACATACGTTTATGAAATATAATTGGAACACTTAAGTTGTCATCATACCTCTATTATCTCAGAAGTAATTGACATTGTATTACGTAAAGACCGTTTCGGTTACCGTGACCGGTGATTGGCGTTCTGCTGCAGCAATCAGCGGATGATTTGTCTTTAACGGTTTTCTATCTACTATATACATATACCTACTATTATCTCAGTTATTTATTGTTTGTTCTAATTGTTTGTTATATTTTGGGCGCTTTCCTGATCCTGACCTACAGTTACACACTGCAATGGCCTCTAGTACTTAAACTGCATCTTAAGTTGGTTATTGGTCATGTGTTTAAATAGTTAGACTGCTGCTGAAAAGTAAATTTTACATTAAGCATAATTGAGGCTAAGCTTTTTGGAAAACAGCATGCATTGTTATGTTTTTACACGGTTATACGATAAAGTAAGTTGAGTGAAGTGGAAAGAGGCCTTAGTACGAGTTTCTTTTTCGTTTAAAGTAATCGAAACGAGACTGCCTTCGGAGCTCCGATTGGTTAGTTCATTGGAGCCGGCCAATCACAGCGCCGAACGCGTACTCGTTTCGATTACTTTAAACGTGAAATAAACTTGTACTAAGACCTCTGATTGGCCGACGCCAATGAACCAACCAATCAGAGGGCTTAGTACGAGTTTCTTTTTCGTTTAAAGTAATCGAAACGAGACGGCGTTCGGCGTAAGCCCTCAGCACACAATTCAGTTAAATCTGCATAAGATACGACGCGAACAGTATAAAAATGTCAAGACCATTGTCTTAGAAAGTAGGTAGGTACTTAAGTATATTAAATTGCGCCTGCTATTACTTTTTATTTGGTAATCTGATAGATTTGTGAAGATAATGCCATATTTTTTGCAGGTAACTGCTTGAAGGCGGAGATCTCAAGTTCAATTCCGGGTCCCGGGTCAAAGGAAGTATTGTTGGGATTTTGTGTTTTAATTGGCTATACTACTTACTTAGTATGAAGTTTAGAATAGCTGTGCCTGGTGCATGACAATTTATTTTATGTGTTGTACATTGGTCCATCCATGCTTACCACGGAGTTACACGAAGAGACGCGAGACTCGAGAGTGTGGACACCGACGCAACGGAGTGCTCATATAGTTTTTCATATTTCTGTGCTCTCGCCTCTTCGAGTTGTCGTTAAGGTTGAATGTATTTATATATTATTGCTACCTTATTGGTCGAGTGGTCGCAAGAAGAGCAAATTAGAATTTATTAGAGATAGAATTTTGCTAATAGCTACCGGATCGTTTGATTTTTCTGTTTTTTTACCTATTCATAATGTTTTGTACGAAAATCTGTTGTTACCTCATGAATCTTTGAAACTTTGAGTTTTAACACGGAGAGACAGACAGACGTGGCGAAGGGACATTTGTAATAATATTGTTGTAGTGATAATACTTAGATCTATAAAATAGAGGTCTATTTTATTAATATCTTTTCCGAGAACAGAAGTAAAGATTTAGGTAATATAACAAGTATGGAGTGATATATATCTTTAAGGATAATTAGACATGATGTAATGTATTCGTTCATCAGTTTCTGCTAGTATTGTTAACTTTATTCCAATAGGTTTATAGTTTGACGCATGGTCCAACGGTTCACTGTCGTTGCTACATGGCGCGCATTAGATAGTGCATTTCCGGTATTACGTAACGATCGCCAATGCTGCCAACTGTTTCATAATGGTAGGTTGGTGGAACTACATAAATGTCAAAACCAACGACTTGATAGTTCTGTCACAGATGACAGAACGGCAATGTTTGTTGTCCTTTTTTTACATACAGTTATCAGTATAATGCTATCCTGCTGTCTTCAGTTCAGTAAGTCAGTGTCAGTGTCCATAGTCAAAACGTCAAAAGTGTTTGTACTGTTTGTTATCGCTTTGAGTTTATTTGGACTATGAACTTTCTTTTGGATTAGAATAAATTAAGTTCAAAAAAATAACAAAATTATTCATAAAAATGTCTCAACCACATCGGAGTGCAGTTTTGAATCTTTATAAAACGGTACGTGTCCAATGTGTTGTTGAATAATCTAGGATACTATACTGATATTATGATTTGCGTATAATACAATAAACAATACTTTTTGTGAAATCACTCTTGATAATTTTGACACCTTCCTATAGGGCTAAAATCATATTGTTTTGTTGTAGCTCTTGTATCTGGGTCGCGACTGGCCTCAGGGTTACGACCTATTCCGTAAAAGACTTCACAAAGTTTTTACTAAGAATAGTAGAGAAGAAAATCCGGAAAAAATTAAGATTATGGTAAAACATGGAGAGTTTGTTGTTAAAGAAATTGAAGCACTTTATAAACTAAAGAAGTATAGGGCTATGAAGAAACGGTACTATGATGAAAACTGAGGTGGTGAGTTGTTACATTTGTATATGAGATTTACAAGTGATTTTTGTGAAATTTAGTTTATATAATCATAAACATGTTTTATATAAGTAACAAAATATAGTGTAAACCCTAATTATTACCTGTTATTAGTTATTTAAATGAAATAAATGCCTTAAAATGATAGTTTATATGTTGTTGTTCAACGCAGATAGGGGCGTAAAAGAAAACCAGCAATCTATGTAATTATGTATTATAGACATTTTTATAGTTTACATAATTCATTACTATTATAAACTCTAGTAAAAATTAAATTGTGTATTAATAAAATAAAATATCTAATACTTTTAAACAAAATGTTAATAAATCTTTAACATAATAATGAGAATGATTTTTTTATTTAAAGTGGCAAGTGATATGATAATTTATTTTATCAATCCATTTCAGAGATAGGTATATACATTATATCTATGATAACAATTTTGTGTCAACAAAATTACAAGTATATGTTAAATAGTCGGTGCAATAGATGGGCAATGAGTAGCTATACAGATAAACCCTGCAAATTTGTGAATATCTGAACTACAAATGAAAGTTTCATTTAACATTGGTTACATTTTACAATTCTAAATTTAGCAAAGAAGTTTGTAACAAACAGCAATGATTACAACAGCCCAACACATTAACACCACTTTGTATACAAGCTAATTATCCAATGATATAACATTTTACACTTGAAGTGTGATTAAAATATATATTTCACTCATACAAATTGCTATACAGGTATCGAATTGAAAATATAAACTACCTGGTGTGCAGTCAGTTTCCCTTATATTTCTCTTTTTCCACACATTGACATGAATAAAGACATGTAGTTGTTCTTAGATGGTGTTGATCATTTACTTATATTTTTTATAGGATATTTCATCAAAGATAGTCAAAGAGCTATATCTCGTTAATGTTGAGTAATTCCATTATGGTATTTTAATTAGTGGATGACATGAGTAAAGACATGTCGTTGTTCTTTGATGACGTTGGCCATTTACTCATATTTTTATTGGACATTTTAACAAAGATAGTCAAAGAGCTATCTTTCGTCAATGTTAAGTAATTCCATTGAGGTAATTTCCATTGAGGTGGAAGTATCCTTGGTGATATCAATAAATATTGATAGTGAGAGAATTTGTTTGCTACACCAGCATGTGAGAATGTATGAAACATCTCAATGTTCTGATTGTTCTCTTAATATTATAATTCTAGCGATTATTCACATGTATTCTGGCATTTGTTCTTAATATTACAAAATGTTAATATTAAATAGCATTTGAAATATCTATATTGTCAATTCTACTGAGGCTCAACCGCTTGTTCAGAGCAGTTGGGATTATAAAGTAGTTGAGTGGAGTTGCAACAGATTCACTCAGCCATTTCAAATATTTAAGTTCTTTCTTGGTTAAGATTTTACCTTGGAATAGTTTACTTTAATCATCAGAAGAAAGAAGTTGAATATTCTTATTACACACTTCCTCAGTGTGAGTTAACAAAACTGCTAATAAATCTGTTGCATTGTTATGAATAAGTTCTATATATTATATTAACATAGTAATTATATTTATTGTTAAATACAGTACTTGAACCACAAGTCTATTCCTACTTGTTTCGTGTTGGTGCACTTCTAAATTTACTTGAAGCCCGACTCCATTACCCCTATAGGTACATAGACATAAGTATATAGTATAATGTGATTGTGGAGTTTAACATGTGATTACATTATATACACAATAACACATATGTTTGAGATCAACAACAGTCAAGCTTTAGCTAAGTACGTAGGTATAAATAGGTACTCGAACCGCAAAGTTAGGAGATGTTATACGACTATTAAATACCTACCTAACAGTAAAATGTTGGTACCTCGAACCGATAGATAGTAATGTTATAGATATAACTTGCGACCATTCTAGACGAACCACTTACCGACGCGACGCGACGTACAGCAGTCTAATCACGATAAATATTACACCGTAAAGAACCATTTAAACGATTGGAACTATTTAACAATATAATTTTAAAGTATAAGTATTTTTATTTGTAGATAGTCTTATACGTTTGACTAGTTTCGATGATACCACGTATATTGAGTGTCCACTTCCATAACTATTAAATAATAATAAATTATTCTACCTAACCTAAATTATAGAGAACCTAAGTATTGTGTATAAGTAAATAAAACTTTCGACTAACAAAATCATACCGATTAATCGATGGACATTGGACATCAAAGACTTTAATTAATTAATAAATAATGTCATGCCTTAAATAATAATGTTTAAGTACCTATACAATAGGCCTATTGTTCCTCACGAGAAGAGAATAACAGTTTACCGACAACATATAATAATGATCTTGTCTAATAACAAACCAAATAATGTAAACGCAAATGACCTCCGTCGGTCCATTCTCTTCCCCCGAGGAACATTGTGTTTTATTATAATAAAAGGGTATCAATACTATAACACTTATACGATAGTAAAATAGAATGTAATAAATTTAACAGGATACAACTTATTTACACAGCTTTATGTAATAGGTTTTTAAATAAAATATATTTTCGATTACACGTAGGATAAGGTAACGGCTTTTGATAACAAAGCACACTTATCTATTGAACAAAGCTGGTTACCTATTTGTTAGCGCGATTTCAAAACCAACTTTATAAGACGCTAAGGACGTGGAAGTAGCAAAGGAATTCTAACAATTATTATCTCTACACTCCTCACAACAACTTACATATTGCTAAATCAACATTCTTACAATTTAGCAAGATACGAGTATTAGTTAGTCGAGACGAGATGAGAGAACAAGACTCTTAATCAAACGATAAATTTTGCGTCGATGCAGTTGCTAATGCAATCAAGATTCTAACTAAATCAACTGTTGCGTCTAGCTACTTTACCCGTGCGCCAATTCAAAACCAATCGCCTTTGAACTGCATAGATGCAAACTTATCGAAGTAACTCATGCTTACAGCTGGTAAGCAACATTTAAATTAATAAAGGGGTAAAGAACATTATTATCTTTTTACAATTAGATATTTTAACAGCAATATTCATTAGATTATTATATTATATTGGAAACGATTAAAGACAACATCCAAATCACATTGATGAAGCGCTAATGATAACGTTTAGGAGTTGGGCACATATGTTACCGCAGAATTATTTGAATGTAATATAAATAATACCGAATATTCTTAACATAAGTATAAACAAATATAATAAGTCGCTTATTCTTCACACTCGTACTTCCATGTTTGTAGGTTTCTGCTTTTCATACTGAAAATATAAAGAAAATACGTCATTATAATTAAAAAACTAATCAATGTTAATGTTTTGTTTTACTTTAGCTTTCACTTTTTCTTTAGCTTAGTGCAGTTAGGATAAAAAAAATAGATTTTATTATAACCCGACTTTATAGTGATTAAAAATTTAATTAGAGATATCGTCCCGTAGAGTATGTTAATATCATTTACCTCAGTTCAATGTTTAATCCTTCTTCTCTCCATCATCGGGGTCTTTGAGTGTATGCCACTGCGCAATGGGGCGCCGCGGGCTAGCCAGCATATCGGACCAGTGGCGAAGCTCGGTGCCTGACGCGTTGTATCCCAGCACTACCTTGCCGATAGGCTCCGACGTACCGATGCGATCGTAGTCCACCACGGTGATCACTAGGTTTACTTTCTGCAGTGCGATTCAGATTAATGACATACCATTGGAAGCGTTTCATAACTACGAGAGCTGAGAAAAACTGCATAATTATCTTTATTGTGCAAGTCTTGATTTCCGATTCCAGAATATCTTTAACGAATTGTAATTTACATAAAATGTCGTATTTTAAATGTGACAATTAACAAGAACAAAGTAGTACGTTACGAAATAAAGTAAATGCCACGTTGGAAAAAAAAATACCACTTTTCATAGAAATTGAATCTTGCAGCCAGTTTTAATAACCTTTCTATCTGTAGATTTGCTTACTAGAGATATAATTTTGACTTAAGCTCCATACAAAAAGTGTCAAAATTCTATCTCGCAAATCTGAAATTGGACGTAAGTCAACTTTTATGGAAAACTATGCTTGTATTTTTTTAATTTCAAAAAAATATCTTCACTTTCATGGTTTGAATGTGTTTTGGAACGCTATTTATAATTTTATCAGGCGTAGATATGGCTGTTTCTTTACTTGTGTGCCAGAACATGTGTGTTTCAAGTTTAGTTTCCAATCATTGCGATTCTTTTAATTCCAAGTAAGTACAACCTAGGTACAATTCAATTACAAATAAAACACTTCGTTTTAGATATAGGAACCGGATGCTAAATGATAATTATTCTAATAATATTTGGCACACTACATGAAACAAGTTCGTTGAATTATTTCAATTAAATTTATTTCATACATTTCCAGATGTTTTAATGTGTAATTGTATGACAGTAATATCGGATTAAAACACGAGGAAATATATAAAGTTTGTTGAATCGTGAAATAATTCACAGAATCTATGTGTTAAAGATTTTAAAATAGTTAGGTATGGATTTTTATAAGCTCTCGTGAGACAAAATTATCTACAAAAGGAATGAGGTTGTGTGTTGTGTTGTGTGTGAACTAGTGTTTGATATTCGTGTTGTCGTCTTTTTATTAAATGAAATATTTATGCAACGACTGTCTATCTGATTCTTTTCAAGAATCAGTATAAAAGGCACTGGTTAAATGACAAGCTCATAATTTATTAATTTGTCCTTTAGTAAAAATCTATAAATGATATGTTGACTAAGGATGAATCAAAAAAGTATTCACAATGCGATTTTGTCATCCTGCATATCATGCAGACAGGTTAACAAAAAGGCATGTGAAATACGTTTTAATTACACAATAAATAAGTTTTTAGCTAATACCGATTTTAATGAATGAAGTGAAGTTTATATTTTGTGTTGTACGAGTTATTATGTGACACAATGCGAGCATAGATACGACGATAAAAAGCACAGTTAAGGCGACAGTACTACTTTAGCAAACCTTATATAAGTAGTAGCTTAATATAAGAGATGCTATTAGGTCGATACATACCTCACAATAAATAAAGTAACGCAACAGGGGGACAAAGCATTCAAAGACAGACAAGGTATGCGAAAATATAAAAAGAAGATTTAAATAATGCAGAAGAAGAACGAGGAACTGGATTCCTTAAACCATAAGTAATTACAGTTTGAAGTAACCAAATTGCAATGCAGTCACGAGGGGAGATTGCTAACACCACTCAGTTTCGAAGGACGGACAATATTAATTAAAGCCAACTAAATTATATTGCCACCACAAATGAAAACCTTCAGTCGAAACACGTACGCCGAGTTACAAGTGAAGGTCAACATTTTAAATTATAACAGAAGTATAATATAATTGACTTTGAGCAATATAAGAAGGAAAAGACGGGGGCGGACACAAAAGGAATAGAAACAGATGATAGAATGACAAATGAAATAGCAGAACTATACTAGGGGGTACTACACATGATCTAACTAGACAACGACTACATAAACACAAAATAAACACCAAACAATAAACAACTTAGGACACTACAAACATTTAAGGTTAGACTAACAACAAATATTTACGAAGAATAATCTCGTTGTTTTTTGTTGTTTTTTGTAAACAATGTCATAAACATTTGTGTTATGCAAGAGAAAGTAGAAGTCATGGCTTCTTAAATAATATAACAAACACAAAAATGATACAAAACAAATATGTTATGTATAGGAAAGGAACGGGTATGGATGCAAGTGGTGTACATAATTCATATATTCACAACAATTAGTCCACAACATCAAATCGTGCACAGTTAAGACAATTTTAATGAGAAATACATAACGCTTCATAGACTCTGAATAGTGAGGATTTAAAATAATGACGGAACGATCGTGCCGTATGTATTTTTCATTAATTGTTTTGTCCAGACTATGCGCTGCGACATCGAATTTTGCATGAATCTCGGCTCGCACCTGTATCTGTTCGAATGGTACTTCAAAAGTAAATGACTCGTTGTAATAGGGATTCAGTGTGCATTTCTTGATGCTCGTTTTCTTCTTCTTGAGACGTTTGCCATTTTGCATGAGTGCTATCTTTACGTACGGATCTGTGTGTCGGCGCAGCACCAGGAGACGCGATATGGAACAGACAAGTTGGCATCGATTAGTAACATTTTTCATTTAGGTTGTTCTAATGAATTATCATTGATTTATTGTAGACATTTTGCTAAATGGTAATAAGTAAAAGGCTGCTGATTGAATATGTAAAAGCGGATCTAATTTCAAAGTAAAAGTAAATGAACAGTGTTTAATATTAGGTGCACTTTGTAAAATAGTTGTTGTATGTGACTCACTCATTATGAATATAAATGCATAAAACTAAAGGTATATCAATACGTGAGGGAGTTATATATTATGAGTATTACTATGAATTGAATTGTTTCATGTAAGTAGCTAAAAATGTTAAGTACCTACCTACATGAAATGGTACTCGTGGGTGGTACAAAGTATTATGGACATGCAATGCAAATATCGCTTAAATTGTTTGAATGATACTACCTAGGCTGTATGTACATTAATCACTATGTGGTTACAATCAATAGTAAAAATGTAGGTACGTTTAAAATGTTTACCCTAAAATCCCTGTGAAATTAGACATAGGTGTTATCAGTGTTTCTTTTTACATGATAAACAAATATATTAGTGTACACGATGTTATAATATTACCTGATAGACCGCCGACGTCCATTTTCTTCAAGTTCTTAGCTTCCAAAATAACAACTGTCAGTTTTCCGGCCGTTGGTACATAACGCAACGAGAAACAAATGTCTCCCAACTTGTTGTCCTGTAATATGCAACAGTAAATATGACTATTTGTACGGTATACAAAAGGACTCTGTGACCTATCCCATGGTAGTGCCTTACGAATGAACAACTTGTGTTATTCGTTTGAGCTTAGTGAAATAACTGATAGGCTTGCTTGCCGATGTAATCCTTCCTTTGTACAAAGAATATTCTTTTATCTCTGACGTAAAAAATGGTATTACATTCGATGTTTGTCGCTGTATGTGTTTTTAAATTTATCATTGTCAATAAACAGAGTTGAACAAATAGTTTATTTGGATGTGAGTTGTATGGAAGATAATAGAGGAAAAGTTGTGTAAGGAATATAGCCTTCTGAGAACGGGTTAGAAAAGCTATTTATAAAAAATACAAATAATATGGGCCATAAATAACGCGGCTTAGGGCGGACCAGGGCACTCAAAATCTCGTTACACGAAATAAAAAACAAATAAACATAACAATAGCTTCGTGTAGTCACCTAGAAGCGTATTTATGGTTGTTGGTATATCGGCACAGGGCTTCAGTTCACGGATTTCAACATTTACTCTTTATGAATATTCATGTGAATATTTCTATAACAAGATAACTGAAATACTGCGCCGAGCCACGTGCTTAGGACGCATAGCCCGTAAACAATTGAGATTAATAGCCTCGAACAAAATGGATTTTGCAGCTAAAATCATACGCACATTTGACGAACACTTTCATTGCGTTACATATAACGTTTTAGCACATAGATTTCACTTTATCTAATAATATAAATTAAACACGATACATATAACTTTTTGGAACATAACTCTAGACGAACAAAATAAATATATACATCAACGTTCATATCAAACCTAATATGAAGCAGTTATGTATCCGCTGAAATATATAAATTTATATTGGTAGGTAGTAGGCTAGAAGATGAGGAGAGTACATTACGATCTGTTGCCGAAATGAAGCCAATTTATATATTTTTGTGACACCCAGTTCAGATCATCAGAATGAAACTATGTATTTATAATCTAGCTCACGTTTCCTAAACTCTTGCAACTATGGAATCCTACTTTTGAGTTTGCCTATCAGTAAACTCGGTTACCTTGAACGATGTGCCTAGTCTGTAAGAAAGACTAACCATTTTAGGAACAGATCGCAATTAGCTAACACATATAGGTACAATACACACATACAACGAACATTAGCGAACCATTGAGGAAATTATTTAAACAAGAAAGCAAGAAATTGTAACTACGTATAACATCATAAAAGATAACTCTTACCAGGGCATTGACTTTGTATTCACAATGTGTAAAAATGAACTCGATAGAAAATATACAATTCTTCTGAAATAGTTCAAACAAAAGACACGTGAGTGCCTTTTTCTGAAATGATAACAGCGACTTATTGATTGTTGTTGAAAATAGCTTGGTTAGTGACCTACATGAAACATGTCATCATATTTCATTATTATGGATTTCTTCAATCGATCGCTTGTAATATTACTACATATACATACATACATCGATAGGTGCTATCAGATACAGCACACTAACATTAAACAGATATTCCAGTAACGCACTAGTGTGATGCTGGTGTTAGTTATAAGCTGCGCTGTGTGAGTTATTGATAAAGGTGTAGCTAAAATATGTTCTTGAAGAAAGATTCAGTAAAGATAGTACACTAAAGGAAGAAATTTCTGGCATATAGCTTCTAAAGAACATAGTTTTAGGTGAAACACATTGTGTTGATATTTGTCTTGAACATTATTATGAATTTTCTTTACTATAATAGTATTAATAACACCACAGTGTGCTTTTCCTATGTTATCTACACCAATACCACAAACATGCAATAAGTACATATTGGTTCAGAAGGATATTACTAGGATTTGTTCTTCTTTCGTCGGTCAGAAGGTGACCTGCAACATACTTGGACAAATGCTTCATTAATCATTAATTATATTATATTCCATGATACTGTCATATGAGTCGAACACGAGATGACGAGATTACATGCGAAACACCAAATTACACACGTAGGGAAATATTTGTGCGACATTTTATGAGTTATTTTGTAATTTAGAAATTTTGTAAGTAAAGGAACCAATGTACTTATATTGGATTACGTGTGAATAACACCAATACATAGCCAATTAAACGTGTACCACACTTAAGTATTTCTGATTTGTCATTTCGTTCGCTTTCACGTGAATAAGGCACAAGGTATGCACAGTGGACAGAACACAAATGGCAAGTCAGACAAAGTACGAGCACAATAAGATGACGAACATGCAACATTCCCCAGCCGCAATATAAAATAAAATCAAAGTGTCGGATGGATATAAATAATAAGACGTAATAACAAAAAATAATAAAATAATAATGCGGTATGACGGGTGATCAAGGTTGGGTGAATAATTTTCAGAATTTGAGATGAGGATCAAATATTAAGGTCTAACAATGCTTCCTAACTTCCTAGAACAAACAACGTAATGGTTCTGATACTTGGCCCAATCCTTTTTACGAATCATTGTATCAAACCTTGTTCATGATTTGGTTAAACCTTTAGCCATTTGTCGGTCTCGTATACCAGCACGCCATTTCGAGTAAAATTCATGTATAATTAACCAGTAGATAATCTTGATGTGTCTCAAAATAATACTTACGTGAATGATCATTTCGTTTTTGAAGCGGCATGCAAGATTGTTCAGGACACAATCAAACACAGCCAAGCAGAGCAGAGAAAATATGGAGAAAAAGAGAAAAACCAAGTAAATACATTTTTGCTGTCGAAATTAATTTTATCAGAAAAATAAATGACGACTCAATCCATGTTGAGGTGCCTTGACTGCCGAGAATTCCTCCTTAACACTTTCGTGAAATTAACAAATTATATTTGTGTTAATATCGTCAAGGTTCCTCTCATTCAAAAAGTGCAGTAAAATTGTAAAAATGTAGGCCATTCTTCCAATGAATGCTTGCATTAATAAAATCTACAAAGATCAAAAAATACTGATGACAAAGTTGACTGTATATTTATAAATGAATGAGACCAAATTAATGATAAGTTTGATTGCTTTAGATGCATTTATTGAAAGAACGGCGAAATGTTAATTTAAAATGCTGTTCTGCCAAAACACAAATCTAACAAGTAAATAATACTATTGTTGTTGTTGTAGGTAAGAGTAACTTATGTAAGTTGTCATGTGTGTTTTGCCAGTCTAGCCTAAGCTAAGAAAAAAATATAAAGTAGTCTCCTTGGCTGGTATCTTTTCAGATACGTTTTCGTTGGTGTTGCTGACTTATTTCTACATGTGCATTTGTTCGTAGGTATATAATGTTCCTAGTTGGTAGTTATTCGGTTATCAGAATGATGTTGATGTGACCTGGGTGTAGTTGTAAAGTTGTCAATTGACCAATTTTTGTGATTTGTTGCAACATCTGCCTAAGACAATATCTTCTAAAAATCAGTTCATTGCATTGAAACGAATACTACTGGTGATTTATTATTATGGCCCAACGTGCAAAGCTCTATTTATTTTTGAAAATGAATTCACCTTTAATGTAAGGACATGTATGAAATTGGACTACGAGCGCCAATCATTTTACATGTAATCATATTATATTGCTAGTCAAAATATAAATTCATTCCAATTTAAATATGAATTTGCTGAAAAGTAAAGCCTTGTAGAAATTATTTTACAATGCGTAGAAACTTATTGGTACAGGCACTTTGATTTTCATTTTATAAAGATGAAAATTGTAGCTATGAAGTATTGGCTATTAGAGGAGAAGCAAAGTGTGGTCGATAGCTTCTGTGCCTTCTGACCGACACGTCTTAATTTAAAGACTCATTTACATTTGTACAAGGTACTCGGATGTTTCAAGGAGGACGATAATACTTGAGATATTTTTTGTGTGTGTGTGTCCGCACCTGCCCCCCTTCTCCTTCAACACTCTGCAGCTCGCGCCACTCCTCGATAGTTTGTGCCAAGTCTACCTGGCACAGCGGCACCTTCACCTCACCGATCTGGTCGTGTTTTGAGAATCGATCGAAGTCGAAGATTGCAAACACGAGAGTTTTATTCATAGCGTCAGCATAGGGCACGTTCTGTATGAATAATATAAGAATAAGTATCAATATGTCTGTAAATACTATGTAAATTAATTCCACGTGTCATCTAAACTTACCTTAAACACAAATGTTTCGTTGAAAACGGGGCTTAAAGTCTTTCGATGAACTTTTGTTTCGAACTTCTTCTTCTTGTCGGGAAGTAAGTAAACTTTAACGTAGGGGTCGGACGTGCCTCCCATGTCCAGAGCGGGGAGATCCTCAGCTTGAATTACAGTCACAGACAAACTGTTGCTGTTAAAATCATACTCCAGCTGCAAACAAAAACTATATGAAGTAGCCGCTAACGTTGTAGCACCGTGATAGTAGTGAATGTTGCTATTGAAATCTCCATGTACAAAAGACTTAATGATGCAATCAATGCTTGTTAATTGGCCATAAACGGCACACCAAGATGCTCCGCAACGGTGATAACGAAGCCATAAAGTGAATTAACGAGTTGAACAAATGACTTAATTATGTAACAAACGAATAACAGTTTAAAGAAACGGAAAACACATAAATAGAATTGGATTAACTACTGCACTCTAAATGGAGCTTTAGTGATGTTTGAAATGGATATTTCATTTGTTGGTGTTCACAAACCAGGTTGTACTAGAACTTCCTTGGTGAGTCTTTCTGTGCCATATAGAGACTCGTACAAAACATACCTTGTATTGGAGTTTTCCTAGCTTCTGTTCCTCTTTCTTGGAGTCGCCGTCGTCAGGTTCCTCGGCATTCTCCGTGAGCTCCTCCATATCAGGCTGAACCTACATGCACGTCCCGCGGCAAATTTCATATGAATATCGAATTTCTTACAAATAGTTTCTATGGATTAAATTATGATTTCCTTGAAAATGATTTTAATTGATGAAAACATACAAACCTTCTTGACAGATTGAAATACTATTAAAGTTAGCGAGTTAATGATTTTTGAGTACCTATATTTTGAAGTTCAGTTGTAAATGGGGTCTAAATTTTCTTGAAGTAAGTATTTTTTTCCATGTCTGTCGACAAACTGGAGGATCTTAATAGATTTGTAAGTACCAAAACATTACCTTTTCCTTGTAAGCAGAACCGAGCAGCTGGACGGATTTTAAGTCGACACCTTTCATTCCCTTTTTGCCATCCTTGGAGCGTCGCTTGCGGAAACACCTTCTGATGCAGCAGAAACATATTCCGAGCACCACCACGCCCACACCTTCAGAAAAGATCAATATGAAAGACGACTGCAACGGAGGACTTAATAAGGACGGCACAAAGGGATTTAATTGCTCAGTGACCGTTTCCTTTTGTTAGATACTTTCTATTTAGATGATCGCAGTTAGAATCCAATTGAAAAAAGTCTGATTATAAGTAAGTGTAAATGTTTATAAATGTTGCTCATGGAAATATCAAGAAGACGCATTTCGTTTCTAACCTACTGCACATAGCAAATTTTACCGCAAAGGAAAACGTCTCAGCCTCAGCACGTTATGCGATAATTTATTGGCACCTATGTCCATATATAGGTACTACAAGATACGATTCTGTTTGAGTTACGAGGTATATCGTATGTAAATTTGCCAGCGACGTTAGTAAATATTACGCCGTATTAATTATTCACAAGAATACCTAATATTACAAAATTACCATCAACTCTTGTAATATGTAGAACGTGGGCAGATAGTTTGACTTTCTTAACGGCGATGTAGTTGACTTAGTAGTTTACTTATAATCATTAGCCTAAATTAGTTTTAAGCCTAAAGACTAAAGACACTTGGTAAATGGTTTTCACATAAGTATACCATTAATGTAAACAAATACTTTGTCACTATATCTAGTTGAACCAAACGGTGTAATCACCGTTACATACAAAGAAAGATATTCAGAAATCTAAATAAATAGGTATTTATGACACGTACGAAACTAATAACAAATACCTGAATAAATCATTTTCACAAATGCAATTTTTCAGATGATCTTTAAAGATAGGTTTTAAATAATTCAGTCAATCCAAGTTTCCTTTTAAGTAGTATTTGAAAATATTCAAAATGTCAAGGTAGGTACTTGCTCTGTCTTGGATCATGCAAGGAGTAGGAATTACAGTTTCCACTTCCTTACCATTTGGCAACACACAGAAAGATTTAAAAACGAATGAAAACAACTGGACTAATTTCAGCGGATTAATGGAGTAAAAAGTATGTAATACTAAAAGTAATCAAAGCTTCATGTAACATACTGAAAATACTAATTCTGGATAAAATTAATTCAGTGTCGACTCCAAATTAGTCAAGGTAATTTCTTTTAGGATTATTATAATAAAGAATCTACTTACCAACAAGTATAGCGACAAGTTGCCATGGCTCAATGTTCATCTTACGGGCGATTTCTGCCGTCTTCTCTCCGATGGACTCCTGGGTAGTTGGTGGGATTGTCGATGTAACCATTGACAATGTCCCAGGTTCTGTGGATGCTGCGCAAAGATTTAATTCGTTGGAATATGATCTATTTTGACTTTTATGTACCAATCGTTCACCCTATGCAAGAGGACTACTGCTGAACATGGCCTATGCTCATCAGTAATTCCTTCAATTATTACTAGATAGGCTGATTGGAAGTCAACCAATAAGATATTAATATATACACAAAAATTCTACGGAGATTTTGAATGAAAAAGGTCCAATTAAATTGTACTGTTTGCTTACCTATACTTTTTAGTTTCTTTATTTATAATTTGCTCATTAGGCAATTCGTTAATAATATGGATAATATTTCTCTTGTTATTTTAAATTACGTTGAATATTAAAATACTGTCAAACCAACGTTTGTATTACCTATCTCTCATTAATCTACTTAATGAAATCTCACAAAAAATATGTTTCTAAAATACTCGTGACAAACTCGAAATTGAATCCGTCGTCTGTCTGAGTAAAATGCCTGCTTATAGGACTAAATCAATATTTTCCAAGTGGAATGAATAAAAGTAGTCTATATTTAGGACTTTCTGACTGTTACTTACTGGACAAGGGCGGAACTGTTTCATCCAGCGTCTCAGCGGGCGCGGGCGCCTCGCGCCGCCACCGCAGCAGCGAATTCAGCAGTGGCGACATGATTGTCTGCAACAAAACACACAGCAATAATTATCTATCACCCTAGTACTTCTATGAATATTTTTTCCCTTTTTCTTCACGCTATTTACAAAAACACCGTAAGTTTGATTTTAAAACCGGGATATAATAACTTTATTTAAAAAGCAAAGAAGACATTCCATATCAGTACATATTTGTCTTTATGTTTCCACGATTAGTAATTATGTTCTCACAACCTAACCTGTGTGGTTATTACCTATTATACGATTTCAATAAAATATTAGATACTATATCTTAATAAGTATAGGTGCCACTAGATACGCCTAAATAGATTTGCCGATGGACTTTCAATTCTTTTATCGAGGAAAACTAATTGAAAATTTGATTTGAAAGGCTCAAACTAGTTCAGCTGGAACCAGAAATATTGGCCTACATAGTTTAACTGATATTGATCTCTACATGTCTGCTCGGATGATAAATGTAATCGTTTAATGTGTCTCACTTATACAGTTACCTAGGGTTCTAGATCAGAATAATTTACACATTAGTTCTATTTTTCAGTTAGTGTATAAGTCTATATTTAGTTAAACCACGCAAAGTTTTAATATCGTGTTTAAATTTTAATTCGTTACCACAACCTTATACTATGAACCTTAATTTATGCCATCCCGTGCCGTTTAAACCCGTTTCAGGTAGCAATTTAAAAACTTTGTAAGGTCGTTTTTGTTGTTTGTCTTTGTCCCTGAAAGTCTTTCTAGGCTTAACTATACTACCCTGCTGAATAAGAAAAGCTTTGTAAAAATCTGTAGAAAATATGTTTAAATTATCTTATAAATAATGTTATTCCACTTGAAGTAAAATAAATAAGGTCTATGTTAGAGATTTCCTTAAATATGTGTATGGGACCTTGTGGTACCTACATTCTACACAAGGTCTTAAGACATCTGAACTGTCAAGCGCGGAGAGAAGGCTTTTATAGGCGGAGATCTATATGTAGCTATTTATGGTTATATATTAACGCATTGATATATATGAATTTATTCAATTACAATTTTAAAACTGCGTTAGTAAGAATAACTATTTTTAAAAAGGGCGTATAATATAATAAGGCCAGTTTAAATATCTACTTAGAATAACCAGAAACAACATATTTCTGAAATAATAATTAGTTTTAGGTATAGCTTCGATGGCAATTTTCATCAGAAGAAGCAAACAGCACTGACCTTATATTTGATCCCCTATCGAGTCGTCGAACACTTTATCTAACAGTTATTATTTCTGTAGTCACTTAGCACGGGTTTGGTACATTTCTGTCGAATATTGTATTCGACTGGAACCACCACTCGGTACTGAAGCCAGGATGGCGGAGTTGCGCGCGCATACGATCGATTGCCGCTGCGCGATGCGATGCCTCTACGTTCAGTTCCTGGCCAAGTCCCGATGTTTACGTCACTAGTTGCGTACATTGACGGCCAAGCTTAAAATGTTAATGGTTCAATGTACGTCGAAGCCGTATCGGTGGTAAAATTTATCGAAAGTCACGTAAAACTCAGTTATCCTTCATAGATTTTATTGATACTGAGGAGTTTGCGCTATTTTGCCTTAGTATTTCCAAACGGAACTATGACATGGCATAGTACTAAATCAATAATAGTAACTCAGTAATTAATATTATGTAAATACTTGTAGTCCTACTTTGGTTAAAGTAGATAGGCCAAGGATTAATTCAAAACGTAAAAGTCAGATTTGAAGTAAAACAGCTGAAAAAAGTATCTTGAAAATATTTATCTTCAGGTCTTGAAAACATAAACTATCGATTGTTTACGTAATAAAATGATGCGTAGAAATCCCGAAACTCGCCGCTCACCGCTCTATAATCATGCGGTAAGTAGTAAAAGTCATCAAAACATGAATGAGGATGCCCTAGATTTGCTGCAGATGACACAACACAAATAACTATTAATAACAATTAATTGGTTAAACTCTGGAAGGCGCGAGCTACTGACAACTTAAACTCCTGATTAATTTTGCCTTCATTGGAAAATTTCGGGTTATTAGAGACTATTTAGAAAACAGGCTCTGTCATCGTAATAGTGCTGTTATTTGAAAATTAAACGGAGCTTACTTAGTAGAAAAGCGTACCAAGGGGAAGGTGCCTTATTTTAAATTACTGTTAGAATGTTACACGTTCCTGGGTCCAATTAAGGTTCTCTCGGCTTAAAAGGTCGTGTTGGTTGTCAACTGTTTTAATATACTCAGGGTCTATAATAGAGTTTTAAAATAAGAAATACTGTTGTGTTGTCATCATAGGACTCGCCGAGACGCCGCCGCGCCCACACAATCGCCTGTAACCTTAGGAAGACGTCGGTTCACTTCACAATTAATATATCGTTAGTTATTACTTGACACTAACAAACAACGGGAAATTCAAGAAAGATGTTTTCGTACCTCTTCTCTCTGTATAAATAAAACATTAGTGGTAGACGTCTCTTGCTATATAATGATACAAATCTGTTCGTTGCTAAGCCCCAATTTAGAGTATATTAGTGTACGACAGAGATGCTGAAATTGGACATACGTATAGGTATATCATTTAATTTAATATATTATGAAATACTCGCATTATGAAATCTACCAATAACTAACATGCTATGCTCTCATTATCAGTACCTAAATCATCCTTGGCAAAGTTGACCCCTGACAAGGTAAATGTCGACAAAATTAGGAAGTTTTGACGGTTCAGTTAATATTCATATAATGATATAATTATCAAACCTAATTAATTTATTAGGTCCAATAAAGATAAATAATAAAAAACATTTTAAGTTATGCCTTAACCTTATATTTCTCTTATCTCTTATGAATCAGCTACACACTTTATGAATGGGTTTTTAGAATCGACGTGATCATGACGTCATTAGATTTGCGAGCATAACCAAACCGCCTACGCGTTATTAATCAAGGAACAACAGCCTTTTATTCAAAATCCATATAACGACTACAGAAAACACATTTTAAACTACTTTTTTGAGTTATAGAAGTTAAATTGTTTATATTAATTGTCTGTAGTCTATAATTGTAACTGATGTTTAATAATACAATATGTAGATTTTTTCTATGTATACAGTGGATGAACCAATTTAATTCATTTAAATAAAATTCAGACACAAATCAATCTACATTTTGAAATAGATAAAAAAGAACGTGTAGGACTTAACTATATTTATAGGTAAGGGAGTAGGTAGGTGTAGGTTTTATGTACGCTGATATATATTTTTGGGAAAAAGTGTCGCTGTTTTTAAAGCCGATTGAGCGTCAGCTAAGCGTTACCAGTTGATTTTATCCAACTCAATAAAGTGAGGTCAGTCGGTAATGGTCTAGGAGCGTTCAATCGGGAATTTACTGCCAGTCCCTAATATACTCGGGTCTACCGCAGAATGTAATGAGTAGGTGTATGTATTTCTGTTTAGGTATATAGGATATTGACCTTATCTATAAGTACATATCCAAACCAATAAATGTAACATATAGATAGATACAATAGACCTGCTTGTGATCGAGGCAACTGTAAACAAAGTAGGTAATATATTATTATCTACTATTGAAAGAAAATTCGAAAAAGTAAAGTATTAGGTATACATGTCATAAGAACCTTCTCCTGACGATAAATGACACAACAAAAAAATTTAGCCAAATCGGTCCAGCCATTCTCAAGTTATGGCGTGACAACGGGAAACGGGTTTCATTTTTATAATATAGACTATGAAAATATGAAGAAAGAAACGAATTTTTATTTAATAGTACCTACTAATTTGCCATATGTTTAAATATCTATATTACTGCTGTAGACAATAAATGGTTTGACTTCAATTTGAAATTAATAGTCGAAGGGAAATTGGAAGGTATAATATCGTCCCTCTATCTATATAAACCTACTGCTATTGGGTATATAACGTAATAACTTCTGATATTCATTACTTAGAATACCTAAATATAGAATGGCTGGTATTTGCGTCTCCACATTGAAATTTAAGATGGCTGAAAGCCGTCTGGGATCTTCGATAATGGGTCATGAACAAACTCTCTGTAAGCGGTTTGAGTCCATGATTCATATTAAAATGAATAAGTTTCAGATTATGTGCTGCTTAAGATATTATTTTAGTTAAAATATATAGGTAGATACATAACAATATTTCTTTTAAAAGGAAGTATAAGTTAGTGTTCTAAAGTCGCATTATTGTTTGTGAGACTGTGAGTTGGACAGCGTATTCATTATGTTTGGTAGGAATAGAAAACGCGTAATATCTACTCGTAGATTTTCAACAAAAGTATTGTGCACGAAGATAATAATAAAATGTAGATTTTTGGAAAGAAAATATCGATCAATTAGTTTTGAGGTAATTACAAAGAAATAAAGAAAACACTTAGTTCGTTTTTGTTCATTTTAATTTAGATAACAGCTACCTGATAGATGAATGTAAGCAAAGATGAAAAATGAATTTATTTAGGCTCAGACACAAAAGTGAACCAAAGAGCTCGTAAACAAGAGCGACGTTCTAAGAAACCCATACATAAGTATAAGTAGAACAGCTATAAATCTCACTAGCTGTATAATCCCATTGCACTGAGCTGCTGAATATAAATACGAAAAGTAATTCTATTCACACAATAGCCAAGGAGATACTTTACTGGAAAATTATCCTACTTTTATTACATCTGTTTTGCTCATCTCTTTTTAAACAAAAAAAGGTAATTTAAATATTTGGGATCCAAAAACTATATTAATTATCCTTACTTTTTACTACTATATTCTTTTTATAAGTTTGTTTTCAAACTTATTATTTTATAAATTACTGCTGTGATAGGTGACTGAACGCAAAAACAAATTTCAAGGGAGATTTTAAAATTAAATCCAGGTCAGGAAAATCGTATTCATGAATTTTGACATTAGGTACAGTAATAGTACAACAGTGACTTGAATTGTGGCCCGTATTTGATACCAAACACATAGTCATAGTTAGTAGGTAGTAAAATAATAAGGTAAATGACGAAGAATTCGTACCCTATCCCACCGTATCTCTTCATACCCCATTAGGAAATATAAGGCATGATATCCATACTAACACAACTACGATAAAGTACCCGTGTCACAACAAGAACTTGAAAAAATGTAAATCAAATTTTTTGCCAGCTCACAACAGTGTAAAAAACTAGTTATTGGAAAAAGCTTGGAATAATTCCAAATGATGTGGATACGAGTGGCGACGGACGGCCTTGTAGGGAGTTAGGGCCGGAGTCGCCCTTTGGTATAAGTGTTCTCGTTCGTAAGTCAGCTTAATGCCTTTTATACATACACATACACAACATTTTATACCCACAGTTACTTAAAAACTGTTCTTTGTTTTACTCCTCTTTTGTTTTATCTACACGTGCAGGCCTTTGGCAAGCGTCAAGTGTCGTACCATTATGCAAAAGAAAATTACATCGTATGAGACAGGGCGTAGCCTGAAACCATGGAGCAAAAGCCTCTAGAAAATCAATGAAGATTCTGGAAAAGTATAAGAAACCTTTACAGATTTGTAAGAACGTAATAATATTAAATGTCTACAAAATCAAAGGTCCTTTGTGGATATGAATCTAACCACATTTATAAAATATTTCAGAGAATATCTTTTACGTTTTGGTAAATATAGCATTGTATGAGATGAATAGCACTGGGAAATTGTACGCTTAGAGTTATCAATAAGCCTTACAGGCTTACGGTGTGGTATACATATATTAATATTGTAAGGCGAGCCTAATAAATTCATGCAGATATTTCACGCTGACAATAATATGTATGTATGTGCATATATCTACTGTATTGGTTACGTAAAGCCGCTGAACAGTATTATTGGTTGCGTAGTATTTAATAGCGAATATAACCGCAGGGTATCGCTAGTATTAGGTACCTACGTATAAATTAAAAGTACACCTACGTAGAACAAATTGAGTTTTACAAGTCATTCTATAATTTAATATGAATAAGATAATACAAAAAACGCATATATACGGTCGAATTGAGAAGCTCCTCCTTTTTTTGAAGTCGGTTAATAAAATAATACTGATAAGCGACTCGTGCCTTTAACTAATTAAAGGCACTACCCACGGGTGGTCTACATAAACAAAATGTGCAACGATATACATACATGTATTTGTTTGTGTATGATAGTAGTATTTGCGTTGTACGATAACAGAGCTACGGCCAGCTTAGATAATGAGAAGCACGTTTTAGCAAAATGTTGAATGAAACTGTGAAAATTTTCATAAACAACGCAATTTTTATTAATTGTTTCTTCTTTGTAAAACATTTTATCAAAGTAAAAATCTTTGTGTAGGTACGTATTTCATTACCGTAAAATAGCTTTGATCACAGAATATAAAGAATTAACTTAATAATTATAAAATTAATTAACTTCAGTTAGATACCTACATAACAGTATCATATCAACCACATTGACATAATTATTACAATATCATACAAATGAAATGGCCACATTATAAATTGGCCAAATATAAGCTCGATAAATGTTATTGTCCTTGAACAATTAATCATATTATTTTAACGGAAAATGTTTTTAAGTTGTAGAGACATTTACCGGTCGAGATAATAACGCTTTGCAAATAATTAACAAACCGCGTTCGCGATATTAAACCACATCACCGCCGGGGCTACTAAATAATGATAACTAATTATCTAACTTTAAAAGCAAATTGTTCTCATTTAAACTTATTGATTCACCATGGTGCCAATGTTCGACAGTGGATTTGCAATACGAGCAGTCGGCCCATCACATACTCTGGGAGTGTGATCTCTGGCAATATGAACGTAACACTATGTTGAATAATTTAATTGTTTCGTCAGGTGTAGCTTATTATACGGACCTTGTGGAACCTAGAACAAATTTCCGTGCGTTTAGGCGTTTTTGCCATACCTATTATTGGAAGCAAGTATAACAGCTCACACATAGGACCCACTTAGTTTTTTAGTCAAATTTCCGTGGTGCTTGGCGACTGGGCTTCACCCAGTTGTACAGTCTCTTCTTTGTGCCTTTAGGCTTAATTCATTCTGTCTCCTGCAGAAATTCACCGAGGGAAGTGGAAACTATAGTTTTTTCTTCTCCTCTTATAATATCTTCTGATTCATTTCGTTGCGGGAACCAAGACAGTTACTCATGTCCCTGGGACGCGCCGGACTTCAGTGTTCCGGTGTTTTCATGGTTGTATCTACTGTAGATCCTGGCTTACAGGAGTTGCAGCGGTTTTGGGAGGTTGTGGCGGGCTTGTCCCATTTAAAAAAAAAAAACTAATTATCTAGTATTGGACATAATTAATTGCGTTTCAATACGTATTTGTGTATGTTCTCTTCGTTCAAGTCTCTCTATGAATACAGACTTTATTATTTAATCACACTCCAATATAAGTTATCAAAACTTGAAATATTGTAAAATGTAGATATATTTTAGAAAATGTTCTGAATTACAAGTCTACCGTTAAATTTCACAGGACCTGCTATACATTTCTAGTAAAGATTGTTAGATAGAGTTAGTAGTTTAATACTAAGAGATCGTAAACATTCAATTGTAAACAGTGTGAAGTTTTACTTAAAATTACTACCTACATTATAACCTGTAAGTGTACCTATAATAGTCCAAGAATTAACACGAGCTCTAGTAGTAAATTAGAGGCCCTTTAAGACACGAATTAAAGGACAAGCCATTCTGGAAAAGAACTGTACTACAAAAGTGAATTATGTGGTCAGTGTATATACAGTGAAACCTGGTTAAGTGAGACATCAAGGGACCTGCAATGTCGTTTCACTTATAGAGGTATTCCACTTACCCAGTGTCTCAGATATCCAGGTATAAATAAATATCTGTCTCATTTACAGAGGGCTCCATTAATAGAGGTGGACTTGGAATTACGTGTGGAATTTGTGGGTAGAATATTAATGAATAAACAAACAATGTTATCTCAGTCACAGAGGTTTATGCATATAAAATTTACTCGCTGTCTCAGTTATAGAGGTAACTATGATGATAAATCGAAAGAACGAATCCCAGATATAGAGGTTTACCTCGTCTCACTAACAGAGGTAATTCAGTGCCAAAGTGTTGGGACCTCAGCCTGAGTTCCAGTTATGGAGGTTTCTCACTTATCCAGGTCCCACTTAATCAAGTTTCACTGTAAATTGTTTATAATGTTTATTTTAATACTGAGTAAGAAATACTAATATTGGTATTCTAGTTACGTAGCTTTCAGTGACCCAAAAACCTCATAACAAATCCGTAGCCGAAGCATGATGAGCCTGAGCTCTTTCTATCGGAAAATTGAGAACATTGTAATAGGAAAATCTAGAAAAAAGGTATCTAATTAAATTCCACAGACATTTCGTCCGCATAAATAATGTCTGCAAATATTTACTCGTGATAACACAGCTTATATACGGTACCTACCTGTATAAATATAGACATTTCTGTATTTTCCTATTGTATTACTGCTTTACAGTTAATATTATTTATATTTGTAATATCAACAGAAATTCGTGTATGTTTTTGTTAATACTCGGGAGTTTGGCTCTGAGCCCGGTGTTTGGAATTGAATTCGGCCCTACCACAATAAGATCTATCTATCTAACGCTTAGGTATACATAACATAACATCACGCCTTTTATCCCTGAAGGCACAGGTGCACATTATGCCACTGTAAAATGTAACACCCACTTTTCACTATTTATGTTATGAGTCCCATGTAATAGGGGGTGAGCCTATTGCCATATACCGGACACGATTCCAGACTCCGTGCTACTATGGAGAATTTTTTTAAAAACCCAGTAATACTTTGCTCGACCCGGGAATCGAACCCGAGACCCCTTGGCCGGCAGTCGCACTTGCGACCACTCGGCCAACGACGCAGTCAGCTTAGGTATAATACATACTTAAGCGAAACAATGGGTAGATAAACAATGTAAATGTTGTAAATGGGGAAGTACGATTTCTGTAGGATATATCAATGCTGATGATTATCACAGGTTTAACCTGTAGATAATAAACTACTTCTTCAAAGTTCCAAAACCAAATGTGAAGCTGTTTTGTTTTTCATAATCTATAGAATGTCTCTGTATGAAAGATGCATCAATTTTAAAGTGTTTTAATGGCACGGGCGCCCAGATTCTTGACTGCATAAGTGCTGATAGTGGTCTAGAGTCTAGACCGTACCTAAGCGCTTGGCTGTAACCTATTTTCCTGAAAAGCAGCTTAGAACTTGCGTTATTACAGGCCACTGAAATACCTTCACCGGGCTCTTATAACGCCCTATAAAGATCCTAACGGTGTTGACTATAATCTCCTTGCTTGTTACGTACGGTAGCTTGGTGTACCTATAGAAGATATAAAATATTGTTGTGTCTGATTGTAGGTACTCTAGTTTTAGTTGTTATTTTGGCGGTTTTTCCTTTTAGGTATTTTGTTTTGTTTGTTAAATAGAAAACATAATGAAACTAGCTTCTGCCCGCGAATTCGTACGCGCAATCCCGATATTTCCCGTTCCCGTTCTTGATTTTCGGTAAAAAGTAAAAAAAAGAAATGGGTAAAAAGTATCCTATGTCCGTCTACTGGTTCTAAGCTACCTCCCCACCAATTTTCATCCAAATCGATTTAGCCATTCTTGAGTTATAAATAGTGTAACTAACACGACTTTCTTTTATATATATAGACGTGAATATTTTATTGTGACAATCACTTTTAAAGTTCACATGCTCTAAAATACCATGCTAAAACCATATTGAGCGTGCTCAAAAATATTCAAAAATCGAATGTCTGTCGATTGGCGAACAAGCCCGAAATGAGCATGCTAACTATTAGCAACATTCCAACACACATGCGGTTAAGTGATAAGAGGTCAATTGAAGTATATGTAGGGTTATATGTAGGTATGCTTTATCAACAGGACCTTTATTTGACCTTTGTATACTATGCGTTATGAGAATTTTGAAAACCGATAGTCAGAATGACACGTCTTATGTCTTTTATTATACAAAACGTTTTTGTATTTTGTATAGAAAAAAAGTTACTATCTTCTGGAAGCGATGTTTACTGCGACACTCAAATGTTCATGACTTTCTCTCCTTTTGTCCTGTTTCCCTCAAATTAGTTATTCCCTAGTTACAAGTGGAATTAATATTATCCTTTGCGAGAGAAAATAAGATTTCTTTTGCGCATTAATTTGTATAGAACATAAATTAATGTATTATTATTATTTAAGGATTGTACTGAAATTCTAGTTATCCCTTAATTATTAGCAGGAAAAGAGATTACATCGTAAACAATTCACGGTACTGGGCTTAAGTAACATAAAAACTGAACAGAATTTGGAGAATTGAGAGAAAAAAAACTAAAAAAGTGCTCAGGCCAGTATATAAATTTATATACTATAGGTAATTACTTATTAATCCCGACTCAGCCGAAATTAATTTGGACGAACTTATAAAGAATATTTTTTTAACAATGGAATGAAAGAGCTCGTCAATCGGGCACAAAGGTTTTACTTTAGATTAAGTTCAATAAAACCTTTTTGGGTTCAAGAAATTGTAGACAAAACGAAGGTTCTTTAACCTGAAATGACAGACTAGAAGTTAGTTTACTTTTGTTTTATTGATATCGTCTTGTTAAATACAGCTTAATCATATTACATATGTTCATATTCCTCGAAGGGCAAGTGGTATTAGTAATCCCGTCTCAACGTAAACATATCCATTAGCACGATATGATTGGAAAGTTGTATCCACGTGTAGAATTTACATAAACAGGTTTGTACTCGCCAATAACAGACGACATCTATGGTATCATATCATATACAATTTTCTTCAGATAAAGGTCAATTACGTGGGCTGTTTATATTTTTAAGACGTATTTAGAAATGAGATGGGTATTGGTTATTAAGGAAACTAATTTACGAAATTATGAATTTATTAATTTATTGTTATTAGCCGGGAACAAAATGCACAAAATTCTTGTGTCTGTCGGCTAGGATTTTTCTATATTCTTGTAATATCTAAGGTATATGACACTATAGAATGTTTCTGTATAAATAGAAACCAAAACAGTACAAGTGTTTTGATCAGCAATAAAATGACCAACACAATCCCTTTCAGTGGCGGACGTGGTAATAAAAACGTTCCACCGATTGACAAAATCGATGTAACTTTGTTCACACGGTGTCGCACCTCACACGCTTATGCGATCAGATAAACAGCACCTTTGTTGAAAGTCTACCTGTATAGGACTTAGGAACTATGTGTTTGTCTTTATCTGTGATGTAATTGAAGCAATCACGATTACCGAGACTTCGGATCCGGTGGCATTTACACGTAATAAGCGCTTTATGAGTCAATGGAGTGTGTTGCACAATTTGTATCTTCATACTTTATTAAGTCTAGGGAATCTATACGTAGGTAAATTACTTTCAAGGATCGACGACATAGGTAAAATTAGTTGTACCTAAATAAATATGGTAATAGGCCCCCTCGTATTGCATACCCAGGACTCGCATAATGTTAGTCAGAGTTATATACAGCCTAGGTTGTCGCGAATCTCTCAGAGAAAGGTTCAGGGAGATCAATATTATGACCGTTCCATGTCAATTTATTTATGAAAATATTATGTATGTTAGGAAAAACCTACATTTGTTTAGTAAAGTGTCTGACAGACACAATTATCAAACTAGACATAAGAATAGATTAAGTCCGCCATTTTTTATATTGTCAAAAGTACATAAGTCGTTCATGGGATTCGGTGTTAAATGTTATAACAAAATCCCCCAAGAATTACTGCATCTAAATGAAAGAAAATTTAAACTATGTATTAAAAAAACGTTATGTAGTCAAGCATACTACAAACTAAATGATTACATAGAGGATAAAAGTGCTTGGCGGCAAGCTGGTGTATCATTTTATTATCCTATTATCCTCAAGGTTATTTTCTATTTCAATCTCTTTGACTGGATGTGTTGCATTATTCTCACACAATCGAAACAATAAAACTATGTAACTAGAGAATTGTATTGTAAACCTGATTGAAAAAGAGTAACCTATAGTATGGAGTTTCTTGCTCGTTCTTTTCCATAGGAATATACTATGCTTCACTTCTAAATTTTTGTTGTTGACGGTCAAAAGTGTCATCCTGGTCTAATTGAATTAAATGATTTTGACTTTGACTTTTGACTTTATTATTGGTAAAGTGGGTGTTAATGTAGTAACTATGGTTTTTAAAATGTACGTAAGGTATGGCATGGTAAAGTAAGGTATTGTAGCCACGTGGTATACGTATTAAGTATAGGTACCTAATATTTGACCTTTGTATCCTATGCGGGAACCTAAAATAGTAAATGTATTTTCACCACAGTAAATAGGTATTATGTACAGACTCAGGGATCACGATACACGATATTTTTATCTCACAAGTTAAATAAACTTTCGCCCCTGACTTCACCTTCATTATTTTGTATGAAATTGGTGTAAACAAGGGCCTGTGATTGATTGCATACGTCGAATATTTATTACCAGAATTTCTATTTTAAGAAATGTTTGACAGATATTTATTTTAGACCCAAGTTCTTTGTATAAGGGATTATCGTTTTGTGTAAATAGATAACTTTGAATAGTTAATTTTTTTTATACAAAACAAATGCTATTCACGTGTCTTACTTATATGTTTTACAAAATATTAACGTAACGGTGCCTAAATCATTTTAATATTTACAGGAGAAAATGTATTTTTTTAAAACGAATAAATAATCAAAACAAACTTTATTCATAAATGGTACAAAGATCAGTAATTACTTACAATAACGCTAATTTTTAAAACAATCCGAAGCCTTTCGAGTAACATATGGCTTTCATTAGTCTGTCTTGTAGTTTATCCTTCGTTTCATATTCCGGGAGGAGAAGAACGTTGAAGCATGTATGAGAGGTTGGTAGACGGTCACAGTCTGGTCCATTCCTGGCAATAATGAACTTAAGGTGGCTAAACCCCCCCACTGGGACGCGATTCGACCCAGTTGTGAATTCCAACAGTTTGCGTTTGTCGTCTAATGATAGACTGTGCACGACGCTCCAGAAGTCCTTTATTGTTTGTGATTCTGCCGTGTAGCCGCCATCGTACTCTGTCGATTTCTCCAATTCACTGAAATCTAAATTCTTGCTACCGCAGACAAGCATTTCAACCTCTTCAGGTCGGAACAGCGTGGCCAGTGGGCTTTCGTCAGTGACCATAAGGAAGCCACGCCTGAACGCCTTAAACTGTGTCTTCACAGACTCATTTAATAAGAAGTCCGCGTACATTTCTACAAACTCCTTTTTATTGTCCTGTGTCACAAATATATTGTCTCCATCCTCTTTTAGATCATGGAAAATGGCATTGCCAAATGCATCTGTATACCAAATTCTAAACGTTTGATAATATACTTCTTCTAAATCATCGCCGGTGTAATCCAGAATGTCTTTTAAGCTTTTGTATAATGTAGGATTCCAATCGGTCAAATCTTCAAAAGATCCCTTCTTACCCATGAGTTTTTTATATACCACCTTCGGGAAGTTGATCGCCAGTACAACGTTATTGTAGATTGCTAAACCAAGAATTATGCCGATTAACGTGAACTGCGACTCGGTTTCAAATGACGTCATATTGAACCACATAGTTTGCGAGTCGGGCCGATGGGTGAACATGCCATAGACAGGATTAAATATTTCCTCAACAATTAACTGAAAGAATTCCTTAGAGAGTCCTCCCTCGTCCACGCCTTGTTCTCCTTCAAATTCTACCACCAATTGCTTTTTTAGGTCCAAAGCTCGCTCCATCGCTACCATTTCCAACCCAACTAACGCATCATCGATGATATGAGTTCGTCGGACTTTGAGCCTAAGGAAAGGCATGGGCGGCTCGGCGCCTACTGCGGCGTGTAGTAATGAAGCTCGACGTTCCGAGTACATTCGAATTCTGTTCTCGTAGTACAGGCCACGGGATTTCGTGGCCACCGTCAATATAAATGGGTACCTTAGGAACGTTTCATAGTTACCATAATCTACGCCCATTTCAATAGTATCACTAAGAGGTTCGTTATAGAACTCCTCGAATGGCAAATATGGTTTTCTAGCGTCTAATACATTAATATCTAATTCAATGGCTAGTGGGTCATCGGGCTGTAACTGATTCGAGGCCTTCATGGAACTCGGAGGGTACAGGTTTAGCACGTTCTCGAACGGATCTTGTTGATCGGCAATCACTATAGGCTCCTCTCGTAGTGTATTTGGCTCCATAGAACCAGCTAAAATATTTGCGTAGTATATTATCTTCATAAACTTCGTTGCCATAGTAACAATCTCATCATCCTGCAGTTGAAACTGCCTGGTGTAGTTGGTGGATGTGACCTTCAGTGTGATGAGTTGCTGCAGAGTCTCCAATATATGACGCAAGCTGTCCTTGCAGTGATGTGCCCAGATACGCGCCAGTTGTGCTTTACCTTTAAGAGGTAAATGTTCAGCTGCCTGGCAGAGTGCAGGCAGAGCTAACTGTAAATAGTCACTATGTCCAAGGTCTGGCACTTCGAAGGCAATAACGAAGCAGTTGACCACATCTTCTATGCTCATTGTTTTAGTTATCCACAAATCGATGTATATATTGTCAGCTAGCGTTTTCAGTGACGTCACTAAAGCTGAGCTATAATATTCGGATGGCACTTTTTCAAGGTATTGAAACGCTCTACGACACGAGGCGACGTCCAGCTCTGGCCTCGCTACGCTATCCACGCGTTTATCCGGTTCACTTGATGAACACATTGCCTTTGACTCCTTATCATCTTTCATTTTTACCTCCTTGTCGCTATTCGCGGTTGCCTTGCTAGCAAAACATCTCGCGAGTATGGCTGGTTGTGTAAACGCCTCCCTAAGAGCCTTGATCAAAGGCTCCTGAACTTTATTCTGAAGACACTCCTCACATAGCTCATATATACGCTCCTCCGTCAATGGGCTACCACTTGCCTCCAAAGTATGCATATCTTCTAAAAACGCGGCCACTAAGATCTCCAGTCGGCGAACTACACTATTTGCACTGACACGATTCATTACGACGGGCACAATAGAAATTAAAATCTGATCCAAAATAATATCACTATAGAAATGTACTGAGTGGAATCAGGAACGCGAATAATAATTTATTTTGCTGGATAATGGTGTATATATACGAATTTCTCCACATGAAAGTAATTACCTTAATTATTTTTTAATGTGAATGATTAACGTTTAAAAAGAATAATTTATATCATACAATAGATACTCAACAAATTAATGAGCTAGGATTATGATCATTAGGATAATTAGCCTTCAATAAAATATGGTCTTTACTAATTGATACATTGCGACTAATTATTACAACTTAACAAATAATAATTACATTTGTTAACTTATTATGAAATTGTGAACAATCAATTGATTATAAAGGTTTTAGAAGTACCGCTTTTACTATTCCAAAACAGTCTGATACTTTGAAACTTTGCTTGAAATAACATTACGAAATTGTAAGAATAAACATAAAATGTGCTCATAATAGCTCTCGGTTTCCCTGAGATCTCATTATCAGATGCTGGCCAGGTGACAATGATATCAATTCATTGGCGTAGCGTAGGTACATTGATGGGGCCAATTGAGGGGTGTATAAAAACATTTTTTTCATTTGAGGACCCTTCACAATTGTTTAATTTATAGGAAACGTTTTTCCCATACAATACACAAGCACACATATTTTCCCAAGATGAATTTTTGAAGAGTGCATCAAAACTGTCAATTTCCAACACTCCAGGAAAACTTTCATGGCAACCCCCATATTTTTAACTGACTTCCTAAAAAGGAGGTGGCTATCGATTCGGCTCTATGTTTTTTTTTGTTACCCAAATTATCGGAGTATGATTTAGTGTCCTTAGTTTTTGTTAAGTTCTACCAATTTTTGAACATGCGCATCACGTGGGAACAGAATAAGTACTTGTTTTAAAGTAAATATTTATTAAATAAATTAATTTAGAATAAATTCAGTCAAAAAAGTATCGGGAATGGATGATTTCTTTATGGTTCCAAATTCAAAGTTTTGTTTCTTTGTAGTTGATGATTGGCACAACTGTTTTCCATTACTAATATCATAATAGTGTGTATTGGGAATTTCATAATGAACAAAAATATCGAACAAAGAGTTTGTCTTAAATTTTACATCGCCAATGGAATTTCGTGTTCGGAGTCACTGAAAATGTTACAGAAGACTTACGGTGAATCGACTTTATCAAAAACTCGTGTTTAAGAGTGGTTCAAAAGGGGTCGAGATGTGATGGAAGATTTGCCTCGCTCTGGTAGGCCGTCAACGTCTGCAACTGAAGTTAACAGTTAACATTGCAAAAGAAAATAGTGACTGAAAATCCCCATTCAAGTCTGAGAGAGATAGCCGCCGAACTTTCTGTATCTCATGAGTCGATCCGTACCATTTTAACTAATTATTTGGGTATGAAACATGTTGCTGCTCGGCTAGTCCCAAAAGATGAAAGTCGTCGTAGTCATGAAAGTCGCCGAGGACATGCTAGAACGAGTCAGTTCGGACCCAACATTCATGAAACGCATTGTTACTGGTGACGAGACGTGGATTTACGAGATTGACATGCAAACTAGTCAACAAGCTTCGAAGTGGCGCCTTCCAACTGAACCGAAACCGAAAAAAACATGCCAAAGTCGATCAAAAGTCAAAGTCACTTTTGAGACAGTTGACTGTTTTCTCTGACTATCGCGGTGTTGTGCTCTCTGAATTCTTACCGGAAGGTCTAACGGTAAATAAAGAATATTATTTAAGCGTTATGCGGCGTTTGAGCAAATTCAACGAAATAGGCCAGATTTGTGGAAAGAAAATTCTTGGATTTTGCAACACGACAATGCGACTTCGCACAAAGTTATCATTGCGAACGAATTTTTGACCAAATACTCAACAAATACCATCCAGCAACCACCATATTCACCAGATATGGCTCCTACTGACTTTTTTCTTTTTCTTAAACTCAAATTACCACTTCGTGGCACCCGTTTTCAATCGATAGAAGACATAAAGGAGAATTGGCGGCGAGAACTAAACTCAATTCCGGAAGCAGCGTTTAAAAATATTTTGATGAATGGATTATCCGTTGGCGCAAGTGTATCGTTTCTAAAGGAGTATACTTTGAAGGTGATAAAATTAATTTGGATGAATAACAGACATTTTGTGTATTATTGATCTTTTCCCGGTCCTTTCTTGACAGAGTAGTACGTTCATATTACGAGATCATAACACATGTCATTGCAAAGGACGACCTTTTTATTCATTGTTCAAAGGATTGATGTTGCGTGACGCTTATGCCACGTTGCTGTCACGACGGTACCAAAATTCCATCATTACTTGAATTTTTAACGTATGCATGATGACGAAAAAGATTGAAATGCAATGTAACACTAATCAATAAACAAATGAATAGTTTTGGACAAAAAATCTGTGTTTTTAAAATAAAATTAATTTGAAATCATAATTCTTAGCCACACAAAAATTATTTTGATTTGAAATAGACAGTACTGTAATCGACGTACATAGATAAAAAAAGATACCGGCCGAATTGACCTCCTCCTTTTTGGGAAGTCGGTAAAAAAATGGACGTTATCGGTTTGCATTTTATGAAAAAATTTCATTCCACTATTAGTCAACATAGTTACACAACAAACTTTGATTTACCGCTACGAGAAGCTGGAAAAGTGAAATAAATCAACCAAAAAACAGGTGAATATTTTTATGAAACTACAACAGTTTCAAAATGGCTTTGAAAAAGTTTCGGCATCAAAATGTTACGAACTTTGATATTGTTACCACATCAGGCCACTCACTCGAAGGGTAAAGGGTTGAACTTTACCTATACACTTTTGCCAATTATTGTCCTTGTTATTAGTCTCATTATGACCCCATATGAGGCTACAAATCTATAAATCCCATACTCAGTTGTCGGGTCTGCTAGTTGCTTGAATAGTTGGGCCAAAGTGTTCGATTCTATTGTTAATTTTTTCCCAGCCAATCAGAATTCTAGACTCGGTACCCATACTTGAAAAGTGATAAATCTTGTAAAATTTCGCTCGACACGCGCTTCAAACTGATGAGGCAATTTATGAAAACATTATAAAGTTCATTATTGTTATCACGTAGCGTCGCCAGTGTAACGTTAAGGGTAGTTTAACTAAGCCCATTAGTGCTTTAATAAACCAGTTTAGTTTAAGAGTACCTTACAAGCGTTGGAACTGTAATGACGTCAGAATCTACGACATAATACTGGTAACTACATAGTTAATTATGTTTTCAAAACAAAAGCGAATGTTGTACATACATGTGTATTGTGTGTCTTACATACATACATTTATTTACAAAAGGCTCCATGTTTATTGATGTTGTTTTATTTATTATATTCTTCATACACAGAAAGGTTGTTGCTACATGGACGGATTTAATACCTTATTCATGAACCTTTTCTTCCAAAATGTACCTACGAATTGCTTTTTAAAAAGGGAGAGTTCAACTGGAAAAATGGAATTAGTTGATTTTGTTGGGTGCTTTGAAATCTGTGCGCAGAGAAGTTTTAAATAAAATTTGCGTTATACATATGTACGTACCTATATATTCCATTCCGACTGGGGGTGTAAAATGATCTTTGACCTTTATAGGTTTTATTTACAGAGTAGATATATGTAGGTACCGTTTGATAAAAATAATGTCACGCCTTTATTTTCTCCTTGTCGTAGGCGGGGACGAACATGTTAAGGGCATGTGGGCTGTTTGTTATGCTTGTGTTTCTAAATGGATATGGATCTCCATTCTACTATTATCCTATAGAATTAAATTGTAAGTTGCCTTAGGTTTACAGTGGGTGACTTGTAACTCGACGTATTCCTCTCGGGAGGTGAAAATACAACTAATTTCCTACAAAATTAGTCCTGAGGTGTTTAGTCCCAAAGTAGCTAGTTTCTGAGATGTTTAACATTTTTGGTTTTGGTCAAAAAATACCGAACTAAATACAAAACATCAATAAAGAAAAATTGCTGGTGTAATTGCTCTAATCCGTCCATAATTCGTCTAAGAAAGCTTGTATCTTATACGATTTATAAATAAAGTGGCTGCAGAAATAAGGTGCTCATTCAGTTCAAGAGTGACCGTCACAGAGATAAGGAAGGATGTGCGGGGCGTATAATCATAGGAAAGGTCACTTAGAACAAAATTTTGTACGTAATGATGTTTTTGAAATTGCTCGTTTTCCTCAACACTTTACCTATTATCAAGTTATTAATTTCATTTTGAGAATTTTTACATGAAATTAATAATTAAAATAAGAATAAACCAAGAAAGTTTTTCTAATAGTTTATACGCTTAGCATAGTATCAATTTTTTTAAATAAATCCAGTAATCGATTGATCAAATTATGGCCTCAGAGAAAATTTTATATTAATTTACTTGCTATTTTAAAACAATTGATATTTCTGCCAGTATTAACCAAAGGTTTATTGGTGTATTGACAACAAATTAAAACTAAAACCATTAAAGTGAAACCAGTAGTTATTTATTGATGTTTTTGTAGTTTTTCAAAATTTTTTGGTCAAAACCAAAAATGTTGAATATGTCAGAAACTAGCCATTCTAAGACCACGGACCTCAGGTCTAATTTTGTAGGAAATTATATTTAGTAAATAAATATTTCACCCACTTTTCAATTTTTATTCATAAAGTAACGCAAAATATTTAAGTATACAATATTTTTATTTTTGATTAAGATAATGTATTCATCTTTGTTAATAAACACAACCTTAGAACATTGATTACTAGCGATTTCAATGAATAGAAAATACACAGGTATTGATTTCTGATCTATATTTATTTCTACTGCATGAAAGTGGGACATAAATGTTTGTACCCAGTAATTAAGCATAATTAGGTATGTTCTGTTTTTGTTTTGTACCTACCATATAGTAGTAACTGAATGGTACATTTGATACAATATTGTGTAGTGGTCCCTTTTTTAGTTGATACAAGTATGAATAGGGAGACCTCGTGTTTACAAGGGAGGACTCTTGTACGCGTGAATGGAAAGGGTATGTCCCTTTGTACCCATAACGGCTACATGTTATAAGAGCCTGGTAACTGTGTCACTTGTCACCATTGTATATGCTTTAAATGCTTAAAATATTATAACCACAGGAAATCCGATAAGTACATAAGTAATGCGAGACAAAATGGACGAGCCCGGACGATTGTGTGGGTTATTTTACATTTTACTGATAATATTGACTAATGATTGTGTTAATACGCATGTAAAGATTTTTTGTATGTCTGGCATGAATGAATCTCTAAATTTTATTTTATCATTTAGTTATATAAAAGGATTCCAATACACATTTTTACTCATAGGTAATAGGGTGACATTTGTCTTATTTTCTAGTAAAGTAATGTAGAGCCACTTACCGTATTTATCGAACACTAAATATGTAAAATAACAGCACTATCTATTTCCATTACGCAGTTTGATTCACTTGCCTTTCAGCAGTACAATGTAGCGTCGCGGTTTACGCCTGAAACTCGACTGCTCTTAGCGGCGCTGTCGTCGCTTTCGCGCCCCCGCAGCGGGGCCTTACAGCAGCTTCAGCAGATTATGTACAGCGTTAACTAATGTTTTTTTATCACTGTGTTGGTATGTAGTATTATATGATGTTGTATAGCAATTCTGTAGAATAGAAACAGAAATGATAAGGTTGGTTTGGTGTTTAATTACGTTTAAATAACATATTAGTTTAGAAGCCATTATACAATGGGATTATAAAGAAAAATTCGTGAATTGTGTACCTAAATACGATAATTATACTATAGACTTACTTAGTTTAAGTGCTAATTTTTTCCCTGTCAATTGTTGTCCGACTAAATAGGTAACATAATAAATGTAACGGTGGGGGTTATGTCGCAAAGCGCTAACACCGCTGCGTAGCTTGAATTCAACCTCGAATTGCTAAACCTCATTGATTTTCAAATAGCTTTTATCATCAAATCTTATTTGAAACCTTAACCACGTATCAATGCAGTTCACGAAGGTCCTTCATCGGAGGTCATTAGGTCAAATAAAATAAAGGTTATTTTGAATAACCTCTGAAGTCTCACATATGTATCAGTAAAGTTCCATCTTAGTTGAGTTTCTGTTATCCTGTTTAATAACCTAGCTTTATATATTTTTTTTTGTAAATTTCTTTATTGTAATCAAGTTACAATTAAATGTACTTAATTACTTTTGTGTTCAAAACTAGGGACGTTCATTCATTTAATAGTTTCGAGTAATTAAGTTAAGAGTTCGTGAAGGGCTTTGAAGTCAGCTGTCATTTCTGACATAATATTCTCTGTTGGTTTCAATGTCACTTAGGAAGATTCCGAAAAGGGAGGACTTAAAATTACTTTGTAAAGTTTATTTATATTTGTACCTACAAGTTTGATAAAACGAATATTTTCAAAACTACATATTTGTTTCCTCATAAAAGTATGAATGTTTAAGATTTTGGGATAATCCTGTGAATTTCATTATATTAATTTCACCCCAAATATTGTTAAGAAAGATATCCCTCAATAGATACCAATAATTTAGTACTGAACGTAAATCAATAGAAGTAACATTTATATTTTTTCCTTTTGCTTTGAGAATATTCATGTATGTGGAACCTTCACCTACTGAAATACAAGGATTTATGATGCGACACATCTAGTGGCTACGCATCTCAGTGTCATGGTACTATGTCAGGGTGAATAGAACCTCCTAATAGGCGAAGTCTTATGGCGTCTATTAGGAATGACGACTAAAAATATTTAATAAATTGAGGGATTATTTAGTTTCCATACGCTCTTATCCCTATTTGACTCGCAAGGGAATAAAATCTTAGGGTACTTTTTAATTTATATGAGGACCACCGGCATGTACGCGTATCACCTACTTGGTTTGGTTAGTAACAATAAAGTGATTTGTGTATCTCTGCCTACCCCCTGGGTGAAATAAAAAGAGTGATAGTAATACTATGATGAAGAACGACAAATCCATTCTACCGTCTTATTGACTCTATCTATATATTAATTAATCTCATTCGTTCGATTCCTGAAACGTGCATGAAGGCAAATTTTTATTCTTTACCAAAGATTTACTCATGAAGTTTGATATATAATAGTTAAAGTAATACCTATTCCAATATTTTCATCGAAAAAACAGGCTGAATATTTTAAAAAAGTTTAAGAGATTATAGCAGGTAGATAATACACAACTTTATGCCCGACAAGGAATTTTAATAGTTTATTTTTGATTTAATATGAAAGTTTGGGAATACTTAATTTGCTAAGAAAGAAAGAAAGTTAATGACTATGTAAATTTGTTTATTATACAACGTAAAACACGTTCTCACCGGGTTTACTGAAGCTAAGTTAAAACGGAGCTTATGATTCAGTTTAAACCTAAGGAAAAGGAATAAAATGGGTGTCAGAAGCTTAAATGAAATTCTTGACATTTAATTCTGATTCCATAAATGGCTCCCTGGGGCTTAAAGTTATACCATTCATAATGCAGTCACGGTAATGTTACCATAGCAATTCACAAGGTCTAAGCTAAGGTTTTCATAATCTATTTTCTGCATAGACAGTAGCGCCAACCTGAATTGTTTTAGGCCAACACCAACATCAAACTGCCATAAATAAAATTCGATCGATTGTTTCCCACTTCACACTGTTTGACACAATTGGCACCACAGACTTCATTACAATTTTGGAGATATAAATGAGATAATTAAAGTGGTATTTTTGAAACTAAAATAATACAAAAATGAAGTCATGTAATTATGATGAAATATTTCAATAATGATGAAATATGCAAATGAAAAACATTTTATATCCTTAAACAAGAAAAAGCAAAAAGAACTCTAGCGAGAATTCTTCGAACTAAAACGTAACTGAAACATGGTTCAGCAGGAAAATTGTGAAGCTACTATTGTGACTTTACTATACTGACTATACTGTGGTGCGCCTTATAGATGGCGTTGACAGTAAATAACACACTTCCAAAAACTGAAAATAGATGGCGTTAGCGGTGGTAAGTGAAGAACTTTGGCGCGCATTTACTTATTTGTTATTTGCACAAGTTTCGGGGTTGATATTTAATGAAGCTACATTCATCACGATGTGCAAAGAATAAAGAAATTGTTCATTACGTATATTAAATTAAAACCTACAATTACAATTGCATATTCTTTATGACTGATTAAATTGACTTGTTTTAAATGAAATTGTATTCTGATCTGTTTGCGGTATTATGTAGGTATTATTAATTGATACCAATGCTGATTTATTTAACTGGCTGATTTTTTATTCTTGCCTCATTTATTTTGCTGACATGTTCCTGATAAAATATAGTATTACAGTGTAATTTTATTTACTCATTGTAAAATCTCTGTTATACCCTAGCTTATTTGCATCGAAAAGTTTGACTATGCTTCGTTAGATCAGGGGATCGATTCCAGGATAGTGTTCGGTTGTTACAATTGCGAACGATTGACTAAAACCAAAAAGGAGAAAATATAAAAAAGTCTAGAGCCAGGGTTTAAAAGATTACGAGTGTAAATACGTACATCGACTACGCAGTTTAATCCATAGAAGTGCACGAGCTACTTAAATTGATTTCAATGATTTCCCGGAAATTTTCTCAGATACTCGATTACTTCGTAGAAATTTTCCTCGAGCCTTGGATCTTGTGCTTATTAATTGGATTATATAGGCTTCAAGTTTGTCCTTAGTAGGTACAAAATTGAGCGAAAAATGTAGGTTAAGAAAAACAATTATTAATATCTTGGACTCTCATCTTGGAGATTTTGATTTCATTTATGTTTTATAGTATAAGTACGTAACTTTCTTGAGATAGGCAACTAACACAATAAGTGTAACGTTTCCCTAGTTTTGTTATGTGCATCATGCATGGAACAAGGCGAGTTTTGCACACAGTACTGGCCTTCGTGGTAATTAAAATTGGAATGCGTACAAATTAAATATTTCCACCGCTTACCTCACCTAACTTATCTTTAGAAAACACAAAGCCATATGTTACCTTACATAAACACATACGTATCCATTACTGTTTCCCGTAAACACCAGCGATCAGCCAGTAATGTTGTCCCCATTGGGACTCATTTCTGCTATCTATGGGAGTGAGCCGTAATCTATCACGCGCCTGATGCTCCATACTGGACGTCGCATACCGTTCTCTGTATTTCTAAGACGTGCTTTCCTCAAGAGAATTTCTTTACTATTTAAGAACATCTTCATCTGGTATTGGAAAATGTACTTATTACTGTTAATAAGAATTGAAAGTTAGTAGTAAATTAAAGTTTTATAGTATGGTTTACTGTATTGTTAACTGAGTAGGTACAGAGTTTTATACTCTAGCTATTTATTGAGTACAGTGTACATATTGACAATATGTTATGATTATTTCTATGTAATTAGAATTTAGAAAAAGAAACGCTATATGTTTCCTTCCGTTGCATTTCGGGCGTGTCGTCATTCATTGATATGACATTCGTTTGTTTATTTTTGGTGTGGTTATAGTTCCACTACTAAAGTTTGAATTTAGGAAAAGAACGCTATATGTTTCTGTCTATACCATTTCAGGTATGACGTCATTGACGTGTCACTTGTTTACAAATTAGCAACGTTGAAAATATACTGAGCTAAATAAAACATTCATGACTCAGTTTTTAGATTAAATCCTGCTGTGTTGAGCCTATTGCCATATACCGGGCACAATTCCAGACTCCGTGCTACTACTGAGACGTTGCCCGTTACATTCCCGGGGAATCGAACCCGAGACCAGTTGCGACCACTCGGCCAGCGAGGCAGTCTCATATGTATATGCTATATGTATACATATGTATACAAATCTACAATTTTTCAGAGATAAATACCTTCATACTCATAGTTAAATACCTTCACAAAAAATCAACATGTTATTCGTAAAAATAAGAACACATTGCCTACTTATGCATGTAAATAAGTAGGTTTAGGTGTGTGTACGATTCTTAATATCACGTTATGACATTATAACGTTGAACAATAAAGAAAAAGTAGCGTAGTTGTGAATGTCAGACCAAACATAAGATTGGAACATCGCTTACCCTCATTTGTTAACAAAATGGTTCCGATTTATTTTCCTTTTGTGATCTTGTTTATAGATAGTTTCATTTATTGAGAACGAAATATAAGTATATAAAGTATATAATACAAATGTGTGCTTGTTATGTTATGAAGTATGGGCGATGGTCCGTGTCACTGGGCGGCTACGGTGAGATTGTGTTTCCACCGAAACTGTATTACAGACGGATTTAACGGGTCAAACCGCTACGTATTTTCTTATCTTTCTATAAGCTCGGGTTTGTATATACTTCACCCTTGTATGTCATGATACACCGGTGAAGTAGTTTATTTTATATACAAAAAAAAAATAACACTAGCTTTGTTGTTTTAACCGGAGTTATTGGACGACGTGGTGAACTACACAATATATGTTTAAAGATAAAGGTAAGTAATATGTCTGCGAGTCTGGTATTTACAATCAACTAAAAACAAATAGTAGGGACTGGATAAATCTTTTTTTTTTAAGGGAGGAAAATCATCGAATGCTCCCGCCTGGGTGAGGCGGGAGGGAGTATCAGACTCTTACTGACTAAAAACCACCCCGTTCCTTCTCCTGCACGTCGAGCCGGAGCCCCGGTTACCTGTTAGGTTCTCCGCGACAACTGGATAAATCTTAGTCTAAAAAGTTTCGTGGTTTGCTAGAGAAGTAAATAGTTTAAAATATCAAGGAACTTGTAAAGTAACATAGCGCAAAATACTGAATAAATTTTAGAATCAACGAGATTTCGAGCTTAAACTGGTGACATTACACACTGAGTAACTTTATACAAAGCGCACGCATTGCAATAGGCTTTCAAATACTTGGAATGACGAATGAACTACGCCCATACCGGGAATGGCTATATACGTATGTACGTATGTTTGTAAATATGTAGGTACATTTATTTTGGTATTCTATGTGTTAGTATTTGCTCGTGTTTGTTACTATCAGTTTTGAATTTCTTTTTGCTTTTATGCGACGCGCATACCTGTTTTTTTGCTGTTCTCGGAAATCCTACGATTTCGGGAATAGGATTTCCGGGAAATACTTAGTATTTCCCGGAAATCCTATACTAGAAAAACTATGAAAAGTATTCTATGCCTACTACTATAGAGGTAAAAAGTATTCTATGTCTACTATTATGAAAAGTATTCTATGTCTGTCTTCTGGTTCTAAGCTGTCTCCATTGACGTACATTATACATCATATTGATGGATGATTAGTTTTGAACGGTACAGTCGTACGAACAAACGTACAGTACAAAAATCATTTATGTAAGTAGGTAATAATACTCTGTCCAACATTCAACATTGTATCAAAAATACTCACAATTATTTACGTCGTAGGTATGTATGTACATAATTTAATTAAATTAAATTATTTTCATACTAAGATTAAGTATGAATGACTGCCTCGTTGGCCAAGTGGTCGTAAGTGCGAATGCCAGGCAAGGGGTCTCGGGTTCGATTCCCGGGTCGGGCAAAGTATTACTGGGTTTTTAAATACTCTCAGTAACAGCACGGAGTCTGGAATTGTGCCCGGTATATGGCAATAGGCTCACCCCCTATTACATGGGACTCATAACATAAATAGTGAAAAGTGGGTGTTACATTGTACAGTGGCATTAAGTGCCGTAATGTGCACCTCTGCCTACCCCTTCGGGGATAAAAGGCGTGATGTTATGTTATGTTAGTTTTGAAGTTTTTAGTAGGATTAGTTTATAGTACGTTTTTGTTTTATATCATGTAAATCCTTAGTAAATTTGATATTTGTCCGTGCGTTACTATCAGAATCATAATAAAATAAATTGATATATTTATATATTTATTTGCTTACCGCTTGGGGTTAAACGGATGAAATGCGTGTTTTAGAAGGCTGGTTTATAAAACAGGTTTCCATATAAAACCATGTAGATTAATTGTGATCCTAATTGTCGTGTACGGGAGTAGAACTTTTGGTTCTTAAACTTACTAAACAGCTCTTGATAAAATCTTTCGAAGTCAAAGAGCGGGTGGCATAACTTATGCCCGTACAGACCTTCACTCAGATTTAAGTATAACTTAAAACGTTCAAGCTACTTGATTTATAGAAACACAATTTTGAATTATACTTTTCAATGTTAGATTATTTATACACTACATGAAAATCGCCCCCGGAATAACTTAATTTGTAGAAAAATGATCGTGGTTATATTCAATTTAAACAGCAAAGGAAATATATATATTTACTATGTTTTAGTAACATAATACCTAATACTAGTAGTAAATCTAAAGCTGTGAGGAAGTTATGCAGCCAAAACTGACATGACATGAAATTGAAATGAACATTTACATAGGGGCAGATGTCACTTGTTGACATCCGTACCTACGGTATCGCCATTCCTGTGATCCTGTTGCTCACTGAGGTAGGTTTAGATTTCTGATAGTAAAGGTGATACTTACGTATTGAATCATATTTAACTAGTTTAATAATAAACTTTTTTTAATAATGGGTGATCCAGGATTTCACGATTAGGACTTACGATGAAATAGAACCTTAAGGTCTACTGACAGTTAATCTAATTACAAAACTTCATTAAACCTAATATAAGTAGTCAGTTTTTCATAAACGAACATAATTACTTTTGTATTATATTTAATTATAATTATGCCACCTTACCTTCAGATTTCTCAAGAAAGGTAATATAAACTCTTTACTTTTTACTTAAGTAAGTACTTCACCTAATTAAAAACTAAAACGTTATTATCTCTCCTGAATTTTAAATTTGAACTCGGCTTTCATAATTTTTACGACACGAGTTTAGGCGTACCTAGTGGGCTTACAAAATATTTTATGGTTGCAGTAAAAAAATCTGACGTAGCTGGTTTATTTCGGGCTCCCCTATTTAAGGCGAGCTGGTAAAAAATACTTACAATTGTGAATCTTGAAAACTTATTCCTGATTACTTCGATCCCTGAGGAGTTTCACGGAATCCCGTCTTATCCCTTGCCTGAGACCTAAAGCCGTCATGCAAAATCGATAGCCGGAACCCGTATTCTGTAACTTTTATACAAGTTCACACAAAACTCCCCCGAACTCGAAAATTAATGGTAAATTCGACATTCAGCTTGATGTAGTATGAAAGAAGTTAACGAGTCAGAATTAATTTTGCTTGTGTAAGGACAAAAAAATTACGTCAGTAAACATCACTTCCTCTTTGCTTTTATTCTTTTATAAAATACTAGCTGACCCGGCGAACTTCGTACCGCCTTAGCGTAGCTTTGATGCACTACTTTATTTTGTATAGTTGACCTATGTATGAGTACCTATTCAATTTAAACTGGAATCTATAATATCCTCCATATATAAATTAATCCCTATTTCCCTGGTCTCGCTATATCTGAAAAGGACCTAATTTTATTAAATACAAAACAAAATATATATTTTCATAATAGTGTTTATTCCATAGGATTCAATAATTCCACTTATATTTTTACAAATCGCTATTGAACAACTTGGCATTTTGAAGTAAATACTGAGCTTAACACCACGCGCGCTCTAGAAAACAACTAAGTAGATTTCTTTGACTTGCCGTATTTCGAGTTCTGCGGCCTAAATTTGTACGTCTGGTTGGTGGCATTGTTAAAAACTGAAAATAAAAAGCTCTCATATATTTTCTGTATAACCAAATTGTAATATTATGTAGTCACCAAAAGTTACCAAAAATCGATATGAAGCTGTCAACTTACCGTAATTAACAAACACTTATTAACAAACAAAAAACTTCTTAGTCTTTATAACAAAACAAACTTTATCAAAAACTTAGAAAGCGGTTATGGATGTGATGCCACAGATTACCACAGTTTTTTTTTTTAACTGGCTTGGCTGTTCAGCCATTCGCCAATGACGCCAATGTCAAGTTAGGGAAACAGATACTACCACAGATTACTAAATAGGATATGCGAAATTTGTATAGGTTTACTATTTGTATTATTTTCAAAAAATTATAAAATAGTGCAATAGATTAGAATTTAATTAAGTAACCACGTTTCCGAACAAACTTAATTAAGTAACGACGTTTCCGAACAAACGATGCTCTTTTAATATAGTCTATGGCTGTGAATGACGTTGACATTCGTATAAAAAAAAAATTGACATTCGTAACGCGCGTTTTTTAAAATATGCAAAATTAAATGTATACTTTTCAATATTTCTGAGAGATTTTCTTAATATTTTTTTCCGTAAGAACCATCCTTGGACTTCCACAAACATTTAAAAAAAAGAATTATCGAAATCGGTTCAGCCGTTCACACGTGATGCCGTGACAACGCGAAACGGGTTTCATTTTTATATATATAGATTTATTGTGAAATGATGTCAACGATATTTTTAAGCCCTTAACTGATTAAGGGCCGATTTTTCCAACGGCAGATTAACTGAGGAATAACTTTGACAATTCTTCTAAAAACTGTCAATTGTTATTCTACAGAATAAAATTGACATACATAGACACAATGCATAGTTGTTTTTTATATATTTGAAGATTACAAATGTTGATTTTAGATTCGCATACCTATTACTATCGCACAACTTCACCACCAGTGGACGCAGGCAGGCATATCTACACCTCATTTTAGGGACCTTTCTTTAATCAACCCACAGTATTTCCCTCTTTTAATAGTTCAAAGTTTCTAAATGTCTAAGTACTTGTTTCAGTTTGTATAAACAAAGTTCCCGAGTAAACTAAAAGGCCTAGTCTACCCACTGTTACACATATGGTACGAAGGAGGCCACAGGAACCGCAGAATATAATAGAATGTAATCTCAAGTAATTAAATTCTAATCTCTGTGTGGTACAAAGCATTGTACCATATCTACCTGTTGCTGTTGTTTTTTTTTCATTGCAATGTTGTGTGACTACTAACTATCCTTACTAATATTATAAATCGGAAAGTGAGTTTGTTTGTTTGTTTGTTTGTTCCACTTTCACGCCGTAACTACTAAACCGATTGCTTTGATTTTTTGCAGATGTAAAGTTAAAAGTCCGGATTAAATAATAGGGTACTTTTTATCCTGGAAAAATTTGATATTCCCGAGGGAAAACAAAAGTATTGGTATAGATGGCGCTGTGTGCATTGGTATATACCTATCACATAGGCTAATTTTTATCCTTTTGTGACGCGAGCGAAGTCGCGGGTAAAAGCTAGTATGAAATAAGTTATAGTAATGTTTATTACTTTTGTTTAAGCTTATAATAAACTCCATATCTAATGTACGATACCTATGCTGACTAAATGTATGTACTACGTATTACGTATACATACTTCCGGAACGAAAGGGGGCGAAGCATCGATCGACAATGCATGCATAATAAATTTTGGTATATTATTAGAGTATAAAAACCTTATTTTCAAAGACTTCTCGTAGATTGTAAATGAAGATGTTGTGTTGTTTTGAATCGCCTAAGCATCATAGATGAGCTCTCACGTAGGCATATGTATAAAACCAAAACGAATTAGGTACTATTGATCCATATATACCTACAATATACCTACAGTTACCCGTAAAATCTGACGTTAGTTACTTTGAAACTATAATTTTTGCCTTCAAAAACAGCGAGCAAATTTGTACAAAGTGAGCCCAGCGAAATAATAGTTTTTTTCCTAAAAGCTTTGGTTCCTGCTTTTTGCGGCACTCATTTTATTTTAAAGGCTGCCGCTAGATACCTCGACGCGAGCAAAGATAGAGCGACATGTAATTATAAGCTTTTGAATATAATAAAAATTGTGTGTACATCAAAAATGTTTTCGTCATAAGATTTTCAGTTGTAATGTTCATCTAATTATAGTACTTGATATTGAGTACCTTACACGTAGTCTACACGTCTACCCCTTCTTATAGAAGATAAATCTCCAACTTGACTATCAACAATAATTATAAATGCATTTGCAATTAACACGTGTTGATTGAGATGTGTTAGCTTGTTTGCGGATCCTTAACTTATGCATTAGCTATTAAATATATCTGATTTGGGCAATAAGCATATCGCTTAACAAAACACTACAAATGACCAAATAATCAAATGCCTAGCTTGACACACGCTTAGTTTACATTTGAAATGTATGTATTCAGATGAAATTGTTACAATTTGCAATATAGTAGTGTATAATACGCAATCAGGATCGCTTTAACCGGACCCCGTTTGAATGGGGAGCCAACGAGCGTGATTTTGTGTCACTGACTGTGCTAGTTACGGATAAAATTGTATTAAAATTTGCAAAGTTAAACCACGACGGATTATACGTCTATTATATGAAGCTTCTCTATAAGTGGGGCAATACTTTTTATATCAGAATCCTATTCAGTTGCGAGGTTATCATTTTGTTTTTCGACGAAAAACGGACTTATTGCGGAAATGGAAAACGAGTGGTCATCCGTAATAGAATTTCTATGCTATTGACTTTCGCATCACGTTATCAATACACTCCGTGTTGGATTTACGTCTTAAGGAAAAATGTTATGGCGTCAAATCAAGAACATACGTTTGTCTGAATTGTGTATTGTGTTGCCTATATCATGCTCACTTGCTCAGTCACGTAGCTTTGTAAAATTTTGCCATAGGTCTACCGATATCCGTTCAAATGCATTCTCGATAGCGCGACAGTTAGCTTTCACATCAGCCTCTGCGGTGTCGAGTACTCCTTTACACTCCCATGGGGTTTCTCACCACAACTAGGTCAAACCATACATTCCTTATGCAGTCCTTTAGTTTGTTCTCAACACACCCCTTGTCTTTACACTTCGTCCTTTAGAAGGGTTGATTTCAACCTTGATAATCTTTGTATCTTCATACGTACCGTGCAAGCAAAGTTTAAGTCAGCCCCAAGTTGACAACACGCATATGAATAATGAATATGCTGTGCTGACATTAAATATTGTATTATTAAAGAAATCATATAAAAATGTTTCTGTATTAAAAGCGACATATCAGCAAAAGATGCGAGCATATATCCGCATGATATCTATAAGTAATTGCCTGCCTTCTTGGTCGATTGCCTACACGGAAATAATATTCGTTGTTGTTCACCGTACTTATATAGGTAGTTAGATTTTCTTCTGCGGGTCGATCCCAATTAAATTACCGTGCCTATCTCGGTAAAACCTATTTCCGACATGTTTACAATCTTCTTTACGTCATTTACGGAACTCAACTGTGTGACTAACCGAGTTGCGAACTTGCCGGAAGCGAGCGTCATGAACAAAATATAAGTGAATTTGTCAAACCTGACTATATAATAAGCTTTCAACAAAGTTGCTTAGCAATCTACTAAGTACCTACACGTATGCGTGGTTTCATAATTATTTTGTTACTAGGTTGGCAACAACTTAGGGATATTTGTTTATAAGCAGGAAAAATATTACACTACTGTGATAGGAAACTTTATAACTAACTGATTAGTTTAACAGTGTCACGTTTTTCTGCTGGAATACCTACTAAATATGAAACATCTGAAATATTTTTGTTTTTATACTATTCTGTTAGCAGAAGGAATTCCCGCTAAGCACGAGTGTACATGACAATACCCATAAGATGCTAGTATTTGATGTGTAGGTAGGTACCCTCAGAAGAATCGCGTCACCAACCAGAAGATTCCCAAAACTCGACATCAATTTATAAATAGAGAGCAAAATTTCCGCGGAAAGCCGCTATCCGATTACCTTGGGGATGTATTCTAAACGCGTCGATTTATGCCGTTTTTATATCATAAGCTTAAAGCGAATTGTGTATATAAGGATATGTTTAGGGCAATTTTTGTATTTTAAACTGATTGATACCAATGTGAATATATTGATAGCCCATTTTAGATATTTTTTTTGGTTTGGATAAGCGTATAGTTAGATAGATATCTTACAAACATACAAATGTCACTAAATGTGGACTGTTATGACGTCTTACATAAACAGACCGTGTTGTGTTGTTTAAGTTTTCCAATGTTTTAGCACTTTATAAGTCAAACGAGACTAAAAAATATTCTCAAACATTTTATAACTTGCCCTTCGTAATAATTTAACACTATCGCTTCGAGCAGATATATATACAATTTTACAGCAACGTTACAATTTTTTCCCGATATCAGTGCAGTCGTTCAATTTTCTCTCGATCGCTATCTTTCGCAATTTGCGAACGGTGTAGAGCGAAATCGCTTCCCGCGCGATAATCGACAGGCGACAGCGATCCGACATGGAGCGACTCTGATTTATGGAGCAATATTTAAGAAGGGAGACGATGCTCGACGCCGCAGGGTTCAAAACAAACGCTTTGTAATAACCTTTTTAAACGCCAGAGTTATAGGGTAAATCAGCATGTCAAGAAAATTTGAAGAAATATTTTTTCTTTATTGGCATTCCGCATAATACTGGCATCAAAGACAGATTTCTTGGTCGATATAAAGTCTATTTCAGCTTGACTGCAATTTTTCATAGCAATGCCACTGTTCAGTGATGTCGATTTGTTTTTCATTATTGATCCTTATATTCTTTCAGTTGTTGAGCTGACGAGTAATTGTGTTCTTTGTTCAGAATAGACTGGTTGTTAAAGAACATAAATATCACGATGACGTAGACTACTTTTTGTGCTAAGGTAATCAAGTTCAAGGCTAATGATAGTAACAAAACTATTCATATGTTGGTAATCAAATACCAGGTATAAGGAAGGAAAAGTTTATATGTATGTATAGGACTGAGTTGCGTAAATATTTAAAACTATAGTGTAGAAAAGGAATTAATTAACATCGAAAAAAGAGTAGAATCCAAAGCTTCGTGCTTGACAGATGCATTGATTATGAGCCTATTTTTGAATAAGGCTAAATTTTTAAACTAGTATTTGCACGGAACGTATTTGCTTTACAAAATCAAACGATCAAAATAACAAAAAATTCAATCATGCATGTGTATTTCATGTTTGAAACAACTGTCGAATATGGCCTAGAATATTGTGAACAAAAAAACTTCAATTTCAAAATCTATTTTTTGATATTTGCATGATTTTAGGCTGTCCATACACTATACACTCAGTATGGCAGACAGAACCACCGTTTCAAAACTTTTATATATCGTACATTTTCATTCGTAATCCTGTCTATTCGTGTGACCCTCATTTCGGCTGAGTGGAGATATTTCTCATCGACGTATATCATCGGCGAGCATTGTGAGATGGACAATGCGATAGCTCTTTATAATAGTCTTGGACGAAAGACTTGCTATTATACTCGGGTTTAGGACATGACTCAGACATATTGTGACTTTTTGTGGACAACAGTGGATTTTCATCGGAAAAAGATAAACTATTTAATGGAAAACAAGTGGCTAAGAAATACAACTTCAGGTATTTGTGAAACGTAGAATAAAAATGTACAGGTTTTCTGTGGTAAGTTATGAATGGTAATAGGTTTAGACTTTAATAAATTCGACTATTTCTGGTTCATTACAAATAATTTCGTTTTACTCTTTGGAAAATGAAATACAAACATGTTATGACGAAATGGAAAGTGAGATGAATGATGATCGTTAGATAACAAAAGTTTTTATTTTATGGCGATTAACGAGCATTTTTGCAGCTTACGGTTCTCAGGATGCTGTTTTGACTGTCTCGAAACCTTTTTAATAGTGACGCTGTTTTTTCCGTAGTACTGTGTGAAATCCGTCAGTACGAGCTTTCGCAAACATCTCCGAAGCACTGCAATAGGAGGGCAGTCTCAACAACATCCTGAAAGCGTTATTGTACTGGACGCGCAGGACATCTAGCGATCTTTTGGTATGGCTGACTCATAGACCACCCGTGTACAGACTTTGGCAATACACCTTAAATAGTGTGATTTTAACTTGGTCGGTACAGCGGTAAAATCTACGTGCCATATATGCCAGCATATTACACCTTACCGCCAGAGACCTGCGTTCCCTCTCAATATCCATGTCATCTTTAAGGTTGTCAGCAAGAAAATGTCCCAGATATTTAAAGCTGCTAACTTGCTTTATTGGGATTTTATTTCAAACTCCATGTCACGACACTTGCCGCCAACTCCAAAAACCATGTACTCACATTTATTAACATTATAACTTAAGCCGGTGCGGCAGCGTACTCCTCACATATCTGAAGCAACTGAGTGATTGCTCCCAGCGATGGACCCAAAAGAACCATACCACCCACCAAAAGAACCACCAAAAGAACCACCACCACCCCAAAGAACCGTCTGCATAACTTATATTATTAAATCTCACCCCACCAACGGTACATCCAGCACGGGCTCCGCTGAGTGAGACTATGAGGTCATCCATATATAAGTTAAAAAGCTTGGGTGACGTTAGGATTCCCTGTCTTACGCCACATTCTAAACTGTAAGGTTCCGAGAGGGTGCCATTCCATCTCACATGATTGGCTTGATTTTCATACCAATATCTAAATAACCCACACACTTCTGCGGGTATATCCCTATTCCTCATCTTTCCCCACAATTCGTAAAACACTATAAAAAAATATTAATGAAATCTATCATTAACATGTGTGAGGTGGGATAACGTTTCTAGAGGTATACATTTAAACCTTCAACTTGTTTTTTCTTCTATTTCGAATAATTTTCTCTTATTTAGGAGTCATATTTACGGTTAATTGCAAATAAGTTTTGGTGAGCCCCGACTGATGCATCAAATGAACGCGCTCGGCAGTCGGTACTGAGAGCGACGGAAATTGCTTGAAACGCCGGGAAATATAAAAAGTTGTGTAAAGTGCAATATTCCGGAGTTGAAACCTTTTCCTATATTAAAATACGATGCTATCTGACGTGCAGAATATTTTGATGATATTTGGTACTTTATACATGAACTGTACTGGAAAATTAATGGCGACCACTTGGTTACTGATTCAGGTCGAGCAAATTGTAATTGAGTGTTTTAATTTTGAAATTCTCTTGTGAAGTAGCAATATTTAACGCACTACACACAGGGTGCACCTAAGTAAGTAGTTTGAATAGATAAACAAGAATGTTATGTTGATTGTAGCAATACTAACTCTTATGAACTCTAACACAATTCTGTACTGATAAACCTAAGGTATAGCATTGATCACTCTAACAACTAACTTTCAGTATCAAGCGACACCCACGTATAAGGTAGACTAATTAAATTAATTATTTATTCAATAGTTCCCCAATAACTTCACTCTTAACGATTCATCAGATATTCATTAATCAAGTTGCCGTAACATGTTAAGTTTAATATTATAGCGTTGGTAAATTAGTGTGCATGTCGCGTTTAATTGGGAAGTGTTGTGAAAACATGTTTCATCTCGTAAAGTAGCCGAGTGGCCTGGTGTTATAGGAAATGTTACATTTTTGACGTCATGGTTAGGGCTTGGCTGGGGGAAGGGCTGCCGCACAATAAGGGGTTTAATTTGTGTTGTCTATAAGCTGTTTTTACGGGTAATATGTGTATCAGAAATTTGTGTTTTCTTAAATACAAATTTTACGTAATGACAACACAAGAGACAACCCAAGTACAAGGCCAAGGAAATTATTAGTAGATTTATTTGAGTTTGAGTAGGCATATACGTATATTCTATTATTTACGACATCCCTAATCGTTGACAAAGGTATTGAAGCTTCAATACAACGTCATAACTTTAATGTATTATACGTATACAGGTACATAGTTAATCTGCGCTACGAAGTGCTTTCTGTTCAACAACGTTACTTATCGATAAGTAACCCTATCGAGAGTTTGACAATAGAAATATCCATCCAATAATAGCGTTCCACTTCGACGGTTTGCCTTTGATTCCAAGTATATTAATGACCTATAAACGTGGGCTCGCCGACGTGGGTGAACTTATTATAACAGTTTTCTAACTACAAATATATATACCGCTGGCACGGTTTTATACTTTAAAAATGTTACAAATTTATAAATAGGCATTATTATAATATCATTTTTATCACCGAAAGGATACGCTATATGGTATAGAGTCTTATTATCTTTACACAAAAATATCAGTCTGGAACATTATTATGAATAAACTTAATAATTTGCTCAATCTAGCGCTTGTTACCACTCGATCAATAAAGCAGTCAAGGAGGAGGAAAAAGAAAAATAGATTCTTATTTATTTATTGCCGCTTATGTTGACGAATTGGCTTTCGGTACCATGAATTGTGGTTTCTACGTCCGTTTGTAAGAAATATTTGTATGACTTACAGATAGACGACGCTTACAAAGTAAAGGAAAACCTTTTCATCGATATAATGTAATGTATGCAAAAAAGAAAAAACATGCAGCCATAATGGAAATGATTTGACACCCAGGATAACGTCCTACAACGAACGCACCTGAGATTTTCACGAGGCCAGGACTAACGAAAAATTCTTGGTCCATTTTAATGCTGTCATTTGGACAGGCGGAAAGGTCCACTTTTTGCATTGGGGCTTTTTGTTCAAAATAATGTGACATTAATAAGTCTCACCTCCCTTTATAGGGAGATGTCACGTACGTATTTGGGTCAACTCTTACATTCATGTCGCTTTGATAAATAATTAGGGTCCAGTCACAAAAAATACTGAACAATGAAACCTTTATGCAAGTCAGTGATGTCCGTCTGTTAGTTACGCACAGTTAAACATAACATCCCTAGGGTTTTGTGACAATATATCACAGAACTGAATAAATTTCTCATCATAAACTTTGGACCGCTGTTAAGTTTTTGCAAAACTCGCTCCTCTTATCGGTGTCCCGAAAAAAGTGTGCTTAGAATTCGTGGTATGTGATTATGACTCGCTCTTGACCGCTTTTTATTTAAATTGGGACTGCGTACTGGCTACCCGTACGAAACGTGACCTATTTATAATTCACGTAGATTTAAGACTAACCAACTTAATGCAAGCAAGTGAAGTAAACACAGTTTTTTTATAAATATCACTGAAAATAAATGTTTTGTAGTCACATAATGTCATTGTCTATGTTACTGTCTGATTAGCAATCACCGTTATAGAATACGAGGTATATAGTTGTAATCGGTTTAGTAAAAGTCTTGTTCAATATAACAATACTAATATTTATAGCTATCAAAAATTACCTTTTCATCGGGATCAGACAGGAGTAATGGTATATGAAACATATTTTATGGAGAGCAGTTTAAGCGTGTATATAACTATACATACGTATGAAAGCAGAGAATAATAAGGAAGATATTTTAGCAATAGGCCCGTCAAACATTCCGTAAACCTACGCGTAACGCCAGGAAAATAAAAGTGAATGTTACGCCAGCTTTGTTACAGTCCCACCGCACATTTGAATAATAGACTATATCACGCATATGTATGTGTGTATATCTACAAGGTACACAATTCAAACTCGCAAGTAAGTACAGTGTATAAAGCAGAATCGAAATGTTCCCGGGAAAATTTTCCTCAACACACAGCCTTTATTTGCATTGGAGCGAAAATATTTAATCAGGCGTATAATCTTAGCGTACCGTACGCTTTTGTGGTACAAACGCGCACCCGTCAAGCTTATGGTACACTGTATACGGAACTCTAGATTGTTGTCATGAATAATGCTTTCTGCTTCTGGGGATTAAAACATTATGTTTTTATACCTATAAACAAACATTCCATTTGATAGGTACCTACCTATCAAATGGAATGTTTGCTTAGAATGTTTCTAAATAAAAAATCGCGTAAATTAGTGATGATCTTTTATTCTGAAGGAACTGTTTTGGTTGTATTTTGTTGGGCTATTTATGCATCGTTACTGTTACTATAATGTTTAAAATCTGCTGTATGTTTTAATCATGCCTAGAGCAATCAAATCTGCGCCACTAATAACGTTTTCCCCGTGGCGATACAACATGAGGTTAATAATTCGAGGGATTCAAAGCACCCAACATTTTGAAACTCGTAATGTAAAACTCAATCAAATCAGCTAACCAGCGAATGTACAAAGAGTACGTATCGCACGCTGAATTAATCCTGCTCTCAACTAGTGCAGGCCGTAAAACCAACAGAGATAACACGTTATAAAGCCTTTGGGTTTGGATTGAACGTTAACAGTTATAGCTCCGAACTGGTTTGTAACATTTCATGTAATCATGTTGAATGTCGGTACTTACGCACTCGTAAATCTGGTATGGTAAGCCACTTTATTAACAATGTAACCTATATAGACTTTCCGGGATACGAATGAGTCATTGTCCGTCATTCGTAGGCAGCGCTTGTCTTACTCATGTCAGGTAGATGAGCTCTATAACAATAATACGTGACCCTGTTCTGCCTGATGAACTACCTGATCTTAAAACGCAGAGCATAGAACCAAAATACTAATGAAACTTCATTTTAAACTCGTAAAAATATTACAACTACTTTAAAACTTCCTAATTTTAGGTATTTTAGGTTAGGGTTTTGCTTAGTTATAAGCCCCGAGGATTTTGACAGTGGCCTATTTACGCTCTTACCCTAGAAACAATTGATCTATTTTAGATATGTAACCTATAATCATTATCCCTACCCCTTTGTGGGATAATGCGTGAAGGTATCATCATTATCATGGGTACCTTCTTACGCACGCTACCTACATAAGCTCACAGTCGGGCCGTACTCTATTTTGTTCCATTACGGCCTCGATCCTCACATCTAGTATTTAGATAAATGTATTAAAGTAAGTGCCACCTAATGCACGAAGATGGGCAGGGTCCCTGTAGACTCGAGTTGCCTAATATATTATGCGTTATTCGGTTTCATCTATCGATTTTACTTCGACGTTGTTAGAAAGCGGGACTTTCGCGATTTTCCGCACCATTAGTGATGTGACAAACGGCGGTTTGTACTCACAATGTCGTTTTCGTCCATTACGAGATTTCAAAGATCGAGGATTCGTATTCGCTCTTTTAACTTTGATCAGATAACGCACTTATTTTCACAGTCTGGAAACTTGGTAGATATCATATTTGAAAAATATTTTCATAGTTATAACCGATTAGTTAAAAAGGAAATCTATAAATAAAAAGATCATGTAGCTCATTTTCTATGTTATTTGTATAAATGAATACGTGCATAAATGTCCTTATGTGAAATCTTTTGACTGGACGTAGACGCTCTGAATTTTGTTAATTCTACGTAATTAATGTGTAACATTCCACATTCTCTTTCATTAGATGTTTACTTGGTTCCTCGACGAGCGTATTTACATTTACTCTAACGGTTATTTACATGAGGTGTGAATGCCAACATTACAATATTGTTAAATCTTACGTAACGACAGGATTTACCTTTGATGGGTACTTCCAGTGTTAAATATGAATTTTACGATGTTTTATTTAGCGTAATATAACCGTTCGTCAAGTCAGTTGCAATATTTTATGTCGATAGACAAAATTTAATTTGAACATCAAAGAGATTCAGCTTGTTTGAATCGTTGCCGTGATATTGTGCGCATTCGACTCGGTAATTTGCAAACGTTTTTAGGGAAACCATTTGCGGAAATAGTTTAGCTGATTGACTCTAATATTTGGCTCACATCAAAGTAAGTACAGAACGATCGATTTCACTAAGTACCGGGAACTACCCTTTTATTGTTATTTGTTGGCCCTAGTTGCTGTTGTAAATTATATAATGTATTATAGAATTATAGGAAGTCATCGGATGGTTCCTAGATTGTATAAATGGAATTTGGTATTGTGATGTTATATGGTTTAATATTTTGGTTAATTGCGAATTAAGTAAGTAGTTTTTTAACCGTATATCCACGGTATATCGATATACAATTACATTAGAAGACAATTACAAGACAATACAGTTTGATCTAAAGGCACATCGAGTATTTTTCAATTCTTTCGCAATTCGTAGTAGGAAGGTAACGTATTACCAAAAAACGATTTTTCACGATTGTGAATGCCACAAGTCATGGAATCATTTAAATAACGTCTTATATTTTTCTCTTAAGATTGATGTAGAAGCGCAAAGAAGTATCATTTACGTAAGTACAGTACTTGTTTCCAATTTGGGAATTCCAGTGATATGTGGATTTTCGCGACACTGCATGTTCGACAGAAATGTTGGTTAATCAGAACTATATTCGGAACTGTTACTACGAACAATTATTACTGTTACTACGAAAACAAAATTTAAAATAAAAATATTTGTGTTTGTGTAAATAAGTTAGAAAGTTGTGCTGGAAACTGATCAGCGCTTCCGAACACGAAGTTTCAAGCGCGCAAGAAATCCTATCTGCGCGTCAGCGTCGGTGCGAGCAAACCACAAACACGGGGCGGCATGCGGCGTGAGGTTTCAAACAAGACACCATTTTATTTTCGGTCGTGAAAAACTCATTAATACATATTTGTAACAAAATGTTATTTTAATACAACATGACATCAAGTAGGTTGTATTACATAGACCGACTACTCTTTAGTTCTTAATTCAACATTAATCTGTTTATTACGTTTGTAGACAGATTTTATTTTCCGAGATAAATATGCCAGTAGAAATACCTACGTTGAAAAATTTATTCCGAGATTATGCCAGTATGTGAGCTCAAGAGTGTATTAGCACTAATAGTACTTTCCCGTTCGTATTAAAACCAATGATCTGCTTATTCGAGGGAACCCGCGGCGTACAAAGACGTCCGCGTCGTGACAGTTCTCTAAATGTGTTCGTATAATTTTCTCGTAGTGTGTAGCATGAAAGCCACCTAAGGGGCTCAAGGGAGCCGCAGCGACCGGGGCCGGAAGGACGTGCCGTTGCGCAGCCCGCTACCGGTGCCGGTCGCCGTCGTCACATCCGCCGCACTGAGGGGAATTATTTTAACGCCAGTAAGAGCTTATTCCAGCTTCCACTCAGCAATTACATTAAGGGCCTTTGATGCAAAGCTTTTTATTGCTCCATGTGCGAAAAGCAAGTTCAATAGAGCTCCACTATTATCAATAGAACTCCCGAGCTAAAATAACGAATGCCATTCGAACTCAGCATATCGCTTGTATTTACAGTTGCTCTTCACATAAAATTGTGTTGCAGAATATACATTCTTTTCATGTTTGATTTTTAAACGTGGGCGTGAAATTTTTCTGGTAGTATTTTAATATTCGAATTTTTAATAAAATGTTTTGCGAAATCGCAAATGAGGCTTTGAGATATTTGTAATAATGATTAAAATTGTCTTATATTGGAAGACTGCTGATCATTATCGTTTTCTTTTAATAGGTTATACCAACACGCGTTATCTAAGTGTAATTTGATAGGTGGAAGATGGTGACTTGTACATAGAGTTAAGTTCCCACTTCAATACAGTAAGTAGCAAGCTTTCACCAATACTAGTCCACGTTAGATACTTGCTGCCCCTTTCCAAGAAGTTGGGATGGATCGAATAAATCAATGTACCTACAGGTACGCAAATACGCACTCGTAGTCCTCGTAAGGTATTTGAGAATTGCCCAACGCTTTCGCGTGACGTCACGGGTTACCGTGAAATCTTCCACAGGGGTAACCCATGATATGTCTTACAGATTTATCTACCCTGTAGGTCATAAATCTATGGTATGGGTACTGCAGAGTGTGTGTGCCTACCGCAACATTTTTAAAGTTACATGTAGAGATATGTATATTCGGAATTACGTTAGTTTATTTTCAATTTTGTTGAGACAGATAGAAAAGCAGCTTTATTTGTAAAAATGAATATACAAGATCCGTGGGCCACAGGCAGTCCATTATTTCTGTTCGTACGGCGACGTATTCAGATCATTAAATTCTCGCAATTATCACTTTATACCTTCATTCGCAAAACGCAACGGAATAATGATTGTATCGGTAAGGAATTACAGTTTTACGCGTAAAATCGTAGCCTTTGTTTACCTGTGGCACACGCCATTACAAGAACAAATAGAAAAGTCGGTTAAATAAACGAAACGGCTAACAGGAAGACCGATTGTGTACATGACTTGAATAGCTATGCGGTGTTGTAGGGTTTTATCTAAAAAGGATTTATTTCATTTAATTAAGCTTAATTTTGTAAATTAATTGTGTTGTTAAGGTGCACTAGGGAGTGAGTCTTTTAGTACTAAGCACATTTGCGATAACATACTCACAGCCTATATAGGTTATCCCTGCGGGGACCGCCCGGAGGACACGGTGGATCATACGGTGGCAGTGTGCCCTGTGTGGGCTGAGCACCGACGTGTCCTCAGGAATGTGATTGGTAACGGTGACCTCTCGCGTCCGGCTCTATTTCAGACTATGGTACGGAGCGAGGGGGACTGAATTGCCGTCTTCTCCTTCTGCGAAGCAGTCATGCTAGCTAAGGAGGAGGCGGAGCGAGTGAGGAAATGTACCTCCTCAAGCCCCAGCCGTCGCGAGAGACACTTTGAGCGTAGGGGATCGCGAGACGATCTCCGGCCGCCGTAAGCACGGGCCTGCGGACGGCGAGCACGGGTGACTCGCCGACCGAACAAAAGCAAACCCGAACTCAAAGGGCCATCAGAACACCACAGATGGGGTCCAATAGGGCTGATGCCGATACGGAGCCGCGGAGGGCTTAATGGGTTGCCGGGGCTCCGGCTCGAAGTGCAGGAGTAGGAACGGGGTGGTTTTTAGTCAGTTCTTACTGACTTCTGTCCGACATTCCCTCTCGCCTCACCCGGGCTAGAGAAGCCATTAGATGATTTTAATACCTCAAAAAAAAAGTATTGATATCGTAAAAGTTGATGATTAATAAATCTGATTAAACTTCTGTCTTTACTAAAAAATTCGTGAACAAGTATAAATTACCTACCAATAATATAATAAACACACTTAACACGTTAAACGCCGTGGGGGTCACCGGTGACCGGCGTTAGCGGAGGATTTACCTTCAACAGTTTTTTATTGGCAGTCAAAGTCTTAAAAAAAGTTTAATTACGCAGAAATTCTAACCTTAAATTAGACTTAATAATTACATTTGCACTAACAAAACCTGCAAACAATTTATGTAATTGTAACAAAGACCGTAATTATGTAATGTAATTTCATAACACCCTAAAGAAATAAACATTAGCAGCGACATTTCGAAACGAGACATTACCATTTAAAACGAAATAACATATGTACGAAATAATCAAGTCTCACCGCAAGAGACGGAGCTAATTCTGCCGACACACTACTGTCTTGAGAAGGAGAAATGCGGATTTCCTTCTATGAGATATTAGGTTAGTTGCACACGCGATATAAAGACGTACCCGCACACGTATTTCATTCGGCTAAGAAAAAGTATCACGTAGTTGTAACACAACGTCACTCCCTAAACGGCTGCCTACTGTAGTAGCCGTGCAATAAATAAAAAAGGCGATTTAGGAAATCCCGACATGACTCCCCGGATTTATACGGAGTGTTCTGACGCAAACTTTTCCTTGAGGTCATCAAAATTCTCCCTCCGTGCGGACGATTGAATGTTATGGGCCGCGAGACGCTCTCCACTTCTGAGTTATGTCTTGTTGCCCCCTGACATGCTTACGGTACTGATTTAATTCAATGATTATGTTGCGGCGCCACACGACGCCGCAGCTATTTAGGCCAGCTTTAATAAAAAAGTTACGTCGTTATGAATAAAATACACAGTCAATGTACGTAACATGTAAAACATGGGTAAACTAAAATGTTCTTCTCTGTTTTGTGCTACGGAGGTAAAAGACGGGAATTTAGTTTTGACGGGTTTCTATCGCAGAGTATTTTAACCATTGAAATAAAAATTACGATCCTCGCTATAGGGAGTCTTTCTAGTGTACGTAATAATACAAACGATATCCCCAGACCAAACAACGACTTATTTTTTCAGGGCAAACAATTTTGCGGTGTTCAATATCTAATACTGCTAAGTTACCCGCGTCACGTAAGCAATACATACAAATAATATCGACAAAAGTTTGTCTGTAAATACGATATAAACTTTATTTATGAGATATTTATTATACCATTTGTTGTGCCTATTTGTGGGTGCAAAAAGCTGTGATAGAATGAAATTACAATGATGGAATGTTTGGTTATTTGTCAATTTTCAATTATAAACATACTGCTGTCGAACTTTATTTCTTAATCGTATTATTTTTACAGATGTAGAGCAGGAACTAGTTTTTGTAGATTACACCTAAAACCTAGACCTATAGACTATACCTAAGAACGTTAAGACAAGAAGATGATCTTGAAAGTGCGAAATGTATAATAATATCCACTGTAATTTCCCTTGTGGATTTACATTTACTAAGACAGCTAGTACTCCCCCTGCATGTCATAACCAATTAAGTTGAGTGAATGGGCAATACAGTTCTGAGATCTAATTACAACATACTGCTAATACTGTGATCGCTTATCTGTTTGCCAAGTGGCCGTCATCATACCGATTATTACGATCATACTTAATTAATAATCGACTTAAGTGTACCGAAAGTCCATTCCCCGTAATTTATCATTGAATGTTGTAGTTACTAGTATATTATTCTAGGGATTTTGTTGTCTACTATGTGAATTATGTAGTACTCTAGCTTTTACCCGCGGCTTCGCTCACGTCACAAAAGGATAAAAGTAGCTTATGTGACATATACCAATACACACAGTGCCATCTATACCAATTCTTTTGTTTTCTCTCGGGAATACCAGAATTTTCCGGAATAAAAAGTACCCTATTATTTAATCCGGACTTCTAATTTTACGTCTGCAAAAATTCAAAACAATCGGTTTAGAAGTTACGGCGTGAAAGCGGAACGAACAAACAAACAAACAAACTCACTTTCCCATTTATAATAGTAAGGATTGATCTATACTTTTATTCAAATTAATAAATCCTATTATAATAGTTGACTTTCATATCGTAGCAATAATAACGCAAAGTATGCTATAATTAAAATATTTTCTTATATGTAAATGTATGATAAAGTTGCATTAGCTATAAGTTAGGAAAAGTACCTTACTTTCATTCTCCATTAATGCATGTTGTATGTTTCCTAGTACCTAATCCATCGAAGCAAGCATACTTGATTTAAAGTAGCATCTACGAATAACTTAGATACTAATACTATCTATTTACATTGTAATGATTTGTAAATACTAACTTGTAACATACAAATAAAATGGCGATAATAATTCGCGCAATGTACTTCGATAGCATAGAAAGTATGCACGTAAAATGTAGTTGAACGTTCTGGGTCATTTATAAACGCGGTTCATATCGCGTGATTTGGTTTGCTAACCGGAGTGAGACATGAGCGAGTGTCAGCTCGCGTTAAATGTATGGAACTCTCGTTACACTTGGCAGCGATAAGGCCAATTTATATGAGTAGACTACGTACTAAGAACATTAAGCCGATAGTGGGCCCTGAGACGCGAGCTCCGAGCTCTCGTCGCTTAGTCCTGATTGTATTATTAGCACTGATAAATGGGATATTGATTTTATTAGCGTTGATATTCAGATGGTTTAGTTAAGTTCAGTGAAATGCCAGTCCTTACTTTTCATTAAAGGATAAAAACCGTTTCTTTTCAAGAGGTACAATAATTATAAGTCAGTCAAAACATGTGTATGTGATATTGTATGTTTGTAAACGCATCCACGACCCAAAATCACAATGTGGGCCAACGTTTTGAAAAACATTGTTATTACGTTATAATAACACCACAAGAAAATAATATGTGAGTGTTTCAACAGACATTTGAGACGTACCTAAAAATTAAAAGCATTTCATACTAATTATGTGTATCGATATAGACTGATTAAAGATACGAAGTTATAGGTATACATAAACGAACTGGTATTAAGAATCATATAACTTTGACTACAGAACTATCTTCCATTGAAATTCCGATCCGAGCTGCATGCTTATTAACAAGTCCCATTCAGATATGATAAGTTCGCCTGCCATAGTTGTACAGTTCAAAACTTTCTACGTGATCAGTATTCTATCAGATTGAACTGAATTCACCAAAATGGACAACCGTGGGGGCAATTACCATAAATAATGTGTCAGTTCTAAATTAATAAACGTTTGGTCAATAACTCAGATTAAATTTAACGCAATGCGGTGGATAATAGAAGCAATTACATTGTAATCAACTTGTATCGTTGCTACATTATTTTCATACGTGATTTTAAAGCTGTTTAAAATGTACGGGGAAAATTATTTTACCACACCCAAATTTCACGGATTATTTGTTATTACCTAAATATATATATGTACTTGTAATAGATGTGTACTTGTTTAACTGTAGTATTTGATATAAATAAATAGTCAGAGCGTTTAGACATTCAGTAATACTAAGGACCGACGATTTAACAAAGTTTGTTTACAGACAAGTCTGTCTTAGCCTGCGCGCTGGCTTGGATGGTTGGCATTCTTTGGAGAATGCCTTCAACAGTAAACAATAGACGAGTTTATCTAGATCTAGCCTAGGTTTAGTTGCTTTTTTATGTGATGATTACATTGTACCTTTCTAATGTGATAGTGATAAGGGTCATTTAAAGTTTATAGAACTGTTTCTTTAAAACAAATCACTGAATACTGTACCTTAAGATTATGTAGCTTGAATGAGTTACATTTCGAGATAATTTTAATAAGTTAATCAGTATACAATGTCTACATTATATAAATTGTTGAAACTTCCGCAAAGTTATCACCGCTTGTCTTCTATTACAGTCCCATCGCGTCAGGTAAGGTTTTCGAAGGTAAGTTGCTCATGTTTCGAACTACTTTGACAACTCAATGGCACGTAAGTGTGGGAGGAGTGACGACGGAGTGTGGAGAAAATTGGTCAATACCGACACTGTGGTTGTTCGTTTACCATAACTATATATATCTACATATGTAAGTCTCGTTCATTGAGTATTAGTAGGCGTGACTTCTGCGTTTAGAGTTTTCGCTATGCGAGTTGGGTAAAATATTATGAATTTGACTGTTTTTTTAAGAGGGGAAATCATTCAATTGCTTCTCCCGCCTTGGACGAGGCGAAAGGGAGTGTCAGACACTTATTGACTAAAACCACCGCGTTCCTACTTCTTCTCTTCGGGCTGGAAATGAAAATGTGCTTGTGTTTGTACAGCGATAATCAAAGTTCTATTAAGTTGACAACTAACCCAATGTTTAATAATAAACGTACAAAACACAAGACACAAGACATTGACACAAGACATCATTTTACAAGAGAATTTTGAAAATTGCAATAAAATATTTATCAACTTCAGAAATGCAATATTCACAAAAAGTTTATGTGCAAATAATCATTTTTAATTATTTTTTTTTTAAAAACGTTGCCCCACACTAGGATTGTCTCCTGTGTCGTGGGTGCGTTTACAAACATACAAGTTCACATACACATGACACCCAGACCCGAAACAACAATTTGTGGATCACACAAAGTGTTGTCCCGTGCGGGAATCGAACCCGCGACACGTTGTACGGCGGCCGGTTGCCCAGCCACCGCACCAACCGTGCAGTCAAATAATATGATTATAAAATATAAGTTATAAGTTCTTTAATATGATTGGCATGTCTAAAATTGAGAAGTATATGGATGTTTAGTTTTTTTAATTTGATTAACTTTAGATTATTTTGTTAGGTCAGGATGTTATTTATGCCTTGTTTACTAACAAAATAATATTTAATCTATATACTAGTATCAACTACTTGTGAGTATAATATTGATTGTCTATTACTATTCCGTATTATCTATGGATTCCAGTGTATGTATTATTATCTGTGCAATAAAGTTTGGTAGTCGTTATTATAAACCACTTACCCGCGGCTTCGCTCGCGTCACAAAAGTATAAAAAGTAGGCTATGTGACTATCCATCCGTTCAACTACCTTCAGTTAAAAAATCACGTCAATTAATACCTCCGTTCTGCCGTTTAAGACAGGCAAACAAACAAATAGCTTTCCACTCGCGTGGAATTCGGTTATATCGCGCTATTTAGATTTTTCCAATAAGTAGGTAATTCGTTGACTGGTTTTAAATGGCATACAACGCTATCTACACCAGTACATACAGCGCCATCTATACCAATATTTTTGTTTTTCCTAGGAAATGTCAATTTTTTCCGGGATAAAAAGAACCCTATTATTTAATCCAGACTTTTAACTTTACGTCTGCAAAATTTCAAAGCAATCGGTCTAGTAGTTACGGCGTGAAGGTGGAACAAACAAACAAACAAACTCACTTTCCGCTTTATAATATAAGTAAGGATAAGGAAGTAAGGATAACCATAGGCCTGATGGACCCTTGAAATAAATTTGACTGTTGAGTTTGAAATGCTGCCTATAGCGTCGAGCTTATTCTAACAAGCCTAAACATGGGATTAATACTTCATAGTAATGTAGGTAACTACAAAAAGTATTCTGTCTGTTCTCAATCTATATGAACAGCGGTCTCAATCTTCGAAACAGAGGGTTGGGTTACATACAATAGTATGAATTATACAATATAAAGTATATTATTATATGTAAATATGTATGTATTACTGTTGAGGTTGAATTCTCTTGGCTAATGCCTTTATATACAACCCTTCAAAAAGGTATCTTTAAAATTCAAATGAAATCCTTTTTTGTAATCACAGTTCTATGAATTTATTCCTATCCCATTGTGAAATGGCGCGTTGTAAAACTCCATGCTATTTTAACCTTGATATAGAAATTCGAATTCTTACAATTTTAAATCCTTCAATAATACGTACATATATAGTTGTCGGCTTTTTGTTTGTGCTTTGCATCCGTTGTTCGTATTTCAAACAATAGCACCGCAAGAGTTCTTTAATCTGAATTCTGAAAATTTTACTATGTAATAATACAAAGTCTGTATTCATCTATAAAAGTTACATATTTTATTCAAATTTTTTGAATAAATCCAGTATTTTGGTTTGTCATGTGGTGTTCAATGACAAATAAAATGCTTTGTCTCATAATTTACGTAAAAGCATTTTTTCTGGCAAAGGAATATCCACTTGATCAGCCCATTCAAGACATGTATTTAACTCGTCGAGTACCGGTTTTATAGACACAATTAAAGAACAATAGGTCGCGGTCACCGGTGACCGCTTGGTATTTGACAGTTTAAGGCAGACATGGCGCTAGAATTGAAAAAGCTTGCCACTGGTTCAGAGTGTGAAATCTCTTCACTTTCATCATCACAATTCTGTGGTACCTGCCGTATAATTTCATCGTCAGTAAGAGGTTCAGTTTCATTTAGGTCATCATTGTTTAATAAGAAGTTATTAATTTTAGCTTCAGAATAGCCTCTATTAACGAAAAAGCTAACGGAATATCACCTTCGGATTCAAAGTCTTCGCCTGTGTGGTCTTCGATCTGTAATTGGGATGATGACAGAATATGAAAATTAAAAATCTAATTAGTCCGTAAGTTAGGTCATTAAAAACTATTAGACACGTATTTTTTTATTTTGTCATATAATAAAACAATACTTAGATAAAACGAATTAATGTTTAGGATTAGGGGTTAAAACGTCATTTTTACGTATAAAATGTACACAGACGTGACATCACGCGGCGATACACGCGCGCGAGCACCTTCGCCTCCAGATCCCACGGCGGTAATCCGGCAAGGAGGTTCGCCGACTCCCCAGAGATCGTGCGGTATCTAAATAATTTTTTTTTGATCTGGCACACCAGAATCGTTACAAGTGCGTTACCGGCCTACCTACCGTATATTAGGAATTTGAGGATTGTTGGGGATTCAGGGATTGGGGAAAGGGGGCGGGGGTTTACGCCTCCGGTAACCTCACTCACACGACGAAACACAACACAACGTCGGTCTTCTGTGAGGCCGTGGTATCACTCCGGTCGAGCCGGCCCATTCATGCTGAATCATGGCGAGGGGGACTGGGATGCCGTCTCCTCCTTTTGCGAAGCAGTCATGCTAGATAAGGAGGAGGCGGGACGCGTGAGGCAGCGAAGTGCTGCCTCCTCGCAACCCAGCCGTCGCAAAGGTCACACCGGGCGTCGGGGATCGCGATACGATCTCCGGCCACCGTAAGCGCGGGCCTGCGGACGGCGAGCATGGGTGGCTCCCCGTCCGACCAGAAACAGACCCGAGCGTACGGCGCGTCGCGTTCCGCGCGCGCCTCAAAGAGCCATCAGACCACCACAGATGGGGCCCAATAGGGCCGATGAAGATTCGGAGTCGCGGAGAACCTAACGGGTAACCGGGGCTCTGGCTCGACGTGCAGGAGAAGGAACGGGGTGGTTTTTAGTCAGTAAGAGTCTGACCTTCCCTCCCGCCTCACCCAGGCGGGAGCAGTCATTCGATGATTTTGCTCGATGATGATTTTTGTAAAATAAAATGACTCGAGATTTTTATGGTCGCCACAAACATTGCAAATATACTCAGGTATCGAACCATTAAGAAAGCATACTTAATTACTTTTTTACTGTTTTTATCTTATTTAAGTTGGTTGAAATGCATGAAGCAAATGCGATTATTCTAAATAATAAATAACTAGAACTAAAATATAAATAAAATATATTATAGGTATAAATAAATCTAAAGTATTTATGTACTGTTAAAATTAACATAAGATTTAGAAAAATACGATAGGAAAAAAAAGAAAAGATTTAATTGTTTCTAATTTCAAATTTATATTTTCAAATATTTGATAAATTAATACTAAAACAATATGTGAACGCTGGAATCGATCCGGCGGCACTTTATTTGACAACTGGAGGCGATAACCATTGCGCCAAGCGCGCTGTGGATGGGACTATCGAAATATTGTATATCATTCAGTAACATAAAAATACAATGAGAAAGCACTATATTTATATAGGTATTGTATAGCTCGATCGTTCATTATTTTTAATTTCGATTTATTCAAAGTTTGTTATGAGTATTTTTATCTTTACCCTCGTTTTTATTTAAACTTATTTACTAAATTATTACGTATACCGACACAAAAATGATATTTAAATACCAAGGTGTGTGTGATAGACGAATGTTTCTATACATATCTATTAATATGAAATTATCCACACATGTATATTGTGTAAATGATAGTAGCAAGTGTCGATGTATAGCGCTGCGAACTAATTAGCGGTGTTTTGTGTACGGGTATGGGTGGGTACGTACTTTTAGTCGCTTTAAGTGAGCCGTGAATAAGCAAGTTCTAAGCGAGAGCACTCTTTGCACCCTCTTATGTTTCACTTAGATTATATGGGTTATTAAATATGATCAAATTGAATATTTAAATTTACGTATTGCTTGAAAGAAAGGTTTCAAAATTAATATAAAATATCGATGAATTTATTATTATAGTTATTTATAATAAATGGATTTTTTAAGGGGGAAAATTATCTATTAACTTCTCCCACCTGGGTAAGGCGGGAGGGAGTGTCAGACTCTTACTGACTAAAACCACCCCGTTCCTACACCCTATTGGTACCCATCCGTGGTGGTCTGGTTCTGGGTCGGGCGGCGAGCCACCCATGCTCGCCGTCCGCACGCCCGCACATACGGTGGCCGGAGATCGTATGTATATATGGATATAGTCAAACTAACATGGAATGAATGAATGTCAAGAAATGGGAGTATAATAAACTAATATATATAACGAACTTTATTTTTTTTTCGAGGGGGGAAAATCATCCAGTGCCTTTTCCCGCCCGGGTGAGTCGTGATGGAGTGTCAGACTCTCACTGACTAAAAAAAAACCACCCCGTTTCTACTCCTGCACTTCGAGCCGGAGCCCCGGCAACCCGTTAAGTCATCCGCGGCTCCGTATCGGCATCAGCCCTATTGGTACCCATCCGTGGTGGTTTGGTTCTGGGTCGGGCGGCGAGCCACCCATGCTCGCCGTCCGCATATATAACGAACTTAAGAAACATAAAATTCGCCAGAAATATGCTAGGTAATTTTAACTATTATTTTGTCTTGGATTTAAAATTATATTGTTGGGAATATATAATATAATATAGGTACAAAATCGGCATAAAAGACGTCTCGAGTGCATAACCTGTAAAAAATTGAGATTTAATTACATTTTTTTAAAGTTTGCCGTTATATTTTCTTAAAACATACGTTTTCACCTGTCTTCTAATAACTCTCTATTCAACTTCTCTATCACAGAGGTGGTGACAGTTTCGGAAATCCGACCTAATTACGATTCCAAGCTGCCTGCTGACCATAGCATGGGTACCATGACAAGGGCCATCATAAGGAAGAGGCCAATATCCAGTCATTTATAATTTTATTAAGACTGTAAGTATAATTCAGTAAGGATGTGTTTTGATGGAACATAATGAATTAAGAAACATAAAATCACATCTTTCTATGTGTGGTATTCATGGAAAATTTTTTATTATTTCTTTTATTTACTACATAAATGACAATGTTCACAGCACCTTAGAAAGATATATCGTGTCGCTAACGCAAGTGTACGATAAGATCCAAAGAAAATATTACGAGAGTGTGTGATAAATAACAAATTTTTAGCTCTAATAAAATGTCAGAGGAAAGTTAGCTGACAGAGCAATATGTTACATTGTTAAAATGTAATAACATAACCGATATTACCAAAGTATCATTCTTTAAGGCAGAAAACATGAGAGAAATGCGAGTGTTGACTAAGTAAATCTTATATTTTTAACTTTCGTGAGATATCCTTAATTAATTATTAGACATGTTAAGGAGTTATAGGAGTGGCAGAGCGACTGTCACCGCGTCGTGTATCGTGGAATGCTGCTCATGTATATGAGCCTCTAGCATGACTTGAAACTAGTCGAAGTCTTCGTCAAATAATTATGTGAGTGAGCCGAAAAACATAATAATTAATTGAGTAAATCTTACTTTAAAAAATCTTGATGACCAAAAGTTCATAGTCTTAAACTGTCAAACACCAAGCGGTCACCGGTGACCGCGACCTATTGTTCTTTAATTGTGTCTATAAAACCGGTACTCGACGAGTTAATATGTATTAGCATTATGAGCTAGGTGGTAGTACATTTTGATATTAAAAGACTTCTATCAATGTACTTAAATTATTGATCGAAGTTTATGAAGAACCCAATGGGACGTGTAATTAAAATCGTTCATTCAAGCTGATTTAATTTTAACCATATCATTATACTTAAGTAAAAAAAATGTTGTGAATTTTAAAATGTGATAGCTATATTGTTTCTAATAACGTTTATTATAGATCTCTTTTGATCACTCTCAATATAATTATAGCACCGTGGAGAAAATCGGAAAAAATCTATTAAATAATATTTTATTAACCGATTTCAAAAAAGGTGGTTCTCAGTGTGACCTGTGTATATGTACCTATGTTTGTATGTATGTTTGTGTGCGATTATCTCGGGATTGGCTGAACCGATTTTGTTTTGAGAAAAGTGTTTGTTACACTTAAGAGAAGGTTTTAGTATACTAATTTTTACTGACTTCAAAAATAGAGCAGGTTGATTTCGGTTTTTTAAAATGTATTTTTTTTGTGTCTATAAATATCTAATATTATCTGTAAATAGTTTATCGAAATGTTGAGTGGGCGGCTATTTTCTTTAATAGAATGGTTGATGTACTACTGTTTCCCGTAGATACTTTCCTTTTATAACTAAATCGGCTTAAAAGACTATCTTTACGAAATGGCTTTTGTAAGAATATTTTTTCCTAACAACATTTTCCCTTGTCTATTGGTCATTGTGCTTTTTTTAGCTAAGATACTCACATCGTAAGCGTTGTTTGTGATGAAATATGTATATTTACATAAATCTATATCGGGTGAATTTTATTAGTATTGGATCTATAATGCCTGAGATTATAATTTAAGATATCTGACACAATTTGCGACATTTACTGTTGCATTTATCAATATGTCATATTATAAAAACGGAACAAATAGCATAATTTGTGAAAAGTGTAGATAACTAATTAGCTATTTAGTAATACTTAAACAAACGTTTATCATATCATTAAAAATAATAAACATGAATATTATCATCAGCAGCCTGTTTTCGTCCACTGCTGGACATAAGCCTTTTTCAATGGCACGCCACTGAGCTCGGTCTTCAGATCTACGCATCCAACCACTACCAGCCACTTTACCTATATCGTCTCTCCACCTAACTGGAGGGCGCCCTATACTACGTTTGCTTAGACGCGGTCTCTACTCCAGAACACGTCTACCCCAGCGGTCATCGGTTCTTCGACAAGTGTGACCGGCCCACTGCTATTTCAGCTTGCTAATACTTTGGGCTACATCGGTAACTTTAGTTCTCTGTCGGATCACCTCGTTACCGATACCTATCCTTCAGAGAGAGTTATGGAGAGGGCTATGCTTGGTACTCCAAGCATAGATACTCCTGAACAACCTCGAGAGTAGACCCATTCAAGGTGATTGGCTCCAGAAGAACATATTCATTAAACATCACCTTCGTTTTGTCTAGGTTCATGCGGAGCCCAATGCGAGCAGAAGAATTAGCCAGGCTGTTCAGCATATATTGTAGGTCTTGCATGGTTTAGCCACGATGACGATGTCATCTGCAAATCTCATGTGTGAGAGATACTTGCTATTTATATTTATGCCCCGTCCCATCCAGTGCAGCGTCTTGAACATATCCTCCAAAGCATTGGTAAATAATTTGGGAGAAATAACATCGCCTTATTTTACCCCCCGATGCAGGTGGACATGTTCAGACTGCTGGTTCTATACTTGGACGACCATAGTTGCAGCATTGTATAGATCTCTCATCACTTGGACATATCGCCAATCGACTTGGCACCGTTGCAAGGAGTACAGAGCAGACCAGATTTCAATAGGGTCAAAGGCTTTCTCGTAGTCTAAAAAGGCTAGGCATAAGGGCAGATTAACCTCTTCAGTCTTCTATATAATCTGCCTGCATGTATGTGATCTATAGTGCCATATCCTCCTCGGAACCCAGCCTGCTCAGGGGGCTGAAACTCATCGAGTCTTCGCGCGAGACGGTTAGTGATGACTCTGGAAAACAGCTTGTAGACATGGTTCAGAAGGGAAATACGTCGATAGTTCATCAAGAGGTTTTGTCTACTTTCTTAAAGAACATAACGACAACACTTCTGCTCCATGCCCTTGGAGTTCTCCCCGAGAAGAGAACGGAATCAAACATCCTTCGGAGTCGCTCGAGCACCGGTTTTCCACTTGCTTTAAGGAGTTCCGTCGTGATTCCATCCTCTCCGGGGGCTTTTCCATTTTTAAACTGCTCCAAAGCCACCGCGATTTCACTTAGGCTGAACTCTGGCAACTCTTCGGTGAAGTGGCGGACAAGTGTGGAATCTGAATGAGGACGGGGTGCTTTTGACGCGTACAACTCACCGTAGAAGTGCCGATCCTCCGCGAGAATCTCCGGCTCAGAAGACATGAATATACATATCATAATATATCATATCATAATATATATATCATAATATACCTACATATATGGGTACCTTTATAATACATATACCTATTAGAAAATTAAAACATAGGAAGTCATAAAAATGTCATATTTCCAATGTTTTCCTGAATCTTAAGCTGCCATTGAGATCAGATGACAACCGCTTTGGCCGGATATAACCAGAAACTCATTATATCATGGCTTAAGGGACTAGTTGTTCGCTTGTAAATGCTCATTAGCCCGACGGTCCCACGCTAAGAGGACCCTGGCACAGCGCCAGTGTGACAACACAATAAGAACTTACTCGTGTACATAATGGAATATAATAAGACCGTAAATTGGCCTCCGTTATCTAAATATATCTTAAGATACGTTGATGTTATTGTTCTGGAAGTGTGTCTCTCCAATGAGTTTCATTTAAACGACTGCATTGATACAAATGAACCAGGGCCTCTAGCCAAACGCCACTTTAGCGCTTGTCTACAGTGAGAGTAGATATCAAAATGTATGGGGATGACACTGACAAGTGTCAAAATTTACGTCAATTCCATATAATTTGGTTTTCTATTCTACATGTAGACAAGCGCTAAATGGCATTTGGCTAGCACTGCTGTTGTTATGTATTTTTATATAAAACTTTTTGGACGACTTGACTGCAGTAGATGGCTTTGCAATCATTATTTACTACACAATAACTTTTGTCACACAAAAGTAGTTGTAGTACAAAATATAATTTTACAAGTTACCTCAAATAGTAGCTGAAGAGAAACTTCGAGAAGTGGGTAACAAAGTCACAAGTTACGACTACTTAATGCACTTTTGAATATAAACACCGAGAAGTAACATTGTACTCAAGTTTGTATAATGCAACGGCCGGCAGTTGAAGTTCTGCAACTATTTAACACTGGCACGTTTCGCATATCAAAAAGTTAAATTTACAGTATACGTTCTAGAAATACTAAGTTTTGATTTTGTTGACTTATAGGATATGTTTGGAGTATTATTACTATCGAACTGTTTACGTGTTTATATCTACATACATTCAGTATTGAACCACCATAAAGACATATTACGACCAATCTCTCTTTAAACCACTGCACTACGAAAATAAAAACCAGTTTCATTTTACTTTTTACAATTAATTAAAGACAAAACCACTTCAGAGAACATCACAGAATGTATTAAGCAATCGTTGCCAATGGATGCCGACTCGTTTTAATTAACTGTATCTTAGTTATTCGTTTGTCTGTCTCTAGTCACGGTAAAAAAAAATAAGTTTCTCAAGTATTCTCAGTCTTAAGTTAAAGACTTACTTCACGAGTAATTGCTTGGGCTGCTCAATTTATTGACCTAGCCCTGAGAACTACGGTTATGTCAGTCCGAGGTAGCCTAATTTTACGTGCCTACATAGAATGTTTTTGTGTTTTAGTCTGTAGCAGATAAGAAAAAATAAATTGAATGATGCCTGGGATACTATTATTTGTATTTTTTCCGATAAGGTTAACAGAATCAAGTCGAATACAATATGTATTATTTTATGATTGCCCTTTGTTATGGCATTCGGTGTGTGCTTGTTTTTTGTTCAGCAAGTAATGTCTCAGTTTTAAGAGCTGTCAATCACAATATGATGGTTTAAAAAGTAACCAATCGACATATTTTATTACTGGTTGTCTTCATCGCAAGTAACTAATAAAGTACTGATTAGCACACACTCCTATTTCTATGACTTCCAAATGAGTATTTTTGCTCTAAGTGGCCATGCTTAGTATAAAACTTACTTTAGTATCCTTACTTCAAAGCAAAGATCAAAGCTTAGTCTGAGAATACATTTCCTATTATTTTTATCAGAATGTGTGAATGAATCAGAATATCATCAAAACACACACATGTAGAAAAGTTTACATAAGCACGTAGAATTGAATATAGTGTACCACATTACGTGATTGTTGCTTTATATTCAGGACATTTCATAGCCTGGCCATTTGCCAGTGTCGTGGGTAAAGGTCACACTGTCACCCTACATCATTTGAACATTTGATCATTTTCGTCACAAGATGTATTTATATTTAGACATACAATACCTAATACGAGTAGGCGTAAGTATGAATGTTACGCAGAAATGAAGTGTCACACAGTTAAGAGATCGGTTTGATTCCTGTTTCAGTCAAAGAAAATATTCCATTTTTCGGTTAGAGAATCGAGTATGAAATTGTGGCCATTTTATGGCTTGCCTTGAATCAAATGGGATTTATAACAGAACTAATGCAAACTTCACTTTCATTTAGCACATCCCTTAAGACGGTAAAAAGCGAGATGTTATTTATGCTATGCTAATTTAAGACTAATCCGTTATATGTTCATCATGCGTTACCTGTATCTAGATTTGCTGCTATTCGAGCAATATGTCTAGAGCAGTCTATTACCCCTAAGATAGTCATATTGGACACGTAAAATTAACATAGATATGCATATGACTTGGATTTATCAATATGAGCCTGTATTTAGTAATATGCAAATAACATATTTTACCTTAAGTGCATACTTAACATATCATAAAATACTTAACATAAAATGTCTTATTTTGATTTAGGTATATGTCATAATAGTTATATATCTGTTCAGAAAATCAATCAGGAATACTATTGTATACTTACAGTAATCAATTGTATCCCCTTAAAGGTAAATTAAAGTGTATATGCTCATTTTCTGCCAATTTTACACAATTTCGGATATTGATAATTAAAAATCGCAGATGCAGTACTTTACCCCTTAAAAGTCAATTCAACCTGAGTGTTATTATACACTGACAGTTACAGTTGACTAATAAAGAAAATAAAAAGTAATAAGACATTACTAAGCGTATTTTAATACATAGGTATATCTGTCTATTTAATAATTTAGTTAGCAAAGGTAGTTTCTGAACAAGTAAAGCCTTTGTTGAGAACTTTGTTTTCTTAAAGTTCAAGATGAAAGATGAAGGCAGTGAGTTAAAAGGAAGTTTATATTAAACCTATTTATGTATACATGCGAAGATTACGGTGAAAATACATAAAAGCTATGTATATTGAGCACTTAGCTTCATTGTACGTGTGGATCGTTCTAGAATATTTTCTTTGAGTATTCCGGATTACTTATTAGAATTAGACAACAGTGAACGACAATTGTTCGTACTAACATAAGCATTTCTTTTATTTCTACTCGAGTAAACAGAATATAGCCGAGTGGAACAAGAACGCACTCAGATACACAAAAGAGTTTCTTATCATTTGTGAATCGCAAAAAGTATTCTTACAAATTATGAAAAAAACCTTCTTTTGAATATTCGGTTTTAAATTGTTTCCAGACGTCCATGTCAAACATCGACATGGTCTAGAAAAATCTTAACGAGGTGCTTTATGAGAAGGTTCAAGAAGAACAATGTGCACCTCTGCCTACCCCTTCGGGGATAAAAGGCGTGATGTTATGTTATGTCGAGAAGAACAAAGTAAGTATTAACTCAAGCAGCATTAATTCCTTTATTTCCTTTGCACCTATGGTATGAAATTAATTCTTTTGAGTAACTAAGTAATACTGACATAACTGTTGTTGATCTATTCCTCAAGTTGCCACTGTATTACATAAACCTCAGGTGTTATAATAAAGTATTAAATAATAAAATAATTTAAGTTGGTAATGCTACACTAAGCACTATTTTTGCTTGTAATCGGACACATGTTATTTTATGTATTAAAGTTCCCACTGTATTCTTTTCCTCGTTTAAAACACTACAAATAGTAAGAAAATTGAAAAGCTCGCAAAGGTTCTGAGCGTAAGCTGGCTAGCCTAGCGTCCTAATGGGTTTACTATCTGCTGAGCCCGGCAACTGAGCGTATTTATGTTACCTAGCTTTGTTTATTTTTACAGACATGTCTTTAAGTTGATCCTGCCAAGATACTTAAGCCACAAGGAACTCTAGCCAATGTACTTGTGACTGTGTAAATATTTTAGCAGTACTTTGCGTAGGCACTTAAAAATGTGGTGATGTTACGAAGACCGTTTATGCGTGTCTGTTTTATAGACTGGCTAATTTTAAAAGCCCAGGTTTTACTTGGTAAGCGTTTATTTAAAATCAAGGTACCAAACAACTGTTAAAGAAATGTGATAAAATACTTCAGTACCTCGCTGTCGGATTTTCTACTGTTTTTATCGCATAAAAACTAAAACCTACAGTTATATTTACATAAATTCTTTATATCTGACATTAACACGTGTTTACACTCTATTTCCGTGGACAAAAATACGACAAAACCGAGGTACAAACGTAATATGTAACAAAAGTTTAATTTGATGTATCCCTCATATACGGAGTTTAACTAAATGACTAGGTACTTATATCGCATAATATTAAGTATTTTACGTACCTACAATTAGGTATTAAGTCTCCGGGGATTTTTGTGAGCCCTTTTTACAGTGGCCAAAAGTCACTCAATGTATTTAGGTCGGTTTCTGGCAGAGTAATTTGTGAAATTCGAGCTTAGAGACTGTTTGCCTAGCCATGCCGTCAGATGTGGAAGAGAATTCTGCGTTATTAACTTTGTGGGTGTCCGAAGAATGTCTTATTAGTGCGAATTGACTTGAAAATTTATTTTACGTCAGTTTCTAGGAAGTTAGAGTCCATTACATGTTTATGACTGCACAGCTATAAATATAAACACACATTATTGACTCTGGGGAATGTTCTCGTATGAAACCGCTGAGTGGAAAGCGCTGTGTTCGATGCGTTAATACTGAAGAGAGTCATCTCGAACGGTTTACAAAAGTATGTATCAGATGTCACTATTTTTATAAACAAATACAAGTAAAAATAAATAATCTCTGTAGTTAATATAATTTTTAGGTATTTGGTCTTGCACGCATTTTTATGTGGAATTATTATGTATGTTATTTACTCATGTAATTCAATCCTCAGCTTTTTTAAATAGCTCCAGGATGTTTAGTTAAATATTTGGTTAAGAGTTACTAATTTTCCTTTGTGAGTATGGTGAGATGGAGGAGGAGGGTGACTATTTACTATCGAGTGGTAGTGTAGGTATACCACACTACGTCTCGATAGTAAATAGTCACCCTCCTCTGTGGTTTCGATTCCCGCAAATATTTGTATTGCCTTTATTTGTCGAGGTGCACTCGTATGTGTGTAATTTATGTGCGTGACGACAACTATTATGATGTGAAAGTGGGGAGCAGGGAAAATGTTTAGCATTCAACATATTCCAGCAAATAGGTACTCCCTGTTCATTTGAGCACAAAGAGAACAAAAAGCGACAAAATTCCTATGAGCTACCTAATTTACGTAGCCATCTGGCAAAAAATCCAATTGCGATTTGCGATTGGAATATTTTTATCAGCTATTTGCGATTTGTTATTTGATTATGTTTCTACCTGATATATTTTTGTGCACAGTGGATAAAATTATGTCGAGTTGAGTCCATTACAGGCAGGAAGAGTCGAAAACTTCCTCCAAAAACGGAAATGAAAGAAACTGGCGGCACCGCCTAGCACGTACCTACCCTTACTGCCATCCCTTCATGCCAGGGGATACCTACAAACCTTTTACGTATTTCTAAACATTGTTTCGCAGTCGACGACTCGTGAACGAATAATTATGTAATTAGATTACTTAATTATCTTAACAACGTATGGGTTGAGTGCTGTAAAAACGAACCGGCGTCGGAAATAAAATGTTATTTCATTGCGACAACCAGTTGCTTACTGATTCACAAATATTTATACTTAGCACACGTTTATTATTATGCTCGTTGAAATGCATTATAGATGAATTAAGTTATATTTAAAAATATATTTAATTTTGTATTTAGTATAATTATTCACTACTCGTAGTACCAATGACTTGCTAACATTTCATGTACATTTCCAAACATTTGATTAAAACATTTAGTCAAATAATCATGGTAGTCTCTAAACACCTGTGGACTTTACTGTTACGTTTAGGAACGCCTTTATCATATTTGTGAGGAAGGAAACATGAAAGAAACACGTAATGTATGTAAGTACCTCGTATGTAACAATGTGCGTAATTTTGTCACCTTTCCAAACACGTAAACGCGAAGCCAGTAATTTAACACAAAAGGTGTTACAGGTAGAATATGTTAAGAGCCCCAACTCTTAAATAAAAAGGTATGAACAATAATGAGGGGCGCTCTTAAAAGTCAAAGCCAAACCGAGGTGGTGCGTTCAAATGTCGAAGATAGAGGGAAAAAACAAGTTTAAAAATCCACATCGAAAGCTTTTCAGAGCGTGACTAATAGGTGAACGTCATGGAACAGAAGACTTGAAAGTAGAAAAAATACGTAGCAGCTGTTCCAATGAAAAATAACGTGTCATTAATCATAACGATGAAAGGAAGGAGCGACAAGGCAGCACGACAAATACCTTCCTGTAGACGCGTCCCCGTGTTTGCACTTACGCGTCTCGCTGGCTACCGTGTAATGATATCTCGCAGCACTGGAAACAACGTTTACTACTATTGTTTACGTGAACAATAGCCGAGAAAAACAATACGCATTCGGATATCGCCGTCGATTGAATCAACATCTTATTCGTTTAGCTGTAGCGGCGTACTGTATTTGTGTCTAGGATTTGTACGTTTAAAAGCTAAGGCGTTAGATGTCTTCGACATTTTGTCAGCTTTAACAGTGATAATCTGTAAATACCAAGCTTTTGTTACAACATTTTATTTAGTTTTTATATTTCTGTTTCTAAGTAATAGTAATAGCCTATTCGTGCCGAAGCATGGCTCTCCCACACTTTTATTGTGAATCTTCTTTGGGCTTCTTACAGATACACTACACGTAATTGATTCTTAAAAAAATGGTGAATCTAAGTACAAAAAACACGTAGATCTTTATTGTGCGAACAGTAAGTTGTCGGAAGGATTCTGTATCACTAGATAGGTACAAAACACGAGCATAACTCATCAAAAGTTTTTAGTCATGATTAATGTGTAAAATTCAATTTGTTGTCCCTCAAGCAAAACTGTGTCTTATTGAAATCATCATAATTTCTTTTTTTTCGGTTTATCCGAGTAATACAAAAATGGCGTTTTATGTAATTCTCAGTGTTTTAAAATTTTAAACATTAATATTTATTAATTCATACAGGTGCAAGTAAAGGCGAACACAAGCTACCCCAATAGGCAATAGCGTACCTAAGTAAGTAATGTAAGTACAATAGTAATTTGACTTTACTCCGATTTTAGTACATATTAGCAACATCACCGCCACACGCAGACCGTGGCCGGTAATAGGGCTGTCAGGACAGACGGGAGTACGTATGCGTGTAATTTTATTTCAGGGTTAGCGATAATTTTACATAGCTTGAAGAGAGATTTTACTTTAACTACTAAATTCTGCACTGTGTATATTAAGAGAAGTTCTATCAGGTAAGAGATTGCCTCTTCGGCCGAGTGGTCAAGTGTAACTGCCGGGCAACGGGTCTCAGGTTTCAAGTTGTTAAGGGGTTTTAAATAAAAAAATATCAGTAGTAGCCCGGAGCCTAAAATCCCGGTACAATACCCGGTATATGGCAATTGCTCACCCCCTATTACATGGTAATGGGACTCGTAAAATAAAATAGTGAAAAGTGGGTGTTACATTGTACAGTAGCAATAAGGGTCGTAAAGTGCACCTCTACCTACCCCTTCTGGAATAAAAATCTATAAGAGATGTGTTTACCGGGACCTTTTAAAAATTAGGCCTTTAGCAGCATAGTAATATATTGTCTACAAGGACAAGGAATAATAAGAGTAACATTAGGTATCTTGTGTATACCATTATTAAGCCTCTCTCTATAATCGGTCCCTTTTTAATACATAGATCCTGTTTATGTTATAAATAATGTTATATTTCTATATATGTTTAGGATACTCGTTGTAAACAGACTACGTAATTAAATCTAGCGGTTAATACATACGGCTTTTCGTGGAAGCATCTGGTACTTTTGGGTTTCTACATAATTATTTTTAGAATTGTTTGCAAGTAGTCAATGAGCTAGCGTACTCTCGAGATGACCCTTGTCAACTTTGGTTTCAACATTAAATCTTTTTCTTAACATTATATACCCATAACATAAAACAATACAGGTAACATTAAATCTTATCAACGTAAATAAACCTACGTAATTGATCGTTTTGTTTTAGTTTCATTGATTGTGTTCTCAAGCAAACTAATATCTAAAATATCTATACAGTAATTAAAGAAAACCCAAACGAGTATACGCCAAACAAGTAGAGTCTATATTAAAATATTCCAATACTAAGTACATTTTAATGATGAATATAACTTCTGAACTAAAGTTACAGTTCAAAATTAAACTAAGTGTCCGCTGATATAGTCCTTGTTAAGATGTACTGACATCACAGGTTTCTACTAAACTTTACCTACGCCGCGTCGCGTCCCTACTAATTGACTACTAACTGACATTACAGTTTAATACTATTGAGTCAAACAATAGAACCACACAATTTCAATGGATTTGTTACTAACTGAATATGTAGGTACTGATAAGACTGATAATACTTTTTAAGCGTTAGTAACCTGAGATACTAACGCTTAAAAACGATCAGTAAACGAGCAGACGGATGTCCTAATGGTAAGCAATCGGCGCCACCCATGGACACCTAAAACACCAGAGGCGTTACAAGTGCGTTACCGGCCTTTTGGGAATTAGGAATTTGAGGATTGTGAGGGATTCGGGGATTATTGGGGAGGGGAATGTGGGCCTCCAGTATCCTCACTCACACGACGAAACCGAATGCAAGCGTTGTTTTACGTCGGTTTTCTGTGAGGTCGTGGTAGCACTCCCGTCAAGCCGGTCCATTCGTGTCGAAGCATGTTTTTCCCGCACTTAAAAAATATTTGCGTGAATTAGGCAACTATTAAAGTCATGTTTAATAATTATATTAGCATGTACTACTGCCATCCGCGTTCCTGTGGAATAAAAAGTAACGTATGTGTTATTCCAAACCATACGTTACGCGTACTGCATGCATAGCTAGCTCTTAAAGTCAGAATTAACTTATGTTTACTTTATTTATTTAAATCGACATTTAAGATTAGTCAACAGTTATAGACATGATTTTATAAGACGGTGTTAGCACTCATTGTTAGGTACATTTTCAATATGCTAGTTAGACAAAATATTAACGTTTGTATATAAAAATAAAATATAGAATAAATCAAGTGTAAAAATACGGAATCGTTTTGTCTATTATGACTAAAATTCCTGGTATAATATCGAAATACCGACTTTATGTTTACATATATGACTTTATGTTGGATCACAATAAAACTTCATATGGATATTTTGCAATCGAAAAACTCAATATTTAATCATTTGCCTGCCCCGGGGCGGGATTGAATACCCGGACCCTCTTGTTCATCAAAAAATCCTGAATTTAATTAATAATTTTAATCTCCATACGTGAGTATTTAGAATGTGAACTTAAATTATTTGTTTGTTAAATTGTTGGGACAAATTGGTTAACAAATGGGATGATGACATGAATGATGATATGATGATGATGATGAGGGTACGAAAATTAAAAATCTAATTAGTCCGTAAGTTAGATAATGAAAAAATATATAAGACACGTGTTTTTTTATTTTGTCGAATAATAAAACAATACTTAGATAAAACGAATGAAAGTTTACGAGTGGGGGCTAAAACGTCATTTCTACGTATAAAATGTACATAGAAGTGACGTCATGCGACATTCGAATCAAATTATATTGTCGAAAGTATTCGTTTCTGTAAGTAAAAAAAATACGTTTCTAATGTTTTAAAATAATCTACCAGACGGACATTAAAATTAAAATTAGGCATCAACCCTATTGTAAAACATGTATCCGTATTTGTAAAATTGGATTCACTACAAATTTTCACCAATACAAATTAATTAAAACCAAAATAGCCCAAATATCGTTACAGAAGAAAAAATCGTTTACGATTAAAATGCAGACATATTCTGATTTTACATACAGATTTAGGGAAGATACATTTAATATTGATGCTTATAGACAAAAGATTGGAATCTAATACGGATGAAGCCTGAGTGAACTCGTGTCCAAAGATAGCTCAGATTAGTCAAAAGCGCAACAGCGATTAATAACACACACGTTTTGTGTATCAACCTGTATAAAAAATAAATTCAGCTCGTTTGATCGAGCTGAATTTATTTTTTATACAGAACACTTTTTAAGTTGTTACAATACAATATATATAGAATGATTTTATGTTGGCGCGGGTAGGCGGGTAAGTAGATAGATAATAATTTCATAATATAATAAAACAATACTGCCTCGTTGGTCGAGTAGTCGCAAGTGCGACTGCCGGGCAAGGGATCTCCGGTTCGATTCCCGGGTGCGGCAAAGTATTACTGGGATTTAAAAAAAATCTCAGTAGTAGCACGGAATCAGGATTTGTGCCGGGTATATGGAAATAGGCTCACCCCCTATTACATGGGACTCATAAATAGTGAAAAGTGGGTGTTACATTGTACAGTGACATAATGTGCACCTCTGCCTACCCCTTCGGGGATAAAAGGCGTGATGTTATGTTATGTTATGTAATAAAATAATAGTTACAAGTCCTGATAAAAGCAATAATATACAAAAAATAAAGAAACAACATTAAACAGGATTTAAATTAGACGACAAGACGTAACATTCGATTTTCTTAACTAATGCTATTTTATTAACAGAAAATAATCTTTTCGTCATTTGTCGTCTGATGTATATCTCTAACTGCATTGGATACGTTTGGTGTAGGACGAAACCTTGTTTTGGTAAAATAAAACTTAACAGAGAGAAATGGGATGACAACAGCCTTAGGCATAAACTATGTAATACACACATGAACATAAAATAAATATTGTTGAACATATAATACAAATAGCTTCATTTATTCTATCTATAAAATAAAATAGGCTCATACAATGATTAATCGGGCTGAGTTCGGCTTGCTTGGTCAAGGTTAAGTAGAACATTCGAGGCCGGGTTTTCACAGGGCACGTGTCGTGACGAACGAGACGCATAATACTCTCTTCATATTGACTGACATGCCAGATAAATCTACCAGGTAGGGTAAAAGGGTCTGTGGGCATTATTTTATATGGGCTTTACCTATATTGTCTAGAAAAAGCTTGTTCTCTGAAAGGCTTATCCCTTAACCTACTGGCAGACGTGTTGTACGTCGCGTGAAATATGTTTTAGCCTCGACTGGATAAAAATGTAGACGGATTTTTAAATAGGTAACACTGTCCGTATTGCTTTGTTGGTCGAGTACCTAGGTTTGAGGTACCAAGTCGGGCAAAGTATAAAAAAATCTTAGTTCCAACACAATATCTGTAATTGTGTCCAGTGAGTAGATAAGGTACCTACCACCCCCTATAATACAGTGTATATACCCTTTAGGGGAAGCAGACATAAACACAACACTTATTTTTTAATTACTATGCAACTACTCAAAGAGGTGATTCTAAAATTCTGGTGGACGTGTTTCTTATTACCAAGGTTTTGTTTTTACCAACGAAAAATATTATTAGCAGTAGTAGTACGGAATACAGCTTATATTTTCAATTCCCCTTTGTAAAGAAATAAACATAAGGTTTACTTCCCTTTCCAGTAAATACGATGAACGCTTAAACAAATCGAAAGCAGTCTTAGAAAACATTACGAGCTTTAATTCTGTTTATATATGTTCCACATTTACCTACGTACTTACAGGCAATTTCAACGACTCCACTATTTCCGAAACATGTGTCCACATATTAACTACAAACGCACATTTATACTTATCCATTAAGCACCCTTGCATTTTTTACTTCAGCATGTTGTTTCAGCAAATATTGGTTTATTAATTTGGCAACTCAACTTAACAGACGAATAAACAGATACACAGACACTTCAACCTTACAGCAAGCCGGTTTTATCAATTAAAAAGCCAAATTGATAATCCAACAATACCAATAAACGCCAGATTACTTTTTAATTACACTTACTGCAGGAAAATCAATTGCAGCGCAAGTTACGTCAGAATTAACACCGTGCCCACGCTATGATGTTAACGTAGTAAAACAAAAATATAAAATTCCCTTGTAGATAACTCGGAGCAAGCAGTAAAATCTCCTTAATTTAATTATGAAAATTTCGAGTCGCATTTTTGAGGAAACCTGTGTTTGACCAACGGAAAAAATTGGAAAAAATATTATCTTTGATCTACTGATTTTGAGTGCCTCGTTCGAGTCACGACTGTCGACCGTAATACACGGTGTGTTCGAATTTCGAATCGAGCAAAACGTTTAGTATTAAGTATTTATTTTCACTTTTGTTTCAGTATGGGGGCTGGAACTGCGATGGAAGTAAATGAATAGGTTAATATTTTATTAGAATGTCTTATACTTAAAATAAAAATTAACTAAGTAATAACAAAATGCGACAGTGCGTGGTCCGAAATAAAAGTTTGTTTATAGGTACTTGAAATCAATTTTTGTTATAAGCACTATTTATTATTACCCTGTTTAAATGATAAGCTTAAAGTTAAACCAATTACCCGTCTTTGTATTAGGATACATGCATGCACACATACCTAATTGACATAATACTATGATCCACGTTATCATACGTATGACAAGTGAGAATTCTGTAATCGAATACCCCACTCTGTTTGTAGATAAAACCAAAGCGTCAAGTCCTGAATTCTCAGGTTTACCTGAAATAGAACCTATATTAATACCACCACTGAGTTAATTTCACGCTACCACTTAGGACACTGACATTTAGGCAGCTAATATAAAGGATATCCTATTTACATTTAGGTAATGTAAGGAGTGTTGTTACATGTAAAATAGGACAAAACACAGTTAATTTGCAATTCAAAGAGTTCCTGCTCCTTAAAAATATTTACCTAACTAGAGACAGGAGATTAACAAGTGACTACTTTGTTATAAAGGGTAACATATTTTGTGGCTGTTGATTATGATCTTTAACAAGACAGCTAATAGAGTGGTGTGTTATTTTTTTCGTAAAAGTATAAGAGACACATAATTTCTGTGTTTATCTGTAACATTAAGTTTATAACCTTTATGGCGGGCCAACCTTCGTGCCAATATAACTGGCTAAAGAGGTATACCTACTATTTATGTGTACTTTTCCTACACATTTTAGAACTGGAATCTATCAAAGTAATTGCTTAACTACAGTCATGTTGCACCACAAACACCAACCAGTGTCATTATTTGGTTTAGAAGCAATCACTGCTATTTGTTCTAGTTTCCCAGAATCTGGGTAGGCGGTATTGAAAGGAAATTGTAGAGAACGAATAATTAATAATTTCTATTCCATACTATACGTAAAGAATTTTGGTATAAAATGTTTTAAATTTACAGAGAACATTGGTATAATTAAGCAGGTTCCTATTATAGACGTACATGGTTCACTAGTATGCATTGTACTTTATGCTCATTTATTAAACCAATACCTATAGATAGAAACTTGTAAATTTTCTGTTAGTCTAGATCAAGTAGTCTATACAAAACTGTAAGAGTGTAAATTCTCTACATTGAAAAGATTAATCCAATTAATAGTAGGGGGTGTTATTAGATAGACACTGAACCCAAAAATGTGAATAAAAACATTTTGTCTGTCTGTCTGTGTGTTCACACATCACGTAAAAACTACCGGTCAGATTACGATGAAACATGGTATGATTATACCTCTACTTTAATATTCTGGGCATCACACTGGGTACCTTTTATCTCGAAAAAAATCATACACAATAAAACAAACTTAATTGTACCAAACGCAAATATAAGTTTGTGTTGTTAAGTTCCCCACAGTAGACTATATGCTGCAACTGTAGGAGCGGTGGTTGTAATTAGTTTTGAACCGATATCATAAATATAAAAATATTTGAGTTTGAGTGTATGTTTGTTACTCAGTCACATCAAAACAGCTGAAAAGACCGGGATGAAATTTGGAACAGATGGGAGTAACACATAGGCTACTTTTATATCTTGCACAATATGAGACTGTCTGATTATATAATATGTCTGATACAGACATATTACGTTTCACTCATTAATAGGTCTTCTACACAACTCAAAGCAGATGAACTCACAGGGAAAGCTAGAATAATAATAAAATTATTTATTAGAACTCAGATCATTTGCTTTATTATTATTTCCTCGGCTGTACGATATTTATTTTGCAGAACGCCCAATTGTACCACACCCACGATGATTATTCTGGCTGTGGAGATGAAATTTCTTTGTAGTCTGCTCCCTGTGATTAAATTAAAAATAAGAGTATTTATTTCCTGTATTGTTGGTTAAGTGAAATATCGAAAATTGACGGTTCAATTCTCGGTTTCATAATAATGTGACATAACATGAAGTTCAGAAGGAAACACTTCACACAATTATTACAATATTCATACAGTTGGTAATTTGGAAATATTTAATGAAAGTATTTATGTACTGTATGCGCTGATCACTTACTATCGCCTGCTTATTTGCGTATTGAATTCCATAAAAAACAAACAAATTCATATATTTGTGTCATTTTCTAAAGCGGTAACGATTAATACATAGTCAAAGTTAATAGAGATCTGGTAAAGTCTAGTAAACTTTCAAAAATATAATTACAGTTTAAAGCACGACTAGTTAAAGTCTGTGCTAAACTTTAAACGAGGTTTAATTCTCAAATGATAGTCATGAAAAGGAGTTACCTTTGCTACGGAACTTACTTTGAACAACAACTCGACTTCTGATTGCCAAAGAGGTACATAGGTATGCAGATATGGTCTCGACTAACAAGCCACTGAATGTCAGTAAAACGCAAATGAAGTCGGTTAAATAGTGAGCACATTTCATAATTATTGAAATCAATCCGAGTCCGAATCTAGTTTACAGTCCATACCTACCTATCATAATAATGATTGGTTACAATTTTGATATGAAATCATGAAAGCTGTCCATTCACCCGTGGTTTGATAACAGTTTCTAGTTTGCCTACGCTTATCAATCTACACTGCTTCCAAACTAATTTTCAATAGGGTAGTTACCTAATTTTTATTTTAATGTCCATCTGGTGGATTCTTTTAAATCATTAGACACGTATTTTTTATTTTCTTACAGAACCGAATACTTTCGACGACATATTGATTTGAAATGTCGCGTGACGTCACTTCTATGTACATTTTATACGTAGAAATGCCGTTTTAGCCCCCACTCCTAAACTTTGATTCGTTTTATAAAAGTAGGTATTGTTTTATTATATGACAAAATAAAAAAATACGTCTCGAATATTTTTTCATTACCTAACTTACGGACTAATTAGATTTTTAATTTTCATACCCTGTCATCAATCCAATTACGGTTTTGTTCGTGTTTTATAAAAATGTAAATTAATTTGTAATATTCGTCTTCAGAGCTCATTGTTAACGTGATTCATATCATGAGGCACAAGAAACAAAATCATTAATGTTTTTCCCAATCGATTTACCTTCTTTTAGGTCAATTATTGAATTTTAATGATTAATTTGGTGTTACGTCCTTTAATAATGTCCAACTGTTAGAACCTACTACAAACATTTGTTACAGTTCGAGGTGAGTGAAAACCATCTTTTCGTCAGCAGTTGTATCATTTTCATAGCACACTGAGCAAGACGTTACACACCGAGTCCAATCCAGATTCCAGAATGCTATGAATTTCTCGAAACCCGATTATACCTTGCTCTCTTCGAGCAGTGTAAACACTCTTCATCATATTTCACAACCAAAACAGTCAGTAGCATATTTACGTCTTTAAATAAATAACGAATTTGTTAATCCCAAGGAAGTTTGATACTTCCTCCGTCGTTTTGGAGAAATGTTTACGATGCTCTGTAGTGAAGGAGCCAACAGTTGATCTTTGAAGCGGAGGGTAATTTGTTTAAAGTTGGAATGATGTTGCAATGGCTCAATTATAATTAATTAGATCTTAGCCCGGCACAAAACGTAAAATGTATGAATAGGTAAGATTTGACGACTCAAAATACTAATCAAAGCATAATCATTGAGACTGAGATTTTAAAATATGTAAAAATATTATTTGGAATTTTTAATCTAAAGCTCACTTTTGAATGTTGATCTCTCAGGTGAGAGAGCAACATACCTGATGCAAATAACCTGTTTAGGTTATTTGGATAATGTAACATTACCGAGATCGGATAGGAATGGAATATCCGCGATCCGCGACAGCGTCGACGCACGTGACGTAATTGACAAGCTGCTGCATCCAAGATGGAGAGGAAATGCAAAGAATTTTTACTGACAATTTCAATATTAAAGACATATTGAAACCTTTGATCGATATATATTCATAATTTTGATGGTATTAAGATGGTATAGCTGTGCATCACGTTAAACAGATTGTTAAATGTTTAGTTCTTATAATGCTGATTCGACATCAATATCTAAATACAAACACGAGGTTTGTTTTAAAACGTTCATTTTTTACAGATATAGAACATTCATCACAAGCCAGAGAAACCAATTCTGAATAACGCTCATCTTAAAGTACATATATCATGCAAGCAACGTACAAGATGTGAAATATCTCATTCAAGCCGATGTTTAACATATAAATTGCTATCAATTTTTTTTAGATCTATATTTTCGTGGCTGCTCGACGCAGATAAGGCGAGGGGGCGCGCCAACGTGGTTTTATTGCCTAAATGCAGAATGATATCCCACTGGATGATAAAAAAGCGATTATGGAAGTCTTTTTAATACCTATGTGTGTACTGCAGAAGTGGATAAAGATTGGGAGTTTGATTTTATATTCCCTCGTAAAGGAGCAGTTTTAGTTGGATCGCTTATAGATAATTCCTTTTTAATATTTTCGGTTTGGAACAAAAATGGTGTCGTTTACCTGAAGGAAAATATTATATTTCGTGATTTTTTGTGTAGGCAATTAAAAGTTGTGGTCGTATTATATCGTGAATTATAACATAACTACACGTTTTTGTGTCGTATGGAAGACAAGGAGAGTAAATGGAAAGAAATAATGTCGAATCCAAAATTATAACACTATTTGGGTAGGTATTCCTGTACCGTAGGTATTTCAATGTTTTTCACTGTAACGACATTTCAGATAATTACAAGAAAAAAATAACTTATTAAAATATCTTTAGGTACCCGATGCCGCGATGCGCTGTCACAACACTAACACATCCGTTCGATTGCTTTTGATCGGATAAAAGTATCAAATTAAAAAAGCCTGCCACTGGCAGCCACGTTGCCAAGTTGATGCTAGCTCGACGGGATTTCGTTAAGATAACGCTGTGATCGCCGCCCAATCGCCGCGCGAACAAATTGACTCGATATTATTTCTACGCCTTTCGATATTACGAAATTGAATTAACTAAGTGACGGCGAAAGTAAAACTGCTCAAAATTGCTACCAGACCGTCTCTTTGGGGATTTTTCTAATTTCTGTCCGATGTAATACCGGAGGCAAATCAATTTGTTACGTCGAACGACATTACATATATAGGAAAATGTAATTGAATCGACTATTTACTACAATCAAGACGACAATTTTGGTTTTAAATTTATGAGATCATATCAAGAGCCCAATCTTGCGGTTCAGCTACGTTTCAATCTAACCACGGATTATATGTGAATGAAGTACTAACCAAATGGGTTCATCGCTCTTTCTATGAAATTAAGTAAGTAATATATTATAATGGATAGTAGAGTGCTTATCAAATAGGTAACATTTACACGTCGAATACTACATCAAATAGAATCTGGTAATGTCTGGTAATCTTCATAACTCATTTGCAAAACGCAAATGAGTTATGAAGAAAATACAACGCTTCAGAGGTAGCTCTTAAAATTAAAAACAAAAGGCGGCGCTCCCGTAATTTGGACTTTGAATTCTTGATTATTTTTCTCGCAATTCATTCATCATTTTACTTACACCTCCTAAACGAGATTTTATTATATATAATGGAATATCTGCGTTTTGGCAAGAATAGTACTAGTACCATAGTAATTGACGAGCGCATTTTGTAAAAAACAAACAACACAACAATGAATTTAACACAAAAATAAACCGATAAGTCTAATGAAGTCATCCATAACCAGTAAGTACAATAATTGAAATGTAATATTTGTATAATAATTGAAACAATAGAAAACGATAAGCGATATCAAATGAACCGCATGACGCAGTCTACTCGGACAAACCTCATTGATAATGAATTTATTAATACATGACAAATAATCGATCAATAAAATAAACGTGCAATTGTCAGGCTTGTGGTCAAATGAAATGAGACTCTGTGTGTTAACATAATGGGGATGATGACAGGGTATGAAAATTAAAAATATAATTAGTCCGTAAGTTAGGTAATGAAAAAATATTAGACACGTATTTTTTTATTTTGTCGTATAATAAAACAATACTTAGATAAAACGAATCAAAGTTTAGGTGTGGGGCTAAACGTCATTCCTTAGTATAAAATGTACTGAGAAGTGACGTCACGCGACATTTCAAATCAATATATCTTCGAAACTATTCGTTTCTGTGAGAAAATAAAAAATACGTGTCTAATGTTTTTAAATAATCTATCAGACGGACATTAAAATAAAAATTAGTCGTCTACCCCATTGCCGTTGGTTATATAATATTAGTTGTGGCCGAGCGGGAGGTTAACATTCGAGTGAACTGTTTGATTGCACTGAAAAGTTAAACATAATCAACGATTAGAGGATTTCCATTTAATGTTATCCGCAATATTGGTTGCGTAGTGTTTACTTTTTGTGTGTAAGTTTAATTATTTCAGATTATTCGTTTCTAAATTTAGGTGATAATCTATATAAATAAATAAAAATTAATTTCCGTTCGTCTCGCTAAAATTTGAGAACGGCCGAACCGAGTTGGCAAATTTTGAACATCAAATGTTAGTGGAAGTCCAGGTATAAAGGTGAGAAAAAAAATTTTTAGGCAGTACGAAATTGCCAGGTCAGCCTGGTCCAGTCTAGCAGGCCAGGACATAACGTCGCTGCGCTTTCAATAATCGTTTTTGTGTGTTTTTTACACACTTCACAGGAGACGGAAAAATCTGATTTTCTCGGAAAATACCTAAAGTATTTAAATAACAAATTTTTTCTTTAATACATGTGACAAACTTGCGTAGTTTTTGAATATTTTAGGATAGCAAATCTGACACATAGCGAATAGTGAAGATAATAAACCTATTGAAAATATTCACAGAAATCTACGGGAAGTCTCTCCGCATCCTTACCTTACCTTACAAAGATGTCAATGTTGCCCTGAAACTATGGTTTTCTGAAAAACCTTAATCTGTATATATTTCTATTTATTTATTCCTCCTTTACTATAGTGATTCAAGGGGTCAACTAGATTCCTAGAGAGCTTCTGAGAAACTGGATATGTATATACCTAAATCTATTTCTCTTCTAGTAGCTAGTTTGTCCTTGTATTTTGGTATTGTTGTGAGGGCATGACATTGATATCGGTCACCACTTAACTCCAGGTACGTCACTTTATTTATTTGTCACTGTATTCAGTGAACCGATCATATGTTTGTTATAGTATATTTACTATCTAAGATCCTAAGCCGATAGTCTTGTTGTTAGTAACAATGTAAAGCTGATAAAGTAGGTGCTATTTTTTTCTGCTTTACAATTCCGATTAATAGGTAAAATACCTTAACTTATTGAAAAATACGAGTAGAATTTTCAGAAATCATTTTAAAAAATGTAGTTATAGCATAAAATAGACCTGCGACAAATAACCTTAAGCAATCTTTATAAGATATGTTTTTATGATACCACGAGATCGAAGACTTTAAAATGTATATGCGTAACTAAAACACATTACGTTACAAAGTAAACCTTATCTCTATTGTACATGTAGGCTAATCCTAACATTTTTAGCGTCAGCAAGTTGACAAGTGCCATCTTATATCGAACAAACAAATTCGAAAATGACTTAAGTAATTGAATTCTAAGACGAGACGAAAGATCCAAATAATTATGGGCACTTATTCTTCTCTTTGTCTGTTACGAAATATTTTAACTGGATTTACAGTAAATTGTATTAAAAATTACTTAAGGAATAATAAATAGTTAAGTAGATTTCGTAGTTTTACTGTGTATTAAAAGCTTTGGGTTTTTCAGTTAACCTAGTGTCTGTTCGAGTTCGCCCAGTAAGTACCCCGTAGTATCTCCTCGGGTGCTCCTTATACACGAAGCTCTAACTTATTTGTATCGACGTTCTTTGCAGCTGTTGTCAAAAATTAAAACTTTATTGTAGCTCTCGTTGCCTAGTCATAGGTTTCATGCCTATACGAATTAAGCGGTTTTAAAGTTATCGGATTGGGATTAAAATTTGCATGCAAATGTGGACTTAATGTAGGTGCGGGATTAATTACATGCGCGAATACCACCAAGCTAAAGCGCTTATTGTGTGTCATCGTTCGCGCCGCCCGCTACAAATCAAGTCTGCCGATGAAATATCCTGTTTCGCTCGCTGTTTTGTTCGCTCCTACTAAATTGAAGAAGCGGTTGGATCTTGTATCTATTATTGTATTGTACAGAAGAGATTTCCACAAATAGGTACAATTTGTTTGTCTATTTTGATATCGCTACGGGCTTTTGTAGTACCTATCGTGTATTGTGTGTAGTACAAATGATACTAAATTTTAAAGCGTTTAAAGAATTATATTTCTTATGAGAGTACTTTACTATTCTAAATGTAGGTACTTAAGCACAATATAAGTTACCTATTCTATCTGTATTCCAAAAATATCCCAAACAAAATCTTCTCTCTAAAAACCTGACGGTTCTTCTAACATCAGGAAAAATGAAAGAAATATTTTCGCCGATATTCATTGCGCTCAACGATTGAATTGAGAGATGCATTGTACCGAGTAACAACCGTACACTCTATGAAATGACGTCGATCCCACCTGACTAAAACTCTTCCTTTTAATGTTTACAGAGTGTATAAAAATGCACTGCTTCAGAGTTTATAAACTTGGCCGTATGGTGCATTCATAGTCGAGAGGTATTTTTGCAATAAACTTGATACGGCACGCACGGATGAATTTCAATAGATCGCGCCTGGACAGGTAGTGGAAGCAATATGAAGTCTAGTGTCATATGAAAACGTATTATATGATATTTGAATCAAGTGGGGAGAATTGAAAAAGAATTCACGAACTGTAAATTAAGTTGTTTGTTATAAATGACTCTAATGCCCGAATACTGAAACGTTACTCAATTTTTAGTCATGCTTAAGTATAGTTCTGTCACCACTAATTCTTTATGAAATGACAGAGATGGCACGATATTTAAGCACGACTTAAAATTGAGTAACGTTTCAGTATTCCGGCATTAGTATTCCGAATTGACAGTTAGAATCATAAAGGAAATTAATTTCCTTATTTATTTCATAACACATACATAAAATAAAGAGTTGAACATCACAACATCAAATCAAATCCATTTATTGGTCTTCAAGCCGTTATCAGCTGCACATATTATAATGTCAAAAAAAGAAAACTTTGGTTTTCTGACTAGGTATAGTATTGATTTTTCTAACAAAGATTTCGATATTGTAGTTGAGATTCTCTATAGCGGCTTTGAGTTCCAATTTTTAACTGGGCGGTGTTTAGGAATTGCTTCATGCCTTCAAACTATGTTAATTTTTATGTATGTTTTATAAGAAAAAATCTAATAAATCTGAACTGATTTTGCGTCCTACCTATGTCATAAAAAAGGTGAAAGATTATTTCAAGATTGCCGGCACGTCCTAGAACTAAAAATTTGGAGGCATGTGACATCAGCCAATTCGCATTGGGTTCCTGTGATGGATTATGTTACATACCCTGTCTCCAAGAGGTCGGAGTCCCAACGGGGGTTAAAAAGCTGATTATGTAGAGCCACATTGTGGCATTGCTTACATACCGAAGTACTTGCAATGATGATTAATTTCCACAAACTGTCATTTATTTTATATTTATAATTTTAAAAATAAAGTAGCTCGTGATTTCCATGAATAATAAAATCGTGGTATGTTGCCAACTAGCAACTGGCGCCAAAGGTACTTAACTTATTACCTTCTGTAATTCTCCGTATGTAAAGTATCTATCTATATGTACTACTTACATCACCAATTCTTTGATATCAACAATTTTATTATTTGCCCCAAATCTAATGAATTGAGAAGTTTAAGTAACATTAGATAATGACTCATTATAGGCTTAATTCTCTTGATCTAAAAATCAATAATGTTCCGAAATGTGACTTGACTTTAAATGTACATCATCTTTGTCTAGAAAATCCGTTTTTAACCGTTTTTAGAGTAATAAATTACAAGTTAATGAAAGAAGGTAGTCAAATTAGTATTATTCTATTCTGAGAGTAATTAAACAAGAATGTATATGACTTGTGTTCCCTTCAATGTTGTAATAAGACCATGTTTAAACTTTAAGTTATAATAATTACTAGTACAAACTCTAAGACTCGGAGAATTAAAACTTACAATTGAATCTTGGAAGTGAAGTTGCATAAACGTAGCGTATAAAGCATTTAAATTTGTAGTTACTGTTTTTATACTTAACTGATTAAAATATAGTTTCAGTCAATGAATTACGTCATATTTACACACTGTAGAAAAATCTACAATTTTTGATAAGACAGCTGTTTTCTTATTCATTTATTAGAAAGTTTTGTAAGTTCGCTTTTCATTGACTTAGGTATTATTTTTTTTCATTTTACTCGTCGTGATTTTGTATTTACAGGGCCAAGATCAACTGGTCACGTTATATCCGGGTTCTTTACTATACTGAAAATGGTTTTAGTGAGTTGGTTCTCTTAAATTAGAAAATATTTTTTCTTTTTCATTGACGTGTGAAGTATCTGGACTTGCTATTTAAAACTGCGATGATAAAAATACCTACTTACTTATCAAGCATACGAAAATGGAAGGAAGAGCCTACTTTATACTTAAAAGCATAATTATATAGGTAATTTCACGGAGGTTTTTCCGTGAATTCATCACCGCATCGTACAGATACGTAGGTACGTAAATTTCTTTGACGAAAACGAGCGCACGTGAGTTCCGTCCTGAACCAAGTAGTTAGGCTGGAACGTGCACCCGTTTTACACTATATGTATGTACTATTTACGGACTAATAGTTTTTTTATTCACACAGACGTAAATTCACCATTTATCTTCACAGATAGAAGATCATGATATACACACTGGATGTTAGGGAAGCAGTTATTATAATTTCAGTTGTTCGGCTTAGTATCGACATCAGTAAGATTACCACGTACAATACATTAATATTGCAAACCGGTTTTGGGTAAAGTTTTGGATATACTGCTCCCAAGTCGTCTGGATCACAAAATACATACCAACAAGTTATATGTACGTATACACCATGTACATGTGAATTATACGCAAGATAAAGTAAATTATGATGTGCATGTTTTAGATTACTATGAATTTATTATCAAGCCTCGGTGGAATGTTTTAGAATAAAATATGCAAGTCATTATACAAACCACAATGTGTGGGATATGGAGGAACTTGAAATATAAAATGTAGCCAAGTTTAGTTCTATTATTATGCTTAGCTTTAAAACACTAATTCCATTACTTAATTTCTAAGATTCGAACTTTGTTAAAAACGAAACTAGGATTAAATCAAGAACTTTCTATATACGTTTCATTTTTACTTTCTAAAATTTTAATTGGCGAGTCTTTTGTCGTCTGGCCACTTACTATGGTCGTAACGTCGTAACACATCTCTATCGTAACGGACAGAATTTCATTTGGATTTCAGTATTAATTGAAACCCGTACTCTATTTCGGAGCAATCGGTCCCAACCTTTAAATGAATGACAGCAATTGAACTCATTCGAAATTATAATTTCAACGACTGAGTTGAACTTTTAATTATAACAAATCTGTGTAGAAGTTTTATCCTTTGTAAAACCGCTCTATAGATTTTCTCGTTACTCTAAAAATTATTCAAAGTCGGCACCGAATGGATTAAAATGGTAAACCAGAGGTATTACATCTACGTCGCGTCCTGCATTCAGTATTCAAGATACTAGTCTATATAATTATATAAAAGAAAGTCGTGTTAGTTACACTATTAATAACTCAAGAATGGCTAAATCGATTTGGATGAAAATTGGTGGAGAGGTAGCTTAGAACCAGGAGACGGACATAGGATACTTTTTACTCAATTCTTTTTTTTAAATTTTTACCGAAAATCAAGAACGGGAACGGGAAATATCGGGATTGCGCGTACGAAGTCGCGGGCAGAAGCTAGTTTAAGATAAAAAAATAGCGTCTTAGTGAGGTTGGAAAATATTAAGTCAAATAAAAAAATAAGGAATTGAATAGAGAAAGATTTCTATTTTATGCTGTTTTCGATTTTTACATGTGCAATTTAATGGTATTTTTAAGAAAAAAATTGTTTTGCTTTTAAATTTTCAGTGGCATTTAAAGTTAATTATTAACTCTAATTTATAAGGGCTTTACTTTAATGTCAGGAGCGGATTAGTATTAGTAGTCCTTATATTCTAGTACTAGTATTCTATTTGTAGTTTAGTTTCAAGAAACCAAGTTTAGTTTCAAGTGTGGAAGAGCCATGCTTCGGCACGAATGGGCCAGCTCAAAACCAACGTGAAGCAACGCTTGCGTTGTATTTCGTCGTGTGAGTGAGGTTACCGGAGGTTCAATTACCTTCCCCTTCCCCAATCTCCCCAATCCCTGAATCTGAATCCCCAACGATCCTCAAACTCCTAATCCCCAAAAAGCCGGTGACGTACTTGTAACGCCTCTGGTGTTCCAGGTGTCCATGGGCGACGCCGATTGCTTACCATCAGGTGATCCGTCTGCTCGTTTACCGGCTTATGCCATAAAAAAACCCGATATAATCACACCAAGTAATGTTTTGAAACACAAAGATACAGCGACTTACTGATTCAAATTGTATACTAACCAAATCAACATCCTCGTTCCTATATTTAGAATTCACTCGAAAACAATTTATATCCCAACAATTTTGTATGAAAGCGAACATAATTAGTTAAAAAAGTTAGGAAATTAAATTAAAAATTAAACCAATTACGTACCTGTATTTGGGGAATGTTTATCCGATCCGCAATCGAATGCTTATTCAGCTTTCATTTTGAAATTAGGCCGTCATTACTAGGCGCCCTCAAGAGCTTAGCAAATAAATACTACGGTCCTTGAGTAAACACGGGCGTGATTGCTGGGCGGTGTTATTATACCGGCGAGATACGTACAGCGTACACTAGGAGCTCGGAACACGGGACACTTGGAGCTGGAACACTGCATGCGGATATTTTATTTCCTGACCTCGTCTACATTGTCACAGTACTCCGTTAATAATGTTTTCTCTTGATTTATATTTATAGCATTCCTTACAACAAATTGACAAGAGAAAATACTAAAATAAATCACTTTTAGTCTCTCCCTGTCTTAGTCCTGATTTCTTCGTAAAATCTTCTCTAGTTAAGCACATCAAAATTCAAAGTTTAAATCAATATTAGAAGCTAACTACTATCAATTAGCTGAAAGTTTCTAAACTATCGATTACCTAAATACTTGGAAGTGATATAATTGAAATTAATTATTTGGCTTATTACCTCTATAGTTAAGAATAAGGTCGAAAAAGCCATTAATGAAATTAATAATTGAAATGAAATGATTTATATTTATTTAAGAATTCATTTTCAATTATAAAAATGTACAGTAGCAAAATTATCGGAGTATATCAACGAGAAATAAACATATCACTCTGAAATTCTGCTTGTGAGCCTAGACCTAAGAATCGGGGCATTCAATATTGATGTGCTTTAAGTACATACTATAAAATAACATAACATAACATCACGCCTTTTATCCCCGAAGGGGTAGGCAGAGGTGCACATTACGGCACTTAATGCCACTGTACAATGTAACACCCACTTTTCACTATTTATGTTATGAGTCCCATGTAATAAGGGGTGAGCCTATTGCCATATACCGGGCACATTTCCAATCTCTGTGCTACTACTGAGGTTTTTACAAACCCAGTAATACTTTGCCCGACCCGGAAATCGAACCCGAGACCCCTTGCCCGGCAGTCGCACTTGCGACCACTTGGCCAATGAGGCAATCTACATATAAACATCTTTAATGTATTTGTCGTTTATTCGAAACTTTCGAACCAGGACACTTAGCTAGTTTTTAAATTCTCTTATTCGTACACCGTTTTGGATTTATTATTGTATCAACGTTTGTTGTGCAGTTATGTTCCCGATTGGGGACGGTCTCGGTGCTGTATAACTCTCTGTTTCCTCCTCTGGGTTATGACGGCAGGAAGAGAATATTAGTACATGATAGGATGTCGGCGTAATGGAACGTAAAACCTAAATTACAATATTCATTTTTCTATTTCAGCGAATACTGCATATAGCTAGGTAGGTACACATTACTTTTTACCCGACTTCGGCAAAGCAAAAGGAGGGTTATGGGTTTGACAGGCTATGTAATGATAATTAAAGATTGATTGTGATTAATGCTACAACTGAGTGCAAGATATAGACTCAATTGAAAACTATATAAATTGGTTATGAATTTAATTCCAATTTAAGATGTCCCAACTTCTATAATTATTAGAATTTTGTAATGTTTATATCCTACAAAGATAATGAAATCCATTATTTCGTGCAATTTTGTGACGCACTAAAGATCCCATTGAATTTCACGATTAATGGTGTCGTGATTTGAATGCAGCAATCCGTGAGACAAAACCGGGTCGAAGGCGAGGAAATAATTAGAGAAACTAGTTTGTTCTCTACGAACGATTAATGTTAGTTTACGATCTAGATTTACAACGAAACGCGCTCGAACTTTGCTTTCGTATACTAAGCGTTTTGATTTGTCAAGCGGCTCCATTTATTTTAACTACGAACATAGTAGCTGCATGTTTCTTTTAATCCTTATTAAAATTAGAATGTTCGGTAAAATGCTCAAAGGTTTTATTAAATGAAACTACGGATAAATGAAAGGAACTAATCTAGGTAAGAAAATCTGAAAGTTGTCGTGTGCTTAGGTCCCGGTCAAAGAAAACAAAACCTGTTTTCTTTGCAGGTAGCAACGTCACTTGCAACCCCTTTGATGATGTGGCAAAAGCAACCGCACCACCGAGTTGTAGTAATTAGAAGCGTTCCTCGGAATATACTAAGCGATAGAAAGGATTATTCCGATTTATTTTCTCTTCGTTTCATCTTTTCAGTGGTTTTCTTGCACAAAGCAAACAATCTTTGCAACATCATGTTACAAAGACACGGTAAGTTTATTTTTTGAATTGCATTTTTGCATGTGGTTTGTTCAATTCATCATTGTTTTATACACAGATACATAATTTGAAATGCATCAGTTATTACAAAACCCACAATAACTAAATCATTTTATACAAAGTGGGTTTGCAATGTTGATCAATATTTTATTTCGTATACTGAATGTAATTTTGGTCACAGAGAGTTGACATCACTTGACAAGCGAGTATCCGAGAATAAATTAGTAAAGCCATATTGCCTCAGAATAAGCCTCCGGTGAATGTTGACACACGGCGAGGATGTACGGACATGTGTCGATTCAGACGCACTCTTAAAGGTGCGTTTATTTACGTTCCTTTAGAAATAGGTGATGCGTCGCGTTCACGCCTTTCGACGGAAAAAAAAGCTTATTTTTTCACACGTTTCCTGTTTTCCCTTTTTATACGGTCCCCAGTGATGATCTGTATTGTATATAAGTGTGAGTTCCACATTGTGAACGTATAGTACTAACACTACGAAGGATCAGAATACAGAATGATTGTACACATAAAAGCCTTTACAGCGATGCAGTTCATTTCGGACGTACCGCTGTGCATACGAATGTGAAGAAGCAAGGCTTCATTTATTTAGCAGTATCGTGGGCAATGTGGGCGTGATAAGATTCTAAGCGCAATATGGTTAATGCTATACATAATTATAATTAACAATTCGTCATGAAAAGCCGTGCACCATACTTATGTACCGTCAAAATAGCAGGTTGATTACATAGCGGCCCTCAAAAATTCCCCCTCGCATGCACGAAAGCGATTCATGAAGCTTGCTTCGTTTGCCTCAACTCGTCTGCAATCTTGTATCTCCGGAGTTTAAGTGTTTGACCCCCCTTTGCCCAAATGAAGCTCACGAACATGTCTACCAAGATTTTATTTGTTGCCATTTGAATTTTATTTCCTGAATATTAAGGTTGATATTACAATGTTTCGTGGTCCCAGGTAATTTTGCTAGCCGACGCCTTTTGTATTTCTTTTTCTGTTTTTTACTCTACCAGGAGAATTTACCAGCTCCAATCCGAGTCTATGCTTACCCAAGAGGAAAACGGAAACTGAAACTGAATATCTACGTCGTATGCTCATTTTGTGTTGGATGCGGGACCTCCTTATCTTTCATTTGAAATTAAGTATTTTATGTATCTAAACTGCACAATTTGAATTGGACTTAAAACTTGTTCGTACATTTAACGAGGTATCATAGTCAAGTATTAAAACTTTTATGTCTTTGTTGTTCTGAAGGTAGTCATTAAAATTACGCAGTGGTTGAAGAATTATTTCTTTGGAACTCGTAATACGGGATTTGATTTAGTGTGATCGTTAGGATTTTGTTTTCCAAGAAATATGATTTTCTAGAACTTCAATTTATAATTTTAAATAAGAATATTCTCGAACGTTGTCAAGAAGTTCGGGGCTCGAAAGGTCGAGAAGAAAATTAGGTATCTATCACCAACTGCAAAATAAATAGCGTCAGTCCAACCGAGAAAATTATTTCAGCAGCAGCACTAAAGACCCTCCACGCGCATTTCACATCGGAATAATATTCATAACGAAACTGATAATTAATGAAAACACAACTCCAATTTTCATAATAAAATACTTATTCTTTCACGCTGTTCATTAACGTGTGGGTATTATGTTTCTTTGTAATATTTAATGGTCCGGCTTTTCCTGCCACCGCCAGGTTGTAAGCCTTTGATTACGACCAATACGATATTTCCACCCGCAAGGGCTTATTTTCAACGTCAATTACCGATTTTGCCTACAAAGTTTGGTCGGTCAAAGCGGAATGATCTGATGTGTATGCTTTTACTCTTGTATACGTATTTTATATCACTTAGGTACTTGTACCTTACATTTCTGTTAAGCAGGTAGTACATGCATACATTTTATGTTTTCATCTGCTGGTTGTGCATGGAGACTAGTAGGCTTAACTACTTCTAGCCACATATGTACTTTGATGGATTTTTAAGCCGTTTACTGCCAACAGAAAAGATTTGCTAGTAAATCTTTCGTTAAAGTGGCTGACATGTTGTTCACGACCTTCCTTTGAGGTGGGAAGAAATTCATGCAAATTGAACTAAAATTTTCGACTCAACTAAGATTAAAACCTATGAGTAACATCTGCTCTCCACCAAAGAGTGTAGGCAGTAAGTATTTTACACCCACTTTTCCGTAACATTGTATTATTATTAAGTTTCAAAAGGTTAAGTAACAGCTTTAGCACTTGATGAAACTCTTGACTGAAATGAAACAACCACACTTCGGTACATACTGAAATCAAACCCACACGATGATATTTAACCAAATAAAGTTTACATAACTCCGAGCATTTACATACGAACTTTTATAAAATATGCAAGACATATGGTAAGCATTTTTTCAAAAGCGTGTAAGACATTTGTCGCGTTTTGTACCCCTTAAGAACATCATAAAAATAACTTGTTCCTATAAATAACGTTGATGAAAATATATATCGGTGCTTACGGTAGCCACAAATCAGAGTAAAGTGGGACTTATCAGACCCGTCTACATAAGTAAGCTTCTGCGACGCAGCCGTGAGAGAGCGGTTGTGGTTTCGTCGACTCGACCAGTAAATCATTTCTTATTTTTGTCAACATCAACAACCACACCAATATTTTATGTAAGTATACGCAAATATTCCAGTATTATGTTAATAGGATTTTGGTTAATTAAAATTCGAGAGTCAACAAATTTTGAGTAATTTATTATAGGTATGTGTCGTTTTAAACAATTTACATTCGTTTTCGTTTCCTTAATTTATTGAGTATAATTACAGTTTACATGACTTTGTCTGAAAACATTAATTATCAGTATCGTGTAGTTATTATTTATGGGTAAAACTCTCACATCGATTATCGAATCGTCCGTCCAGAATACAGGTGAAAATTGATCAAAGCAGACAATAACACTAGACAAAGAGAAAAAAGAAGCACCATTTCTGTCATATCACCTAAAAGATTTCAGAGTTCAAAAACACAAAGGCTTGCACAATGTGCCTACGTGCCTGCTAGAAGCATCTAGGATGGATGTATTTGTATGAAACTCGGATGATTTTTTCAATTTCATTTTGTATTTTCCTCACCCCGTCCGTGCAGTAGTTTTGTGTCCAGTCTTTTTGCTCAGCAGTGTACAAAGAGATTTTATTAACAGACCGGTTTCTGGACACAATTCGCACATGTTTGTTCTTACAACTAATTAACTAAAAAGGTCGGAAAGTTTGTAAAGCATTATAAATTTATTGTAAACTTTATATTTAATTTGTTGTAAAGTAATGTCCAAGTGTAGCAAATATTACAATTTAACGTTTTGTTGATTATCAAACATACCGAATCAAACTGTTCAAAAAGGCTTTTGATGAATTTTATATTGGTGTCTAAAATTAATGTTACCATACAATGTTTTTTTCTTATTGAATGACTATGAGAAAAAATATTAAAAATTTCTTCATGATGCATGATGATTTGTAACTGTCAGAATCATTAATATTGAAGGAGAAAAGACTTCTCAGAACGTTGGTACCTATGTGCAAAAAACCCGAAGCTATCTAAGAACCTGCATTAAATTCCCAATATATTTATATTACCAGAATAGTACGCCATTACGCACCTTTATAGCACCTGTGTTTAGTAGCACCTAAGAGATTAGAATAATACCGAGAATTCAGTTCTGCAATGGTACAATCACGACACCAACACGTTTTTTTTTTCAGGTAGGGAAATCATTCAATGACTTCTCGCGCCCGGGTAAAGCGAGAGGGAGTGAGATATTTAGCTATACTGTTACATTCGTATCAATAGTAGCACGGAGTCTAGATATGTGCCCGGTATATAGCAATAGGCTCACCGATTATTACATGGGACTCATAACATAAATAGTGAGAAGTGGGTGTTACATTGTACAGTGGCATTGAGTGCCGTAACGTGCAACTCTGCCTACCCCGTCGAGGATAAAAGGCGTGATGTTATGTTATGTTATAATCGCAATTAAATACATATAGGCTAGACAATAGGGGTTGGGATAAACCCCACTCTTGGTAAGCGGGTTAGAGATCCCAAAGTTTAACAAAGAACGCTAAATCTCTTTTAATGTAGAAAATACCTTATGTATGATACCCGCCTGAAGAGAAGGAATAGTTACAAATGGGTTCTACTCTCATAACTACTGAATACGAAGTAAATATAGTAGAAGTACTGCAGTACCCATTACATAGTACAACGTTTTAATGCAATACTTTTGAGAAACGTTGCCGACCCGCCGCTAACGAGCCAGCTATGAATATTCTTGATTTCTTGCATATTCAACAGGATATGAATCACAATACTTTTGTATTTTAGAACTTAATAAATAAAAAAGTTGTTATAAATTAAATATTTTGGCTACAACGCGGAATATATTACGTTTATTGGCGTTTTATTTTGTTACAGTTAAATGTTTACGTATACGACTTTTATGGAGAAGTATGAATATGTCTAAGTAATTTTTGGCTTGCTTGGTTTTGTATCAATGTCATTTTTAAAAATAGAATTCGGCGAATAAAACACGGGTATTGTATTTTTTCGATTGCCCAAGATCCCAAACATAACAGACATAGTTAACATATTTTTAAATAGATAAAACCTTAGGTTCTCAGTAGCGTCTCATGTGCTTTGAATACCTGTGTGTTTATGGAGCTTCCCGGGGCACCTAGCCAGGTACCAGGTGATATAGGTAACTAAAAATAAGAGTAACTTACCTTATTTTTTAATGGCTGATATTTGTATAATATGTTCTGTAGAATATTATTTTAAATTTGTACTATAAGTGTCAGATACTTTTCATGGACAAAAATTTCGGTCAGACACTTTTTTTGAATATGTTATTAAGATAACTATTATGAAGTTGTATTTCATTTATCAGACAAATTTTAATGACCCTACAACACAAACAAACCTTATCATCCGGGAATATTAGCGCGGAAGCACTATGAATCCGTTTTAGAGCGAATGAGACGTCTATAATAACTCGGTTCCCTCTGTCTACCATCTATTAACTCACACAATGTTACAGTCTTTTTTTAAATAATGTCTAGATGGAGTGTTAGTTCACGAAAAGCGTAAAGGTACTGACAGACGTGCTCAAAAAAGCATGCTTATAACCTTGCTTAAAATTAGCATGCTCTGCAAACTGTTTACATTTGCCAGCAATAAGCATGCTTGTTTTAAGCATACTCCTAAATAGGCATGCTCAAAGCAAACGTATGGACAGACGTGCTATTTAATTTAATTAAATATATCAATCATAAAACAATCGTCCGCTGCAGATCGAGAAATAATCGATAATAACTAGCATGCTAATATGCAAACCGGGGCTTACTTTTGAATCCAATTCCGATCGATCGATATTGGTATTGTTCAATTTCATACTTTTGAGTTGCAACACTAGCGCCCATTGCATCCCTATTGCGTGGATACTGAATGAACTAATTGGTATTGAGTTTGGCTATATATTCCGTACCTACTCTGAATGCTATTTTTGCAGCTACGATAGGGTTTGTATAGTGTTGACATTGAATAATTATTGGATTGAAATTGCATTGACATTGAGATTGGTTTCAAGAGTAAGCATGTTCAGACATGCTCGGAATACTCCTAAATAGGCATGCTCAAAGCAAACGTATGGACAGACGTGCTATTTAATTTAATTAAATATATCAATCATAAAACAATCGTCCGCTGCAGATCGAGAAATAATCGATAATAACTAGCATGCTAATATGCAAACCGGGGCTTACTCTTGAATCCAAGGTGCCCTCCTTCAACCCGCGCCTCAGGGAGCATGCTCGGAAATCGGACGTCGTTTGATTTTTGGGCACGTTGTAGTGGCCTGGCCTGGGTGACACGACTGGTACAATTTGGCGGGAAAATGCATTGCAGTGAACAGTTCACTGCAAATTTTTGTTAAGATACTGACAGACGTGTTACTAGCACGAAAGCATGCTTTTATCGAGCAAGTGCTCATTAGTAGCACGTGTGTAATGTAATGAGCATGCTTATTTGTGTCATGCGCGCTACAAATAAATTTGAAAACAATAAAAGAACATTACAAAATTGGCCAGCTGCTCCATAAAATTGTTCCTAATTTTAAATGACGGTTAAACAGTACTAAACACATCGCTTATCCATCGTTAAGTCGTTATTTATGTTTTGACCTAACTAATTGCCACCATGTTTTATCAGTGTGGCCAATTTATTTTTCAATATTCCCCTCTCATGCGTCTCATAAAGAGGCTAAAATTGTAAAAAATATTTCATATGCTTTTGAATTAAAAGTAAAAGAAATTTAAGTATTTATTGAACTTGCCTACGCTTTAATGTTTTTTTTATTATAGCCACCTAATATAAGAAGTTTTGTTTCGATTTGCGACAGTTATTTAGAATTTTTTTTTTTTAATAAATTGGTTTTATAGATGTAATGTCAAAAATGTCATAATATGAATATTTAATTATTGACTTCATACGAAAAATAAATTACTTCTAAGATAAAATATAAATATCAACGCAGTGTCCAATACATAAAAGTTTTAAAATCAAATTCAAGGAGATGGGTACAATTATTTTTACTTTACTTATAAATGGTCTAGTACATGGTAAGCGATGTGTTTAGTACTTTTTAACCGTCATTTATAATTTAGGCACAGTTTTATGGAGCATCTGGCCATTTTTGTAATGTTCTTGTGACATTGTATGAGTTAATAGATGTAAGAGAGAGGTCACCAAGTTACTATAGACGTCTCACTCGCTCTAAAACGGATTCATGGATGATTCATGCTCGCGCTAACATTCCCGGATGATAATTTTTGTGTTAAGAGGTCGTTGCGTCATTAAAATTTGTCTGACAAATGAAATATAAATTATTAATAGTTGTCTTAATAACATATTCAAAAGACAGTAATGAAAAAGTTAATAATTTTTTTTGAGCTTTAAAGCGTCTGACCGACGTTTTGGTACATGGAAAGTGTCTCACACTCATGGTGCTAATTTAGAATGACATTCTACAAAAAATCTACCATTGAAAAATAAGTTAAGTTACTCTTATTTTTAGTTACCTATATCACCTGGTACCTAGCTAGGTGCCCCGGGAAGCTCCATAAACACACAGGTATTCAAAGCACATGAGACGCTACTGAAAACCTAAGCGGAGAACCTAACGGGTAACCGGGGCTTCGGCTCGACGTGCAGGAGAAGGAACGGGGTGGTTTTTAGTCAGTAAGAGTCTGACACTCCCTTCCGCCTCACCCAGGGAGCAGTCATTCGATGATTTTCCCCCCTTAAAAAAAAAAGCTTTTATCTATTTAAAAATAAGTTATGTCTAATCGCTCTGGGATCTTACTCTATAAAGTAGGTGGATTTGAAATATACGATTTCTAAATATAGGGCTTTATAGACCCTGTCATATTAACTTTATAAAGGTATTAAATAAAAATAAAATTATTACCGCACCCTTGATTATTTAGATATAATGTTATAATCGTTATTAAATTATTATATCTACACTTTTTATGTTTAACCGACTCGATAACGTCAAAAAGCTATTATATTTTATAAAATTAATCTGAGCGGTAAGTGGTTACTTAAAATCCGGAAAGGACACAGGGTGTTTCCATCCCGGAAAATTAAAAAGTATCCACGCGGGTGGAGCCGCGGGCTCAGCTAGTTAACTAACCATATTTTAACTGAACCGTTAAATGACAACATTAAATCCCGAATCGTGAACTCCTGGTTCTGCTTATTTTCAGTTTAAGGAAGCTGGAGGCTTACGCAACAATTTGTTCTTTCAATTCAGGATCCACTGTCTTAGATAGACCTGTAAATTCTAAGAACCATAAAAGAAAATTTCGATAATGTAACCCGATGTGAGGCGATGTGTGAAAAAAATACTACCAAAAAACTCTTGAGATTTCTTAAGCCTGCCAATAGAAAACCAGAATCAGGGGTTTAAAAAAATACGAATTAAATTAACTGATTATTCATGGACTAGCATCTGCCCACGATTTCGCTCGCGCTGCTTTAAAGTATTGAGTGCAGGTTTACAAAAGATAAAAAAGAATTGATGTCCGATGTTTTGCTGGTCACAAATATGATACCAATTTTAGGTTTCTTGAAAATAACGAAATGCTCCATTCAAACTTCCATCCCCTGTTTTAAGGAGGTGGGAGGTCAGAAAGAAACAAAATGTAGTCTATGCTACTTTCAATTCTTTCAACTAGCTCCAATCAATAAAAAAATCATGTCAATTTCTAACAAAACAATTTCTAACACATATTTATAATAATTATTATTATTCATTTCGATGTTATCTGACACATTTTTGTCAAGAGAGTTTCATGCCAATGGACCATTGACAATTTATTTTTTTGTTATCTCGATATATATATATATATAATATTAATACCTTAGTATGAAAAGAGGCTCAATATTAATATTAATATTTTTAATCACTGAACCTATTTGATTGAAATTCGGTTCAACGAGAGTCACTGGCACTGGAAAAAACGTATGATTGTTCTATCTCGGAAATCTCATCGGACAGGAGCTATGCGTTAAAATTCCGGAACTCTCTATACTTAAACCACTAAATCTATTTTTGAGACCTGGGAAAAGGTGTATTTTTTATGGAATAAGCCGGTCAAAGGCTGATGGTAAGCAATCGGCGCCACCCATGGATACCCAGAACACCAGAGGTGTTACAAATGCGTTACCGGCATAATGGGGATTAGGAATGTAAGGATTGTTGAACATTCAAAGATTGGGAAGATTGAGGAGGGAGATTATTGGACCTCAGGTAACCTCACTTACACGACGAAAGGCAATGCAAGTGTTGTATAACGTTTGTTTTCTGTGAGGCTGTGGGGTCACTCCGGTTAAGCCAGCCCATTCCTTCCGAATCGTGATTCGATCAAATATTAGTTTTAATCCCAAAAGTCCCACGAAAAGGGGAACTGCTGAGTTTCTCTATCTTTTAAACCATTAGACTTTATTTGAGTGGAATTCAGTACGACGATAGTTTGAGACTCGGAAATTTTCAACTGACAGCGCTTGAAAACTAGATAGAAAAGTAGTTAAATAGATACAGACCTATTTGATTGGAATTTAAATGGAGTTTTAATCACTGAAACTTGTGGGTATCGTGGTGTTTACGGGGATACCACGTAATTTTTTAGGTAATTACAAATAATTGTCAACCGAACCATATATAATATTGTTTACAAATGAAATAACTCTATCTACCATTGACATTCAAAAAGCCCACAAAAGAACTGGTTACACGGCCATTTGCATGCACTAATCCAATTCCAAACACGAACTGAATAACTGAAAACTGTAAAAACGCTGTTTTAAAAAGTTACGCAACGTTCAAAACCTGAAATAACATGTTTGACGTTGTTACAGACCTCTCCTGAGCGAACTCGCTCGGAAAATTGTCGCATACGCTCAAACATTCTGATGTCCATACAACTTTATAGCTACACAGTTTCATCCTAAACAGTTAGGTAAGGTAACGAGTAGCGTCTCATACGTTTTATTATTTGTTACACGTAAATGGGTTCTGTATATAGACAATTTTCTTAATGTATAAATCCTATTATTCATATTATAAATGCGAATGTTTGTGAGGATGTATATGAGTGTGTGTGTGGATGTGTTTGTTACCGGTTCACGCAAAAACTACTGATCGGATTTAGATGAAACTTCACAGTAATGTAGGTCATACATCAGAATAACATATAGGCTACAATTTGTAATGACTTTATGTTATGTTGGACGAAATATAATACAAAATGTTAGCCAAGTCGGTCCTCTGAGACTTATCTGGGCGTACGCTGCCTAAACCACGGAGTTCCACTAAGGGAATGTACTGTAAGATGGTTTGTCTTGATTAGTTCTAAATTAAAGTCCGCGACCGCATATTTCTACCTTTTATGTGGAAGTCACTATGCCGATTTTTAAAATATTAATTACGATTTATCTCACAACGGATAAATGACAGGTAACTTTACTATGGTAACAACTTGATGATTTGTAATTGTTATGGCGGCCTACTTCCATAGTAAATTTTAACATCAACAGTCAAAAATGAAGTTCTGTGAATTTTTAAAAGACTACTATTAGTATTCAGTTGCATCAGGGATCTACAATTTGAAGAAAAATTACGAATTCAATTAACTGAATACAATTTAATCTGTCAAACACCAAGTGGTCACCGGTGACCGCGACCTATGGTTCTTTAATTGTGTCTATAAAACCGGTACTCGACGAGTTAATGATGGACCAGCTTCTGTCTGTGGCTTCGCTCGCACTCTTTTAACGGGCTGAGGGCTGAATATACAGAAAAAATTATATGGTGCACAATTTTTTGCTGGTCACAAATAATGCACATAACAATTTTTAGCTTTCCATCTTGAAAATAGCAAAATACTCCGTACAAACTTCCACCCCTGTTTCAGGGAAATGGGGGGTTAGAAAGAGACAAAAAGTACCCTATGTTACTCTCCATGCTGTCATTTATCTCCTATCAAAAAAATCTTTCTAGTTTCGTTCTGCCGTGTAGTAAGAAGGATAAATAAACAGACACATACAAATTTATAATATTGGTATAGATTTCTATGTCATCTGACATTTGTTTGACAAGTGGGTTTACAAAGTCAATGTGTCAAAGTTTTTTTTATCTACACTAATACTATATAGAGGAAAGATTTGATTTTTTGTTTCTTTGTTTGAATAGAATCTCCTCTGAAACTACCGAGCCGATTTGAAAAATTCTTTTACATTTTTAATCTCTACATTATCGATGCTGAACATAGGCTATATTTAATAAAACTAATAAAAGGGAGCCGTGTGAAAATTTACATAATCTAGCCCGATGTGTGAAAATATTAACAAAAAAACTCCTTATATTGCTTAAGCCTGTGACTGCCAATAGAAAATAGAAAAGGACTAATAATAGTAAATATATACAATTTACTGAATACATTTTATACATGGACTAGCTTCTGTCCACAGTTTCGCTCGCGCTTATTTAAAGTATTGAGGGCAGGTTTACAAAAGATAAAAAAGAATTGGTACCCGATGTTTTCCTAATCACAAATATGATACTAATTTTAGACTTCTTGAACATTACGAAATGCTCCATACAAACTTCCAGTCCCTGTTTTAGGAAAGTGGTGGGTTAGAAAGAAACAAAATGTCACCTATGCTACTTTCAATTTTCTCTACTATCTACATTCAGTAAAAAAATCACATCAATTTCTAACAAACAAACAGACGTAAACATTTATACTATTAATATTAAGTATACCTTTCTATACTCGGAATTTTAATTTGATTCCAGATTTGACAATTTCAGTGTTGCAACGTTATGACAAGTACTAAATAGTGACGTTGCGAAATTATTCGATATGGAAATGCAATTTGTCTGGATCGATTCTTCTCGTTTATAATTTTACTCTAGTAAACTAATTATATCAGGAAATTAAATATTTCTGAATCGATAATTTAGTTTTGACGATTAATTAACAATATGAGACTTTTCTTTTATAATTGTGTGTGAAATAAATAAAAAAATGTAATCATGAAGGAACATGACAAATAAAACAGATAGATGTATTATGGTAATAAGTTATTTTATAAATTGTCGCCGTCATCGCTATCGCTATCCTGTCCCTTTCTGTAACGTTTATTATAAAACACACACACTGATTGTTTATCGATTTTTGTGTGCATCACTACACTATTATATGTGGTATCATTATTTCACAAAATGACAGTAGCTATTGTCAAATCTGGAATCTAATTAAAATTCTGACTATATGTTATCTGACATATTTTTGACAAGTGAGTTTCATGCCAATGGATTATTGACAATTATTTTTTTATTGTCATGATACAACATTAAGGCATGCAAAGAGGCTGAATACTAATTTTATTAACCATTGAACCTATTTGATTGAAATTCGGTTCAACGAGAGTTTAAGATACCAGTGTCTCAAACTGGAAAGGAAATAAACAACATTTCACAATAAATATAACTAAATTGAATCTGATGAAATTTGTTACACGGCATTGCAATTAACCTTGGAGAACACTAATTAAAAATTCCAAAATGTGCCAGAAGTCATTATTATACGCGGACGAAGTCGGAGGCACGGCTAGTATTATGATATCAACATTAAGGTATGCAAAGAAGCAGTCTGAAGAGAGAAAACTACGAATAAAATTTATTTTCAGTTAATTGCAATGTATATTTTTTTCATATATTTAAAAAACAATTACACAGAGCTGAATCATAATTAGTTTAAATTAGTCCTCTTGATTTTAGTCCGTCAATGCCAAATTTAGTATGATAGTTCGTTGGTTTTTTTATGGCATATACCGATAAACGAGCAGACGGATGGTGATCCATCAGGTGTGATGGTAAGCAATCTGCACTGCCCATGGACACCTGAAACATCAGAGGCGTTAGAAGTGCATGGCCGGCCTTTTAAGAATTGGGAATTTAAGGATTGTAGGGGATTCGGGGACTGGGAGGGTCCGGTAACCCCACTTACCCGGCAAAAGACAACGCATGTCTCTTTTAGGTTGGGCTCGCTTACATTGCAGAGGTAAGTCCCCTCTATGAGGAGTGGCTTGAGTGACGCTATGGGGTCCTCACCTACCGCCTAACGCAGGTGCTTACCAGACACGGAAGTTTCGGTAGGTTTCTGTTTCGTATTCGGCGGAGTACACGGTGGAGCATACGGCCGTGTCCTCAAGGATGTGGTCGGCGACGGTGACCTCTCACGTCCGGCACTGGTTCAGGTCATGGTACGGAGCGAGGGGGACTGAGATACCGTCTCCTCCTATTGCGAAGCAGTCATGCTTGCTAAAGAGCGTAAGGAAACGAATCTTCTCTCCGGGCGTCGGAGATCGAGCGACGATCCCCGCCGACCCAAGGCGGGAGTAGTGATTGTATGACTTACTCAAAAAAACCTAAGTACTCAATCGATTCTGATGACATTTGTTACAGTCGTACAGCCCTAGAATATACCTTGGCAAAGGTTAATTCAAGAAACCAATTTCTACCAATAGTCATTATTTTACGCGGACGAAGTCGCGGGTAAAAGTTAGTAATAAAATAAACATAGAACCTTCACCACCGGCCTTCATTTTAATGAAGCTTATAAGTCTTTAAGTATATACACTACACGGAAAAATCAAACTCAAAACGTATAAGACTCAAGTTCATAAGGTTCATATTGCTAAAGACACAAGTGAAGTTCCATACTCCGTGTTATTACTGAGATAAGAGAATTCAATAATACTTCGAATAATTCCCTAATTAAACCCAGCCACTGGACCAATAAGTCATCCAATGCCTACTATTAAGCATGTCTAAACTGATAATGGCATTTTCTGAATAAAATGACCATAAGGTATGGATCATTTTCCTATTAGTCCGAAGTCAGGAGGTTCGGCGGTATTTCACCCCTGTACCTCGGAAAGCAAGTAAATCCGTTGGTCCTGTGCCTGATCTCTCTCCGGTCGTATTGGTCCGCCATCCCATCGGGTTCAGAGAGTGAGGGAACAGAGAATGCACCCATCATACCCATCATAATCGAAATCGATCGCGAGATTTATTTTCTATTAAGCCCAAAAATAAAATAATATAATCATATTATCGTTTCTTAAACCTGAAACTATCTACAACTACACGCACATAATACATTGATAAAACGATTTTTGGTTTGGTTAGATTACATTTTCCGTTCAGCTGCGTACCTAGTCGTTTAGTAAGAAAAATTGGAGACCTAACAAAAACTTGTGTGTAACGTGCTCGTATCGACAAGGCGATCTTTTAATATTATACTATTATTGAAATTGTTTCAAAGCTTGGAATATGTATTACAATTATTTTGACCACTTGTAGTTTCAAAGAATAAAACTTTACACGTTTTTCGTATTCCTGACATAACTGTCAATATCATATTATCCATTTACACACAGTAATTTTATTGCGATTGTATCCTGTTAAAAGAGGAAATTAATATTCTTTCTCAATTAAGTTACAAAAGGATATACCGCTTTTGTACGTAATCAATATTCACAAACAACGCAATGGAGAATTGTAGACAGAATTGTTTGAATTATAGTATATTTTTACGATTCTTTATAAAAATATAAAAGATGAGAGAAATCACAGAGATGTGACATCTTCTTAAGAGACATTACGAGGCACAGAGAAAAGCTGAAATGTTCAGCTAAGACATTTATTACTCGAAAAAAAAAAACATTACGGATCACTTAAAATATTATCTGGAAACTGATGGTGACATTAATGTTAGTACCTACTCGTACTAACTTACTTTTATAACATATTTTATGACGTTACTTTATTAAGACTCATGATTTTTTTCTATTCCATGATAATATACTCAGCTGCTACCAATATACTCAGCCAAATATTATTGCCAATAACAACCTTTTTGGATTATAAAATTGAAATACAAAGCATGAGTTCTCATTAATGATTTAATTTAGCAAATAAAGTAACGAATCGTTTTTTCTAATTTGGCTTAAAATGCAAATTCGAGCGCAAATTTATTCATGTGTACTTGTTAGCCCCGATTTTGATTAGTTCCAACCTAAATAAGCGTGTGTGTGAAATATCTGCAGTCCTCTATTTACTTAGGCTGGTTAAGCCGTTTTGAAACGCACAATAAACAAAGAATGGAAAACAAATTGATACACTTTGTGCTATTGTTCCCCAGAATTGTGTTATTGCTAACCGCATGTTTTCATTTTGTTAATGACTTTATAATGAGTGTTAAATATGGATTTTCAATATGTAAATGTTTTCAATGTGTGATGATTGTTGGATTTATGTATTTTTGTTATAAAATATTCAATAATCCATGTCGCTTTGAGCCTCACCACTACATATCTTTGCGCTAGATAAATCAATGTCAAATTGTAAAATTTTCATTTGAAAGCAAATATTGTTGAAGGTCTCTAAACGTGGAATACCTTTAAAGTCAAACCAATTCAGGCAGTTGAACTATAATCTATGAACAGGTTCTGGCAGATTTTCCAAATAGATACATACAAAACAATATGTACTTATATCAATACATTATTTTTTATTACTCGCAATGTAGAGTTCCAAAATAGAGTACTTTTCTAAAATATACGTTAAGCTGTAAAAATGTTACTTTTCGTTTACAAAAGAACACGTGGTAAGGAAAAGTGTCACAAATCTGTAAGCACACTGCGTCTCAGAAGTGACAGGCACAATCTGTTTTCAAATAATTACTTCTGAAAGCCGAGACGGGGAAATTAATTTCTTTGTTAATTTAACGACATCGATGTGGTACTATCTTCTTTACGATCTTTTATGCGCCTAAAATACTTTATATTGTTTAATTTGATGATATTATTAAGTAACAAATTGAGGAGCTACTTTTGTATATTTTTGTTACAAAATGATGATGTTTTCGTAATCTAGCTTAGGGTTATCTTGTCGTAACCGATCAGACAGCTAATGAATTTCTTTTTTTACCTCGTTTAATTATGTATTGTCAAATTATGGATTTCTAAAAGCTGTACTTAGTTCAGACTTTAATGGTTTTCAATTCATTACGTAGTTTTGGAATATTAAACAGTTTTATTTATATTTAAGTTTTATACAATTGCATAAGGAAGACTTAATGCTAATAGCATTATATGCCAGTCATCCTTTGGGTAGTGCAGAAATGTATGTGGTAGGTGGTAAGCTGTAAAAATGTTATGAGAGATAGTAGTAATTATCCAAATTAACAAAAGAGCATCAAAGCATACATAAAATACGTACATAATAAATATAAACGACTGGTTGTAGTACAGTTTATATATAGCGTGAGCTTGGTAAGCTTTTCTCTTCCTAAAATCTGTCGGTCTCAGTCTGACTCTAATTATAATACATACATAACATCACGCCTTTTATCCTCGAAGGGGCAAGCAGAGGCACATTACGGCACTTAATGCCACTGTATAAATGTAACAAACATTTTTTACTATTTATTTTATGAGTCCCATATCATAGGGGTTGAGCTTATTGCCATATACCGGGCACATTTCCAAACTCCGTGCTACTTCTGAGATTTTAAAAAATCCAATAAAGCTTTGCCCAACCCGGGAATCGAAACCGAAACCCCTTGCACGGCAGTTGCACTTGCGACCACTCAGTCAATGAGGCAGTTCAATTATAATAATGTTCAAAAATAAATTATTTCGCGCGTAACATTTCGATGTAACAGAACATTAATTTATCATTCAATGAAAAATAGAAATATAATGAAACGTGAAAGAACAAAAGCTTTCCTTTCATTGAGTTGTAATTTCAGTCAGTTTCCCGCAAAACAGAGATTATTGTGGCATTGGGCACAATTACGACACCGAGAGGGTACCTTCATGTTTAATTAGAAAATTTAAATGGCCGTAACTTTGATAAAAAGAAATACGAGTTGACACGGCATCGGGCACGTCATTTACTAATTACATACCATGGACGAAGCTCTTTGGTAAAGAAAATCCCTGTCCTTTTTTAATAAAATAACATTACCGTAGTTTTTCTTCACATGTAATAATAACAGTAAGATACATTACTAATAATTTGAATGATTTTCGTCTAGTGCTATTGTCGAGCACAAGATTCTAATCAGAAACATCGTTTTAAGGAAAAATACGGATGATATGTCAATATGACGTCTGTGTATTTTATTGCGTCCACACTGCATCACATTAGTTCAACAGGAAAACAGCAATAAAATGTATTCTAATAATAGTAAATGTTTCAATGATAGTCAGTAGAAATTTATTATTTAAGATCGATGGCAACATACTTTGTTCTTAATTAATATGATATGTTCTTAAACATAATTCTTCTATAAGGATATAAACATAACTATGATGAGTACAAAACCTATTAGTACCTATTAGTCTATTCTATCAGGAAATTCAAAAACTTCACCATTTCACACAAAATAAATAATGTGAGTGACATCATTGTAAGCTAAATAAAATAGAGTCAAAAGACGTTGCGCAGAATCTCATCATATCATTGATTAAAGATTCGTACCCTTGAGAATGAGCAAATGGCCTTCCTGTCCGTAACAAAACCGGACCCTGGAGATAAAAGAAAATGTTATGATGAACTAAATCTTTAAGGAAAATGTATATTCCCGTATTACTTATGTTTAACCACTTAACTCCGCAAACATTTCATAACTTAAAGTTGTTTTAGAAGTATGAAAACTCATTTAATAACGTTACGTTAAAATTTTATCAAAACTTTACTTCGGTGTGACATTATTCTGAGAACTTCGCCATTGTTAACGAATAAAACTGTCCTCTTTTACTATTCATTCATAGTTTCACCTCTTAGTTGGAAAGTAAATTAACAAAACAAGAAGAGGCGGATATCCTGATTACATTTTTCACAGCGGCACAAAGCCTCTCTCAGTTTGCGTCACCTTAAACCACTTTAAGCGGTAGCCTGTCTAAAATCATAATGTGGTTATTATTTCACCCGGGCTCGTGGCAGAGGCACTGCTGTCGACAAGGCGACCATTTTCGTAAAATTATCGCTACTCGGCCGCGCTACGACAGAATCGAGGACGTACCCGCGAACTTGCAGAACGCATTAACGAAAAATATTATTTCGACCAAGAAAATACCCTTCTCTAAATAAACGAGCCAATAGAGAATAATTCTAGGCCATAATATCTATCCCGCGCTCAATTATTACACAGTTATAACAATAGAATCTAATTAACCCGCGTCAGATACCATTGGGTTAAAAAGTTATTTATTATGGTCCTGTATTTATGTTAATAATAAATGTATGCGGTTGTGTGTTCACTGAATTAAAGTGAATACAATAATTTTATTATGTTTTGCGAAAGTAAAATAAAGAACTCAGTGTCAAATTGTGTTTATTATTATGTTTTATCTGTCGCCTAATGGGGTGTGTGGATAAAAGCAATACACAAAAATATTAATCGAATAAACTTATTTATTATTTTCACAAACGATTGAACAAGCAATATATTTAGTTGTCGGTAATTAAAATCTTTAGCAATTTCACAATTCCACATACACGGCTTTATTAATTTACATTTAAATACGACATTTGCTCGTCTAGTACAACTCTGTTATTCGGGGTCTATGATCTTTAGTGTAGGTACGGCTGAATTGGATTGTCTTTAAACCGGTTCTCCAGAAAATCTCTTTACCCAAGGGAATATTTGATGAAGAAAGCAAGTAAATTTAAGAGAAGCTACTAAGATTTACTGGTATATGACGACAAAAGCACCGGGAGCTATGCGAAGAGGGCGGGTCGCCGTAAGAAATATCTCTTGCACTTGCCAAAACTACGGACGGTATAAAATTTGACAAAATAATTTCGCATGCCAAAACGAGGACCACTTTAAACTCGTTAGTCTAAATTAGAAAAGAAAAAGTGGATAAAATTGAAACTAATCATTGTTTCATAAATATCTCTCTATATAAGTACGGAAATGAAACAATTTAACCCAATTTCAAGTACCTATAGGTACCGTTATTTGAAGCATTCGACAAAATACATTTATAAAATACTAGCGACCCGCCCCGGTTTCGTACGGGTGCAATATGCATATATTATGTACATATAAACCTTCCTTAAGAATCACTCTATCTATTAAAAAACCGCATCAAAATTCGTTACGTAGTTTTAAGGATCTAAGCATACCTACATAGAGACAGACAGACAGCGGATAGCGACTTTGTTTTATACTATGTAGTGATTACCTACATAAAATACGTATAATAAAATGATGTAGACTGTTTGAAATAAAAATATTCACGTTTGTTTCAAAGCACTGAAACACGTTGAATATTTTGCTTTTAACCCGCACACAAGTTGGTTTTATTGTAGAGATTTCGAAGCAAAGCGATATTTGTTGAAAAATCTGCGCGAATTCTGATCGGAACCAATAGTCAATAGATTTCAGCAGATAACCACACAGGAACTTCCCTCTTGAATATTTTACAATAGAATGTCACATTTGGGTTCTATAATTACAATAAAGTTCGCGGTTTTATGTTATTTTTAGAGAGTTCGCTGTTCGCTTCGCGTATACGTATTGACCTTAGTCAATATACGCGAAGCGAACAACTGATGAGACTTTAAAAGTTCTTGGTAAGGATATTTTAGAACTTATACCTTATTTAGCATAAACTTCATTTGCTATATAACTCTAGAAGCTTCCTATTCAGAATCGAGGATCAAGTAAAGGATATAAATTAGTATTTTATTCTTAAGTTATGATGTCTGGAATCTGGAATAGCTACACTACGCTATTATGATGAAATGAAATTGCATAATACATATATTTCATATTTTAAGGTCCAATAAAACAGTCGTATTTAAGAAACCGAGTTATCGTGAATGTCTGGTTTAACAAATCAGGTTTATTGTCTGCTACAACTGTCTGGGTCCTTAGCCAAAGATCTCGCTTGCTCTATAAAGCTTACAGACTTTATTGCCGTACTTGGCTTCAAGATCTCGTGACGCGACAATACACGCTTGGCACTATGCAAAGTTCCGACCAAGTCGTAAGGGAAATCACTGATACATACATACATAATATTGCATGCTCAATGAATAAAAATCAGGCAGAAAGTAAGAGTAATCCTCGCCCAAATTGAATACATGATTGTGTTGCCTATGTTTGCTTACATATCCACGTATTCTCCTAAACCGTGTCGTTTTCATTGAAATGGTGTACCATGATTGGAATAAAATTCAAATTTTGCGTTTGGATTGGAGAGAGTGGGACGTAGTTGGATTGTAAAGAAAGATTCAATCAAATAAGGATTCGTTCCTGCTATATACTGTCTCATTTAAATGAATGAACAAGCTATAAAAAACATGAGCTCCAAATGACTTTTAAGAGTTCAACGTTTGTATATTATTCCGAAATAAGAATCCATTATATTTGAGATGAGAGAAATGTACAGGTAGGGCAAACATAGAACCGTTAAATTACTCTAAAACGATTCATATTATTAAAAAACGTGTACAACAAAAAACACAATATGAGTTTTTTAGTATTTTAAAAGTAAATATCTAAAGATACCGTCTTAGTACTAAATAAATGACTGATATATACTGTCTCAAAAAGAAATTAATACCTTTATGGTTTTCTCGAAAGTTGAGCATTACCTACCTACCCAAAGTTACGCTGTATTATTCAACATTTGAAGAATACGAAGATTTATGTAAATGATGGAATGATATAAAAGCATGGATTTATTTTCATAAATAAAATATATCAACTTTAATATTATTTTACTTTATTAAACTAATGTACCTACTTTTCATTCGTGATCACAGATGATAGTGTAAAAAGTACTTTCATATCTACTATATCAAAATTGAATGAAATAAATTACCGTTATTACAATAAAATCTGTTAATAAAAATAAAATTAGGTATGCTTTATGGAATAAAGCCATCAACAAACAAGACACTAGATTATTAACAAATTATTATAGGAAGCTAGATCCACAGTCAGCTTTCCAAAATGTAGGTTTGGTTTACCACAACCGGTCGGGGACCGAGAACTGGCAGCCAATACCTAACCGACAGCACCTCTAATATTTCTGCAAACCACAAAGACAGGTACTATTACGTATAATGTGGTTCCAATATCAATGTAGTCAATAACTAAGAATATAGGTAACTAAGATCAAATGCATATAAAGAATATTTAAGTTATGTAGTTCTCACTGAGTGCCTCGTTGGCCTAGTGGTCGCAACTCGCAAGGGCGACTGCCGGGCAAGAGGTCTCGGATTCGATTCCCGGGTCGGGTAAAAGTAGTATTAGGTTTTTTAAAAATTCTCAGTAGTAGCACGGGGTCTGGAATTGTGCCCGGTATATGGCAATAGGCTCACCCCCTATTACATGGGACTCATAACATAAATAGTGAAAAGTGGGTGTTACATTGTACAATGGCATAATGTGCACTTCTGCAGCCCTTCGGGGATAAAAGATATGTTATGTTATCTTATGTAATCCTCAGTTTTTGCCAGTTATATCAGGAGTTATAATTATGTAGAACAAGCTGACCGTTTTGCTACACGTTGCTATTTACTGAAAACAAAAACACTCACCAATACTTTTACCAACGCAGGAATGGTACACGGAAATACGGTATTCGGCTATCGAGGACAGCTAGGTTCTGTCCCAACGAGGCAGATTTACGAACAGTTAATTAAAAAGGAATAAGTGTTAATTTACCAATAACTCTCACAGGAACGAAATAACTTAAAATCATCGAAAATTGCCGACATGTAACACGTCTCGGGGACTTTTCAATTATTTGTTTGAGAATACTATGACTGCCTCGCATGTATTGACCAAGTGGTCGCAAGTGCGACTTACGAGTACCTAAGGGGTCTCGAGTTCCCGGGTCGGGTAATGTATTACTGATTTTTTTTTAATTTTTGTAATGTATTACGGATTTTTTTAAATCGTAATGGTAGCACAGAGTTTGTAATTGTGCCCGGTATATAGCAATACGCTCATTGCTATTATATGGGACTCATAACATAAATAGTGAAGAGTGGGTGTTACATTGTACAGTGGAAATAAGTGCCGTAATGTGCACCTCTGCCTATCCTTTCGGGGATAAAAGGCGTGATGTTATGTGTTTAAATTTATTGGCATCGTTGTACTGCAAAAATGAATTATCTTCAATTTTCAAGTGTGGGAGAGTCATGCTTCGGCACGAATGGGCCGGCTTGACCGGAGTGATACCACGACCTCACAGAAAATCGACGTGAAGCAACGCTTGCGTTGTGTTTCGTCGTGTGAGTGAGGTTACTGGAGGCCCAATTACCCTCCCCTTCCCCAATCTCCCCAATTCCTGAATCCCCAACGATCCCCAAAAGGCCGGTAACGCACTTGTAATGCCTTTGGTGTTCCAGGTGTCCATGGGCGACGCCGATTGCTTACCATCAAGTAGTGTCCGACCGAAACTCGTTTTACGACCGAAACCGAAACCGAAAACGAATTTCGATAACCGTGTCTATTTCGGCCGAAACCGAAACCGAAACTTCCTTACGAGCCTCATATTTTGAGGGAAAAATAAAGAAAACGTTATTATAATCTGTCAGTCTTTATTATTTTCTCTTTAAGCTACACAGATTTCTGTTTAAATCACATAGTTACTAGAGGTAATATCACAATCACAAAAGGTATAAGTAGTTACTTAATATTTAAGTAATAAAATAAACAAAAATAAATCACTTTTATCTTTAGAACAAATAAACTTAAACTCAGTTTGACACACAACCCTTTAGTCAAAAAGTAAAAAAAAGAAAAAAAGGCTAAACGACTATATTATATCATACCTACTATAAATTAAGTATACACTATGATCGTAATCACAATAATGCAGAACAAGAGGCGACTTCTAGTGAAGTAACCACATAAATACTAATAAATAAGCAATAAAGATTACAGATATACCACCATGAAATTATTAGTAAAATAATTAATAAATTTAATTAATCTGTAATAGTTAACTAAGCCGAACATGACCGATAACAGCGCGGAAACTCCCGAATGCACATTCGGTTTCGGTAGTAGTTTTGGAAAGTTTGCCGCCGAAAACGAAACTAAACCGAGACTCGTGTTTTTACCGAAACTCAACCGAAAACAAAAATTCGGTCGGACACTGCCATCAAGTGATCCGTATGCCCATTTACCAGTTTATGCCATAAAAAAAAATTTTATTTATTTTTATAGATATTTCTGTATTACTCGCCCAGCTTTTTCAAGAAAATCATAATTGGTGAAACGTATCTGGTTTGTGTATTAGCAGTGCATATGCACTTCAGCTTATCACTATAGGAATTAGGAATTAGGTAATTTTTTATGTTATTGTAAGGTATACCATTTTGTACTATATTTTGTATGGACCCCAGGTAACTGAAATAAAGTGAAAAAATGATTAATACTAACTTGTGTATGCCAATAAACAAATTTTATTTTATTTTTTTTTTATTTTATTTTATTTAGAAATTACACTATATCTTCATGGTAGTATGCCTGGACTTATTGCACCATCAAGAATTTTCTTAAATGAAGTACTACGTACTACAAGATAGTTTCAAAATTAATGGTTACAAGCTATCGCTTAAGTTATGAAGGATAAATCATTGATGTTCTCCGATACGGCGCTGCAATTTTCGCTAAGTGTTGCTTCGTAGTTACTATAATTCATTTGTTGCAGCATTGAATATTAAATGGGCAATAAAGCGATTTGGCAAGTATAGTAAGATTTTAATGTTGTTTAAAAAAAAAGTTTGTGAGACGTGCCTACATTTGCGTGCAAACTGCAAGTGTTTTATTTAGTCAAAGGTATTCAACAAACTTCCACTTATTCCTTCAAAATAACGATTTCCACTTAACCAAACCAAACCAAACCAAACTAGAACCAAAAACTGAATTCATTTCCGTTTTCGTAGTACTAAATAACTAAGTACTTAGAATAATTAAGTTTTTAGGAGTAGAGCATTTCATGGAATTCTATATAATTATGTAGAGTAATAAATTGGTAATATATAACCGTACCTTAACCTTTGTCATCAATCGACTGCGTCAGGGAACAATTTTCTTCGCTAGCATGCGTAGGTTGAGCACCGCCATGTCCTCAGGGAAGTGATCGGTGACGGTAACCTCTCGCGTTCGGCTCTGTTTTAAGCCATGGTGCAGAGCCACGGGGTCCGGGAGGCCGTGTCCTCATTTTGCGAAGCAGTCATGCTAGCTGAAAAAACTATCTCGTTCGGGCAACGAGTAGGGACATATAGGCTATCAGAAATTTGTACTACATATATATTTAAATTCGAGCTCAATAGTCGTAGAAAAATAATATTAGATTGATTGCGATTTCATACTGAAATGGTAATTGCAACATTCTAATTACCATGTACCATACACATCTTTTCTTTATATATATATAATTCTTCTGTGAGTGTGTATGTCACTGAACTTCTCTCAAACGATTGGACCGATTTTGATGAAATTTTTTGTGTGTATTCAAGGGGATCTGGGAATGGTTTTCTTAAATAATTATTTATGGTTTTCTTAGGTAATTCACAAATCAGCCCGGTAGATGGCGCTGCAGTCGATGTTTAGGTTATTTATCCTAAACGGCTGAACTAATTTGAATGAATTTTTGTTTATACATTCAAGTGGATATGCAGGACAACGTCTGACGGGTTCGCTAGTAGTCATATAAATTAATGCAATTGTAACTATCAAATAAAAATCTATACGAGCTCTATATTACATCTGAACACTATAACCACTTATTTACAAATTAAACATCAAAACACGACCGCAGAACCGCTACTAAGGCCCCAATTACACTGGATAACGAAATAATTGAACGGAAATTATTCTATTGCATACATTTAGAGAGCGAGGCTCAGGACGTCTGTCGCCTTTATATACACAACAAGAAACAATGGTGGCCCCGCGAAATTCTCCTGTTTCCTTAACAAGCACTTGGATGACGGCCAAAACAACGAACGTTGTTTAAGGCTGCATACAGACTCGCCGGATACGCGACTATACTTTAATTTACTTAAATATGAACTCCGACCGGATATTGAAGTTTTCGAACGGATTCATACTCATTTCTGCTATTTGTTCGCTGTTTTATTACTTACTTTAGGAGGGCGTTTCTGTTTTGTTGATGAGTTTGAGATGAGATTTAAAATATGAATTCCACGTGTTGTTATTACTGTTAGGAGCTTCCTCGAGAATTTAACCGCTGTTTAAATCCTAATAGTGTTCTCATGTTTTATATAACTTGTTCAATGTGAAAAGAGGTAAAGGAAAACCAATTTTAAGTTACATACACAAATAAAATAAAAAACCAAATCCATTTTTGTTTCACACAGTTGAAATATGTAATTTAAAATCACAGTTTTATTTAAATTGCTATTAAAAACTTCTAATATTTCTATCTTCCTAACATTTAGAATAAAATTAAAATAAAAATTAAACAAGAAAAACAAAATGAAACAGTAGTATCAAAATGAATGCAGAAATTATTTTATATGCCTGCCCAAACATAATAACTTCAAATGAAACTTGAAAACTAAAAATGGTACACACAGTCCTTGTTTAATTGGAAACCATGTAATAGCGTAATTTGGAATCCAGCAAAAAGTTTTTAATGTAGCGTAAATAAACGCACATGTAGTCTGCGCTTTATTCGAGAGAATTGCAGTTGCGCTGTTGTGAGCCACTCAGTTTAAGAGGGTATGCCCATTTAATTTCCTCTAAAATTCTTCAAACAAAGCAACATTCTTATGCTTATAAATAAATCTGTTGAATTTCATTCAAAAAGTATTTGTCCTATTTATTAAATCACTACATTCTGCTTTGATGATTATAGTAAATTTCGTTCACTTCTGTCTATTATGGTACGATCTTCTGAGTGTGGTACTATTTTAAGAGCATTATTTCATAGGTTACATAGACATACTTTAACGATACTTAATGGCCCCATGGCTATGCACCAAATGCAGGCGAAGGTAAGAAAATTGCTAATTAATATTCTAAATTAACTAAAATCGCGGGTTACTCACGTGAATATACTGAGAAAAGCTCTACTAGTTTTGAACCACAGCTCACTGGCTGGCGTTGGCGTGTAGCTATAGCTCTGTAACTAGGAGAGCTTTTCTCAGTATATTCACGTGAGTAACCCGCGATTTTATTTAATTTAGTATGTCTCACGATAGTTATTACAAAAAAAAAATATTGTATTCATTTGTATCAAACTGTTTCTTTTAAAATATTTCGATTCATACCAGCTCTGTACTTTCTCGCCAAATCAAATTTATGACTCCTACGGTTTCTCAGTTCTTCTGATATAAACTAGGAGAGACTAGGTAATTCCAAGGTGTAGGTAGATACCACATAGTACAGTTTCCAAGAAATATATCTCCAAAGTTAGCTCTTCCAGTTGTATAAGTTTTGCAGAACAAAAATAAGTATAAAAATACAATTTTCAACGTATATAATTGTTATTTTAGTTGTCTACATACTACGTTTTATATAAACTTTATTAACATTTTGATGAAACATATTTTCGAGTGAATGTTGCTAGACATCAAAAAACATTGTACTTTCGTTTTCAAATAATGTTTTTTTAATCAAAAGTACAATTGAAATTCAACAGAAAACATTTTATATCCAGATAGAAGAAGATTATGTGACTATTAATATAAATAAATAATTATTTACGCTAAACAATATACTAATCTTTTAAGTGTAAGTCTAGCCTAGAAAATGACTCGATACAAAAAAAACAGTTATCTAATTTACATAACATAACATAACATCACGACTTTTATCCCCGAAGGGGTAGGCAGAGGTGCACACAGAAGTAACACCCACTTTTCACTATTTATGTTATTAGTCCTATGTAATAGGGGGTGAGCCTATTGCCATATACCGGGCACAATTCCAGAAACCGTGCTACTACTGAGATTTTTTTAAAACCCAGTAATACTTTGCCCGACTCGAGAATCGAACCCGAGACCTCTTGTCCGGCAGTCGCACTAGCGACCACTCGGCCAACGAGGCAGTCAGTCAGTTATCTAATTTAGTAGAATCAAATACTGGCAACAAAGTTACACAGACAACGTGGTACATTTTATACCAGATACAATAAATAAGTTTCCTTGTACGTGTAAACGTCTACAGGTTGGTTCAACATGATCGTCCCATGGGACCGACGTCTAAGTTTGACCGCGGTAAATCTTGCTTCCCATTGGACCCTGACGTGACGACTAGTTCTACGTTAAGACAGCTGTACTCTAAGGGCAAATCGTCATTTATTGCTACTTGTTGAAACATTTGTTAGTTCGATTATATTGTTTGATCGACAAGAACTTGTTTTATAATTGAGAGAGAACTCTATAGGTCTAACAAAAACATGACGTTTACAAGTAAAGGTCATCGCATATCTAATAAGCACGACTCCGGCATAGCGTCAGCGCGGTAATCACGCGCTTCCAACTAGCAGGTGGCGCGGTGTTGGCGCGGCTTCGGCGCGGTGATCGCAGGCTTTCTTCCGCGAGGTGGAAGCTTTTTTACCGACTTCAAAAAAAGGGGGAGGTACTATACTACAACAATACCTACCTACGAAGCGACGTTGTTTCAATGGCGCCTAGTGGGTGGCTCAACGTCAACTCACCGATGCCTCTCCGACGCCGCGCCGCGCCGCGCTGTCGGCTCGCAAGCGGTGCACCGTAAGCACGTGGGCGCCTCGATTACACCTCGAGTGGATCGCACGGTGACTACCCGCCGTTGGCTTTTTGTATTAAAGTTATGAAATGAATCATTACAACTTAATTGCTGGGTTAAAGGCACAATAAGCTGTACGATGACTTCGAGTCACCGTACACACTACTTAATGAAAAAGAGAAGCCGACATCTATATCATACAACATGCATGATAGCTTTTAATTTTTCTAAAAACATAAGCATCATTCTTATATTCCAAGCTCTCAAACTAACAAAGAACCGACGTTGCCAAACCTGTACAAGGTTTATAGCTTGTAAAGAAACAACAACATAATGAAAAAGGAAGATAAAAAAATACGCGTGTGAAGTGAAGAAAGAAAAAAGTAAAATAATATCTCGGTAAAGCCTTAGAAAAAGTTCTACACAAGTCACTGGTGGCTGTAAAGGAACTGGGGAGCGTTGTGGGCAATAACAGATTGTTTTCATTAAGTTAGATGAAACATTTATTTTGTGACGTTTGGACTAGACCACAGAAGAAATATATCTTTACATGAACACTATCTATTTGATACTTTACCTACTATTTTATTATAAGACTTATGAAAGTCTCATATAGGTACACGTTATCTTCTACATTTTTTCTAGTAGGTTAGAAAATTCTCATGTACGGTCATGTATGATTTTTTTTACGGGGGTAAAATCATCGACTGACTGCTCCCGCCTGGGTGAGGCGGGAGGGAGTGTCAGAGTCTTACTGACTAAAAACCACCCCGTTCCTTCTCCTTCACGTCGAGCTGGAGCCCCGGTAACCGACGGGTTACCTACCTGAGGAGGTTCTCCGCGACAAAATCTTGCTGATAAAAAATCTCCTAATGTTTGAATGGTGTTCACAGTGTAACACGTGTTTCTCGTCGCGTGATTTCAAAGAATTAAAATTCGATTTTAAAGTGGATCGTCACCAATATTTTTCGAAAAGTTTTATAGTTAAAATAATTATTCTGTAAGGTATACAAATAAAAGTAAGTACCTAAGGTTCAACATTTATCTAATATCAAAGGTTTAGAACTGTAATAAGTAAGAAATACATAGATAAGTATAGCCTAAATTAGTTTTAAGTACGATGTAGTTTCTGTTTATGATTTTCTGTTTTTTTTTGTGTGTTCTTTTTTTTTGAGGGGGGAAAATCATCTAATGACTTCTCCCGCCCGGGTGAGGCGTGAGGAGGTTCGTTCCCTCACGCACTCCGCCTCCTCCTTAGCTAGCATGACTGCTTTGCTGAAGAAAGAGACGGCATCCCCGTCCCCCTCACCCCGTACCATGGTCTGAACCAGAGCCGAACGCGAGAGGTCGCCGTCGCCGATCACATACCTGAGGACACGGCGGTGCTCAGCCCACGCAGGGCACACCGCCACCTTGTCCTTCGGGCGGCCCTTGCAGTGATGACACCCGGGCGTTTCCTCTCGCCCAATCCGAAACAGTAATCTACCGAAACTTCCGTGTCCGGTAAGTACCTGCGTCAGGCGGTAGGTGAGGACGCCGTAAGTTTAGAATATTCTGGATATAAAGTTTGCATTAACATTCGTGGAAAGCTAACCTCCACCAAAGGTAAACTACCACTGTTACATAGAAACGTATTCTGAAGATAGTTTTATTACCTTTAAACGAGCAATTCTTGTATATATATATATATATATATATATATATATATATATATACAGGTTGGAATTTTGTAATGTCACCTGAAGGAGAAGTTAATACTTTAGATAGAAAATTTTACTCAAAGAAAATAATCCTTTATTTTTGAAAAGAAAGAAAACTCTGAACTCAAACTCTCAATTCGTGTGCATTCTCAGAAGATTTACTATAAATTTTATGGAAATGGCAATTGTCTTATCTAAATAGAAATTCGTCATTTCAATGGATAAATTACATCATTGATATGAATTAATTAATAGCATGGATCTTTAAGTAGAATTGCATTAAATTGAGCCATTGAATTAATAATTTAAGATTTCATTGTTTTCCTTTCATTTAACTTAGGAACTTTGTTATAGAGATTTTATCCTTATTGACCCTAACGATCAATGCAATAAAAGTACAGGGTGCAACTTTTACAGATTTTAGCCGGTTCGATTAGCGTGTGCGGCAAGGGAATTTAAAAAAATGTTTGAATGCAGTTTCTTTGTATTTCAAAAATAAAGGAATATTTTCTTTGAGTAAAATTTTCTATCTAAAGTATTAAGAGTACTTCTCCTTCAGGGGCATTACAAAATCCCACCCTGTATCTGCCGGCGAGGCCGGATGGTGAGTGTATTTTATTCAGGTGGTGACTTGTTCACGTGGACGTTGAACTTCAGGGAGCATGAAAATATACACGCTGTAACGTTTCAACTGCCATTTGATTACAAAAACACTTAAATAGTAGCAACAACAGTACATTATAAAATTAATTAATGATTTTCAAGATTTTCATAACAACTGACGTCGCCTGGAATGCCAGGCGACGTTATGTGCCAGCTCTATGTCATAAAACGTTGGAACACATAACGCTCCTTGAACAAATTCCATTAATTCTTTATTTCCTGTTATTTCATATCAAAAAAAATTGGTACGTAGGGGGTCTTGCCCCGGGCAATAAATGTATCTAGCTAAGTTTCATTTTCAGAAAATGTTGTTTATTGAGAACTCCAAGTTCGGTCATCCAAGCAATTTAACATTAAACCCGTTTTCTTTGAAAGGAGGTACTTTGGTACATATTTTTTGTTAGTATTGCTACGAAACGATTTCGAAATCCTAGGATTAATTCCCAGGATTTCCCGAAACTTCATATCTGTGGCCTCTCAATCAACAAGGTTGTTTCAATTTCAGTGTTAATTCTGACTACATGCATATATAAACGTAGTTGGGGGCGAGACAATTTAATAATAACACAACGCTTTCAAACACAACTGGTGATGATGGAAATTGACATATTCCATTGATAGCGCTAGATACACATTAGACCATTTGTCTCAGATCGGGATTTAGTGACCTGTAATCGAAGTTTGTGGAGAATAGATAATAGATCGTCCAGCTGCAATTTATTGTGACCATGTCAAATGTAATAGTTGTAGAGTGCCCTCTAGCTATGTGGAACTACGGTATCTATAAGGTGGCTTGCACTGATTGGATATCTATCGACTGACTGAAGATCGAGGTCAGTGGCAAGCCCTTGACTCTTCAAGGGCTTGCCGTGGCCTCTGCCACTGCTGGCGGTGGACGAAAACGCATTAAAGATAAAGATAAAGACATTTATTTGTGTAAAAACATGATATACAACGATGTCATAGTTACAATATAATACATAATCATTTATTTATTTATTTATTTATCTATTTATGTACACACATTCAACACAGAGGACAATACATAATAAAAAACAGAGTACATAGGCCCCACATATTCCAACTGGAATTTCTTCCTGTGGGCCTGTGTTCGCTTCACTCATCATGTTTCGCTTAATAAATTAAGCATGCAAATTTTAACTTATAACTTATTTTAACTAACTAAGGCTTAGGCTGGGTTGTACTAACTTACTTTAACAATAACAATCGTCAAAATTTCTGTTAAAGTATCGGTTAGGTCAAAAAGACGTTGCACCAATTGACAAATTGTTAAATGACGTCATAATCTTCTATATCTATACATCTATATCTATACATATAATAAAATTGTAGAAAAGTGCTGTCTGTACATTGAAAATAAAAATAAAAAAATAGCAGGGGTTATTGTTATGTCGATGTCGAACCCAAAAATGTAATTAACTTTTTTTTTGTCTGTTTGTCTGTTTGTCTGTTCACGCTAATCTCAGAAACGGCTGATCCGAGTTGGATGCGGTTTTCACGAATATATTGTGGTATGCTTCAGTTATGCTTTAGTGTTTGTTTCATGTCAATCGGTTCATAAATAAAAAAGTTATGTCAAATTAAATCACGTCGAACACTATTCTATGCTTATACATACAAAATGACTGTGATTATGATCCAAAATAAAAATAAGTATATATTTAAAAAAAACGCTGCTCATAGTCATTATTCCACGCGAACGAAGTCGCGGGCACAGCTAGTTTTAACTATAACTGTAACCGGTCACTTTTCTCTGGTTACTGTTATATAAAGTTTGTGTTAAAGTTAGTGTCAAAATGCATCTGTCAAATTATCAAACGCGTTGTCAAACTTCTGAAACTCTGAACAGCATGTCCCTGTTACAAAAGATACTTGCAAAAACCAGGTCTGAAGACGAAAGAAATGATTTTGCATGTACATGTAAATAGAAAAAAAAAAGTATAGGTGCCGAAACCCAATAACATATCAAATTCAAATAGTAGAGGAGGTCACGCTAGTTTTGAAAACTCATTTTGCTACCACTGAATACTTTATAAGTAATAGTTCTATCCTTCTTTAAGGATAATTATGAGCAGTGAACGAATTCGCATTCTGTGATGATGATATAACATAAAAATTAAAGTAAACGTATCGTAGTAATATGGTAGGTAACTACGAACCATCTCCAAAATTTACTTATTGATTTAGTCGAAACTCGTCAGTTATCATTCGGTAAGACCACGCTCTTCAATCGTCTGATGTCCATCATAATTCTATGCCTATCAGACGCAGAATAGCACCTGAAAATATTGTTCTGATTACGAGTCGCGTTAGGGCTAGGTATTATTTACTTGTCAGAATCTGCAACCTTTGATATTACTTATGACAATATTTCTAACCATGTCATTATCCAACTCGATACATGCATTACTGCATTAGTGCATCGGGGTTATTTGCAGTGGCCCAGGTAGGCGGCTTCTATGCTATTCTGCGCAGAAGAACTGAATCCCTGATAAGGCGCGTGAGGGGCAGTCCCAATAGTCTCCTGAGTGTGGTGGCAGATCGATTGGATGCCGACTGTTCCATTATGGGACACTGGACGAGGATTTACTTTACCTTCGGCAGGTGCCCTACAATTTTAAGTTGTTGCGGTGGTTTATTCGGTGGTTTTATATTTTGGTAACATAGTTTATAAGTCTCTTTTTTGGACCCAAATGAACTAGTCTGAAATATATGATTTATTATATTATTATTACTTACTATAAGTAAATATGCAACGTTCATTTGTAAATTATCATTAAATAAAAATCTTAATTTTTGAACCTTTGCGGTTATTTATTTCATCAGTTTTAATATTTTCTTTGAAAATAAAATAAAAAATAACAATGTCTCAATGTATTAAGATCGTTCGATAATATTTCATTACATGTAGCATTATAATTGAAAAAGCCTGTTACATGATTAAACTTTTATCGGCTCCACTCTTAATTAATTAACCGTTAGATATGTGTGACGAAGATTACACCATATTTTTGTCTCAATTATTCATCAATTCATTCTTCAAAGGTTCCACATTAATTCACCTACTCATATTTAAAAGAGTTTAGTGTAATTATTGTGAACCCTGAAACATTATACGTTGTATTATATTTCTTGAATTCGATTTATTTGTTATGGTGTGAAACTTAGCATTCGATATTATGCAATTTGAAATTCGCTGCGAACTTTTAGATAGTTAATAGATTGGCCAGATGTAATTTCAAACACAAAAATAATACATAGGCAGCCAATACAAAACTTTACATATACTTTGATGAAGACTGAATAATTGTTATTAAAAAAATGTGAGCGAATATTATGAACAAGCTGTCATATAGGTAGGTAACTGGAACACGCTCGCAAATTTTCCAAACGGGGAAAATAGTCAAAAGCTGAGGCCCTTAAACGTACCTATGCAAATACACAGTGGAGTTTCGTAAAAAGTAATCTCTTAGCTCGTCCTCACGTGTTTCATCCAGCAAGCGTGGCTAATTTGCAAGCTGCACCAGTACCCCGAGCTTTTAGCCCGCCTTCCTTCCGCTGCTGTTTACGCGCCGTGGACTTAAACGAGGGCACTCCGACTTAATGACGACCACAGCCATTTTGGTAACGAGTGACATAATCATTCCCACGTCAAAATAACGTGTCGTCAGCATGCCTATGAATACACGATTAAAGAGAAGGCTCGTCAGTTGTCTCGGTTATTGAGAACGTTTCAGACTAACGTACTCGAGAACAGACCGAATATATTTTGACGGTATGATGTATTCATAAAATAGCTGAAGTGAGTATACCTTTCTTGATCCAGGATTTGCTGAAGGAAATTGAGTTGTAAGCTGCAAGAAACTTGGATAGGATATGGGACCGATTCCGACTTAAGCCGCGCATGGCATAATATGCTACCTGCTCTAACTCTAAAAAGGATATTTTTATGAAATTAAGCTTTTCTCATTGAAGTATTTATAAAATAATACAAAAAGACAAAGAAACAAGACCCCATTACAATAAAACACCCCATTATCACGGTTATGCGGCTTATTTGTATAATATGGATTGAATACTTAAAGTACTTTGATACAAAATCATAATGTAATTTCAATTGCAAGGCTAGTCTCTGACAGGAAAACTAATACAACCTACAAAAATGACGAATGAGAGTACTCTCATTGTCACCCCAATAAACAAATAAACAAGTCGAATATACAAACTTCGATCGAACAACATCATTATGCACGTTATAGTTGAAAATCAATACAAGGAACTAGGACAAGTACTCTCTAAACAAAAGGCTAAAGTTTTACGATAAAAAGAGTATATTCGGGAGGCACAAGTGTACTCAAACCCGACATAAACGCGCATAGAATCCGAGGGTGCGTCGCGTGACGGGTCTTACGACGCTGAATTTCATGGCGCTTCTTTACGAGTGCTGAAATAACAGATCAGTTACAATAATCGAAATAACACGTTCCGCTTTGGCAAGCTGTGTCAAAACCTTATGGGGTATAAAAATAATGTTGACAAAATTACCGCTCCGAAATATCTGTTGAATTAATTCCGGGAACTGAATTCGATAAGTGCTATTGACGGTAATGATTCAAAAGGATTGCCAGTAATTGTTATTTACGTGACTTACCATTACGATGTCTTTAATATGATTCAATTTTGCACACCTACGCGTATATTTACCTACGGCAAGTGCCTAAAATTATTAATGTAAAGCTTTGTTTACACGTGGAAAACTAAACTGTATTTACTTGCCTTTGTTTTTCACTACTTTGTATACACTAGTAGTATGTATGCTATCTGCCTATCTGTATGCAGCGTACTTTTTGTTATGTTTGAGGTAAAACACAATTCAAATACTAATCATGAATTTCTATTAGCTTACAGCTGAACTGAACAAAACTACGAGTTGGTAAACACATGAAATAATGGTAGTTACAGTGCTACATTCCGTTTCTGCATTGAAATAAAACAGTGCATATTGGTGTGCTACGAGCGTACTACACATATCAATTCTTATTGTGTCTGCTACACAGTCGGAAGCACGCACGATGGGCTTCACAATGGCCTCCACAATAAATTCTAGGCTTCTCACTTCACCTAGAGAATGTACTTAGAAATGAGATCGTATGGACCACGAAGATACTAAAAGCGTTACAAAAATTTATGTGCTCGCTTAGCCTTCTATTTAAGTGGTTTTAGCAGCCTCCAAATACAGTCGTACACAGTCACACTTGACAGTGGCAGTCCGCCCCTTACCAGATAATGTTGTGTTGGTCATGTTCAACAATTTGAACATTTTACAACAAAATTATAGTCACACGACATTAGGGGGAAACTAACGGGTTATGTAAAGTAATTTAGTTAGTTAATGTCTTCACGATTGTACCTTGAATTGTAATAACCGTTTAGATAGGGTTCGATGGGGTATCAAACATTAATTCCAAGTACTATACTTCTGTATGTATGTGGTCGAAAATATTGTTAATTTAGGCAAAAGCTTCCTATATGAATAAATACTATCATCGCTATGTAATTTTGTCTTCGATCTACCATAAAATCGGCGCAACTAATATCTTATTGATTAATAGTTGTAGCAACTTTCTTTTAGTCAATTAATTGTGTTTGTGTAATTTTTAAGGTCAATATATATTATTTAAAATTACTATCTACGTAGCTCTATGAATAATTTAATTATTACAGTTTTAACTCGTCGAGTACCGTATTTATAGACACAATTAAAGAACAATAGGTTGCGGTCACCGGTGACCGCTTGGTGTTTGACAGTTTAATTTAAGTGTATTTGTTACCTTCATAGGTAAAGGGCAAGAAGCGGGTTCGTAAAATTCTTCTTCATTAAAAACTAAAAATTACTTACTTATGGACTATTTGAGTGCTTTTGAAATTTATTTATTGAGCCAAAAATACTGTATTGCATGTTTTGTTAGTGATTACTAAACAACAGTGCTATATTATATAGTCTCTTTGGCGGGGGTGATTACCCTCGATAGTACTGAATTATACCTTAATTTTTAAGTATTAAAGATGTTTTATGTAAATATTTTGTCCATTTAAATATCGCCTTCCTATTTTAAGCTTTATTTTAAATAATGCTATGAAACATAAAACATTAATGCCAGTCACACGAGGTATAATTACTGTATTTTTGTTAATAATTATATCCCTGTTTTCGCGATTAAGTTTCACATCGTTAATAGAGGTAATATTATCGGCCATGTTTTGTATATTGTCAATATACAAAACATGGCCGAGTTCTTAGAACGAACATTAATTAGTCATTGTTTACATGTTGAGTATTATGCCTTCAACAGTATTAGCCAAAGCGACAGGATCTATTATTATGTAAAATATTGATATTGCTTTTTTCCAGTACATTTTCACAATATTTATTTTATCAGCTTGGAAATGTTTTTTCTAGAAACGATGATTTTTTTATCTGATATTGTTATATCATTAGAAGGACTCCTTGTTCATCATTATGAAAGAATGAACAAGAAATCTACTCAAGAGTACAAGTCATTAGAGCACTCTTGTCAAACCACTAGCTCAGTACATTGCAATTGTAACTCTATATGAATAAAGATAGGCTATAAATTGTTTGGTTTCGGAGCTATCTGTGTGATCCCACGCGCCTAAATGACGAACACCACTCAGACATATGAAGCAGAACCGACGGCTTAATGTGCCTTCCATGCCTCGGCACGTAGACCAAGTGTCATAAATTTGTATCATCCCTTCAATACAAGCTTAACTGTGCTCCATCGAACTACATAACCATGGTAAGACTACAACTTTGTAGGCTGTAGGAAACACGACTAGTAGATAAGTATCAGTTTCTTTCAGTGTTTGTCAAATATTGCGAGTGCTATTGGCACTAAGAAAATTATTCAAGAAAGCTGGCTCTTCTAATTAATTAACGTCTACTTTTAGTTCTAATATGGCTTCATACTTCGTTTCGTTTATGGCTTCATTCTACGTTCAAATTTTAAATTAGTAGTTAATCTCAATATAGTAAAGAAACATAATCTTCAAATAAATGAAACATTGGTACCTTCTTCATATAGAAAAAGATTATCATGACACACTAGGTAAGTACTCCAAGACGGTGAAAAACGTGTATGTAATGTTGGAAATCTCGTTAATTAGTGAGAGAATTCGTCACCAGTCTTTACCACTGGCTGCTATTCAGAATATCTAGGTTGTAAAACTCAAAGCTTCTTCAAACGACATACAAAGGTGACTTAGGATCTTTCCACAGTTACTCTACACTTACTACATATTATTATAATTTTCATGAATATAGATAGACACATCTCTTTGCGAAAATGATGTAAATAATATTCATAATTCGCTCATAATGAAGAATTATTTAATGAACTCACAAACAAAATTTTAGAGAATACGAAACTAGTAGGTGTTTTAGTCTTAACCAAGGCCAAGACCAACAAATACTTTAATAATAGTAATTAAAAATAATTTGATTCGATTCCGAATGTTTATCTAGTTCCGTTGCTCACTTTAAGTTCGATAGGAATGTTCGTTGTTGAATAATGGAACATTTAAAGGAGCTAGGGCCTATTAACACAGGCATTTGAAATTCATAGACGAGTACATGAAATCGCACGTAGTTATCCCGGCTTTCGAGGTAAAGAGCCTAGATACCATATATTATGGTTTTTGTACATTATATGTCTATATAGAACAATATTTTGTTTTGTGGAATATTATGCTTAAATATACGTAGCTTTCATTCATGTTAATATATTATTTTAAGTATTATGAAATGTAAACCAAATAAGGAGTGACATATATGTATATCCTAAACGAAAAACTAAATATTTAATTAGTTTTGATTTTAGAAATAGTGGATAGAAAACATATTTAGTATTATATGTGACGATACATTATCATTAATGTTAGCAGAATTATGTATGTATGTAAGTATTATGATATAACATAACATAACATCACGCCTTTTATCCCCGGAGGGGTAGGCAGAGGTGCACATTATGCCGTGTACAATGTAACACCCACTTTTCACTATTTATGTTATGAGTCCCATGTAATAGGGGGTGAGCCTATTGCCATATACCGGGCACAATTCCAGACTCCGTGCTACTACTGAGAATTTTTAAAAACCCAGTAATACTTTGCCCGACCCGGGAATCGAACCCGAGACCCCTTGCCCGGCAGTCGCACTTGCGACCACTCGGCCAACGAGGCAGTCATTATGATATCTAATAACTTATAATTATCAATAAGCTTCACAATTAGGTACTACACGTAATAATTCGTAGATATAAGTACCTTTTGTATAGAATTTATGGAATGGAATTTTAATCTACGGTATAGCTACAAATTTGCTCGTAAGCTGTCCTTTCAAATGTATATGTGGAAGCATGGATACAAAATACAGCATTCATTAGTGTTGCAGTATTTTGGTTAAGAGGATAAAAAGCATTCCTTAATATATTGGTTTAAAATGCTTAATTAGCATAAATACGATCCTGGTGCTTTAGCGAACACTAGCGACATTTTGGGGATTATTTAAAACATTTACATATTATTACATGGTTGCAGATAGTGTTGATACTTAGTCAGATTCTATGTAAAAAACTAAAATTCCGCTGTTTGCTAGTAGAGCTACGACATTCTTAGTTAGCTGCGCCGTCACACTTTGGGCTTTAGAGTAGCCTTAACGACTACCATTAATGTTTGTATGACAGCCGGGACTCTCATTTTATATTACACTCTTAGAGGCCTATATAGGTTTAGGCAGTTTTATATAAGTCTTAGATACTAAGGACCATTTTAAAAGCTTTCCGACGCCGCACATAGCATGGCGAATAGATACGCCATGCTTTACGGTACCTACTTCGTCGGAAAACTTTCTTAACACCATTTGATTTGTATGGCTATTACTTAGACACAGGCCGCTATTTACAACAATTGCCCATTGAAACAAAAGTCGTATTTTGCAATAGAAACGTGGTTGCTTAAAAGTAACCGTCTAAAATGTTTTGGCATTAAATTCGCACGAATTCAGCAACTGGCAATGGTCCTTTTTTATTACTTTTCTTTTTAATCGAAGTTAAATGACGCAGTCGTTAAGGTTTATGATCCCCGACTTTTATTACAATCTAAAAGCCGTGTTACGAATTCATGTCGTGTGACAATTAATACTTAGGTAACAGTTAAATAATCTCCTGGGAACATTTTAGTTGGGATTTTATGGCCCGCCTTCTTTAGGTACTGTAATTGAAGCGTTGAAAGGTAATGTTAACAATACAATTTCCTCGACTGTCTCATTTGGTCTATCGCTGCTCCCTAATAGATTTTCAGGTCAAGCTAGGTGAGTCTGAATTTCTGAGTTTACTTAACTATTATAGGTCTTTAATGTAAATAACAATAAATTAGTCTACAGTTTAGGACTAGAAATAACTGATTGAAAAAAAATTGAGTGAAAGAAACCACGAAGTTGGATTATTTTATTACAATAAAGACTCGTTAAATATATTTCATGCAGTCCCCCTCATAATACATGTTCATCAAACTACGTAAACTGAAAATAAACGTCGAACTTATGTAAGTTGATGATCTGAAGCGAATCATATAATGATAGTTATCAAGCGGTAAGTACCTGCGTGCGGCAATAACCACATATCTAGTCAAATACTTCTAGCGGAGTGGCGACGAGGAAACTATTCACTCTGGTGTAACATCGACCGCTGAGCTCAGTTGAAATCATTGTTCTAACGTTTATTAGCAAAGTTGAACGATCAAATAGGTACATTAGAATGAGGATAAGAGTAGGAACCCGCCCACGACTAGACGCTTCAATAACTCGAACAAACGGAATAAGTGGTTGCGTCAAAGACTGTGGTTTAAATCTATCGCCATATAATTTCATATATGAATTTTTTTATTAATAAGCATCGCCTGAACGATTCGATTTTTAAACGCTTTTGATGAACCTCCGTTGGGATGTACGCGTTTTTTTTTTTATTGAAAAATGTGTAAAGTAATTTTATGGCTAGAAGGAATAAAAGCTTTTTTCATATGACGAGTTTTCGTTTTTTATATAGTGGCCATATGAGTTCAGTTTTTCTATTGGATATTTTAACGACTGCACCTTGATAGTAGGCACTTATTTTTATTAAGCTTAATGTTATATGACGTGTAAACAAAAAGGAATTGGCAGTAACGCTTACGTGACTAGCGTGACAATATATTTGCTGACATGTTACCTGTCTCCTCGGATAAATAAAATTGCTATATTTGAAGAAAATAAACAACATGTTGCATGTCCTACATGATATGTGGGAAATATTATTGCTTCTGTTTTCGTGTTTTTCACAAAATTGGGTAGATATAGTACGTTTACAAAACATTTATCTCAATTTTTTATAAAATACACTATTTGCCTTAGCTACTCATAAATCATGGTTAGCTAGCTGAATCTATTTATCTACTCACACTAAATCCCAATGAGACGCAAAAGTTTAAGTCTATGACATGTTTTAGCTTAAAAATATGAAATTCAGCGTATTTCTTTAGACATTTTTTTCGATTGTACAAAAGGTTAAACGAGGTCTGAGCCCAAAACCATACGAATCTAGCTAGGCAGAAATAAAACTAAAAAGTAAAGTTTACAAAACATGTTTTAAACCCGCAATGGAATAATAAATAGCAAAAGTTCATTATACAAATGTTGTGTTATATAAAAACTTTGTTCCTCTTTTTTGTTGTTGTCAATAAAAATAAATAGGTACCTGCTCGGTGCGGTCGGTGTTAGGCATTAAATTGAATGACGGTGCGGCAGTAAAACCTAATTGAGTGTATGTCCATTAGGGTGGGGAATCATCGCGGGGTATCAGACGATTGACAACAACATTTTTACGTCGAAATAGTCGAAATGTTTATTCATGACTCATTTCCTGAAAATGTAACAGAATATGCTCCAGGTTTACGTTGTTTTACTAGTGCCCATTATTAATTTTTGTTACGTAATCCGAGATAAAACATACTCATGTTTTTTGGGTTCAATTTTATGTAGTTCTGTATTTTCGTGTGTTTAAGAGATGATATTTCAGATATCTGATACATTAATACGAAGCGATCATTAACTGTCCGAATATGTTTGGTACCAAGTCTGAATTTTAAAATATGATTCGGTATAAATATTGTTAATATTACTCCAAACTACTTTTACGATGAAGCTTGAACGATGACATTTTAGGCGGTACTGGCCATTTTACATAAATCAAAATATTTTTTGTTTGGCTAAGAATTCTAATTTCAAATTAATTTTATTTTATAAACAGGTAGCCATTTGTTTTTTGATTAGTGTTAAATTATTATCGCATTTAATCTTTTTCGTCATTATGTATCCATGATGCAATTAGATTAAAATACGACTCATATTCATAATAATGAATACCTACCTACCTACCTACCTACCATCATGGCAGCAACGCGGCACAAACAGCACGCACAATCAATGTCGTTAACGGAGCTAACCCTACAAACCGGGGTGCGGTGCCAGAAGACCTCCCCGTGGTGCACCCTGGGTGCGGGCGACAGTCTCCCTAGCGGGGGTGATAGGGTTGGAGTGACTGTCGCCCGCAGCAGACTTCTGGACTGGGCGGGCGAACCCGATAGGGTTCTGGAGGCGGCGGGCTGTGTGCGGAGGCTCATAGCCCGCGCTTCCGAGGGGCGTTTCTCCGCCCGTCTCTCTGGATATAGCAGAGAGCGTGGCGGAGAGGCAAAGGCGGTGCTCGTTGTGCACTCACCCTGCCAGCGAGCAGCATCGGGACACAAGCTGTCCCCGATTGCAGCCGTCGATATCGTAATCCGTAAGGAGATCACGGTCATGTTTTGTGACTCTGAACGGGACGAGGGTCTTGGCTTGGTCGCCCGGACCGCGAGGAAGATAACCTCTATAAAAAATTCCTCCAATACTAAGTTCTGGTGCGCGGCGAGAGTATGCATGGCTGAGGAGTAGTGTCAGTCGCGAGCGCACCCCCAGCTAGGGGACCAGTGGAACCTCTAGTTGGGAAACAAATGAACACTTACCCAGGTACAGGGGGCACTGCCTGGGTGGACCGAATATTTCCCCCATACTCGTGGGAACTTTATGGAGTTGAACAAAAATTAAAAAAACACAACCGGAGGAGGAGAGTGCGGGTGAGCTTGGCTCGCCTGCAGTAGCAGGAGAAGGGAGCCCAAGTGGCTCCGGGACTCGTGGTGAGGCGCTGGACTCGTCCAGCAGGCCCCACACACGGGAGTCTAGTCGAGGGGGTCGGACTCAGAGTCCGACACAACATTGGCGGAGCGGCTGAGCGTGAGCTCGAAAGGCTCACGCCGCCGCGCGACGGGGACGTTCAAACGCCCCAGGCTGGAGGAGGACAGTTTGTCCCCGTCCTCCGGCGCTCAGGAGGCGCCTCCCCCCAAGGTCCCCACGGCAGCGCGGGGTAGGGGCGGCAAGGGCAGCGGTCGCCGGAAACCGGCACCAGCTGCCTGCGCGGAGTCAGCCGAGCAGCTGGCCGCGGAGGGCAGGGCTCTCTCAAGCGCTGCCCGCTCGGAGTCCTCTGCGGCCGAGATGTCCGGCGTGGAGATGTCGGAGGGCGAGCGCGGCTCTGAGAGCGAGAGCTGCTCCGGGGGCCTCCAACAGGCCATTACGGCGGAGCTCTACAAGCTGGCGATGGGGAAATCCCAGCCGGTTAGGCTCCGCCTCCTCAGGGCGGCGGCGGCCACAATAACGGAGGCGGCCTTGGAGCAGTGTGCGGTGCCCACTGCGGGAAAGGTGCGCTCCGAGCTGGCCGAGATGCGGCGAGAGCTGGCGCGCTTGGCGCCTCCAATGCGGCTCTGGAGGCCGAGCTGCGGACGGCCAGGGCCGAGCTCGCCGCTGCTCGCGGCAGTCGCCCCCAGCCCCCGGCGGAGGCCGACGTAGTCGGACTGCTGCGGGCGGAGTTGGCTGCCTTCCAGCGACGTTTCGACGTGCTGGAGGGCAGGCTCTTGCGCCCCCCACTCGCGGCGAGTCAGGTCGCCCCCGCGGTCCCGCGGTCGTACGCGGCCGCTGCGGCCAAGCCTTCGACCTCGGGTCAGGCTAGCCGCAGCTCCCAACCGCCGGCAAGGGCGCGACCGGCTGCCCCAGCGAGGGCCTCGGCGCCCCCGCCGGCGCAGACCCCAGCTGCGCCGACGGCGCCAGCGCCCAGGGCGCAAGGAGAGGAGAGGGCTCAGCCCGGCAGGCTGGAGTTGCGGCAGCGGTGGTGGAACCCGCCCCGCGAGCGGAGGACGGCGGCGGGTGGCAAATCGCCGGCGAGGCGAGGAGAGTCGCCAGGAGGGCCGGAAGCGCCGCAAGAAGGCGCAGCGGCAGCGACGGCAGCAGCAGCGCAGGGAGAAACGCGCTGCTGCCTTGCTCCTCGCCCCTAAGACCGCGGCTGTAGTGATTACGCTGCAGCCCGAGGCGGTCAATAGGGGCGTCACTTACGGCGACGTCCTCGCCAAATTGAAGGGGGCGGTATCTCCTGCGGAGTTCGGGGCGCCAGACGGGTTCGCGGTCAAGGTGACCGCTACCGGAGCCCGTCTTTTGGAGGTCCCCGGCGCGACCAGCGGCCCATCGGCCGACGCCCTGGCCGAGAGGCTTAGGGCGTGCCTCGGTGCGGACGAGGCCCGCGTGTCCAGGCCAACCAAATGCCTGGATGTCAGGATCTTGGGCCTGGACGACTCCGTAACGGAGAGTGAGGTGGTGGCCGCTGTGGCCAGGACGGGAGGGTGCCCTGCTGACCAAGTTAAGGCAGGCGCCATCCGCCGGACAACTCGGGGCTGCGCACTGTTGTGGTCAGCTGCCCCGTCACAGCGGCCAAGAAGCTGAAGGAGGGCAAAAGGCTCTTGGTGGGATGGGTCTCGGCGCAGGTCAAGCTGCTCGAGACCCGGCCTCTGAGGTGCTACCGCTGTCACGTGGGGGAGCACGTGAGTGTCAAATGCACCTCGGAGGTGGACCGCAGCGACTGTTGCTTCCGCTGCGGTCGGCCCGGTCACAAGGCCGGCTCGTGCTCCGCCCCGCTGCACTGCAATGCATGTGCGGCGGCTGGCAAGCCGGCCAATCACCGGGTCGGGAGCAAAGGCTGCTCCCCTCCCGCCAAACCCAAGGGCAAAGGTAGGCCCTCCGCCGCCCCTGCCGTTTCCGCCGCCGCCGCCGCCACTGCCACCGCAGTCGCCGCTGCCGCCACTGAGGAGATCGGAATGGACTGCCAATAATGGCCCCATTCCGCCTCCTCCAGGCGAACATCAACCACTGCGCCGCTGCTCAGGATCTCCTGCTCCAGAGCATGGCGCAGTGGTCGATCAATGTCGCCGTGGTCTCCGAGCCGTACTTTGTCCTGCCCAGGGATCACTGGGTGGCGGACCTGGACGGCTCGGTGACCATCATCTCGTCGGCCGCCGCCGGTACCCCGACTCTTGAGGCTGCTCAAAGAGGCCGGGGTTGTGTCGCAGCACGGTTCGGAGAGCTCGCTGTGGTGGGCGTGTACTTCTCTCCGAACCGAACTCTCGCCGAGTTCCACAACTCCTTGAGGGAGTTGGTCACTGTCGTCGTCGGGTTCCGTTCCCTCCCCGTGCTCGTCCTCGGGGACTTCAACGCCAAAAACTTGGCTTGGGGTTCCCGGTTCACCGACGTCCGGGGTAGGATGGTGGAAGACTGGGCCCTTGAGACAGGCCTAGTCGTCCTGAACCGGGGTTCTGTCCCCACGTGTGTGCGGATGCAGGGCGAGTCGGTGGTGGACATCTCGTTCGCCAGCCCTGCTCTGTCACCGCGTATTGTTGGCTGGCGCGTCATGGAGGAGGTGGAGACGTACTCCGACCACCGGTATATCCGGTTCGACGTCTCCGCCGAGTCCGCAGACCCGCCGGTCAGACAGGCCCCATGTGGCCCGCGTTGGGCGCTGAAACAGCTGGACCGGGAGCTGCTCCTGGAAGCCGCCATCGTGCAGGCCTGGGTGATACCACCGGTCAGGCCTGCCGACGTTGACGATGAGGCCAAGTGGCTCCAGGACGCCATGTCCAGGATCTGTGACGTGGCGATGCCCCGGATCCGGTCGAGGCAACAGAAGCGCCAGGTGTACTGGTGGTCGCAAGAGCTGGCGGCTCTGCGCAAGGCGTGCACTACTGCGCGACGCCAGTACACTAGGCACCGCAGGCGCCGTATCCGTCCTCCTAATGCGGAGGCGAGAGAGGCGGAGTTATACGAGGGATACAGGGCGGCGAAGGCCCTCCTCAAGGCGGAGATATTGCGGGCCAAGGAGGAGGCCCGCCGAGAGATGCTGGGGACTCTGAATAGAGACCCGTGGGGACGCCCGTACCTGATGGTACGCGACAAGCTCCGTGCTTGGGCTCCCCCGCTCACTCAGAGTCTCCGGCCAGAAGTCTTGGAGGAGGTGATTGGCGCCCTGTTCCCCGACTGTGGAGGGGCTTCACCCCTCCGTATATGACTCCGCCCCCTGCGGTGCCCGACGCGGGCTACAGCGACGACGACGATGACATCGTCCCAGAGGTGACCGAGGCAGAATTGAGAGCGGCGGTGCGCCGGATGGGCGCCAAGAACACCGCCCCAGGACCCGACGGCCTGCATGGCAAGGCATGGGTCCTGGCCTCAGAGGCTCTCGGGCCTCGATTGATTGGTCTCTACAGCGCATGTCTGGAGAGAGGCCAGTTCCCGCTTCTCTGGAAAGCGGGCAAACTGGTCCTCGTGCGGAAGACGGGGCGCCCTGCGGACTCTCCGTCCGCGTACCGGCCCATAGTGCTGCTCGACGAGGTGGGGAAAGTCTTCGAAAGAATCATTTCGAACCGCCTCGTCGCGCACCTGACGGACATTGGGCCGGACTTGTCGGACGGCCAGTTCGGCTTCCGCAGAGGGCGCTCCACGGTGGACGCCATCATGCGCGTTAGAGACCTCACGACGGGGACTGCAGTGTCCAGGGGTAAGGTCGTAGTGGCGGTGTCTCTGGACATCGCCAACGCCTTCAACTCCCTGCCCTGGAGCTGCATCTTGGAGGCACTCCGATATCATCGGGTGCCTACCTACCTCCGTCGTGTAATCGAGGCTTACCTGACGGACAGGTCCGTCAGCTACCCCGGTCACCGGGGCGAGTGGAACCGGCGAGAGATGTCACGCGGTGTTCCACAGGGTTCGGTTCTGGGGCCGCTCCTGTGGAACATCGGCTATGACTGGGTGCTGCGCACCGACCTCCCGAACGGCGTTAGCACAATATGCTACGCCGACGACACGCTGGTGCTAGCGCACGGGAGGTCGCACCAGGCGGCGGCCGACTTAATGGCGACAGCGGTTGCGACAGTCGTTGAAAGAATCCGGCAGTTGGGACTCGAGGTGGCGCTCCACAAGTCCGAGGCCATGTGTTTTCATGGCCGCGGGAACGCGCCACCTCCGGGTGGGTCCCAAATAACGGCGGGAGGGGTTACCATCGGCGTCGAGACGGCGATGAAGTACCTAGGACTCGTCCTCGACAGTCGGTGGAACTTCATAGAGCATTTCCGACGTTTGGCTCCAAAGTTGGAGAGGACGGGGGCTGCGTTCAAACGCATCCTCCCCAACCTCGGGGGGCCAAACGCCTCCTGCCGGAGGTTATACGCCGGGGTCGTGCGGTCCATGGCCCTCTACGGCGCCCCTGTTTGGGCGCCGAACTTGTTGCGGCGTCCTGCTCGGACGCTGCTCAAGTCACAGAGGGTCATGGCGATCCGAATGATCCGCGGATACCGCACGATCGCTGGGGAGTCGGCGAACCTCCTTGCCGGATTACCGCCGTGGGATCTGGAGGCGAAGGTGCTCGCGCGCGTGTATAACATGCGCGCGGAGGCACGTCGCCGGGGCGAAACTCCGCTGCCGCGCCAGATAAGTGCGTGGCGGGATGAGCTCCGGCGCGATCTCATGGCGGAATGGCAGCAACGACTGTCGCAACCGAGGGCTGGGCTCGCTGCCATTGCAGCGGTAAGTCCCCTCTTTGAGGAGTGGCTTGAGAGACGCTACGGCGTCCTCACCTACCGCCTGACGCAGGTCCTCACCGGACATGGAAGTTTCGGGAGGTACCTGTGTCTGATGGGGCGGGAGGAAACGCCCGGGTGTCATCACTGCGAGGACCGCCCTGAGGACACGGTGGAACACACCGTAGCGGAATGCCCTGCGTGGGCTGAGCACCGCCGTGCCCTCAGGGAAGTGATCGGCGATGGCGACCTCTCGCGTCCGGGCCTAGTGCAGGCCATGATGCGGAGCGAGGGGGACTGGGATGCCGTCTCCTCCTTTTGCGAAGCAGTCATGCTAGCTAAGGAGGAGGCGGGACGCGTGAGGCAGCGAAGCGCTGCCTCCTCGCAACCCAGCCATCGCGAAGGACACACCGGGCGTCGGGGATCGCGGGACGATCTCCGGCCACCGTAAGCGCGGGCCTGCGGACGGCGAGCATGGGTGGCTCCCCGTCCGACCAGAAACAGACCCGAGCGTACGGCGCGTCGCGTTCCGCGCGCGCCTCAAAGAGCCATCAGACCACCACAGATGGGGCCCAATAGGGCCGATGCCGATTCGGAGTCGCGGAGAACCTAACGGGTAACCGGGGCTCCGGCTCGACGTGCAGGAGAAGGAACGGGGTGGTTTTTAGTCAGTAAGAGTCTGACACTCCCTTCCGCCTCACCCAGGCGGGAGCAGTCATTCGATGATTTTCCCCCCTTAAAAAAAAAAAAAAAAAAACCCTACAAACCAACCCACCTCCTGTCATTGCTATGCTCGCTACCGTTCTGGAAATTTTGACCTGAAAAATGAACCTCGCGGTCGTCTGAAGACTGGTCAACAATGACAAATTAAAGGCGATTGTGGAAGCTAATGATACACAATCTACGGCTGAATTAGCAGCAGCTTTCGATGTTAGCGTCAAAACAATATTGGTCCTATTGCATTAAATTGCAAAGGTAAAAAAAGTTTGACTAATGGGTGTCCCATGTGTACTGTGAAAAATTTCAATACCCGAGAGGTAGTACAAAATGCCTTTGATGAAATTTTTGCCTCCCGTCCAGCTAATTTATTTAAGAAAGAATTTATTTATCAAAAAAGTGCCACTTCGTTGGCAAAGATGCGTTTATTGCATGGGTGATTGCTTCAATTAATACAAATAAAAATACATGAAAAAATATCGTTTAAACTATTTCCCGCAAAACGGCAATTTCATAGTAATATAAAAACAAAGAATCGATTCCCTATTAAAATATCTAGACTCTGTAACTTGGCCAACGATTAAAGAATATAAACAGGTCGTAGGTCATAACAACGGAGATAATGTTGATTATACAACCGTACCGTACCGTACATTTACAGAAGGTTCACTGGTACTCTAAACTCATTAAAATTACAGTTGCTTCTTAATTGTAGATGAAAACGGTATTTACAAATCTATATCTCTGTATCTACAATCTGTGACATTGTACTGCTTGACTATAAGATTCGTTTACATGGCAAGATTTGCCATAATTGAGGTTGGCGATAGTAATTTTAAAGGTCCAGGTTTATCAAAAGCGCTGATGTCCGCTTTTTGTCAAATGTGTAGTCCTTTACGTCGACATCCATGGAAAGTTTGAAGGTTGTTGACTAATGTATTTTACTATCATACATACATAACCTCACGGCTGGCTCCCATGGGGGTAGACAGAGATTATGGAACTCCAATTGCGACGATTCTTACATACCCACCTAATATGCTTCCTTAATAGTCATTAGTCTTTTATGTATGCTCATCGATTAGAGGAATTTTATATGTGGTCCTTCTTTAATATATCGCTAATCTGGTCACCAATTTTCCTCTCATTATTATTAGAAATCAATACATATTGCATATAAAACAGTTTTCTTTGTAGTAACTGCCTCGTTGGCCGAGTGGTCACAAGTACGACTGCCGGGCAAGGGGTTTCGGGTTCGATTCCCGGGTCGGGTAAAGTATTACTGGGTTTTTAAAAATCTCAGTAGTAGCACAGAGTCTGGAAATGTGCCCGGTATATGGCAATAGGCTCACCCCCTATTACAAGGGACTCATAACATACATGGTAAAAAGTGGGTGTTACTTCTGTGTGCACCTCTGCCTACCGCTTCGGGGATAAAAAGGCGTGATGTTATGTTATGTTCTTTGTAGTAAGTGAGTGACTTAACTGAAACTACTAGTAGCTGTAGAAAGTTCGACCACGAGAGATTATGTTGGTGCACCGAGGGAGGATTTACTGAAAGCCTGAAACTCTATATGTATACGAAACTTAAATAATTGTGTAGTCTGCTGGAGCACAATTAAATACTAGTTTGTTTAAATTAACAGACAGTGTAACTAGAAGCAAGCTTATTATAGTTCACTAACAAAATATTGTAAAATGTCGTATCTCTTTGAAATTATTTTTTCTCTTCCACTTTGAGTTGGTACACAAAACTTAGAAAGTTGAACTCTACAACTTTATTGCAAAACTCATCATAAATATACTATCAACATCAACTCGTTTTGCGTTCAATGTTGGTCAAAGGCATTTCTAATAACCCGGAGCTGCGAACAACTTAGCAGGTTATTGAGGTTCCGGCTCGCAACAGGAAAAGGAACGGGGTGGTCTTAACTCAGTAAGAGTTTTTCGCTCTCTCTCACCTCATCCAAAGTGAGAGAAGTTGTTGGATTATGTTTTCCTCCTCAATAAATAAATGTATCTTAAATTGCACGCCACTAACCCCCATCTTCAGCTTTTTGCTCCCAGTCACTCATTACGAGCGCTCCCGAAACGCTGACAAAAATAAATAGTTTTTGTATTTATTTATTTAACTTTATTGCACATACACTGTGAAATTGGCGGACTCAACGCCGTAGGCATTATCTGACAGTCGACTATTGGGTGGTGCAGAATGTTAAAAAGGTAGGTGCAAAATTATAGAAAAGAAATTATGAAGTAGATAACGATACAATGATACAATATTATATACGGTAATAAAATCTTAAAGAGGGAAGACATGATTGTTATAATCGATAATACATAATTAAGGACATCGGGACATAACATATATACATAAATGCAATTCATAGACTACATATTACCACTGTTTTGAGTTTGCCACTTTCTATGAATGTGTTCTCGAACCTTGAATTTAAACGAACAGCGATTATTTGCAATTTCTGATTTCCTTGGGCAGCGCATTGCACAGAGAGACAGATTGAACGAAAAAGGAGGAGTGAAGATAGTCAGTGCGGTGAGTGGGACATTGAAGTTGACGATTATTAGAAGAGCGAAGGTATTTAGAATGGTTTGCGCATGTATATTGGAAGCTTTTTTTATGAAATAAACCGGTAAACGAACAGACGGATCACCTGATGGTAAGCAATCGGCGTCGCCCATGGACACCTTGAGCACCAGAAGCGTTACAAGTGGGTTACCGGCCTTTTGGGATTAGGAATTTGAGGATCGTTGGGGATTCAGGGATTGGGGAAAGGGGGGGAGGGTAATTGGGCATCCGGTAACCTCACTCACACGACGAAACACAACACAAAGTTGTTTCACGTCGGTCTTTTATGAGGCCGTGGTATCACTCCTGTCGAGTCGGCCCATTCATGCTGAAGAATGGCTCTCCCACACACAAGTATTTGAATCGTTTTTGTTTTCGTGTTATTCAGTCAACATCAGCCTTAAACAGTTGATTACAACCATTATTACATAAAAGAAACATTTTATTTCTTACTTTTATGAAAATATAACTTTTATACAAACACCTGTCGGCTTTTATCGAAAGCGTTCGGTTTCTACCCCGTATAACATTTTGAATAAATTGATCTTCTGTTCTTCATGTTTCATGTTTCTTCGTACAATTTATGAGTGGAATTGGCGTATAACTTTTCTGATCATTAATGAAAGGGATTATTAACTACGATTGTTAGGTTATAGTGAATCATTTATTTGTCGATTAACATAACATGAACAAAGGGTTCTTGTTACTGGTTTTGTACTCTGTTAAGTAGCAAAAGAAATATAAAATGGTTATTGAGTTCTTTAGTAGGTAATTAATTTTTATTCCCCTTTGGCAACCGAATCTTCAAAGGTATAAATAAATTTGTTTTGTTATTTATTGCTGTCAGGTCTATATAAAGTACTACTGAGGGCCTGCAGTGCAAATAAAGAAGACAGATAAGCCTAAAAGCCATCGCCTGTTGTATATATTAACATGGTATACAAGTGAAAAAACAATAAATAAAGCTCTGCACACCAGAAACGGTGACAAAAATATGATGAGTTTATAAAAAAAAAATACTTCAAGTTAATAAGTCTGAATTTTAGAAACTCCTCATTCATTGCCTGTCTATCTAGCATGCATACTGCACTCTCAAACTGAAGATTTTATAAAGCCTTGAAGGAGTTCTCCTTTTCATAAAGAGGAAAATAAAGACGTACCGGTATCTTGAGAACCAGTTAAATACACGCTCTTTACAATAATGTTCTTACCGACTCTTACAGAAAATGAGCAAAGAGCCACTTCTAAGTATTGGAATTTTAATAGACTACGGAGATGCAACCTTTATTGAGATGAAAATACAATTTACATATAAAATTGTTTTAATACTATATTATAATGAGATTTCTTCATAAATAATTGACTTGTTTGGTTAAGCGTATTTTGTTATTTTTGTTAATAGTATTTCGTTAATGTTTTGTTAATGTTATTTCTGCTGTTTCTTTGAACATTTTACTTAATTAAGTAAAATCAACCTTGCATTTTATGAATGCGATGGACAAAAGTGAGTTATTTGAGCGTTCAGTTCCAGTTAGGTTATAATATCCACGTAATAAAACATTCAAAACGGGGACACAATTGACGACATTTCATATTTTTACACATAAAAATATCTGACATATTATTTAGAATTTCATCTAAAATATGATAGGATGACAACTCTCCATTACGTATTGATGACGTCACAGGGGATTTTTCGGATTTATATTTATTCCTAGGAACCACACAATGATAAAAATTGAAAAAAAATAATATATATTTGAAATCTACATCAAACAATACAGAACCGATATTTTTGTTTTATGCGCTTATAAAATTTGAATTGTTGTCAATTCTAAAATCAAATTTTTCACTGTAAATTCAGCTGGACGGCTTACGTGAATAAGGCTTAAAGTACGAAAACGTACATAAATATTAATTGAGCTGTATATTTTCCATATTCACATTGTATATTCCTCATATGTTTTGTGTAGCATGTATATGTATTTTTTATATTTATGCACTATAGTTATTGGTAAAACACTGACATCCTCTCAGGACTATGTTACTAACATCATAATCAACAACTTTTGTTCTACGACATTTTACAAATCATCATTTCTTAGTTCGTTACATTTTCATATGAAATTAAAAATATTTAAATTGAACACTCTAAATGAAAACGAAAGCATCTATTATAGTAAAATGGCGAGGGGAGCGTAGTGAGGGCGGCGGGGGTGCTTGCACTTGATCTATTTACGGGGCATCCCTCAGTCGGTCGTTCGCTTTGATGCGCTTGCGTCGCTGTCGTCGATGCGACGGAAATGGTACCTACGAATGTTACAGAAAGCTGTGAAAAGTCATTAGTAGTTAGTTTTTATTATGGTCTTTAGTGCAGAGGTACCCTAACATATCAAGGTTATTTTTATATCTTATGTCAGATTTTAGGTATCCTTTGGCTTTTGCTTAAAAAGGCGGGAATCATAGCGAAGCGAGTTACTAACCCAAAAGTATTATTACTAGGACAGTGCGCGGCAAGCGTAAGTATGTTGATACGGTACAATACATGATTGAAATGTGTTGATAGGACAACAAAATCTTCAAGATTTGTTTTTGGTAAATGTTTAACATTTTGTAAAATGTTGCAGAACAAAAGTTGTTGATTATGATATTAGTAACATAGTCCTGAGAGAATGTCGGTGTTTCACCAAAAACCCTGATTAAAATATGTATTTAAGCTAAATTAATAGTCATTTTGTATTACAGCCTATGTACCTAGCATGTCATGTCTCTGTACCACACTAAGGTAGACTGGCAGAAATTGCCCAAGGCATTAAGTCCTCCTTGTACTATATGTCCAGAAGAATTAAATAAAAAATATAATGATAAAATAAAATTCCGATTATCATAAACTCTAAATACATAGGTACTCATAGTATTTATTTTTTAAGTACTTTTTATAAATATTTGTACGGAAAATTAATTCAATATATTAGTAAAAGAATTGATTGAAATTAACTGATGCTTCAGTTTTTATAGCACATTAGATAACTGCCAATAAAAGTCTTGCAAAATCGGAGCTATTCCAGAGATTAACCAGTACAAACACATAGACAAACAGAAAAAATTGTAAATAATGTGGTTTTGGTATGTGTATTGTGTATCGTATGTATATTCATGTGCATGTAGTAAAAAGCGATTATTTTAATATTACAAACACACTCTAATTGTATTTATTTGTAGGTATAGGAAAAATAATCTATAGTTAAATTACATGAGCACCAAATGTAAACGAAGACATTACACTTCGGTACTATTTGGTTGACATGTTCTATATTACTTAGTCCCTCCACTATACCTACATATGTGTCGACATTTAAACATTATTTAGACCATTATAATATCAAGGTACCGAAAGTATCTCACTTGAAAACTTCAAAGTAAAAGCAGGGGGTACTCGTATGAACCTACATTAACCTTAGAGATGGGGAAAAGTTTGATAAAATTTTAAAAAACCTCTTAAAAATTTTTCTCGTCTCGATACAACGTAGACTCAGACACCTTTTAAGGTGGCTGAAGGGCCAGGACTAACTGCGTAGTTTGATTAAGGGTAAGGCTTGTGTCAGTGGGGGCCTGAAGGGTGCTCCAGGCTCTCTCAGCGGAGCCTTCGCCCCCAGCAATGATAGCGCACGCGTCGCCGTCTCACCTCAAGTACTAATGTGATTACGTCCTACGATTGTTACAATGGCACGCACTTGACAAGTCGTAGAGTGCGTTTTTGTATTGTTACGCGTTCTAGTCTAGACGTTACGTTGTGACATCATTAGACTTAGCTGCTATTTACATAGCTACCTAAATACAAGTAAGTACTTGTGTATTTCGAGAAAATTGCTGTTTGAGTCGTAGTAAGAGACTACCGAAGCGCTTAACTCGTAGTGCGTAACGCGTAGCGTGTAGTAGTAACCTAGTATTTTGCTCTCGATAATAAATTTAAATTATATTTATATAAAAAAGAAAGAAGAAAATATTAATTTTTGAGACAACTGACAATACATCTCCATAACCAAAATTTCTACAGCAAAAATATAAGTCTTCCTCCGCTTCCTTCCTTCCGGCTTCAAGTACGTCTGAGCCCGTGAACAATAAAACGTAGATATTTGTTGTAAATATATTAAACCAATTTGTCACTCAATCTGTATACAACTTCGGAATTTCATAAAGGAAGCTTACTTTGTTCAGACATTCTGCGACAAATTAATTTCTTGATATTGCGATAAGTAATGCGGATTGCGTATAGTTTTTTTATTACTTTAGATCTTAGTGGTACAGACACAAAGTATAAAATATCGACAAGTGCTCGACTTGCGAGTGTGCTCCGTTGTTCGTAACTTCAATTATTACTGGGTAGTAGCTCTTCTGTTCCATTACTTTCTCTAACTACTGTCTATGGGTAGAGGAAAGTGTTTCCAAAGAATTTATAGCGGCCCCTATAATGGAATTATTAACGTCATCATTTACGGAGGCTCACTCTGCACAGATGACTACCTCGAGTGTATTTTAAAAGTTTCCCTTAAAATATCCGAAATTCGAGTTAATTTGAAATTCCATTCTGTGCGGGCGGAAGCAACTATTGGTCAGGAGTATCTTTTAATTTAAACAGAGGAAATTTAGTCGCACAGTTTATTCTGGTGCGGTGAAAGCAGGTGCAGGCTGGCCCCGAGCTCAGTAATTAACAAAACAAAGGCTTTTCACTACGTTAACAGTACTTGATGTTACTGCCTACATTATTTTAAGAACTTGGACGCGGTTTATATTTGACTCATGGATTTATTTTTCATACTATTATTTATCAATACAAAAAGTACTTAGGTATTTATTTTTGATTATTATTACCTACATCATAATTATATTACGTTATGTTCAACAGTTGAGTAGGTTTGTATGTTTCATACGGTTACGCAATTTAATGACTAAAGCTTTGATTCAATCGAATATTTTTAACAAACCTTTACGCCAAGTGAACTACAGTTTACTAACTACAGGTTCTGCGAATTATGTTACCAGCAATGTCCAAATATTGTGAACACTTCGAAACAAAGTAAATATAAGTTCTCTGATATAAAAATCCGCAGTAACTAAACGAATATTTATCTTATTAAGAGCGCTATAATTATCAATAAATTAACGTAAGATACAAAAGCCAATTAACTAATATGATTGAAATTGTACTGAAAACAGATTCAATAATGATTGCGGCGTAGTGGTTGCGTGGCATTATCCCATTAATCTTGTCAAACGAGAATGAAGTGGTCAGACGTAACCCTCATTTCTCAAAGCAACGGCGACTATTAATTAACGTGAAATTTCCTATCTATGCTAATGAAATTCTGCTTGAAAAATGTAATTTGGATGATGTTTTGTTTAAAGTTCCCTTGTAATTAACTGGACGAAGCTACAGATATAGGCTTACCTAAAGTATAGCTTGGCCGCCCCAAAAATGTCGGGTAACTACACTGTTTGATGGAGTTTACAAAGAAAACGTTCGTAGCTGATATTTCAACAGTTATTTAATAGGTAAATTATGAAGGTCTAAATGATATTCTACTCCACAAAAAAATTGAATACTGCTTAATTTTGAATATGGCCTTAGAGTTTAATGGTAAAAGTAACCTTTTTTTATGACAAATCAACGAAACATTAACTTTTGACCATTAATACCACATTTAAATCTACTATAAGTTACAATTTTAACACAATACTGAGGTGTACCTGGTAGCTTCTTATAATATATATATTTTCATTTAATTTAATCTGAACGTCGGCGCGTAAGGTAATATTACATTATCTCGGGAGTCTTGTGGGCAAGGGTCCCTTATCGATGGGGGAACCCCTCCCTTGTCTTGAAACTGGGGTCTTCTCTTTGAGTTCATACTATTCAACCTGGACTCCCAACAAAATGTTTTAGTTTATTCATTAAATATGCATTCATGTTGTATATCTTATGTATGTTGTTTCATATAATGTACACCATACGTTATTCAGAGAATAAACACAGTAAAGCCTAGAAATTCTGCTATTTTAAGACTACTTACTTTAGCTCGTTTAAATTTGTAGAAAGTTTTCCTTTTGGTAATTCTTAACATCTGTTGAAGATAGATAATTGCCTCTACCTTATAACTATGTAGAATTTCATCTTATATTCTTTGTACATACACACACGTCATCTTCATCAAATCATAACCTTCAATAACCTGTAACATTCCACTGCTAGGTTATAAACCTCCTCTGTAAAATAGGAACTGCTATGATAGTATGATCTCCGAACTTGGTAGTCGAGTTGAAAAATGGAATATTTTAATAATGAATAAGTACCAAAAACCAAAATTTTCTGAGAATGGTCCACAACTATCACATTATTTTAATGAAGAGATTTGCCAGCCTTTGCCCTAATTCGATTTAATTCCACGTTGCCTTTGTGTCGATGCATGAACAATTAATATGAGTGCTGTGTGTGTGTTCTAATTGTCATATAGATATTATAACGCGAACGTATGTACAACTTAACATTTCAAATACTTATTAATTTATTGGCAAGATATTTATTAACAAAAACTGTACCAAGATTACAATCAGTACAAATACTGCAAAGAACTCACTTGTTAGTCCTTGATGGTGTAAGCAAATTATTTTATCACTCACATTTTGCTGTTTAATTTCACATCCACGTTGTAATAAAGACGTAAATAATGTATACCAATCAGAAACGAAAACCAAATTCATTAAATTCGAAACATATGGTTATAAAATATAAATTAATGACGAAGCAGCGTTCAAATGGAAAATTTTATACCTCAAGAACAAAGATATACGATGGTTACGGCCGTGTCACGTATTACACAGGTTCTTTACTACACGCTCATCATAAAAGACGAACACACATCAAATCATGTTTATGTATCCGTATAGTGTAATCCAGTGGGTCAGAAAAAATATACGGTTGCGACAGGACAGCACCGTATGACGAGGGACGGTTTCAGTAAGGACGGACAACTCAAATATATATATATCACAACTTTACTATAGCGTACCTACTGCGAAATATATCCTTTGAACTGTAACCGACAAAATGTAGGTTTATCAACGTTTGTGCAGTTTTACGACTACATAAATCGAAAAAGAACTTTTGAACTCACACTCTTGTATGCAATCGAATTGTAAACGTCAAAATAAAAAGGCGCCATTTTGAAAATTATGCCGCCACATTGATATCATATTTGCCATATCTGTTTAGGCGCATGATCTAATAATCCTTAATTATTTTGTAAATGAAGCAATCCAGATTTACATATAAATACGTATTTAAATATCATAACTGATACGAATCAGAGAATATGTTGGGAAATCGTTTGTTGATACAGATAACGGTATGTAATTAGTTTGACACAGCTATGGAATAAAATGTGATCGTAAATATTCAATTTCCGTCGTTATCTATACATCACTGAGCTTGTGAATAATTGGATAAATAAAAAACATTTCAGCAAAAACTCTGTTTACATAATTTCCAAATTGGATTGCCTTGTAAGCCAAGGTTTTCTATCACTAGTTTGTTTTCTATCTTGGATCCAGTCAAAAACTAAACATTTTATCCCTTTGTACGGTTACTCAATATAATATTAATAACCTACTGTGAGTGCTCACCCCCGATAATCAGAAGCTAATCTAGGTAGATACACTTTTATATGTATTTAGCACTAAATAATGTCAAAACAATATTAAAATAGTAATTCTATTCACATCTGAATTGAATTCCTCAATGCACGCTATTCATTAATTTAATTTTGATTTGTTTCTCTTGTAAAATTATATTAGAGAAACACTACAGCGAGTAGTAGAAGTTCTTAATTGTTCTTTTAATAAGTTCCGAAGCTTATAATGTGAAAATTTGTCAGCAGCATTTGACGGCGACAGGTGCGGTACGAAAGTAACAATGTAATTACGTGAACAAAGGCAAACACGGGACTCCGTATGGTCTTTTGTAAACAAGAAAACAAACTCCCCTATAATATTCGGTCGGGGACGGAAAAGAAGGGAAAATGAGATAAATAAATTAAAAAAGTAGCATCTTAGACTTAAAGCAAACAAATGTTCATTGCGTGTTGTCTCTAATATATTTTTTAAGTTGATATAAAGTTTAAGTACCAATAACGCGTTTTGTTAACAATAATGTTGTGCTCATAATGTAGTCACTGCCACTATAAAGTATTTAATGAAAACATTTCAGTATAACGTGCTATTATCATATTGAATTCATAATAGTGATTAGTTTCTGTTTTGTTCTGTACAAATACAATTTCGATGAATAGTATGCTGAAATAAAACAAACAATGATCATAGGTAGGTGCAATGTAATCGGATACTACATTCATATACATGTGTTGTTTTTAAATAAATATTTTACTGTTTACTGAATATTTAGCTGGATATTGAAATCGGTATCTATCTAAATGAGTATTCTTATTTTTGAGTAAAAACTTCTTCCACACACTAGAAAAAAATCGTACTAAATAATGAGGTTTTTCTTTATAGCTAAATTGTAACAAGTTTAAATGAATTTAGATACTAAGCGAAATTGACAAATCAGGTTCCAGAATACACGATTGCTCACTTCTCATCTAATGGAATAATGAAAACGTCAGCGTCACCGCCTTTCCCTTTATTACTTTCTACGGAACAATCAAAGCGTGATAATTTATTTTTAGGTTTTTTAAAAGCGTAAATGTCGAAAACAAGCAAGTTGAAACTCAGAGGGGGGGAGTGGAGGGGGCTGCCCTCCCTCTTCTGTGCTGTAAAAAGCTTTTGAATTGATTGTCCAGTGTCAGGAAATTGTTGGGTGTCGACATTGTTTCTGAGGCGCACGAAGGCTATCCAACTTTTCTCATTAGGGCGATCTGTTGCGGCGCACCATCGAATCGCTTACGATATTACAGGGACCGTTATGAACAATACGTAATTTTATGAAACGCCGACTTTCAATTATGTTGTTACGATTCATATTTTGACGTTAATCGGAAAATAATTAAATATTAAATCGTAACAATAAATTGATTCCGTAGTAAAATTGGTGTGTTGTTTGCGAATCATTGTGTAATTTATATTTACATATTTTAATGTTAAGCGGATCATCATTCATTAATTAAAAATTTAATTAAAATATCTTTTTGTCGTTATTAGGTTTGATTAAAAAGTTTTTAGCCTTTGAGTAAACGGAAAATACATTTTACTCAGTCAAGATTGAGTTGGTAAAACAGCAAAGAATATTTTGTTAAATATGTTTGAATTAAAATGGAAGTCGTGGACTGTCGTTGCATTTATTTAGCGTAACTGTACTTTCTTTAAATTCTTCGCAGTTTTAGTGATTGAGGAAATTAATATAAGAAATAAAGATCACATGAAATCATCTTTTTCTGCCATCCTAAATATCTAATATGAGTACCTACCTACTTAATAACAAGTATAATGTCTTCATACTAATAAACCACTCACAATACTCTATAATAAGTTTAATCAAAATGTTAGTTGTATAATGGCTATCATCATTATTTTCTCTCCGTGAGTGTCACAATTATTTCCATGGGCATATATATGATTGAAAGAAAACTGTCGGAAATTCATGGTTTTTACCCAGAGTCTTTTTATGGGAAACGTAGCATTATGGTTTGAGTGATTTGGGTAAGCGTTATTTAGAGCAGTTTGGGGTACCGGGTCTTGGGGTAAATTGGTGTATTTTTGTTTTGGGGTTATCGTGTGTAAAAGCTAAGTGTATTCTGGGATTCAAGCTTGTTTGTTGTCTGCGGTTAGATTTAAACGTAATATTCAATTTATATCGCTGTCAAACTTAGCCATGAAGAGCCAGTTACGGTTTTATATATCTAGATGTAATACTCAGACCAGCAAAGTCATATCGAGGTTACAAGGTTTAAAAATAGTGTGAGTATTAATTTTGACTACTAAATCTGATCTAAGTTGACTTCTATTATTCTTCAGAGTTAATCATAAGAGGATAGCAGTTACACTCCGGTTACACAGTCGTAGTAGTTGCACTTACGACCACTATATACACGGACAAACAATTCATTGAAAACAATCACACACTATTCGTTTTATAATTCCCATTCGTTCGTATCTTTCCTAACCGAATGATTACAATAACTCCCTCGTAATCACTAAACGTTTCTCCTTCAGAAAAATAAAAATGCAAAACTGGGTCACCTCTTACATTCAGAAGATACTAAGAGCTTATTCTAATCCGGGAAAACACTCGGTTCGTAGTAATGGATTTAATCAAAAACCTATCACAAACCAAAACAGTTTCCGCAACCTCATTAACTTAAGCTGAATACATTACCATACTTAAACATACGAACATACATACACGTTATATATACCTGTACATATTTACAGTAAATTTACAATTTAACGCCATTACAGTGTGACGCCTATAATTGCGAATTCGGTCGGTAATTGATACCTACTCAATCGAATACCCATGCTGTTAGGTAAATTTATTCATAAGTAATAAACAACCAAGACAGCTCTAAAAGAATCTTTTGATTAAATTGCAGTAAACAAACTGTAAAAGAAAAGTTTTTATTTCAAAACTGATTATGCAACATCAGCTGTTATTAAATATGTCTCATCAAGTATACTTTAAGAGAACTTTTCTTCAGATCTTTCTAGAAATAAATGGGAAGATTTTCATCTTTTGCGAGTTACTCCGAGAAGGTTGTTAAGAATTGTCTAGTATATGGAAATATGGAGAATTTAATAGGAGTCTTCGCAGATTTTATAGTATTAAACAGATAACGTGATGACATAAAACGGAACGAAATAGTAAATGTATTGTGTAGAAATGCACACCTAAAATAACACCGCGTAGTTTTATTCCAGTTTTAACGTCACTAGCTGAAATATTCGAAAATCTAAAGCCACAAAGCGGACGAAATCTTTAACTTTTGTTCAGCGTTTATGTGTTTGTTAAGTTTGAAGTAAAATCTTAACCAAACTAACAAATAACACCTAAAATCATGACTCACAATTAGTTAATTGTATAAAAATTAGGAATACATCAGTAAACTCCAATATCACTCCATTATCCTAAAATAATCCCAACATTCATCCATTACTCAATACATCGCTAAAGCAATTGACGATCCCGGCCGGGGCGAATGTTTTGAAGACAATCTTCCTTATTGCTTGAGTACAGAGTAACGTCGCGACGCAGGTAGACTTACTCCCGGAGTCCCGCCAACTCTCGACGAGAATTCTAAAACATACTCACGTACCTCATTTCCTTAGTAATGGGGTTATATTCCGCGGCACAATTTTCAATTTCCTAACCTTTTTCTATATTACGAACCTTTTTTACAATGAATTGTATTTTGAAACGTAAAAGATCTTACTTAAAAAATCGTTTATCCTAACTGAGTTGATGTTTCATTCATTCTAATGTTACTGGGTGGTGTTATTACTTGCGTCTTTATAGGCTGCTAAATGTCTGTTTATTTTGAAACATAGTATTTCTGACCAATAAAACATCCAGTTTTGGCCTGTCATATTGAAAAAGAATTGCAAAATTCTTATTATACTCGACAAAGCCAATAATTAGGTAAAACTATAAAAGGAATAATTGTAAAAAAATATTATAAATAAAAATGGACACAAAAGACATCAATTTTTTTATTTGATAGAACACATTCATCAACCAGCACGCGAACTTGCTTATTACTAGACAGTTCATAATTTTCATTTTCATTCAGCTGTCATTTGAGGCCAAGAAAATTAATTTTAGATATTTCTTTACAATTTCTATCAATTACATGGATCACAAATGAACCTACGACGTTCAACGAAAACGTATACAATAATACGCCAGCAAAAAGCGACAATCTCATTCAGATCAAAATCTTGGCTAAGACAAATGAGATTACTTATGGCTACTCATACTTCCCATAAGTGAACGATAAGATGTAACAGTTGTCGACAAGTTTTATCAGAAGCTCAACCTATTGGCAAATTACGGTAGGTGGGTGAAGAATCTTTGGATACCCAAATACCCGTCCTCATCCCATTATGCACGAAAAAGGTCGGGCTCGACTGTCGACTCCAAACGGTACTTTTTATCTGTTCAGATTTCAAGGCCATTTGTATCATATTTTACCTAGTTGCCGTGAGTGAAAACTCTTTTCTTTTTACTTAAGACAACGAGATTAAAACAAGATTTAAGTTAATCTAACGGATTAACGGTGAAGGTATTACGGTAATTATGTTTCGTATTAACAAATCTCTTTGAGAGGCCGATTAAATTGGCTTTTGCCCGGAGGTAGAAAGAGTTTAAGATGTTTTTAATATTGTATTTTTTTTTATAAGCCAGGAAATTGGCTCACTCATACGACGAAATTTGAAAAAACATTGTTTCACGTCGGTTTTTAGTGAGGCATTGGTAACACTCCGGTCATGCCGTCGGTCGGCCCGTTCGAGCCAAAGCATGAGGCTCTCACACAACTTTTATGCTCAGTATCAGCTCATCATGCTTTTTACACTGTGTCGTGCACCTATAACATTTTTACGGGTAATTTGTATAGAAACAGTTTTACGTCTAAAACTGCTGAGTTTGTGATCAATCAACATTTTTCAACCTCTACGAACTACTTCAGAAAAAGCGAGTGCAAAGTTATTATTTATATTTTACAGAAACAAATTTAAACAAGAAGATACAATTTTTACTTTAATATCACCGACCCAAACACTTGACACCATGTTAAGTATTTTATTTATTCCCACCAGAAACATATAACCTCATTTTTAATTCCGAAACTATTCTATTTGTTAATTAGGAAGCTGCGATATAATTACGTCTCCCATAACTAACCTCCACGGTTCTACCAACATTCAGACTGAACTTATGAGCGTACAATTATTTCACTATAATTGGCCGACGGGTGCAGCATTTTAAATGAACATGAATGTATGTTTTCTGATAAAACTACTGCGCAGTAATGCCGATTAGACAGCATGAATATGTAGCGTAATCTACATAAATATTGTTGCTTTCCAAGCTAAGCCGCTTATTCTTTTTATTTATTCAGTTTTCTAAAATATTCTATTGTAATTTTCATTCTATTCTCAGATATAGACTTTGGGATTGTAGCCGATGTTTAGTTATATTAGGCCACTATGAAAGTGAAATAAAAAATTCTTGAAGTACTCTTCTGTCTACTTAGTTATTCAAGAAACAAATTGGCTGTCTATTATGACATCGAAAAATAAAAAACAGAAACACATTTTTCAAGGAAATACGATCCACATAACATAAATGTTATTAATTTCGTCGCGATCATAAAAACACTACGGCCTGTGTACATTACTGTATACGAGTCTATTCCCCAGTGTATTCCTTGAAGGAACTCGTGAGTTCTTCATATAAATGGAAAACGTTACGTTGCCGAATAGCAGAGTCAATCAATCGCGCCACCCGCCTGTGTAGCGGCAAATCGAAAAATCTCCAAAATGTCTTTGATTTAGTCAACACGAATGAATAAGTCGTCGTAAACACAAGCCGTACTACGTATATTATGGACTCCGATTTAATAGGGATTAAATATCTAGTTATGTTTGTGAAAGCAGGTGTATTACGTTTGTTTTTGTTATAGGAATATTAAATACTAGCTATTGCCTGCGACTTCGTCCACGTAGAATATGATTCCTGTTTTATCCCATGGGAGAATTTAATGGGGATAAAAAGTATCCTATTACCTAAGTCAGCCCATACCCAGCCTGTATACTAAATTACATCAAAATCCTTTCAGTAGTTACAGCGTGATTGACGGACAAATATCCAAACTTTCACATGTACCTATAATATTTGTGTGATATTATACTTAGTTGTCACTATTATAACCTTAAAAAAATGATTGAAGTGTAACTACAATACACTTATCAAGGTGATGTATGATGCCGATTAGGAGGTGATGTATAATGTATTGATTGAGTACAAACTCAAATGAAATTTAATTCACGAAAAGTATGAACTAAACACAGAAAATAAACCTTTTTGTGGCAAAGGTTTTAGAAGATTCAGTTTATGAACTATGGTTGAATTTGAAATCGTTTGTAAATAGTTACAATAGTATGTATTTTAGGTTCGAAAACCATATAAGCAATATATATATATATGATACTTAATATGCAAAACACGTCATTTAATACTATTACAAGGTAATCATTTAACCAGCCACAAAATACATTGAATAATTTTATAAAGAGAGATCTCAAATTGTTGGTTATCTAGAAATAACACTCCAGGGACCAGGGAAAACTGAAAGCCAATGGTCATTAATTCTGGCTACGGTACAAATGTGCTGTCACCCCTACGTGCATAATTAAAATTTATTACCGGCTTAGCGTTAAAGAAAAATATCAGGAATGTCATTTAGTAATGGAAATATAAGAATTTATTTACTGGTTGCCGTATTTGTTTGCGGTATACAATTCCAGTTAATTAGCGGATAATTTAATTATCTATTATTTACTGAGTACTATTTGCACGGATAGATTGTTCATATTCATCCGTAAAAAATATGTAATACGTTAATTTAAATGAGATAGATAATTAAAACAGATAAATGATAGTGTGCTACTAAACTAAATGAACCAATACCAATGCTATTCTAAAAACGGAGGCGTTAATCGTCATAAAACATTAACTACTATGAGGCAAATATTCAACTACTTGAAGGAGAATTCTGAAGGAGCTAACTATGAAGGTCTAACTAGTGAATTGTAAACACTGTCCAATGTCCTCAGTTGGATAGAGGTAAGACTCGTTTTTGACCTTAAAAAAATGTATTTGTAATAGTTATCCATTTTGTACTATAATATATATAAATATAAACACAACCTCTTCCTGTTGAACATCATATTAAGTACACTTTAACGCTGTTTAACATTGTGTGGACAAAATGTACCTGGAAACTCTGAACAATAGTTCCCTCACAACTTTATAATTACATTCTTTTATGTAGCCTGTGTATTGTCCAAAGCAAAAACATTTGAACAATGAATATGTCATGTCACTTACAACCACATCAGAATTCTGCGTACAATCAACTCGTAATTAATGCAAAAGGATAAACTCATACACCCTTGTTTTTCGGACCCTCGCTTACTTTAGGAAAAGGGAAAATTAACTGACATTAACACGGAATAGTACTTACTCAATAACTGGGCTGGTCAGTTTCATTTTATTCAATAGAGAAGGTAATTATGTAGGTAGGTATATTATTTTGGGTACGTAAAGCCGAGCAACCGCGCACCGCAGTGTTAAATAGCCTAAATTATTCGTCGCCATAATGATCACCAATCAAGGATGAGCGCGGAAAATTACGACGCGTTAAGATTTAATTGTTTTTGATCCTAGTGTATGCACATAACGCTCAAAATTGTATTTTAATTTAATAAAATAGTCGTAGTTTTATCATCGCACTACAGATTTCGGCAAAGCATAAACTACCTCCACTGAACGTGTATGTCGTAAATGTTCGTTTTATGATTATGTCGGAGATTAAGAATAAGGGAGGAGGGTTGCAACGCCTCCCTCTATCTAATAACATACTGCAATCTCTAGTCAGTGGTGTTTATGACACTATTTCCTCGTGACTCATAACCTACAGCCATACATTCGTTTTGACTATCGTGAATCCCAGTTGATGTATAAAAATTCCTTCAAGTTTTAATCGTTTTTCAAGTTATAATGCGTTACGACACCAAAACTGTATATCTATCAACTGAATATCTTATTCACTCTGAATAACTTGAAATAAATGCGAGTTAATTTTTTTATTGAGTTAAGCAACCGACGCGTAGGAGCGCTTTTTGACGTCAGACTCATTAGTGTAGTCAGACAATTCAAAACAAAGTAGGTAATTAATCTACATCAGTAAATAATGGAGATGGACAAGAGAGCAACCCTTTATTCATTTTCCAAGCGGTTTATTTGCAACATCTAGTGTAATTGAGGGCTAACATCGAGAGTAAATCGTCCTATTTCACTTGTGCACTGAATTCGCGTCTGTGAAGCCAGCGAAAAGTTCGTACATACATACATTAAGAATTTCGTTTGTCTGGATTTTATTTTTATGCTTTAGAGGTTACGAGAGTGGCTATAACCAAGACTAAGTAAGTACCTACGTATACTGTGCTTTTTTCAAAATATTACTTTATTCGATTTTATAGCGTCCGTGTCGTCAGCAGTGGAACAGTATACGGAAAAAAAACAAGATACGTATTAACTCTTGATCTCTTTTTTTCACCAATTTCCATCAGGCAGAATGACTAGCGTCAATTCAGCAGGTTTATAAATACCATCCTAAGAACTTGAATATTTAACAAAAATACACAACAAATCGTTATAAAAAATTGCTCTAAGAGACACTTGAATGAGGATATAATTCAGAGAATTTGTCTAGTTATACCAGAGTTAAATTGATAACATTACTAAGAAAATTACAACACCTGAGACCAACCAATCAAAGTGAACGCAACTAGAATCGAGTTACAAAAATGGTATATTATAAAAGACGCATATATACACGTCGACTAAATTCTTGGAAATTTATTTTCCTAAAACGACGCGTCAGTACAACAAAAACACTGAGATGTTCTTGAGTTCGCAAACACAGCTTTAATAAATATTTCAAATGGAATTTCTTCAGGTAAACACGAAGGAAGGAAGTAACGGTACAATTTATACTTAACTAGCTTTGTGTCCGCAAAGAAATTTATTTTCGGCAATTATTGTTTTGGTTATGATAATTTTATCGCCACGTAAGCAGTTAGCAGTTTTAGGTAATATGATTACATTTTTGTATTTATTTGTGTAAATATAAAAAGCAGTTGCGAGAAAAAACAGATTCTAGATTTAGTAATCATCGATCAGACGAGTATTTAAGTTCTGTTTCAAGTACTCAATCGCACGTAGCACAGATTAACTGACCAAATACGCACACCACTAAACTTTATGGATTAAAATATGCTATGACACTTTCCCATTATGGTGTGTACAAATAAATAAAAACCAAGTCTTATCGAATATGTTGACATAACGAAACTAATGAACGGACGATGATCCAAAACTTACAATTTTTTTCTACTAGAGTACAAGTAGCGCCTGAAGCTACTACTGTCGTTTAAAGATAAAACAAATGTCGTGTCCTCGTGTAAGAATGTTCGCGGTTATATGATACAGGACGCTATCGATGTCGCCTCCAGCTATTTTGAAGCAGACAAACTTTTCTTATACAAATTGTCTAAAACAGATTTGTTAGTAGTCGTTTTATTTGCTTTACTAATTGCGTTTGACGCTTTTAATGGTAATGAGATTACGTTTTAGCATAATGTAATGTGTGTCTTTATACAATTGGTATGTCTAACTGACTAGATTATACGTTTTCTAATCTATATATATAAAAGAAAGTCGTGTTAGTTACACCATTTATAACTCAAAAACGGCAGAATAGATTTGGCTGGTAGGGAGGTAGCTTAGAGCCAGGAGACCGACATAGGATACTTTTTAACCAATTTTTTTTTTTACTTTTTACCGAAAATCACGAACGGGGACAGGAAGAAATAGGATTACGCGTACGAAGTCGCGGGCAGAAGCTAGTTTAACAATAAATTGTCTTTTACGCCTAAATAATTTATTTTCCTCATTTTTTCATCTGTAGTAATATGTAGTAATATGTTGTGTATGTTATGCTATGTAAATAAATAAATATTATTTAAATAATTTATAATGGCGTCATCACTATCTAGTCTAACTTACCCAGGCCATCATGAAAGGTTTGAGCGACATGTTATAAGAGAAGTTTGCTCATGAATATTTCCCCAACAACAAAGTGACAAGCGACATTTATGACTCTATAGTGCAATGTTTCACTTTACCTAATAACTAGGTAAACTTAAGTATGCTTAGGCTGTTGATTGATGCCATATTAATTTAAGAAAATACCAGCTTCAAATGTAAGTGACTCAGCAGTTTTGAGTAACATCCAGTTTACAAATGATAAGGAATTTGTATACAGGTAAACTGAAAACCAAAATAACAACAAAAACGTCACAATAACAAACGTGAACATCAAAATAACTAATACAATAGTGGTGCGGAAAGTGTAGGTCAAAATAAAAATAAACTCACCAATCTAGTCTCTCTTATCACCGACTTTAAAAAAGAAAAACAACGAGATTTGTTCACCGATTACTCCGCCATTTGTGAATCAATTTACAAATTTTTGTGTTTTTTGAAAGGGTAATACTCCCGAGATGGTCCCGTTTCCATAAGGTCAGGATCTGATGATGGAATCCTAGGTAAACCGAGGGGAACTTTCGAAAATTGCATCTACTTACGTCTATTACGTTTTTCAATTAAGAAATTTAAACACTGCATATTTGATAAGGGTCGACCTGATAATGGAGCCGACAGACAGTCGAGAGAACTTCTCAATGGTTTATTTTAATTATGTTGTGTTTGGGCTTGATTAATTTGTATTCATGGAATCTTATACCTACATGGAGTGGAACTGCTATGAAGGGTCTGATGATGAAGAAGTGTAATTCTTAAGGGAACTCCTCAACGGTATACAGTAACTACCTTTTGTTTGGACTTGATTAATTTATATTAATAAGAACTTTGCACCTATTTGTGCACACAAGTGGCAAAACGAATCTATGTAGCTTTACACTAAAAATGGTAAAGTAACAACTGCGTTTAAAAAACCGACTTCAAAAAACCAAAAACTAATAAAAAACAAAAAGTAAAAACTGAAAACCAAAAAATAACTATTATTAGTACTGATAGGTTAGAAGTCGGTGCCATAAGCTCATATCATAATAATATAACTTAATGGCCACAAAATTGAAAATTATGTATCTATTAAGGTCCTAATGAATAAGTTTGTATAGAAGTAATATACATTACATACCTCTTACAATATCTTCTGACTTACTTCGTTACGGGAACCAAGACAGTTATTCATGTCGCTGGGACGCGCCGGACTTCAGTGTTCCGGTATTTTCATAGTTGTATCTACTATAGATCCTGGCTTACAGGCTTACTTATAGTTGCAGCGGTTGTGGGAGGTGGTGGCGGGCTTGCCCCAATAAAAAAATACTTAAATTATCTAATTATCTTATAACATATCTACATATAACATAGCAGCAAAGCCGCTAGTGTCAGCTGAACTGAAAGACAGAGTACACTATTGTAATTTTTCACTGCTACTCCTCAAGTCAACTTCGTTTTACTTTATAATGTATTGAATGAAAAAAGTGTTAGTTAATATCATAATAAATAAAATGAATGTCAAGAAAATACTGTTCTTTATAAATATTATTATTCTCTTAATCTATATCTACATCTACACTAATAGTATAAAGAGGAAAGATTTGATTTATGTTTGTTTGTTTAAATGACATATCCTCCGAAACTATTAGACCGATTTCAAAAATTCTTTTACCATTGGAATTGTACATTACCGATGATGAACATAGGCTATATTTAATAAGAGAGAAAATGGGAACCGTGTGAAAATTTCGATAATATAACCCGATGTGTGAAAAAACTACCAAAAAACCCCTTATATTGCTTAAGCCTTTGACTGCCAATAGAAAACGGTTTTTAAGGCCTATAATAAAAGTATTTGGCTGCATCAGAATCAGAGATTTTAAAGAAAAAATACGAATTCAATTAACTGAATACATTTTATTCATGGACTAGCTTCTGGCTTCGCTTGCGCTCTTTTATAGTATTGAGGGCAGGTTTACAAAAGATAAAAAAGAATTGGTGCCCGATGTTTTGCTAGTCACAAATATGATACTAAGTTTCGGTTTCTTGTAAATAACGAAATACTCCATTCAAACTTCCATCCCCTGTTTTAGGGAAGTGATGGGTTAGAAAAAAACAAAATGTCGCCTTTGCTACTTTAAATCCTTTCTATTAACTCCACTCAATAAAAAAATCACGATGTTATCTGACATATTTTTGAGAAGTAAGTTTTATGCCAATTCCGATGGAATTCCGATGAGATTTCTTACACAGCATTGCAATTAACCTTGGAAAAGACTAATTAAAAAAACCAAAATTTACTTGAAGTCATTATTATACGCGGACGAAGTCGCGGGAAACACCTATTAACATATAAACAAAGCTTCAATACTAGAATTCACAAATTATACATACAAGGATACCGACATAATTATGCTGAACTCATTGAGTAGCATGATGTAATTAGATAGTCATATTATATTAATTCCAGTTGCAATTAGAGGGCATTCCAAATTTCAGTATCACTACCTAATTAGACATCAATCTCAGATTGCTTTGATATCACTTCTGAATAAATTGTATCCGTAACTAAGTATATAGTATTAAAGTGAGTGATTGGACTCGTGGCTACAAGTGTGCACTTCAAATTACGCGGATGACATGATACAATAAAAAATGCATGTTGGTTTGTAACAATCCGAACTTATCTGCTAACTGTAATCATAATCCTATAATCACCCGCGTTAAGACAGACGCTTCATGAGACATCAGACATGCATGAGGGTGCGGGTTCGAAACCTACCAACGGCAAGTAGAAAAAAGAACAACCCCTCTGAAGAACCCCTCTGTGGTGCGAAACTAGTAGATTGTTTCTCAGGGTATTCACGTGTGTAACCCGCGATTTTTAGTTAATTCAATGTAATTTAATATGTAGCCAAATGGACGACGGCATTAGCGCCAGCGCAAATATATCCTGAATTTAAAGATAATATAAATTGATGATATAGTATGACAAAAGTAAATACATAAATATACATATGAAATATGTGCCAGAATGGTTTGACTAAATAAATAATAATAAATCTTTCTTTGTAACTAGCTCCTGCCAGCGTCTTCGCCCGCGTTTCTAGGGTCAAAAAGTAGTATATGTTACTCCAAATTGTAATCTACCTTTGTTCCAATAATTCCTCCACCTTTACGCGGTAGGAGCGCGAGGTGAAGTAATCACGAAACACGTATTTAGTGGTTCTGACACCACGCACTCCTCCATTGCATTCAGGATGGTATCGAACTGCAAAGTGTCGAATGCTTTTTTATAATCACAAAATAATGTAATAACATATTTATCATCAAAATAACTGTTTATTTCGTCTGTGAATTTTGTAAACAATGTATTTGTATTTTTTTTTAAACGTGTTGACATAAACATGTTGAATTTTGACACTACATTATTTTTTTGTATGTAGTTACTTAATTTATTGACTATACACATTTTTATGATTTCATTTATACTAGATAAAATGGAAATAGGTCTGTAGTTTGAAACATTTTTACAATCACCTTTTTTGCGAATTGGGCGGACTATTGCCTCTTTAAGCTGATTACGCAATTTGTAGTTTTTGACAGTTAGGTTTATAAGTTTAACTAAAACGGGGCTTACTTAATCAATGATTATTTTATGGTCGGACATTCGCACGAGATCGCTTCCCGGTGATTTATTTGCATTCATGTTTTTAATTATGTTTTTGACTATTTTGGGCTTACTGGTTGCCACCTCATGGACATGTCAGAAGCTCTTACATAAGTCTGCCTATCCAACCAAATCTCGTGACACTTATGTTTTATATCCTCTATCGAAGGTAGACGCAAAATTATTACTTATGTCAATAATACTGTCTTGTCCAGTCAAATTTGATAAAATTAATTCATCAACCGATTGCTTACTTTTTCTTAACATCGTATTTATCCTTTTCCATATTTTTTTAATATTTTTATTACACTCTAATATCCTTTTTTGTCTTATACATTCTTTTTATAATAGCTTTTTGACATTTTTTTCTAAATTTATTATAATTAAGTCTCTCTTTAACATATTCTTTGGTTCATTGCTCCATAACTCAAATAATATTTTTCCTTCAGCATACACTTTAATAATAATAATAATAATAATATCGTTTATTTCTCAGTATATGGTACACATAGATCTTAACAATACAGCAGTTTCACATACACAACCGTCTCCGGTGTAGAAATAATTCTAATAGTATTACATTAAATTTCATATTTTACCAAAAACACTGATTCTATATAGTACTATCTAGTTTATTAAATATCTGAAACCACCTACTTTATAATATAAAAAGTCATTGATTTTTATAAAATTAAATGTTGATAGATAAAAGTCATAAGTGATTAAGTAGGTAGTTCAGTAGTCACAATGTAAGATGTCCAAGAATTCAATTTTTAGATACAATAGTCATAATAATACAATAATAAAATGTCGAAATACAACACAATTCATAAACAAGTCAAGTAAGTACCTACATACCTATGTAATTTATAAAAAGTCCAATTACTTTATTATTTCCATGACTTATCCTCTAAGTATTCTCTAACACTGTAATATTGTTTTTCAACAAGGCGTTTAAACAATAACTTTTTGAATTTTAGGACAGGCAAATCTTGAAATTTGTTTGGTAAATTGTTATAAATGATAATAGCCATGCAGTAAACATTTCTCTTAAATAACATTAATTTTATTTGGGGTAATTTCAATCTATCTTTGTGTCTTATTCTACTATTTGGTTTTAAACAGTTTTCTTCAAATAAACTATAATTCCTTTTCACAAACATGCATGTTTCAAAAATATAAAGACACGGTAAAGATAAAATATTAAGATTTTGAAGCAATGGCTTACAACTTTCTAAAAAGTGGGCTCCACACATTGCTCGGATACATTTTTTTTGTGCTTTAAATAACGTCTCGACCTCGACCGAGTTTCCCCAAATTATGATTCCGTATCTGATTACCGATGCCACATAGGCATTATAAGCAACTATAGCAGTCCTTAGGTTTATTGTTTGTCTCATTCGTCTCAAGACATACACAAATCGATCCAGTTTTTTTCGTGTTTTATCTATGTGAGGTTTCCAGGTGCAATGTTTGTCTACAGTTATACCTAAAAATACACATTCATTGACCGTGTTTATGGTGAAATTATTAAATTGAATGTTGAGTAAATGATGTGTGTTTGTGTTAGGTGCTTGGAATTTTATTACATTCGTTTTTGTCATGTTTATTTTTAAGTTGTTTTCTTCTAGCCATTTAGTCGCCTTATCCAGTGCTTTAACAATATGTTTCTCTAAGTCATCATTATCTTTGCTTTTAATTATCAGTGTTGTGTCGTCAGCAAATAATACGCATTCTTCATTGATCGCTTGGGCAGGTCGTTAATGTACAACAAAAATAACAGAGGGGATAAAATGCCTCCTTGGGGTGTGCCAATGATTTTCTTTTTGTACCTTGATTTGTATGTGTTTTGTACATTTTCATATGTTCTTGTTATTTCCACGCATTGCTGTCGATCAGCAAGAAAGCTTTTGATCCATTCATTGGCCTTCCCGCGGATTCCATAGTGCGAAAGTTTGGAGAGTAGCCTCTTATGACAGACAAAGTCAAAAGCTTTCGTCATGTCTAGAAAGATACAGGCTATTTTAGATTTTTGATTTAGACTTTCTGATATTTGTTTGATCAGTGAGAAACATGCTGAAGTCGTCGAGCTCCCCTTTCTAAACCCAAATTGTTCCTTTGTTAGAACATTACATGACGTTAAAAAGTTATCTAGTTTATTATATACAATTTTTTCTAATATTTTTGATAATATAGGGATTAACGTGATTGGCCTATAGTTGCTCATATCCTGCTTTGAGCCTTTTTTGTATAAAGGTTTCACAACAGAAAATTTTAGACGGTCTGGAAAAATACCTTCACTTAAGGAAAGATTAATTATGTAGCTTAAGGGCGAGACTAAGCTCACCGAACAAATTTTTAACACTTTAGTATGTAATTCGTCATAACCTGTTGCATTTGTATTTCGTAAACCATGTATTGTTTTATACACATCCCTTAATTAATTTATTATCAATCCACTTTTTGTTATTCCTGTCACTGTTTGAGATACGTTTATTTACGTAGCAGTCATTATATATATAAATATCCCCGAATATTTATTTAAATGCTTTATACGATGCAACTTATTTTGGCCACATTGCGCGTAGAGACCCCAACAATCTGGAGAAGCTTGTGGTTGTTGGTCGGGTTAACGGGAAAAGACCTCGCGGTCGCTCACCTACCCGGTGGTTGGATGCTGTAAAAAACCTAACCGGCCTGACAGTTCCACAAGCCATAAAGACCGCAGAGGACAGGGGCGTTTGGAGGAGGGTTGTGCATCAAGTGACGCGTGCACCAGACTAGACACGACCTTCAGTAATGAAGAAGACGACTAGGAAGGAAGGATACGATGCAACAGGACATTCTATTGTCATAAGATGATCGAGATCAGTATTCAATAATTTCCTTCGAACTTTGTTACTGTCGAGAACGCGCTTAGAGGTCACGTGTCGTGGCTGTGACGATTGACCATCGCTCCCTGGCGGTGCACGTCTCCACGGCACGTTAGCAGAAACGAAATAATGATCTGATATTTTTTATCTAATTACCGCTGAATGCATGACGGTATTATTTGCTCGAATATAAATATGATCAAGACAAGATTGAACTGGCTTTCCTGAAACAATTTCCCTTCTAGTAATGTCATTTATACATTTTATGAATCCGTATTCAGATAATAGAATTTCGTACGAGATTACAAAATCACGGCTATTTAACAAGTTTATGTTTACTATATTTCTCCGCAGAAGATTACTTTAGAATCTTTAGGTATTTGTCTATAAATTCGTTTAATTTAGTGTGTGTATTGATTCGGGGCGGTCTGTATATAGCTAACACATATATTTCCTCATTATTGTGCTGGAGTATAATGGAGACGCACTCCGCCGAACGCATACCTGTGGTACAGTCATGGCATAGCCTATGTGGACTGTGACAACACACACACATACACACACGCAATCAGACACTCAAGCGTGTACACCAATACACCTCCACCGCTTCGACCCGGTCGCGTAAACGTATTTACATTACAGCCTTTTATTGAATATAGTTATACTAAGTCGTGACTAATATTAGGTTCCGTTAGAACTAGTACATCTAGTTTATCTATTATTAATTATTTCCGCCTAGCTGTATGCTCACGTTTAGATGCTCCTTGTGTTTCTCCGCATTATTGTCACTGTGGAGAAAGAGTCGATGGCTTGGGACACCATGGTCTTTCTTGTTGCAGAAGTGCAGGCCGCATAGCTCGCCATGCCAGCATCAACGACATCATTCGTCGTGCTCTTGCCTCAGCCGGTGTACCAGCCGTATTAGAACCTAATGGTTTGGTACGTGATGACGGCAAAAGACCAGATGGTATGTCGTTGCTGCCTTGGAAGATGGGTAGGCCTTGGTGGTGGTGTGGGACGCGACGTGTGTAGACACCCTTGCGCCATCACATCTTTTAAGCACCGCTGCATGCGTTGGTGTAGCTGCTTCCGTGGCAGAGGCCCTCAAACGGCGTAAATATTCAAATCTAGTGGGTAACTACTGTTTTGAGCCGTTTGGGGTCGAAACACTTGGGCCATGGGGTCCCAGTGCACACTCTGTGTTTAAAGATATCGCCCGTAGGCTAATCGACTCTACACGTGACCAGAGTATTGGAATTTTACTAATATTTCCGGATTAAGTAAGAATTCGATGACATAATGGAACACTTTTATTTCTCGTTTTATTTTGAGTGAGAACCAAAAACAATCAGACCATAGACTACAAAACAAAAATTAGAAAAAGAAAACAACGTCCACGCAAACCATAAGTAATACCAAAGAGTATACAATACTCTATAAATATATTTATACAATTTATAACTTAACATAGAGGGCTGGCTTTTTCTTCGGACAGAAAATAAGCATTGCCATTCAACGTGGCAATGCTGCCAGTCTTCTGGGAACTTTCCCCTGTGATAGTGATGCGGACGAATACTTTGACGCCTAAATTAAGGGTATAATTTTTGTTGTTTTCTTTTTTTGTACTTTCTTTTTATTTAATAGTTTAGTTATAGTTAATTTTAAGTTGTAAATATTTATGTAGTTATATAAATTATGTTATTTACTTAGATGATTATAATTAATAAATTAAAATTGTATGTAGGTAAAAAAAAAAGTTTATCTATAGAGGTACAATAATTTATAGCTAAAAAGCAGTTCACTGAAGTGTTTTTAGGGAGCGAATGTTAACCTGTAAAATATATAGTCCTTTATTGTATGCTATTGAACTTATTCGATTACTTAGGACATTAGTACGGGTGTAGTTTACTGTATGATCAGTAATCAAATTAAAATTTGTAACTAAAGTTGGATAGTATATTAAATTGATTTAGGAATTTTAATAATCTTACATAGATAAGCTTTTTTATTATTTTAGATATTGCTGTTAAAACAGAAACCTGTAATTACTACGCTACATTTTTCGATTACATAACATCACGCCTTTTATCCCCGAAGGGGTAGGCAGAGGTGCACATTATGCCACGGTACAATGTAACACCCACTTTTCACTATTTATGTTATGATTATTTGTCCCATGTAATAGGGGGTGAGCCTATTGCCATATACCGGGCGCAATTCCAGACTCCGTGCTACTACTGAGATTTCTATTTTAAAAACCCAGTAATACTTAGCCCGACCCGGGAATCGCACCCGAGACCCCTTGCCCGGCAGTCGCACTTGCGACAACTCTGCCAAAGAGGCAGTCACTAGGTCACAAATAAAATTATTCGATTCTGTGCTATAAGTAAGCACAGAATCGAAAAATGTATCGTATTTGGATTCTATTGCATTTTTAATTCACGTGAAAGAAGGGAAGGTGTCCCTTTACCTCGTAATAATAAAATACATTGTTACTAATACCCTTAACTAATTTCGAGACAAAAGGATCGCTGATAACTTCACTATTCCGAATTGGCCTGTGTTTTATCGTAGATAAGTAAATAAAGTAAAATTTATATTTTATTGATCTCGACGATTTTATTTGGTCACATAAAGACGCGATACTTGTATGTTTGTTCTGTGAATCAATGTATCTTTACCAAGATGAAGAACTAGTTACAGACTTTTATATGTAATGAAAAAGACTGTAAGACTTTCAAAATGCAATAATTGTCATTTGTAAGTAGATAATCAATATCAATTTATAAATCAATAGGTTTATAAATTACTTATTAAGCGAATGTGAGTACCAATACAAACCAGTTTTGATTCAATGGTGCCAAAATTGGGTAAAATTGTATTGAAATCATATAATAATTTTAAAAAAAATATTTTTAAAAAACCAGGTCAAAATAGGTTACAAATAAAATTAGAACCACAGCACAAAATTAGATGAAATAATTCCGTACCATTAACATTCCACGTGTCACGTCAAAGGACAAGGGCAATTATTGTTTGAAAAAAATATTTAGATTTAGAGTATCCTGAAATTTCCCTGATAAATTTAGGGACGGATTTCCTTAGAACACTTTCGTTCAGGAAAATTACGGCACAGTGTAATTTTATTAAAACCGATATTAAAATTACTGAGCTAACACACTGAGCTAACAACGGACAATAAATTATACCTCATTATTATGATTTACTTACCGAATCTTTGAATATTCAAGACAACAAAACATTGTGGTATTCCACCAGGGTTGAATTATTAACGGTTCGATTGCAAGTGTCATTTCAACTTATACTTTACCTTTTTTTAAATTGTTATGAACTTTTTACCTAGTATTGTATTTCCTGTTTTCTAGGAATTTTTGTGAATGCACAAAATATGTTTATTTATCATTAGTAAGTATTTTAGCGTGGCATTAATACTACTAAATATAATGTTTTGACAAGAACATACCTACTATCTGCGCTTTAGTTTAGCGTTACATTCTAAACGCGTGTATTAAAACTTCACGTTACAAGCTACCAGAGCAATACATTCAAGTGACGTCGGGCAAACGGTTGCTAAATAGGCAATCGCCAATTTATAGGAACCAATTTCGTTGAGTTGACTTTTACAAATTACAGGGGAAGACAAACAGCTGATACACGGGCAGTTCTTCTTTACACGAAATCAATAAAGAAAATAAATTATTTGAGTTATATGAATGCTGTTGGAAAAGGGGAAAATGGCTGAATACGTCAACCCACGTCAAACAATGTAAACGGTGAGCCAACAACTTTAATAACATAAGCGAATTCACCCTGTATATTTATGCAAATATTCGTCGATTTTTTTAATCATTATCGAGGAGGAAGTAATTTTCACAATTAAGTACCCATATCAAATTGTCAACGACAAATTGATGATATTGTTATGATTCTTGTACCTATTGAATACTTATTTTGCAAGAGACTTGTTTCACACATAAAATTTCACTATTTAAGTTATAAGTCCCGTCTAATAAGAGGTGAGCTTATTGCCATATACCGAGCAAAATTCCAGGCTCCGTGCTACTACTGACATTTTTTTAAAACCCAGTAATACTTTGCATGACCCGAGAATCGAACTTGAGACCCCTTGCAACCACTCGGCCAACGATGCCGCAGGTTGGTACGTAAAAAATAAATATATCAAGTAACCTATTTGAAGTCTCAACATAATGTATTATTTATTTTATGTGTCGCAGTAAAATCTTACTCTGACTTTTACTTACATGGTTTCTGCTAAAATCACAGAAACAAAACTAATGTATTTCTTGGTCTCAATCACGGCAATCAATTCACATGACAGCTTGACGAACATAAATACTGACTTGTTTCTTATTAGGCCCTGTTTCCTCGAAAAAATCCTTGATCCTACGTCTTTCAAAGAGAAGTGTTCAGGACTGTCCTCCAGTCGAGGAGATTTTTATCAACTATTCTTTGAGAAACGCTGAGTGGAGACGATGAGTTCAAACGATTTCCAGAACAGGAGCTCCTGTCTAATTTGTTTTTCGATTAATCTGACAAAGTATTCAATTAGGCTGTGCAGACAGACAGAAGGGTGAACGCTTCCGATATGTCAAGTATGTGAATAAATTGTTGTGTGAGTAAAGGAAATTTTTGTATATATTTCATGATTTATTAGTTATTTTATCATAGCAAAGTTTTACCAAGTTTCAATAAAAATTTACACGAGAAATCGTGTAAAAAGTACCTTAAAAGTGATCAAATCAATAAAAGATCATTGTCTGAATACTGAAACATTTAAACGTAACAACTCAACAATGACAACAACAACCAATAAATAGTCCAAAACACCGAAAACCTCATCAATATTAAAACAAAGGGCAATTTAAATAACAACCACTTGGAATGTTAATCACGGAATATAAATACGTGCAAATTTGCTTGGCAATAACACAAATGCTGTGCAAATACGAACATTTACCTATTACTCAACGATGATTACGCTGGCTGCCCGCCAACTCTTGTCTATTCTCACATTTAAGTTTTGGCCGTACAATGCCATATTACAATATCTCAAAAGCAGTCTAGATTAGATTGGTTTCGCTATGCTAAAACGGTTGCGAGCCAGGCTTAGCACTGTATAACATGGACTTACCTAAGATTCATCATATGCAGCAAGCTTAGTCTGCTCTTAATGTCTTTGGTTAATTTAAGTTAAGTTGTATTCAGCTAATTCCACATGCGTGATAATTATTTAGCTTGATTATCAAAACCTAACAGCCATGATATTTATTTTTAAACCCTATAATAAAAAAATATGCCTTTTGCACAAATAAATCCAATATTTTTTATATAAGCTTTCTAGAACAGTAAAACATTCTTTTCTATTACCAAAAATGTGCTCCACGCCAAGCAACAAGTCCTGTGGTTGCTGCCTTAAAATATTTTGCGGCTATAACCGACACTAGCTCATATTTATTTTCATTATTTACAAACAGGTGAATTTTTTTGAAACCCGAAACATTCCTTCAAATGTAAATAACAACGTATTAAGAACAAATTGCTAGCTGTAATTGTGTTTTGGTTAAGTAAAAAGTCTTTTGTCTTCAAAAATGAAAAAAAAATCTTACTTATTGTTTGTAAATAAACTCAGGAACAAAGTTTTCTTTTACAATTTTTCGAGTTAGATATGCTATGATTTGTAAGAAGATTTTTTGTCACAAAGGGTATTATTTTGTCAAACTTTAATCCATACATTACCTTACATAACATAGGTGAGTAAATAAACTCATCTTATTTACCAACAGCACTAATTTGCTTCGACTTCGTAGAAGAATAAGCACGTAACACACAGAAAAGTAACAACTACGTGACCATAAGTCTCCACAATTTTTCTTTCGACATCCTGCAATAAATAGTTGGTAATGCATCGAAAATCGATAACTATTTCCTACGCCGTATGTTGTATAATGTATCAATATGTCGTTGCCGGTCTTTCACGAACCAATTTCTTCACACTCCCAAGTGTAAGTAGCGTCGCACTTTATTCGGATTCTTCTATGTAACAGCTGTTCGTCTTTGTAACAACGAGGGAAGCTACTACGGTAATAAAACTCATTTCTGCTTCACTTAAATTGTTCCCTATTTATCTTAACTTTGTTTTCTTGATGTGAGTTCGGAAATAACAAACCGTGGTACCACCCGTACCCGTCTGAATAAAGAATTCCTATTTAAAATTTTCTCAAAGTCTTGGTAACTCCACAACTAAAGTTTATCATTACAATGGAACTGCACTGCAACAAGGCTTCAGCGATGTTGTGGTTTTACTTAGTCTCTAAATAAACGTTTAGTTCAAATATTCACCTCGTAACATTGTGTAAAATGTTTTAATACAGACTTTTAAAATAAATCAGAAATAGGCGCTACTTGTTAAACTCAGATTTCTGTATTCTTCGTCAATCGTCTTAAATTATGAGTCAGTAGGTATCACTAATCCGGCCGGTATGTATGAAGACTATTTCAAATTTAGGATACAAAAAAGCCAATCACTGATCCTTGAGCAGAAAAGGGAACCTTTACAACCTCCTTCAATAAAATACGGATTTCGTAAATCTGTTCTGCCGAAATAAATGGCTGCTCCGTATTTGAGTATACACAAGTACATGCCTCCGAAAGCAAATCACCGTATGCACTCAACGGCTACTGACCTGTTTATAATGGTTTACTCGGATAGTTTCGTGGAACTCAATCTATTTGATTTAGTACACCACACTCAAACGTCCCACGTTTGAGCAACCAGTTACTGAGAGCTTAGCAACCCGACCAGCTTGTTGCCTAAGTACTAAACTTAACATGATATACATCAACAGATCAAAACTTCGTAGACTACACTTAAAATAAATGAAAATATGGAAGTGCGAAATGTATAATCCCAGATTTGACTAATCCTGCGCTAGTTTCAGCGGTTGTGAAAACTTTAAAGTGATGAAACAGTTCAAAATGTGCTTAGCAAAATGCTGTTTTCAAAGTGCACTCTAATTTACGCTTTTCGTTCGACTTTATGTTATGAAATCTCATACACTTTTAAGTAAGTACCTGCCTAGTAAGTAATAAACCTGTGGTAATAAAACTGAGAAGATAAGTTAGATACGATAGATACAAGAAGTAAGTAAAAGTACAAAAATTAAAAATAAAAATCCTTACAAAAGGACAAAATACGCATATACTTAAATTATTATTTTTTATGGCTGGCCGGCTTAGCCGGTAAACGAGCAGACGGATCACCTGATGGTAAGCAATCGGCATCGCCCATGGACACCTGGAACACCAGAGGCGTTACAAGTGCGTTATCGGCTTTTTGGGGATTAGGAGTTTGAGGATCGTTGGGGATTCAGGGATTGGGGAGATTGGGGAAGGGGAGGATAATTGGGTCTCCAGTAACCTCATTTACACGACGAAATGCAACGCAAGCGTTGCTTCACGTCGATTTTCTGTGAGGCCGTGGTATCACTCCGCTCGAGCCGGCCCATTCGTGCCGAAGCATGGCTCTCCCACACTTAAAATCCCACAATTAGGTATACATACATAGCAGTAATTGCCGGTATTTTGACGTAACTTGTACGTCGCGCGGGGAGTGGTAATAAGTTTATATCATACCAGTCATACCACGTTTCATGTTGGGTGACTACAACTGTCTCGCGCTCTCTTCTCAAACTTTTGAGTTGCAATTTATTGTTCACCGTACGTAATACACAAAACTTAACTTTTGTGTGCAAACAAACAACTTTCAGGTAAATATAAGAATACTATTGTATAATACTATTTAAATTATAGTAAATTGTATAATTTACCAGGTTTTAGGTAATGTCAATTAAGGTCGACGATATTATGCAATCAGTATAATATATACCTACTATATATTATATATAATCGGTATATTATACAATCAGTATAATATCGTCGAATGGTTAGATTTACTCAAGTATATGTAAAGTAATTGTTGGAGCAAAAACTCTATGCGTCACCTCATTCATGAAGTTTATTCTTATATTATTTTTTATGTTCCAAATTTGATATTTTTTTCCAGGTCTTTTATTTTTTCATCCGTGATTGAATACATGCGTTCTATCCGTCAACAAATCTTTATTTTATTCTTTTATTATAACATCTTATCTAAAAATCATTGAAATTATTAATATTACCCTGGATTCTCAAACAGTAATATAGTCTATGATTTCTGCGACTCTAAACCACGACGGACACTTTGTACAAGGGAAACTACTTAGATGTCATATTTTAAAGAAACTGCTTTTATTGCTAAATAAATATTTCATTATAACTTGGTATAAAGAGTTAACAAGGTTCATTATTCTAAAAGTAATTAATTACTTTTACCTAGATAACACCTCGCACCATCAAATTATGAACAATCTGCCGCTGACTTTGTATAATTTTTGGGGTCCGGACCAATTACCCGTTTTTATTAGTGACGCGTACAGCCGACTGAATTACCCTTTAATTGAAAAACTGGGAACAAAGGATTGGAGCGCGATTATTTGACAACAAAAACCAAAGCTTCAAACAACTACCTGGATACATATATATGTATATATAATATATATATAGGTATGCTGAAATAATAATAATAATGTACACAAGCAACACGATCAATAGGCCCGGGTTAATTTAACGCAGTAATTATACCAAATTAAGGAAGACTTAATGAAGAAACATCGTGGACTAAGTATGTAGATTCACCCAAGGCCGTGTTCGTCTTGGATATTTTGTGATGTAAAGGGATATTGCCTCGTCTGCCAGGATTAGAACCCATTAAATGAGACGCTCTGACATTTGCAATCTAGAGCTCGTTCGTTCACTGAAAGACGTCGATACGATAAATTAAATTGCTAAGGTCTTTACTTAAGCATATGTTTCCTTATGAGCAAGAACCTTTGTAGCATGACATAGAATTATCAAAACTTAGCTCCAATTAAGATGAAGTTAAACACAATTGAAGTACCATCATAAAAGGCTTACTTCAGCGTCCGCATGCAAAAAGGGCCATCAAAATAGTTAGGAAACTAGCAACTTCATTCTAAATTGGCTTTGATAATAATGTTAGATGAAAGTTATGGCTTGAAAGTGACTACAACAAAGCGATACAGATATCGATTTTATCATCAATATACGGTAATAATAAGCTAAGGGCTGCTGAAGAGAAGCAAGTTAAGCAAACATTCTTGGTACCAATCAAGGAGGAGATCCAATGGTAAGAGTAACTAAGGCGTATTCACATAATGCTTATTAGGTGCTTGGTAGTACCTAAACAGTAGTATAATACTTGTTTATATTTTTTTTTATATATCGTAGCTAGAGTTTATCTAAAGCGCACTACTCAGACACACTTAAGTGTTATTAAATCACGCGTGAAGGATTTCTTCTAAACTGTGGTAGGTCATAATAATCACAAAAAAATTATTTGACATGAAACATTAAAGGAAATATAATTATCTCTTGCTATTTTCTTGTTAATCGAAACATAGACATCGTACGAATGTTTATGTGTAATATAATTACTTTATTAATAAAAATACTAAACCTAGAACCATACATTTTGCCATTTAATGCAATAAAATAGTAGTGTACAGCTGGCTTAATGTTTCACAGAATAGAGAGACTCCACCTTTGTACGTCAAACGAGACAATATCATCACCAACTTGTCCCCAAGTTCGGTGATTATACGGTTATGTGACTATCGATCAAAGGCGACACTTTGTGTCTCCAAAATATGACAAACTTATATAATATCATATGAATGTTGAATATTGATACGGATATATGACATAAAATTAACATCAAACTTGTTACTTCGTTTTTTTTTATTAAAACTAAGTTATGTAACAGCATATAATTACTTTTAAAATTATCCTTTTTGTGTCTGTACCTGTACGTAATTTTAGGATTGAAAAATACCAACATTTAATGGATTATTCACCAAAAGAAAGAACTCGTTAAAATGTGTTTCTGTTGCTTTTGTACAACAAGTACTGTGTTTCATTATAATGATAATTAACAGCAGTAGCCCATTAACAGTCCCTGTTGTATTCTTGAAAAACTGTCGCGTGACACGAAAATCACTGATCTATGAGTTTTTCTTTAAAAAAATTAACACCAATTCCCACTTGCAAAGTTTTGATTAAAGTCCTTTATGAAATTCAAGCTAAAACTTTTTTACAATTGCGTGCTTAGTTCTATTCAATATTTTAGTATTAATAATTTATATCAACTGCCTCGCTAGCCGAGTTGTCGCTAGTGCGACTGTCGGGCAAGGGATCTCGGGTTCGATTCTCGGGTCGAGCAAAATATTACTGGGTTTTTAAAAAAAATCACAGTAGTAGCACAGAGTCTGGAATTGTGCCCAGCAATAGACTCATCCTCTATTACATGAGACGCATAACATAAATAGTTAAAAGTGGGTGTTACATTGTACATTGGCATAATGTGCACGTCTAGCTACCCCTTCGGGGATAAAAAGCATGATGTTATGTTATGTAATTTATATCATAAAAATTGAAAGTGATTACAAACACAACATTTTCGCCAACCAGTTGGCTTAAAAAATAATGTGATATAAATGTACAGCCATAATTAATTAATTATAACTAGGCAACCAGGAAAACTTTGTACCGCCTCAAATTTTTCTCCCACCTTTCCTGGACTCACACAAATAATTCAAGACCAAAAGTATCCAAATGGGTCCAGCCGTTCTCTAGTTTTAGCGAGACTAACGAACAGCAATTCATTTTAATGTATGTAGCCATTTCTTTCTTATAATATATGTATATCAATATGTGATAACATTTTATGTACTAATGAGAAACAACCTGTAGGTATTAGCTACCGATACGATTCACTCAAGAATTTCCGTTTACCGTAGCAGTCCTATACTGAGAGGTTTTGAAGCAAATATTCAATGTTTTCCATCGTTTTTGCGATATTATGGCTAAAAAAGGATTATTTCAGGCCAGCAATAAAATGTATGGATAGCCATAACATGGATAAACGTTTATATAGAGGTAGATAAATGTTTGCCGATTCAACATAAAGCGGTTGTACGTATGTAGTGTTTGTACAGTCATATTAAAAGGCAATGTACCTATATTAAATAGTAAGTTTCATATTTTTATATAAAACTTTGCCCAACACTAGGATTTTTTCCTGTGTGTTGGGTGCGCTGCGTTGACAAACATATCAGTTCACGTGCACATTAAACCCAGAACCGAAGAAACAAATCGTGTTTATCAACAGGTATTATTAGTTCTTTATAGTATTTTGAGTAAAATGTGTTAAAATATATATTAACTTCGTTAAAAATAGAAGCAGATCAAGATTCGATAGATATTTTGTAATATAGATTTATAGAAGTTACATTTTTGTGTTCACAGGTAGCACTGGAGGAAGTCTCTTGTTGATTATGTACTTAAGTTAGTCATTTACTTAGCACATGTACGTACTACGTAGAATTGATTGCTTTACTTACAAGCTACCCATGCTTTTAACAAAATACATGACATTATAAATAAATTATACGGTTCCTTTCATGGTCCCTAAATAATAACATAACATTACCTATTATCGAATGCGAGCTACTCACATAGGTAAACAAGACGATCTCCCGAAATTGGGGACTTAAGGCAACCCTGTTTACGAGCGTCCCATTAGGAAGTGACCTAAATCCGTTGCTGTCAACATTTCTCATATTTCACCGTCCACTTTCATGTATGTAAATTAACTGAGCATCATATTATGTTGACACACTCGTCAGTATTCTTATTTATTGATAAAATCTACAAAATCAGGCAAATTCATGGTTCGAAATAAATAATTATTTTCACAAACAGAATGTGTTTACTTCATTAAATGCTAGGTAATAAATATGTAGGTACATATGTATTGAACTTTGTTTACATATTTACGTTAAAATAAAATAGCTATTCGAATTAATATTAAGACCAATGTTCTATAAACAGTTGGTCAGTAGGTATTATCGTACCTCATGAATTGATTTTCATTATATTAAAAAAATCAAATACATTTTCCTTCTCCACTGTGCAACAAAATTGCTACAACCAGTTTGTTCGGAGTTTGCTAACCTTTCATAATGCCTTCTCACTGATGATGATGATCAATTTTGTAATTGTAATAAAATATTACATTACATATAATAAAGTCGTAGGAAAGTGAAAACTGTACATCGAATATTTTTTAAAAGAATGCTTTGGGCATGACCTACCTCTACAGTCGAAACCGAAACCAAAAAATATGGTTTTTAGAACTTTTGTCTGTTTATCTGTTTGTCTGTATGTATTCGGGATGCTATGAACTCAAAAAGTGCTACATGAATTTATTACAAATTTTTCATTTATATTACTAATAGGTAGGGTCAACATATAGGTCATTGTCACGCTATCAACTACGGGGGAGTAGCTGTGAATCACTGTGACACGCGGGCGAAGTCGCGGGCTTTGAATTACAATGAATTACGTAATACTTTAAATAATGCAACGATTATTAGTTTCAAATTGAACTACCTACATTATAAATACTTCTACAACTTTGCACTTTCAAAGGTTTCTTTCAATGAAAGATGAGTGAATGCAAAAGGAAACGAATCGTCGCGAGCGTAATTACTTTTAAAGACGTGTTTTTAGTGTAGGCAGCTGTAGACACTTGTCCATTTAACTTTGACTTGTAATCGAATAAAGTCATAGGACAATGATTACGTAGAACAAAACTCAATTACTATTTTTTCAATGGGTATACTTATAATTGGAGGGTAGGGAGTACTTTGCCCTGCAGTGGAACGACCACGGCTAAAAATAAATAAATAAATAATACTTCTAAAGATTAAACGCGATTGCCATGGAAGAGATTTCGATTTCGCAGATCACGCAAAGTCGGTATAGTTTTCCGAATTCTCAGTATCAGGAACGATGGAGTAATTAACGTAAATGTTCCGAGGTAACCCGCGAAAAATTTGTAAGTTTTTTGCGATTTACAGCTCGATATCGGATACTATGTTGATAAAATATATATTTGCACTAGCCTAATGTATGTGTTTACACATTTATACTTGTTAAAACTATCAACCTAACTCTGTAATTTAGAAAAGTTCTACAATGTCAAGTTTTTACTAAAATGGTGCATTGTACTACTTCATTAAGGACCTATTTTTCAATCATTAACTGGCACACGCCAGGGATGCAGGAGGCTTCGGCTTACGAAACTTCGCGACTTACGAACAGTATCTTACTCTCGCGACTCCACTCTGGACGGCCAATGAAGGCAAGCCGGAGGTGGGACACCTGTTCCTTGTCATCGTTCACTCCAGCCAGCCAATTAAGACAAGCCGAAGAATAAGGAACAGTGACTTCTCCCTAGAGCATCCGGGATGATGGTAGCCCGCAAGGTCGCTAATTCCCGTCAACCTCGCTTCAAGGTGCTCTGCGGGCTTATTATTATTATTATTATCTGATGTTGAATAAAATCGGCCCTAAATTGCAGAGATATGTGAGCTATAACTCGCATACACTTACAAAAAAAAATTCGCGGGTTAACCTGGAACATTCACCTTAAACAGGTGAATACTTACATTTATTTCCAAATGGGTCCTATTCAGTACTCAGACTCGCTCTTTCAATAAAATTAGTGCCCATATTCTGCTTAGATCCCTACGTACTTGAGCACCCAGTAATTGCGTATGACTATCGAATAAACAATTCCGCTACCAGGAAAGACACTTAATGGAGGAAGCATTAGCAAAAGCTGATTGATTTTATATAATTCAAAGCTGCGTCAGTAATTACTATTGATTTGATTCCAATTTAACTATCTTTGTATGTAGGAAGACCTATGCACGCTCATTTCAAAAAATACATGTATTTGTGTCGTAACTGTCAAATCTGAGATTCGAATATCAATTTTAAGAATCGGTTTAGTTTAAAATAGCATCAAGTTAACCTTTCCTTTACTAGTGGCTGAATTACTAACAGACACATAGCTGGGGAATAGGCCCGGTCATTAAGTACTTAGTACCTTACCATGTAGTTTCTTTGCGTAGTGTAATTCAGTACTAAAGATAGTATCAATTAACGACAGTAACTGTGAGCAGTTTTTTTTATCTACTTTACTCAATAAGTGTGGGGAGTCATGCTTCGACAAGAATGCGCCGGCTCAAGCGGAGGGATACCACGGCCTCACAGAAAACCGTCGTGAAACAACGCTTAGGTTGTTTCGTCGGGGGAATGAGGTTCCCGGAGGTCCAGATACCCTCCTCCCCAGTCTCCTCAATCCCCGAATTCCCAAAAATCTTTAAATAACTAATACCGAAAAGGCTGGTAACGCACAGATAGCTTACCATCGGGTGATCCGTCTACTCGTTTACCGGCTTATCCCATAAAAAATACTAAGATATATGAATAAATAATAAATAAATTATTTATTTAGTAATTTATTTAGTTTACTACTTGTAAGAAAAATTAAAAGCATGAACTTTGAATGGCTCACTATAGATATGTGAGCGAAGTTGAACATTAAACACAAAGAGTCGTAATCCCAAAACATTTTTATTTCCTCTTCCTTTTATAGAGAAACTAGAGTACCTAAATAAATGAGCTCTACTTCACAGGTCCCTCAGTGAACGGCGAGCCTGTAGCTATTGAGAATGCTTAAAATTTAATACCTGTACCTACCTGGAACTTCTTCAAATACTTATACATAATTGTTCTAAATCGATAATGAACAAGCAAGTACCCAACACTCTTTTCAACAATGAAAACTGATTTCATTTTGGCATTATTAAAAATCGAAGTTGTATGCTACCACATTTTTTTTATAAACTACGTAAATTAACACCGATTTCAACCCCTACTTTTTTGAATTCGGTTAACTAATATATTAAAACCTATTCCTGAAAAAAGATAAACAAATACTTTTCTAAAAACCGCACCAAATCGGATTCGCGAGATAATCGCACAAACTGAGAACGTCCATTTTTTGTATCGGTTAATTGATCAAATTTTATATTAATTTCTGAATCTAAACTCAAACAATCTTGTATATTATTATGATCATTCATTATAAATTCTAGATGTAGATAGGTACGTATGTGCCTATCTACATTTAGAATCTACTTATGCATATAAGTACCTACAACTCATGACAGCACCAAAAATCTAAAGAAAGAATATTAAATACACTTCATAAATTACTGTCTTATAATTATCCAAACAGCAGTCGTCAAGGAGTTCCCACTTGTTCTTAAATCATTTGTTACAAACAAAGTATAATTAACGAGTTATAAAACTCTTCAGTCTTTATCTAAAGACTATCTAGTGATACTATATTTTGTTGTTCTCATTCTTCTAATTTTATTGTTGGTTCTTTTAATTTAACGCTTGTGCTGAGTTTCGTCTGGTGGATGAGTGTACTAAACACCCGCATCCCGCCCCTCATCCTTACTTTCCTTATCCCGAAAAAACCCGCAAAACACTTGTATCCCCTCTGGTGCTACGGGTCCCCATTGACGACACGGGTTTAACAACTGATGTTCCATCTGTTAGTATTCAGTTTTAAATTGTACCTATACCACTCAAAGCCCAAATATTGAGGTATGTTTCGGACATTCGTTATAGGAAACTGGGAATGTCAGACAAATAAAAGCGCAATCCGGTACTTTACTTGTCTATTTTTTATCCTGACTGTTCCATACCACCGACTACGCAGAGCTTATATTTCTGCCACGCGGTAATTGGACATCACGGATAGATACACGTATTTAATTGGCAAAACATATTATTTTCTTTCTAATACTCTCGACTCGAATAAAGTCACATTGGTACTTGCCATTGGTAGGTTTCGAACCTGCACTCTTATGCATGAGAAGCGGGCGTCTTAAACCTCCGGGCCACCACGACATACACTAATAGCACCCTATTAAAATATAATTTAAAACTGAGTAGTTCAGTAGACATTTCAGTATTTAAATGTAAAGGTTTAAAAATAAAATAGTGATAAAAAATCAAAAGCAAGTAACACCCACTCTATCAAAGTCTATTACCGTGGACATTGCTTCATAAAGTATTTACCGCAATGTAAATAAACAAGACGTAAATCTAACGTCAGCTAGTGGTAAAAAGAAGTTAAAGTTTTCACATTATTCCTGCGAGGACGCAAGAAGTGTGCAAGTTTGCGGGGGATGTTTAAATTGTCACTCAGCTACACGAAACTGTTGGTAAACAGTAGCGCCATCTGTGGCCTGCAACTAGTGTAATGTTTCATTGAAAGGTTCACTGATTTGTTTTGTGAAACGTAGCCAGAGTAGCCACCTATAGTGCGATACTAAGCTAAATAAGATCTTCGAGTGACCCAAGTTAGTACGTAAGTAATACACTAATACACTATACAGTACATATTATGTACTCCTTTGATGTCAAAATCGTGGAGGACATGGTTTACAGAAATGCATCGTATAGTAAGGCTACATCCGTTGTTATAGTTCTCTATAGTTCCATCAAAGAGGGATCTATAGCGGATTACTTTGTGGCTTTGTGCGTGCAATGCAATAGCTTGCTTAATACACAAAGGTATGGATTGCGTATTGACAGAATATCTGCCGTCCACTAACCACACCGCGTCGCGTGCTACTAAAAGGCAGTTAAGCCGCAGTTGGTAATTTTTCACTTTATTATGTAGCCTTATGTAACTTTCGATGCTACCTTTTGGTAAGAGCTATGAATCATTTTTCTACGATTAAAGCACCAGTTTATGATTAAAATAAACGCTTTGACTTAAATTCGACATTGACTAGTAATCGAACCCGCGATACGTCGTACAGCCACTGTCTCGCGAGCAGACACGACTGTCTAATGTAAACAGCAACAAGTGAACAACAACACAATCAACAATAATTCTACGATTAATAGTTTTAGAGAAACAGAACATTGCCGAATAGTTAAACCACATAATTTTTTCTTAATTAAAAAGCAGCTAAGACACAATACTTCTCTTAAAAAGGCGTTAACATAATTTAACGGCGAATTGATGAGTGATTTTTTTCTGAATTTTCTTAAATAAAAGTACGTTATCTAGTCATTCTTGTTAAAAAGCAGTTAAGCGTATTTAACAATTTTTGTGTACGGTGTCATTCATAGAAATACTACACTACCTCTATAAAGCAGTTATACGCCAATAGCGGCTTTTAAGTTATGAATTAAAATTAGTATTAGCTAAATATCAATCACCAGAGAGCAGGTAAACGACAATACTAGACTAAAAAGCAGTTCATCGCTTGTCAAAAAAGTCAAAAGTCAAGTAAATTGCGATTGCGTTTGACCGTTCGGGCTCCCTCTTTTTTAATTCGGGTGACGGACGTGCGGCGCGTTTCTTGCTTTTTGGTGCCACAATGACGGTAATGGCCCAAAATGTGCAATTATTTGTATAAATGCGAAAGTATGTTGGAATGTTGTTTTCTTTTAAGGAAAAACGAATAGTAAAGGATTGTTCTCCCTTTTCTTATATAATACTAGCTTTTACCCGCGGCTTAGCTCGCGTCACAAAAGGATAAAAAGTAGCCTATGTGACATATACTTATACATACAGCGCCATCTATACCATTACTTTTGTTTTCCCTCGGGAATATCAATTTTTTCCGGGATAAAAAGTACCCTATTATTTAATCCGGACTTCTAACTTTACGTCTGCAAAAATTCAAAGCAATCGGTTTAGTAGTTACGGCGTGAAGGCGGAACAAACAAACAAACAAACTCACTTTCCGATTTTTAATTGTAAGGATGACATCAGAAAGTTACATAGAGCTGTGTCGACTTTACACAGCTCCAGTACCTTCACGGGCCATGTAAGTGTGTAGCATGGAGTCATAGGCCTTCTTATAATCTACCCAGTATATGGACAAATTCTTGTGAGAACTACGAACCTGTTGGCATGGACATGTCAATGAGGAGAAGCTCCATAATACCACGAGATCGATTCCTACATCCATGTTGAGAGGTAGACATGATATTGTCTTCAATATGCTTATTAACTCGTCGAGTACCGGTTTTATAGACACAATTAAAGAACAATAGGCCGCGGTCACCGGTGACCGCTTGGTGTTTGACAGATTAAGTTTTGCTCTTAAAATGGATGTAAGAAGTTTGTAAATCGTCGGCAGACACGTTCTATTGGCCGTATTTTTTTGGGTTCGTAAGAAAATGGGGCAAAGATCAAGACTTCAAAGCGCCAAATTGAAACGCCACGCGACTATGCGAACTGATAAACCATCTTATTCAGAAATTATGCAGCCCATCCGGCTTTCCAGTTAGCCAACGGATAGGCTGCATTGGACACTTCTTCAGATGTTATGGTTGATTGATTTCATTTTCCCCCGACCTGCTATCCAATAATAATCCAATGGAATGTGCGATTCTGAGCATATTGTTCCACTCGCTTCTTATACCGTCTAATACGGTTCGCCCATGTATAAATTATAATATTTCTCGATTAATTATTTAGATACGGAGTGGTTTTACTTGTATCATCAATCAATACATCAATATACCTACATATAATATATTTGTAAAAGGTCGGTGTCTTTACATGGAAGATAAATAAGAAAAACTTTATTATAGCTTTATATACGCAATGGAATCCAAAATAATGATTTTTAGAATTTTCGTCTGTTTGTCTGTACGTTTGTTCGGGCTAATCTCAAAAACGCACGCACCAACCGTGCAGTTATTAATACAATCTATGTACTTTGTTTTATATAGGTATGTGTTGAATGTGTGTACATAAATAATTAATAAATATTAATCTCATTACGTAACAAAATGAATATTCATCCTCACTGTGTACTAATGACGTTGACGTCACATTCAATAATTTTGTAAATTACATGGGTAGAATTATATTTTTTTACAAACAAATTTTGTGTTGGTTGTGCAAAAAATCACTTGTAAAAATCAATGGTACAATGTCTTCGTGTTTTACAAAATAAGGTCATTTAGCCAGCATAATAAATGTTTTGGCTTTGATTAACAGCAATATATTAAATTTTCTAAAGTTTACTAGCATCTGTTATTGTCCAGATAATGTCTTGTCCCCGAGACATATCATGTTAGGTGATGATTATGACATTATCACGCTTAGTTGCTTCATTGTACTCATTGTGTCTCCCGTCACAATGGAGGACACTAGGTACTCCTTGTTACACAATGTACACTCCGTAAACAACACAACACGTGTAAATTAATTAATGAGGTTTTTTATGTTTAAGCACTTGACTCAACCTCAACCCAATACATAATTGAATCCCACATATGTTGCTAACATAAGATACTTTCAATTTTCTTAGGCCCTAGTAAAAGCAAGGTAAGTGCTCAATAGAAGCAAACAAAACAAAAAGTTTAAAGCCCACATGGTCTTTTTAATTATTAAATAAAACACTCATCACAGTCAATAAAAATCTAAACTGCAGAGCACTATTAAGCATTTACTTCAATAAAAATAAAAACGTAAAATGTTTTCAATGTAAAAGTAAGTTATTGGAAATACGGAATGGCCACAGTTGGAGCGGTCTGCAGCCAAGTTACGGACGGAGTCTAAAATTTAAACAAAGTTTGTTCCGCTAGTGGACATGGTTGGCCACTCGAACGGTAAGCTGCAGTTGCACAGGCTTGCAAATTACACAAACAAATTGATCGGCGAACTCTTCTATCGGTTAAAAATAATCTACAACTTTTATACTGTGCAGTCCAAATATAGTCGAATGTTTTTTATTTTTTATTGATTTTCCTACGGTTTCATGTAAGCGCATTCGTTACGCAAATGTACCTAACGGATGCAAAAGTATCAAATTATTGTTTAATTGAAATAAATGCTTTGACATTGACTTAACGAGATCATTAGATCATTAATGATCACGTTAAACGATTCAATTTTCAAATTAAATGCATAATTATATATTTACCAACAACAGTGTGTTCGCAAAAACCTAGAATAATTAATTCTCCCCGCATCGAGGGTATTTGTAAAACAATTGTCAGTTCCAATTAATGCCCGCCAGTTCAGTTACTCAGTTTTTAGATTCAATTTAGAGATCAGTTCATTTTTATGCTATTATGCTATGTACAAAATAACCATTTCAATTTGTGTTCAATATGTATGTACTCAAATCTTAAAAATAATGAAAACTCGACGAGAACATAATTTTAAAAGATGAATCATTTTCTCTTAATGTTACTAGCTTCTGCCCATGGTTTCGCTCGCGCTCTTTTAAAGTATTGAGGGCAGGTTTAAACAAGATAAAAAAAATTGTTGACCAATGTTTTATTATGTAGTATGTGATACTAATTTTAGGTTTCTTGAAAATTACAAAATTCTCCATGCAAACTTCCATCCCCTTTTAGGAAAGTGATAAAAAAATCACGTCAATTTTCAACAAAACAAACAGACACGCACAATTTATAATATTGAGTGCACAGTTCTATGTTATCTGACATTTTGACAAGTAAGATTCATGCCAATGAATGATTGACAATTTTTTTTTTATTGTCATGATATAACATTAAGGTATGCAAAGAGCCACCGTAAGCGCGGGCCTGCGGACGGCGAGCATGGGTGGCTCCCCGTCCGATCAGAAACAGCGCGCGCAGCAAAGAGCCATCAGACCACCACAGATGGGGCCCAACAGGGCCGATGCCTATCTGGAGTCGCGGAGAACCTAACGGGTTACCGGGGCTCCGGCTCGACGTGCAGGAGAAAGAACGGGATGTTTTTTAGTCGATAAGAGTCTGACACTCCCTCCTCACCCAGGCGGAGAGCAATCATAATACAAAGTAACACAGTATATAAAACGTTTAAATAGCTTAGATGCGAAATCGGATGCCTTCCACGTAGAACATTCGGGTTCATTCTTCAGCCCGAGATTTCTTTTAGTTTTTAAGTTTTATATTCTATGTTTTATTCTATTTCACTTTTTATATAGTGTTCTGTTTCTTATTCTATATTTTTCCTTTTTTTTCTAAAAATATATATGTACTAAAAACACCCAGCAAAGCTCGGTCATCCAGGTACTTAAGAATTATAACACAAAGGATTGACGGCTGATGGGAAAACGCATGGGTAGACTGTCTATAATGTGGATCGATTGTGGTGTTGATGATCTTTAAAAGGACCTAATAAGCGCACGACTCAAAAGAGATACTACTAAATCACGCGTATTTAGAATTAACGTTTTGTGTATTTTCAAATAACAATTTCTGAATTTCATATAACTTGCCAATTGTTAAACTTTGTGAGAAGCAAACTACTTAGACACTGTTTACTGTAATTTCCAGGTAGTAACATCATGTCATAAACTTAGAGTCTTCACGTAATTGAAATTACTTACTGTGAACTTATTGGTTACCCAACCGAAACTATACCGAACTCTACCTACATAATAATAAAGCCCGGACCTGAAAATCGATAATCATTTTAAGATATCTCAAATCTACAACTCGAAATTAATGAAATCGAATGAGGGATAGTTAAATTATTATATTAACAGTCCTTCATAGTTCACGGCACAGACTGTGACTCCTTACATTACCATGGGTAACAATTTGCATGGTTTCCCTCTAAAACATTAGAGATAGTGGCAAATGATATTTCCAAAGCTTCGATTAACTATGATCACTGGCTGATTGATGTTTAAAAGAAATTTGCTATATTCAATCCTATAAAAACTAAATTAATATTTTGACACTACAAAAAATACTATTGTCTATTTTAATTTAAATAAACATATCCAAGTATTTATATACAACTAACTGAGAACGAAATAATGCAATAAAAATATGATAACAATTTGAAAACATCGAAAACTAAAGTGGTTATGAAATAAACTGGTTATGACTACCTACTGTGATAACTTTCCTCAATACCGACGAAATAAAACAGTTATTGAACGCAAACATAAGTACTTATTAAATAGCACACACAATGTTTCAGCAGTTAATTTCACACTTCAAAGTATTCATTCACAGGTGTGTTAATAAAATGTAATTGGCTTATTTACTTTTCCAATGTAAATTTCGTGCGCTGTGAAATAATGAGGCTGACTGTGTTCGGGATGCTTATGTCATATAATTGACAACGTGGCAAAAACTCGATATTATTCCGTAATAGGGACGGTCACAAATGGCAGAAATAGAATTGGCATCGTTAGCGCAAGCCAAATTAGAATAAACCTGCAATGGAGTGATATCAAAGAATTTTTAAATCATTATAGAGAACTGTAATTATAGTCTGTATCTAAGTTGAATACGAAATGAATACTATGGTCTGTCAAAGGTAAGGAAACGACTACTAATGGTGTCTTGAGCCTTCCTATCTCCAGACAGCGATAACTTCGTTAGTATTCTAAAGCCCGGATAACTTACACAATACACTCCTGTTTACAATCAATATTTGAGGGTAAAGTTCATAATTCACACAATAAAAAACTTCACAATCAACCGTTCAAGTTAACTGCTTCTCAAAACATATACGTATATTTTACACGTCCGCCATATGTTAAAATGTGTGACGCAACAAATAAATCGATCCAATGTTTGTGTCTGGAACACATTTTATGGGACTTTTTTAGAGATCCATGTGCAGCAACTCTGAATTCATTGTTTGTTTATTTTTTTCTTTTTTTGGACTTGGTGGGAAATAAACAACTTCACTTTTATGTAGGTAAAGTACAGAAAAGTTAATAATCCTAAATATTTAATAATAATACCTACTTAGTAAACCGACTTAATTTTTGCCCAAAGAGGCAATAATGACCTCTAAAATTACACTCAAGAGTCTCACTTAGGTACCTTATACCAAAACCAAGATTACAATTTCCAAATCTTTTGTGGATTCCGAATATAATAAAGACTTTGTTTAAAGATGAAACTTACTTATTATTAAAAATGTAACGTAGTATAGAACCTTGTTTATTTAGTATAACTAACTATAACTGCAAACTTTAAGATATTTTTGAACTATTTTCAAATTAAAATGGGAAACCGACTATGTGATGGAAAAACACATAGGTGGGTATACATATAGGTGGTAACACTTAACATTTCTTGTGTGTTTTTCCCCTTCGCTTCCCAGAAGTATAGTTAAACACCATTTAATGCTGCAACGATTTAGCTAAAAACAAGGCAAATGTAAAAAAAGGCAGGCGGCAATAAATTCAACAGTACATCGTATGTAAACAAATTGTCAGGCACAGAAAACAAGAAAACGATACAACACGTGTTGATTTGTTCGTGAATCTTTTGAGGAATCAAAATTTTAAAGTAGCGAGACATATTTTTACACAATGTATCCTAGTATTCTATTTCAAGAGAGCTATTCGAAACAAAAAGCCATGAAAAATTCAGTATCCTTATCGACGAGAACTGTTTACTTTTGATACTTACAAGGAGATTGTAAACAACAACTTGGGTCAGTTTATGGACCGCGACCAACGCGTTTCTTGTAAGAAACTATCTTAGAAATAATCGATCATGTGAATAATCGGTTTCAGGTGGGGTTTGCACTTTGTACGTTGCCATTGTGGAAAGGACTTGAGTGAGGCCTCGTTTGTTACATATTAATAACATAATTTTAGGACTGTTTTGTGCGGAAAGGACAGGTTCAGTAAGCTCACTTAGCAGAAGGTAATTATAAATTATTTCTGATACCCTATGCAAACAGATTACTTATAGTTGGACGTCTCAACAGCATCTCTCCATTGGCCGTCTCTCGTATTTGAATTAAAATACTATAAATAAATTTTATACTATATATATACTTATACTATAAATAGATTATTTAGACACCACTGACAAACGGTGAAGGAAAAACATCGTGAGGAAACCTGGACTTATAATTTCTAATTAAAAGTTTGAAATCGCCAACCCGCACTGAGCAAGCGTGGTGATTAATGCTCTAACCTTCTCCGTGTGAGAAGAGGCTTTGCTCTGCAGTGGGCATTTATAGGCTGTTGATGATGATGATGATGATGATGACTATAAATAAAACTGATATAAATACCTTATATAATAATACTTTGATTAAAATCAACTTACACATGTTCTTCACCTCTAGATACTAAATAGATACTCTAGATACTCTTTGATCCGTACTTGGCGTTGCAATCCATTAAATTTTTTAATTCAATTCATCCAAATTTCAAACCTGGGAGAGCCATGCTTCGGCACGAACGGGCCGGCTTGACCGGAATGATACTACGGCCTCACGAAAGACTGACGTGAAACAACGCTTGCGTTGTGTGTTTTGTCGCATGAGTGAGGTTAGGTACCGGAGGCCGGTCAATTAGACAAGGAGGGGGGGCCTTATCTAATCCCTGAATAGCCAACAATGCTCAAATTCCTGATCCCAAAACGCCGGTAATCCTATAAAAAAACCAAACATAATACGGTGTAATAATTGACATAAATAGAAAGACCACGACAATACGATATTATTATGTTTCTGTCCTTGTCATTACGAGCATGATGACATTGATGTGTCAATTATTTTTCTGATGGCAACATAAAAGAAGAAAATTTTAGTGCATCTAAAAAACGAACACAATATTTGCTGTCCTTGTCATTTTGAGCGTGATGTCACTGACGTGTCATTTGTTTTTGAAGTGGTCAACGTTTCATTTTTTTATATTCTTCCCCAAATATTAACTCAGCCCACTTAGCGCTGCGCTGTGGTCGAAGAATGAGTTAGCAATTTACCGAAGGTAAATTAACTAGGTGCTCTTGTTGGCATTAGACCGATTTGTAAACTAGGTTATTGTGGCAAAATGTACTTGATGTTTATGGGAACTTTATTAGACTCTAGACGTGTATTGTAGGACATAATACTACGCTGTATTATTATAATATCAAGTATTTAATTTCGAATATTGTTTTACGTAAACTACGAGTTGCGTATGTAGAGGAAATGTGAAGAAATTGGCTGTTAAGTTAACTTTCTGAAATATTTAGGTAGGTATATTTAATTTATAATTAACTTATATTTTGTTTAAAACGGTTACTTTTAGGGTAATTATAATTTATTTGGAATACAATTTTAAATTCATAACTCGTTTATGGCAAATAAGACTCGATTTCATAAAATAAAATGCTGTCGTTACATCGTCAGAAACAGAATTACACGATAATAATGTTATGCCATCTATTTTATGTTTGCAACAATTTGCACGGAGTCAGCATCGTTCACTGGCAAAACGGAATGCACGAAAACACTCTACTTACCCTCAGGGGTTACAAATATAGCAGTTATGTAAATATTCTTTGGTTTCGAAGATAAATTCTAATTCCATCAACTGGATTATGGGCAAACTGATTTGTTGGTTGTATGTGAAAATGGCGCACGCCATAGCCGGGCACCGTTCATATAAAGATTAATAGGACTGGCAACCGTGACACATGGTATACGGGAAGTTGCAGTTTATCTAACACATAAAACCGTTTGTCTTGTCTAACTCATCAACGCACAACATAAATTTCGAGGGAAACGGAAAAGTTGTGCTTAGTAATTATATACTCGGGTTTGCAATATCTCTACTCATACCCTCAAAAGTATGTACACAAACAAAACACTGAGGAATACTTTTTGAAACTCGAGCAGATGCAACAACAAAGTCGTCTCGCGGAAACCCCAACTGCACATTTTTTTTTTTGTAATTGTATTTACGTTTTTCGGCTTGGAGTCGTTCGGCTAGTTTAAATACATTTCAACAATGGACACGCCATTTTTTCTCCTCTGAGAAAATTAAAAGTGCTTCGAAAAAATCTCACTCCAGTTCATTGCGGAACATAATGTAAGTCGGAGTGAATAAACAAGAAATATGCGGTCGCTCGTGTTTTGTTTTAGCGTTTATAAAGCGAAGAGCTTTTATGGTTTATAGCTCAATAATATAGACCGTAAAACGCCCTCGGACCCTCGTCGGATCTCACTGTATTCCACAATTGAGTCATCCTAGTAAGTCCCTTCGACTCCTTTAGGACTTCTTGAATAATTCCGCTTTGTAGGTATCTAACAAGATGGAAATGTACTTTGTAGTTGCTTCTTTGTTATCTCTGGTACAGGTCAGTTCACTTACGGCGCGGGCGCTTACTTCACTAGATATTATTATCTCTCCCGAGATCAAATCTAACTAAATTCAAAAGAGAAATACATGTAGTAGAAATGTTATGCAAACTACGAAGAATAGAAAACGTACAATTTTTCCTTTAGATTTTACATGGAAATTGAACTTTGTGCCGTTGCTATAACTTACGTTACCTTACCTTTACATTACATTACCTTTTATAATGTGGCCTTTGTTTCCTTAGAAACAAATTGAAGTTGGGCAACATTACGATGGCACAAATGATTTTATTTCAGTGCGTCCTCAAAAGGGCCATTCCGACGTTACAGTGGTATCCGACATTGCATTGTTCTTACTGGAAATTCGTGATCAAACGTCTGCAGAGCTTTTAAAGTCTTGAGTTTGCAATGAGACTTTCTTTCAATGTTAATCAAATAGGAAGTACCAAATTAAAAGCTCTACTATAATCTTGTAGAGCTTTTCCCAGTATATTCAAGTGAGTAACCCGCGATTTTTAGTTAATTTAGTTAAATAGTACCAGCACAGATTTTACGAAAGTTGTTGTTCATTTATGCGTTTATTATACTTGACGTGTTAATAATGAAAGTCAGATAATACCGTTTCATATTAGTTATGCGAGACTGTACCTACGTCAATGATTGCAACTGGGGCTCGGTATAAAATTTCAATTTTTGTAGGGTTTGTAGTACTGTTTGTATTATTTCTAATTAGATCTAGATTCTAAATTACTTGAAATACACATAAATATAAAACATAAAAATATGTCTTTGTTATAAAAATTCCAAATACGACACTGGTTGATTTTAGTCCTAAGAAACAATTTCTTGTTGTTTTCAGTTGTTAAATATCACAAAATAAAATTAGAATCGCTTTACAGAAAAACCTATTATGTAGAGGCATTCGAGACGTTTCCAGGACGTGTTTAAATATTCATGGCTGTCTTCAGCTTCAGTGTTACGGTGTCTGTCACCCGGTCAATCACGGAAGTGTTTTATGTATGAGAAGATAAGAGATCAATCGAAACGGGAGGTGAAATAAATGGAAAACTCCGGGCCATCACAAATAACTAAGTAACCGTAATATTATGTGACACAAAATTATCATTGTGATACCATTATTATACTTTAACTGTATAATGTATTGACGTAAGCTGTAAAATTATGCAAGTTTTTTATAAATAAAAAGAGGTTTTTCAATTTCTTTCATTGTCCCAATCGTGAGATGCGTGAATAGTGATTAGTCACTAGAGATTAGTTACTCCAGAACTTATTGGACAGAGGAACACAATACATACAAGCATTTTTATCTGATTTAAATGTAGCATGAGATCTACATTATTCGAATCTCTTTAATATTGAAAAAATCTTCATTTCAATAATTACACCTAGTGTTGGTAACTAAATCTCAATATATACTTTACAACCTTTGTGTTGTCTACATATACTTCATACAGAAACAATATTATATTATATTTCTACCTAAAGAGATGTGGAGATTTAATGTATTGGGCGTAAAAATAAAAATAAGTACAGCCGATACCAAATTAAGCCTCTTTACTTCTCAGGATTATTATCTTTACAGCGAACGCCGATTCAATCGTCGATAAACTTCCACCCCGCGCCCCGAGCCGAAACTGCCATTAAATAATATTTTATTATGCATTAACCAGGTTTTTTGTACCTAATATTAAAACGGTTTTATGCAATAGTTTTATAAATAAAATTGACACTAATTGGTATTAGAGTAATTTATTATAAATAAATCTACCAGTAGGATCACTAGTGAGTTATACCAACAGGCACCATTCCAGAAATTTTGCCTGACACGAGAATCCAACCGAAAGCCCTGAAACTACTTGATTTTGTAATTCTCATTTACACCACATCCGATCAAATAACCTAATAAGATGCATCGTCTCGATGTTTAAGAATACTTTACAATCGATGATAAAAAAATTACCACTGTTTAATAACAGAATGGTTTGCAGCCATGTTTTATGTACTCAAAAGGCATCTCAGGATACTCTTTTAACCAAATAACAACTGCGATAGAAATAAACTGGTTTAAAATCAAGCACTCCTATATTTTATTACGTTGGTTTCGTTATACTTTTAGCTTCATATTACCACACTAAATTAAATTCCTTTATTTCTTCAGTTGAGCAGCTGAAATTATAATCCTTCTCTAATTAGTTATTCAGCGTTCGTATGTTAGTACTGCATGAGACAACGAGCTTTGGTTTTACTAAAATATTGCATACGTGTGTAATATTTTAATCCTACGAAATTAGTTTAAATACAATGCAATACCGTGAGATGTAATCGGCTTAAAGTTACTTGTTTATTTTTTTATAGGGTAAAACCGGGATGGATGCCCCACTTTTTGAAATATGCTTCTAATTTAAAAAATATTGGTTTTACATAAATAATACCTATGAATGTAACTAGGTTTTTTTTTTTTTTTTTTAAGGGGGGAAAATCATCGAATGACTGCCCCCGCCTGGGTGAGGCGGGAGGGAGTGTCAGACTCTTACTGACTAAAAACCACCCCGTTCCTTCTCCTGCACGTCGAGCCGGAGCCCCGGTTACCCGTTAGGTTCTCCGCGACTCCGAATCGGCATCGGCCCTATTGGACCCCATCTGTGGTGGTCTGATGGCTCTTTGAGGCGCGCGCGGAACGCGACGCGCCGTACGCTCGGGTCTGTTTCTGGTCGGACGGGGAGCCACCCATGCTCGCCGTCCGCAGGCCCGCGCTTACGGTGGCCGGAGATCGTCCCGCGATCCCCGACGCCCGGTGTGTCCTTCGCGATGGCTGGGTTGCGAGGAGGCAGCGCTTCGCTGCCTCACGCGTCCCGCCTCCTCCTTAGCTAGCATGACTGCTTCGCAAAAGGAGGAGACGGCATCCCAATCCCCCTCGCTCCGCATCATGGCCTGCACTAGGCCCGGACGCGAGAGGTCGCCATCGCCGATCACTTCCCTGAGGACACGGCGGTGCTCAGCCCACGAAGGGCATTCTCCCACCGTGTGTTCCACCGTGTCCTCAGGGCGGTCCTCGCAGTGATGACACCCGGGCGTTTCCTCCCGCCCCATCAGACACAGGTACCTCCCGAAACTGCCATGTCCGGTGAGGACCTGCGTCAGGCGGTAGGTGAGGACGCCGTAGCGTCTCTCAAGCCACTCCTCAAAGAGGGGACTTACCGCTGCAATGGCAGCGAGCCCAGCCCTCGGTTGCGACAGTCGTTGCTGCCATTCCGCCATGAGATCGCGCCGGAGCTCATCCCGCCACGCACTTATCTGGCGCGGCAGCGGAGTTTCGCCCCGGCGACGTGCCTCCGCGCGCATGCTGTGCACGCGCGCGAGCACCTTCGCCTCCAGATCCCACGGCGGTAATCCGGCAAGGAGGTTCGCCGACTCCCCAGAGATCGTGCGGTATCCGCGGATCATTCGGATCGCCATGACCCTCTGTGCCATGAGCAGCGTCCGAGCGGGACGCCAACAGGTTAGGCGCCCAAACAGGGGCGCCGTAGAGGGCCATGGACCGCACGACCCCGGCGTATAACCTCCGGCAGGAGGCGTTTGGCCCCCCGAGGTTGGGGAGGATGCGTTTAAAACGCAGCCCCCGTCCCTCCAACTTTGGAGCCAAACGTCGAAAGTGTTCTATGAAGTTCCACCGACTGTCGAGGACGAGTCCTAGGTACTTCATCGTCGTCTCGACGCCGATGGTAACTCCTCCCGCCGTTATTTGGGACCCACCCGGAGGTGGCGCGTTCCCGCGGCCATGAAAACACATGGCCTCGGACTTGTGGAGCGCCACCTCGAGTCCCAACTGCCGGATTCTCTCAACGACTGTCGCAACCGCTGTCGCCATTAAGTCGGCCGCCGCCTGGTGTGACCTCCCGTGCGCCAGCACCAGCGTATCGTCGGCGTAGCATATAGTGCTAACGCCTTTCGGGAGGTCGGTGCGCAGCACCCAGTCATAGCCGATGTTCCACAGGAGCGGCCCCAGAACCGAACCCTGTGGAACACCGCGTGACATCTCTCGCCGGTTCCACTCGCCCCGGTAATGTAACTAGGTTAATCCTTTATGTTTTACTGTGATTGGTCTATTTGGACCTATAAACTACCCATTTTGCAAATTTTAGCTTTTTGTAGACCTCCATTTTTGGGGATAGATGCCTACCCCTATGGATAGTTGCCCCACCTTGAAAATACTAACAAGGATAGATGCCTACGGTGCAGGATAGATGCCCTTCATACTATATAAGTATTTTATGTTAATATTATTTATCTATTTTTTGTCTTTATTTTATTTGAAATGAAAAGTATTTTGCAGTTTTTAAAATCTTTTTATTGTCATTGTCATTATAGATAAGATAAATAAGATCAATTTTAATTCAAACTATAACAATTAAATTCTAAAAGTATTTGTTCAACAGTAATATGTATTTGAAATCCTTATTATTAAATATTAATACCTAATTAAGTTTCAACAAGCAAAATCATAAAAGTCATTCTTTCTTAAAAATTAAAATAACTAAATAAATATCATCATAATATTTAACCGGACAGTGCTTTAATATTTCCACATCTCGAGCAATTATTTCTGAAAAGTGTACAGGTTTCATGTAACCAGTACTGACACATTACACATTGAATCCAGTCGGATTTAGACTTCGTTTGTTCATAGTTTTCAAAGCATTCTATGCAGTTAATTTATTTATATTTTAGGCCCATCCTGCCCATCAATTTTAGTGTTCTTTACCAGCAAACTTTTATCCCCATGATTTTTCTGTCCATTTTCTCCATAGCTGGCTGCAATTGTTCTGTAGTCCAAGAACATACTCGAGCTCGCACTCCTTCTTTTATTTTGTATTTTCGTGGCATAGTTCTGCTATAATCAGTAAAAAGACCAAAAACTTAGTCAAAAGTAAATCAATAAAAGTATAAACCTATACATAAACACATGAAAAATATATTAAAAATATACAAGGTGTTGTTTTTAAACCCGCGTCATTTTCTAGGAGGTAACTCGGCTATCGATTCTGAGTCTGAATCAATAAAAAATTTGTAGGTAAATATTTTTCATTTTTCTGTAATTTACGGAAATCCGTAATTATATATAGCGCGTAATTATAATAGCTTTATAACGCGCTTAACACACACAAACTCAAACATGTAATTGATATTATTCCTAATTCCATAAAACTCGAATAAGAAGAATTGCTGCCAGTTTTTCTGAAATATTGTCCAACTTAAACGATTTATTATAGCCGTATTTTTAACTATTGACCCGAAATTTTCTCTTACATTGAACCTATATGACTTCTGTGACATGCCCCCGAGAAATGACACGACTTCAAAACTACACCTTGTATATTCAAAGCACTTATAATACAATCAGGATATATGTACATGATGTATGGAGGGATAGACGCCCCTAGGGGCATCTATCCCGTTAAAAATCAGGGCAACTATCCTTTTTGACAGGGATAGCTGCCCAAGTATTTTTTAAATAAATAAAAAAGAAAAAAGCGATTATTTACATCAAAATGTATACTTCATGAAACAATATATTGACGTAATAAAAAAGGTGGCGGAATTAATGTCTACTTAAAAAGTTATACAACAGCAAATACTCACCTTTAAAATTTTTACGCATTTGGTAATTTCGCCGCGGAGATGAATTCATATACGAACGAAACGCATCCTCACCGCTTGACGGTGTGTGGCTAACTTAGGTGCAGGGTGCTTGCAGTTTTTAGTTATACGGTTGTTTCTTAATCGCGAGCTTAGGAAGTTAGGTTTTTAAGAAATGGGGCATCTATCCTACTGAGGCATCTATCCCGGTTTTACCCTAGGCTTTAACTAAAAATGATGCGTTACTTACGTAAATATACTGAGAAAAGATCTACTAGTTTCAAATCTCAGAGGGACTCTTCCTTGTGAACAGGTCGCCGCGATGTCGCGCAGCCTACTGACTAGTACTTGCGTTATTTCTAGTTAAACATTTTTAGTATGCCTCACAATAGTCATTAGTAGGTTTTTTTTTGTTATTTAATTGGCGTTTATGAGCTTGCCCTGTAAAGAACTATTTAATTTAAGAATCTGAATTAGGTACACATATTTCTAAAAATTTTTGCGTAATCATATAACGTGGCAATTCACAATAAATATGCAGATTTGATTATGGAGCAAGTGATTTATAGAATTGGAATGTAGTTGATGGAACCTTGGACTGCCTACTAGTAAAAGTTTGTTGACTATGGGCTTACATACAATTAATAGCGTGTTTTATAAGTATGAATATTTTTAAGTATTGTGTATAAAACCGTTCAATTAACTATTGTAAAATATGAACAAATAAGAAGAGACACGACAAAGTGTTTATTGACTAAAGGCGGGGTATATTTAGAATTAAAAAGAAAACGCAATGCTGTTTCTATCGTCCTTAAGTGTCATTTGTTTCTAAATGTTCTAGAGGCGCCAATAACTTGGATTTAAAAAGAGAACACGATGTATTCTGGCTTTGTATTTTTGTGTCTGGCATCATTGATAAGTCATTTGTTTTTATTTTAACATAACACAACATTACGCCTTTTATGGGATAGAAGGCGTAGGCAGAGGTGCACATTATACCACTGTACAATGTAACAACAAACAGTAAATTTATTTGTTTTGAGAGATGAGGAAGTTCTTATTCCAAGGATTTCGATTATCCCAACGGATATGCACTTTGAATTTAAACAAATTTAATTCCTGATTCGTCTTGCCATGACGATTAACAAATCACAGGGCCAATCATTAACTATTTGTGGCTTCAATTTAGAAATTGCATGTTTTTCTCGTGGTCAATTGTACGTGGCATGTTCACGTGGCGGTAAACGATCCGCTTTATTTGTTCTTTGACAAAAAAAAAGAATGTCGTTTACTACAAGGTAATCCGAGTGCATAACATGCTACACATCATAATAAATTTAATAAAAATAAATCTTACACGTGTTTGAAGTACTTCATTTTTATTTGTAAACTCTTTCTGTGTGTATTGTTCATAAAAATAAAATACTTTTGTATATTATCTATGTTCATATTTATTTTGTATCATTTTTTTACGTTCATCAAAGCCTAAATTATAAATTAGTTCAGCTTAAAGGTAACACGACATTATTTGACTGTTAGGCGGTACGAAGTTCGTCGGGTCAACTGATATTATACTATAACAAATATGGGTAGGTACCTTATTAAATAATTACGTACTGCCTTCTATAATTCCTTCCCGGTATCTTCAAAAACCGCCTTGCAAAAGGGCTGGCAAACAAAATAATAATAAACGAATTAATAGGAAACTGTAAGAGTTTACACCAAAACCACAATATCCTGACTTGAAGTCTTCATTCTATTTTAGTGCTTATTACGCTACTTAAGAACTTCCATGTATTGTTAATATAAATTAGACAAGCTACTTTAAGAATTATTAAATTACAAAAAATAATAATTTAAGAAGGCAACTAACACCATTATCCTAAAATTAACGTTATATAACTATCCAATATGTTGCTAATCATATAGACAATTGTTTCTATAACATAAAATATTAATGTAGGTCTATTGCAAAATGAACTACTCATAGAAATTTCCATCTATGACAGTTTTAAACTATACATTCCTGACTCTACAGACAGACTAACGACTCTAGCAAAATTTAATCAAATAGCTCCAAATATCAAAATTATTGATAAGTACTCACTTCACCTCCTAGGTTCACCAATATTCGATGAATGTTTTCCTAAATTCATCGAGGACAAGATACAAAATTTCAATCACATTTCGGATAGATTACACAAAATCAACACACATTCGGCTTTCACCCTAATTCGGTACTGTTGTTTTGGACCAAAATTTACTTATATTCTCCGCGCTTCACATCTATGGAAACATTCACACATTTTAGAAAACGTAGACAAAATTATCAGACACACATTGTCATCCATACTTAATGTGGCTTTGGATGACCGAGCTTGGCAACAAGCTACTCTTCCTATTCGCATGGGAGGGCTCGGCGTCCGCAAAATTTCAAGTATTAGTTTACCAGCTTTTCTGTCTTCGGTCCACAGTACCTCTGAATTAGTCAGGAAAATTCTTTCTTCGTCACTGACCAGTTTTGAGGTGCCGTGTTTGACTGATGCAGTGGAAGCGTGGAAAATGGCTTGCCCACTTACGGATTTACCTGTTCACCCATCTTCTCAGAGACAGTGGGACGTGCCGCTGTGCAGTGTTATTCGTGAGTCTTTAATCAACTCGTCTCCTAATACTGCAGAGCGAGCTCGCTTATTGGCTGTGGGAGAATGGGAATCAGGATTGTGGCTTCAGCACTCCCGTCACCCTTCATAGGTACTATGTTGGATGACATAACGTTCCGCCTAGCTGTATGCCTACGTTTAGGTGCTCCTTGTGTTTCTCCGCATTATTGTCACTGTGGAGAAAGAGTCGATGGCTTGGGACACATGGTCTTTCTTGTTGCAGAAGTGCAGGCCGCATAGCTCGCCATGCCAGCATCAACGACATCATTCGTCGTGCTCTTGCCTCAGCCGGTGTACCAGCCGTATTAGAACCTAATGGTTTGGTACGTGATGACGGCAAAAGACCAGATGGTATGTCGTTGCTGCCTTGGAAGATGGGTAGGCCTTTGGTGTGGGACGCGACGTGTGTAGACACCCTTGCGCCATCACATCTTTTAAGCACCGCTGCATGCGTTGGTGCAGCTGCTTCCGCGGCAGAGGCCCTCAAACGGCGTAAATATTCAAATCTAGTGGGTAACTACTGTTTTGAGCCGTTTGGGGTCGAAACACTTGGGCCATGGGGTCCCAGTGCACACTCTGTGTTTAAAGACATCGCCCGTAGGCTTATCGACTCTACACGTGACCAGAGGGCTGGCTTTTTCTTCGGACAGAAAATAAGCATTGCCATTCAACGTGGCAATGCTGCCAGTCTTCTGGGAACTTTCCCCTGTGATAGTGATGCGGACGAATACTTTGACGCCTAAATTAAGGGTATAATTTTTGTTGTTTTCTTTTACTTTCTTTTTATTTAATAGTTTAGTTGTAGTTAATTTTAAGTTGTAAATATTTATGTAGTTATATAAGTTTTAAACTAAGTTATAAACGGGTCTAAAACATATGGCGGACCGGTACCTATTAAATGAAAATCACGAGACGAAAATTGCGGTTTAATTTAATAAGCCAACATGTCTGCATAAATCACTATAGCGTAATGGTTAACAGACCAAAAACGTGAACATCGACCACAATTCGCAAAGGCCCGTCACAAATTACAAACTAATCATAGTCCACCAATTGGGTCGCTCGGAAGAGGTTAATTTTCTCAATCCCGACGCCGCGCTAACGCTGTGCCCGTAACGGCCGCCCCACCAATTAGCTTTTACTGCCCTTGTGGTCCGATAACTACTCTACGAGACTTATCTATCGAGCAATCCGGGCATTATGTCCTAGTAAACACTAGTAGAAATTGTATCTAAGCTCACTTTACTTGTCGATAGAGAGTCCGCTCCAGAGCATTATTATGAAGTGTTGCGTGATAATGATGATAGATCGGCTTGTTACACACTACACTCGAACTTGTTAGCTTGGGAAATATGTTTACATATAGTGTTGATGGCATTTTAAGTGGTCCTGTACTTAAAAGGGATTTACTGTTTTACATAGAAGAAAGTATTCTCAATAAAAATGGAATCTCAATAGAATACATATATTGTGAAAATTTGCTCACTTCAATTGTATTTCAGCATTAGCAAACACAACAAATAGACGTTTCCGAGTGTCAGAGACAGCTAGGCGATATTTCTTCGAACGACACTCTATAAGTAACTCTGCCAATTCCTTCCCTACACATAAACATCCACCGTGTATTGTTTAACTTTTCTCTCTCAGGACGACACATAAACTCGTCGCAAATCCTACAGAGGGTTTGAGAGCGTCGTCTCAGAAATTTTCCAAGTCAACGAAAGCAAGAAGCGACAATCTCGTCGACCTACGTCTTATTTTTCAGGAGAGCCGACCCGTTACAACGACAGAGATTTACATTTGAAATAGGCAGACACTCTTTTATTTCGCTCCTTTTATTTTTTTTCGAGTGTTCGTATTGCTGCAGCTCCCCTTACGTCTGGCGGATCTTTCGGCGCGGCTAAATAAAACTCTCGCTCTCCTTACCTGTATAATTTTATTAACGAAAATAGAATTATTTATCGTAATTGAATTTTCAAATTAAATACGCTCGGATAGCTACTAGTTTGCTCAGGTTTCGACTCAGCAAATTACAAGTATGCAATTATGAAAGTTAATTTACTACTTAGTGATCTCAAAGTGAAGCGCGCCGGCTTATCTGATTAGAGTACTAATTTTTAATTATTCGTTTACGTCTTGGTATTAACAACAGCAATGTACCTACGGAAATAAGGTCGAATATTTATAAAAATGGAATAATTTATCATACAATGTTTTGGGTACAAATTGTGCGTGATGGTGCTATCCATCAAAGATTTTCTTTTACGAGGCAAGCAGTAGGTGGGTGCGTAGATATACATTGCTACGTTATACAACGTTATTGATGGACCCTCGCAAGCTATTACCCTTGCTAAAAATACTAACCCGTTTCTCTCTTTTATGACTTGCAGTTTATTCTAAAGCATTTTAATGATGTACGCCACGCCGCGTAATATGCTAATCAGAAAACAAAAGTTCAACCCCAAAAAATGAAATTAATGATATCTCATTAATTATTCTGGGACATTATTAAAAGCGAATTAAATTCAAGTTTAATTTGAAAGAGTTACGTGTTAAAGGTTATTTATGTCAAGTAAATTTTATTTTACAATAGCCATCTTGTTAGACAATACATCATTTTGAATTAAGGCCTGGCAAGAAAACCTTTGGGACGCATTGTATCTAGATTAATGACGACCGAATATCCTACACTCTTGTACGTTACATATGTGTATACAGTTAGTACATACCTATTACATTTTGTCACCTCAGTTGAACATTCACCTATATATTGACGGTGCAGTACTATTATGTAGTGTTATAGTGCCATCTGCAGGCTGTTATAGTAACTTATCTTAACGTCGAACTAGGCAATAAATAATATATCGTACAACATTGAGAGATATTGCAGAACTAGCCTCTGAGAACAATTTCTTTGATAAACTGTCGATACAACACATAAATACTATTCATAAAATCACAATAAACGCGTTTTTTTATGTTGCAATACATTCATTTTAAAACTTTATTAATAAACAAATAGACACAAACAAAATCTAAACAGAGAGAATGTAAATATCTCACATTCATTGGGGCAGTCCGAATGAGGGGTTCAACAATTTATGCATTTATTAATTAAATTATATCACGCAACAGTTTCCCATGAGGATCTTTTAATGTCCCACTCATAAGATCGGAAGACATAAATTAACAAAGCTATTCGTTATGCCAGGCCACGCGCGTTTAATTATTAAGGCGACGTACATTTCTCCACGGAACTTGGCCATACGGTCCCAGTCGTAAACACAAGTGTGTCGAACCGATACTGAAGACGAAACTCAAACAAGGTAGCCTCTATTTACATAGTTATATTATATAGCATCAATATCAACAAGTTACGGTCACGGTAACTACTCAATACCCAGTGTATACACGGAAGTACAAGACTTAATTAAGCCTACAAGGGATTCGGTCGCAAGCCTGGACATGACATTCACAGAAAACAACAAGACGAAAAAGAACTTGTACTTAAGGATGCATTCATCCTTGCATAGTCAAGATGAGGCCTACGGGAACTTTGCAGCTTCACACAAAAGAAAACTTTATGCGTACTTACTTAGTGTTTCATATCTGAAGCGCACAGTAAAAGTCACTTTGATATTAACCTAAAGAAATTATTCTTTTTATTTTACTTTGTAATTAATCATGTTGGCTACTCTTCCTTCACTTAGCTCTGAGCGCTTTCCCGGCAGCAGCTGAGCAATTTCATTTATTCAACGGTACCTACCCATTCTTTCTTACACTTGCTTAAAGTAACTTGAACTAGATAAATTAACTGGACAACTGGGTTGTTTATCTTGGGAATTTGAGTTTTGGTGTCTAATTGGTAACGTTTTATAAGAATGCCTTATTTGATGGAATAAGACACTTTCCTTGTTATAAAGTTTGTAATATTCGTTCGCTACGTCGAAAATTTAGACACTTGATACAACACTTCTCCTCTCGGTGATTGTTACGCCTCGTCAATCTATGCTTACCGATACTTACATTTTCTATTCACTTTACTAGACGCTGCTATTAAGCTTTAAATACGCATACGGCAAATTTTCCATCCTTTGAAAGTAAACAGCGCACTTCAATACAGTGCAGTGCAGAAAATTTGTGCAAAATATATTTTTAATATTGCAAATGTGAAATACTCTACCTATATTAAATTTATATATATGAATCGTATTGGATAGTACCTATGTTTTGATATGAATAGTATAAAGAACTGTGAAAAGTAACTTGAAAAAATGCTGTTGGCAAATATTATTAAATATATAAACTAAATCTTATTCCTTAAAATATTCGTATTCATTTACATGTAAGTAAAGCAACCTAAAAATGAAAATTTAAACCCTCGGCCACAGAATGGGATATTGACACGCTTTGACTCAAACGAATTTAAAAGTTTATGAATAATGTAAATTATGGCAGGCACTTGAAGCCAGGCGCATTTTAACATTATTATGTATCGCAAAACCTAAAAAAATATGTTTTATCATATTTCTCGACTAATATCATTGTGTGGAGAGCAGAAATACATTTGTTACTCACGGCGTCTGCTACTCGCGTTGAATTACTGTCAAACATGCATTGAGCTAGCAATATTACACGCGCTGAGTACAAATATAAGGGAATATGTGAAATCTTTCGTATTTTTCCTCATATTGCAAGCAAGTGTACGGCACTTTATTGTGGCGTCATCAGAGCCTCCCTCGTGACAGCTTACACATGAATTCGGGGATAGACAAAGAGTGTGCACGATGAAAGAGCTTTTCATTCATCCTAGCTCCCAGGCGAAGTCGCCGACTGCTGTGCGCGTTTTGATAACAGTTAACGAGCCCTTCAAAGTAAATAAATTGTTATTAAGTGTACTTATCTCGGCAATAAATATTAGTTTGCAGTTTAAAAGACGACCGCTTCGCTCAACTTTTTATTATTTTATTAAAGTGATATCTTATTTTTCTTTACCGGGCTTTATGTGCTTTTCCTAATTATGTTATTTTTCTAGAAAGAGTAAAGCCATTTTCGGTGACATATTTAATACGTAGGCTACTTATGTATATTTTTTGGAAAATTAAAAACTTTATCGATCCTTTTAGATCCCGTGTTCTATCCCCGTCATAAAAAAACGAACACTGTGTTTTCCGAACGTAGTATCTACCTTCTAAAATGACTAGATTTTTTCGATGTTAGGTCAGAAAAGTCATTAGAGCTCCATACGTTTGCAGATTAACGTCAACGTGATCTAATTTAGGGAGGTTTATGCCGCTGACTTTTTCTCTGCCTGTTGTTGACGGCGCTCCGTACGAGGTACTCACTCGACTGACTCCAGAAATTAACATGAAACCCCTTTTGACTACGGTTTCAGCGAATTGAGAATAAATAACTATTCTGTTTATCATCTACCGTAATTGTCTACCGGGAAAACAATTATTATAACTCTCAAGACTGATAAGGAGTGTAACCACCATAACAATAATTATTATTATCTTTAATGTAGTATATCTTTGGCTAAATTACTGAGTGTTTGATTTATAAACTGTAACAATAATTTCAAAATTCGGTATGTAAGTTGCCTAATTTGTGACTATGCTCAGTTCAATCACTTTTTTACAACGTGACATGTGAAAAGCGAAAACTTAGCCCCCTTTCCGAGTACAATAGATCAGATAATATTTTAAACACTCTATGACAAGTTATAAATACTAAATCAGCAATAAAATCAGCGCAGTGCATAGACTATTTTAGTAACAGTATGGAAACAGAAGTTTATTAAAAAAAGTAAGTTTCACAAACTCGCTACCATGGATCGAGTGACACATTCATTCAATATTGACACTGCGCTGAAATTTAAACGTGAAATTTAAGAGGCTTACCGTTTTACTACCGGTTACTAAACTGTCCATGGGCATTTTGCCTTCCGATATTACATCAATGGAAAGTACCAGGCACAGTTATGGGATGTGCCTATTGGAAATAGTATTAGGTTTAGCACATTACTTAACAACAAACATTGTAACCAGCATTTCCAAGATAAATCTTTGTGTATTATTATGTTTTCGGCTTACCCATGTAAGGAACTCGACTAATTTCAAGTCATGCTAAAGGCTCACATTCATGAGCGGCATTCCGCGACACGCAACGGAGCGACTGTCGCGCTCCAGTCATGAATAAGGGCCTCTAGCATGGCTCGAAACTAGCCGAGTTCTGCGTCAAACACTTACTTAAGTAAGCCGAAAACATAGCAGTATGTCTCGAAAGTTAATATAAACATAAATCTTTGTGCTCAGTTTTTGCTTATCACTATCAGCCTTATTACTAAACACCGGGTACAATTCCAAAATAATTAAACTTAAGTCGAAATAAAAAAATCGAATTAACAAAAATCGCTTTCAACAGACATATTTGTAATCACTCAACAAACTCGACCATATCACTTGATACCTTCTGAACATGTACTGTTTCTATATGTCTATATCTATGTATTTATACAAATACATACATATAGACATTAATGAGTATACACTCATGCCAAAGATCTGCAGTCTTTTCTCATTGCATGAACTATAGCAGCGTGCAGGTCGTCTCTTTACTACGACCATTTGTCTAAACAAAGACAAATAGTGCTTTGCCTTTTTCCTACTGGATTGTGGTTGGCACTGAGTCTTAACAAGACTGTGGTATCTACCACAGTCTTGTTTTGATGAATTTGTAGAGATGATATGTAAAACAACTGACCTAATCTACCCTCCATAATCATAATGAAATGATAATATTTCATTAGACATGTTTTTAAACCGTAGTTTACCTAAGCTACAGTTTAAAAAGGACCTCCTTTATAGATGCATTATCGGCACCAACCAATGAGTCTCTCAAGATCGTAAGGACTTTCTTTTGTTTGTCTAATGTTAGATAATTGAACATTATTATTAGAAATGAAACAAACACTCGCTAAAACATTTTTGCAAGCCAACAAACAATTCCAGTGATTCACACAATCAAACTACACTAGACAAGAGAAACAATCTGAAATCTAACACTAAAGTAGTTTAGGCAGTTAAATTAATTAACAGAGAGTGTATCTTTGTGTAGAATCGATGTAGATTCAGTGTTATTTGCACCAGCTAGGACTGCGAGTCGTTTAACAAAATGACGGGCCCTTTTTATCTTGGTCGAGCTGCAATTTGTTACTAGCTCTATTTTCTCGAGACCGCAAACCGACGGTTCCTATTTTGAATATCCCTTTCTTTAAAATTAAACAGTGTACGTTACTTTGGTGCTGGCTACCATATTTTAGAACTCGAGGAGTGTTTCATTAGAATTTGTGGAGCATTTACGTGCTGTTGAGGTGAAGTTGTTTGAAAAAAATTAAGCTTTATGACATTAGTTTGTGTTCAATTTCATAAACTTTATAATGTGTCTGACGTATGTGTAAATTTGTTAATAAATGACATTGGAAATTATTCTATCGAAAAAAAGGTACCACCGGCAGCAATATAGGTATGTACATGTTTTTGGTCCTTTTAAAAAAACAACTATGTATTATGTATCATTTATTATTTAAGAGAAAATTCCAAACACATCAAAATACTTTGATACTTCTATTAGTCTTAATTTCAACACAAATTGTTTAGTATTATCACTAGCTTGCCTTTATTATTATGTCATACATAAAATGTCTCTGTAGTCCGATGAGAATATAACCACGAAATCTGACGTCATATATTGTCCTAAAGTATCTTGCCTCGTGCCATATTATTTTCCAACAATACGCTATTAATATATCCATTATTTTCACCTTTATCTTGCGTCACATTTGTTGGTTCCAATTATTATAAGAAATGTCTTATCAATATATTTTCATGGAAAAAGTAATCCAACTAGTTTGGGAGATGAACTCGCAATACCGATCATAAAATTAGAAGTTCGTCGCACACTATAATTTCACTAAAACGGTTTCATCTTAATCCCCCAGACTAATCCTTGTTTTCAAAACTATTTGTTTGTGTACGTAATCTCTACTAAATTCTTTGAAATCTCATCTTATTTGTTCGAAAGCATTTTAAAGTTTTCTCTTTAGTAATATTGCCTGTATTTTAGTTACAACTATAATTGTAGGTACTATTGACCTTCATAAACATTTCTTGAAAGTGAAATTTGGATCGCATGTGTTCTAAAAATAAACTTAAATCCAAATATTATTAGTTTTTGTTCGCATAAATTATTCACTAATCTCGATCTAAAATCTCTGGATTTTAATCATTGTTGATACTAAATGTATGGAGTGTCTGTTAAAAACGTATATCGACACCACCGACCACAAATTTTGGATTAAAATCGGCAAATTGTATGAAGTTTCCACCAAGTAGTACAACCTAACCATCAGTCAGCGGACCTCTCTATACAGAACTTAGTTTCGTTTATATTGAGTGGTTAGTTTGGCAACTGCAACGGTCGATCAAACCGACCGCGCAATGTTTCTGTGTTAGCTGTGCTTCAAGCATACTATCTTCATCATGTTGAGTTCAGTTATCTAGTAAGTATCTAATTTGCTTCGACTAGACTTTAGTTATTTATTCTTCGGCACAAATGGGCCGGCTCGACCGGAGCGATACCACGGCCTCACAGAAAATTACGATTGAAGAATTCCGATAACGCATTTGTAACGACTCTGGTGTTTCAAGTGTCCATGGGCGGCGCCGATTGCTTTGCCATCAAGTGATCCTTCTGCTTGTTTACCGGCTAATACCATAAACAAGTATGGGCGTTGTTAAAAAAGAATTAGACTAATTAGAAGAAGTTTTACTCATGTTCTAGTTTTGATTTTTATATTTTTACATTTGACCTATAGATTTATTTCTTTAATCAAAATGATAAAAACCCCAAGGAATCCCATTCAAAAGAGTCCAAATTATATTAATTTTTACTTTATTTAATAGAAAGTTTTACTATTTAACGTTACCATACCAAATATAATATACCTCTAATACATGAATTTAATAATAATAATTTTTGGTAAATGACATTTTCGTTCTGTTGAAATAATGCAATGAGTAACAAGAATATTTTTACAATTATGTCGTCAAGTAGTATGATACTGATATTCTTTCGCGTAAGTACTTCAGACACTCACAATCAAATTATCAAGTGCACTTTCAAAATTATTTGTATCGTGTTATTATTTTGAAACGTTCAAAGCAAGTATTTTTTTTGTGGGACAAGCCCGCCGCAACCTGCCAAAACCGCTGCAACTCATGTAAGCCAGGATCTACAGTAGATACAACCATGAAAACACCGGAACATTGAAGTCCGGCGCGTCCCAGGGACATGAGGAACTGTCTTGGTTCCAGCAACGAAGTGAATCAGAAGATATTATAAGAGGAGAAGAAGAAAAAAACTATAGTTTCCACTTCCCTCGGTGAATTACTGCAGGAGACAGAATGAATTTAGCCTAAAGGCACAAAGAACCCGAGCGTACGGCGCGTCGCGTTCCGCGCGCGCCTCAAAGAGCCATCAGACCACCACAGATGGGGCCCAATAGGGCCGATGCCGATTCGGAGTCGCGGAGAACCTAACGGGTAACCGGGGCTCCGGCTCGACGTGCAGGAGAAGGAACGGGGTGGTTTTTAGTCAGTAAGAGTCTGACACTCCCTTCCGCTTCACCCAGGCGGGAGCAGTCATTCGATGATTATCCCCTCTAAAAAAATAAAAAAAGGCACAAAGAAGACAACAACACAACTGGGTGAAGCCCAGTCGCCAAGCACCACGAAAATTTGACTAAAAACTAAGTGGTCCTGTTATTCTGGTGGGAGCTGTTATACTTGCTTCCAATAATAGGTATGGCAAAAGCGCCTAAACGCACGGAAATTTGTTCTAGATTCCACAAGGTCCGTATAATAAGCTACACCTGACAAAACAATTAAATTATTTAACATAGTGTTACGTTCATATTGCCAGAGATCACACTCACAGAGTATGTGATGGGCCGACTGCTCGTATTGCAACTCCACTGTCGAACATTGGCACCATGGTGAATCAATAAGTTTAAATGAGAACAATTTGCTTTTAAAGTTGCCGTGGCCAGTAAGAAATTGGGCAACACAGTGATCAACCTCCAACCATGTCCTCTCCAGTCGCTCATGCACGGATGGGAAGAAATGATATAGGTGGCGGCCCTTAATAGAAGATGCCCATCTACCCTGCCATTCAGTTATAAGCTTATCCCAAACGTCCGCTATTGGCTTAAACAATCTACCAATTTTATTTCTATCACGTTGTGCTAGAAAGCTTGCTAACAAATTAGGTCTCGCACTGTAGTACATAGCAGCACGTTGCTGCACCTCAAGATCTACCGGAAGTACGCCCGCGAGCACAGGCTTCAGTGCTAACGGTCCTATAAGCTACACAGGAAAATCAAGGCAAGACGCTGGCCTTGAAGAAGTTTTCGCCGTTTCGCGCCTCTTGTGGCCCTATCAGCCCAGACAGGTGTCCCGTAGCAGACGCATCCTAGGTAGGTTGCTCCGTATATGATTCTAAGCGTAAGAAAGTAAGTATGCTTTGAACGTAGTGCAGTAACACTCTTATGATTATTTCGCACATGATTCAGTCTAGTGAACTACCTAAATTAGCCTTTGAAAAACCTAATATCAACCTACTACAAGACGTAAAAATTCGTAGAGGGTCCTAGCAAACGCTACGCGTTTCGTAGCTCGTAGTAACGTCCGGTAATATTTCGTAGTGAGAAACTTCGTCAAGGTAAATAGTGCTAAATGTTATATGTGAAAATCGTCTTTACCATTAAATACGTTTGCGATACGCTATTTGGTCGAGGTAATACTTCAAGATTCAATTTTAATAACAGTATAGATTTTCCTTTAATTTATAAATTTTTACGTTATACACATACACATATAACGAGTTAGATATCCACCTTAATTGCCTACTGAATCTTAGCTCGTACAAATTCAATCGAGTCGCAGAACACTTCCGAATACATTCAAGAAATCCGTCTGCGGCCGATAAATCTTGTAGTTAACAAGCGGTCTGAGGCTCCTCGGGTAGTGAGTTCACTTGAATCGGGCTGGGCCGACGGATCCCGAGCTCCCGAGCGCACTTCGTTTGTCGCGATATCGCTCATAAGCGCGCGCTATCTCGCCGCGCCGCCGTCCTATTCACCCGAAATAGTACCTCAAGGAGTTTGGTAATGAGTTCCCTTGAAAACTGTTACTAGCTCCCCACTATTTTTTAACGACGTCATTTTTGAAAATTGACTCTTAGCGGTATACGCTCCTTCGAGCGACGCTGTGCTACCTCTATTTAGCTGACGCTAGGATTTTTACGGAAAACGGTTTACTTTCTGAAGATTTTTTATATTATATACCCATCACGTTTCTGTCGTGTCTTACTTCACGCTTCTTTGATTTATCACTGAACAGTTACTTTATTTTTATCTGTCTATTATATGCTATAATAAAATCTTAAAGGTCAACTTAAATATGATTTTTGATGACTACATACATATACTACAAACATCAATTCCAGCATTTGACGAATTTGTATCCGTCTATCTTTCTGTTTATTACTGTGTTTCGTGTGAATGACTGGACGAATTGAAACGACGCCTTACTGTGTTGCTACTAACCTAGCTTGAATAAATGAAGAATGCTTTCATCTTACAGAGTTCAATATACTTTCACACCAATCTGTATTTATGCTTGGTGATTTGCGAAGCATTATGTATTAGATTATTATTTCATGTGCTTACTTAAACAGGAATTCTTTGATATTTAGTTACTTTCAACGTGATCGTAATAAGTGTAATCAATATTTTAATGTTACAGTAATAATATTCATCTTATTTGTGTGGAAACAGCGTCGCATGCAATATGCATTGTTGTAACAGCCAGCTACTTTGTGCAAAATAAAATTGTTTTAACCTGGTTACAAAATCTCGATAGTTTAATTAAAAGTTAATAACAAGCCGACACAGCGGCCGGCTACGGTCGACCATTAACTTCACTTTGCCCGTCCGTACGCTACAGACTAACTAAGGAAAGGTAAATTTACATTACAAACGAGCGAAACACAAAATCTACGTTCGTATATCATTACAAATGTATTTGTCCTCAGAAACTTGGATATTTAATACGTTTGCTTTTAGTTCAGAATTAAGTTTTACTTGTTTTCCAAGGTATTTTAATATAAAGCTATCATAAGGATTAAAGTCGAAGAAAATTTCATTATTTTATTTTGGAAAGCTATCTTAGTTTGGTACTATAATATTACAACGAGACAGTAGTATAACTTTACTCAGTCGTCAACAAACAAGTTATTTTAACAAGGTTTCGATCCCGTAGGTACTCATGTTAGCTATTGGATGTCACAAAAAGAATTAGAAAAACCAACTCAATATCCATAAAACGATCTAAATTCTCAATCTATTCTGTATTCACAAAACATAGATTAATAGAGATTAAAATGCGTTCCAATTTATTGAAGCACAAACATTTCGAGACCGCAAATGGAAAAAGTTTTCAAAAAAAAATCAGAAACATTCGACGTGACCAACGGAGGTTGAATGCCTTTCGGAGTACCTGCTTCTGTTTCGTTGCTTTACAAATTGATTCCTTAACCCGGTTCGATGGAATTTATTTACATACATATTATTATTCACCCATAGAACCGTATAAACATATCTGGCTGCGTCCGCTTTATACCTTACTCAATTTTATTTAACAAGATCCCTGGGCACATTATTGGGCTTGAAAGGGGAACTTGAAATTACATTGAAGACAACGTTTTTAGGGTATTTGGTAATGAAGACAAATCTAGTGGATATTCTCGTTTGTTTTCGTTGTTAACACAGATATATAATGAACGTTTATTAAAAAACGTACATATAAACGGATGGCGGAATATAAATGAACAGATTTTACTTTCCTTAGCAATATCGATCAAACATTCAACGCTTATGTTGTATTAAATACTACGTTTGCAAGGAGAAATTGTAAGATTACACTGCTTTTACATTCATATAACTGTGTAGTTTCCAAAATGCAAACTCTTGTCTCAAGCTGCACTTGGTAACACACAGCAAAAGTCGTTTGCGTTCCACTCTGAGCCTTGTACAATAAAATAAACCTACCCGTATTGTGTATGTTCCTTGACTTCCTTGCCTTCCTTCCTTAAAAATTCCCGAACCCGTTTTTTTACTTCGCTATTCACAAAAGTACCTCTCAATTAAATAAGTATTTGCCAATTCCAAGATTCGAGAGGATCGAATTGCGCACCGAACGGTATTTGAACAACACAAAGTTGAAGCTTATTAAGCATTTCCTGACTTTTCTGATAACATTTGCTATAATAGTGGGCATACAATATAAGAACCAGTAATACAAGTGCATGCTATTAACCCAAAAACTTGACATTTCAGAGCAGACTATTACGTCCCCTCCTTACCAGACTAAACAAATTTACAAGGAGTATCAAGTAGTCGTCAACCAGGCGTAACCTTTGTATTAAAGATTCATTGATAGATATGCAGAAAATCACGGTTCCTAATACACTTCTGACAAATAAAACAGTCTCATTGTACGCTCCAAACATCTAATAAAAGTTGTAACAAAAAGCAGGGGAATCAGTTTTTGTTCTCGTATGGTACTAAATAACGTTGAAACAACATAACAAAGTTACAATAAGGGTAATTTCATAAGTTATGAAGCTTATGACTTGCAAAAAATAAGTAGGTATACAGTGCGTAAAGTTTTATTTTATTGAAGCGGCGCGCTCACTCGATACCGTGACGGGTAAGTTTGCGCGTTCAGCAATTTCTTTGTTAAGTCAAAAGATCGGCTTTCTTTCACACAAAATAATATGAAACATGACATGAATTGAAAAAGTTCACCGCCGAGAAACTCATGACAACACAGCCGAGTTCCATTGTTGAAAACGACAGTTACTTTTAAAAAAAGGAAGACGCCTTCTACCCTTTTTACCAAACGGGTAGTTTTTTAATTACAACAAGTATTTATTTTCCTTTTCATTGCCAAGTGTAACCATTTTTCAAAAGATTCATCTTAAAGATCACTTACAGGCTTCAATTTTCTCAGACTTTTTATGTAGGTGCTGTATCTTTTGTCCATCAATTTTGATACATTCCTGTAGAAAAGGCTTTGGCATAAACACGTGATGAATTTTGCACCCACAACACAGAGCTCTACATACTTTTACGTTTTTCCTCCTTTGTTGAATTTCAGAGTGCGCTTGCATCAAGCCACGGAAATAGATCTGCTTTTTTTTTACTTTTTAATGTATTCATAATACAGAGTGCTAATAATATCCGTGTATTTGAAGGTGGTGCCAGTTTGTTCAAAGTAATTACTGCAACATCATAACGTAACATCACGCCTTTTTATCCCCGAAGGGTGAGGCACAGAAGTGCACATTACGGCACTTAATGACACTGTACAATGTAACACCCACTTTTCACTATTTACGTAATGAGGCAATGTCAAGCCTATTGCCATATACCGGGCGCATTTCCAGGCACCGTGCTACTACTGTATTATATACTGTGATTTTTAAAAAACTCCGTACTTTGCCCGCCCCGAAAATTGAACCTGAGATTTGAGCCCCGGCAGTCGCACTTGCGATCACTCGGCACCAATGAGGCAGTCAGTTATTTCTGCAACACTATTAAGTAAATGAACTGGAGCTGGCGGCGGCAAGTGCTCTAGTCGTTAGCAGGACGAAGGCGACGCTTTGTCGAACTTGAAATGGAAAAGCATCGACATCAACATTGAAATACCTAAATATTTATGGGATAGGAATTTTAAATGTATTCGGGTACGTTACGGGGCCGTGTATCGCAAGCAGAGATCGCCGGCAACAAATTGCGGTTGGGCGAGATAAAAAAGGTCCGTCCGTCATTTTGCTAAACGACCGGCCGGAGTACGGCGTGGTCGGGTTGCGGCCAAAAAAAACGACGCCAGCGACCCTTGCCGGGAGTTCCACTTCTGTCTTGAAAAAATGATACCACTGTCAATTCTATTTACGATAGTTTCAAGAAGGCAATCAGTTGTCCGGAGCGAGGCCCGGTCTTACTAACCAAGGTCGAACCTCTACTGCTCTACTCGAAACTCTGTAATTAATTGAAACATTTTAATCAACAGTAACTTTGAAATTACAATGTAGTACACAAAGTTTCAAGTACATTCCGTCATATTATGATATTAAATCTAATAGAATAACGGAACTCCACAATCTAATAAAGTTCCCAAGCTATTGAAGAAACATATTGAATTCTTAGAACTCCTTTGATGTTGCATTCTATTCTCATAGCAGTCAATCGCAGATGGCACCACTACAGAATAGATTTTTAATGCACTTCGAAATTGAATATGTAAAGTACCCAAAATACTCATATCCATTGTTATAAAGTTACTTAATATTATATGCATTGTTTTGCCAAAGAAGTTGACACCTAAATAGCTATTTATACTATACGTTTAGATACTTACCTATATAGTTATGTATGTTACGTACACAAAACATCTACACAAATGACAAAGCAAAATGGAAGCCATACGAAAAACTACAAGATTCCATCAATCGGCAGCAAGTATTCTGACTGGAGATAAAAAGGAAAACCGCCATTCTTAGAAATGGGATCCGAGATGGGTTACGTCTATAGCCTGGTCTATACATACGTAGGCATGTATAGTATACGCTCTGCCATTGTCTACACTATATAAACTCCTTGTGGTTTCTTTGTGCAAAAGGTACACGTTACATACTCGACACTGCCAACTAATTTGAGTACCGGCAATATACTCGTACATAATACGAAGTGTTGAGACAATTATCTATACCTATTATACTGGTACTGCACGTTCGTAGCAAAACAATGCGGCGATTCACACACACGATATCCTGCCCAGTGAAATACTTTGCACTAAAATTAAAATGAACTGTAATAGTGAGCACGGTTAACATGTAAATATCGTACAACTCTCTGGGAATTAAACACATTTTGTTTTACAAAGTGTTAACAAAAGTGTTGTCCAACACCTATTGAAACAAATAGTAATTTGTTTCAATACTAATGAGACTATTTTACAGCAGACTTTTGTTAACCGAGCTGAATAGCAGCGTAATGACAACGCAATATTACGTTAATTCAGGCGTACAATTTACAATCGAGGTGGCCATAAGTGCCTAGACACAGCTAATTAATAACTTCATTAGTAACACAATGCGTTTACGACTGTGTTTGACTCGAGACTAAATGATTGACTAATCAAATCGATAATTTTATACCTACGTATACGATATTACAGGATAAGGATAATTCGGAGGATAAATCTCTCCCAAAATGTATCATTAGAATCGGTGAATAAACTTACTGGGTGAACCCAGTACTACCCATCAGTATATAGCCGAAATACGGAACGGTCGCTTTTGACCCGTGACACCTGGCCAATTTGAAATGTGTCGCGGACTTTTTAACAAGGTTTGGTTACGACCCGGATTTGGGACGAATCCCGATGTTGAAACGTGCTGTGTCGGTCCCATTTTGTACTTAGAAAATAATTACGGTGGTCCGGCTATTTCGATTTTATAACATAACATCACGGCTTACTCCCTAAAGGGTTAAACAAAAGGCACATTTGTTTGAACCTACTGTTTGTATGTTGTTTTCATAATCCTTTGCTATACAAGTCGACCTTATTTTCTTATGCCCCACAATTTTACGTGTGCATATTCAAAATTTTAAATATGATTATTAATTTCCATAAAGTTTCCACTAACAACAAGACATAAAATAAATCTAAAAGTTTTTGAAGATGTTTTAGGTAAAATGTATTGATTATATAGCTCTAGCAACCCCAAGAGACGGAGATTCCAGGCGAAATAATGATAAGTATAGTATAAAATAAATATTTGACTTATACCGGAACATGTGTTAACTAAATTCGTAAATATTTTAAAAGCCGATTAAAAAATTACACCCATTAATAAAATGGGCAGCAAGTCTTGCAGCAAGCTACAAACATACACAACTAGCATTTACCCACGCCTTTGCCCGTAAGTAATAATGTCCTTCGTATTCCCATTTACTTACATTTCTACAAATTTTCACTTTAAATATAATGTATTAACAAGGATATACATAATATATAATATACTTGATATGTCCTTATTGAAATAGCTACATAGATCATCTATCTAGTTTGATAATATTCCGTCCTCTTACAAATTAATTACAGAGGTTATTAAATTACCTATGATTAAATTGAATTATCGCAGATGAATGAACTATATAATTCTAAGTGTATATAAGTACACTTAGAAAACATTGAAGGACCTCGTCTGTTATTACAAGGCGAATGAAATTAAAAGTTAAATACGTATTAGCTGTCCAGGGTTTAAAACAATTGTAATAGTTTCGAATTCTCGAGGTTTCACACCCTTAAAGACAGTTCAATTGAATGGGAATCCTATAATCACATACCAAACACAGAGTCTTACCCTGCTATTACTAAAATACCCAATAATACTTTACCTGACTTGAGCATTTTCTCTTGTACTTCATACGCGAACCAGGAACTACTTTAAAGGCAGTAAAATAAAATAATACCTATTACAAAAGGGACCAGGGTAATAATATAACATCAAATAAACAAACGCAGTGTATAAGGTGTTCGTGGGGAGAAATCCCTGGAATAATGTAATTTAAGGGAGCTATTATCGATTATTATCTTATAATATTACAAATAAATTACTTTAAATATTAAATTGTAAATCTGCATACTCGTAACACAACAATCATTCTCTTGTTTACATGATTTACACACCAAGACTTGACTCTACCCATTTATTATAAAAAAGTAAAACAAATCACTGTGAACACTAGATATATTTTTATTAACGTGCTTATTTTCAAGTTACTTAAATAAGTACGAAAGCCATATTTTTTTTAAATGTTGAGCCTGAACAAAACTGAAAAGCAATGCTGTATGTCTGTTCATACAGGGAATTGAATCAAATACCAGAAACGGTTTTCAAATGAAATTCTACTCAACTAATTTCTATTTCTCCGACCGCAAATTGTATCTTATCAATATACATTAACAGCGCCGTCTTATATATATAAATTATATACTCTAAGTTTAGTGTTGGAAGGAACAAAGGGTAAGGTACCTTATCCACGTAGGTCGTAATCTGAATAAATAATAGAAGTGCATGGTATTAGACGTGTCTAGCCCATGTCTGCTGTCAGCCGGTGGATTCGCCTAACAATAACATTAAATCAACATGAACTTATTGCTAGAATACGCAACGGGTACGCGACGACATCGTCTCGACAACGGAAAGGCAATTTACAGCAACAATAAAAGTATCGCTTTTATTGGCGAACACACAATTCGTTCGGACAGCTGTAATTGCGAACTCTCGCACTGTCTATTGGCCCCGTAATTTAGATCCCACAGTTTTAGCATCATGTTCGTGCACTGAGCCGATTCTATTTTTATTTTTGTCTTTTTATGCACTAGCTGACTGGTCCTATAAATAACAGGGCGTACAACTATAAATTTGGGAATTAATTGGACTTTTAACGACTAAAAAATATAGTAATAGCACTTAATAGGAAACGGCAGCTTAACTTTTTGTGCTTTCCGTCACCGTTAAATTGTTTGGGAATAAAATTCTTGACTCTGTTTCATATGCTAACATGTACCGAAATAAAAAAACAACAAGAACCAGTCGTGGGTGGAGGTTTAAGAGTATCGTGCACGAGAGTGCGAGTTCGAAACCCACCAACTGCAAGTACCAATTTGACATACATATGTATATGTACTTTCAAAGATTATCTAGATACCACTGACAAACGGTGAGGGAAAAACAGCGTGAGGAAACCTGGGCTTATAATTTCTAATTATAAGTTTGAAATCGCCAACCGACACTGAGCAAGCGTGGTGATTAATGGTCAAACCTTCTACGTGCGAGAAGAGGCCTTTGTCAGCAGTAGCAACTTATAGGCTGTTGATGATGATGATGAAATAAAAAAGATTATTAGGTTACTTAGAATAATTTTATTTTCCAACGAAATGAAGCAGATTATCTTGATAAGAGGCAAAATTTAATTTCTTACGTCTTTACTTTATTGATATTAGTTGGGTAAAGTGTGGGTAAATTTAATAGTGTCTACGTAGAGCATCAACATAATTGATCAAGTTGGAACTTCATCAATCGGTACAAAGTGTCATTACTAAGCGCGTGTGGAACTCCGTCGGGCGCTGGCAGTAAGCCAAAGTTATAGTGAATATTTTTTGGTTTGTTAGTTCAGCAAAATTATAGAAACTCTCAAAGCGCTTGAGTCTAAAATAAAGCTTTAAACAAAAAGAAAATGAAGACAATGAGTTCTTAATTTGATCACTTACAGAAAACGAAGAGAACCTCCTCGTTTTCGATGCTAAAAATAAACTACTATCTGAGTGTATTTACAAAGGAATGAAATAGAATTCATGGAACTGTCAAAAGAGGTATCTAAAACAGATCCCTTAATTAGCTCAGTCAATAGTTCGAGTTCGAAAGACCTGTCAATTTGGTCTTATTTAATATTTCACCCTACATACACATACATTTAAAAAATAAAATGATTACATTAATATCCTATCCGTCCTAAACATACATCTTTAAGTCCACATTTTAGATTTACAAGGAAGTAAATTTTTTTAACGAAATATCGTCTCTTCCTGCTTCTTCGTACGCACAAATAGGTGATGCTCGTTTTTCCCATTCCCGTGAAAAATTAAAAAATCCCTCTTAGCTCCCCTTCACTACCTTATAAATATACATGCTATGTTTTAACTTACTAGGTCCAGTATTTTCGGTTATATATAATACTAGCCGTTGCCAGCCAAATAAATATCTTATCATATACCTAAGCGGTTTCAGCGTGATTGACCAACAAACTTCCAAAGAACCAAATAAATAAACTTCGATACTTATAATATTAGTGTGATTACATATAAATAATATTTCATTTAACTATCGATAAAACGATTGAGAGTTAACCAAAAATATTGGATACTCAAAAATAGACCTGTACTAAGGATTTTATACGTTCACTTTGGCAATCTAGTACAGAAAGCAGATTTCAGGCAAGAAAACTGAAAACCTACTGAATGAGGCTAGGATAATTCTGAACCCAAAATAATAAAAAAGAATAACTTCATCCAGTATTTTATCCTAGACCGATATTTTATTCTAGACCATGTACGGAACAGCTACGAACCTTTTCTTGAAGATTGCACTTGAATTCAGAATAAGGGATGTAGAGTTTGTGTTAGTCTGAGTAAGCGTTTATGTTGAGAATGCTTAATCTCGGGTTCGAAAAACTTAGTAGGTACCGGGTGTCAGTGCGGTACACAACTATCAGACATTGGAGTGGTAACAATAGAACGTAACAGAGTTTTAAACTAAATATCATCAAAACGTTCAGTGAATTAATAAATAGTAGTAACCGTAAAAGTAGTTTCCAAAAAAAAATGATTTCCATTTCAAAGAGTTCATGATTCCTTTTAATCGATAACAATTCAAACTAATCTAGTGCCAAACGGTACTTAAGTATTTTGTTAAGTGTTTCCTGAAACATTTCTTTTCAAGAATGGTACCGAGAAATCGCTCCAACTTGCTCCAAGTTTTCTTTTTTATACCTCTAGTTTCTGTTTACGGGAATTGGTTCTTTGCTTTCATGTGGTGTCGTCTATTGGAATCATTTTAATAAAAATAGCAGTTTGTATACAAGTTGTCGACTAGTTACAAGCCATGCTACAGGCTTCATATTCATGCGCAGCACTCTGCGATACTCGACGCGGAGACTGTCGCGCTGATACCAACAGCGCGACAGTGTGACAGTGCGACAGCGCGACAGTACGACAGCACGCGCATGAATCTCTAACATGGCTTGAAACTAGTCGACAACAAGTACTTGTAAAAACTGCTACTTTTATAAAATTGTTTCCAATAAACGACACCACGTGAAAGCAACGAACCAATTCCTGTCGAGTCGAGTTCCACGTCATACTGATACGTGAGTAAGCCGAAAACATAATTTAGCGTGTTTCACGAAAGCTATAATATAAACATAACTAAAAACAAGAAACACATAAAAAAATAATGTTAAACAGGTGGACTTTATTTTTAATTTTATTTATTTATCGCCCCTGATTTCTCCTCTTTTTAAAAAAAAAAAAACGTTGCCTCACACTAGGATTTTCTCCTGTGTCGTGGGTGCGTTTACAAACATATAAGTTCACATACACATCACACCCAGACCCGAAACAACAATTTGTGGATCACACAAAGTGTTGTACCGTGCGGGAATCGAACCCGCGACACGTTGCACGGCAGCCGGTTGCCCAGCCACCGCACCAACCGTGCAGTCATCTTCTCTCCTCTCCTCTTCTAGCATCCATCTATCCGTTTCAAGTGACCTACATTTATTACAAGAAGCTACTCCAATAAACCTCAATATAGTAGCTCTAGTAACAGGGCACGTCTCCAGTCTTTCAGAGTCTGTTAACACAACTCCAAACTATCCTGAAATCAATTTTTCTTGGTTGACTGAACTGAAGCGAAATGACAAACAGCTACATTGTTTTCTTGTTCATGAACTTTGGATTTACAAGCTAGTTTTGCATTGTTTCTGTTCGGGCTTGCTCACTTACCGGACATCTATTAATTTATAGCAATTTCGACTGGCCGCTTCCGACTGCGACGTGGCGAGGCAGCGATCCCCGCAATTTGATTTCGAATTTATCTCTTCCTCCAGCAAGCCTAACAATATACAGGAACTGCGGAGTGTTTTAATAAAATGCGTAAAATTTTAAGCTCCTCAAACTAACAATGAGAGATATCTCACAAATTCTTATAACTGCTTTTTAAATTGTTTCCGAAAACTCGAATTTCATATAAAAGTGCGCGGAGGAAATATAGCCGTCTCTTGTTTCTGTGTGTCGCAATATGTATCGACTTTTATAACTTACGTATAATAATAAATTTCAAGCTATATATGAAAATGTTTATATGTAGCATAACTACTAGGTCCTACCTATATTTTTAATTTCACGAGGTTTCTCCTTATTGTTTTTCCAAATCCTGATGTTTTTTGTTATCGTCATAAAACTTTTCGATTTCTTCTATTTATTTAACTCTGTATGCACTTATGCACTGCTATTAAGCTAAACTTAACTTACAATTGAATTTTCTAATGTCAAATCTTAGAGTGACCGAGGAATTTCAAAATAGAAATCAGCAAAAAATTTACTAAATACAGTTGACAGAATATATACATAAAATCTCCGAAATAGATTTAGGTACTAATAAAATCGTTCCTATTTGAAATCCTTACCGTATTAATTTGAATTTATTTAAGTTAAAGGCAGAACATTTGCTAGTAAATTGCTATTTGCTCTGACATTTCACAAATTATTCTCGTTCAGATGTAGTTCTAAATAATAAAGCTCGGTTTATGAATAGAAGTGAGCCGGAAATATTCTTGTCCAAAGGAGTACCGAACCTAATTGAAGTGCTTTGAAAAGCCATTGAATATAGATTGCAATAAGGCGTTTGCATTTCTAAACAAAAGAGAATATTGAGTAGCATTCATTGAAATATCAAAGTAGATCGTTACTTCTGTTAAAGCACTGACTTTATTGTATAATGCGAAATTTACATTGGAAGGGGCCGATGTTAATGACGGGTGAATGTTCCTGCATAATCGCATTTTAGTTATTAGTTTCCTTGGTTTATCCAGGGTTAAGATAGAGGAAAGGATATTGAATATAAATCTTCTTGTGACTTATGTAGCTTCTTTCTTGGAATCGGTTGATATTTTCTTTTGTTAAGTTTAATAAATATACCGAGGCCAAAGATGTGTGGATCTTTTTTTAAATATTTTTTCAAATATTGAACTAGATACTTAATAAATAGGTTTAAGTAGATCACTTTAAATTACTTCAGAAAATCATTTTTAAATAGTTGTATTGTGTAACATATAAGTCCTGTTTGATTTCGAAACCTATTTAGTCATTTGACGTTGATTAAACGTGTTCCAGCTGATAATGATGGTGATGAATCCAATACAAAAGTTCTTCATTAATTAATTCGTTTTATCTTCGATTTTCGATTTTAGTGAATTTTGTTAACGTCACGCCTTTTATCCCCGAAGGGGTAGGCAGAGCTGCACACAGAAATAACGCCTACTTTTCACTATTTATGTTATGAGTCCCATGTAATAGAGGATGAGCCTATTGCTATATACCGGGCACAATTCCAGACTGCATGCTACTACTGAGAATTTCTTAAAAACCCAGTAATACTTTGCCCGACCCGGGAATCGAACCCGAGACCCCTTGCCCGGCAGTCACACTTGCGACAACTCGGCCAACGAGGCATTCATAGCTTTTGTTCTTAATCTTTAATTCATATAACAAAACCGAATATCTTATAGTCCCCGAAGGGATGTGTAAAGAAGCACCTTTTGCTTTTTGCCATCCATTTTGTACACTCTCACTAAATGTTGTATGATTTCGATACTAAACATCAACACCAAAATTTTTTACTTACTTTCATGTTTATAATTTCGCAAGGTAGTTCCCTCGTCGATCTGGTTGTAGAACTCGTTCCCGATGTGACTCCGTCATATTTAGGGTAATCTGTTCCAAAATTATCAGTAGGGGTTCCCAGATTATAATTATCTTATGGTGTTTGATGCAATAAGACTGGTAACATAACTGGAAAACTAATTTACAATATATTTTCAATAATGAAATATGCAGCATAAATATCAAAAAAGAGTAGGTACCCGGTATTAATTTTTTCTGCCTCAGTCCCCAAACTGGTCAAAAATAAAGGTTACGAGTATAAGTTTCAACTAAAAGCATAACATAACATCACGCCTTTTATCCCCGAAGGGGTAGTCAGAGGTGTACATTATACCACTGTACAATGTAACACCCGCTTTTCACGATTTATGTTATGAGTCCCATGTAATACGGTGTGAGCCTATTACCATATACCGGACACAATTCCAGACTCCGTGTTACTACTGATAATTTTTAAAAACACCCAGTTAAACTTTACCCGACCCGGGAATCGAACCCGAGACCCCTTGCCCGGCAGTCGTACTTGCGATCACTCGGCCAACGAGGCAGTCAACCAAAAGCATTCTTGTATAATCTCTTGGTTTTGTAGATGTTTTTTACTATAATGCTAACCCTCTCCAAAATCATATTAGACTAAATATTTCTTAGAATGGATAAAACAGTATTGTTCCGTTTTATCCATTCCAGGAAATATTTAGTCTTATTCACATTAATAAGAAACTCACGGTAAATATAACTCGGCATTCAACTCAAATCGGCGAACGGACTTCGGGACACCTAAACTTGATATAAAAGTTGTGGGTACGAGACTAGTTTGTGTTCTGTGTTTGCTGGGTCCATGAATGTCTGCGACATGCCCCAATTACTTGGCACAAGGTCGTTTTTTACTACACACAGCGCACTAACAGTGTAAAACTGTTTTCCATGAGTGTATCGATTCACCTAGACTACACGATGTGATCGTTCTTTATAGGCATGTCAATTTTTGATACTGGATAAGACTCCACACGTGGGAGTCGTGGGACTATGTTTACGTTTACATTATATTTCTAAGTTACACTAAGACATCTGGGTTTGTTGGCAAGTGTTTAGCAATAGGTACGCCGTCTGTGATAGATATCTTTTAACCTTTTAAAAATGTTGTTCTACACTAGAATTTTCTCCCGTGTTATGAGTGCGTACAAACATACTAATTTACACATTCATGACATCTAGACCCAAAACAAAAATTTGTAGATCACACAAAGAGTTACTCCGAGTGGAAATCAAACCGCTCCTGGATGCCCAGTCACCGCGCCAACCGTACAGTCTACACGAGAGTAATAACGTAACTGACATACTGTTATTGAAGTATGGAAAGCACTGTACAACTTTTTTACTGAAGTGTTAAAATAATCGTTGCGTTGTAACAAAACGAAAGAACCACTTAACTTTATCAAGCAATTAAAACAATTAAGACAATTGAAAATGATTTATTTCAACTTTAAATTATGCTTTCATGTCTTCACTTTCTTACAAACAATTATTTTAAATTACTTATCAACATCAGTTCAAATATGAACGCATTTATTTACAAGTTCTTAACTTTCTAACAATTCAGTTTTGGGTTACTTTGATCACAAGCCACCCCGTCTCTAGTAGAGTATTATAAACGTCCAATCACATATTCGTCTATTAAATCAGACGTACTAATATTTACAAAACATCTACTTAATTACGATATAATAATGACGTCAGCCATTCTGGTCTCGGTTGTGAAGGCTTGTATTCCGAAGGGCTTAAAGCCAGCGGAGACGCAGCATCTGCTAAAGCCACCGAGGACGATGTCTCAGTTACAGCTATACTTGGTTTCGGTTTCAATATAGATCGCAACTCGTCGTTGTCTGAAGCACGATTTCGTTGCAAATTCTCTCGGGTCTCCTTCATCCTAGAAAGTTGTTCCCTCAAACTTCTGTATTCCTCTAGGAATTTTTCCAGTTGGGAAGCTCGGAAATCGAAATCTTCTATTGGCTGCCCGATACGTGAATAATCACGTAATCCAGATAAATCCAGAAGTGGAGTCGCAGAAGGTACTGTCGGCTGTTCTCTTGATGGCGAAGCAGGGAGACTAGGGTTACGACGTATTCTATTTCCGCCAGTAGAAAGGTCTAAAAAACTATTTGATCTCCGTCCTGACCTTTGTCGATTTTTTTCATAAGTTCTATCAAAAAATGTTGCGGAGTCTCCACCAGAACTATTTCTGCGGCTATTAAGAAGAGGACTGCGACTATCGCACTCTTTTTTCCGTGGTATTGTGTAAAAGTAATAAGGATCATGTTTCATTTCACTTCTTAGATAAGAAGAGGTCCCTAGAGCACTCATTTCAATAAGGTCAGGATAATTCTTTTCGCTGTCACTACCAGAGAGGTCGTTATCGAGTCGCTCGCGAGTTCGCATACGTGGACACGTGCGCGCATTGTTGTTAAACCGACTGTTCTCAGATAATATCTCGACGTGAGCACTCATCATTCCAGTGGAATTGGAACTTTGCACTGACTCTGACGTTGCATCAGATCTGAAACAACAAACGGATTTAATTAAAATAGCAAATATGGAATAGAAAGGAACAATGGGTAGTGGTGGTATTGCAGTGAATTGTATCGCATAAATCAATATCTTGCTAGCGACCAGAGAGCTCGTAACAATCTGGTGACGGCCTCAATAATCGAGACTATCCACGCATGTAAAGATGATTGGCACAATCAATGTATCCGTCTCGCCGGAGGCACGAGCACACACAATGGAACTGTTGAATTTATTGGGCAAACTTCATTCCTGTCGACAATTGAAGTCAAGACCTCTTTATCTGAGACATTAAGCTACTAAACCAAAGGGATTAGACAATAATTACTGAACTAATTTTCTCTCGTGCTCTCTAGGTTTGGAGAGATTTTCATCACGAGCTCACCCTCGACCCACGTTAATTTGTAGTAGGCTCGCAATCAGTTGCCATTTAGACACTTGGCTTACCATAAGCCCTTACAGACATAAAAACCCAACATATAAACGTTTAACGACCTAATAGGATTTCCGATAATATTTTTCATATTTTTAAAGAATCGTCAGGTATGTATATATTTTAATTGACAATAAAACAATCGTAAAACAATTATATCCAGTACGTATTTTAAACGCTTGGTTATATCTTTCGAATACTATTGCACGAAAAGCGATAATCCTTTTGTTACGAATGCCTTATATTGATAGAAGTCGTAATCTCGGCAGTAAAACTTGTCTCATTTCGAATAAGTCTTATTGTTCCGTTTTTGTTATTGTATTCTGCTTCCTACCAATTTTCAACTGTTCAACTGCACAGTTTTATAGCGCTAACATAATGGTTTATATTATACTTTTGAATATAAAAAGGATGAGCACATCATCTTTTAGAAAAAAACGTATTGAATTTAGTTTAGATGGTGCATTCATTCTTTCTATTTTATCTACGAATATTGATGTAGGATATAGTCTTAAGCTTCGCCCTTAAAAGCTTTTTTGCCATAGCTCAGAACAGAATAAGATTATATAAATGTTCAACAAAATCGCTGAAAGTGCAGAAAAAAATCTACATCTATCTATATATATAAAATTCAAAGGTGATTGACTGACTGACTGACTGACTGACATAGTGATCTATCAACGCACAGCCCAAACCGCTGGACATGTTGGGCTAAAATTTGGCATACAGATAGATGTTATGACGTAGGCATCCGCTAAGAAAGGATTTTGATAATTTCCACCCCCAAGGGGGTAAAAAAGGGGATGAAAGTTTGTATGAAACTTTGTCAGTTTTTAACTGATCGGGTTGAAATTTGGCATGCAGATAGATGTTATGACGTAAGCATCCGCTGTGAAAGGATTTTGATAATTTCCACCCCCAAGGGGGTAAAATAGGGGATGAAAGTTTGTATGAGTCTTTGTCAGTTTTAAACCGATCGGGATGTAATTTGGCATGCAGATAGATGTTATGACGTAAGCATCCGATGTGAAAGGATTTTGATAATTTCCACCCCCAATGGGGGTAAAATAGGGGATGAAAATTTGTATGAGGCTTTGTCAGTTTTAAACCGATCGGGTTGAAATTTTGCATGCAGATGGATGTTATGACGTAAGCATCCGCTTTGAAAGGATTTTGATAATTTCCACCCCCAAGTGGGTAAAATAGGGGATGAAAGTTTGTATGAGACATTGTCAGTTTTAAATCGATCGGGTTGAAATTTGGCATGCAGATAGATGTTATGACGTAGGCATCCGCTGTGAAAGGATTTTGATAATTTTCACCCCCAAGGGGGTAAAATAGAGGATGAAAATTTGTATGAGACTTTGTCAGTTTTATACCGATCGGGTTGAAATTTGGCATGCAGATAGATGTTATGACGTAAGCATCCGATGTGAAAGGATTTTGATAATTTCCACCCCCAAGGGGGTAAAATAGGGGATGAAAGTTTGTATGAGGCTTTGTCAGTTTTAAACCGATCGGGTTGAAATTTTGCATGCAGATGGATGTTATGACGTAAGCATCCGCTTTGAAAGGATTTTGATAATTTCCACCCCCAAGTGGGTAAAATAGGGGATGAAAGTTTGTATGAGACATTGTCAGTTTTAAATCGATCGGGTTGAAATTTGGCATGCAGATAGATGTTATGACGTAGGCATCCGCTGTGAAAGGATTTTGATAATTTCCACCCCCAAGTGGGTAAAATAGGGGATGAAAGTTTGTATGAGACATTGTCAGTTATAAATCGATCGGGTTGAAATTTGGCATGCAGATAGATGTTATGACGTAGGCATCCGCTGTGAAAGGATTTTGATAATTTCCACTCCCAAGTGGGTAAAATAGGGAATAAAAGTTTATATGAGCCTTTGTCAGTTTTAAACCGATCAGGTTGAAATTTGGCATGCAGATAGATGTTATGACGTAAGCATTCGCTTTGAAAGGATTTTGATAATTTCCAGCCCCAAGGGGGTAAAATAGAGGATGAAAGTTTGTATGAGACATTGTCAGTTTTAAACCGATCGTGTTGAAATTTGGCATGCAGATAGATGTTATGACGTAGGCATCTGCTGTGAAAGGATTTTGATAATTTTCACCCCCAAGGGGGTAAAATAGAGGATGAAAATTTGTATGAGACTTTGTCAGTTTTATACCGATCGGGTTGAAATTTGGCATGCAGATAGATGTTATGACGTAAGCATCCGATGTGAAAGGATTTTGATAATTTCCACCCCCAATGGGGGTAAAATAGGGGATGAAAGTTTGTGTAAGGCTTTGTCAGTTTTAAATCGATCGGATTGAAATTTGACATGCAGATAGATGTTATCACATAGGCATTCGCTGTGAAAGGATTTTGATAAATTCCACCCCTAAGGGGATAAAATAGGGAATGAGAGAGTTTGTATAAATCTTCTTAGCCATTGAATTTAGAATCATTGAATCTTTTTGAATTACATTCAGTAAAACGATGATTTGGGACCTGGGTAACGTTTGATAGTTTTTATCACAGATGTCCCACGGGAACGGGAACTATGCGTTAGTGCCCCAGGACTTTCTAACTCTTAACCACTGAACTTATTTTAGAGAGATTCGGTACAACAATAGTCAACACACACACAAAATTATCGTAATTGGGATATGTCGAATTACCTTAAATTGTAGTCGCTGAACCGTGGTATGTGTAGATCTCGTTCAGGTATGTTGCCTCTCGTGGTGGGTGGTTCGAAGTCAGCACGGCGCCATCCTCCCTCCATCGGCGGCGTCACAGAGCATTCCCTCTCCTCCCTTGCCTCACCCCTTACATATCCCTCAAATTCGTCTTCCGGATCATGTGACGGCACATTTCTATAGTCACCTCTCTTTCGAGCATTATCCGAAGCTGTCACTCTTGGTACTTCAGCATCCGTTTTGAAATTAGCTTCTAATTTATCATAACTATCATCACGATGATTTGTAGTCACTATCTGTTCGTTCCATCTATCTAATTGTCTTTTCTTACGAGTCTCGTATACACACAGTCCTATTAAACACGAACTTAACACTATTACTGCTGACACAGCCATACCCGCCATTAGCGCACGGCCACCAAAACTCTTGTTATCTGGTTTCTTTTCTATTGCTAAGCTTAAGACCACCTCAGCTTTACCTGCACGATTTTCAGCATTACACGTGTATAAACCAGCATCTTGTAAGTCTGCGGATTTTATGGTTAAATTACTAGTGTGTCCTTCACTCCGTAACATAAAAGCTCTACCAGAATTGACGTTATTAGATGTGGTGTTGGCTAGCAGGCGGCCGGCTCGTACCCACCGCACTCTTGGCGCAGGCACTCCGCTCACTTTACAAACTAGCGTCACCTCGTCACCTTCCAATCCTTTAAAATGACTGGCTGCACTTACTTCTGGATGGCATGCAAAGTCTTCTAGATCCAATCTATCCCAAGACTGCGACATTAATCGTGGTGGCAATGCACAGTCTGGTACCACTGTTGCTGGAACATTTTTTCGTATCATCCAATCTCGCATAGGTCTCAATGCGCAAGTACATTCCCAAGGATTACTCGCCAGTTCTAACCCTTTTAAAGATCGCAGTGGTGCTAAGACCGCCACGTGAAGTACTTGCAGTCGATTTTTACTAAGCTCCAAATATTCAAGAGAAGATTCAAGGCCTGCAAATCCCCGGGGCTCTATTTCAGCTATCTTACAGGCACTGAGTGTGAGGCGAACAAGATGGGGCAGAGTTATAAATGATTCGTCTCCAACTTTCGTAATGGGATTACCACCGAGTCGCAGTTCTCTTAGCTCGGGGATTGAATCAAATGAATGAGAAGGTATTGTTTCAAGTCGGTTGCGAGAAAGATCCAATTCTACAAGGTTTACAAGAGCTCGGAAAGCGTACTGTCTGATGGTCCGTACGTTGCAAGAGGGTAGATAAAGGCGTTGTAAATTAAGAAGGCCAGCAGCAGCAAATGCGTCGTCTCGAACGATAGGTAAGCGGTTCTCAGCCAGGTCGAGCAGTTGCGTGGTTGGGTCGAGGCGCGGTGGGACGGAGGTGAGACCAGCGCGGGCGCAGAGCGCAGACTCCTTACCGCTGCGCCACTTGCACTCGCAGTGGCGCGGGCAGTCGGCGGAGGCAGCCGCCACCAGCGCCAGCACCAGCAGCACCCACATGCCCTGCGCCTGCTCACCCAGCGCCGCGCCGTTCGTCTTCACCGCCCAGCGTCATCCCCCGAGCAAATTGCACCCTGGCGACAAACAATTGGAAATCTTATTACATTTGAAATTAATTATTCACGAGAAACTTTTATTTAATCGATATCCACTAACTCGTGTTGTCAGATTAAATTTATTATGTTTGTGAAATTTAGTTTTAAGATGAATAAATCATTGAATTATTTGTCTAGTTATATGCCTACCTAATGTATCCCAAATAGAACCTACAATAGTATTAATACAATTTATTTAGTAATATCGTCCCCGTCAACAAAATATTTTATTAGATGCGTACTTAGGTATATTTTGCGGTTGGCTATAAACTGTATGTCGTTACAGCTTGACCGAAAAGGAAAAAAATTGGGTTCGCTGCCCTGCGTTTTATGGGGGTTACTGTAGAATAGTAATATAAAGTAAAGACTATAGTTTCCTGTTCGACATTCTATTTGTTATTAACTACAGCACATAGCGGGTTCTAAAACTGCTCTACAACGCCATTAAGCAACGTTATGCACGTTGTAAACGAAAATGAAACCCAGGTGCGTATGTATGTTGTAGAGAAGATATTATTATCGTGGCCGTTGTAGGAATCAGATCGAATGAAGCTAAGCTCTTGTACCAAATATTACTTTACAGCTTTGCGGTTGTTATGCAAATACTGATATTAGTTTGGGCACCTAAATACCGACATTATTGTTCCACGTCCACCCCGTTGTTATGGTTCAGTAGAATTTCAAACTTAGGTCCGGATGTTTCGAACAAACACTTTTCATTCACAATACGATTGTTTTTTATCTGTGTGCCGATAAAAATATTTGCAAAACTTCGCTTTCATAGAAAAAGACGTTTTGTAGTAAGAAGGCCAATTCTGGTTCATTCAAATTATAATTTCGTGTATAAAGGATACGAAAACCCTTGTTAAATATGAGCAGAGCAATAGATCTAAATTGCTTTCACGCATTCAACCATAACTAAAGGTAACCTATTCATTATGAACAATATGGACCTCGCTTACTCATCTTAAAATAATTTGATGTCAATTACCAAAGAGGGACGACATCCTCTTACATAATAATTATGCCAATATTACTGGTATCATTTATTTATGTATATAGCGTAAAGATACTTCTTTAATAAGTACTCCATCATTATTCTACTGTAAAACTCTAAAACACATCAAAGCTTAACTATACTCTCATTCTACCTACGCTTAAGAGCCTAAATACATAATAGTCTTACACATTATAATATTTTTTATTTAAATTTAAAAAATACTCAAATAACATCCTATAAAATGTAAGACATCTTTCATGGCTGGCTCCAAATAAAATTACACTTTTCAATCATTAAATCAAGAGTGCTTTATGAGTAGGTACTTAAAAAGCGGACCCCACCATTAACGTTCCTTTATTTCGATCGCAAGACCCTCGCCGCTCCTTGGACACTGAACAAAAAATTGTACAAAGAAAAAAGTAAGTATTGACTGAATGATGTACATCTGTATAGCTGTCTAGTGTTAAATGTTATCTGTGTATATACATATGTCTTAATGATTATGACGAGCAAAGAGGTATAGGGCTAGCCTAGGTATTTCTTTAGGTATTTCCCTTCACTCGCTTATTGGTTTCAAAAGTATCAAAATGTGATGGTAGACAGTTTATAAACTCTCTCGGAATATAATCAAATTGCAAGCATGAGATTAAGCACCCTTTCAAAAGGACAAACTGTTGTATAAAAGACGTGTACTAGATACTTTAGCAACGATGTAGTGGTTTCTACATACGTAAACAGTAAAGAAGTCTCCTTTTTAAATTGCATTTGGTTCAAATGGAACACACAATTCACTACAATTCGACGCCTGAACTAGTAAATACGACGTCACAGTACCTCCATATATCGGAGTTTAGACAATGCATAAAATCAACTGTCCTTCGCAAATCACTCCCCATTTGCATATGCCTTACTTGAACCCGTGCCACCGCCGACTGTACGGCACGCCTAATTGCACCGCAACAAATCTACGGCGCTCTGTACCCCCACAACTCTATGGCACCGACGTGTACACCTAATGGCTGCCACTCTGATCACGCAACACTCGCGTGTTTTCTTTGACTCAACGTACCTCGTATGCAATGTATGATTATTCGATTCCACGTGTTATAAGCCCTGCATGCCGCGGGGGTTATGTAGGACACGAGGTCGTATACTCGTACTCACACATACACAATAAAAGGGTTCAGTCACAACATTGTACTCATTTAAATAGCTATCAGGGGACTATTAATATGCTGACGCCTACAAAAAATGTTTGTTTTCACATGTCCATTATTTAGCAGCGTGTTTAGGTTACTTTACACAAATACATTCCTATTAGTTATTAGTTCCAATAAAACTGTAAAGTAATCAGATAAATGTTACCAGATTTATGTCCAATAATTAAATCGCAGTTCAAAGCTAGTTCACATTTTAATCCTTTATAGTCGCTTACGCCTAGCTGACTAAATGTAAATCTATAGCCTGATAATCGTAGTGAAGCCTGTAGAGTGCCGACGTACATTATACATTTTAGTACCTTTGACGTTTCCCCAAACAAAAAGTTCGACCTTTCTAATATAAGGGCCGGCGTTTTGATACATACCACCCTTACCGATTCATCCCTAAGTCTACAAAACTCTCTGAATAATTTAAAATCAATTGGATTGCTTCAATAATCCGGAACTTTCTCGTGAAAAATGTTGTACTCCGCGGACTTCTGGAAAAGGGAACCTTGGCAACTAATTCAATAATTTTACACGTAATAACACTGAATACTTTCAATTCGTGAGGTAACTTCTTGCTCTACCTTCCTGGAGGTAAAATGTCGCAATTATTTACGACTAGTCGTGTCGCCCTCCGAAGCCTCTAAGGAAAAGTAAACGCCTTTTATTGTACCTTCTTTAGTGAAATGTTCAAATTAATTTGCATTGTAACTAAACGAAGCGGCCTGTGGGAGGCTCCGGGTTACTTCAACTTATTCAGCTTCAACTTATTAAAACATTTGATAGTTTGGTTATTTTCAGGTATATTTGGATCACTAATGTTTCACTACTTAGAATTAGTCTGACCTATAACTACTTCTAGTTACTATGGCAATTGTTTAATTATATAATATCATATAAATTAACATGGCCCAGCGCTATTAAAAATAGTAAAGATGGAGTTATCTTTACGACTTGTTGTAATAAATGTTTGTTATTTTATAGCGCAAGGTCTTTCCAAATTGAAACAATAAATCTTTGTTATAAGCTTTAATAAATAGTCCAACGAAATAATATCGAGACGATTTTATTTATGCGGTAGCCAGGCTGGGTAATAGCCCTAATATCCTTATAGGTGTATCCGACGTTTTCACATGTTTACTTATTTATATAAGTGTATCTGCCGATACAAGGGCCGTACCCGATCAGCGCTAGCAAGGCATAACGTAAGATAAAGTCATTCCATACAAGTTCGTGACCTTATTTTGTGTAATATATGTGCGTACAAACATTTTTGGAGAGAATTCTTTGTAGGCATAACTGATACAAACCGACAGACGGATGACGACAGACTTTATCTGTTAAGGAACGGACAAAGAATACTAATACTTCGCAACACTTAGAGAACTGATCGAGTGGGTTTCGAAAGTTAGGAAAGGAAAATGTTCAGCTTTAAGCAGTCTACTGACCAAATACACTGAAATGCCAAGAACGTTTGTCGAAACTTTTTAGAGACAATGTTTCGTCTGGATAGAAATGTTTACTGTTACGACATTTAGCACAAAATGTTGAGACATTGAAGTAATATAAAGGCTATCTATACGCTACTTTTACAAGTCATTCGATTATTTAACATTCATAACATAGAACAATCAGCCAGGAAGCAATAGGCGCAACAAATCAAACTCAGTTTCTTTTTTCAAGTATTATTCATTTTTCCCATTGTTATATACTGAATCTATATTTGTATTATAACTTTTGTGACACAAAAATAATTATTATGCTTTTTAGGTTACTCACTTAATGACTTGAAACTAAGTTACGTTAAGTTCCTCGTCAAGCAGTTCCATGAGTAGGCTGAAAAACGTAATAATTATTTTGAATCTATTGCCAAATAGTGCAGAGTTCATATTACAACATACTATTTTAATACGCAATGTATTTAATATTTAATAAAAACTACTACCACCTGTTATGAGCGCTACTGATGGAAATATCTACTGCTCAGCAAATGGAACACGTCAAAACAACACAACATTGAAACTAGGACGATTCAATACTTCCATTATATAGCATATATATCAAGATATTGTTATAAATTATATGAAATTATGAGAAGACAAGGTTTAAGATAGCAGAGATCGCTGCTTCCCGGTATCCGTCAAATATGTAGTCCTTGAGATGGGTCGTTGAGATGGCTCGTATTTTGGGTCTGGTATAAAACTGAAATGACCATAAAGTGAAACATTTCTACGACATAACGTTAAATCGCTATAACAGTAAAGTGACATCTTACTTAGCACACGATGTTTGTATGACCACTAAAACCATAACGAGTAAAAACCATAGAAACGCATCTCCCGCCGTTAACTCTTATGGTATTGCTCCGCTCTGGACCTTGTTTTCCTACACTTTCAGTACCGAGTGGGAAATTTCCCAGATCACATATTGGTTCTACCTAATCTTCACTTCGAGCGGTACAACGTAGAATTTATCGAATCGGGTATTCGCAGCGGGTAATCTTCAATAGGGGACCCAGCGGTCAGCACCACATTTCCGTGGCTTTTGTTGAGCGTGCGTGTCGAATTTTATCCGCAAATGGCAACATTTGTTTTATAGGATACTATCATGCTGTGACGGCCCTTACATTCAAACCATAAAACCATGTGGAGCTCATGGATTTTATATTTCACTCGTCCACGTTGCCTCTTCGCGTACTCTGTCTATTTTAAGACATTCGTCGTTTTACTTGAGCATACTACGTTTGAGAAAAAGGTCAAATGGCACATCAGAAGCCTGTCTTCGTGAGTTTTGCACTTTTCATGACATATAGTAAGTCTTAAAACCGATGACATGACAAATAATGAACAGGATTAATTATAAAACTCTTTCAGAACAATGTGTAGGCAAGTAAATAATATTGTTTTAGCTGTTCTTTTTAATATGCAAGCTAAGCCAACGCACGGCAGATACACTCATAAAAAAGACCATATGTCACTAGATCCGATCGAAATGTGCCCTGGATTATGTTAATCCAGGCCATCAGCTGGTATTGTATGCAAAATATCATTCCGGTCTATATTTATACTGTGGGTTTGTGTTGTACCTATCCAATAAAATAACGTACCTGCAGATATTTCACAAAATAATGACGACAGCGATATGCCTAAATTATTTGTTTGATTTTTTTACCATATCAAATACTCATAATTGTTAAGGCTTAATCTTAATTTCTGTTTATAGGTACTTAAGTACAAAACTTGTGTAACTAACTTAACAAGTTCCAAAAAATTATAATAAAACTTTCCAGGCAACATTTACCTTCTTGAATCTCAGAAAACAATTACGAGTATCAACGACGCAGAAGGTAATTGTAAAGGGGTGAGTAATATTTAAGTACAAAGTAAATCTACAAACGAGTAGGCACTTAAACAAGTAAGTAAGTGCTCGTACATGTCAAACAAGCATTATTTTACGACTGAAATTCCACCGTAAGCGGCTCCTTCAGCAGGCACCCGTTACTTCGCTAAATGTACCACTTTATATGATTAGTTACACTTCCATACTTCAACTGGAAAGTTGCAGCGGGGCTTAAGATTTAGGGTCTACAACTTCCATGTGCAGGAAGCCTCAAAATGAAACATGGTTATACATAATACATTGTTTTAATGTACCTGACTTTATAACAAATTATATTGAAACAACTACCCAATTTAACAATTGTACGTACTTATATTACTTAATTGACAATATCAGTGATAGGCAGAATGTGTATTTCCGCTAGTCATATTTTATTCCACTTGTAACAGTAAAGCTTTCTACGGTACAGTGAAACATCGTTTATGTAGGTAAGTATAATAATACTCTGTTCAACATTCAACATTGTATCGAAAATATTCACAATTATTTACGTAGTATGTATGTGTTGGGCTCGCTGTCATTGCAGCGGTAAGTCCCCTCTTTGAGAAGTGGCTTGAGAGACGCTACGGCGTCCTCACATACTGCCTGATGCAGGTGCTTACCGGACACGGAAGTTTCGGTAGGTTCCTGTTTCGGATTGGGCGGGAGGAAACGCCCGGGTGTCATTATTGCGCATACGCCTCAAGGAGCCATTCACCACAGATGGCGCCCAATAGGGCTGATGCCGATACGGAGCCGCGGAAGACTTGACGGGATGCCGGGGCTCCGGCTCGAAGTACAGGAGTAGAAACGGTGTGGTTTTTAGTCAGTAAGAGTCTGACACTTCCTCTCGCCTAACCCGGGCGGGAGAAGTCATTGGATGAAATTCCCCCCTCAAAAAAAATAGGTATGTATGTACATCCTTACTAATATTATAAATCGGAAAGTGAGTTTGTTTGTTTGTTCCACCTTCACGCCGTAACTACTAAACCGATTGCTTTGAATTTTTGCAAACGTAAAGTTAGAAGTCCGGATTAAATAATAGGGTACTTTTTATCCCGGAAAAATTTGATATTCTCGAGGGAAAACAAAAGTATTGGTATAGATGGCGCTGTGTGTATTGGTATATATCACATAGGCTACTTTTTATCCTTTTGTGACGCGATCGAAAAGCTAGTAATATATAACTTACGCCGTTGCGAATCGCTGAGAGAATTGTTTAAAACGATAAATATTTTAACTGTGCCCTGTCAATACATATATGAAAATATAATGTATGTAAGGAACAATCTAGTTTCCTTATGACATCTAGCATTTCTTTCTTTGTTGAAACAAAGAGTTTTCTTTTTCTTGTTTGTAAGCACTATTTTATCTAAGGACGTCGTGGTGGCCCGGAGGTTTAAGACGCCCGCTTCTCATGCATGAGGGTGCGGGTTCGAAACCTACCAACGGCAAGTTCCAATGTGACTTTTTCCGAGTTATATGTACTTTCTAAGATTATTTAGACACCACTGACAAACGGTGAAGGAAAAACATCGTGTGGAGACCTGGATTTATAATTTCTAATTATAAGTTTGAAATTGCCAACCCGCATTGAGCAAGCGTGGTGATTAATGCTCAAACCTTCTCCGTGTGAGAAGAGGCTTTGCTCAGCAGTGGGCATTTATAGGCTGTTGATGATGATGAAGCACTATTTTTATGGATTGTCAGTATGCATAATTATGTGAGCACCATTTTAGACTATAACTTATATTTGTTTTTTTTTTATGTTAGTATTTTTGTAATTTTTATAACGCGTCTAGCGTGTCTTTGCATTGCTCTCACATATACGTGTACAATATTGGTATATGTATCAGAGACATTGTAGAACATACTTTTTTTTAAAAGAGTAACGAATGGAGTTTTTTGCTCGTTTTTTCCATTTGAATCTAAATTTTGGAATGATCACTTAGCTTCACCCAGCTTTACTGACGGACTGACAGACTATTATTTGTTTTGTATTTGTTGACGTTTCAAAAGTACCAAATTAAGGTTTAATTGAAATAAATGCTTTGACTTTGACTTTGACTTAATTTTATTAATTTAAATTGGTTTCATACATCAACATTAAGATTTCACTCGGCAATAATCCTCATAAACGTTCGATCGGTTTGGATTAGGACCTATTTATGTGATATAAGGTCTTATCTAAAATTATTTGTTCTCTAATTGGGTATTGGCAAATTATAATATAACTATGTGCTCCATTGTAATATAAGTATGTACTTCATTCGTTATATAAATAAAATATGTTATATATTATAAGTTTAGGAATAGTTCAACTCAGCTTTAGCAAACAACCAATCTGGAAGTCACTGGGGGAGATTTAAGTTCAGCAGCCAACGTCTTGTACCTAATCACAAATATTTCCCGGTTGTGCGAAAAACCATAGTTTTTTATTTTAGTAAAACACATTGACTAAACAATAGGTATGTATGTCTTATTGAATGGAGTTTACAACATAATTAACCGGTTTTAGTTACTCAGCTTGCCTTGTTTGTTTGTTTGAGTTGCAGTTGTAGTTTTAGTAATTGGAGTTTCCACCCCTTCCTGACCACAGATCAATCTGATTTTTGGTACACACTCTTATTCTTAATGACCATACGTATAAAAATCGTTTAACATAAAAAAAAATATGTATTACTTTTCAACAACTAAATGGATGTGACAATTACCATGTATGTACAGTGTACACCTTTACCTACCTCTTCGGAAAATATATTTTTTAATAGAAATACACTACATATGTGTATGGATTTAGATATAGCAGTGTAGCACAACGTTACTCCGATTCGAGAGGCATTTCATGGAAGCTGTTCCCCCTGCATGTTCGTTACGAATTGTTTACGCTTACAATTGTTTGATAAAACAGAAATGCATAGTCCTTTTGTAGTTACAACTACCAATAAACAAATACGTATCTCAAAACTGAATGTCCTATAAATAGACCTCTCAATACCGTTAGGAAATTTTACTTAGACATGAAATGTATGATGTATGTATAGTTTAGGCATTTAGAACCTAAAATATGGTTCGTTACCAAAGTTAACAATTACACAAGTGGTTCTGTGAAACTTAACGTTAAAACCTATTTTGTTAGGCTTTCGAAACTAAATGGAGGTACAGATTAAGTAAATATTTCCCCAAATTCGGTCGACGAACAGACAAGCGGTTTACTCAGATGAAACAGCCACGTGATTTGTTATTATATAGCGTCGATTACTGGTTACTGTTTACTTTATTGTTTACATTCGTCAAGTAATCACTAGTCTGGTATGTTACACTGAACAGCCTATGAGTTTTTTTTTGATGGGGGAAGATCATCCAATGACTTCTCCCTCCCGGGAGAGACGAGAGGGAGTGTCAGACTATTACTGACTAAAGACGCGCTTAAGTTCGGGTCTGGTTCTGGTCGTGCTCGCCGTCCGCAGGCCCGTGCTTACGGTGGCCGGAGATCGTCTCGCAATCCCCGACGCCCAGAGTGTCTTTCGCGACGGATGGGGCGTGAGGAGATTCGTTCCCTCACGCGCCCTGCCTTCTCCTTAGCTAGCATGACTGCTTCGCCGAAGGAGGAGACGGCATCACAGTCTCCCTCGCTCCGTACCATAGTCTGAACTAGTGTCGGACGCGAGAGTTCGTCGTCGCCGATCACATCCCTGACGACACAGCAGTGCTCAGCCCACGCAAGACACACCGCCATCGTATTCTCCACCGTGTTCTCCGTGTGGTCCTCGTAGTGATGACACCCGGGCGTTTCCTCCTGTCCAATCCGAAACAAAAACCTACCGAAACTTCCTTGTCCGGTAAGCACCTGCGTCAGGGGGTAGGTGAGGACGCCGTAGCGTCTCTTAAGCTACTCCTCAAAAAGGGGGCTTACCGCTGTAATGACAGCAAGCCCAGCTCTCGGTTGCGACAGTCGTTGCTGCCATTCCGGCATGAGATCGCGCCGGAGCTCATCCCGCCACGCATTAATATGGCGCGGCAGCGGAGTTTCGCACCGTCCGTGCGCAAACAAAACACGCGCGCGAGCACCTTTACCTGTAGATTCTACGGATGCGGATCAATCGGATCGCCATAACCCTCTGAAATTCAGTGCCCATACAGAGGGGCACCGTAGAGAGTCATGGACCGCACAACCCCCGCGTACAACCTCCTGCAGAAGCTATTTGGCCCCCGAAGTTCGGTAGGAGGCGCTTAGGCGCAGCCCGTTCCAACTTAGGAGCCAAACGTCGGAAGTGCCCCATGAAGTTCGACCGACTGTCGAGGACGAGTCCTAGGTACTTTATTGTCATCTCGACGCCGATGGTAACTCCTCCCGCCGTTATTTGGGACTCACCCGAAGGTGGCGCGTTCCCGCGGTCATGGAAACATATGGCCTCGGAACAACCTATGAGATTGGAATTACGGTTTATTGAAAGCACTAAGTAAAACTGACGTTAAAATTAGAGGCCTGGAAGAGGTATCTAGTTTTTGACATAAGTTTGTTCTCTAGCAACTACATTATGACTATCAGTATGCGTTCCACATGAGCCATGAGCCAGGTTAAATTCAAAATACTTTAAAGGTTGTAGTAACTTACTCGGTACTAAGTTATATAAAAATACTTCGACAAAATACAACTTAGTAACAACTCTCTTAGAATTAATACTCGGTTCAAACTAGACTCTGATATTAGACCAGCAAAAAGATTAATTGACTGATATGATAGCTGATAGAACTATCGTTTCAAAGCACCTACGTGATGAGAATTTATAGAGTAATACTTTGCTCCATCTATAAATTATTATCTAGTTGTAGTACTATGTAGCGCTTAGTGACGGTTAGAGCATAGTATAAAGAACACAGTAGGTTATCTAAGGCCGCCCGCCGAGTTATTAGCCTACTCTTGCGTTGATCCCCAGGGTTGTCACTTTTACTTTTAGTTAATATTTTCGAACAAGCAGCACTTGATCTAAATTTATGAAATGAAAAGCATATTATGATTGAATATTTTATCAATTTATAAATTTAGTAAAAATAAAAAGCTTATAAAAAGATTATTAACTTCTTAAAACTTTAGCTCTATACATAGTATTCAGAAAGTAAATTTTGGAATACATTTATATGGAAAAATGCGACACGGCCACGCTCTTAACAAATCAGATAAACTGTGAAATAAACAATACAATACCACATTTTCTTATAATATTTAAGTATAGTAGGTAATTACATTTCTGGTTGAGTAGGAACTATGAAGAATGATAAGAGTAAGAATAAGTAAGTAGGTATCTCATCATCAAGTACCTACAAATTATATTATGCTAGAAAAAGTGACTAGCTTACCTTTCCTGTTCAATAGGTAATCTGAACAGAGACAGTTCTGGAATCGATTAATTATTAAGACACCCAAACACACAGCAATACGTTCTTCTACGGTTATCAGACATTTTTTATTTCATTTAACAGTGCCGAAAAGTGATGCGCGCGCGAACCTCGTGCAGTGTTAGCCCTGCCTGGCGCACTGAGAAACGGGTCGAGATTATGTTAAAGTGTGCGTACGTCGACGCATAGATACTATGGCGCACACATATAAGCCGCGCGCGGAGCATTTGTATGAAGATAACCTACTTTGTTCTTTATACTATGGTTAGAGAATTCATAGGCAATCCTTTAACAAAAAGAATATCAATATATATTATATATATGTATGTATATATTTATATTCATATATCAATAAATTATTAATATTTGACTTCGGATTCTAAAATCTGCGGGACAGGTAGCTGGTTGTTCAGTATGTTACTCAGTGGTATTTTACTCTAGGCTTGTTTATAAAGGGGATACTGTTAATTTCAATAATAAAATGAGATAGGCCCCCCTTTTCTCCAACGTGAGATTAGATGAGATTTGACTTGACCCTCTCCCCACCTTAAACAACTCACGTAATTTATGGATGAATTATGATAATGGATTATTTATGATTATGCTAAGAATTATATTATTCTGATACAAACTGTCAAGAAGTAACAAATAGTAGGAAATTATCACATAACTGTTCCACATAACTTTTTTCATTTACTAAAACCGTATCTATACAGTTTATGGAAAAAATATCACATTAAATGTCGATTAAGTTGGTTCGGGACGCCAGCGTCGCCCGCGGAATGAAGCGGATGATCGATTACACTAATTTACCAACTCACCTCAAATACTCACTATACTTCGCTTGAAGAAAGATCGCGCCATCTGAAACCAAAACGGATTCTTTTACATATTTCACAGAAATGTTTGTACAGAGAGTTATACAATGGATAACATTTGCGTCACTTGAATTTTCAAATCCTTTTTTACATACTTTCGTAAAATGGAGAGTAATTACATCACTATAGAAAAGTCAAGAAATGTCAAAAAGAGAATGGAAACATAAATCAATTATAGACATTAGACATATTGTATATCAGTGAAACAAATTATTTTTATAATCTACTCGTTATAAAGTAAATGTAATTCTAGATAAAATAAACAGCAATATACATTGACCTATAAATAATATATGAATTCCTAGTCCCTAAACCACCACCAAATATACTGAGACCTATTAAGGTCTTAATATCACTTGCGTTTAACTAGTTATATAACTTTTAAATTAAATTCTGTCCCACGTACGACCTTCGCTAGCGTCAACCTCAAACTTTTGAATTTCTTTGTATTATTATTAAACCTTTGTGAGCGAAAAGTACCTAATCCTTACTCCCGAAAAAATGGTGAGCTTTCGGAAAATATTGGCTAATGACGTCACCAAATCGAAGGCTTAATGTTATCGAACGACATCTGAAATAGATGGATTAACTTCAAATTAATGGGAGCTAGCAGAGTTGTTCTCTTTCTTCTACTAATTAAGAAAATATTATTAAAACAATATTAAACTAATGTGTTCTACTGAGTGCATTCAAATCGAATCTTAATCATTCTTCAGCATCATCTGAATTTCAAAAATTCAAGTAATATGAGTTTAAAATCGCCGTTTGTCACTCATTAACATAAAAAATATTGATATTATGACTTTCTCTCAAACTAGAAAATAATACAAACTTCAAATATGAGTAAAAGTTCTAGTTTATATAATCTTTAACCAACTTTTTTCTTTACTTTAATTTTATTTTATTTATTAAGTTTTACATAATTGCATAAGGAGGACATAATGCTTTTTTTTAAGGGGGGAAAATCTTCGAATTCTCTCAGACTTCTCCCGCCTGAGTGAGGCGGGAAGGGCGCGCGCGGAGCGCGACGCGCCGTTTACTCGGGTCTGGTTCTGGTCGGGTGGCGAGCCATCCATGCTCGCCGTCCGCAGGCCCGCGGTTGCGGTGGCCGGAGATCGTCCCGCGATCCCCTACGCCCAGAGTGTCCTTCGCGACGGCAGAGTCGTGAGGAGGCAGCGTTTCGCTGCCTCATGCGCCCCGTCTCCTTCTTAGCTAGAATGACTGCTTCGCAAAAGGAGGAGACGGCATCACAGTCCCCCGCGCACCGCATCATGGCCAGCACTAGGGCCGGACGCAAAAGGGCGCCATCGCTGATCACGTCCCTGATGGCACGGCGGTGCTCAGCCCACGACATTCTCCGACTGTGTGTTCAACCATGTCCTCAGGGCGGTCCTCACAGTAATGACACCCGGGCGTTTCCTCCCGCCCTATCAGACACAGTTACGTCCCGAAGCAAAATGTGAGGTGAGGACCTGCGTCAGGCGGTAGGTGAGGACGCCGTAGCGTCTGTCAAGCCCCTCCTCAAAGAGGGGACTTACCGCTGCAATGGCAGCGAGCCCAAAGACATAATGCTAACAGCATTCTCTGCCAGTCATCCTTTGGGTAGTGCAGAAATGTATGTGGTAGGTTGTGATAAGCTGCAAAATAATAATCATTCTTATATGATGCTACGCCGTAGCCATATGGCGTAGCAACTGGCGTAGCATTTTAGTTTCATGAAGTAGTCTTAACGATACCAAGCTTTGTAGCCAATAGACTACGCGGCTTATCTTTTACTTCGCAAACATAATAATATGATTTTATTTTTTTCTAATTTAGAAGGAATTGCTAAACATGTAAAGTACATTAATATTTAAAATACAGAATGCTTTAAAACACTTAATCTATAGTGAGATTTGACACTACCACACAGTTAACGAAATTAAAAGTTAAAGAACCATATCTAATATTCAATTCATTTATATATAAATTTCTCGATTTACGTAAACCGTAAATTAATTTGTGGGTAAATTATTTTCTTGATTTCGTGTAAATGGTTTTTTCACGGCGCACTAATTACTTACTAATCACCGGAGAGTAACTCATCAATCTCGTCACGCCACGCAGATATTTCTGTTCACTTTTACAAGAATATTTTTACACGAGCATTGCTCTCCAACGAGATATTTCGTATTACAGGATTTTAGAACATTTTGATATCCCTAAATTTATGCCTTTTTAATTCGATTTTTAGTTCAATAAACTATAATTATGTATAATAATTACACGGTTTTTAAAATACAAAATAAGTTTTTTAAGGACTTTTTTTCGTAGTAGTAATAAAAACAATGCAAATATTGTATTTTTAAAGTTCGAAAATATTTTTATGTGTCGTACAAAAATTTATTCATTCGTTTAAAATTACACAGTCAGTGCGTCATTTTATAATACTATTTTGCGGAATTCATTCCGCAAAATAGTATTTCAATACTATCGTCTAATTGTTGTAAATGTAGAGTAGACTGACATGTAAAGTATTTCAGTTATATGATATTAAACCAGTAACAATATTATACTAAAATATGGAAACTAATGGAATGCCTTATTTGAAAACAACTATTAGTAAAATGTTTACTAAACATTTCTGTGTAATTAGTTTTCATCCCCAATTTATGGACAAAGCCGGACAGGGATTTTCAGTCTTTGCTTATCCATTTTGCTAAAATTCTGTGTTATTATATCTGTTCAACATGTTGTTCACAACTTTCGTGTTCTAATAAGGCTTGAAACTTATGCTGTTGCTCGTCAAAGAGTTATTTGACGAGCAACTCGACTTCGGCTTTCTTACGTAACTACGTAAGTAAGTAAAAAAAACGTAATAATTCATGTTGTTTATATTTCAAAGTTGCATTTTTTCTTATAAACATAACATGACGCCTTTTAATTCCAAAAGAAGAAGAGGTGCACGTAAACTATTCATTTCACTATTCTTTTTCTCCCGGAATTGATACTATAATCTGTATAATACAAATATTATTTCACTCATCTATTGCCATCTAATTAATTAATACCTTACCGATGCATTGATAGGATATAAAAATATAGTATACCTCTATAGTACTCCCAATAATTTCATAAATTTTGCTCCATGGACGTTTTTCTGTTGATGGATAAAAAACGTAAGAAAAGGTAAACCATCCATAAATCGGTAAAAAGGGTCACAGTGATTCCCGGTGGAGCACTCTAATTTGCCTCGTTCACAATTTTGTATTTTATTTTTATCTAATATCGTTTTAACGATTGAGCCGCATTTAATGCATTGATGATTTCCTGAAGTAACATTTAAAATACATATTTTATAACAACATTTCGTTCCCGTTCCCGTTTCGTTCGAATAAATGAAAATAACGTAATTATTTTTATCGAAAACAATAAGGAGCTTCCATACTTTGTTATTCTACGTACTTAATTATAAGAATATATTTACGAGAATGCCATAACTAGGTCAAACCAATTACCGCTGAGCACACAACCATAAAACAATTTGCTTAAATATTTTATGGGAAAGATTGAAGTGTGATCCTTCCAGTGGACTTTGTTAGGTGTTTGAAACAATCAAAACAATGCGTGCTTATACACAAAAACAAAAATTCCTGACAGTTAACACATTGCGTGATAAGAAAATCAATGTTACCGAGCACCAAGCACGCGGGACCTTACCTACTTTTATTTTTACATGCCAATTTCGGGTTCTTCTTTTTAATAGCGACATTCGCGTGCTGAATGAGCATGGGTCATTCCGCTGTAATTGTAGTGTGCCCTTTGGTTATCACGCGATCGCGTGCCGGCAGCGGCAACTTGCCTGTGGGCGGCAGAAACCGACGCCTTCCCGTCACGACCAGGTCAAGTTTTCATAGCCCGTGCAGCACAACTTTCACAGACAATAAAAAGCTATTTTTCTTTGGACAGATTTGTTCGCGGGCTCTTTTGTGTTTTAGTTTTCAGTTTAACCGTTATTCGTTAAGTTTGTTCGTTAGTTTGGAAATAATAAAACTTTTGCAATCTGAAGATGACCGATAATCGATTGTTATAACAGAATGCAATATTTTGTGCTTGTAGAACCGTGCTTAAATAAGATCGCAGGCGGTAGCAATTGAAACTGATTTTATTTGTCAAACCACTTACTTCAGCAACCGTAACCTAATCTATACACTCACCACGATCTGGGATCGTACAAGCGCCCACCTGAACCCGTTCGATTACCTCAATCCAGGTCAAACGCAAAAGAATGTTAGAATAATCTAGTTTAATGTTGACAAGTAAACCAATCGACTCACTGATTACTAAACGAGAAAAATGGAATTCAAATTTCCTTTTCAACCAACTTTTCAGCGATCCCAAACTGATTCAACTACTTTTGAATGGTCGTTGACTTCATTCCTAGCCTGTTCGCAACCAATGGAGAGTTTTTACAAAAGCATAAAAATTCCTACTTACCAAATCCTTATTGTAAACTTTTTAATTTAAGAAAAAACAGAAATATTTTCGCCTTTTACTTTCGCCTGCTATTGCGACCTGCAAGGGCCCTTGTTAAAACTTTCTTTAAAAGAAATCGCTTACCAAGTATCGTTCACGTAAAATATTAATTTTTTAAAGTTTTTCATTTCTTTTTAAGATTTTTTATTTCAGGTTTTTGTATAGTTGAACGTTTCATGGAAATGGTTTATAAGAAAAACGTTGAAATACCCGCGTAACATGCAAGCAAAATGAAAGTAACACATTCACTAAAGGGATTTTGCACTTGTTTTACGATATTACTGGAATTCTCACGCAACCGCGGCCTTAACTGCGAACGTTTTTTGTTTGTAAATGTAAAACAAAGTACAATAATACTTATCAAGTTTACGGGTACACATGTAACATTGATCACGGTAAATGTGGGTACAAAGTTTGTACGATTGTGCAATGGGGAAATTGTTGAGGCTCACGACATATGTTCACAAGTATGTGTAGGTAGGTATCTAAACACCCTTTTATGGTGCCATAGCATTTCCCATTGTTGCAATCAAAATGGCATTAGGGGATATAATTTACATATATATCTACTGGTGCTGCTTCAAATGTATATTATATGGGCGATAGGAAAACTGGGTTAAGCCAATAATTTTCTACTTATGTCCTTCTACTAAATGTTTTTAGAACAAAACTTATATTCTTCAGACAAAACTGAATCTTAAAGAAGTATCTAAGTAGAAATATAACGTTAATGTGTTTCTTTAATATACCGTAACATTAAGAAAAATAGGCCAACATCTAAAACGTAAAACTGTACCACAGAATACAAACTAAATCGAAACGTTCAAAGCTCCATGATTTTGATATCAAAACGTGTCAAACGTTCTCCCAATTAACGGTCGTTAGTGGCACGCGTTTCAATAAATATACCAATACGATAGTCGACGTTTTATTCGTGTATCATTAGTAACTTGTATAAAACAAATTAGGTCTACCGAACAAATGTGTTTCAGCTTCTGGGTTAGAAAAATGATTAGGTACTTATTATTATATCGAGGGGTAACGGGCTATTTGGTTTAAGCGACATTTTTGCAACTTTACAGGAGAGCCTTTTAAAGTTTGAAATTTCGAAAAAAAATTCGTAACAAAAACGCTTCTGCAGTTATTTCAACGGGGTAAATTGCATTGAAATTTAAATTAAATTATCTAGTTGCTGATGCTAATTCTAAATAAAACGGACCTTTAATTACAAAGATAAATGTCGCTTAATACAATCTGCCCTTTTTTAGAGTCAGGAAAAATGATTTAAGTGACTTCATAACTACAATTGGCTACAAGGGAAAAAAATTAAGCGACAATGCACTCTATTTACAGAGTAAGCTAAAAAATATGAAGTGACGAACCCAAAATTAATAGAAGCAAGCTATTTATCTTAACTACCAATTCAGACTAAAATGAGTGACAGGCTAATTTACTTATGTGACATATAACATTGAAATTATAACGTTTAATGTTTATGTTTATTTACATCTAAGGCGATTAATGGCTGATAAAACAACCTGGATATATCGCAATCACCGAAAATCTCAGATGCTTACATTGAATAAATAAACACAACACAATATCAAAGTATTTATTTAGAGTAATAATTACAGTTTCAATAGGAATATCGATTATATTTCAGCAAAATCAATTAAATTAATGGGTCATTTACTGAAATTGCCGTTTTGTATGAAAAAATTTAAACGATTTTTTCATGTATTTTTTATTTGTATAATCAACGTAATCACCCATGCAATCAATGCATCGTTGCCAACGCAGTGGCAGTTTATTGATGCCCTTCTTCAATCAGCTGGACGGGTAGCAACAAATTCTTCAAATGCATTTTGTACTGCCTCTCGGTTATTAAATTTTTTCCCGCCAAGAAGTTATCCAAATTCTGGAAAAAGAAGTAGTCTGGTGACTGGTGAGTAGGGTGGATGTCGGAGAGCTTCACAACCCCAGTTCTTGTAACGTGGAGGCCGTCTCTTGTGCAGCTTTAGGTCGCGCGTTGTAATGCAGGAGCAATGGAGATTAGCGATTGACCAATGCTGGTTGGAGATGTGTCAGCTTCTCCATCATTGTGTTCAGTTCTTCACACTACACATCCGTAGTAATGCTCACTCCGTTTGGTAAGAATTTGTGATGAATCAGAATAGCGCGAGCGCTAGACCATCAGTGACCATCACTTTTCTAGGGGTAAGTTTTCGTTTAGGGCATTGTTTAGGTGCTGAACTAGGATTCAACCAACATGCTAAACGCGTGTGGTTATCACACAGATTTCATTTTTCATCGGAGGTGACAATGCAAATCAAAATTCTTTCATTTGTGTGTATATTGAGCAGTGCAGTGCAAGGCACTACTCGATGCATTTTTTTTAAGGGTGGAAAATCATCGAATGACTGCTCCCGCCTGGGTGAGGCGGGAAAGAGTGTCAGACTCTTACTGACTAAAAATCACCCCGTTTCTTCTCCTGCACGTCGAGCCGGAGCCCCGGTTACCCGTTAGGTTCTCCGCGACTCCGAATCGGCATCGACCCTGTTGGGCCCCATCTGTGGTGGTCTGATGGCTCTTTGAGGCGCGCGCGGAACGCGACGCCCGTACGCTCGGGTCTGTTTCTGGTCGGACGGGGAGCCACCCATGCTCACCGTCCGCAGGCCCGCGCTTACGGTAACTGGAGATCGTCCCGCGATCCCCGACGCCAGGTGTGTCCTTCGCGATGGCTGGGTTGCGAGGAGCCAGCGCTTCGCTGCCTCACGCGTCCCGCCTCCTTAGCTAGCATAACTGCTTCGCAAAAGGAGGAGACGGCATCCCAGTCCCCCTCGCACTGCTCGATGCATACTTAGCTCTGTTGATCATTTAGTTTGTGGGACACCCACTTATCAAGCTTTTTTACCTTGCCAATTTGACGCAAATGTACCAATATTGTTTTGACGCTAACGTCGAAAGCTGTTGCTAAATCAGCCGTAGATTGTATGTCATCAACCTCCACAATAGCCCTTAAATTGTCATTGTTGCCAAAGTTCATCTTGAAATTAAAGTACTTAGGATTCAATTTCGATGAGCGTTTTACGTAAACACTGGCGGTGTGCGCGCGTCCCGTCTGTCTTCGGCGCACTCTGGAGTGACTGAAGCGCCAGCGCACGATAGTCCAGTTGGATGATAACGATTTTTAACACCAGGGCGATGAAATAAATATGGTATCATATGACATGATTGAAATGTACCATATTAAAACTTAGTGATTGAAACACCGACTCGTATTTCTATGAATACTGGAAAAATGTTTCAATATTCATTATCAATGTTATCGTCTGTATAAAACGACATGCATTTAAAAAAAAATGAGGGTTAAATGGTTTATGACTAAACAAAATATCTGAACGAAAACAACTATTTGGTTTAAGTAGCACCCTGCGTAGAAAATAGAGGCAGCTAGAAATGTTTAAGAGACGTACCATGACGCATTTGGATGACGGACAAATGTTTTAAGCGACATCACACCGTGTGATTAGTGGGAAGTCAAAATGATTCAAGTTACTTGTTAATAAAAATTAGAAACAAGAAAAATGCTTTAACTCATGTTGACTTAATAATTAGAGATAGGGTGACTGGTTTATGTCTCGATAATTAATATGATGGTATGGTTCAAGTACATAATTTAATAAAAAATGCGAAATCCATGTCGTTTAATACACTGCCACTTTGGAAACAACATGAAAATAGAATTGTTTGAAACGCCAAAAAAGTGCTCCGATTTTAATGAAACCGGCATCATTCGACGGAGAAAAATTCGCTGATTCCGAATATATATATAACTCAATATCGCCCAAAATGTCGCTTAAACCAAATAGCCCGTTACCCCTCGATATGATGAAAGTATTACTGGGTTTTTTAAAAATCTCAGTAGTAGCACGGAGTCTGGAAATGTGCCCGGTATGTGGCAATAGGCTCACCCCCTATTACATGGGACTCATAACATAAATAGTGAAAAGTGGGTGTTACTTCTATGTGCACCTCTGCCTACCCCTTCGGGGATAAAAGGCGTGATGTTATGTTATGTTATGTAAAAAATACTGAAGTCTGTTTCCCCTGATATGCTTAGACTTATAGCTGTTGTCTCTTTACTAATACAGTTCTAACTGAACTAACTAAAGGTACTTACTTAACTGGCAAAACGTAGATAAATAACCTTAATTAATATGAGTATCTCAACGTACCAGTTTTCTAATAAAGGTGTCATGTATTAAATGATATCATGTAGGGCGAAACGATTGATATCATGGAAATGGTGGGGAAAATTCTCTCCAAGCTCGTAATCTCGAAGGTCGTCCTAAAATACCAACGCGCGGCCAGTAGTCAACTGTTCAACTAAGTACCACGTTAATTGTTATTACTACTTAGTGTAAGCGCTGAGTAATTTGACCTTAGTTTTTCTTACTTTCCCCCAATAAACTTTGCCGTATCTACCATGAAGCCAGATAGTGAACAATAAAACATTAGTACTCACATAAATTAACTGGGAAAGATAGATTTGTATTTGCAAAAGGATACTCAAATTCTTGATCTTAATAAAGATGAAAATCGCACAAACCACACAGGACGCCAGTTAGCCCTGTGCTTGACTGACATTAATCAAATGCCTTGACATTAGTCTAAAATTACTATTATGTTTTTACCTAAACCTAAATTATGTTCTTCACTCAACTGTAACAAAATCCTGAAATACAGTCATGAAACACAACGAAATAGTAGTAAATAGAGGCGAAAATATCGTTATTTTTAATAGCAGTTATTGTATTATAAGCCACTCAAATGTTTCTTTTGTAACATACTCGCTGCATGGGGGAAACATCCATTTGTTAGGCTATTGACTTTTAGCACGACTTCTTTTACACAATTTACTTGTTTCCGACGTCGTTTCTTTACACAATTCCTTTTAAACTCAACGTTGCATTCACGGTAAAAGGGAAATTCAGTAATCATTATTCTGATCACACTCTTACAATAAATTGTTCTTTTTATTTCGTTTCGTAACGTAAAACGTTCCATTTTTAATAATAAACCTTCTAAGTTACATTTAAATTACTTTTCTTTGATTTATAATGTACTCCGTTCCTGTGTGCCTTATTCTTTATTTTTATAACTCTTGGTAATAGCATGGAATCTAGAAACTAACCCTGTGAATATCTTCGTTATATGAGATGGGCTTAATGACACTCATAACATTATTAGCAAATTATATCTATTGCAGTTACTACTTGGCCTAACCATGTCGTATAATTGCTCTTTAGTTTCAAAATCATTGATCATGCAATTGATACCTTGATCGAATAAATTAAATGTATGTACATAATTGGTTCATGTTAAAACAAATTAAAACGCAATTTAGAAAAGAAATAATCATTTGAAACTCGTTGCTAATGGCAAAAATACTTTTTACACTGATTGTGACCATTGTATTATACGTGTAATTACCTACACGAATAACATTAGGTATTCGTAACTGGTATTGTTTATAATTGTAGTAGCTGGAATTGTATTTAAAATAAAACGGGCATATTTTAAACCTTTGAGTACCGTCATTATAGACACAATTAAAGAACAATTATAATAGGTTGCGGTCACCGGTGTCCTCGCGGTGTTTGACAGTTTAAATAAAGTTAATGTTAACTTTTCATCAAGTCCCACCCAAACGGTCTATACATTTTACTGAACAAGATGGTCAAAGACTGGTCAAGCACCAAAAAGTTCACTGTGGTCCAAGGACAAAAAAAAAGATAATGCTCTTATTCTGCGCGGCCAGCTATTCGAAAAAAGAATCTAGCTTCAAAAGATTTGTTCGCTCCAAAAAGTTCTTATTATCAACTGGCAGACTATTCGTCTGTACTTGTAATTTAATTGTCGATTGTTGTAGTTTATGTAATTCTAAACATAAAGTTGGAACAACTGGACTGACCCTCGTCAGTCGTAATCCGACGAAAACATTAGCGTCTTGTGACGTTGTTTGTAATTAATCTCAAATATCATCGGTACATTCATGGCATGAAACTTCACTGTGGTGTTAATTCCCCGTGTTCAGTGGTAAAGGGGATTACTGTGGTCACTTAGATTAATTATGTAGTTGAATTATTATTTTACGAGCTGTTCAGCGGACCAGTTCATATTTTGCGGTTGACTGCTGTTTTATTTAAAAATCTTTCCGTTTAATCGTTGCTCTTTTGTGTGTGATCTTATTATTAATTTAATTTTTTTCTTTTTGGTTAAATGCGGTTTGAAACTTTAATATATATCTATTAACTTATCCTAGAAAAATATTTTTTTTTTCAACATATCGAAGAAAATCGAGTTTACCAAAGATTTCTTAAAAAGAGTTTAAAAGATCAAAGAAGTTAACTAAGCAAATTCTCAATAGAAGACCTCATCACATTACTATGTATCGCTATACCAAAAATGACATAAGTATACGTCCACAAATACCATTAATAACGTAACAGTTTATGTAATATTTCAATTATACCACTGACACAAATAAAAACGCAATGTAAATAAGTCATAACGGAATGACAAAAAGTCACGCGACTCAATCAGTCGCGTGTTACCCCAGCACACTCCATTTATACTTTTTAAAAGCAAAATGGTGTAGCAAAATTAAAGTCTCGTTTCAATCATTTTTCTATTCAAATCCTGTGTGTAAACGATACATTTTGATGAAGTAATTTCTGCATAGTACTATATTCACCGGCAATACCTATCAAAATTAATTGGTGCACAAAATGAAAAGGTAGAATATGGTAGAAATAACTTGCCACATGAACACATGATTATAGTACACTTAACACATTATACCCGTTTATCTATTGCTGAAAATAGATTTAAATACTTTCTACTTTTGTCATATATTTATACCTACAAGGCAATAGTTTTATTAATTCTTAACACATCTACATACTAGCTGTGTGTTATATCGATACTAAAACACACGTTTAATAAATCGTGAGTGTACAAAACGTTATTGAATTAATATAAAGTCTTTTATCTCCTGGCATTTTCTCGACTAGACTAGGGTTGCTACCAACTTAATACGGATGAACGACAATATTTCACACAGGAACAGGCATTTTAACATTTTTAAAGACGATAAAACAATGTAGAGTGTCCAACTTTATTAGAGGTATATAACACTTTTAAAGGGGTGAACAGATGAAAAATATATTTCTATTTAATTCACCATTTAATCTCCGATTTCTGATTTTAGTTACGTACACAATCTGCTTTAAAATAATAGTGATCTTTGTTTTTATAATAACTCTCGTGAGACATACTAAATTCACTAAACTACTGAACTAAAAGAAAATACTGAAAAAAGATCTACTAGTTTCGAACCACATAGGGGTTCTTCCTCATGAGCAGCGTGCTGCGAAAGCTTAAACTAGTAGAGCTTTTCTCAGTATTTTCACGTGAGTAACCCGCAATTTTTAGTTAATACTGATCTTTATTTAAACCAGTTTAAGTCATAGCCATAGTAAAATATTGTAACTGAGATGATCTAAACGATACAAAAATGTGATCTTGTCTTATTAAAAACTATTACTTTTGATAGGCCGGATCAACATCAACAGTACATGACAGTCATTGTTGGACTACGGGCCACAACAAAAAAAGACTGGCAAAAAATAACGTTAACTGTTAAATACCATTAATTACAATTTGTTTGTGCTTTTGTTCAATAATTTATATCTATCTCAGGTATTGTGAAAGCAATTTCAGCGAATATCGATTCAATAACAAGCAAGAAACAATTTCCAAGTAACATAACAGATTCCTTTGATGTCGTTCACGTCTGGAGCAGGTGTAACCACTTGCAAGTGAACCGCTGACTTGATTGCCATTCATTCCCAGAACTATAGCAATTGATTATACGTTAGCAGTGTCTTTTTATTAAATTGTGACTGCTGTATAGGATGAACGGAGCAATGGAGCATGTTTCCTTTCCTCATAGTGATTAAAACTGGATCAACGTAAATTTAAAACCAAACGTGTCTCCATAAATTTAATATTTAGCCCAGCCCAGTGATTGAATTGAATTAAAAGTTGAAACATATATACGTCTATGTTTATATTAAAACTTTCGTGAGACATACTAAATTAATTATTATGTTTTCGGCTTGTTCACGACTAGTTTCAAGCCATGCTAGAGGCTCATATTCACAAGCAGCATTCTGCGACACGCGACGCGGCGACTGTCGCGCTGCTATTGATCAGTATAATATAAAATAATAAATCTAAAATAGTAGCAACTTTATAGGTAATCGCTAAATCAACGAAGCATTCAACTTGACTGATGTGAAAATAGCTGTAAAATTAAAAGTAACACAAGTACTTTGAAGAAAAAGGATTTAAATTTTAAGTCTTCTTCTATTTCACCCTCCAGATGAGATTGAAATTGATACTTATAAGCCAAGCCCGGTCATTGAAGCAGCGTCTAGTTTGCAGTGTCAACGTAAAATACCATTAAGATTTCCCTTTAGCTTTTAACCGCACAATTGAACTTTGAAATAATAATTCGTTCGGTAAATGCTGCTACTCAGCATTTAATAAAATTTATACAAAACAAATACAAAAAGAGGTAAGCAGTGTTTTTTTCATATATAAATTGTATGTAAGCAAAACTTCACATATCACATTGACATTATCAATATGTAACTTTTGATTATAATATTAATGTCCAGATGGAGTGTCAGGTCACGAAAAACATTTCCAAACTTGCAGTGACTTGTTCACTACAACGCTCTTTACTTTACCGTCAACCGTTTCTCTTAAACAGGTCATATCCACTACGAAATAAATACGTAAAACAAAAAAGTACACTGCAATAAAAATTACAACATGTTTCATAAAGTTCTGCAAAAACTATCAAAAACGTAATAAACCAATTAGTTATCTATTGATTCAAAATTATATTATTTAATTTATTTTTTTAACTAACTCATTGTCGCCTTTATTTTATTGGGGTTACAAATTTGTTTTTAATTCAAATTAAGGCACATTCTTTTGAATAAAAAATAATGTTATTATTTATTGGATTTACACTTAACTACGATTTAAACTGTCAAACACCAAGCGGCCACCGGTGACCGCGATCTATTGTTCTTTAATTGTGTCTATAATGACGGTACTCAACGAGTTAATGGATTATGTATTGTAATCGACTTTCGCAACGCCATTATTGTTGTTATTGTATGGTGCATTTTGTTAAATATCCCTCAACGAAAGTATCGAAATCCACACGAGTGAATAATTTTCCATTATCTTTTTATATGACGTTCATTTCAACTTAAATTCGGTTCGCATTAATAATAGCGGTCAAAAACATAATTCTTAATTAACAATACTGGCCGCAATGTGCAAATAAAGTCATTGATATTTTTTTAATGCAATACAAATAAATTTACCTGCAATGAAATTTAATCGCTTCGTCAACGTGGCAATATGTAACAAATAAAGCCATTGGGACACATGACTCGGAAAATTCGTAATAAAACCAAACTTACGTATCATTTAACCTTTGTAGTTTAAATTTTTGGCGCGTTTGAGCCATTAACAGCATTGTGGTTACAGTCGAAGCTATAAACGACGATTAAAGTAGAGAAAACTATATACGAATAACGGTTAAATAATTCATGTAGTTTTATTTCATAGCTACATAAAAGCGTTTACTAGGTAACGACGGCCATTTTCTTTTCCATATTCCCCGTGGGACTCTACGGCCCATATGCGAGATTAGTAATACGTAGGTATCACATAGTATAGCGAAATTTTTCCGAACGCACGTTCACTTTAAGCTATTAAATGGCGCCTAAAATAGAGTAGGAAATAATAAGAAAAAATAAAGAAATTCTAAGATCTCTCACAAGCTAACAAATACGTCCTGAATTAATGTTATGAATGAAAAGGTCAATCGAGAATTACATTTTGACGTAATGTTTTTGTTAAGGGTTTTTGTGTCTACTAAAAGAAGGCAAACAATTCGCCTTATTCTATCTCCTAATGCCTGCCTTACAACATGCTACGGTACATCGGGAAGATCCACCTGTGCTGGTATGCCTGCGCAGGTAGACCATAATTAATGTGGAAAGAGACCAGCGCAGTTTTATGTATAATACCTAAGTATTATATTTGTAGCGGTATAAGTTTGCGTCTATTTATTTGAAAATCTTGAATGGTACAAATTGTCATGGACCAATAAAATGTGCTGGTTTGTGTTACCCACATTGATTTTAAATCGTTTTTAAGGCGGTTCCTTTGGCCCGTTACCGGTTACTTACACAAAGCAGCCGCGAAGAAAAGGAGTTTTTAGGAAACGTTAAATACTTTATGGAATCATTTATGGACAAATTACGACGGCACTGGAGCATGAAATGATCGATGAAATGTAAATGTGCGTAATAATCATACTTGTATGTAAGTACTAGCCATTGGTCGACTTCTCCCAGTGTGGGAGAGCCATGCTTTGGCACGAACGGCGAAACCAACGTGAAACAACGCCTATGTTGTGTTTCGTCGTATGAGTAAGGTTATCTGAGGGCCATTTATCCTCCTTCCCCCCTTCCCCCCTGCCGCCACCCCCTCCCCCCTACCCCCTGTGCAATCTGCCCAATCTCCGTATGTTCATTTACCGGCTTACATCATTAAAATATTTACGATACATAATTAATGGAATCATGTGTTATAACTCTGTATTGATTCTCACTATACTGTATACATTATAATATGATAATAGGTTTGGTCCTGAACATGCCCCTAATAATATCGAATTAACTGAAAATACATATAGTATATTAGATTCCGTTTATTAGTAAACAAGCTTTAATTAAACTAGACATTTTGTGAACATGTCAAAACTAATTACCAATAGTTAGGTACGATGGTGGAAAATTCAAACATAATTTCCTCGTGAACTTAGACTTCATTAATAAAATATTTCAAGCCTTAGACACAACACAAATTTGTTTTATAAACTTGATTTTGTTTGTCATGTACACATGTATACATTTTGTATGTATGCATTATATATCTAGGTACATACCACACTAACTTTGATTAATTTTATTCAACGTCACTATATTTTAACTAGAAATTTGTCAGAAAGTAGTTTTTAATCATAAAAAAGAACAAGAACCATAATTGTGTACAACAGGAAGGCAATACGTAGACCATTAGTTTTAACATTAAGAACCAAACAATATTTTTGTTTTATTAATCAATATTGTTATTTCAGTTGGTTTCTTTGGATTTTTTTCAATAGATTTTTATCTTATTGTGTGTGTAATACACTGTGTCTCGGTGTCGTTATTTCTTTTCCTACCAAAAGCCCTTTGTGTGTTCCTTCATGTGTTGTCCTTTGTGTTGTATGTGTTTACATAAATAATAAATAATGTTGAAATTATCAACAAATATCTTTTAGAGTTCTAAAATGAAATTTGATCCTAAAACAAATATCACAAACCAAAATAATAAACACACCAAAACAACATAATTGCTCTAACACTTTAAATAAAGAGGAAAAAAGTGAGAGAAAAGAAATAGAATTGGTACTTGCTCACTTCGTGACTTAAACAAAAGCATCGTTAACAATTCGTGGTTATTAAAGGCCCCGAATATAATCACCCCTTGCAGAATAAAATTACCGTTTTGACAATCCTCATTACCATACTTAATAATATTTGAAACGATTTTCTCACCAAGAATAGAAAAAACGCCTAAATAAATAATTCAATATATTTAAAATGTTTTCCTTTTTAAGGACGCAACGTGAACTGTCAACGATAACAGAACATTTGCATCAGTATTTCTAGAACTCGGTTGCTACGTGTCGGCATGCACTGCTTTCATACATACTCGTATATTATTTATGAATCCTGCATCATAATCTCTTTAAAGTATTCACGTTACTTTGTTTTATTTATGACTGAGTATTTTATATGCCACATTACTTCGTCTTGGCATAAGTGAAAAATTCCCTATTCTAAATGCATGAGTGGTTGGTTGATTTTATTTTTTTGTACTATATAATTCGTATTGTGACTGTGATTCCAGATTGAACATTGTGATATTAGTTCGAAAGAATATTTACATGGTTGATACACGAAGTAATTCTCACGTGTTCGGGAATGGATTCAACACAAAGAAACGATTCGTTCGAGTATCAAAAGGACAATGCCCAAAAATGTATGTCGATGGATTAAAATAATTTATATGTATAGTCCATCTGTTTAGGTAATTAACTAAAGGTAAACAAAGAAAACCACGTGACACAGAGATACTTAACCTACTATTACTTCAAATATTTCTCGTGTTTTAATTTTAACTAAATTCACTTTAAAATCGTTCATTTGTCATACACACACATACAAGTACAAATGCCTAAATCGTACAAGAGCCTAGCCTATGGGTCTATTTCATTATCATGTTTAAATAGAAACTATTCTGAATCTGATGTACGGATTTCTTTCTTGTACGGATATCTGTCTTTGGGCCAAGTTTCTTCAATATATTTGAACACATTAATTACAAACGATGAATAACCTAAACTTAAATAACTTAATAACAAAACCAAACAAAGAAACAAGTTAAATTCAACAAAATAGGAACGTGAGCGCAAACGACGAGAGAGCTGTCAATGGCGCCTGATTAACCGACTAAACGTAATACACGCTACTTTCATTGTCGCGCTACATCTTCGTTGTACTCTTTAATTTGACAACATTATTTTGCTTCGTTCTTAAAGAAACGTTTTGGATACCTGGGATTTTAGGCTCTTTATGGTGTCTATTGTAATGAAATATTATATTATTTAATAAATGTTATTAAATTAATATCCTCAAGCAGATATATTTAATATTTATTAAGAAATAAGTGAAAAGGAACAGAAACATAACATTTAATAGAGAAAACTGTCGTAAAAAGGGAAACAATTTTATTTTCTTATGAAGTATTTTGAATCATGGAAATGTCAACTATAAAGAACTCTTTTTATGGTTTGTTTACAAATAGTTAACTACCTAAACAGACGGAGTATAGTAGTGTAGCAGAGTATATATAGTATATCCCAAATCCAATAATCGTTTTCGACACACCATCACCAAGTAATAAAAGGGCCAGTTTTTCATGGTCTCGCTTTCTACGACTGATTATATTGGTTTTTTTTGAACAAAATCACATCGTGCTATGATAATCTTGGTTCCTTAATAGTTTTGGGAGATTTACTTGTAATTCTCGTAAATGTAATTCCTTGTGTGTATTTTTCATCGTTTTTATTAGTCCAGTAATAGTTAAAAATATATTTTTGAAGTGAAAACTTCTTTGGCGGCGTTGTACACTTTTGTTATGGGAAAAAATATTAAACTCGTGTCCGGACACGTGACCCTGATCGAGAATTCGTAAGACGAATGGAGAATTGGAGAGTAAACAACTGGCGTGGCGTAGGACAGGGAGTATCCCCCTCTCTTTCTACGGCGCGGCGATAATGTATACCTGCGCCGGCTGTTTCGTTTAGGCGCCGCAGGGCGCTTGCGCGAATGTTCGTGTGTGTTTGTGTTTAATTGAATATATAAAATGAGTTTGGTTTAACTATGTCAATGATCGCCATTTTAGCACAACGAAATACAAAACTGCTACTGATGTGGTCTTTATAAGACATTTAAATAGGTTCGAATGAAAACTGTTCTTACTTCAGCTATCATAAACCGATCGTAACAGTTTTAGAGATTGGCGATGATGATTCTGGTAATAATGATAGTTAAAAAGTCGTCGAAATTATGGTTGGAAGCTGATTTTTCTTAATAAACTTTTTTATGCAATATAAATTGTCATGTTTGTGTACGATAGCTCAATAAATAAATATTGTATTCTACCGCATAAAAGTACTTTTATTCTGATAATTAAAGCAAATCGTGCAAAATTATTTCATAACCATTCCAAAGTATCCAAAACGCACACATTCTTAAGTTTTCACTTCTGCCGGCACTCTCGGAGTGCAACCCGTCGTTTTTTCTCGCGCTAACACAAACTTGTGATATTCTGCAGGCTCCTAGCACTAGAATAGCGTATTTGTGACCTCTTACTCATGATCTACATATGTTATCCATAAATGTTTCTAATCTACTTTGGGTATTTTTGGACATTCTCCTTATGCACATTTAAGCAAATTCTTAGGCAAAAATTAACAAAATACTTAAACATAAAATCTTGAAAAGACTTCAAACCATCAAGTACAACCTAAAATTACTACAGCTCTTATAAAACATGAAAATCTTAACGTAGAACTCAGCAGTGCATATCTAAAGACTCAGTAAGTAAATATAATAAGAGTAAAAAGTACCCGGTACGTCCCGCAACTAACAAACTACAAAGAGATTTGCTGAAACCCCAAAAGGTTGCTTGTTACTTAATTTAATTTTTAATTAAACTCACAGTTCTGTTTGTGTTATGTACAAGATAGCCTGGCTCATAACGCTGTCCAATTTAAATAAATTAGATATTTGAACTAAATATTATTACTTTGTAAGTGCTGGGAATGAGATCCATTCGAGAACATGATTAAATTATTTTCAGCCTCCATAATAATTTCATCATGAATGAGGTACCAGTTTCACTTTAAATAAATAAGGCTCTACAACGCCTTCATGTTCTAGTGTTTAATTTAACAAGCATTCGCATTAAACAATCTCTGGTAAAACTTTACTTCCATAGAATCTTAGATTTCAGTAACAAAGTCCAGAAATACGTCAAAAATATTAAAATCACTAAAAACATGACTTACAGCGAAACTGCTATGAGTATTTTTTTACCAATATGTAGGTATTGTACCTACAATATAAAAAATTATGAATCAATTTTAATAAGGAAATTGTTTCAGATACTTTACCCGTATTCTTAGAAATGTTTGTATGAAACTATGTACTTGTACAAAAAAAAGTTATGTTAACTTTGACTTCCAAAAGTATGAAAACAAAAAGTTCGTTTGCTTTGTTGTCGATCGAAAATATTTCATTTAAAATGTATTAAATTTAAAAAGTTGAACTGTCGTAGACCTCAGTTATTTGTAATACACCAGCAAAATGTTTTAAAATTTACATGTATGTGTGAGTATATACATACAAATTTTAAATACATTGTTAACTGAACTCCAGAATGAGAACTAAATATCAACCTTCTGATATAACTCAATTCTTTGTTTCAACTGGTAACATACAAAACTAATTGTAAAAACAATATTATCATAAAACATGTTACTTGTAAAACCTAGATAAGTAGAAGCCAAACATGAAATTGTTACATTCACGTACAAAATGCTACATCCCAATATAAACATTATCGACAGTCGATAGAAATAACAAGAAGCATAGTCAAAATGTTTACGAAAATTAAAAAATATGCTACCATATCAATACTTTAGCCGAATCAATACTATATTTATATGTAGGTAACATATATTGTAGGTATTCGTTTTGTAACAAAAATATTGAAAACGATGCATTACAATTCAACACACGCCGAAGTAAGGACGTGATCCGTTTTCCAATATTTGAAACAAAGCGGGCCCTTGACAAGAAAGCACAAATCAAACTATGGCATATCCGTTCAACTATTTTAACTGTCGTAAATATAAATTTATTGTGATATTTGTATCGCTATTTGCTGTTTTATCGCTAGTTTCAAGCTGTTCGCGTTTAATTGTTAGTTGCCACGAACTAAAAGCGTCGCATCTATTAGAACCGTTAGCGATTTATTTTAGATACTAAATCGAAAATTATGCAACAACATAAAAGCAAGGAAATAATCATTTTGATGTAAAAATATATATTTTAGTATAGGTCCTTTTCTGTAAACTGTGCCAGTCTGTTTCCAAACGCTGCGCTTATAGTTTCAAATCAAAACTCTTTGCATATAACCCAAAATACCGAAACCGAAATCGAAAATTTCTGTTATAATCCACCTGACCTGGAAATGGGATCCAGTCATGCGATCACAAGATCCACTAGATCAAAGAAACTGTTTCAAAATAAAATATGATTTTTAATCTCTCAGCAAAATCCTGTGTGCAGTTTGCTTTCCGCTTTAAAAAGCGTTACCATGTCACAAATGGTATTGCATGCATTCAATCTAAATATCAATGTCGTCTCGCAGGATTAAAATCCCTGCCATGTGCGTCCACTTTATGGGACTACACTGTTTTTCCAAAATAATTTTCCATACATGTTCTTCTTTATCTCATTATTAGTCTATTCGATCTTATTAGTAACTTAATACATAATTATCATAAAGTTATTTGTATTTCCTTGTAGTTGCACGAACGTCTATTAAATATGACGTTTATCTTTGTCGATAGAGAGAAACGTAATTACCTTACCATTTTCACAATAAAATTTCTCGTAATTTATACCCGAAGAGAAAAAAGGTGCGCGTGTTAATGTAATGGGGGTAAGCTTCCTGTGATAAAAATACCCTTGCATTCTTAACTAATGAAAATGGGGATTTATATACTGATCTTTATGCACTGCAGTAGCCAGAGAAAAACCCAGCTTAGGGCAACAATTATTTTTAAATGAGCACTAGCTGCTGCCCGCGAATTCGTCCGCGTATAATAATGACTTCTGGCATATTTTGAATTTTTAATTAGTCTTTTCCAATGTTAATTCCAATGTTATGGAACAATTCTCATCAGCATCGATTCAATTGTATTTATTGTGAAATGTTGTTCATTTTTCAAAAAATAAACAAACCCACAGGTATTTTACCCGTATAGTATCCATTCACGTGAAGTTTCAGGGATTAAAACTTCATTTGAATTCCAATCAAATAGGTACAACGGTTGAAAATTCTCAGGCATCATTTTCCAAGACCCAAAAGATTAACGCAGTTCCTGTCAAGTTGGATTTCCGGGATAGAACAATCATACGTCCTTTCCAGTGCAAGTGTCTCAAACTCTCGTTGAACCGTATTTCAATGAAATAGGTTAATAATATAAGAATTCAGCCTCTTTGCATACTATAATATTATATCATAACAATAACAAAAATAGTATATTAATAGTAATAGTCAATTACCCATTGGCTTGAAACTTACTTATCAAAATGTCAGATAACATAGAACTGTGTACTCAATATTATAAATTTGTCTGTTTGTTTTGTTAGAAATTGACGTAATTTTTTTATTAAGTGGAGATAGTTAAAGGGATTGAAAGTCGCATCGATCATATTTGGTTTATGTCTAACCCACCACTTCCCCTTAAACAGGAGGTGGAAGTTTGTATGGAGAATTTCGAAATTTTCAAAAACCTAAAATTGGTATCACATTTATGACCAACAAAACATCGGTCATCAAATATTTTGTGTAAACCTGCCCTCAATACTTTAAAAGAGCGCGAGCGAAACCATGGGCAGAAGCTAATAACATTAAGGGAAAATGATTCATCTTTTATAATTGTTCTAGTCGAGTTTTCATTATTTTTAAGTTTTCATTATGTTCTGCTATTGCGAGCGGGGACAAATCCAACGAACCAAAAACAATGAAATTTGGTCTAGCCCATCTTGAGTTATAAATGTTGGAACAAACCCGTCTATCTTGTATATATAGATATATGTCTCCTAACAAAACCGTGTTATATTAGGCATGTTATTAAAATGTCACATTATATAAAACATTAGGCATGTTATAAAAATCACTAACAAATTGATATATAACAATTTGTTAGTGAAATCAATTTGTCGAAATGGCAACCAAACGTCGACTTATCAAGATTAAAAAAGAAAAAAAATAGCGTAATTGAGAGTCATAAATAATTTGTACGTCTATAACAGTATAATGTGGACGTCAGTCTTTGATAATGATATGAAAATTAACTTGATTTCTTTCTTGGAACTAGAACTATTTATACACACCTGTATCAACTAGGTATGTTCACAAAAATATATAGTTTCCAGGAAACTCGGTAGATAACTACAAGTTTTATTCATGTTAGCTATTTTGTTTCTAGGTCAATCAATAGACGAGAAAAACTTGTTTCCAAATACCATTTTATAGTAAAGTTACTTGTATCATATGAATAGAAAAATGTGTGTTTATAAGTCATAGTACAATTATTATTTAAGCGAAGGTAAGGTAAGCGAAGGTAAATAGCGAAAAGCAGGTCGCATTTCATAAACTCACTTCTCTTACATTCCCTGTAAATGAAAAGAAAGATTAAGTACTTAACTGATGATAAAATGTAAAAATATTTCCTATTATAATTTATATCATCGTTGGGTGTGCGTCGTAAGTCAGAATTGTAATTTCGAAATTCGTAGAAGCAATTGAATATTGCTTGATGCATGACATAAGTGCCGTTGTTGCATGGAATTGAAACGTTAAATATAGAGGTAAATATCGAATTCTAGAAACTCTTTTGTTTATCCCTACATTATACATAGAATAAATACAATCTTTTAACAAAGATTTTAAAAACTAAAAGAGTACATAATTTTAATTCCTACTTCTTTTTTGATTCTATACTTTAATTAAAACTTATCCTACCCCTGATAAAAAAGCACTACCTACATAATTTTACAAACAATGTGAAATTATAAAATATAATGGAAAACTAAAAGCAAAATTAAACTAGCTGTTGTTATACTGTAATTACCCACATTTTTCGCAATAAACAGCCACTCTCGTGCATTGGGAATTAGTATTAGGTTGGTTCGCGTGACCAGTGACCAATGGACACTTGGATTCCTGTCGCCTCCACGTCAGACACGCACGACTTACAACCTAATTCCAAACGAAATAACAACAAAATTCGAAAATTTACTCGAGCAATATCTTTATTACACGTGTTTCTGGAATTTATTTTATGTTCAATTGAAAACAGCCACGTAATTAAAATAGTTTTCAACGTTTTAAGCACTGTTTTTGGCTTCTGCCACGGGCTGCTTTATAGGGTGGAATTTATATTTGCTTCATCTTATTTAATGTTTAAATCATTTTAAATAAAAGTAATTTTATTCTTTGTGTTGTGATAAGTGAGTAATTTTATGATAAGTGAGTTATTTTAAGTAATTTAATTAATGTCATTAAGTTTTAAGATATTACCAAATTCTTATTTTATGGAATGGTATCACGTCTTACGAATAAAAAATATGTAGGTGAAGTTATATAAACTGTATAACTAAACAAACTAAACTAATTAAACACAATGTAAAACTTAGAAATACAGAAGAAAGGGTTATTGCAATATAATAGCTAATGTAGTTAATACATCTGAAGCCCTGCCGCGAAACTAAAGGAACCGCAATGTATGCCATATTGCTTCTCATTACATCACCAACAATTAAGCCTTATAACATTAATCACTCATCGAAAATTAAAATATCAGTTAATTAAAGTTTCAGTATCCAAGTCGAAAAATAGAACGTCGAGTGACGATGGCCTCGAGTGGCCGTTTCGGTATGTCAGTTACAGTATTATACCCACAACACAACATCAACAAACATATTTTTTTTAATTGTACATATATGTACTTCCTAGATGTGTATCTGTATTTGAAGAAATAAAATATAAACATAAAATCATAATAGCCCTTATTTCCGCAAGCCTTACCAATAAAATTTACAAAATTGATCCAATACATGTATAGGCAGTAATAAAAAAAATGTGTTCCGCAATATTGGAACAACGATATCAAATACGTATACATAAGTAAGTAAATAACATTAAGTTTTATGGCTCGCCCACATGGCTGCAGGTGAAGTTTCCAATCTCCCAGCCACGACAATGTCAACTTTGATAAAATGTAAATATATTTTGGTGTGCAAGCCCAAAATGGGTGATATTTGTGGACGATAGTACTATCACTCACATACTATTACACTGTCAGCTAAACTTTATGTTCACGTTAATAAGAGGCAATTATACAAATCCCTAAACTATAATCCTATAAAAGCGAGAAACTATCGTTATCAAGATCAAAACTCGTTATTTCAGTTCGATTGTTACAAACTCAGTTAACAGGAATCTAACGACCAAAGACCGGGATTACTACTAACGATTGCCGAAAGAACCAATAACACTTAACCCACTAATCGATTCTAAAGCCTTTCAACCGATTCCCGACCAAAATTAGGCGAAATCCTGTAGTCAAAATTCCTTGGAGTAGCCTAATGAAAGTTATGGTACAAGTATACGAGAATCTTGTCAAAAACATTTGTATTTACTTTAGTTGAAACTAGTAAGAATGGGGAAACTTCTACTATACAATAATTCTTTGATTTTTCACTCGAGCGCGCTTGAAGTGAGCTCTCAGGTGAACAGGGCAAATCTGACAAGTCTGAGATACGGACCGTAAGTAGAACGACACGCCGTAAGTGGCCCAGTTAGAGCTTTTGTCCTATCTAAACAGTTGTTTCTGTCATAGGCAAGCAAGGGAATGGTTGTTTCATATAATGCGAGCGGCACAACAACCGTACAAGTGATTCTTTTAAACTGTTGCTAGAACTTTGTTGTTGACAGATATTGTTATTTGTTGCTTCATGTTTGTTTGTTTTCATGTAATCATTTGTGTTGTATTGTTGTGTTATGTAAGATATTATTTTCACAAGTTAATTTTTCCTACGTTGATGTGAGACGAAATATTTAATAGAACAAAGCATTTACAAAATTGTGTTCTATAAGTTGTTTAGTATCTTTCCGTATCCCAATTTTAAATAGGTATATATACTTTGTTGAATTGTAGAAACTGTAAAATACTTTAAACACTTTTTACCTACAGAGCTAAAATGACTGTTTCCTGAAATACTCTATTTCAATTGCAATGTAATTTACTTTTCAGTAAAACACGTGTAAATTCATGATGTTATTCTAAAAACGCAAAAGTAATATAAAATGCTTAAGCGCCAATTGAAGTAAACACAACATAATACGGTAAAACAAACTATGGAACAAATGCTATAAAATCATCAATTTAACAGCATGAAAACCGCGTGAAACTCCACAGGCTTCTATAAAGGACTAAACAATAGGTTTTGCTTGTCACGCTCAGTCTAAATTACTGTACGTCATCGGTGACAAGCATTCATGTCGATGATAGACATTCGATTAAGTACTCGACTAAACGTACGCAGCCATCATTCATTTTTCAATGCGAATATAAATACTTTACTAGCTCGAAACAATTATTCAACCGGAACGAATGGTTTTATAGAGTGTTTTCAAATAATTAAATTAATGCAATAACAGATTATGACAATGAAACAACGACCTTATATACTTCAATCACCGTACAAAACCAATTATTTTGTGATCTGTACGATGACTATAATGAAGAAATAAAGAAATGTAACAATTTCTCCATGTGAAGTCAGCCAGGTGAAATCCCGTTCAAAGCGTCGTTTAACATACTTATGTTACTTAAACTAAAGGTTCATTTTCCGTCAACATTTAAGCTACGTTAGTGCGGCGCGTGTTAGTTATCTATAGTCCATCTGTTTAGGTAATTAACTAAAGGTAAACAAAGAAAACCACGTGACACAGAGATACTTAACCTACTATTACTTCAAATATTTCTCGTGTTTTAATTTTAACTAAATTCACTTTAAAATCGTTCATTTGTCATACACACACATACAAGTACAAATGCCTAAATCGTACAAGAGCCTAGCCTATGGGTCTATTTCATTATCATGTTTAAATAGAAACTATTCTGAATCTTATGTACGGATTTCTTTCTTGTACGGATATCTGTCTTTGGGCGAAGTTTCTTCAATATATTTGAACACATTAATTACAAACGATGATTAACCTAAACTTAAATAACTTAATAACAATAACAAAACAAAGAAACAAGTTAAATTCAACAAAATAGGAACGCGAGCGCAAACGACGAGAGAGCTGTCAATGGCGCCTGATTAACCGACTAAACGTAATACACGCTACTTTCATTGTCGCGCTACATCTTCGTTGTACTCTTTAATTTAACAACATTATTTTGCTTCGTTCTTAAAGAAACGTTTTGGATACCTGGGATTTTAGGCTCTTTATGGTGTCTATTGTAATGAAATATTATATTATTTAATAAATGTTATTAAATTAATATCCTCAAGCAGATATATATAATATTTATTAAGAAATAAATGAAAAGGAACAGAAACATAACATTTAATAGAGAAAACTGTCGTAAAAAGGGAAACAATTTTATTTTCTTTTTAAGTATTTTGAATCATGGAAATGTCAACTATAAAGAACTCTTTTTATGGTTTGTTTACAAATAGTTAACTACCTAAACAGACGGAGTATAGCTCTGTTACCACGCCCACGTTCATACATTTTCTAGTCACTCGCGCGTCGATCAAACTGATATCCAATTCGTATTGATTGAGTGAAAAAGTTATTTTAGTTTCAACTTAATATCATCCAGTTTGTATGAACTCAATTCCAGTTTTTTTTTTAAAAAAAAACGTATTCTTTTTACATATAAGTACATAATTGAACTGAAAAATTTATAAACAATATAACCATCATTTTTTTCTTCCCACCAATTTTAAGATCATCAAAAGCGTATCGAGTACCTACAAAATATTATATAACAAAATGTTTCGACAAACCCCGTTTCATAAAGCAATTAGTATAATGTTTCTAAAAAACGATCCGTTCGCCATAATTTAATTTTCTACCGAAGCCTGAAAACAAAGTTATTGGTCCCTATTGTTATTGCTTGTCAAAGTCTAAGTGGTTATGATGTCTCGCGTCTTACAATTTTATACTGTGTGGTAGAGAAAGGAGATTGCTTTGTACCAAAGATTGTATTGATTATAAAAATATATTCCTGTTTACTAAAAAAAAAAAGACCCAAAATATCATAAGTATATATGTAACTTTTTTTTTTTTTTAAGGGGGGAAAATCATCGAATGACTGCTCCCGCCTGGGTGAGGCGGAAGGGAGTGTCAGACTCTTACTGACTAAAAACCACCCCGTTCCTTCTCCTGCACGTCGAGCCGGAGCCCCGGTTACCCGTTAGGTTCTCCGCGACTCCGAATCGGCATCGGCCCTATTGGGCCCCATCTGTGGTGGTCTGATGGCTCTTTGAGGCGCGCGCGGAACGCGACGCGCCGTACGCTCGGGTCTGTTTCTGGTCGGACGGGGAGCCACCCATGCTCGCCGTCCGCAGGCCCGCGCTTACGGTGGCCGGAGATCGTCCCGCGATCCCCGACGCCCGGTGTGTCCTTCGCGATGGCTGACGCGCTTCCCCGAGGGCACGGCGGTGCTCAGCCCACGCAGGGCATTCTCCCACTGTGTGTTCCACCGTGTCCTCAGGGCGGTCCTCGCAGTGATGACACCCGGGCGTTTCCTCCCGCCCCATCAGACACAGGTACCTCCCGAAACTTCCATGTCCGGTGAGGACCTGCGTCAGGCGGTAGGTGAGGACGCCGTAGCGTCTCTCAAGCCACTCCTCAAAGAGGGGACTTACCGCTGCAATGGCAGCGAGCCCAGCCCTCGGTTGCGACAGTCGTTGCTGCCATTCCGCCATGAGATCGCGCCGGAGCTCATCCCGCCACGCACTTATCTGGCGCGGCAGCGGAGTTTCGCCCCGGTGACGTGCCTCCGCGCGCATGTTATACACAAGTATATATGTAACTAGCTGTTCCCCGCGACTTCGTCAGCGTATAATAATGACTTCAGGCAAATTTTTGATTTTTTAATTAGTCTTCTCCGAGGTTAATTCTAATGCTGTATAACAAATCTTATCAGAATCGATTCAGTCATATTTATTGTGAAATGTGGTTAATATTGCTAATTACAAAAAATAAACAAGGAAAATCCCTGTTTATTTTTTTGTATACCTGTATAGTCCACTGCCGTGAGGTTTCAGTGATTAAAACTCCATTTGAATTCCAATCAAATAGGTACAGCGGTTGAAAACTATCAGACGTCATTTTCCGCGTCTCAAACTATCGTCATACCGAATTCCACTCAAATAAGTTCTAGAAGTTGAACGCAGTTCCTGTCCCGTGGGATTTTCGGGATAGATCAATCATACGTCCTTTCCAGTCCAGTGTCTCAAGCTCTCGTTGAACCGGATTTCAATCAAAAAGGTTCAGTGATTAATAATAATATTAGTTTTCTGCCTCTTTGCATGCAGGTACCTCAATGTTATAATTATCATGATAGCAAAAAAAATGGTCAATGGTCCATTGGCATGAAACTCGCTTGTCAAAAATATGACAGATAACATAGAAATGTATACTTAATATTATAAATTTTTGGGTGTCTGTTTTGTTAAAAATTTATGTGATTTTTTATTGAGTGAAGATAGTTGAAAGGACTGAATGTAGCATAGGGTACATTTGATTTCTTTATAACCCACCACTTTCTTAAAACAGGATGTGGAAGTTTGTATGGAATATTTCGTAATTTTTAAGAAACCTATATTGCATTATATTATATTGTATTGTATTTGTAAACCTGCCCTATTGGCTTTTGAGAATTTGAGGCTTTTGAGAATATTGATTTTAAAAGACTACGAGCGAAACCGTGGGCAGAAGCTAGTCCATGAATAAAATGTATTCAGTTAATTGAATTCATGTTTTTTCTTTAAAATTCCTGATTCTAATCTACCAACTATCATTAGTCGTTGAAAACAGTTTTCTATTGGCAGTCAAAGGCATAAGTAACATAAGGAGTTTTTAGGTAGTGTTTTCACACATCGGGTTGCATTATCGAAATTTTCACACGGTATATTTCTTTTCTCTTTTTAAATTTTGCCTATGTTCATCATTTATAATGAAGGATTCCAACGATTATAGAATTTTTCAAATCTGTCCGGAAGTTTCGGAGCCAATTCGTTTATTTATTTATTTATTTCACAATGTACATACTTAGAGGTATTACATACTACTAGTACAGTACATGACCCTGTTAGGGCAATTATTCAATTCAAACAAACAAATAAAAAATCAAATCAGTCCTCTATAAGCTATTAGTGTAGATGTAGATATGTGAGTGACACGATATTGACTCGTACACGTCACGTCGTACACGTCAAACTACGTTTACTGTCATCTTATCTATCTATATAATTACTAGCGGACCCAGCAGACGTTGTCCTGCATATCCACTTGAATGTATGAAAATTCATTCAAATTAGTTCAGCCGTTTAGGATAACTCCTAGAACCGACTGCAGCGCCATCTGCCGGACTGATTTGTTAATCTAAACCATTCCCAGATCCCCTTGAACACACACACAAAAAATTTCATCAAAATCGGTCCAGTCGTTTGAGAGAAGTTCAGTGACATACACACTCACAGAAGAATTATATATATAAAGCTATAAAAATGAAACCCGTTTCCCGTTGTCACGCCATAACTTGGGAATGGCTAGACAGACCAATTTGGCTGATTTTTTTTTGTTGTGTATGCTATCGTCAGGAGAAGGTTCTTATGACAGAAAAAGTCCTGAAACTCCTACGAGAATGGGAGAAACGGGATTGCGCGTACGAAGTCGCGGCCAGAAGCTAGTACACAATAAACTGCCAAGTAGCTAATTTTATTTTTTTGCATTGAAAATATGATGTTCAATAAGTCTTGACAGATCGCGGTTCCAGTACATCGAACTCTATCCAAAAGATGTTTTTCCTAATAAAAACTTGAGTATTCATAAAAGTCTGTTTATTTGAAACGAAATACGGCCGAACAAGATAAAGTATATTTGATTACTTATTCATAGATCGTGATAGGCTAGCTAGTTTATATCTCATCATAAAAACGAATAGCATATCAATTTACCAAGTGACTACATGAATTATTAAAAAGTTCGGATATTTATATAAAATCAACTCATCGCTGCGTTTTACTCCACGAATTTTACATGGAAACCTTTTTTTATAAAATGATGCTGCAATTTTATGCTCCAAGAGCAGAAAGTAAGGCATAAAATCATTTGTAATTCTTTATGTTTCTACTTCGTGAAACGGGAAGATTTCTCAGTGATAGTTTTAATAGAAACTCTTTCTGCATCTTGCACAATGATTTCTTTTAATGTCGTAATGTTTTATCTCAAGAGTATATTTTATTTACAAATAGCTCAAAGTCATAGAGGAATGTAAACATTCACTTGTTTCATTTTGAGAACATGACTGCATGTTGCATGTTAATATGTTGCAGTCTTAAATTCATAACGCCGTGAAATTAGTTTTTCTTTAGCTGTGTGTGTGTGTGTGTGATAAAAATATTCTATTCATTGGTACAGTACATACAGTTACATTTCACAAATACAATACAAAAGCTTTACCACACAACTGCTACAACATTGCTACACGGGTGCTACGCCCTTGTTACACGGTTGCTACGCCATTGCTACACGGATGCTACGCCACTGCTATGAAATTGATACGCAACTTCTACGAATCTCCTACATCATTGTATTGACTCATGACTGATAGAATTAAATTAAATTTAAGTTGTATACAATTTATTATTTAATTTGCCACATTATTTAGGAAGGCAAAAACTTTGAAATACTTATCCACATTCAACCTTCAACAAAATTAATCAGTGTCAACGTTACTAAAGCTGAACATTTTACCGTTAAAATATAATACTTATCTTTATATTTTTATGTTACATTAAATTAATGCCTGTTGTATTATATTACGTCATAATAGCAATGCTTAACTTTTAAGGTTCAGTTTCCGTAAGGATCAACATTTACTATAATATTTATTTCTATAAGGTAATTTCTGAAATAGTTAATAGAGGTAGTTCACTTATGTCATCAAAATTAACAAATATCATCTTATTTGACCAGTAAACATATGTTTCAAGTCTGGCCTCCTGGCTGGCCACGGTGGTCCGCCTCTTCTGATCCACTAATTGGGATATTTAGTGTCCAGCCACTCTCTGACACTCCTGCTAAAGTACGCGGGGTAACCATCGCGATGAAACCACATGTCATGAATGAAGTTTGAATTTAGAGGTATATCGTCGAGCGAGCAAATCAGATAGTTCGTTGGTCGTTTAGGCGTCCCTGTTTAAGTTTTTTCTGAGAATCAATTTACCTTATTAGAAAACTGAGGAATCGTAGATATTTTATCAAACATCTGCAGAACATCCGTCATAGACTTTTTAAAAAGTCCCTTACTAGAAAACGAAAACTTGTCACTTTATTTCAGTTTTAATAATCCTTCGTCTACTACGCCTCTGTTGGTTTATGGTTAAAAATACCTGCAGTTATATGGTTAAAAATAACAAAGCAACTAATGTTCTACACAAAAAAAGAGAGTAATCGACAATAATAAAAGATATTCAAAGGCTCAAATCTTGAGAACGGTAAATTTGAGACATAGGGTTACTCAGTCAAATCGGTCAGAAATGATGAATGCTACCACCTCTTAAAGGATTTAAGTCGACTTAACCTGTAACCCTGTATACATTTGAATACAAAAATAAATTGAACTAAATATAATATATATGAAGGATACAATTTTTTCATTAAACCAGCTATGATAAATATTCTTCAGTAAGTCATTTGAAAAATGTTCTTAATAACTGACTGAAAGGTTTCCAGCTCAATGCTTATCAAGTAACTCAAGTAACTAGCACAGGGAAATAGCTACAAGCTATGTAGCTGTGGATTGTAAACACGATGGGCGAGGCCTGTCTACATTTAATTAATGTTTATTATTAATTTTCTTTTATTTCTTTATCTTTTGACCCCAGTTGCGCAGTGATAACAGTTCTCATTATAGATTTTTGTGTGGTAATGATAATAATAATATATATGACAATAGATAATTATAAGACTAATACGCTTATAACCTATACATTAATATATATCAAAGACACACCTTTTATGAGGAAAAGAGAAGTCACATCAGTCGTGAAACTTGATATACAAACATATGTAAATGTAGTAAAGACAAATATGAAGTAAGTAAAAAAAATAATTACTTAATTAGATACACGGCCTTCAAATTCTGACAAGAAATAGGATCCTCTCAACGTATTCGAAACGTTAATTTTCCAAAGATTCATTAATTTTCAAGTAGATGACAATATTAAAATTATGGTAAGTACGTAATTAGATTACAGGGGACGTTCGTAAGTGGAGTGACTACTTAATTAAGGAACGAAATCAATTATCTAGTTGATCGATAACGTCAAGAACTTTAGGTCTGGGCGTTATACCGAACTGTCTAGGAGATATTATACAAGTACAAAGCGTTTGTTAGGCCAAAGACGTTTCAAGGAGGTAGCAATTTTGAAACCGCATTCCTATTTCTGTCTTCATTAAAGCCGTATAAACCTATGTTTTTGAAACTGTGTTTAGAAAGTTACTTAATTACAAAATACCACTAATTTGTGAACATTTGTTTTCGTAAAAAGATAGAAAAGCTGCGGGCGTTCTTTAGTATATTTTCTGATATAACTAAAAGGGTACAAGTAAATATGAAAGCTGAAAATCATGTTATACTGAGTAAAAAATGTAGTTTGTATATCGAATGACTATATACAAACGTATTGGTATTACGTTTTAGTTGAATAAATTAAAGAACAAAATGAGATGACCATCTCACTCAAACTTGATTTAAAATTATTTAGATAGTATTTGAAGTGAAGTGGAAAATATTGTAAACAATCTAAAAAGTGACTGTGCTGTGGGCTGGGACTCCATCCCACCCAAAATTCTCAAATCGTCACGATCCACCTTGGTGCCAATCATCACACATATCTGTAATTCTGCTATAAATTCCGGTACTTTTCCGGCGGCGCTCAAAAAAGCAGTTGTTACTCCCGTGTATAAGAGTGGGGACAGGGACTGTGTTGGTAATTACAGGCCTATCTCGGTATTAACAACTCTATCCAAGATTCTTGAACGTATTCTTAACAACAGTTTGGTAAGGTTTCTACAATCACATAACATTATTGCAAGTAACCAATTTGGATTTCGTGCGAATATATCAACGGATGATGCACTAATTGCACTGACCGAATCGGTTTCAAGGAGTCTTGATGAAAATAGAAAGTGCATAGGCGTATTTCTAGATTTATCTAAGGCTTTTGACACGGTCTCAGTCCCCATTCTTGTATCGCGACTAGAAGAAGTGGGGGTGAGAGGCATCGCCCTGGAAATTTTTAAGGACTACCTTAGGGGTCGCACCCAGCAAGTTAAAATAGGTAGTTACATAAGTGGAGAGGAGACACTGCAGTTTGGGGTTCCGCAGGGTAGTATTTTAGGACCAACGCTCTTCCAGATTTACGTAAATAATTTGTGCCGGCTAAAGATGGAACACTGTGAAATATTTACTTATGCGGATGACACTGCTTTAATAATATCAGGTGTAGATTGGTCCGAAGCAAAATTAGTCGCAGAGACGAGTTTAAGAACTGTGATGCTTTGGTTGCAGGACAGTCTATTAACTTTAAACGTAGACAAAACTAAATTCGTCACTTTTGCAAATAAAATCTCTCAAATGCCACCCTTGACTTACCGTCTCGCGGCACACACTTGCACGCAGAGCCCAACCATTAAAAATGGAAATTGTGACTGTGCAGTTATCCAAAGAACAACAGATATTAAATACCTAGGCGTTGAAATAGATTCACAGCTAAAGTGGCACAACACATATTCAAAAACTAACAGCTCGGTTAAGAAAGCTTATTTACATTTTCAAAAAACTTCGATCATCAACAGACGAAGATACTCTCAAATTGATTTACTTTTCATTATGCCAATCGCTCCTGTCTTACTGTGTGACAGCCTGGGGTGGTGCGGGCAAAGTCGCAGTCTTGGATCTGGAGAGAGCACAGAGGGCTGTTCTCAGAGTAATGGCCTCGAAGCCTTTTAGGTATCCTACCAACGAACTGTATAAAGAATGTCGAGTACTCACGGTGAGACAGCTCTATGTTCTCTGCACCATCATGAGGAAACATAGTTCGCTGCCATATGATCCAAAATGGTCCCAGAAAAACAGAAAAACCAAACCAATTTGTGAACCAATTCCACACAGAACGGCCTCAGCCGGCCGTCAATATACTGTAATGAGCTCACGTCTTTATAACAAAGCACACAAAATCAATCACATCTATTCCTTAACACGCAGGCAAGCAAAATCGAAAATCACATGTTGGCTTCAGACACTAACCTATGATGAAACAGAACAATTGTTAAACAAACTAGTCTAAATAATTAAATACTCACGCGTAAAGTTAGTACATAGATAGCAAACATATACATACATACACACTCTCACACACACCTTCACATACACTAACACGCACACCCACATACATCATCTTTAATTATCTCTTTTGGTAACACTCACTTTCTTTTTCTCTTTTTATATCTTTATGTCACTTACACAATATTTGAGAGAATTATTAGCAATATAAGCATTCATAATTTTGTAATACTCAACGAGGGAACACTGACCCCCAAAATACAGGATCACCTAGTTTGGGAGGCAGCGATTTCATAAATTGTAAGCTGTAATTGTATGCCTATACCTAAAATCAAATATTGTAACTCGCTTGTTTTTAGTAAATAAAGATTTTTTATTATTATATTATTATTATTAGTATTTGTTATAACATAAAACGTATTGATAAATATCTCAAACTATGTGTGAAACATGATCCGTGGAGGTCAACCGATCAAGTGAAGTAAATGACACGCGAGCTGACATTGGTTTTTCTGAGACGCATTTGATTGCTATTCATTCCACCATTTCATTTATAAATTATAGTTTTAAGCTCTACATGTTAATAACTCTACGCAAAATAATATATTTGTAATATTTGGTACTATTATCAATTTTTATTTGTTTAAAACTGTTAGCAAATAAAGTACCTGTTATAATAGTTAAACATGTAATATAAAATATTATGTTATTCAGCTTCTGTAATTTAAATATTTATTTAATAATATTTAACAGTAGGTATGTACCTATTGTTATCTTAGGTATATTATTATATAAAGTCGAAGAGTTTGTTTTTTTGTTTGTTTGTTTGAACGCGCTAATCTCCGTAACTACAACTCTGATTTGAATAATTCTTTTTGTGTTGTATAGCACATTTATCGAGCATGGCTATAGGCTATAAAACATCACGCTACGACCAATCGGGACTGAGCAGAGCGTGTGAAACCACGCGGAAGTAGGTAGTGTTTTTATAAAATGACTCAGGTGAAAAACATCAGACAAACTAGCATCATTTGAACAAAAACTATAAGTATAGAAAAAATTACAAGAGCGCAACGAACTACAAATTTTTGAATAGTAGGTTATGTTTTTCCTAGGCATCCTAGTGAATGTAAACTTTGACAATAACATGTCCAATATAGATATAAGCTGTAATAAGTACAACATGAATTCACTTATATAAGGTGGAAACCCGTCATAATTCACTGTAGAGATCTAAAAGCAAAGAAAGGGTCCGTTTGTAATCGGTCATCCATTCTCGTACCGAAGGCCACCTATTCAAAGTGAGTGGCCCAGGCTTACCATGTGATCGAACGATCTATCCCACTACAATTGTGGTGTAGGCCTTACATACAGTCGATCGTTTCAATAGACGATGCTTTTGGGGGACAAAATCGTCCGAAAATAGTTTTATCTATAAGCTGTTAAATAAAGATAAGAAATAGAAGTAAGTCTTTTTTGTAGGGTATTTCTTTGTGTTTTTGTATTTCGGTGAATTGAATATAGTTTATGTGAACTATCTATTTAAGCGTACTATTAGATTTTTTTATTTTGTAGTAGGTACTTATTACATAACTAGCTTCTGCCATCGGCTTCGCCCGCGTTCCCAAGGGTAAAAACTAGCCTGTGTAATAATCCAGACCATCATTTACCTCTGTTCCAAATTTCATCCCGGTCTCTTCAGCCGTTTTGATGTGACTGAGTAACAATCATACACAAAAACTCACATATATTCACATGTATAATATCGAATCAAGCTAATTTAGACCATCGGCCCTACAATTACAGTTTAAATTCCACTGCGAGCATCCTAAAATTCGACAAACTTATATCGGTCGGTGTCTATCTAGTAACACGCCCTACAATATTTTTTTTGATATGTTTAATGTACAATATTTACACTTCTACAGTTTTATTATATGTATAGATATATATAGATTGTACTACTAAAATAAGTTATTTATTTATTAAAATAAAACTGGTCGTCATTTTAATGAAATATATCACTGAATGAAAACTCGTATTTTTAATACTTTAATTTCAAAATATGTAGAATTTTAATACAAACGAAATAGGTATCATTATAATCAACAGCCGGAATACGTTCACTGCTGAACAAAGGCCTACTCCTGTCTAAAATAGGTATACAAATATTTAAAATATGTTCACAAAATTTTACTACCTCCAGCTGTCGAGAAAGACGGGATGTATCCTGCTTCGAGAATCACATTTACGGAGCACGTAACCGTTCAGTAGTATTTGCATTCTCAATGCACTTTTCTGACAGACAGATGAGATATTTATATAAATATATGTGTACTATGTTTTACACAACGTGAATTCTAACCTGAAAAGAGTAGACCTTTTATTTTATTTTTTGGGGGATTATCATCCAGTGACTTCACCCGCCCAGGTGAGGTGAGAGGGAGTTTCAGAATCTTACTGACTAAAAACCCCCCGATCCTACTCCTGCACTTCGAGCCGGAACCCCAGCAACCCGTTAAGTCTTCCGCGGCTCCGTATCGGCATCAGCCCTATTGGGCCCCATCTGTGGTGGTCTGTACCCGCCGTATGCTCGGGTCTGGTTTTAGTCGGGCGGCGAGTCACCCGTGCTCGCCATCCGCAGGCCCGTGCTTACGGTGGCCGGAGATCGTCTTGTGATCCCCGACACCCGGAGTGTTTTTAGCGACGGCTGGGGCCTAAGGAGGTTCGTTCGTTCGGCAGTAGGTTCTCCACCCGCTTTACTCCGGCAAGGAGGTTCGTTGCCTCCCCGGAGATCCTGCGATATCCGCGATCAATCGAATCGCCATGACCCTCTGAGATGTGAGCAGCGCCCGAGTGAGCCGCCGCATCAAATTTAGCTCCCACACAGGGGCACCGTAGAGGGCCATGGACCGCACGACCCCCGCGTACAATCTCCGGCAGGAGGCGTTTAGCTGCCTGAGGTTCGGTAGGAGGCGCTAAAGCGCCGCTCCCGTCCGTTTCAATTTAGGAAGCAAACGTCGGAAGTGTCCCATGAAGCTCCACCGACTGTCGAGGACGAGTTCCAGGTACTTCATCGTCATCTCGACGCCAATGGTAACCCCTCCCGCCGTTCCCGCGGCCTAGAAAATACAGAAGAGAGTAGACCTAGTAGTACTAAATTAACCAGCACTGAAATTCTCATAAATTTGGCTTATTACTTCCAAGAAATTATTCACACTACACGTGTACCTTCAAGCTAAATTTTAATAATAACAAAGGCTGACGCAGTGACAGTAGACAAATTGTAACAAAGCTCAAAATTAGTTAGTTACCTTTAGACAAAAAATTGTTGAATTAAATTGCTGCAGAATATATTTCGAACTCACAAGAACCCGCAACACTAGAGGTGTCACGCGCATTATCGACGACGACGTACGAAACGTTAAATTACACCGCCATTAACTTTTTCTTCTTTCATCCGTTCATTTTTGGCCCAATAAGGTCGCTATATGAATCCGTATTCGTTCAAAAACTTCTTTCAACACCCACGCTGAGACCTGTGCGTGGGAGGTGGAAATGGCTGAATAATTTCATAATTTAGTGCTTCTGCTCTCCTCATAAGGTCATGTTTTGTTCAGGTCATAAGTACCTCATGTAACAATTTGTATTAAATTTCTACATTTCAATAAATACAGACATCTTTCTGCAGCTTATGTGGAGAATTCAACTCTTACACTCGAGGGCCGCGCGCTGACACCCCACCGTCGGCTTTTTGTATTGACCTTATGAAATATAAATATATGACATATGATTTAAAGTTCATATTTAAATGATTTAATTGCTGAGTTAGAACCATGTCGAAGGCGTGCTTATTAGGTGTTCGATGACCTTAGGATGTTTTAAGAATGTGTCGATATCTCTACAGTCTACATAAGTACATATTACTAAATTACAAAGTAATTTAATTACAAGAAACAGGAAAAGTTTCTTAAAACAACAATATATATTTCGGAGGGTGGTGTGGGCGATGTTAGGCAAGAGCCCTCTTCGTCACACATATCAGTAGAGATATGTGTAGGTAGCAATAAAACAAAATCTTCGTAATTAAAGTATTATTTATTTTTGTAAATTGCACTTTTACTTATTCACATTTGAACTAAGGTAGATGAGGCCGACATTTCCTACTGACTACCCTGAGAAGAAATGCTGAAAAAACTCCTAGTTAATTATTATGTTATCGGCTCACTCACGTAACTGTTTTACTAGGAATTCCACTAGTTTCTAGCCATGCATTGTTAATAATAATGTCGTGGTGGCCCGGAGGTTTAAGACGCCCGCTTCTCATGCACGAGGGTGCGGGTTCGAAACCTACCAACGGCAAGTACCAATGTGACTTTTTCCGAGTTATATGTACTTTCTAAGATTATTCAGACACCACTGACAAACGGTGAAGGAAAACATCGTGAGGAAACCTGGGCTTATAATTTTCAATTATAAGTTGTAATCGCCACCCGCATTGAGCAAGCGTGGTGATTAATGCTCAAACCTTCTCCGTGTGAGAAGAGACTTTGCTCAGCAGTGGGCATTTATAGGCTGTTGATGATGATGATGATGATTGTTAATAAAGTACATCGAAGTCTAGTCCACTCTCATTGTAATAATGTTCACTGTTTTGATCTCAAACTCAATAACTAATCCACTACACTGACTCTAATGATTGTAATCACTGAACACTCATCGACTAACAGTGTTATTAGTAAGTAGTTGTTCGTCAGTGTCCAAAACCAGAGTGAGTACTGTGGTGCAATGTTGAAATTAAAATAAATTTATTGGCATAGTTTATTGACAAAAGTTTCACGTCCCATTTTTGTATAACTCTGCACCCCACACTAGGATTCCTAGTGTCGTGTTTCAGTCAGCTAAAAGTAAAAAAGAAAAAAAAATGAAAATAAACTATATCTTACCATTTTCTTTAATAATACTAATTATGGAAGTGTATGTGTGTGTGTGTTTATATGTTTGTGAGTGTGTATGTATGTGGTGTATGTGTGTGTATTTCTGCTTTAAGTAGATAAATACTTCTTTAATTGAGAAAGAGCATGAGAATAATGAACGTCCCTTCGACGGATGTGACGTCACAAATAACTGTTGAAGCATGCCATCTTTATTACTTTTATTGTTGTTCCGTCGTTTTGTATCAAATAGTAGTCCCGTACTAACGAGCTACCCGACATATAGATTAGTTATTTTTCACTCAAGCTGAAACTATCCAATATCCTGTTAGTTTAGCGTTTCCTGTCAGAATATTCTCGCATTGTTTAGTGACTACACCTGATATTTTGATGTTCAGAAATACATTAATATAATAAAAGGAGATCATAAAATATGGTGGAATTTTTATATGTCAAAGTCAAAGTCAAAATGATTTTTCAATTCGACCAGAAAGGCACTTTAGAACGTCCACAAAAAATTAAAAGTGATGCTATTTGCTCATTCCAAGTTGTTGATTCCTATGAAGAAGAAAGAGCCATAGGTTATGTATGTACTCAAGCATTCTAATAAATTCTGTAAAAATCTTTGTTTACCAATCATATTTACTTACAAAGTTGAATTTATGAAGCAAAAATCAGGAATTTGAAAATTTATCTTGAATTGAGCATTTTATTTGAATATAATTACGTTAAAATTTGAACAGTACTCCACGACTGGCTCTGGAGGAAGCACGGCTCCCTGTCGTTTAGGGTGACGCAGGTGCTGTCGGGGCACGGCTGCTTCGGCAATTACCTGTGCCGCATAGAGAGGTAGCCGGACGCCCGCTGCCGGTGCTGCGTCCATTGCAATGAGGACACGGTGCAACACACGCTCACGGTGTGTGTAGCTTGGAAGGAGCAGCGCCGTGTCCTCACAAATAAAATAGGAGGCGATCTGTCGCTGGCGGCCCTAGTGCAGAAGTTAGTGGACAGCGCAGAGTCGTAGTACGCGTCCTCGCAAAAAGACGAGACGTGACGTCGCAGAAGGAAACTGCGGAACGGGAGAGGGAGATCTTAATGACTTCCTTTCCCAACCGCAGACGGCGCACCGGGCGCAGGAGAAGGGCCGATAACGCCCTCTTCCGGCCTCCATGAATGGGTCCAGGGAAGAAGGACTTGGGGAAGTCCCCGCCCACGATTCGATAGACCCGCGCGTGTGTCGGCGCGCGCCTTCGACTCGGGTCTATCGAATCGTGAGGCGATGCACGTGGCTACACATTGCTACGTGCAGGAGACAAGGCCCGGACGGAAGGGCACTGTGCGCGGCTGCAGATGAATTTGGACTCCCGCGGCCCCGCACGCTCGTGCGAGTAGACACTGGGGTGGTTTTAGCCGGTAAGAGCACACCCCTCTACCTTATCCCCAGGCGGAGGCAGTCCATGATAACTCGGATGGGCATCGTTCGGGAAGTTACATGAAATCTTCTCATCGAAAACCCCTCAGTGCCTGAAGATCAGGATGTGCAACCCGTGTGTGTTGCCAGATATGACATATGGTACCGAGACGTGAAGAAACTCAAAAACGCTCAGCGCGCGAAGGAAAGAGCTATGCTCGGGGTTTCTTTGCGCTTTGAGCCAGTGGATGCAAATGGCGAGTTGTCGTTCGACGTGGAGGACTAAGGGGGGGGGGGATTTGTCCAGCAGTCGGACGTCTTTCGGCTATTGATGATGAATAATATAGATCCAGTAACTTTGTCTATCCTATTCCATATCAAATAATGTATAAAAAATAAAAACAATGAACAGTCCGATAACATTGTTGTAATAGGTACTTACGTAACACTAAAACAAACAACAATCTAATATTAAAATGGATGCTCACATAACCATCTAAACAAACAGAACTCGATAGTTTTCCAATGTTTATTAAATTTTAAGCGCTCCGCCGCCACTAGAATTGTTTTTTTTTTTTGACAATAGTTCTAGCGAGAACTCGGAGTACATAAATGTATGTGCTAACTTGTCACGCGTGTCTCAGTCCGGGTACGCCGCGCCGATAATCCCCTAACTGGGTAACTGGCCAAGTGCCGGACAGATAACTAGCTATTCCACTTTAGGTTATCTTCACAAACTTCTATATAAACCCTGATTTTATCCACGTAAAAGCTCTCCACATACTTATTACATTTTTGTATCACTTTCAAAAATATTTTACAAATACGTTGTTAATGAAATAGAACTAAGAAATATAAAATACGTAAAAACACATTCCCAAGTAGTGCTTGCTGTACTTTATGGAGTACATTTTTACCACGCAGAGAGCTAAAGACGTAAAAATAAAAGAAATAATTTTACTGTTCTATAAAAACGAAGGATTTTAATGGCTGTCGGTAATAGTTTTTCCGAGTTTTTATATAAAAAGCAGATATCTTTTATATCGCGTATTATCATAAAACATGATTTGTATCACATACACGAGCCATGCCGAGAGCTAAACACAAAGGTTTTAATATATTATAGACGTATTTCCAAATTCCCTGTTATGATCTTTCGTAAATAAGATATTTATAATGTCTCCATACCACCGAAAGTATAGTGATAGTACGTTTTATTTTGATCGTATTATAGGCGTAGTTACATGTTTATGTTAGTTACTACCGATTGTAGATACTACGAACTGAGTAGGAGTTCACAAAAAGGACAACATTAGCTAAAAAATACCCACTTATTTTCTCCATTCAAGAAAAAAACTATTGCGGGTACACCCATCCCTTTTATCTCATGTTTTCACTTGACCTTACAGGTAGATATGAAATAGGTATTGAAGATTTACGTACTGCCTACTGAGTATCTTTGAAACGACGTGAACTGGATTTTCTGAATTAAATTTTCAGTGAAGGAAATTCCGGACTCCATCATCAACAGACACGTTTCCGACCGCTTATAAATCACACACAAAATTAAACAACCAGTTTGATTATTTCATTAATTTTGGGTCAAGCAAAATACCATATTATAATTATCACTTGGGTGACAATGAAAGTGATATAAACAATGTATTCGAAAATTCATTAACATTATAGAAAAATGCAATTAATTTTCAAATTTTTACTTTATTATTATAAATAATTTTGGAGATGAAAAGCAAACAAATGGACATAAATTATACCATTTTAAAATAAAGATAAATATTAACTGTATATAACTAACATAACTTTATTCTATTGTGAGCCCTTGGCGTGACTGGACACTAGTTGAGTAACCTCGCCAATCAGTTACATCTTCGGCTCTTAGTGCCATTGTACCATATAACACCCACTTTTCACTATTTATGTTATAAGTCCCTTATAAAAGGGAGTGAGCCTATTGCCTTACGGGCACAATTCCAGATTGCGTGCCAATATTGATTTTTTTTTTTACTTAGTAGTACTTTGCTTGACAAACGAGGCAGGCAAGTAAATAAATCGTCCTAAAAGTAAGCAAGGAAAAAAAGTTCACATAAAAAGTAGTTCTAGACATTGAACCCGAGACCCCATGCCCGGCAGTCGCACTTGCGAGCTTGCGACCACTCGGCCAACGAAGCAGTTCTCGTAAATATTAAGTTGCTAAAACGTATACGAACCTTAAAGTAAAAAAGGTAAAAATTGTTTTTGTGTAACAATACAATTTTAGATCGTGATCCACAAGAAGTAGGCGTTGAAGTGAAAACTTTATAAAGCATTGCTATTTCTGTTCTCCATTGTAGTTCGCGTGAAATTCATACCGTATAGTTATTACTACTACACACAAAACCTACGCAAAATAGCAGTGTGACGAGGGGTGTATTTGTACTTTTGATCAACACACTTAAATTAGTGGCAGATTTTAATATTCTACGCTTTATCCACAGACGGATATGGTTTAGTGCAAGCTGAATCATCTTTTGTTATAAGGTGTGAGTTGTTTCATAATTTACGAAGGACTTACTTTCAAAATATTCAAATTCCAATCTGTAAACTGCAATTAAAATATCTTGGGAAGGTAAAATGTCGGGTTTAAGTGTTTTAAAAATTTATTACATGTATTTGAATACAAATATAAGTAAGTGTAGTGCATTAGAAATAAAACTAATCACGCGTTCAACATAATCCAATTTAAGTTAAAACCCAACGTAAACCTCAAAATTACGAGAACTCGAAGAATGTAAAACGCCGACCAATAAGGCCGGAGTTTCACATAGTCAAACACTCGAACATCGCAGAGCAGCTAGTTACCGAAAGTTTATCTCGTCCCGATTCCGGTTTGTAAATATTAATCCAGGCAATTTGCTAAATTTGTCCCGCGTTAATTAAATAGTAGTCGCTTCGTAATCCAATAAATTAATCGTCACAATAAATACTGGCCGGTATAACTAGCGTTGCGCCTCGTCGCCGTACGCAAGTAACGATCGACTATTGTGTCTGACGGCAATAATTCACGAATGACGAATTCCTTGTAATACCCAACATTGTGTTATTGGAAAGAAAAGGAAAGATGTATTAATCGGATTTTATTTCTTTGTTAACTGTTTCCAGTTTTATCTTTTTCCATTCTCAGTTAATATTTCATAGCAGACGGTTGTTGACTTGCGTGGTGGGAATAAAAGTTTTTAATGAAAAGAGGATGTCTCTGTCTTGAATTATTTCTTGTTGATGGTTGTAGAAGTTTACAGAGAGGAAATCATAGCCTGTTAACCTTAATAGATATTTGTAAAACTAGCATTTTATTGGTGTCCTTAATTTACGCAAACGCTGAACATAAAACTAGACTAGAACTTTACTGGTTTCGAAACAAACATTAATTAATAGTTTAAACCGCAATAATAGTAAATTTAAGTTATGCTATTGTTTCATCCGAACGCTAACAAAGTACTCATAAATTAGCTTAGAAATGTCCTAAAACGATACGTAGCAAACATTAAATGCATACACAATACACATGTATCGTTCATATTCACGTCAATTAATAATTCTAACTAGGCAACAATTTATTTGTTACAATGAATAGAATCTTTGAGTAAAAGTTGGTAATAGAGATTTTATGCAAATCTTATGAATAACTGACAAAAACAGATTTATCCACTTTCGTTGATTAGTTCGGAAGTTATAAGCATACTAGCTGACTAGCTGTTTCCCGCAACTTCGTCCACGTTACTTCTGCCGAATTTTGGATTTTTTATTTAGTCTTTTTCGAGGTTAATACCTATGCTATGTAACAAATATATTCATCAATCATCATATAATCAATATATCATCAGAATATATTGAGTTATATTTATTGTAAAATGTTGTTAGTTTAAGTGATTTCAAAAAATAAACAATCCCGCCGACGTTTTAACCATATAGTATCCATTCCCGTGAGGTATCAGTGACTAAAACTCCATTTGAATTGCAATCAAATAGGTAAGTACAACGGTTGAAAACTCTCAGGCGTCATTTTCTGAGTCTCAAACTGTCGTCGTACCGAATTCCACTCGAATAACTTCAATGGTTTTAAAGGTAGAGAGACCCAGAAATTTAACGCAGTTCCTGTCCCGTGGGATTTTCGGGATAGAACAATCATACCAGTACCAGTGTCTCAAACTCTCGATAAACCGAATTTCAATCAAATAGGTTCAGTGGTTAATAATTTTAGTATTCAGCCTCTTTGTATACCTTAATGTGTCATGATAACAAAAAAAATTGTCAATGATCCATTGGCACGAAACTCACTTGACAAAAATATGTCAGATAACATAAATATGTACAATCAATGTCATAAATTTGAGTGTATCCGTTTGTTTTGTTAGAAATTGACGTGTTTTTTTTTGTTGATTTGATATAGTTAAAAGGGTTGAACATCGGGCACTTATTCTTTTTATCTTTTGTAAACCTGCCCTCAATACTTTAAAAGAGCGCGAGCGAAACCGTGGGCAGAAGCTAGTCCATAAATAAAATGTATTCAGTTAATTGAATTAATATTTTTTCCTTAAATTCCCTGACTCTGATGCAGCTAAATACTATTACGGCAATAATTAGGATTTAGAAAGAGAGCACGATATATTTATAGCTTTGTCATTTCGTGTCTGACGTCATTGACGAAACAAATGACATTTGTTTTAGTTATACATATAATAAACGAACAGATCGATTTGCTAATTGAACAGTTCGAAGAACAATCGTAATAGTAATTTCTTTGCAATATTTGCTCATCTTTTTACCATTCCTTAACTCTTTGAGTATTGTCATTATAGACACAATTAAAGAACAATAGGTTTCGGTCACCGGTGTCCTCGCGGTATTTGACAGTTTAACCTTCATAAATAATACAAAATCAAAATTAATCATTTTGATCGAAGCTAACAACAATTTTCTTTTAAATATAATATAGATTTCAGAATAATGTTTGGCAATATAAAACACTAGTTTATTCCAGATCTTGAGTTTGCGAGGACCACCTACTTGCGAAGAATACTTCGCAAGCAGGTGGTCCCAGCAAACTCTGAACCAAAAGGGGGTAGTAATAAAAACATGGGTTCTTATTAAACTTGAATGGCAGTAAAAATGCATAGTATGCAAAGCCGCAGCAGTTTCCCAAGATCATAAAATGCCGTTTTATGATACCAGTGAACCCAAGCATTCAAACGTATTGAGTAAAAGATACTCACTTGTAATTGAAGTCGTTTCGAAGAAAATACTTCTTATAAAATTCATGATTGTCCCTAAAACGTGGGTCACGCGTCGTTAGGGCCACATTGAAAGTACTCTGCGGCTAAACAATTTTACTAACATCACCTTTTAACAGCCTAACTAAAGCCACGGTTAAGGAATTTATGTTACCAAACGTGACGGCTTGGACAAAACCTTAAGATTTGATTACCGAGTCTGACAACGTAATGTTTACTTTTTTCTCTTCTAGTACCAGGTACCTACTATAGCGAGAAAATAATATAATTATAGTACACTTATTTTATAGTAATTATGGGAAAAAAGTCAATACCGCTTTACCCAAACTAGGAAAAACGTGCTAACGAGCACTAGCCTCGCCACAACATTATATTTAAACACGAAATATTTAAACCACAAAATAATTACTGAATTAATGTCGCGGATAACATTAAATTTAATATTTTACAACCTCGTTTTACCAGTAATTACGGATGTCCATGCTATTTTACATTTTTAGAATCGATGGTAACGTTAACAATAGTGTCCATTTAGGCCGGAATATTTATTATTCATTCGTTGTATTTTCAGCTGTCAAATGTATTAATATGAAATGATATCTGTGAATGCATTTTATCATGATACTGAATATGTATTGATAACGAACTCAAAAATATGCACTATAGCAACATATTTGAAACATTCAATTAGTTAACAAAACAACAACTTCCTTTACTTACATAAGAAGCAAAATAAATTCATATCTAATATTATTTTATTAATAATCAAGAAATACGAGACATCTTACGATATTCGAAGCTAAAAACAGCCTATTGTTTCGACGTAGCTTATTGTAAATCCTACTTAACACTCGAGTCAATAGGAAGCATTATTAATTACTCACAAACAACTCGTCGGTTTGTTTAACCAAATGGAAGTACGAAGGTTCTACGGACATCTGCCACTCACAAATCCAATTGATCAAATGAATGAATAACACTTTTGTAATCTGAAAGACAAACTTTAATTCTCAACCGTCTCATAATATTGTTATTAATTAACCCAAGCCATTCTGATTAAATTCAAACCAAGGAAATGGCCGAGATGTTATAACGGTAATTTAGCCACTGACGCTAATTGCTAAGGAAGATCGAAATTCGAAATTATTTCATGCCTGTCCATTTTAAATGGGGAATGAAGTTTTGATTATTAAGATAATGTACTGTTCGTTTTCCTCTTAGAAAAAAATCCCTTCTGTATTAAATTAAGATTAAAAAAAAGATAATGTAACAAAACTATATTGTTTTCTCGGTTGCTCAGACGGACGGTCCTAATTGTAAAACAATGTTGCGTTAGGCAAAATAATACGATTTCTAATAGTTCATTAGTAAAATGAAACCTGTAATTTTGCTGTCTATTCGGCAATGAACAGACAGATGTAGCAATTGAACTTACTTCATACATATGAATACACAGGTTTCATATCTTGTCATGTCCTTTACTTTCCTAAAAGATTATGATACCAGTACACTCGTAGTAAACTTACATTGTACAGGTTAATGCACAAAGAGATTGCATTGCATACACACAAACCAAATTTTCATTCCACATTGAACTAATTTGGGAAATGGAAAATGTTGGAAATGAATGTTAATTTGCACAACCCACAATATATTCAGATTATTAGATAAGATAGGTAGGTACTACTATCTCTAGGTTTGGACTTGTCAAAATATTTACAATCGTACTGTCCTTAAGGTGTAGACTAAGGGACACACAATTAATGTATGTATGTTACACTAACATTTTGCTAATCAATTATGAGTTCCATGTAACAATGGTAAGCCTAGGGCGATATATAGGACACGAATATCAACTCGGTAAGCCTTCATTAAAAAATATGAAACAATGCCACTTGTTTTAACTCCCAAAGGAAATGGACAGAGGGGCTTAATATTTTCAATATAACCTACTTTTCCCATGCAATAGGTACTCTAGTAGACTTGCCAATCAGTATCCCGCGGACCACTTACTCAACAGTAATTTATTAGACAGATATTATATCAAGATGTAAAATGTTCACACCAGTCTGTATTCTGATGAAGTAATTTCGAAATGGAAACAACGGGTCCGACCACGGCTTGGAGATTGATGACTAGTTTCGAAAGGTAACAAGTTTGGACGTCAGTGTACGAGTACAGACGTCCTCAGATATCGACACATATGTATAACAATCCTTGGTATATCTAAGCTTGATGCATTTTAACGAAGTAACGTTTGGATTGTGAAAACGTGTGAGCACTAAATGTTCTCAATCTCGATGTTTTCGAAAGAAGAAGAACAAAAATATAGCCGGACGCATTTCCAGTCTTTATGTCGACTCAGTATTGTTGAAAAATTTCGATAAAGCCCCATCTTTGCTTGATCTGAGAATTGGACTTGAAACACCTCGTTTGGCAGTCACAATAATGACCACTCGAGCAACGAATCAGTCAAATCAGAGTATTATGTATTATATAACGTCTGTAGTTTTTTTTTAATATACCTACACAGAGCTGAAGAACTTGTTTGTTTGTTTCAATGCGCTAATCTCCGGAACTAATGGTACGTTTAAGTTGGACAGTCTAGTTGTTAAGGAAGGCTATAGTCTGTAAAACATCACGCCATGATCAAAAGGAGCCCAGCAGTGGGTAAATAAATAAAACTAAAATGTATGTAAATAATTAGATACAAAACTAGCAAGGAAATACTAATGTGTGTGTGTATGTGTGTGTCCAAGTCTATAAACACAGGAGTCTATGTCAAGTCGGTAAGTGAATCCTTTCAACGGTGTCAGTCCCAATAGGATTTTAAAAACCCACTCTAATGGAGTATAATGGGGATCGGATGGTCGAATGGAAATTTCATGTGAAACATAAAGATGTTCTACTTAAGACTAGAAGTTCTAATATAATCATTACTTCATTAGTAGTTACATTGCTCCAATCTGTCTTCTTCAATCGAAATTAGACTTCATTATAAAGCAATAAAGTGTCATGTGGTAATGACCAAGTAAAACAATATAATTTGTCACCACCCCTATGCTTCTAGCCCGTATCGTACCAATTTATGTAATTAAAAAAAGTTACAGTCAAAAAAACTTTGAAATTACTTCACAACAATTTAATTTAAAAACATACCTAACAATACCTAACAAAATTCAACTTTCTAAGATTTGGAACAATTTTCCTTCTAACAGATAGATCTTTTATACAGGCAAGAACGTTTATATCGTAGCTGTATTATAATAAATAGGTACCACTGTACCGGTAGTCAACACTTAACACGCTGCGTTATTGTTCTGGGATATAACTGTCTCCAGTCCCCTTAACATAATCCCTTATATTTATTATTCCAGTCGCGTTCTACAATACTCAGTGGTACAGAAGAGGTGGACTTATCCTTTTCGAGGGCCACACTGAGCCCTGCCATTATCCAATAACTTTACTTAACTAAACTTAAATATTTTAGTCCAACCGACCGTGATATAATATAATATTACCTCATTTTTCCCCATAAAAGGCAAGCGTATTTCACCAGTTATGTTATTTATTACCTAATATTACGTATATTAAACTCATGTAGGCGATATGTTATAAAGAAAAATCTACTAATATATCACCCGACAGAAAGGAAACCTAGGATACTACTCAGTGGTAGCAAAAGCGAACGCTAATGAGGCTGAACCACCCACGATCAGAGAACAATATGCTTAAGGTCAACTTTTTCTATAAAACAAGTTCAAAGAAACCTTTTGTTGACGTAGTGCTAATTAAATATCCTATAATATACTATTGTTTTACATCACATCACATAACATCACGCATTTCATCCCCGAAGGGGTAGGCAGAGGTACACAATATACGGCACTTAATGCCACTGTACAATGTAACACCTACTTTTCACTATTTATGTTATTAGTCCCATGTAATAGGGGGTGAGCCTATAGCCTTATACCGGGCACAATTCCAGACTCCGTGCTATTACTGAGAATTTTATTTTAAAAAACCCAGTATTACTTTGTCCGAGCTGGTAATCGAACCCGAGAGTCGCACTTGCGACAACTCGGCCAACGAGGCAGTCTATAGTTTTACCTTCGTAATATATATGCAACAAAAGATTCTTAATAGGTAACCTGCAAGTATAATTTTATTAAGTACGCGGACAAAAATATGCTGCCCCGTCCCCGTCCTAGGAGGTAAAGGAAGCCGAGTCTCTGAAAGATATACGGGAATTTACGAGAATTTTCCAAGCTTGTGTCATATTGTGGATCCGGGTAGGTGTGGGTGATAACAAAAACTAAAACTTGAGAAGATACATGAATACATTATTTGACAATGAGATTTCATCCCATCAAAGTCTTGGACACTTCTGTGTTTCACTCGTTAGCGAAACATGATGAAGTCAATGCTTTGACAATGCTACTGCTAGTAACATTGACTGTGACTGTGACATCATAGTCAAGCAATCAATCAGCACTATCTCTTTTTACGGGTAAGTACGGTAAAGGAAGTTTGGCTTTTGATATTTAAGAATACAATTGGCTTTCCAAGAATATTTCCTTCGTTTTGTACCTATATCAGTATCACAGTTCACAAAAATTTTGATACAAAATCTATATGTGTATGTGAAAACCATTGCCTACTTCTTAGAACGGAATATTGATGTTCTATGAATAGGTGCCTATGTATATACCTATTTAAAAAGTCACCACGTAGTCTCATACATTGTTGTAGAATTATATGTTCCACTAATTCATTAGTAACCCATTCATAATGTCACCCATAATTTCATTTATTTCAATTTTGAGCTACTGAAAAAATTTCATCGTCGTCATCATCGTTTCATATAAAATCCAGACCCTTTTTTTCCCTTATGGATAAGGATATGGAACTAAAAGCATTTGGAATTAAAGTAACAGATTAGGCAAACAACGCCGTATTTTGTATTCAAAAGGTATCAACGAGGAAATTAAATGTAAAGAAATTAAACCTTCACACCTTCTCCTTCGTAAATATCAGCTTTATATTATGAAGAAAACTTCATCCGTATTAATTAAACGCTGTTTTATTGTCATTTGGGAATTCATTATCCAAAAACGTGTCTAAATCTAATTACCTGTACGTACAAAGTAAATTTCTGCTAAAATAATCGTACGTAGTGTCGTTAATTTAATTAAAATATATTGAATTGAACAGTTACACGTGTACATAGAGTTATCAACACTTTTAGAGTTCACCTACACTTTCAAAACAGTTTCCAACTAAACAAACTCGTAGTACTTCTACCCTTATATATTTCAGACCCACCTCGAAAAGGTCATAACATTAGAATAATCTAATTCAGAAACCTTATTCTCACCTTATTAAATGCCATACTTTTAGTAGGCCGCCTTGGCATCATTCCCGACGTACTTAAGTCAATTTTGTTCGCAATCCAATGCACTTGTAAAAACTTTTAACACTATTCACACAAGGCTTTAACAGACGTACAATTTTATTTTAGTTTTCAAACAATTTTTAACACGCTTAATTAATTTTTATCAACAACAATACTTGTTTATTTAACGATGTTAACTAAATTTAGCGAGCGACAGACACGCGACAATCTTCGGCCGCTGTGTTCGTAGACTGAATTTCCGCCCGCCCAAATGGCCCGAGGCGACGCGAAGTGTACCGAGCCCTCCCGACTCGAACCCGATTCATGAAACCCACTCGATGAAGTGGTAAGTTTTTACGACTACCCGTTGGCGAGCGCGGTCGGGGCCAATATAAAAGGATGGTTTGACACCTGTTTCTGATTATCTTCCTGTATTCACTTTCTATTCTATTCTTCGTTATTTCATATTAATATAATCGGAAAGTTAACTTCCCTACACTGTACTTAAGTAAGTTGAAGCTTTGTAAATGTACTGTTACTTTTTTAAATTTAAGATTATATTTAGACCGATATTTTCGAGTTTTAAAGTAAAAGCATGAAAAACCACAATTTAAAATACGAAGACAATTTTTTTCCGAAGACGCCAGACACTAATTTAGCCTCGACCTTTAAGCCTAGGCCCATTAAATTATCTCGAAACTAAATGAAACTACTTAAAAACTAATTAACTGCTGAAGTTTAAAGCGCGTCCTTTATTCAGTGGAGGTATTCAGTATAAGCATCTAATATCCGTCAGATTTCCAGGTAACTGCGGGTAAAAGGTGGAATATTGCATTGAGAAGTGCAATAAAATCGGGATCAACTGTTATGACTCCTCCTGCACGGTGTAACAATGGCATTAAAACGGTCCACGTTTTAAATGGAGCTGTGGCCTCGTAAACTGCTACCCAAGTAGAGTAAGTATTCAGTTTATAAGTCTACAAGAGATTTTAGTTAAGTAATATTGCAATGGATAGGTGTATTTAGAATTTTATGAATCAGATATGATTTAAAAACACAAAAATAATTTCTTTAGTTCTAAATAAAAGTTACTTTATCATTACACCCTTGGAGTAATTTTTGAAGTTATATAATGTATAAGTATAGGTACAATGTATGGCTTCAAGAATTTTGATATACATTTGAAGCCGCCCAGAAATGATACAATAACGTTTTCAAGATACTCCAAACAAATCTTTTGAAATATACTTTGAAATATAAGTAAGGTAAATGCACCTTATTCCGAGGGGTTCTAAAAATGGCATCATATTCCGATGTATTTAGAAAAACAGTTTTTTAAAGCAATTTACTAGTTATTTATGGTCTGCATGATAAAATAATGAATTAATAATTATCTGTTCATATTTATTTATACAAAGGAGAGTTTAGTATGGTCACACTGTAAAATAATCGGTAATTTTGCCGCGGGGAGCGGCGTCGAAAGCACACTTCATACATTTGGGACCTTATGCACGTGAGTATTACGATTTGCCAAATAGTGTTTTACGTAATAATTTTATACAACGCGAGTTTTCGTTTAGGTTGAAATATTGAAAGGATAATATTTTTTATCGAAAACACTTAAGATTTGAGTATTTTATTTGCAAATTAGCAAGAAAATAAGTGTTTAAAATACCGCGGCATTAGGTGCAAAATATTTTAGTGTGTTCCTAAAAGCCGATGTATACCACGGAAAAACAAATTTAAAGACATTTAGTTTTTTTAAATTTCGGTGTCTGTTTTATGATTATAAACTTTAATGTGTTAGTTCTGACTTAATGAATAACTCATACATTTAATAATCTATTTCCGAGGTACACCGTGGCGTCGCATTTACTAATTATAGCAGGTCAAAAATTGTTTGTACAGGTACTTTATTAATACGTTGTATAGAAGATTTTAGTGAAGACATTCGGTTTTATAAGTGTTCTGTTATTATATGTATGTACTTTATATTTGTTTTCCTTTCATATTGTAACTATACATTATTTTATTTGCATAATATTAAAAAATCTTTTACTTTTTAGTACTCGGAATTAGAAACTTTGATTTAGCATCATAAAACGCTATTCCGATGTATTTACGTCGGAATAAGGTTACATGAGTACCTAATTCCGATGTATTTACGTCGGAATAAGATTACATGAGAACCTAATTCCGAAGTTAGTTAAGACCCTGTTTAAATACAGAGTGTTCATTATTTTATGTGCTTAGTAGATACGCGTTTAGTGACTGAAAGAATACTAATCATCTATACAAATACATAAAATTGGAGTGTGTGTTTGTAAAAAAATATAATAAAATTATTTTTTTTACGTTTAGTTTTTTTTTAATTGCATGTATTTTATTTATTTTATTATATTAAAGAAAATGACTTTAGAAGACTCTTAAGAATATTCATATTAGGTATTTTCCCTTTTTACCGGTGCTACTACGGGTCGTAGCACAGGTAAAAATAAACAAATTTGGATCTCGTAATAGGCTCTAATTTTGATATGATTATAGCAATTGTTATACTTTTAACTTGTAAGTACAAAAATAATAATAATGTAATTATTTTTGTAATGCAACAATTAGATTTTAATGTTGATATTGTTAATTCATTTTTATATTTTTATAAGATTAAGGAATAATATTAATAAAAAACAGGGTTTAGAATAAAACTAGAATAAACAAAAACAGAATTGATTTAAGTAATATAAAAAATAAACAGATTTGACTTTTAAACATCATGTATAATTCTCCCTACATAGTTCCCTTTCTATTTTTATACTCGGAATTAGGAACCAAATGCATCGGAATTACGATTTTTAAATCGGAATAAGGTACCTCGGACTTTTTTATATTTTTATTTATTTTATCAGCTTCAATAACCTTCTACTGACAAACTGCAAATATTTTTCAAAAATTTGATAGCTAACACTTCTGATAAAAATATAAAATTGTACACAAAGGTCCGATAAATACTTAATTTATAATGTTCTTTCGTGTTATGTTAAAAACAGCGCGGAATTAGGTGCCTTTACCTTACTTGTATCAGAATCAGAATATAATCTCAACGTTTTGTTATAAAATAACAAGTATGAACTCACATTCAATCTAACAATAACTTTCATAGACTTAGGGATTGCCGACCTCGAATAAAGTTTCTAGATCTCAGTAAGAGCTTGCTGAGCCGCGCAAGATATCAAGAATCACGTCGAAAGGCCACAATCAATATTGCGATTGTTCAATGTTCATACAGAAAGAACTTGCTCAAATACAGTACCCGTATTAGCCACGAAGGTGGCTCTTGGCCGCATACTATAGCACTTTTTTTTTTTTTAAGGGGGGAAAATCATCGAATGACTGCTCCCGCCCGGGTGAGGCGGAAGGGAGTGTCAGACTCTTACTGACTAAAAACCACCCCGTTCCTTCTCCTGCACGTCGAGCCGGAGCCCCGGTTACCCGTTAGGTTCTCCGCGACTCCGAATCGGCATCGGCCCTATTGGGCCCCATCTGTGGTGGTCTGATGGCTCTTTGAGGCGCGCGCGGAACGCGACGCGCCGTACGCTCGGGTCTGTTTCTGGTCGGACGGGGAGCCACCCATGCTCGCCGTCCGCAGGCCCGCGCTTACGGTGGCCGGAGATCGTCCCGCGATCCCCGACGCCCGGTGTGTCCTTCGCGATGGCTGGGTTGCGAGGAGGCAGCGCTTCGCTGCCTCACGCGTCCCGCCTCCTCCTTAGCCAGCATGACTGCTTCGCAAAAGGAGGAGACGGCATCCCAGTCCCCCTCGCTCCGCATCATGGCCTGACTAGGCCCGGACGCGAGAGGTCTCCATCGCCGATCACTTCCCTGAGGGCACGGCGGTGCTCAGCCCACGCAGGGCATTCCGCACAGTGTGTTCCACCGTGTCCTCAGGGCGGTCCTCGCAGTGATGACACCCGGGCGTTTCCTCCCGCCCCATCAGACACAGGTACCTCCCGAAACTTCCATGTCCGGTGAGGACCTGCGTCAGGCGGTAGGTGAGGACGCCGTAGCGTCTCTCAAGCCACTCCTCAAAGAGGGGACTTACCGCTGCAATGGCAGCGAGCCCAGCCCTCGGTTGCGACAGTCGTTGCTGCCATTCCGCCATGAGATCGCGCCGGAGCTCATCCCGCCACGCACTTATCTGGCGCGGCAGCGGAGTTTCGCCCCGGCGACGTGCCTCCGCGCGCATGCGATACACGCGCGCGAGCACCTTCGCCTCCAGATCCCACGGCGGTAATCCGGCAAGGAGGTTCGCCGACTCCCCAGAGATCGTGCGGTATCCGCGGATCATTCGGATCGCCATGACCCTCTGTGCCATAAGCAGCGCCGAGCGGGCCGCTGCAGCAGGTTCGGCGCCCAAACAGGGGCGCCGTAGAGGGCCATGGACCGCACGACCCCGGCGTATAACCTCCGGCAGGAGGCGTTTGGCCCCCCGAGGTTGGGGAGGATGCGCTTAAACGCAGCCCCCACCTCTCCAACTTTGGAGCCAAACGTCGGAAGTGCTCCACGAAGTTCCACGACTGTCGAGGACGAGTCCCAGGTACTTCATCGCCGTCTCGACGCCGATGGTAACCCCTCCCGCCATTATTTGGACCCACCAGGAGGTGGCGCATTCCCGCGGCCATGAAAACACATGGCCTCGGACTTGTGGAGCGCCACCTCGAGTCCCAACTGCCGGATTCTCTCAACGACTGTCGCAACCGCTGTCGCCATTAAATCGGCCGCCGCCTGGTGCGACCTCCCGTGCGCTAGCACCAGCGTGTCGTCGGCGTAGCATATTGCTAACGCCGTTCGGGAGGTCGGTGCGCAGCACCCAGTCATAGCCGATGTTCCACAGGAGCGGCCCCAGAACCGAACCCTGTGGAACACCGCGTGACATCTCTCGCCGGTTCCACTCGCCCCGGTGACCGGGGTAGATGACGGACCTGTCCGTCAGGTAAGCCTCGATTACACGACGGAGGTAGGTAGGCACCCGATGATATCGGAGTGCCTCCAAGATGCAGCTCCAGGGCAGGGAGTTGAAGGCGTTGGCGATGTCCAGAGACACCGCCACTACGACCTTACCCCTGGACACTGCAGTCCCCGTCGTGGTCCTAACGCGCATGATGGCGTCCACCGTGGAGCGCCCTCTGCGGAAGCCGAACTGGCCGTCCGACAGTCCGGCCCAATCCGTCAGGTGCGCGACGAGGCGGTTCGAAATGATTCTTTCGAAGACTTTCCCCACCTCGTCGAGCAGCACTATGGGCCGGTACGCGGACGGAGAGTCCGCAGGGCGCCCCGTCTTCCGCACGAGGACCAGTTTTCCCGCTTTCCAGAGCGGGAACTGGCCTCTCTCCAAGCATGCGCTGTAGAGACCATTAATCGAGGCCCGAGAGCCTCTGAGGCCAGGACCCATGCTTGCCATGCAGCCGTCGGGTCCTGGGGCGGTGTTCTTGGCGCCCATCCGGCGCACCGCCGCTCTCAGTTCTGCCTCGGTCACCTCTGGGACGATGTCGTCGTCGTCGTCGCTATAGCCCGCGTCGGGCACCGCAGGGGGCGGAGTCATATACGGAGGGGTGAAGCCCCTCCACAGCGGGGGAACAGGGCGCCAATTACCTCCTCAACGACTCTGGCCGAGACTTGGAGTAGTCTGAGTGAGCGGGGAGCCCAAGCGCGGAGCTTGTCGCGTACCATCGGTACGGGCGTCCCCACGGGTCTCTATTCAGAGTCCCCAGCATCTCTCGGCGGGCCTCCTCCTTGGCCCGCAATATCTCCGCCTTGAGGAGGCCTTCGCCGCCCTGTATCCCTCATACAACTCCGCCTCTCTCGCCTCCGCATTAGGAGGACGGATGCGGCGCCTGCGGTGCCTAGTGTACTGGCGTCGCGCAGCAGTGCACGCCTTGCGTAGAGCTGCCAGCTCTTGCGACCACCAGTACACCTGGCGCTTTGTTGCCTCGACCGGATCCGGGGCATCGCCACGTCACAGATCCTGGACATGGCGTCCTGGAGCCACTTGGCCTCATCGTCAATGTCGGCAGGCCTGACCGGTGGTATCACCCAGGCCTGCACGATGGCGGCTTCCAGGAGCAGCTCCCGGTCCAGCTGTTTCAGCGCCCAACGCGGGCCACATGGGGCCTGTCTGACCGGCGGGTCTGCGGACTCGGCGGAGACGTCGAACCGGATATACCGGTGGTCGGAGTACGTCTCCACCTCCTCCATGACGCGCCAGCCAACAATACGCGTGACAGAGCAGGGCTGGCGAACGAATGTCCACCACCGACTCGCCCTGCATCCGCACACACGTGGGGACAGAACCCCGGTTCAGGACGACTAGGCCTGTCTCAAGGGCCCAGTCTTCCACCATCCTACCCCGGACGTCGGTGAACCGGGAACCCCAAGCCAAGTTTTGGCGTTGAAGTCCCCGAGGACGAGCACGGGGAGGGAACGGAACCCGACGACGACAGTGACCAACTCCCTCAAGGAGTTGTGGAACTCGGCGAGAGTTCGGTTCGGAGAGAAGTACACGCCCACCACAGCGAGCTCTCCGAACCGTGCTGCGACACAACCCCGGCCTCTTTGAGCAGCCTCAAGAGTCGGGGTACCGGCGGCGGCCGACGAGATGATGGTCACCGAGCCGTCCAGGTCCGCCACCCAGTGATCCCTGGGCAGGACAAAGTACGGCTCGGAGACCACGGCGACATTGATCGACCACTGCGCCATGCTCTGGAGCAGGAGATCCTGAGCAGCGGCGCAGTGGTTGATGTTCGCCTGGAGGAGGCGGAATGGAGCCATTATTGACAGTCCATTCCGACTCCTCAGTGGCGGCAGCGGCGACTGCGGTGGCAGTGGCGGCGGCGGCGGCGGAAACGGCAGGGGCGGCGGAGGGCCTACCTTTGCCCTTGGGTTTGGCAGGAGGGGAGCAGCCCTTGCTCCCGACCCGGTGATTGGCCGGCTTGCCAGCCGCCGCACATGCGTTGCAGTGCAGCGGGGCGTGCAGAGCCGGCCTGTGACCGGGCCGACCGCAGCGGAAGCAACAGTCGCTGCGGTCCACCTCTGAGGTGCATTTGGCACTCACGTGCTCCCCCACGTGACAGGTAGCACCTCAGAGGCCGGGTCTCGAGCAGCTTTACCTGCGCCGAGACCCATCCCACCAAGAGCCTTTTGCCCTCCTTCAGCTTCTTGGCCGCTGTGACGGGGCAGCTCACCACCACCGTGCGCAGCCCCGAGTTGTCCGGACGGATGGTGCCCGCCTTGATCTGGTCAGCAGGGCACCCTCCCGTCCTGGCCACAGCGGCCACCACCTCACTTTCCGTGACGGAGTCGTCCAGGCCCAATATCCGGACATCCACACATTTGGTGGGCCTGGACACGCGGGCCTCGTCTGCCCCGAGGCACGCCCTAAGCCTCTCAGCCAGGGCGTCGGCCGACGGGCCACTGGCCGCGCCGGGGACCTCCAGTAGACGGGCTCCGGTAGCGGTCACCTTGACCGCAAACCCGTCCGGGGCCCCGAACTCCGCAGGTGTTACCGCCCCCTTGAGCTTGGCGAGGACGTCACCATAGGTAACGCCCCTATTGACCGCCTCGGGCTGCAGTGTAATAACTACAGCCGCGGTCTTAGGGGCGAGGAGCAAGGCAGCAGCGCGTTTCTCCCCTGCGCTGCTGCCGTCGCTGCCGCTGCGCCTTTTTGCGGCGCTTTCGGCCCTCCCTGGCGACTCTCCTCGCCTCGCCGGCGATTTGCCAACCGCCGCCGTCCTCCACTCGCGGGGCGGGTTCCGCCGCCGCTGCTGCAACTCCAGCTTGCCGGGCTGGAGTGTCCCTCCTCTTTTTGCGCCTCATGGGCGCAGGCGCCATCGGCGCAGCTGGGGTCTGCGCCGGCGGGGGCGCCGAGGGCCTCGCGGGAGGAGGCGCCCGCGCCTTTGCCGGCGGTTGGGGGCCGCGGCCAGCCTGACCAGTGGAGGTCGGAGGCTTGGCCACAGCAGCCGCGTATGAGCCCGATGCCGCGGGCGGGGAGGCCCGGCTCGATGCGAGCGGGGGGCGCAAAAGCCTGCCCTCCAGCACGTCAAAACGTCGCTGGAAGGCAGCCATCTCCGCTCGCAGCAGTCCGACTACGTCGGACTCCGCCGGGGGCTGGGGGTGACTGCCGCGAGCAGCGGCGAGCTCGGCCCTGGCCGTCCGCAGCTCGGCCTCCAGGGCCGCATTGGAGGCCGCCAAGCGCGCCAGCTCCCGCCGCATCTCGCCCAGCTCGGAGCGCACCTTTTCTGCAGTGGGCACCGCGCACTGCTCCAAGGCTGCCTCCGTAATAGTGGCCACCGCCGCCCTGAGGAGGGAGAGCCTAACCGGCTGGGATTTCCCCATAGCCAGTTTATGGAGCACCTCCGTGATGGCCTGTCGGAGGTGCCCGGAGCCGCTCGCGCTCTCGGAGCCCGACTCGCCCTCCGAAACCTCCACGCCGGACATCTCGGCTGCGGAGGACTCTGAACGGGCAGCGCTCGAGAGAGCCCTGCCCTCCGCAGCCAGCTGCTCGGCTGACTCCACGCAGGCAACTGGTGCCGGTTTCCGGCGACCGCCGCCCTTGCCGCCCCTACCCCGCGCCGCCGTTGGGACTTTAGGGGGAGGCGCCTGCGCGCCGGAGGACGGGGACGAAGCGTCCTCCTCCAGCCTGGGACGCTTAAACGTCCCCGTCACGCGACGGCGTGAGCCCTTCGAGCTCACGCTCAGCCGATCCGCCAGTGATGTGTCGGACTCAGGGTCCGACACCATCGTAATTGATGCCCGTGTGTGGGGCATGCTAGATGTGTCCAGCGTCTCCCCACGGGCGCCAGAGCCCCTTGGGCTCCCTCTCTGCTACTGCAGGTGAGCCAAGCTCACCCGCACTCTCCTCCTCCGGTTGTGGTTTTTTTTAATTTTGTTTCTCCATACAGTTCCCACGAGTATGGGGGAAATATTCGGTCCACCCAGGCAGTGCCCCCTGTACCTGGGTAAGTGTTCATTTGTTTCCCAACTAGAGGTTCCACTGGTCCCCTAGCTGGGGGTGCGCTCGCGACTGACACTACTCCTCAGCCATGCATACTCTCGCCGCGCACCAGAACTTAGTATTGGAGGAATTTTTTATAGAGGTTATCTTCCTCGCGGTCCGGGCGACCAAGCCAAGACCCTCGTCCCGTTCAGAGTCACAAAACATGACCGTGACCTCCTTACGGGTTACGATATCGACGGCTGCAATCGGGGACAGCTTGTGTCCCGATGCTGCTCGCTGGCAGGGTGAGTGCACAACGAGCACCGCCCTTGCCTCTACGCCACGCTCTCTGCTGTGTCCAGAGAGACGGGCCGAGAAACGCCCCTCGGAAGCGCGGGCTATGAGCCTCCGCACACAGCCCGCCGCCTCCAGAACCCTATCGGGTTCGCCCGCCCAGTCCAGAAGTCTGCTGCGGGCGACAGTCACTCCAACCCTATCACCCCCGCTAGGGAGACTGTCGCCCGCACCCAGGGTGCACCACGGGGAGGTCTTCTGGCACCGCACCCCATACTATAGCACTTGGATTACTCTCTCGAATCTATTTTAAGACCTAATCTCATCGAACCAAATACCACGACGTTGGGTCAAGGCGCGCCGAGCCCCTAAATCAAGACAAATAAAATCACTCCCACATTTACGCTTAAGACATAAAAAAAGGGCTTCTCGTTTCTTTGTAATTTTTCTCCGTAAGGTTTTTTACCGCAAATTATCATCCCACCTAAAGTTCAAATTTCTTTTCAGGCAATTTCTTACAAACTTCTTCGGTCGTTCAATCAACGTCTTCTAGATAACTTAACTTTCGTACTTTGTTAGTCAATCATCTTTTAGATCATCGATCAGACGGGCGCTGCTTAAAATCTATTATTGCTTTCAATAAGTGAATCCATTTGTAAAATGTTAATTAAATTACAAATGAAGGAAATTAAAGTGAAAGCTTGAGAAGGAAACAAATAATGAGTACTGTTGCTGTGTCTAGCTCGGCCTCTCTTAGTTTCGCGTAATTTAGCAAATTTGAAAATACACGATTCTCCCTTTTGATACGATAGACCTCGAAATCTCTTTGCTGGAAGTTTAGAACCCAAGCTTAAATCTTTTGCGGGGATTCAAAGTTAGTTAAATATCAGACATTTCACGAGCCACCGACGACTGTGACGGTGAAATGACTTCAAAATTTCAGGTACTTTTCATTGAAATATAAGATTAAAGGAACAATAATAAGAGGTCATCGACTTATGTTATTATTATTTAGATTTTTTATAACTGATAAATTATTTTGAAATGCTGTATTCGTTAAATTCAATCTTCTATATTGAATTAAAACCGCAATGTAGTGCGGATAATTTATTGAGCCTGGTGGCCAGGCCTGCCAGGATTTTAAATAAACCTGAATTATATTACGGAAGGCAAAATTAAACGCAAATTCAACATACATTACTATTATTCAAGGTATTTCTCAAATACCAACCATTCAGTTTTCGAATGTTGGTTCTCCGTAATGTTAATGTTACGATGTCTAAAATTCTTCGAAAATATTATTCCTCATAATATACCTTCCTCATAATAGAATTATAATAAGTGTAATGTAATGGAGGAAGCCTATTTTATAACTGGTGAAATGTAGATAGCACATTGAAAATCCACTTCTAGTTACAATTACTAAGCGAGAAGTTATGTTATAAATAGAGACTTCTTGTTCCTATATTAACAACTCTATACACTATGCACACTTCTAAAAATAATAAGTAATATGTTAAGGTACAAAATGCTTCATAAAATCGTTACCGGCGCCACAATCAAACTGACTACATCGTAAGCGATTTGTGTTTGAACGAACGTAAATTTTCGATTTCCTTGGATTTCTCACAAGAAACTTCCATTTTCAAGAAAACGAGTGCTGCTGACTGAGTATCAATTTATATTTTAAGACTAGCTGTAACCGCAACTTCGTCTACGTTGTTCTAAAACAAAAGTAGCCTTCTGCCCATTGGCAGTCAATGCCAATAAAAGTCCCGTCTTTCTGAAATTAAACAGAAAGACAGATCGACAAAAATTGTAAAATATTTCATTTGGTATATGTATCGTATATATGTACATTATATGCATGTAGTAAAAACCGGTAATTTCAATATTACAAACAGACACTCCCATATTATTTATCTGTAGGTAAAGACTATTTCACACATTTCCGATGGATTCCGCCTCCGATTACTAACTACATATTTACGAATGTGCTTAAGAGATCTGCGGTTTTCTTAGTTTTGCCTGATGAGCACCAAGCAAGCTATATGGAACTTCCTTTGAGTAGAACTCATGGATATTTACTTTCACTCTTGAAATATTTAACTTATTCAAAATGTTATATCTTTGCCATTATAGGTTTATAAATTACTTGTTAAGGGAATGTGAGTACCGATACAAACTAACCGAAACCGAGCTTTGGTTTAGTGGTGCAAAAAAAAAAAAATCGTTTAAACCTGTACTGAAATGTAAAGAAAATATTTCACTAAACATAACTGAACTAGAAACATAGTGTCTAGAATGTAACATTTATTTGTGCTCAGACTCTTACTGACTAAAACCACTCCGTTCCTACTCCTGCACTTTAAACTGGAGCCCCGGCAACCCGTTCAGTTTTCCGCGCCTCCGTATCGCCATCAGCCCTGTTGGGTCCCATCAGGCCTGGTTCTGAGTTACCCGTGCTCGCCGTCCGCAGGGCCGTGCTTACGGTGGCCGGAGGTCGTCTCGCGATCCCCGACGCCCGGAATGTCTCTCGCCACGGCCGGGGCGTGAGGTGGTTCGTTCCCTCACGAGATCCGCCTCTTCCTTAGCTAGCATGACTGCTTCGCAGGAGGAGGAGACGGCATCCCAGTCCACATCCCTAGGGACACGACGGTGCTCAGCCCACACACCGCCACCAAATGCTTCACCGTTCACGTTACCGGTTTTCCAAACATGAAAATTTATCTCTACATAGTGAATATTGTTGTGAGTATTGAGAGAGTATTGTATGACATTATTGTCAATTTACAACGAAGGCATCTTGGTAGAGTCTACTGTGTCCTTTTACTTGCAACTACATTAGCGACTTTGTTTAGTTCAGTATTCTGAAAATCTTGTTTTATACTTTTTCAGCGTCGTTTTTTTTTTGTAGTATTTGGATTTTAGTTTTTTTCTTTTTATTATATTGAATTGAAATTGCATTGACATTGAGACTGGTTTCAAGAGTAAGCACCCAGAGCGTCATGTCACAATCGACAAAATATGTAGGTAATACTACCTACTTCCGCACGGTTTCACCCACTCTGCTCTGCTGCTATTGATCGTTGCGTAATTTTTATGGCCTATAACCTTCTTTGATAAATTGACTATCCAACACAAAAAGATTTTTTCAAATCAGACCCCCAGTTTCAGAGATTAGCGCGTTCAAACAAGCGACCAAAGAAACTCTTCAGTTTTATGTATAAATAACATTAAAATAGTTTTATTCAACCTGTTTACAAATGTAATTTAATCAAACCTTAAAAGCCGAAAACATAACAAACATTTAATAAAATCAACGAAATATCGAGAAATCAACAATTCTTGGAACTCTGAAAAATACCCGAGATTTTATGTAAAATTCAAAACGTAATATTAATTAATGAGCACTTCCTCCGTTACTTTTTAATTTGTTCTTACTTTTATAAAAATACATTTTCCTTTCGCGTGTCCGACGGTGAGGGGGTTCTGAATCATTTTTCCCGCAAGTAGATGGCGCTAGAATTAGCTATTCCGATACTGACGCCATGACAGCGGCCGTCTGCTCAAGTAATAGGTTGGTCCGGTTCGTTAGCCCGATTCTGTCCCCCTACACTGATTTAACCATGCCGGCCATTCCAATGTCTAACCCCATTCCCCCCTTCAATAAAACAAAAAACAAACTTGTTAATGGGAACATTACGATTCGGGAATATGGCAACCTCCATTTCGTTTGTTTGAGGTCGAACACGATAAAATTTAATCAACATCAATCCAAATGTTTTAGAGTTGTTATAAAAATAGGTTAGACTGAAGTTTTATTTTATTTAAATTGCAGTTTTATTTTATTTATATTACATCAGAACATGAATCAAACAAGATCGAAAACATCGGTATTTTATACCGTTTATAATAAATATTAGTAGTTAAACTTTCTATAAAATATTTTATCGAACTGAAAAGCACGAAATGCGAATTTAGATGTGAATCGGAAAATATATATCGTGTAATCGGTTACACTAGTACTCGTAGTCGCTTGTAGCGCACGTAGCGTGGCGTCTATTAGCGTAGAGTTGCTACGGCGTAGCATGTCGCTGCCCGATTCTCTAGCAACAATTCTCTCGAATTCACTTTTATTTTTACCGACTTCAAAAAAAGGAGGAGGTACTATGTTTAGCTAATAGTTTTTATTTTTGTTAGTTCACTGATTGCTCCGCCGCATTTGTGAACCGATTTCCATAATTCTGGTTTTGTTTGAAAGTGTATACTCCCGAGATGGGTTCATGATAAGTCCAGTCCATGATTCTGGACCAGATGATGGAATCCTAGGGATACCAAGGGAAACTTTTGAAAATTCTAAGAGCGAGTAATGCGTCTATTATATTTTTCAAATAAGATTTTTAAACACTACAGTTTGATAAGGGCCTGGAGTCGACCTGATGATGGAACCGACAGACAGTCGAGAAAACTCCTCAACGGTTAATACCTCTATTAACTCTTGTGTTTAGGCTTGATTAATTTGTATTGAAGAGAACTTTACACTTAGATGGAGTGGGACTGCTATTAAGGGTCTGATTATGAAGAAGTATAATTGTTAAGGGAACTCCTTAACAGTATACAGTAACTACATTGTGTTTGGGATTGATTAATTTGTATTGATGAGCACTTTACACCTAGATGCGGTGGGATTGTCATGAAGGGTTTGATCATGAAGAAGTGTAATTGTTAAGGGAACTCCTCAACGGTATACAGTAACTGCCTTGTATTTGGGCTTCATTAATTTGGATTGATTATAACTTTGCACTTATGTGGATTATACCTCTAAGAGTCAAAACGGATCTATGTAGCTTTACACTAAAAATATATAATATAAAATTGTTTCTTATTAGTTTTTGGTTTTTTGAGGTCGGTTTTTAAACGCAGTTTTTATATATTTAATGTCAAAGTGTTGTCGCTACATATTCTAATAGGTGTCCACCGAATACAAATGACAGAAACAATGTACTTAAATTTATCTGAAAGAACGATATAAAAGAAAAAATATTTATTTGGCACATTACATGCACAAACATGTAGACAAAAAATAAAAATCTGCAAAACGGATATCATTATGCACTTTGTTAATAATTTAAGGAACCGACGATATAAAAAATGTACTGCATTTTCAGTTAATCTTCCTGGGCTTACAATTTAGCCATCACAACAAAGACTCAAAAATATACGTCAGCTTTGTTACTAAAATACACAACACAGATTAAAAGAAAACAAAAAAGAGTAAGGGGAATATTGTGCTGTATAATATCTTAAATGAAGACACTTTCCCCCTAGGAAATCGACAATGCCGCTGCAACACAAGCGACCAGTTAAAAATACACCGTACGACGTACGACTACAATTTTAGTAGGAAAAAAGACAAGTCGAAATAGACAATTTGCTATCGTTAAAATTCCCTTTATGGCGGACGGGGGAATTTGAAAGGGCTTCTTAAATCCCGGATTTACTACGGAAAATTATATCTAAGTCTCTTCGAATCCGTCCACATGCGAGATGCCGTTTTAATTGTGTTTACCGAGACTTAGTTAGCAAACATTGAGCTACTTAATTCGGGGATATAGGGAAGGGAAGTCTTTTATTGCTTCACGTTAACAAATTGACAATGTACGTACTAGAGGACGAGAATTAACAGCTCTGGGTGTGGCGCTTTTATTGTGTTTTGAGGAAACTTTGATAAATACTAGAACATTTCGGCAAATACCAATAATTTTCGAACATTTCCATTTCTGTAACAACATTAATTGAATATTTATAATGATATGAAATAGTTGGTTTGATTAGAATTTCATCGCGCTTCATAACGTCATATCTCGAAAGCTAATGTCGATTCTATACATGTTGATGACCTCGAACGATCACGAATATCGAAAGGCGCTTATCTAGAGCTCCACGATTGTGTTCACAATCATTTCGTTGTGGCCTTCGTTAAATTCAATTTAGAGATTCTTGTGTGGTGGATGCTAAGTACTACTTAGCTCACTGTTTATAAAATGTAAATAGATATGTTGGTGACAACAGTTTTACTATAGGTTTAAACTAGTTATTTATCTGTCCCATTAGTAACTAATATGTAACTTTGTGAGAAACTATGACCCCCTATTAAAACGGACTGTTGCTTTATCGAGATTATCCGACTGATCTCCGACTAATAATAGGCATGCGAAACGATGTCCCAAGGGGCTAGTCGATTGTCAAGGATTAGTTCCACCCTGGAGACGTCGTGCCAAAGATTGTCTAAGAGTTTAATGTGTTAAGAACTATTCCTGATTATCGTATTTATTAAGTATCTAATGTTTAAAATCAAAACATAATAATATATTCTTTAATTTTAATTAACCTGAATTAATAATAATTTACCCAAGGGAGTATGTGTAGAAACACTCATAATAAAATCCGGAGAAACTTATAGGTAAGATACCTTTCATCACATTTCTATGGTATCTTATTGAACCTCCCATTGAAAAAGAGGATTTTATAATATCAATGAAATTTATACTTCAATAAAAAGTCCTCGAACGAATGAAGTAACACGACATGGTGACAGTTGGATGTGGAGAACGTGCTGTCAGCGCCGTCCGTCCTCGAGAGAGAGAAACAAAAGAATCACTGTGTCTTTTCTTAATAATACTCTCCATTGCATATTGCCTACAACTTGAACGACATACAAGTAAAACTGGTTAATGAATAATAATAATACCAAATTGATACTAATAATGATTATTATTTTATAATTAGGTTAACTATCATTCTAAAACGCTTGTGAAAGTACATTAACACTGACTGCCAATAAAAAACTGTTGAAGGAAATCCTCTGCTAACGTCGGTCACCGGTAACCTCCAAGGCGTTTAATGTGTTAATCACCTCAGTATATTGAGGACTAAAATTTTTGACGAGAACCAATCGTACATACTTTAACTTAAACAACATCACTGCTGATACGTTTAACAATTCAGAAAGCCTGACGTAAATTGTGTATATTTCCCTCTTCAAATTCTGTGTGAAGAGGTGACGCCGTAAAAGCCTTCAGTAGCGCCACTCCATCCTTCACATGGGCTGGAAATATCTAATTCTAGGTACGAGTCTCTTGCAGCAGTCAGAGTGCACCATATATCCCGGTAATCTAATAAACGACCGGTGCCCCCCACGCCACATGACAATATAAACGCACTCCGACGACGGGATTCACTCAAGGGTGCTTTTACACAATTTCCTTGGTATACCCTTTTCGTTCGCCTCTCCACCTTTTTGCCCCTTAGCCTAAGCACCGCTCTTCACCTTTTTATAATCAGAGGGAATCAAGTATCTCCATTTATTGAACTCGCCTCTACTAATATTGTATTAGTATATTCGTTATTGACAGTCCAGAGATTTGAGTCCGCTATTCAAATTCTCAGAAATGAAAATATTAATTTTTGGAGCTAAAATTAAATACGAATATCCAATTTTTATAATAATAATGTTGTCTATCCGTATTCACTTAACTACCTTCGGTATAAAGGGTAGTCATCATATCATATTTATTTCATCATACGCTATTGAATGTCTTACGTTGCGTGACGAAAATTGACTGATTTGACGAAAATGAAAAGAAAACGAGGTTACGCAACTTCATTTGAATTAAATAGATAACATATTATTATACGCAAAGTTGGGTTTGTGACGAGATTGTGACGTCATCGTGGTAAACTAGTCACATGTAACCGATAAGCCTAACGACCGTTCCGATTTACTACAAGTGAACGGATATTCGACAATCGACGACGTTTGGGAACGTGCTCCTGACTGCCGGCTAGGTATTGTAAGCTTTGTGGCTTTGCAACCCTGTTGTTTTACTTTCTCAAAGGCCATCGGAACTCCGAAATACCACCGAATTGTACGACAAACTATTTCAAAATATTTAGGTTTGCTCGGTTACTGTAAACACAAAAACAAGATAAAATACTCGTAAGACTCTCTTTTTTTGGAACAGTCTGATGAAACAACTTAGAGGACCTTTTTTATTTAGACTATAAGATCTTGAGTTAGTTGAAGCGTCGGTAGATGCTTTATCTATTACTAGCTTTTACCCGCGGCTTCGCTCGCGTCACCAAAGGATAAAAGTAGCCTATGTGACATATACCAATACACACAGCGCCATCTATACCAATTCTTTTGTTTTCCCTCGGGAATATCAAAATCTTCCGGGATAAAATAAAACCCTATTATTTAATCCGGACTTCTTACTTTACGTCTGTAAAAATTCAAAGCAATCGGTTTAGAAGTTACGGCGTGAAAGCGGAACAAACAAACAAACAAACTCACTTTCCCATTTATAATAGTAAGGATTGTAATTTCCAAGACTTTCATAAGATATGATTATGTACTATTTTAGAACTGAAGGTTAGAAGGTATTAACGAACCTTTGATTTCCTACCCCACATCGTCAGTTATTTAAAAGATTATTTATATATCTAGATAATATTAGAAAGTTATGAAAGTCGGGCAAGGGGTCTCGGGTTCGATTCCCGGGTCGGGCAAAGTATTACTGGGTTTTTAAAAATCTCAGTAGTAGCACGGAGTCTGGAAAAATGTGCCCGGTATATGGCAATAGGCTCACCCCCTATTACATGGGACTCATAACATAAATAGTGAAAAGTGGGTGTTACATTGTACAATGGCATTAAGTGCTGAAATGTGCACCTCTGCCTACCCCTTCGGGGATAAAAAGGCGTGATGTTATGTTATGTTATGTTATGAAAGTTACATTTGTTTACTCTCATGTTTAAGTAAAAGGTTTTCTTTCATGTCTCTTTTACTTTACTTTAACGAAACACATATGTATGTAAGAAAGTTTACAACTTTCACCAAAGGCTACACATTTATGACAGATCTAGTAAAGTACTTTATAATAAAAGAAATCTTGTCACAAATAAACTCAAATATATCAATCGACATTCGTACAAAATGGCCGCAGAAATTCACAGAAGCAGACGGATTTCATTACGGTAAAACCGATAACTCCGCTTTGCAATCATAGGTTTGTGATATGAACGACCTCTGTATAAACCATATTCAGCCCAATCTATTCCACGAGGGTACTGTTTCAATAGAAATAGGAAAGTCTTTTGTAACATGTTCTTATAATAACATCGTTTAGATAATTTGTGAACGTTGTTTTTGATCGATTTTCCTACAAATTATAGTGTTTTGTTGTATTAGGGAGCAGTCTTTTCTATTAAATCATACATGTTGCGTGACAAGCCATGTTGGTTTGTGACGTTTATCAATTACTTTCCTACATAATATATTTAGCCTTTGTTGATCACACAAATACATAAAAATCTTTTTAAATCATGCGCGAACCATCGCGAAAAAACTTTGGTGGCACTCAAAACCCACACACTTCATCTGTTTTACAATACAATCAAAATCAAGATCAATCATGGACCACAATTCACATGTGTTTACAATTCACTGAACTACATTGCGGCACTGCAGGGACATAACATGATCCTTCAATACGCGCTTCGGGACAAAATTTTCGAGATTTTCTAACTTCAACTTACTGCTAGTCTACCAGCAAAACAAATTAGTGAAGTTATGATTTTTATCAAGTAAGATTAACATATTAGAGACGATAACTCGTCTCTCGTCAAGTTTGACCCAGAATTCACATGAAATATTACATATAGTAATGATAGCAACACTGTTCGCGGGGAAACCTCGCTAAAGTAAAAATGGAACAAGTGGAAAAACTATTTATTACGTGACCGAGATCTGAATACAGCTCTAAAAACTTTGATGATCCAGTTTTATACGTTTTTATAGAAAAGTGTAAAGTAATACAGTCAGGAACATTATTTTTAAGATGCAATAGTTAATTCTGTTTCCTTGTGTTATGACGTCCTGCTCTAAACTACTTCTCACATAATCACGTCACTATCACATCTGCCCCGCTGAAGGAGTTGCACCGCTGAAAACAACAATAAGAAATGAGCGTCGAAATCATTCATCACCATTTTGCCGCGATTTATTTAGAATACTCTAATAATATTCACAAAAGGTAGGTAAATAATGAATATTATTATCATAATTTACGAGATATTATAATTTTCGTAAGCGCTCTTACCGACGGCACAATTTTGGGCACAAAGAAATTTGCCAGGATTTATGTACGTCACGTTATCTGTACCACACACAGGATTATATTCTGATGTGGATGGACAGTCCTGGACACATTTCTTTTTAGTTGCGTCTTCTGTACTGAAAAATAAATAAAAAACAATAGTCATCATAATTTAATTAGGTGGGTACTAATAGTTATTCTTAAGTACTAATACAATTTGCCAATGTTAATTGAACTAGCTAAAGTCATTATTACGAAATAATGTCTAAATCAATTTACATGCATACATACCTGTTATCGGGCACTGTTTCATCAGGTGCTGTTGTCACCAGTTCCGGTGGTACAATTACTGGTTTTCCTAGAATGCCCGCTGTATCGTTATCATTGGGAACCCCTCCTTGGTTATCCGACGGTGGTGGTTCATTTACTAACGGAGGAACATTTTCCGGTCCTCCTGGGAACGGCGCAACTGAATTCGGATACTGATTTATTGACGGATTATCACTTCCATCCAACTGATTCGGAAGTTGTATGTCAGTACCAGGATTTTTATTTTGAAAAGCACCAGGCTGCTCAAAATTTGTATTTTGTGGGTTATACGGTTGAAATTGACCTAAAGCATCAGGAAAATTTTCATTCACGTCAGGTAGATTGCCTACTTCGTCCGGCCGATAGCCGGGGTTACCTTGTGCTGGCCCAAAATCTGGAGAGGGATATTGATTGCTTGGTTGGTACCCAAATGAATTGGTAGGATAGCCCTGCCCGGGTTGGTTGAAATATCCTCCTTGATTTAATGGTCCTCCAGGATTTTGATAAGGCCTCTCCACATCTTCTGGGTACATCGCTGGTCCTTCGCCTGGTCTATTAAAGTATTCAGGCCTTCGATAATTGGGGTATTCGTTATCTCCTTGATACGGAAATCTTCCTTGGTTTGGGTAGCCTCTCTCAATTGGTCTGTTCTGAAAGTCTTCACTAGGATATTCGGGACGTTGATAATTTGGATTCATACTATCGCCCAAATATGGGTAGCCTTGTTGATTTGGATAACCTTGTTGATTTGGATAACCTGGTTGATTTGGATAACCTTGTTGATTTGGATAATCTTGTTGATTTGGATAAGCTTGTTGATTTGGGTACCCTAGCTGGTTTGGGTAACCTGACTGATTTGGGTAACTTTGTAGATCTGGATAGGCTTGTTGATTTGGATAGCCTTGTTGGATTGGATATCGTTGTTGATTAGGATATCCTTGCTGATTCGGGTATTCTTGCCCGTAACCTTGACTTGGTCTATTTCGGAAATTGCCTTGATTGGGATAACCCTGTTGCGGCCGTTGTATATTATTCTAAAAATATTTACATGATCAGTACATACATACACAGTTGAAGTGTAAATAATTATAATAAGATATTTTGGTAATATACATCAAACTATAAAATATTTTACGGCAACCATAAATACCATTATATTATACATTGCTAAAGTCCTAAATAATAAAAGTGGAAAGAAACATAATAGCAATACAATCAAAGTAGACTACACAATTAATTAAATTTTAAATACTTTAATAAATAAACTTTACCTGATTTCCGTAAGGGAAAAAGGAATTCGTGGGATAATTACTTGTCGGATTTCCGAATCTTCCCGAACCAAAGTTTGGGAATCCCAAGGCGCCGAGATCTAAAAACCTCGGTTCTACTGAAGTTGGCAAGTTGCCTTCATTATTATTTGCCGTAGAAACTTGCGCTTCAAGCAATTTCAATTCTATAAACACTAAAAATTAAAAAGAATTTAATACACACAATGATAATTTTATCAAAATAAATATATTATAATTGAATTAAAAATAAGGAACGGATTTCTCAGATACTCACTCAAAATTATAATAATAGTTAGAAACCGATGTATATCTAATGTATTAAGGAACATTGTTAATAATTTTACTATTGTTAAAGGTAACCCATTCACTGTATTTCGCTTAATAAATAATAAATGAAGTAAAATTTCAACTTCGTAAACTAACGGATGCTAACTGACGAATGAAGCGACCTACTTATATCAAGTTGTTTTATAATGACTTTTCTATCGCATTTAATTGACGAATAGGAAAGAACGCTCATTAAAAAAATATTTCCCAAAGACAAATAAATTCCATTACTTAATCACGTCTTTGTCGGGGTATTTAAAATGACCTATAAAAAGACCTAACTGTTATGTGGCTTAATTAAGTCACCTTCGATACCTAATGTTTTAATATTGTTAATATTGTTACCACTTGATTCCTAAAATAAGTTCACTTTGTATGTCGGTAGATACTAGCTTCTGTCAGCGGTGGTGTTATTCCAGACCATAATCTATCCCTGTTTCAAATTTCATCCCAATCCCTTCAGTCATTTTGACGTGATTCAGTTACCAACATACACAAACTGACAAACTTTCGCATTACGATATTAGTATCTAAGGCTGGTTTTAATGTCGCCCTGACCGACAGCGCTGACAGCGGAGATTTTATGAACTTCTAGGTAGCGTTTTTGAATGACGCGTAGCTATCATCGCGCACGGTCCCTAGAAGTTCATATTTCTCGCCTGTCAGCGCTGACGGTCAGCGTGCGGTCAGCGCGACACTAAAACCAGCCTAAGATTGGAAGAAGTTACGGCTGGTGCAGTGACCAGGTATATAGTGCAAGTGCAGTCGCTGGGCAAACGCTTGCAGTGCAACGTGTCACGGGTTCTATTTTGTCCACTAATTCTTGTCCCAGGTTTGAGTGTTCTGTGTTACCTACAATTAATAAATAAGTACCTAATAAAGTAACATCCACAATAACTAGTAAAGTTGTATTTTGTAAGCCCTTCGACTTTTATAAATATCAATTTTATTAAGGCCGCCCAACCAGTTTAATCACGAAGTCGGTCAAAAATATACCTGAATTAAGTTAAATACATAACCTAAGTAGTATTATCTCCTTTGAATCAAAGTTTTAACAAAGACCATGCTCTCTTCACATTTATCTTACTCTACTTACAGTGAATCGCATAAGTGGATATGGTAGACTTGAAAGAAGAAAGAAAAATCATTTATTCGACAGTAGGCACGCACACAGATACAAAAAAATACAAAATTAAAAACGAAAAGAACAAATAAATACATTTATTTATACAAATGTAGAAAAAAAACACAAAGAAACAACAGCGTATAACAACACTTGGTAGATGCCCATTTAAATATAAGAAATAGTCTTGGTCCCACCAAACACTTAGGTATGTACATACTTAAGCATGAATTAAGGTCAAGACTAATTAATAGATCTGGTAAAATACTATAGGTAGTATCTGTAAAATCGCGATGATGATGATGAAATGGCTCGCTGCCATTGCAACGGTTAGTCTCCTCTTTGAGGAGTGGCTTGAGAGACGCTACGGCGTCCTCACCTACCGCCTGACGCAGGTCCTCACCGGACATGGAAGTTTCGGGAGGTACCTGTGTCTGATGGGGCGGGAGGAAACGCTCGGGTGTCATCACTGCGAGGACCGCCTTGAGGACACGGTGGAACACACTGTAGCGGAATGCTCTGCGTGGGCTGAGCACCGCCGTGGCCTCAGGGACGTGATCAACCTCCTCGCAACCCAGCCATCGCGAAGGACACTCCGAGCGTCGGGGATTGCGGGACGGCGAGCATGAGTGACTCGCCGCCTGACCAGAACCATACCCGAGCGTACGGCGCGTCGCATTCCGCGCTCGCCTCAAAGAGTCATCAGACCACCACGGATAGGGCCCAATAGGGCTGATTCCGATTCGGAGTCGCGGAGAACCTAACGGGTTACCGAGGCTCAGGCTCGAAGTGCAGGAGAAGGAACCGGGTGGTTTTTAGTCAGTAAGAGTCTGACACTCCCTCCCGCCTCACCCAGGCGGAAGAAGTCATTCGATGATTTTCCCCCCTTATAGAAAAAAAAATATCTGTAAAATACTTAAGTACATAGATATTTACCAGAAGTGTGTTAATTACACTCCCCAATACAGAATAGGAATAAATCGTGCGACGTTAATTATACCAGTACCAGTGCCCAACAACCGGTAAATGTACCCTAATAATACCATTCATTTAAAAAGCTATGTGGCATAAAGAACGAGTACTTCCCGGCTAGATCGAAAAAAAAAAGAGGTCGGACTAACACACGAGGCTATTCCAACATTCTTAATTCTAACGTTCCTATGATGCTTTTCCTAGTATTAGGTAGGGATTTAAACAAAACCTCTATTATTATTCTATATTATATTTATGTATAAGGAAAAAATAAATTAGTATAGGTACAAAAATGTTATGACTATCTACCAATTTAAGCACTCAGGATTTCTCATGCAAGCAAAAAAATAATGCGTGGGGTCTTTATCAATTTCCATATATTTATTTTAAATTCTCTATAAAATACATTTTTAAATACTACTTACAAAGATAAAAATAATATTTAAAAATTATATTATATTTAATAATATTTATCAATTTTATTATTAGGGATTTATATCGAGGATCTGTTAGATTTAATATTCATTCTATTTTATTGGGATTACAAGGTTTTATTACGTATACTTTAATAACATTCTACTTTAAATCCAATGATACCAATGCTGCCATCTATGACGATATTATAGAAACGTACAAATTCCTGGAATTACTACTTACCGGTTATACCTTTGCTGTTCCGATAGACAGCTATATTTTCCATATTTATAAATTGAAACAAGCATAATATCAATTTGATTACAGATGAATAAAGTAAACAATCAATTAAGTTTGTGCCAATACGAGATTTTATTCAAATTTATAAAAATATTTTTTGTTTATGGTATTCCATACTTTATTATCTGTGCTTGACTGGTTATAGAAGAAGCGAGAAAATTCCGTACCTACCTATCCGACGAAGTCACAAAGTGTAAGTGTCAATTTATTTGTTTTACTGCGGTGCAGTGCAGTATTCTTGCATTTAATTAGAAAGTGAGCAAATTCTTGTGATTTTACTATACGCAACGATATTCTTACTACATATTGCATTTATTTGAATTTGTTGTACATCGATATAGACACATTTGTGATAGTACATCTGAGTTAATTATTCATTTTGCCGGCAGCTTTATCAGTGATAGTCAAAATGAATTGTCCATTCAACGAGGAGCAACTGAATCAGTTGAAAGCATTCGTCGAGTATTGTAAAGGAGAACCGCAGATTATTCATCACCCAAAATTAAGTTTTTTCAAAGAATACTTGTCTTCTCTGGGGGTTACTATTCCTGGGCCGACACCTAGTGCTAAGAACTTCACACCGTCTGGGGATACGTAAGTAATTAAAACCAGCGCTTCGGTATTAATAGTAACATAAATATTTCAATATCAAAATACAAATTATTACCATCAAAGTCCAAGTTGCTTTTGAAATCATCTATAAAAATTTAGCTGTAACATTGTATTATTATGTACCTAAATTCTAACACAACTTTAGGTATATAATCCTTATTGTCTGTAGATTAAAATTAGTGCTTCTGTATTTCTTTCTTGTTAGTCACAATTTCAATTTTAGTTTCAGCTTCTCTGCTAACAACAATGCTGAAGAAACAGCCACAGTGTCATCTGGGGAGGAGTCTGACGCTGAATCTGATGTGGAATTGGATATGGAAGGTGAGTTTACAAATATTATTTATTCAATTATTATCTTGAGATAAAAAGTAAGTCTTGATAAATGTTATTCATTCAATAAGTATATCAATATTTTAAAATTTAACATACTGCATTCATGAGCAGCAGATGACAGATCTGCTAATTTTGGCAAGGTAAATGAGTCCAGTCTTTATGAAACTAAGTCATAGGTCACCATGAGATTTGATAATAATTTTGTAACATTATGTATACAATCAAACCAACTAAGTTACAAGTTAATTTACAACTATAATTTAATTCACACATTAACACAAACTGCCATTACTAATAATATGCACGAGTCATTGGCTTGAAAATTGTCCAGGAATAAAAAATATATATTAGAATTGGTGTACTTATTGTTATATATGTCAAATTTGAAATTATCCTCATTTTTATATGCTGGAAACATTTACAATAATCTAGTACTATTACTTTGCTAAAACAGGTTCTCATAATGAAATTCATCTCATGGTACATATATTTTTAATTGTTTTATTAACTAGTTTGACCAAAATCACTACATTATCAATGTACTGTGGCATAAAAATGTATATGGGCCAAAATAATTGGTATTTATAAAAACAATGAGGAATAATAAATGTGATAACAATGGAAATTATTTGAATTATATTAAGTACTTATAATTATTATAATTATGTAGGTTGAGTTGCTAGTTACGAGTTGTATTATATGAGAATAAATTTCACTAAACCTCCTTTGGTTTTGTGAAAATGTATGTAAGTGTATACTTACTTACTTATACCTTTAACCCTTTGAGTACCGTGATTATAGACACAATTAAGGAACAATAGGTTGCGGTCACCGGTGTTCTCCCAGTGTTTGACAGTTTTTATTTAGCTTTAGGTCTTTAACCATAGATTTTTTATTTTAATATAACTTCCTAATCTTCACTACAAAATTTGTCATACAAATTTGTTTTAGCCATTACTTTTATTTCACACAGGTGTCATAGAGGCAGATAAAGTAGATGATACTCAAATAATGGGAGATGGAACAAAAGAGGTGACAGATGAGGAAAGAGACCAGTCTGATGAAAAGAGGTCTGAGGCAATGAGGGCTTTCTCCGAGCAACAATATGATGAAGCCATCAAACTGTACAATGAAGCTATACAACTCAATCCGCAGAGTGCTTTACTGTTTGCCAAACGAGGACAGGTATGGATTATTATCAATGAATATTGAAATGGACATAAAATATCATAACTTAAAATATAAATTATGTTTTCTATATTTCAATGGAATACAATATTTCAAAGTTGGTACTTTTTATTGGCATTGACATTGTTACAGAACTTTATTTCATTTACAATGAAATATTTTTAAAGTTATTAAAAGTATTTACATTCTTTGTGACCAATAATTTTTCTGTAGATCTACCTAAAGATGAACAAACCCAATGCTTGCATCAAAGACTGCACGCGCGCGCTTGAACTCAACTGTGACAGTGCTGCTGCATACAAGTTCCGTGGGCGAGCTTACAGGTTGGAATATAGTAAAATAATCATTTATAGTATACTTATTTACTTCACATCACTTCTATATTTCTCTAAGTATACAGAAGTGCATAATTGTAAACTTGATGAGGCAAGTATTCCCATTTGTATGTTCCTACTTGTTATCCTATAAAATCCTATGTGTGAGAATAATTTCATTTCATTGACCCTTCGCTTTTACATGATCTATTTTCATGCATTTTGGTACTGACACTGAAAATTGAGAATATTTTATGAACAGGTAGTAATAATAATAGTATGAATTAAAAACAAAAAAGTATAACCTGTTAAATTTTGTTTACAGGTTACTAGGCAAGTTCGAGGAAGCTTCTCACGATCTCTGTGAATCTCTCAAAATTGACTATGATGACCAAACTAATGAATGGCTTACTGAAGTCAAGCCTAATGCTGAGAAACTACGTCAACACAAACTTAGTGTTCAACGCAAGAAGGAAGAAAGAGAGGTATAATGAAATTGCAAACTAAATACACCCATCCTTTACGATTTATTATAACCTGTATTCCTTCATATGTATCTTTTAGAAGTGCAAGTGCAAACAGATCAAGTGCATAGCTCACATAATGTTCAAAAATCAATAGTGACGTGTTTATCCACCACAAGAGATCGCACTCACGACCTCATACTACTTGTTATGTCAGCTGTCTGATAAGAGAAAATACTAAATGATACACTTAAATGTTTAATTTCAGCACCGTGAAAAGTTGCGCAGAGCTCGTAAGGCGCAGGAAGCTAGAGCTCGCGCAGCACGTGCACAAGCTGAAGCTAACGCCCGCGCACCACCTACCGGTGGTTTCCCAGGATCTGGTGGCTTCCCGGGAGCCGGTGGTTTCCCAGGAGCTGGTGGGTTCCCAGGAGCAGGAGGCGCAGGTGGTTTCCCTGCCGGGTTAAATCCACAGGACTTCAGCAACCTGCTCTTTGACCAGGAAATCATGGCAGCGTTCCAGGTAATAAATAATCCAATCTTTTATGTAAAGTGTTTTTTGAAAGTAGTTTTCTTTTCAAATTAGTATTGTTTGTGTTTAACTAAAATATATATCTGTCTACAGGACCCTGAAGTGGCTGCTGCATTCCAAGATGTTTCGTCCAACCCAGCTAACTTTGTGAAGTATCAAAATAATCCTAAAATCGCCGCTGTTATAGAGAAACTACAATCCAAACTAGGCAAAGGTGGACCTGGTGGCTTTCCAGGTAAATACAATAATCTAAATGGAAACCTTTTGCTTATTGTGTGAAATAAAAGGTTGAAAACTAAACTTTAAAAAATTTTTGTATTCTATTTTATAGGTTTTGGCGGCGCAGCACCTGGAGCGGGCGGACCAAAAGCCCCCACAGACGACGATGTTGGTCTTGACTAGTTTGCACCAAACTATATGCAATATTTGGTATCAAATTAGCGATCAAAGTTGCAAATTGACTAGGTATCTAAAGTACTTTGTAACATATTTATAATATGGAGTGGGTACTATAATTAACACAACGTTGTCGAAACAAACCCATGTGTATATTTGTAGCACTAAAAGTAATTGTATTTCATACAATGTCCACTTTTGCAATGTTCATTTACAATTAGATATTTGGAAAATGTTTATAGAGTGTATAACAGGTGCTTGTTACTCAATTGCTACAACAATATAATTATCAAGTAATACAAATTTTTAGTAATAAAAAATATATTATTGGTCTATAAGAACGAACTCTGTAGAACAAGGCTGTAGTTGCTATTACTATTTGCAATAATTATAACTACAAGTTTTATATTCACTTGTCTATGTGTAATTACGATAAGCTTTTACTTTCACTGCATTTATTGTAACTAGATATATAAATTTTCGTTTTGCCATATTATGTATTTTCTTAACCAAAATTAAATTTTTATTTTGAAATTCTTAGTAATTTTTTTGGATTGTATATTTTTTCAGTGTTTCCAAATTTTTCTGTTCATCAACATTTAAAATACATTAACGGACATGATAAGGACTGGGACTGCTTATAATTTTCTAGGTGTAGGATTTCTAATCTAAGTACCTACTAGAATTCAGAGAAGAACCAAATTTATTGATTTCGTTACAACCATTAAGAAATTTTGTCTCATTTAAGATATTTTTTTATTTTAATAAAAGTACGTACACAACAGGCCTTGTTTTTATCTTAATAAAAATATCTAAGTTTATAATTACTATAACCACAAAATGCTGCACAGCTCTAATAATAAACTGCCCAAATCCTGTTAATTGAATAAAGCAAAAAGATATTTTTTATGTTAGAACTAACTTCTGCCAGCGGTCCCCTGAGACAAAAAGTTGCATGTGTTAGTCCTGACCATAATCCACCAGTCCACCTACCCCTTTTCCAAATTTCGCCCCGATCCCAACCTTTTTTTTGGGAAAATCATCGAATGACTGCTCCCGCCTGAGTGAGGCGGGAGGGAGTGTCGTGTGTATATCATTGAACTACTAAACGGCTTGACCGATTTAAATGAATTCTGTACGCGTTCACCCTGGATGGTTTAATTCCCAAATCAGCCCGGCAGATGGCGCTGCAGTCGGGGTCTAGGTTAGTTATCCTAAACGGCTTAACTAATTTGCATGAATTTTTGTTTATACATTCAAGTGGATATACAGGACAACGTATGTCGGGTCCGCTAGTAGCATTATAAATAAGTGAGACAGGTAGAAGACACACTGAAAAATAGATTTCGGTAGTACTAATAGACATTTCAATAAATAAAAGAGCAGTACATAAGCACTATTTAACTAATATTTATTTAAATCTTAACATTACACATCATTAACTCTACCCCATCCCAACCTTATCTTCTTTTCATGCAATCTCAACCATGAAGGCATGTTCTTAGGGAAGGGTTGGGCATTGGGGAACTTGAGTGGTGGTGGTGGTGCCTTAAAGGGGTCCTCATCCTTTAGCTTGCGCAATAGATACTCTTTGTTGATTTGCTTTGGATCTCTGTACTTGTCCATGTACAAATTAAATGCTTTCCTGCGGGGAAACCATTCTTGTGGCCTTAAGTAGGGTTTGGGGAAGTCATACTCATAAACTGGAACAGTAGAGAATAATGAAATTAATGAATACATATTAAAAATAACTTGACAAATCATATTTATTGTTGCCTTACCTGGTTCTTTAGTATCCAACACTTTGTGGAAGAAATCCCTCACAGATATATCCCAATTGGTTTGGAAAAAAGCTAGTCCTGCAGGAGTGATGTTCTCTTGGTACTTTTGATACCATTCCCTTGTCACAAATGTCCTGTCTTTTAAAGGCGATGTTGCAGTCACTGAAAATATTCAATTAAAATTTATTATAAAGATGGCACTAACTTTGTTTAGTAAATTACAATTTTAATGCTCCTAGCCACAAAAATGTACCTTTTGTTATATCATAAGTTATATTTCCATCTTGTTTGTAAAGCACATATGCATATCTGTGATATCCAGTGCCCTTCAATGGTATTGGCTGCAGGTACTCCACAATAGTATCTCCTTTCTCAATAGAGTTTCCAGGAATATTAGCCACAAGCCAATGCACATACTCTTTATCACCCTCTGTTAAATGGCCATCTAGACTAGTAAGAGCCAGTGTCCATAAACTGTCAGGGTCAGTTTCATAGTTAACTATTGGATATTCAAGTGCCTCTGCAGGCTTTATGTCATTTCCAGTGCAAACAGGTAGGTAAGAACCATTTTTCAAATCATACAACACTTCCAAATTCAAGTGCGGTATAAAGTATCCTTCTCCGTACAGATGTTCAAATATGCCATAATGATCAGCTATCTGCTTCTTGTGCTGTGGCCCCAAAGTATTCAGCCACTCTTTTTTAGCTTCATTTAGATCGATTTGTAATGTATGATTACGTGCCAATTGTTCCAAATTCTTATCAGCTTTTATTTTTTTTAAATGTTCCAATCTGGATTGACGACTACTTTCTGTCAATTTTCTTAAATCAAAAAAGTTTATGTTAGAAATTATACCTTTTAAATAATAATACAATTAAAGGTACTTAGTTAAAGGTTGTACACATTAGCCAAGGATTGGGTCAGCGTGTTGGGCCAAAATAGATTAATTTCTTAATAATTAAAAAATTTATAGTTAACTGCCAACAAAAACTGTTAAATGTTAATACTCTGGTGGTATCAGTCATCATTGCCCGACACGGTATAGACTCAGTGTTCGTTCGTCATCTTTACTGACAAATGACAACAAACTGAAAGAGATGCTAACGTATGAATGCCGTTTGCGAAATATGCCAAGAATCTTTGATGTGCCGTGTGATGTACTACACGAAGGACAACATTCGCTTGGTCGGCCAATATACTTACTACGTAAGTTTCTGCATGTTGGTCCAATATACTGGCCTAAAACTTAGGCCTAATTTGTACAGACGCCTTAAGATTATAAGTGCCAAGTAAGGATATGCCAATAAATAATTACTGTTTTAGGGAATATATTACACTATTATTTCAACTACAATAAACTACAATAAATAGCTTCACTTTAAATTTTTGTTTTTGTTGACGTTCAAAAGTGCCATTCTGGCCTAATTGAAATAAATGATTTTGACTTGACTTTGACTTTGAATAGTAAACACACTCACTTCATTTGAGGTAAACCAATATCAACTCTTGTTGTGTATATTTCATCTTTATAGTTTAATTCATCTAAACGTTCTTTTATTGTACGACAGAATATAGGGGCTTTGCCTCTTATTCTGTGCGCACATCTTATCTGCTGAAGCTGTATATTTGCAGCCCAAACACTACGAAACGAATTTAACATTTTCCTATATTATTACAATAATAAAATCTAATCACTGATGAACTGAACAAGAAAATCCTCATAGGTACTCTAATTGAGGTTATATTATATTTTTTGACGTCTAGTCTAGTGCCTGCCTATCTTGTCTGTCAATCAATTTGAATTTGTCATCCGTAGGGATGACGATCTGAAAAAAATCGATTTTTGACATCATTCTCGTGAATTGATCTCAGACATTAAGATCAAGGTACGTTTTTTCTGTCTTCCATAAACCATACAATTAGTTTAAGACTCGTATTACAAGAGTGCTGCCGGTTAATACTCCAAATCTCGTGAGATGGCTGTGTTTAGTCTCCTTCGCCTCACTTCTCATCAATATAAAAAAATACTTTTATAATTTTTTACTTATTGTAACTGTACTGTTCATACTGTAATTGATTTGACATTGCATTATCAAGTAGTAAAAATACAAGGTAATAAAAATAATTTAATAATATCGAATTTTGATAATACTGATTAAAAGATCGTTAATTCTAATATTTCTTAAGTTTTTATAAATTTGATTTATATTAATATTGTAAATCGTTGTATGTCGTGGTGGCCCGGAGGTTTAAGACGCCCACTTCTCATGCATGAGGGTGCGGGTTCGAAACCTACCAACGGCAAGTACCAATGTGACTTTTTCCGAGTTATATATACTTTCTAAGATTATTTAGACACCACTGACAAACGGTGAAGGAAAAACATCGTGAGGAAACCTGGACTTATAATTTCTAATTATAAGTTTGAAATCGCCAACCCGCATTGAGCAAGCGTGGTGATTAATGCTCTAACCTTCTCCATGTGAGAAGAGGCTTTGCTCAGCAGTGGGCATTTATAGGCTGTTGATGATGAATATTGTAAAAACTAATTTAACTCGTCGAGTACCGGTTTTATAGACACAATTAAAGAACAATAGGTCGCGGTCACCGGTGACCGCTTGGTGTTTGACAGTTTAAAAAAGATCGATTTTTTGGAAATCGATCTTTTAGAACTCGATTTTTTGTGGATCGAATCACCAGGTCATGATTCGAATCGATTTAAAAATCGGTTTTTTTCGGTAAGAATCGCATCCCTAGTCATCCGTCCATACCTTTGACATTTTAGTGTTGACAGAATCTACGACTAAATAATTACTAATATTATTTTAATAGTAAAATTATGTAAATACTTCGGTCTTATATTGTTAAATTAAAAAAAATTACAGTTTTATATAGCTTTTGTTTTAACAACTTGTTTGCGTTTGTTTTATGCGAATACTTGTGAGGGACTCTTCCTCATGAGCAGCATACGACATAGACATAGCCGCGACCGCACATATTAGTAAATCGTAATTTTTGGTTTATTCAGTACGTATGTCTCATTATAGTTATTATAAAACAAGTTGCTACTTTTCATTACAAATCTGAGTTGTTATATGTAACCGTTACACAATTAATATTATATGTAACTGTTACACCAATAACTATTATGTGGAACCGTTACCGTTACAAATTTTATTATTTTTGTTACATATCAAACTAATTATAAATATAAATGTGAAGGTTTCTTTGTTTGGATATTTGTGCGTCCGTCAATCAAACTGAACGGATTTTGATGAAATTTACAGGTAAATAGGTATACATGCAGGGCTGACTTACATGATAGGATACTTTTTATCCCGATTAAATGCTCTCATGGGATAAAACACGAATACGTGAGTAAAAGCCGTGGTTGGGAAGCTAGTTTCATATAATGATTACATAACTTGTTCACCAAATATTATATCATGGTGAATTATTGTAAAACTAGACTAAACTAGACTCCCGCGATATATCAACCGCTGCTCAGCTCCTTCTGGTTATAGCGTGATATTTTATAATTTAAAACCATCCTCGACAAATGCACTATCCAACATAATTATTAAATAAAATATGGAGTCTGGAATTGTGCCCGGTATATGGCTATAGGCTCACCCCCTATTACATGGGACTCATAACATAAATAGTGAAAAGTGGGTGTTACATTGTACAGTGGCATTAAGTGCCGTAATGTGCACCTCTGCCCTCTTCAAGGATAAAAAGGCGTGATGTTATGTTATGTTAAAATATGATTATAATTCGGACCATTCTGAGAACTAGCTCGTTCAAGCAAACAAACAAACTCTTCAGCTTTTAGAGTAGATATATATGTAGATAAAGATGAAATATTTTTTGGTAAGCGAAGCGTGCGCTGTATGTTGTGCAGTCGTAAGCTGGCAACAAATATAAAAATAGAATTATTGATCCAGTAATGTTCTGAAATACTAATACTTTTTATATCATATATAGCTTGGAGTACAACATCAGCCCATCAAATCTATTTAAATAAAAATTAATTTCCGTTCGTTAGTGTCGCTAAAACTTGAGAATGGCTGAACCGATTGGACTAATATTGGTCTTGAAATATTTGTGGAAGTCCAGAGAAGGTTTAAAAAGTGAGAAAATAGTCGGGTAAAAAATTTTTAAGGCGGTACTAAGTTTACCGGGTCAGCTAGATCATATATAAAAAAATATTAATTAATGATATAATTAATAATATAGGTAATTTATTTAACATCTAAGTAGGTACCTACCGAGTACCGATAAATAAATATATTGAAAGGCGTACATAATGAAACGTATTTTCAACCCTTCGGACATTCTTTGGTCAACTTATTTTCTAACACACACATGAAATGAATGAGAGTTTATTATGTATTTATCAGTATTTTTAACCTAGCTATCAAAATGGAAGGTAGTTAGATCTTAGGTGATAATGTTTTCTCTTAGTAGTAAATTAGGTAATTGAATAAGTAGGTTGCAACCTATGTAGGTTGCATTATTAAAAATAAAGTAAACTATGTAGTTTACTTTGTTTTTAATATTTATTGAACCACTAAATCCGTGCAAGTACCTACTTATATGTCGTTAATAAATAAGAAGGTAATTATTATTATGTACTACTAATACGGCACCTATGCCATGTATGCAGTATGTAGTCTCACTTATGAATACGTACTTACACGGCCATCACTGATTACAACAGTGGTAGCGACTGTATTATTTTTGCGCTACCTATCGTATCGTGCTGTAGCCATTGAGATAGACATTATAAAGTCGAATCACCATGCAAAAAAATGACAAGCCTCGAGGGGATCTGACAACAGTAAAAAAAATATAAACACATAAACATAACATCACGCCTTTTATCCCCGAAGGGGTAGGCAGAGGTGCACATAGAAGTAACACCCACTTTTCACTATTTATGTTATGAGTCCCATGTAATAGGGGGTGAGCCTATTGCCATATACTGGGCACATTTCCAGACTCCGTGCTACTACTGATAGTTTTAAAAACCCAGTAATACTTTGCCCGACCCGGGAATCGAACCCGAGACCCCTTGTCCGGCAGTCGCACTTGCCAACGAGGCAGTCAGCAGCAAAAAAATATAAAGTGTACATAAATAAAATCTGCATAATATTTAACGAATTTTTAACAAGATTTTTTTTAGAATTAACAAAGTTTAATATGTTTAAATAAAAAATCAAAATTTGAACATTTATTAATCTGTTCTTAGTCCGGTCAATTTAGACATTCGAAGTTACATAAAGTCCCAACAAGCTGATTTTTTGTGAAGTTGTTCAAAACATAATTATAAACAATGTCTAGAAGTTCCCCATCATTCCCCTGTAAGGAAAAAATTTAATTCAAGGACAAAAAATGAGATTTTCGCGATTTTCAGCAAAACGGTAAGTTTTATCATAAAAGTACCTCACACAAAAATGTAGATCATAGAATTATCTATAAAAAATGTATCAATACTTTTTTTCTTACGAGCCACCGTTTCTGAGATATAACGATTCTAAAAGTTATAAAAGTTGTTATCGTCATAATATGCATGAGTACGCCACGTATATACATCTAGAGTTGTAAAATTTTATATAATATATAAATATGTATATAATATATAAATAATGTATGAGATATAATATATATATAGATATAATATGTTTGAGAGTCCAGGGTATAACTTACCTTCCTTAATAATCACTATCTATTAGAAAAATCGCATCAAAATCAGTTACGTAGTTTTAAAGATCTAAGCAAACATAGGGACAGACAGACGGCGCATAGTGACTTTTTTTCCCCCCTCTTTGGCAAACGAGTCTCCAAAATGATCTTGTCGACTATACTGCCAGTGTCCAGTGGTGACGGTAGTTTAATGAACCGTCGAAATTAACTTTGTGGTAGTTTTTAGTTGTTAGTAGCTGAAAGGACAAAACACTTGGGTTAGTGAACATATAATTATTATCAACTATTTTACTGTATATATACAGAGGTGTAGAAAATATATAGTGACTTTGTTTTATACTATGTAGTGATGCTAATGTAAATAAATAATAAAATAGAAATATGCTTTTAAATTATTACTATTAATAATATTTACTTACTGATAAGCCATTTCTCGAAACGGAGTTTCGTTGGTATTGTATATATTTTTGTGTCAAAATTTAAGAAGAATGTAGGGAGTCGCATACTATTTTAGAATCCTTAGTAAATGCGCAAACTTTGGTGAATTTTGTAAACGTACACTTAGATTCTAGAAAAAAAATAACAATAATTGGTTTGTTTAAAATCATCATTTTTTACCTAAAACTGTTTGCTTAGAATTTATGATTTTATAATACTGGAGCACTATTCAGGATAACGTTGTATTCTAGCAGCAAGGGTCAAAATACAAGTGTACTGTCTTCATGGATAACACATAAGTCATTGTAGGTAAACTGTATGACTTGGATTTTTTATATTTTTATGATAACTGTTGGAATCTTGCCGGTTATCTAGTGTCAATTGACCGTCGACTAACGGGACACCTGTAATGACCAGAGGGCCAAGCACTACCCGATATATTATTTTACTCTATGCCAAGCACGAATAACTATCGCATTCGTATCGTAACAGTATCGAGCGAGTTAAGCGTTCTGATTGGTTGGTTCACTTGAGCCGGCCAATCAGAGCGCCGAGCGCGCTCGATACTATTACGTTACGAATGCGATAGTTATTCGTGCTTGGCACTGTGTATACATACGTACATAAACCTTTTATCGAATTTAAAAAAAGCTAGGTACTACACAATTTACACCTAATATTTTTTAATGGTTGAAAATATTTTTTGTATGTTTTACGTGTCAGGCAACAGTCCCTGACATGGCAATGTTTATATTTCTGTCTCTGTCTAATCTTCGGTTGTTGCGACTTGAGCGAGTGAGAGAGACATTGTTTCTTTGGAATGTGTCAAAAAAGGCTCTATATTTTTGACGAGCGGTAATAGAGATCGCTTCTATAAAGATTTAACTCAATGGCTGTCGCAGTATTAGGTAAATTTAGGTATAGTTAGGTATACTTTGCCTCTTTAGTTTGTCTAGATTTCTGGACTTACAGACAGAATAAAATATAATAAATTAAGCTTAATTTAAGTAAAACTAATAATTTTAATCATCATGTTCTATTTTGAGCACAATTCTGACTTCTGAGTCTCCTATCTCCATCACTTAATGTTAAAAGTATTAGAAAAGGACACCAAATTCAATGTTTCAATCTGTATACACATCACCCACACTACCCTACCGAAAGCATGCAAGCATCCCGACAAAATAACCAATGAGATTGAGGAAGAGCCGAAGAGCAAGTCAACGATAGTATTTTATCGCATAAATGTGTGCGTGTTATTTTTTGACGAGCGAGCTGCGGCGTTTGAACGAGGCTTCATCAATGAACGAACCGCCGTGGTCGAGTCGAGTGAGTTATCAAGTAGCTGGCTGAATGTGATATAGTGGCTGGCCCGATACGCTATTGTAAACGAAAATCGTTTAATCGATAAGTAATTTTGTTTCAATATTATATATACTTTCGGGTTTTGTGTTTAAGTCAAGCAGTGTTGAACGATTTTGTAACTAATCGTCTCGTACTAATGCGGAATACAAATGGCAGTGTACTAGTGAATTTTACTATCTCAAAATTTTAGGAGCCATTTACACATGGCGAGAAGTCACGTAGACTTTTACTCCGATTGAAATGTTTCATGTACTTTCGTAAGAGACTATAGTTTTGAGATATAATTAAGCGTGGTGCATTGGTACTCAGTGAAAATGGATAGCAAGAATATACAAAAGAATGCCATGCACAAAAGTGCAGAATTTACTTTCACTCCACCTCCTGAAGCACCCGTGTTTGAACCGACGCCCGAAGAGTTTTTAGATCCTCTCGGATATATAGCAAAAATTCGTCCAGTCGCGGAGAGGACAGGCATTTGCAAAATAAAGCCTCCATCGCGCTGGCAGCCACCATTTTCATTAGATGTGGACAAATTAAAATTTGTTCCTAGGATACAAAAAGTAAACGAGTTAGAAGCTATAACGCGCCTCAAACTTATATTCCTCGAAAAAATTTTAAAATTTTGGGAACTTCAAGGATCTCCGTTAAAAATTCCTATGATTGAAAACAAATCATTAGATTTGTATTGTCTAAAATTTTGGGTCGATGAGGAAGGCGGCTTTGAGGCATGTAACAATCCAAAAAAATGGCGTAAAATTGCTAACGCCATGGGTTACAGTTTTCATGCGAATACATTGGCTTTTTTAAGAAGCAATTATGAAAAAATCCTGCTTCCTTACGAAATTTTTGAGAAAAGTAAAGCAGATATATTGAAAACTGTCAAAAAGACTGAACCCAAAATTGAAATAAAGGAAGATGAAGTAGGTAAGCCTCAAATAACAGAAGTACCAATAGAAAGAATAACTAAAATGAAAACAGACTATGAATTTAAGGAAGAGAAACCTCATACAAGTATTAAGAAAACAAAGACAGGATCTGATATTAAACAAGATGTGGACAACTTTAAGAATAAAATAGATATCGAAAAAGTGACACCAAACAGAGAATTAAGAAGGTTAGCTTGTTATGGGCCTGGGCCAAAAATGCCTGGATTAAACGATGAAGAATTTGATATTACAAAATCTAGAAAGCGACCTCGATATGATCTTGATCCACTAGCAGTGTACCAATGTGCTATTTGCCAGAAAGACAATAGAGATGATCTGCTTTTGATTTGTAATGGATGTTCTGATACCTATCATACATTTTGTTTGAGGCCACCACTGAATGCCGTACCAGATGGGGATTGGCGTTGTCCTTGTTGTATTGCTGAAGAAGTTCACAAGCCTGCTGAAGCATTTGGCTTTGCTCAGGCAGAAAGAGAATATACTTTGCAACAGTTTGGGGAAATGGCAGACAAATTTAAATCGGATTACTTTGCTATGTCTGGTCATCTAGTACCAACAACAGTAGCTGAAAAAGAATTTTGGAGAATTATTTCATCAGTGGAGGAAGATGTAACTGTAGAGTATGGTGCAGATTTACATTCCATGGACCATGGGTCTGGGTTTCCTACAAAATCTTCAATAAATCTTTATCCTGGTGACCAAGAATATGTAGATTCAGGATGGAATCTAAACAATTTACCTGTTCTGGATGGCTCTGTGTTAAGATTTATAAATGCAGATATATCTGGTATGACTGTACCATGGATGTATGTTGGAATGTGCTTTTCTGCATTTTGCTGGCATAATGAAGATCATTGGAGCTACTCCATTAATTATTTACATTGGGGTGAGGCTAAAACTTGGTATGGAGTACCAGGTAGCGGAGCAGAGTTATTGGAAACGGCTATGAAGGCAGCAGCTCCTGAACTTTTCAAATCACAGCCAGATTTGTTACATCAACTAGTAACAATTATGAATCCAAATATTTTAATGGCTGCTGGTGTACCAATTTATAGAACTGATCAACATGCTGGAGAGTTTGTAGTCACCTTTCCCAGGGCATATCATGCAGGTTTTAATCAAGGATACAATTTTGCCGAAGCTGTCAATTTTGCACCTCCTGACTGGTTAAAGATTGGACGTGAGTGTATAACACATTATAAAAATCTAAAGCGTTTCTGTGTCTTTTCCCATGATGAACTTATTTGTAAAATGGCCTTAGAAGGAGATCGGTTAGATTTGGAAACAGCTCTGGAAACACAAAAAGAATTAGTGAAGGCTACTGCTGAAGAAGGTTCATTGAGAGCTAAAATGTTGAAAAAAGGTCTTACAAGAACACATAGAACTGCATTTGAGCTGTTAGGTGATGATGAAAGACTTTGCGAAGTGTGTAAAACAACATGTTTCTTATCTTCTATGTCTTGCATGGATTGTAAACATATGGTGTGTTTGCAACATGCAGATGATTTATGTCAATGCCCCATGGAGAAGAAGACATTAAACTTCCGATATGATATGGATGAACTGCATATCATGTTGCAAACTATAGATTTTAGAGTCAATAGTTTTGACAAGTGGATGACTGAAACAAAGAACATTCTACTTCCTACTGCTCCGGACATTGGGCGGCTACAGAAGCTTAAAGTTTTAATAGATGAAGCTGAGGAACTTAAAATACCAAAGTGTGGTTTATTAGCACAACTGAGGCAAGAGTATACAAAGGCAACAGAAAATGTTGAACCAATTGTTATAGAACTAGACGATGATTGAATACAGATCAGACTTGTTTAGTACAAACATTTATGCCCTTGTTAATTTCGACATGTTAACCTGATTAATTGTATCCTACGTCATTATCACACCTATGTTACTGATCACATTAAGGCAGCTTTAAATATAGTGGATAGATTATATGATTTAGATTTAAATATCCTTATATTTATATTTTTACTTAATAACTTAAACCATATTTCAAGCTGTTTAACAACTAAATACAAATAGTTTGAAGATTTGAAAATGAAATTTAATGATCATTCTTAATTTATATAAAGTATTTCTATGAATATAATGTATATTTGAGACATGTTATTATTAGGGTGTTTAATAATTCTGTAAATATTATAAGCTTTTCCATTTCTTGTCATATTTTAGTAGGCACGTCATATTATAATAGTGATTTCCCACCGTATCATAATAATAAGATTTTGAAATATTTTTAAGTTATCAAATGATGGTTATTTTCTTTTTGTACTAATTAACAGTAAGAATTTATTGACTCTTTGTGAGTCCAATATTTGTTTGGAGAGACTATGCTGTATATTATGATGTTAAAAGTTCAGTTTTGTTACAGTATCTGTAAACCCTATTGAGTTATTTGGTTAAATATTCATATTATGATTGATGAGATTAAAAAATGTAATATTACAATTTCAGTAATCCATATACACTATTTGCTGAATAATATATTTATAATTTCAATTCAATATTCTTGCAAGTCTTTAACTTATTGATCTCAATAACAACAGCATTATAAATATGCTGACAAAAGCTTTATAACTGAAACTTTCTACCTAGCATGTTCAAATTACATAATTAAAATTGTATTATGTTGAGTATGCTTTATCTATAAAATATAATAATTGTTCAGTTTATACATAATATTTATGTTTATGCATCACACATTCTAAAGATAATTGTATTGTGAATGTAATTTTTAAGTGTATGTGTGTTTAATTATCAGGTAAATCAATATATGAATGAAAATTAATTGTAATGTGCACTATGTGCAATGTTTTCTCAAAAACTTGGGGTATTAGCTCACCTGATTATTGTAGATGACTTAGTATGTAATTTCTATGGATAAATATTATAACAGAACTTGGGCTGCAGTTCATACTTAATGTACAGAGCCTTATAGATCTACAGTTTGTAGAAAACTTTCGTTCCCACATTTGGTAGATTTACTTGTTTAGCTATTCATCATAACTAGTTTTAGAACATAAGTAATTAACATAGAAATTGTATGAAAGAAAATATGACTCATAAAAATAGTGCTAGGTAATTATTTAACAGGTTTTGAAGTTCAATTAAAGGGTGTTTATTTCTATAAAGAGAATAGCCAAATTTGATATTTATTATAGTTTAGTAAGGTTCAATTATAGACTTTCCAGCAATAAGTGTGACCATCATTTTGTTCTTAGTATTAGTTCATGCCAAATTAAGGTATTTCATTTAATTCTAAGTTTATTTTGAGTGTATTATTTCTATGTTAATAATCAATGCCAGTATCTATTTCCATGTCTATTGTCACATTATTATGTTACTGAAACTCAACTGGATTAAACTTTTAATCTTATAACGAAGTCAAAATCCTTACGTGGAACATAATGATGGTCAAGTTTATTTTTGTTTTGAATTAATCTTAGCCCATAATCATTAAGAAACATGGCATTATTGAGTGTTTTAGCCAAGTAACATTGATGAAATGTGATATCATGATCCTTGTAATGTCGTTTGAAGGCTAACTGTAGAGATTCGCCATTATTTTGACTGACTGCATGTATTCATAGGTATTTAATTCTATTATGTTTAGGCTTACCATTGAATGATCACTTGAATATAGCTATAGTGAAATATTTTGAGTTGTGTGATTTAAACTGTGATTCCAAATTTTATTTGCTTCTGACACTTATGGAAAATAATTAAGAGTGCGAGTATTATTCAATATAGCTAAAATTAATTAAATTCTTATATTATTAATATATATCTCTTTTATTTTGTCCTTCAACAATATTACATTTTTTTCTTACATAATACGCCTTATATTCCCGAAGGCGTAAGCAACAGTGCACACATTGATAAACTATAAAATAAAAATGCAAATTGTGCATAGTTATTTATTAAAATCGTGTAAAACTTAACATAATATAAATAAGCATAAATATATTTGGTGTTATAGCCGTGATTACATCACTGTATAAAATCTATAAATCCTAATATAAGTCTGGATTGTGGAACATGAGTTACATTTTATTCTTATATTAATTAATTGGATCAACGATATATAAGCACTTTACAGTATACAGAATGTAAATGACTATAAAAGCTAGTTACCACACTAGGTTTACAAATATGTATATTTCATTCTATTTGTACCCACAAACCCTGATTTTAAAGTGAAAAGTAACTTGATATCCTTAATAAAATTTATATTTTATATTTGTTCATAAAGCACAGTTACAATAAAACAAACGATTTCTATATAAATTAAATATTTGATCACAAATCAACAAAAAGGTTATAGATAGTAGGTAATGTTTAGTCACTTTTAAGAGGTAGTTAGCTGCATTATTTTTCTTTGTTTAGTTATAAAATTGTCAATATATAAAATTTAAAAAATTCAAAATATTATTTTTTTAGTTTTTCTCATCGAATCTTATTATTACATTTAAGTTTATAACATAAGTAGATGACATAAAATCTAAGGAAAGTAGATATTGAGATTATATGTAGATATTACAATTTCGGGTTGTTTACAAAACTTTGAGTAAAACTTTAAGTTTAAAATTTAATAATGTAATGCAGGTTTTTCTTAATTTCAACGACACAATAATTGTCCCAAAAGTATTTTCATTATAGTCATTAAGGTCATTTGCTTAAGTACATGTTGTCACAACCTTAACTTATTTAATAGCTACAGCCATTTTTAATAAAATTAGCCTGAATAAATGCTACATTTATAGAAATAATACAACAAAAATAAATGTTAAGTTGGGAACAACAAAGACGCAATGTTTGAACAAGGCAGAGATAATTATATTTTCCAATGTAGGAAGTATTTTGTTTGATCAATTAATCGTTTTGTTTTGTTCATAAAAAGATATCATTTTAGGAAGAAAAATATGTAGGTGTTTAAAATATGAGTTGTTATTGTAAATATATGTGAGAAGCTGATCCATTGTCATGATCGATTATGTTAACTATCGGACATATTTGATTAGGAATCTGATTGATAAGTACGTGATTATGACGGAATTAATTATTGTTATTGGAATGCAATCACACTTATTATGTGAATCGGAAATTCCGAATTAAATCATCTAGCTCTAGCATAAAGTTACAAATTATAAAATTACGTACAATTATAACTTAGTACATTTATTATACAATCTACCGAATACTGATTCAATAGTGGAAGACATTTTATATTTAATCCTAAACTGGACAGATACAATTCTGAGTATTCATTATTATTGAGTATTTTAAGTACGTTCTGCATTATTAAATATGTTTTTTAAAAGCTACTCCATAGCAGTCTCTTGGAAGTATTATAATAAGTTGATTTAACTTACAATCTAAAAGTTTATTAACTTTAAATGACAGCACCATTTTAATATTGCCCAGAAGTTGGTTGTGAGCATAATTATAGTTAATTGAAATAAATTAAGTTGTGTTTTTATAATTACTATCGTGACATACCAATGTAACGCGATGTAAGTAGGCTGCGTGACATCGCGGAGACCGCGCACGCTGCTCATGAGGAAGAACCCCTCTGTGGTTCGAAACTAGTAGAGCGTTTCTTGGTATATTCACGTGAGTAATCCGCGATTTTTAATTAAATTAGTAGTCAATTTTATTTATGTTCTCAAGGAAACTATGTATAATAGTTATGTAACTATTATACATAGTTTAAATCAGCTAAAAATCAACATGGATCACTCAGCAACTGCATTTAAATAATATCAATCCTTATTAGTACATTTTCACTTAAGTACTATTTATAAAAATATCTGATAATATAAAATTGTTCCCTTAGGAAATTTGCCACATTGAGTTTACATTGGCATTTTCAATATTCGATGCATGAAGACTAATTAGGTTAGCAACTTTGTATAAAAACATATTGATAAAAAGTAAGAGATAAAAAAAGAATACATAAGTAGAGTAAGTAGAAAAGCTTAAATAAAGTCTGGACTTACTAAAGACACAGTGAACACGTAGTCAAAATATAATTTTAAAACGTTAACGCAATATAAAAATGAGAATCAAATTTCGAACATTGCCAATATTTTTCGAAGGCACATTATTTAAAATCAGTACATATGCACATTAGTTATTACGTTGAGATTCTTTTAACACAGTTTAAATTAAGTATCTTACTTAAAGATATAAAAGTAGGTACTTGAATTTATTTGACATAAAAATAGGTACTTGAATATCAAATACATTCAAGAATTTTTATATTTTTAACAATCTCTACAGCTGTACATTGATCTAGTTTGTTACTGTGACTGTGTCTCTCATTTCTCTGCCTTTGGTCTCTATGGGCAGTGCGAGGCACGCGCCGGCCGCTAATACGGCCACTAGAGAGTACACACTCGTTGCGATTACTATAGAGTTCTTTAATAGCACCTGAAATAATAGAAAAATATTATTAGAGTTACAATAACTACAATTTTAACGTGTAAATATAATGCTTCGTCGCGAATAGGCCGGTTCGACCGGAATGCCTCACTGTGTTTTGCAGTGTGAGTGATGTTACCAGAGGCCCAATCCCCCTAAAGATCAGCAAAGCAACTGTAATTTCTTTAGTAATCCAGGTATCAGTTTTTTTATTTATTGATGTTTTTGTAGTTCGTTCGGGATTTTTTCACCAAAACCGAAAATGTTGAATATCTTAGAAACCAGCCACTTTCGGACCAGAGACCTCTGAGCTAATTTTGTAGGAAATGACTTGTATTATCACCTCCCGAGAGGAATACGTCGAGTTACAAGTCACCGTGTATAATATGTACCTGTGCCACGTACGGTGTGACCATGGCCCCCAGTCTCGCGACTGCACTGCACGCGCCCACTGCCGTTGCACGAAGCGCCGTCGGGTATACCTGAAAAATTTGTTCCACAGTCAAAAATAAATTCAAACTGTCGTGCGTACAAAATATCTTAGTTGACTAGAAAATCTGTAAAAAAATCTTACCTCCGGCGTATATACGTAAGCAGCTTGAAATAATCCCGCTATAATGCCTCTAGCGAGAAATAGTACGCATGTGAGGAACGTTCGACTGAAAGTAAATAAATCTTTTATAACTAAAATATGTAGTCTAACTAAAATTTAATACGAAAAAGAAAGTTGTGGAAATATTGTATACCAAAAAATTTCGTATGAACCTATGTCAGAAAATATTGATTCAGTAACCATTACAGAAACAGTCGTCGTCAACGTCAACAAACATCTGTGTCCTTTAGTAGGGATAATAATTTTAACTAAAAATCGAATGAAGTTGTCAGTCAAAAACATACATATTTCATTGTAACTCTTGTTACAATTAATATTAATACATGAATTACTTACTTTCCATTGTAAATTAGAACACAGACGCACATCGCAAATATAACGAATTGTGTAGCCATTGTTTTCTTGCGACCATACTTTTCAATGATGAATATTGTAGCGAATATACCTGGGAAGAAGATAAATAAGTAAATATGAACGTATCTAACATCACTATGTTCTATGTATGCTAATATATAACGAGATACAATTTTTGTTCCCTTACCGATGCCGGCACGACAAGAGAAGATTTGTTTTTAATAACTAATGTATGTATTCGTTAGCCTCCCAAACTATTACACTAAAGTAGTCATTCTTTTATTGACCTGGCATAAACTTTTATTCCTTAAATGGTTAGTTAAGGATCGCTCCTTATTATATTACCGGGAAACTCAGCGAGTGTGGTCCATAACAGATCCATGTAGTCTGTGGTCTGCAGCGGCCTACAGTCGGCGGCGCAGGGCTCCTCCAGGCCGCTGGGGTCTGTCTCGAACAGCTCCGTCGTCATCAGCACCAGCCCGTAGTAACAGAATGCACATGACATCCTGGAATAAAAATAATATAGTAATAATATATACCTACTTATCTACATATATCTAGACTTTTTTTTAACCTATCGAGCGTCCTTATTAGCACCCGGTGGATCATAAGAGAAAATGCTCAATGCTAATTTCTCTTTTATGTAATCTACCTCTATTATTATTGTTTTGTTTTTATTTTGACTGTAATTGTTTTATTTCTATTGTAATGATCCTTGTTTTCGTGTGCCAAAGGCCAAATAAATGCATTTTCTTGCATGCATAAGGTTAAGGAAATGCATAAGGAACGCGGACGCTCGACGGGTTACGGGGGGAAAGTCACCGAATGACTGCTCCCACATAAGTACCTATATCTGGACTAGCTATCGAACTAGCGGACGAAGTCGCAGGTAGACTTCGTTCGCGTATAATAATGACTTATGGCAATTTTTGGATTTTTTAATTAGTCTTCTCCAAGGTTAATTGCAATAATGTGTAACAAATCTCATCAGAATCAATTTACTTATATTTATTGTGAAATGTTGTTTTTTTCGTTATTTCAAAAAATAAACAATTCCGCACGGAATTTATCCGTATAGTATCCATTCCCGTGAGGTTTCAGTGATTAAAACTCTATTTGAATTCCAATCAAATAGGTACAGCGGTTGAAAATTATCAGGCGTCATTTTCTGAGTCTCACACTATCATTGTACCGAATTGCAGTCAAATAGGTTCAGTGGTTTAAGCAATAGAGAATCCCGCAATTTTAACGTATAGGTAGTCCCGTGAGATTTCTTTTCCACTGCCAGTGTCTCAAACTTTCATTGAACCGAATTTCAATCCAATAGGTTCAGTGGTTAATAAAAATAGCCTCTTTGCGTATGCAAAGAGGCTATTTTACATAGAAAGGTATACTTAATAATATTATAAATTTGTGTATGTCTGTTTGTTTTGTTAGAAATTTACGTAATTTTTTTTATTAAGTGGATATAGTAGAAGTAGCATAGGCGACATTTTCTTTCTTTCTAATCCACCACTTCCCTTAAAAAGGGAGTGGAAGCTTGTATGGAGCATTTTGTAATTTTGAAGAAACCTAAGATAAGACGTATCATATTTGTTATCGGGCACCAATTCTTTTTTATCTTTTGTAAAACTGCCCTCAATACTTTAACGGAGCTCGAGCGAAACCGTGAGCAGAAGCTAGTCCATGAATAAAATGTATTCAGTAAATTGAATTCGTATTTTTTCTTTAAAATCTCTGATTCTGATGCAGCTAAATACTATTATTAGTCCTTGAAAACAGCTTTCTATTAGCAGTCAAAGGCTTAAGCAATATAAGGATTGTTTTGGTAGTATTTTCACACATCGGGTTACATTATCTAAATGGAACATTATCGAAAATCTTCTAAAGGAGGCGCCGCTGACGCGTACGCTCCGCACGCTCAACCTCATAGCGAGTGAGACGGATTTATTTTACTGTTCTCTGAGTGAATTCACAAGGGATGCTTTGTTTGTAATTAGTTATAAGCAATAAGTCAGGATTAAATAGTTCGCATTTATCGCATTGGGTCATCCTGTAATGGTAAATGTAAGTAAGTAAATAAATAAATAAATAAATTTTCACACGGCTCCCATTTTCTCTCTTATTCATCATCGATAAAGTAGGATTTTCCAGCGGTAAAAAAATTTACAAATCGGTCCGGTAGTTTCGTAGGACATTCAATTTAAACAAACAAACCTTTCCTCTTTATGTTTTTAGTGTAGATTCCAAACCACTGCGCGTTGCTCCATATGCTTGTAATGTGGGTTTTTCTCACAGTTTCGACTAAAACTTGAATAATTAATAAAAGTACGTGATGTCTTAGAGATTTAGTCACTCCAGTTTCACTGTGTACCAATACTAAGTTGGTAGATGGCTACTGGCGAGTGACGAGCGCAACACACCATTTTTTGTATTACACTATTCTTCAGTTATACGTCCAAATGTAAAAAAACATATGGAGTTAATTTTCATTAAATTACACTATACTGGCAATACTCACTTTATCTTTTTTCTTTATGTTATTGCGGAGTTACCTATTATAAAAGTACTAGCTTTTACCCGCGGCTTCTCTCGCATCACAAAAGGATAAAAAGTAGCCTATGTGACATATACCAATACACACAGCGCCATCTATACCCATAATTTCGTTTTCCCTCGAGAATATCAAATTTTTCCGGGATAAAAAGTACCCTATTATGTAATCCAGTCTTCTAACTTCACGTCTGCAAAAATTCAAAGCAATCGGTTTAGTATTTACGGCACGAAAGTGGAACAAACAAACAAACAAACTCGCTTTCCGATTTATAATATTATAGTATATATAGTATATAGTAAGTATAGTATATAGTATAGTATGGATGATAACACCCATTTAAACTATGAGAAGGCTTATTTTGTTAAAAAAATAACATTTGTAATAATAATGTATTTATTTGGATAAAGATAAAGACAAATACTGACCATATAAACCAGAGAAGCAAGCTGGTGTTCCTGAGATGCGGTATGAGAAGATGCTTGAGCCGGCCGCGTTGTCCTATCCCTACGGAGTCGTCGCACACCAGACGCCCCAACAACATCGGCCGGCCATTGTCTTGTGCTATCTGAAATATCAAATTAACACAGACTTTAGATAAGTTATTAAGAATTAAAATAATTTGAACTTAAACTTATAGAATAGTATTCCGCAATGAATGATATCCTCAGCATTGCCAAACATATCTATGTATTACCTACATACCTGTTCTAAAGTGGCCAGAGCTTTATCTGGCTCGCCACTAGCGACGTGATATCTTGCAGATTCAGGAAGCCACTGAAATACATTATTTATAATCGTTATTAAATTACAATTTTGTTCACAGACAATTGTACAATACTTTGCCTTTTCTACAATCTTATAGTAACCATATTTTCCATTAGTTTTTGAATTTTTGTCCGTTTTATTGTTAAAATTTACTAACACAAATCTCACGTACACATTACACACACATACAAACAAAGTACCTGTAGAAGATACTAGTTTTACTCTCTGAATACTAGTAGCAAAGCAGTAGCCGGTCGTGTAGCCACTGCGCCCACCTTATAATAAGAGTTGTTCATTGTAATTTGAAGCGGAAAAGTGTTTGTGAAGTTTGGTTATAATGAATATTTCTGTATTATTTATTACTAAATTCTATATATATCTATATTTCCCAATATCGGTAAATGACAAACATTCACTAAGGCTGGTTTGGTATGGAAGAATTGTCAATTATTGAAAGAGTTATTCCTCAGTTAAAATTTATCTTGCGTTGGTAGAAGAGGCCCTAAATATTTTGTATGTATACACATGTACATAACTTTCACATACACTGCTATCTGAGGTATATTTTAGTGTACTTTCTTAGGTGAGTATCAGTAAAACAGTAGGCCAATATACGTGCGTTTATTGCAATGCACAAATCGATACTACTCTAATTAGGAATACACATGACTTATACAAATAGACAAAATTACATCATACTATAATCTAGGGCTGTAGACACATTATTTACTCCAAAACATATGTTTAAGTATATTATTTTGTATAACATTATACTTACAGGACATATTAGGGCGAAGAATAATAGAGGTATGGTTGACAGAGCAAGGAGCCAGTGCACTCCTAATGTAGGCATTACTACCAACGCCAAAGCAACTTCTAGACAAGCACCGAGCGCCCAGAAACACTATAATAATAAAAAAAAACATATCACATCAATATAACTTGGCAGTTTATTAAAACTGACAGAATATTGTATGTAAAAATTAGAAAATAATTAGAAGTGTATCATGTGGTTATCAATATTAATTAATTATTAAATATGTATATGTTACCGGCCAAACCCGATTTCAGGACAAACTAGTTTTGCCTAGGCCAAACTAGTTCTTCCTATACGCGTTAGGATGAACTAGTATAGCCTAGTTCAAACTAATTTGTCCTAAGCCCGATAGGATAAACCAGTTTAGGCTAGGACAAACTAGTTGATCCTGATATAAATAGGCGCACTCTAACTAGGCTATACTAGTTCATCCTAACGCATATAGGAAGAACTAGTTTAGCCTAGGCAAAACTAGTTTTTCCTGAAATCGGGTTTGGCCGGTAACATATATAACATTTAACACATTCACTGCGGCAGCGTTAAATCTAAACTTTCTACTAGTGCGATACGAGACAAATGCTGCCCGTATCTATGTTTTCTGATATGCATTACGGCTTTTATTTTGCCGTACCAGACCCTGACTTTCAAATCCTATACAGACGTGGAAACCGCCTATATCAATGGTTTTTATCAACAAATCGATAGACTATATCCTTGTATGTACCTAGCTGCAGTGGCCCTGGGTTTTCTGTTATACTTTGAAGGATACAGAGATTTTTCAATATCTCCAAAAAGTGCCAGGGAACTTAGATAAATCGCCCCCGCACAGTACGCAAAACAAGGACAACGAGCTACCGCACTGGCTGAGAATCAAATACGGCCAAATACTTGCCGTAACGCAGTGAATGTGTTAATAAAGCCCCAAAGTCACTAGTATTTTGCTTCACCATTTTGGCTTTGCCTTCAGGTTTGTGGAGAATCACAACTATGATAGTACTACTATCAGTCTGATGACCCTGCTCAGTTTCAGTAAGCCTTTGTGATTCTAATACATTAGAATCAGGCTATTTTTTTATATAAAGTCCAGCATTACATTAATTTATTTCTCAATCCTTACCTTATTTAAAAAATTACTTACATCAAGAAGTACAACACATTTAGCCCTCTGCTTCGTTGGCAAAAACTCTGCATACAATGTGACACTGAAATTAATTAAATATTGGATTTAACAACTGTTCTACTTGCCACATAGCTTATAAATTTTATATCGATTTACTTACGATTGTGGCACACATCCTATAGCAAATCCAACAAGACCTCTTAGAAACAACAGCCACAGGAAGTTTGGTGCTATAGAGCTTAGCAAACCATAGTAGAACAGTAATACTCCACACATACTTAGAGCCTGCAAATAAAACAAGATAATGTTAATAAATTGTTAATTAGCTATTGTTTTGTGCATTTTTATATAGAATATGGTGTACTTTTTAGGTATATATACAACAGACCATTGCATGAGAATGTATTTTTGTTCATAATATAACATTAAGATAACATCACGCCTTTTATCCTCGAAGGGGTAGGCAGAGGTGCACATTATGCCACTATACAATGTAACACCCACTTTTCACTATTTATGTTATGAGTCCCATGTAATAGGGGTGAGCCTATTGTCATATACTGGGCGCAATTCCAGACTCCGTGCTACTACTCAGATTTTTTTAAAAACCCAGTACTGCTTTGTGCGACCCTGGAATCGAATTCGAGACCCATTGCCCGGCAGTCGCAATTGCGACCACTCGGCCAACGAGGCAGTCAGGCATGTTTTGTTCATGTGGGGGGTAGAAGATGAGAATTTTTCTCATTCTACCTGATGTAACTACCCTTTTTTTCAACACAGGTGTACAGGCTAATATTGTACAGCACGCATATGCATATACTATGAGAACATTATAAAATACTCTTATTTATGCTTCATGATACTTATATACTTACAGTTTTCCTTCCATATCGGTCACTGATGTTACCCCAGAATGTGGAGCTGAGCATCATTCCCATGAACACTATTGTAGTGGTTAAAGCTTGTTGGTATCTGGAATTGTATGGGAAAAGTATTTATTATTTAATAAATTAAATATTATATTATTTATACTTTTTGTTTGTATTTATATTATTATCAATTTAAGGAAAACAAAACTAAATAAATGGATTATGGAATATAAACTAATAGTTTAGTGCTTTTAGTGTTGCTTACCTTCCTTTGCAGGGCATACTCTACATTGCATGGCATAAGTAAAATATTTAATTACTTATCTATTGTTAATATTCTAATTATTATAATTAGGTTCTCAGTTTAACTCGTCGATTACCAGTTTTATAGACACAATTAAAGAACAATAGGTCGCGGTCACCGGTGACCGCTCGGTGTTTGACAGTTTAATAATAAGTATACTCCTGTATTGTTGTCATTCCTAGATTGAAAAGAGTAAGCTCTTTAAGCTAACCTTGGTATTTATTGTAAGGAGGCACCTGTAGCCTGGAACCTTGTAGCTTGTGAAAATTGTGGACTTGTTAATACTTACTTGCTAATATTCCATTCACAATGTAAAGCTGGTGACAATATACTTAATATAGTCATTTCCATAGAATCTGCCATCCAACACAGTCCAGTGAAGAGTGAAAGTTTAACTTGAAACCAACCAAATCCCAGCGCATTCACTGCCTGAGTTACTGTGAAAGTATCTGGAATGTGCACACCAAATGTTGAAATTATTGATATAATTTTGAATACATATTTAATACCAACAGTATTGTTTGATAGATTTTATATATAAGTGGCTATTAATTTTTCTATAATATATTACTTTTGTTTCATATGTATGTGCCAAGTGGTTAGCATAATCTTTTTTTAAATAAACTTTAAAAAGTTTTATACTAGGTTCTTGCATATATTTTTTGGTTTATTTTCTTCTTACATATGAAACTAAAACTAAAAATAAATACTGATATCCCAAAAATGTATTGTATATGGAAAGTAGGTACTGCAAATAATTACACAGATGATAAAAAGAGAAGAAATTAATAATGATAATTTGTAAGTAACACTGAACATTACTGGAATTATTAACTACATAATGAGATCTATTGAGTAGATAAAACATTTTTCATATGACATATGATTGATGTGAGTTTCTAAAGTATACAAATAAAAACTTCTTATTTTAGACTCTATTAACTAGAATATAATTGTGAGTATTGTACTAAAAAAACTGATTTGTGAGCGTCGTAGCATTACACGCTCTAGCGTTTACGAATATTTAAAAGTGTTTAATAGAAGCCAAAGAAAGTTATCGTACCATCAGGGACAACAGAGACTGATGCCATTTCAATCTCTTGAGGTGGAGGCATGGGCGGCCCCGGGGACCGGGGCCTTATGTGGCTGTCATCTAAATCCTGATATCCTTTAGACCGACCCATTTTTTCAGCAATTCACTTCTGACGTGGATTTGAACTCACGAACACCAAGTAACGGGAATATAAGCGGTTTTATACATTCAAACACTGAACCGGTAATATTCTATCACAAGAAACTGCACCAAGTCCATTGCAAAGTTGTAATATGGACAGAATAATTACTTTCACATACATTCGGTCCCAAATAATAAAAATAAACAAGATTCAAAAGATTTGTTTTGATCTCATGTGTGCCTGTTTTACTTTTTTTGGCAATGACATTGACGTCATCTTTTTGACGTAAACGTTTAGTTTGATGTTGCAAGTCGTAAAATTGCATAGTGTTTACGATTTTTGGAAGAATCTAGACTTTTTTGAAACTAACTTAGTGGTTGTAAATATATAAGGTTTTTGAAAATACTCGGAAAATACGGTATAACTACAATAATACTATTAATGGTTGCTATGAAATAAAAACCTAAGATAAGATTTATAGTTTGTTTATTTATTAATGAAAATTAATGAGGGCGCCACAGATTGGAAATACCAACCAAATAAAATTCAAAACTCACATAATAATAATGAATAAATATGTAATGCAAATAGATAATCCGTATTTTAGACTTAAAATCGTTTATTGTGTAGGTTTTTCATTTAAACAGTAATACGATTCCTATCTGTCATAGTCACTCTTATTAGTACTAGTAACAATTTTTCGAGCGAGACCATAATCTAAACTTGATAAAATTTATCCAGTTTCTTGTTCTAAGTATTAAAAATAACTATAAACTCAAAATTCAATCAATCAGCCGCGCTCCACTCCGAAAGCTTCTTTTGCTGTTTAGTAAACTTCTTTCCTTAGTTTAAACAAAAAAAAAAACGAGTCGCAAAACAGACTGTATTACAGTTTGGCATTCAACTTATTTTCATTGAGTGTTGTCATAGTTTGTCGTAACTGTACCGTTTGGGGCCCGTGGAAAATTCATCAGATAGGCCCCCGTTCACAATAAAAAACAGAGAAGTTCAGATGAAACCTCTCAACGGGGCTCCTTTTAGCTACGCCACTGACCTCTCGTGTTGAACAGTCATGTATGATCAATGATTATGAGAACACAAACTTTTTTTTATTCGTATACAGGGTGATTCGACCATAATCCCGTATGGGGTTATAGAACCGATCTATTCCAACATTTTTTTCGAACCAAGATAGGATAGGATAGGCTGAAATGAACGGTTATTAAAATTATATATTATAAAATAAATAATGTTAATTTCAAAATGACGCCCACGGTAACTCTAAAACTGAAAAAAGAAACGCGCTTGAACTAATTTTTTTTTTAATTAGGTATGTTACTAAAGTAGTTTATTTACCAATTATAATCATCAAATACACAATAATAACATTATTTTATACACAGTGATCCCAAATTCATAGAATAATGAAGTTAAACTTACAAGTTAACTTTTAATGAAGGTTCATAACTTTTACCTGTACGGTTAGCAATTCACTTGGTATGTTTTTTAAAATATTGGAATTAAATTGTGAATGAATTTGGACGCTATCCCGACCACTGAACTTCAGCCCAAGGATAAGAGGAGTAGGTACCTAATAAGTAAAAGTACTAGCGGAGAGAGATCCAGTAAAATAGATTTATTGCGAATTGTGTTTTTACACACGTTTTTGATGTACTGTTTAAAAAATAATATTCTGCTTGACCTTTTTACTAACCACACCTATGCCATCTCTTAACTAAAAGTTACTTAGCGTGACGTGGCACTTAAACTAACCCTTTTGCTTGTACTCTTGGATGTCACTTATAGGTTGGTGAAAACCAAAGTGATGTTAAGGGTCACCTTTCTCAGTTTAGGGGATCCTTAAAATTTAGGAGATGTTGGTTAAGGCGGGGAATAGATTTAGTCTATAATTCTATACTTGAACTATATATATTTTGTATAAATAAAAATGATTTTCCATTCGTTAATCTCGCTTAAACTCGGTGGTCTGAACCGATTTGGCTAATTTTGTTCTTGAAAATTTTAGGCGGTATGAAGTTTGCCAGGTCTGCTAGTGTAAAATAAATGTACCTATGTAAGCTATAAGTGAAAATGTGTGTTATTTAAACTAGCAGTAACTCAATCAAATATTGTGGAACAGGCCCTTGTTTATAATTGCTCCTTCTTGTCAGTTGAGAAAAAACAGTATTTATGTACAAACGAATGCAAAATAAGGATTTCTAGTTTTAGTGTTCGATGGGGTGGTTAGACGCAGTTATTGTGTACCTAAACAATTTATTTACCCAAATTCAGTCAAATCCAATCACTATTCCATTACGCATTAATTTAGCTGTAGGTAACTTATTGATCTATCTACTCGGTACAAATAAAGTCGACCTAGATACTAAATTCTTTAAGAGCTTACTGTACTTACAACATTCTTTATGAGGTACTTTGCGACAGTAGGTACTATTTTTTTTTTACTTGAAAGAGACCAATGCTCCTATCTCGGAGACCTGTCTCGCGATTGTGGAAACTAGCATGGAATGTTTCAACATTGAATCTACAAAGAAATACATGTTTGTTTCTAAGCTAGCATAATATGCTACGGGTGCTACGCCGTAGCGGGTTACGATGCTTATAGTGTACTGTGTGCCGCACGTACTACGATGTGGCCTTCCATTTGCAATAAGCAAACTGATTTTATTAGCCAGTGATGGTAAGAGTGTTAGATCGTCGAGACTATCATAACTATATACTATCAACGATAAAAATTTGAATAAAATTAAGTGTAGATACTCGGGGTACTCTCTGTCAATTCCCTCACAGCACATGCGCAATATTATATGTCACGGAAAAAGCTATAAAGAAATTTGTTCATTTTAATTAAAGAGCCGTCCTTTTTGTGAGTGATCGTGGGCTTTTCATAAAATATTCAGTACAATGTATTGTAGAAGCAGTAACTAATAAATAGCTATATACAAACTAAATTGTATGTACCGTTGTAAATATTTTTCTTGTATAATATTTTATACAGGAAAAGGTAATTATTATACGTTATTATACGAATAAATATTATACGTAATATCATCATAACCTGATGTGGCTTAACTGTCATTAGTAAACCTTTATCTCAGACTCTCTAATTAAGTCTATAAATGAAAATTAGCTGTTAATTCGTAATTCTGTTTTCACAATTCCTCAAAGACCGTTTAAAGTATTTCCTAGAAGACAGTATGAAGCCTTTGAAGTGACGTTCGTCAGTAATTAATTTACACCCGAATACTCGAACAGCCCTCAAACACAACCAAAGTCAAAGTCAAAGTCATTCATTTCAATTAGACCAGAAAGGCACTTTTGAACGTCAACATAAAATATAAAAGTGAAGCTATTTGCTCATTCCAAGGTGTACATTCTTTTGGAGAAGAACGAGCAAGAATCTCCATAGGTTATATACTCTCCAGGAAATACTCTCTAGGAATCGAGCGATCCACTGCACGTGTCACCGCCAATAAGACCTTTCAGTGAGCATAACAACTCCAAGCTGACACAAATGCATTCTACTAGTCTAATTTAAGCAGCCGGTTTAAAATAAATATTTAAGAAACGTTTCAGTATTAGTCAAGAAATTCCGCAGTATGAAAATAAAGGACGTTCGTAGGCGTTATGAGAAAAGGTCAAAGGTAAATGCGTGGGTTTGGTGGCAGAGCAAGTATTACTCTGTATTTCTAAGTCTCTCAGTTTATCTCTGTAGATATTTTTTTAAATTGGCCCCTAATATTCGTTGGTTTAGGTATAGGTATTATTTGATATAATGTATTATAATATTCGTGCCTTATTCACTATTCAAGAACATTTACTTGAATCAATACATATCGGGTAAATACGGTTGCTGGAAGTTTCTTTAACTTTACCTCGGGTTAGGGCGCTCGTGTATCAGTTTACATCCTCCTTGGAAACTAGGCTGGGTTAATTCAAAAGGATTCATTTTCATAGCTCGTGAATACGGTTGTTAAAGTTAAAAAGGCTAGTATTTAAACTTTCGCGAGACATACTAATTAATTATTATGTTTTCGACTTACTTGGTAAGTTAGTTTATTTAGTTTCGACTTGAAACTAGTCGAGTTCCTCGTCAAACAGTTCCGTGAGAAAGCCGAAAACATATTAATTAGTTAAGAACGATTTGTAGATTTAATGATACTTACTTCATTTCAAGATTTTAAAGTAATACAATATTGAAGCAACCTCATAACTATTATAGTATTAGCGAAGGTGTACTGAATGAATTTAAAGAGTATTCGAAATCTCATTTTATACCAATAAACGACAGTAAAAGGCATAAAAAGGTATTTAATGACTAGGTGTTATGCCTTTCTACGCCTATCAATTAATTTCATTAATTTGATTTTAATGTAGGTATAGACATTACTTGGTGATCTATTTGTAAATAATTAACATGGGTTCAATCAGGCTTTAGCATAAATTTACAATCGTTATGTTAGTTATTTATGTTACTTCTACTATTGATTGAATTCTTATGCTTTTGAAGAGATAAGTCGAAGAGAAAGATACAGGTACTCAGTGTACGTCAGTGCGTACTATAAGTGTGGAATGCTTTTTAGGAACTCGGGAAGGCTTTATGTATTGGTGAAATAAAATACAATGAAAATGCTCGTACAATTCACGAAATGATTGTATTAGTTTTATTCTTGTTTAAATATTGATACAATTTCGTAGCTCTCTAAGGTCGGATTTGTATCCATAGGTTCATTTTCAGTTACAAGTAGGCAATAATTAAAAAAACCTATCTATGAAAATACATTAATGCCTATACAACATACAAATACACAGATAGCAATATGTATCTACAGATAGACAATATTCTGAGCAATACTTTGCAAAACGGCATCTAAATACCTGCTCGGACATGTTTACTACAATACAAAATTATATTTATCTACTACTTCGTATAACTTCGTAGGCTCTCATAATATAGGAGTTTGCAGACCGTAAAAATAATAGCTGAGATTGTAACAATCAAGTGTACAGAACCCTAACTGTATTTTACAATATTTACTTCCATTATGTTTAACATCAACTAGTAATACTTTACAGGTCACATTATATTACATTACAACTAATTATAAGGATCATGTCATTTCAACGTAGGAAAGTAATTTGACGTTAATATAAACAGATATGTACTTTGAAAGATACAATTACTTATCAAATCTTAATGACAAACTTGGATTTCTTAAATACAAACTTGGAATGTTAGAAAATGTGGTTACAAAAATTGCTGAAAGATGAACGTAAGCGAACTTTTATTTTAAAATAGCGAATAGAAAATGGATTAACAAAGTTTCATTTTTTTTGTGTTTTTTCTTGGTCTCATAGACCAGATGCATATTAAATAACGTTAGGTAAGAAGCAGTAAAGCTAAAATATCACGTAATCCTCTGCTTCCCGAGAGAATCTTAACCCTAACAGATAAATAGATATATATATATAATTCATATATACTAAGTATGTGTTGCGTCTTTGCTTTGCAAAAAGTTGGTTTTGTGTTAAATATTGTCTGCATAGACCGATAATAAATTTAACTTAAAACAATGAGTTAGCACCCCAGAGAAAATACAATGTTTACCAGATAGGCCAATATTACAGTTGTTACATACGAATGAAGACAAAATTATAATCAATTCAGTAACTACCTAATTTCAAAGAATATAGAAAATTCGTATGAGAAAATCTCACGCATATGTTGCCATAGCTTGCAATCAAAGAAGCAAAACTGGCAAAACTTTCGGCAACAGTTTTACACAAAATGAAAAAATAGTAACCGAATGATTTTCATTTCGATTTTTCATGTATTGACTTCTATCTAAATATGTAATTATAAGTCTTAGACGATCAGTACCTACACATATTTACAAATTGCACTCGCGTGCGACATAGTAGCTGCCAATTGAAGGAGCAACTTTAACTATAGCATCATGCATATTTCAGTCAACGACTCATTTGTTCTAATGGAGATTATAGTCACAGTTTGTACCATCATTTACACCCGTACCTACCCACACTTAATATAGCTACCACTAGTTCTGTTACGGAAGAAGTGACCATACAGATAGAAAAGGATTTTCTAAACTCATTGTATTATATTATTGACACGTAATTACTTAACATATTATTCAAAGTGGACGACAAAACTTTATGTAATGTACTTAAACGTTATATATGCTCGTGACAAATGTTAATATTTTTTTTTTGTTATTTTGTTTGCCTCCTATCGCGAACGTTCTATGATGTCGCCGCTGCGTAACTATTTAATCTACTTATTACTCAGTCTCATATTTGTTGGCGGTAATTCCGAAGTATTTGTTTAAGTGGAAATGCGATGTTTTAGGCCTCGAAGTTCTCCAACTAGATCCGAGTCATTAGCAATAAAACGCTTTTCGATTCTTCGTTCTTTTGCTGTATCCTGTTGACAAAATAAAATTATGTTAATTAAGGACTCCATGTTCCTCAATAGTGCCGGACGTTCTGAGTGGAATCGCTTAATGTGATGTACGAGGTGTTATTAGTGCTTGTAGCGGTACCCCCCGGCGCCGATTGACCCGGCCTCGGGGCCCACTGTATCACCCGCCAGGCCACCACCCCCGGCCCGGCCATGCTATTTTTAGACTTTGGAGCTTTCACAGTCTTACTGCCTTCCCAAACAATGAAATAATATTAACCATTTATAATAAAGTGAAGGGTATTTGTTTTCATTTGAAGTTGGAACCTATTATGGCAAAAATAAGGAAAAATTGTAAAGTTTATTGGAATAACTTACTTGTAATTTCTTGTTTGTTTTCTTGTCCGCGAAGTACTGCACGATCGTATCGTAGAAAGCATTGCTTCTTTTGTTCTGGCTGTTTTGATGTCCACGACTGAATGGGTTGGCTGCAGGCTGTGGCCTCACAAACTCCTTGTCACCAGCTTTGGCCGGCTCCGTGGTAAGCTGTGGTGCAGCGGTGGTTACGCTTCTCTTGTTTCCGTTCCAGTTGATGAAGCCATCATCTGATGCATAATCGTCTTCGTCAATCCTTGGCACTGTCTTGGGGACATGGTACAAAGGTTTCCCAGCCAAAGCCTTCAGTTCTCGCACGTCTTCATCTTGGGCATCAGGCTCGTCATAATCAACAGGCGGGAAGGCTGCGCGGGCATTCTCGCGCCGTCTCTGTGCGTCTTGTGCCATTTGCGTAAGAATCAAATTATCGAGGAAAGCTGCACTGACGTCATCAACATCGTTGGATTGCCAGCGGGGCGTGGTGTCACTCTCAAACCAAGTTTCCTGTCCAATAGGCAAGGCTGCTAGTCTCTCTTCCTGTCTCTTTGGCGCTTCATTTGCAATAAAGTGACCGTACGGGTCGTAGAAATAGGGGTATGGAACTTGAGCGTGCATTTCTGGGACACCAATCGCTGGAGCATCATAAAAGTATTGTACTTTGGGAGCATAGTAGTATTCATCATCTGGGTATTCCCTAGATGTTTGCGGGTACATAGGCCATCCCTGCATAGGGTAAGCCTTTGCTTGAGCTACTAAGTAGCCAAGTAAGACCGATAATAACCTAAAACAAAATTCGCACTGTTATCATTTGACAAAACTTTGAAACCTAGGCGTTATAATTAAAGGGTTTGTTACTCAATATATATTTGTGATCCACTTTTTTTAATTAAAGAAAGGCAATAAAATATTTACTAAATTGATATTCACAAAACAATTTATATTTACAAAATAATATCAGAATGAATTTTTGAGTTATGAAGAATATTCAAAAGAATAAAGCTCACCTAAAGCTCGAGAGCCGCATGTTGCACATAATTCACAAATAGATGTTGGTCTAGGCGCGATCAGAACACGACTACGAGTAGGAGGGGAGGGCCGGCCAGTTTTATAAGCAGGTCGCCCACGCGCGCCTCCCACACGTTCTCAATGAAACAGCGCCCCCTGTAGCCCCCTGGCCGACCCCCAGCTCTCCACCTCCAGCCAGCCCGACGTGCACCCCCTCCTAGCTAACCTCAACCCGCGGCATTCTGCTATCGATCGCGCCCACAGATTATTCATCTTGCTATGACACTGTTTTTACTCCTGGAAAAATGTCAATGACAACTTATGGGCAGTTTTTCATAATGCTCTCTCAGTAAACTGAGACAGGCAATTTGAGGCAGGTTGAGGTCTGTATATGTCATCAGGAACACTAGTTTAGAACGGAGGCATTTATGTGTCGTGCGGAGGGGCACACAACATTCACGTACTGTGGTATAGTCACAGTCATAAAGCCGAGCGAATGTAGCTACTGACTCGGTATTTATATCTAAGGGTTAAATTTAGAACAGAATCTGGATCGGCGAAGAGAGATGCAGAATCGGTTTAGGTAACATAAAGTATGAGTTTTTTAGCACATTTTGCTTAGCGACTTTAAGCTTTGGAACAGAATTGTTTACTTCGTTTCGCGTTTACAAGGATTAGAAAACTGCGTGCTCGTTAAAGTTAACGCTCCAGTTAAAGTAAATTATATTTGTACAAAATAACTACATTGCAGAAATAAAACAATGTACTAAAGGTATATTTTTCTTTCATTTTAATTACGTATCAACTATCATACCACTTGATAATTGCAGAATCATGATTTTGTTCTTGGATCCTGCTTCTGATACTGATATTGTGACCAAATTTTTGAGTACTGTATTAAGTACTATCAGAATCTGTTCAGTAGTTGTTGAATATGTGTAGAACAGACAAACAACCGCGACAGAAGACGTCCGTACCTATACTACCAAGGGATTGCCTCATTGACAGTTTGGCAATAAGTGTGGTTGCCGAGCATGGGGTCTCAGTCTTCATTCTCGGATAAGGCAAAAATAAAAATAAGGAATATTTCCGTAATTTATATTTCAGTAAATCTATAACGAAAATAAATGTTGACTGTACTATGAAATGTCAAGACATTTAACTTGCCTTACCCTGGAGTTGAGTGTTCTTCTGAACTTCTAAACTCGTGTAGGAAGTAATGATCGTAGCTACGTCATGAGGAAAATACTGTACGAGTACAAGATACAGGCTGTGTCAACTTCCTCTGCGTCTGGGGACGGACTGTCTAACCACAATTAGAATGCTGTTAGCTTTAGTCTTAGTTAGGTAAAATGTATTTTTCCAACTCCTGAATACTGGCTCCATCCAAAGGTTGTCTGGAAGAAATCGCATTCTGCGATAAGACCGCCCATTGTGCACATTCTTTTATGTTTGTTTTTTATGTATGTTTTTATGGTGTACAATAAAGTGTAAAATAAATAAATAAATAAATGTATGTTGTGTTCTGGAATATTCTTTTAAACTTCCATATAGTCATTTTTTTTAAGGGGGGAAAATCGTCGAATGAGTATCCGCGGTCCTCGCAGTGATGACACCCGGGCGTTTCCTCCTGCCCCATCAGACACAGGTATCTCCCGAAACTTCCATGTCCGGTGAGGACCTGCGTCAGGCGGTAGGTGAGGACGCCGTAGCGTCTCTCAAGCCACTCCTCAAAGAGGGGACTTAACGCTGCAATGGCAGCGAGCCCAGCCAGTCATACAGGAGTACCAAAGTGATAATAGTAAAATAATATAACTTAGCATTTTTAAAACTTCATCGTTGGCCGAGTGGTCGCAAGAAGTGCGATTGCCGTGTACACCTCTGCCTACCCCTTCGGGGATAAAAGGTGTGATGTTATGTTAAGTCATTTTTAAAACAACCTTTTACTCTGCTTGCCATTTATGGTCACGCAAACTACACGTGTAAACAAAATTTCAGCTCCATCGGTTGACGTATCTGCTTCCAAATTTAGTAGCTAAATTCCATCTTACACACATACATACATACCTAACGGGTTACTGGGGCTCCGGCTCGACGTGCAGGAGAAGGAACGGGGTGGTTTTTAGTCAGTAAGAGTCTGACACTCCCTCCCACCTCACCCAGACGGGAGCAGTAATTTTATGATTTTCCCCGCTTAAAAAAAACACACACACACATACATATATTGCAAATTAATAAAAGCTTGAAAAAAATATGTGTCCAAATCTGTCAATGAGATAAGGTACTAATACATTTACGACATCTAACATTAGCCATCATTTTAACCTCTATCAACTCACAGACAATAAATCTATCATCAATTAATTTCTTTTCTATAGCGACTACACAGAATTAGGAGGTACTATGTTCGAATGATTGTTTTTTTTTTATTATTTATATTCACCGATTACTCCGCCGTTTAAGGAACGATCTTCATAATTCTTTTTTTGTTTGTCCCATTGTCACCAAATCAGGATCTGATGATTTGATCTCAAGGAAACCGAGGGGAACTTTAAAAGTTATAGGGACAACCAGTGAGTTTGTTAATATTTTCAATAGGTATTTCAGACCTGTACAATTTGACATAGGTTTGGAGTTGATATGATGATGGAGCCGAAAGACAATCCAGGGAACTCCTCAACGGTTTGTAGTAACTACCTCGTGTTTTGGCTTGATTAATTTGTATTGATGAGAACTTTATTTAACTTTATACCTCGATGGAGTGGGGCTGTCATCAAGGGTCTGCTGATGAAGAAGAATGTAATGGAACTCTTCAACGGTTCACTCTAACTACGTTGTGTTTGGGATTGTATAATTTGTATTGATTAGAACTGCGTTAGAAGCCGGTGCCATAAGCTTATATGAAAATGACGTTACTTAATGGTCACAAAATTATCAACAGCTTAATATTCGGTATCTATTACGGTGATAATAAACATTTTTTTCAAGAACTTATTGCGCCGTTTCTATCCTATCAGTAGGTGGGCAACCATCTGTAATAATAATTTTTTGCTTTATAGTTATTACTTTTTATTTGTTTTTCTCCTGTAACCTCACTCAAACGACAAAACATTTCTGTGTGGCCGTGGTATCAATCCGTTCAAGCCGGCCCATTCGTGCCGAAGCATGGCTCTCCCACATTTAAGTCCCACACTCCCACACTTGAGTCAACCACTCCCGGGCTGTGGGCCCGCGTATATCACTTTGAGGCGCCGCCAAAGACGACTGATCCCTGGAAAATAGCTTCTATTTCTGAAAATAAATCGAAAAACAAGATATTTTCTGTGAGGACGATCACATTAGAAATACTTTGATATAAAAGGACTTCTTAGCGAGAAAACATATCAAGTTACAGCCTTAATAACGTTCCTATTTTGGGAAGAGATTAGTTTTTTGTGGAAGGAATGTAATTGGTCGGAGACGTGGAGTTACAAAGGTCAACATTTACAAGAAAAATGAATATACAAAGGACGGACAGCGGACAATCACCTTCTCATCTATGTTTCTAGGCACTTTGGTGGAAATATAAAACAATAATTATTTTTAATGAGGGTAAAGCGAACCTACCCTTGGAGATTTGCTTCAGAAATTACTCGTGTATTATATGACTAGGTACTATTAGGATCAAGAACCTTAGATTTGTTTTAACCATCATCCTAAAAAGGGGGAGGTTCTCAATTTGGCCGTTACCATTTTTATATGTTTGTACATCGACACCACGGTTTGTAGATCGATTCGGGTGATTATTTTTTTGTTAGACTTAGCTGCCGTTTTTAGTGCCATAAATTTTTTATTCAGTTTAGTAGTTTTAGTTCAGTAGTTTTTATATTAATTACAATTACTGTTCATTTGGCAAATTGCCAAAATGGATAATATTCTTTACATTTTTTTTATTTTATAAGCGATATAATTTCTTCAATGATGTAATTTTCACGATACTTAATATATATTTGTATGTCAATAACTTAAGTATTTCTGATCCGAATTGCGGGATTCTTTTATTGTTCAGTAGGGAATACTACTACACCGGGCATCGGGGATCACGAAATCTCCGGCCATAAAATATATATGTTAGAATTGTATTTTCTTTGTTTCGATTTCGAAACGATTGAACAACAAAATTATCAACAACAAAAGAGTAGGTAGATTCTCTATTACTTCCCTACACTTACTTGATGGCTACACGTGTAAAACATAACTTAGTTACAAAAATGCTTCAAATAAATTGATGTACCTACTCAAACTGAATCCCAGAGGACAAGTGCGAGTTTCATGTAATGTAGATAGGATTGTTGTCAGCACATATGACTGTATACACATGACACAAAATTGTATAGGAATTTCTTTTCTTAAAATAAAGCTTTTTATCTTAAATTGTGAAAAGGACACAAACATTGTAAGTATTTTTAGGTTCATCAGTATTGAAATTCGTAGCAGCATAAGTTACATAGCGTCTAGAACCACAATACGTCGAGGGGTACGTGTGTGTCCTCTATTTGCGTTGACGTCCTGTCGAACTAACGCGGGATTGCGAGCGCCTCTGCGCCGATTGATGGAAACTTATATAATAAGGACTTCCACTACGTTGTCATGTTTCCCCTTACTGCCAAGCAGTTTAAAAACAAAGTCCTAAAATCAATTCATGAATAGTTTGTTGATTAATTACTAATTATTAAATATTTATTACTAATTAGACTGCCTCGTTGACTGAGTGGTCGCAAGTGCGACTGCCGGGCAAGGGTTCGATTTCCGGCTCGTGCAAAGTATTACTGGGTTTTTTAAAATTGAAATTATTTTCTTTTTCTTTCCTTCATTTGTATGAAGCTAAATTTTATTTGATTGTCTGTGAAAAACGCTGTTGGTTACACATTTGTTCGAACTACCTAATATGTATTGTAGACTGCACGGTTGGTGCGGTGGCTGGGCAACTGGCTGCCGCGCAACGTGTCGCGGGTTCAATTCCCGCACGGAGCAACTCTTTGTGTGATCCACAGATTGTTGTTCCGAATCTGGGCGTCATGTGTATATGAACTTGTATATTTGTAAACGCATACACGACACAGGAGAAAATCCTAGTGTGGGGCAACGTCTTTTGTAAGAGAAAAAAAAAAGAAAGAAGCATTGTGACATCATAATGTATCATGTAATGTTTATTTTGTAGTGTTTGTTTTCCGAAATAAATAAAATAAAATCTAGGCCACTTATTGTGTAAAGTGGTACAGAGTTCAAACATATCCATGTGGTTGTGTTCACTCACACCCATACTTGTAATGATGTAGCTTGTCGCTGATAGTTATTTAGGTAACACATCGAAAGTTTAAAGGTTCATTTACTCCAGTTTGAGTCTATATCGGTACTGCACGAATCGATTATACGGATTCCTATATGTGTATAATTTGCTTTCGTAACTATTATGTACCTCCTAGGGAGAACTCCTCAGCTCCCTGGGGTAGGTCGGGAGAAGGGGTTGAATCGAGCGATATTCGGTGCATTCGAAGTGCATCGTCAGGTTTGGCAACGGAAGTCGTCACAAACAAGAGGTCGATGGCCGTGTGGCGCCTTACAGTCGATGCACTGGTTAAAATATATGGCAGAATATACCTTTAGGTGGCTTGGGAAGCCGAAAAAACATGGCAAGTACGGTAACTACGACGTTGCGTAAAAATATTACGAAGTTTACAAAAAACAGCGTTTTTCAAGTCTCGTTGATATCCCTCGTGGAAACTGGTCACGTTTATAAATTGTTACGATGCTGTTGTAGTCTGTACCAATTTCCCACTAACGGGCCATAGCCCTTTAGTAGTTCCACTAAATGTTCTTTAGGATTACTCATAGGACTAACACGTGGCACAAACATGTGTATCTATATATCTGTCTTTCAGACATTATATAAAACGTTTGCAAACAATTACGTGATCAGTCTAGTGATACATGTGTCTGACAAGTCGATGTGAGTACATTTTGTACTTACATACTTGAGTACATTTTGTATTTACATACTTGAGTACATTTTGTACTTAAATATCTTTAATAGAACATAGGCAAGTATTTTTTATATGCCTATCGTAAATATATACACAGGTGTACGTCATGTATTTGTATGTATTTGCGTCATTCGGTTATTAATATTGTCTTTATCTGGATCTGCTTTACAAGTTTGTCGGCCATACAGTATTCATTATTGTTATAAAACGATAATTGGAATTTTGTGACGTAAATACATTCAATGGAAAGTACAATACTAGATCTTCAAAAAAAAGGCTTTTTGATAATATGTGTTCTGACGAATTTGTCAGAATTGTTTTGATAGGAATTTCGAATACCTTGTGTATCAGTCTCTCAAAGTAAAAACACTGAAATATAAAAAGATAAATTTGTAGTTGAAATAGTTGATATGAAGTGCGATGTTTTATTAAAAATAATTATGTTTGTCGTATCATAAAAAGCTAATGGCTATTCCTATTCAAATGAAATTGAATCAAATTAAACACCTCACTATACTAGAATGGGTGAGTCAGTTTCAAGTACCGATATCAGATCAGATCTAACTGTGGGAGAGCCATGCTTCGGCACGAATGGGCCGACTCGACCAGAGTGATACCACGGCCCTACAGAAAACCGACGTGAAGCAACGCTTGCGTTGTGTTTCGTGGTGTGAGGAGGCCTAATTATCTCCCCTTCCCCAATCTCCCTATCCTATCCTTCCTGAAACTCCTAATCCCCAAACAGCCGGTAACGCACTTTTAACGCCTCTGGTGTTCCAGGTGTCCATGGGCGACGCCGATTGCTTACTATCAGGTGATCCGTCTGATCGTTTACCGGCTTATGCCATAAAAAAACCGAGCATGAAAATCATGAAGCTCATAGAAATAATGAATTATTCGAGGTCAGTGGAAAACTACAATGGAAAAACAACCTCAAACAGTGCGAAGTAAGAGGCGTTGTGCGTTGCTGTAGTTGTTTGCTTACAATCGTGAATCGACGTATCGACGTGACATACCTACAGATCATTAAAGTATTGTTTAAGAGAATGAATATGTAAACGAAAAGATACTGCCATGCATTTTTAGGCTTCTAATGAATAGGCAAGTGGTAATAGTAGTCCATTTTTAGTGAATTTAAAAACTTTAGTATATTTCTTGCTATAGACTGCTTGGTTCTTGGAACCATTTAATTACATATGACATAAGTAGTTCTAACTCGTGGGTTTGCCCGCATTATACATATCTCGTCTAGTCACAAAAATAATCCTAGATGCCTCCACGGCGCCGAGAAACAAAAACAAAGACATTAAAAACAAACTAAATTACGTAATATGTAGATTATTATTGTTAACTACGCTTTTGAATTGTAGTCAAATTGTCTTCCATTGAAGACTATCATCGGTCATTGTGAAGATGTAAATATCTTTGTAACAACATAATTAAATTCAGCATCCTACTCATCTCTTACAATCATTTCGAAAAACTTCCAACGTGTTGTTAATTGTTGGAAAGCCTCTCTACAATTACAAGTAGTTCCTTCAACACGATAGTAAAACTAGTGATGCCCGAGGTTCTATAGTAGTGGAAAGTTTCAATGTAAATCTATTTTAACCTGACCTTAGAGTTTTTAATATTCTTAGTTTATTTTTGAATATTTCATTGAGGAACATTATCTAACTTGATGGAACGTGTAATTTGATTCGATATCAATTCCAATTAGACTAATGTACAATTTGATCGTCTAGGTAATTTTAATGTTATTTGATACACATTCACTTAATAGTGAAGGTAATAATAGTATCAATTCTTTTAAATAGAATTTACTACTGTGTTGTGAAACTAAAACACAGTTTCAACAATTTTCAGGAGGAGGTAGCGATAAGATCTTTAAAATTACAACTTCAGAGTTAAATTTTTCCAGTATTTTAAATAAAAATGTCTAAGGGTCGAGTTTTCAATCATCAGTTGATTCTTGTTTGTAGAATAAAATTGACATTTTTGTAATTCCTCAGTTAAAATTCAGACTTTCATTTAAAATCTATAAAACTTAATCACTACTTTACGCCTATAAACTACCAAACTCAAGGAATTCTCTGCTACTACGAACAAAGCTACGAACATGCTACCACATATTACGTTAAATTATTCATCAGTTAGAGTGTAACTGATGGATAGAAACTTAATCATAATTATGGTATAACTCCTCAAGCTATTTAAGTGCGGGAGAACCATGCTTCAGCACGAATGCGCCGGCTCGACCGGAGTGATACCACGCCCTCACAGAAAATCGACACGACGAAATACAACGCAAGCGTTGTTTCACGTCGTGTGAATGAGGTTACAGTAGGCCCAATTACCCACCCCCCTCTCCAATCTTCCCAATCCTCGCATCCTTCACAATCCTCAAATCCCCAATTCCCAAAAGGCCGGTAAGACACTTGTAACGCCTCTGGTGTTTCAGGTGTCCATGGGCGACGCCGATTGCTTACCATTAGATGATTCATCTGCTTGTTTACCGGCTTATGCCATAAAAAAAAGCTGCTGTTGCTACACGTGCTGCTACGTACTGCTACGCTCAAAGCTACGCGCTTACCACTTAGTAGTGCGTTAGTACGCAGAAGTAAATATCTTAAAGAATTATTTCATTTTTCATCTCATCATGTACCTAATTAAAAACTAATTGATGAAAACAATTTACCTTAGTAGGTTTATTAATTAGCTGTATTATACAGGCAAAGTATCCGCAAGATCGGGGGCGTTGCTGTAGTCTCCTACGTTCTTTGAAACAAGTTCTATTATGTTTGCTTTCAATCAAAATTAAGAATCGCTTTGTGTGTAGGGTTTCCAATTGCATAGCTAATGCAATGTGACCGTATTGAGAGCAGGCTGGAGCTCAGAGCTGGATCTGTGACCTAGTTTGGTGACCTGACATAGTTTGCTGACCCACACGATACCTGGAATCTTACCCTAGCTCTTTGAGGTCACTAGCTATTTCAGGCAAACTGCAATAGATGCGTATGTGAACATTATTCTAGATTTATTTACACATACATGGCGAAACTTGGCAGATTTTGTACATACATGAAGTAACACAAGTGAATATTTTTATAAAATTTTAACATAAATGCCACAAAGTTGCTGTATACTGTTCAATATTGAATCTTGTTATTGTTACGGAACTAGCTTTCCGCTTGTGGTTTCAACTACGTAGAATTTAGGAAGGCTGTACGAGTGTTGGTATAAAATGCGATACGTATATGAGATTAGAGTCACATACGACTCCTTGGAAGTTTGGTGGTGTAAGAATTTTTTCAGAAATTAATATTTCTTTACTATCACTGAATACTATATTCAGCCGTAGGTACACCTACCTAGGCTAATATGATGACTAAACAGTAGAAAGATAGTTTGCGACATCTTAATTTGCAGGTCTCTGTACGTTGATTCCAAATAATTTAAGTTAGTAATCTGTGTCCAACACGTGTTTTGTGGTTCAGGTCAAGTGAAAGATAAGTTGTGTGGGCGTGGCTGATATCAAGTTGTACGAAATAATTAATTTTTATGTTAACTTGTTTGATAAACCTTGTTCGAATGTGTTTAATATTATAAATTCCCTTCACCGCCTACGTTCGTCTCTCTGTTATTGTAAGCTGGTCTGCCCGGGGCTTCGGGTCTTATATACAACAAGTATTTATTTAAACTCCTGTGTGTATATAGCGTAATTTTAAAATTGTATTCTTTGATATTTTCGTTTCATATTGAGTACAATGTATTTTATGAGTTTTTTTATCGAAAGTTACCTTTGAACATTCAAAATGTGATTAGTTTTGTTTACTTAAAAAAATGTTATATTAAAAACACTGCTGATGAAACGTTCGAAAGGTTATTTGTGCGATGTGCCTCAAACACATTTTTATTCTAAACGATCGCCAATGATGACATGTTCTAATACGATACGGATTAATTACATTACTGGGATAACACATCTGTGTGTTGTTATGCATGTCCATGTCTATGGAAATAAACTTAAAATATAAATCAACAGGTGTGCCAATATATTACTGGATAGTGGGACTTCTCTTAATTAGTTTACCTTTACGGTTGGCTAAAGCGTTGAAGATCTCAGCTTAAAAGTTCAGTTCCATCAAAGAACGCTGCTGCAATATCTTTGTAAAATATATAGTCCCTTTGTCAGCTATTATGAAAATCGTGGCTGAAATTTGTTAATATACATAAGCTTTAATATGTATACCCTCCATTTTTTCCATGCATACCATTAAACTTTGCGCGTGTGACAACGGGTACGTGGCAGTGCTCTCTCAAAAAAACCCGTTCCTAAGAAAGAAATGACAAGGTCTGACGAAGATGGTTTTGTCATGGTACAAGGGAGGAAGCGCCCGCCGTCCCAAAGTAAATAAGAACCGTTGCGGCACCGATCCTGTGGAGCCTAATATCAAAGTGCGTACCGCCCACACACTTCACTACCACAGCGGCGGACATCGCGGAGTACCTACGTGTTTCAGAAGACTAGAAGAAGGGTGAAAGTAGTTGTTGGAGCCAACCCTCAACGTCAATTTTAAGGCATATGTGGTGAGAATGCAACATGATTCCTGCACCTTGTTTTAGAAGAAGACTTCTGGCTGACTTAGACTCCACCCGTAGTGTTCCGTGGCTTGCGCGGACAAGTACCACAGGCGCGCACTTTGACCTAGTGCACAGTTAAGTGCTACTAACATAGGCTTAATTTTATGTACTAACTTCAATTGTATATTAAAATATTTGTGTTAGTTTGTATGGTATATAGGCCATAGTTGCCTTAAAATAAAGTTTAAATTAATTAATAAATAAATAAAGTAGTAACAATGTCCAAAGTAATACCTTATATTCATAATTGAGATGAAAACGCCTGTTGCAATGTATACATACGTCACTGATTTTTAAAACCCCAGCAACAGATGTATCCTTGATACGTCTATGATGCGATCGATTTTCTTTATTATTTATAGCATTCAAGTGGAAATTGGTCTACCCACGCATCTCTCCGGTGACAGTATTGCCTTCTGCATTTATATATATATAGAGTTGACATAAGGTTCTCTACGTAATCTACGTAAATTGTGTAATAATTGACGGGCCTTTGTTATTTAACTGGAGACTCTTTGTTATGTACTTTAATTTTCTTTTTCTAGGACGACGGAGTTTTTGAATACAATTGAAGTAAATAAAGCGCTTTCTGTAATTGTCTCTCCGTCAACATCTAATTTGCCTTTGCGTTTATTCATTTAAACACTGTAAAAAAATTCAGGATTTATTTTTCTTGTTTAATAGATAATGAAGGTCATCGCACAACGGCAAAGGCACGGTGTTTTTGCTTTGGAAACAATATAAAAAGGCTCGCACGCCGCCCGGCGGCGCGATTACGTCTTTTTTATTATGATGTTATGAAATATGTGGTACGACATATGATTTAAAGTTTATATTTCATTGAAAAGTTCATTGCTGGGTTGGAGCAGCCGTGATGACCTTCATTATCTACTGAACCAAGAAAAAGAAACCCTTTAGCAGCACAATACATCGAATCTGTAAGTAGGCCGTAGGCGTAATCCATACATGACACAATATTAAGAATATGTTTTTATTTTAATTAATATGTCTCATAAGATAAACACCCACACACGAAAATATAATTATTGTATTAGCGAAATGATATAAAGGTGACCTCAATATACCGTGTGACCTACTAGGCGTAATTCTAAATTCGGAAACTGCGGCATCTCAATTCTGGGAAACTCAATAACAGTTTCTTTCATGGGAGAACCATACTTCGGTATCGATTAGCTAACTTCATTGTCCACTATTATTGGCTGAATTAAACCCTGAAACTACACTTGCGTTGTTTTTAATCACATCTGGCCAACTGAGTATTCATTAAACCATTTATAATAAATCTGTAGAAAGGTCAATTCTGTACATGAAATATATTTCCAAAAAAACTATTAGGGTCGGGTATGATTAGTGATCGATAGTAATGCCAAAAATTCAATCAGTAACATTTTTGTCTGTCTGTCCGTCTGTATGCTTCTTATAGAAACAAAAACTACTCGACATATTTTAACGAAACTTGGTACAATTGTTCTTCATACTCCTCCTCCTATTTATAGTATACTTTCCATCACGCTACAATCAATAGGAGCAGAGCCCAATAATTTTGGGAAAACGGGAGAAGTTACTCAATTTTTTAACCTTCCTAATGTAACTGTGTAGCGTGTAGCGGTAACCCGCTACACAGAAATCATGTATGACAGAGATGTTTTACATAAAATTATCTAAAAGTGAGCATATCTCTATGTTTTATGGTTGACTCACAATAACACGTGTAACTCCTTATATTTGTTTACTCTTATGTTTATAAAACTCCCACTCATCCATAATTGAAGAAAGTTAACAATATTACCTAAGTATTCAATAGAAAAATAATCATAGAAATCGGTATAGAAACACCAAACTTACACATGAAATACGCTAATAAGCCATCGCGCCCGTCGCGCGTGAATACTGAGTCATGCTATTGGATTTTACGCTGTAACTATAGGGCCGATGGTTAAAATTATTTAATTAGGATATTATAAATGTGAAAATATGTAAAGTCATATTAAAACGACTGAAGGGACCGGAATGAAATTCGGAACAGAGGTAGATTATGGTCTGAAGTGATACATAGGCATTTTACCCCTGGGATCGCGATAGACGCCGCTGGCAGAAGCTTGTATATAGTATAAAATATTTCGTTACTAAAGTTCAAATACAAATTATTGGACCATAAAATTAACCTCTTGAAGTTTGGCATTACAAAGTTATAATGTTGTGTGTAGGTAGATACACAAATTTTTACAACTTTGACTTCAAAGGTTCTGTTAACATTCAATTTATGAGAATATTCTCATGCAAAATTATGGATGATTCTAAGCTTTGTATTTTTATGAAAATGTAATATTTCTCAGTAAATGCTTCGAGAAGGAAATATCTTTTACAGTTAGACAAAAGAAAATGAATTGTACAAGGTACAAACGTATTAAACGTGTACATTGAGAATTTTACATGACAACACCAGCTACGTTGTTACATAGGTATACCTTATTAGCTTTTTAGCCGTGATTTCGCCAGTGAGTGTGGTTAACAAGAAATTGATTTTATAGACACAAAAACCATACATAGAAACTCCGATGCGACAGGATACAAAGACAAACAAACAAACTTTGAGTGAAGAGTAGTAGGTAAAATGTAGTGTTGTAAAATATAAAAACAATTTCTTCAAGGACCAACATCACTGACATTTCCTAAGAAACTCACTCACTGAAATTACCTCGAATTATCCTTCTTTATAAGCGTGGAAGTAAGAAAGGCAGTATAAAGGTCACACGTGGGATATGTCAATTATAATAATAACTAGCTGTTGCCCGCGACTTCGTCCGCGTAAAAGAATGACTTCTCACAGAAGAATCAATTCAGTGCCTAAGTGAGATTTATTGTGAAATGATTTATCGTGGTTTCAAAAAATAAATAATCCCGCAGGAATCTTACCAGTACAGTCCCCATTCCCGTAAGGTTTTAGTGATAAAAACTATTCTATCGACTATTAAGTTCAGTGAATAAGAAATAGAGAGTCCCGGGGCTTTAATGCATAATTCCCGTTCCCGTGGGACTTCTGTGATAAAAACTGTCATGCACCGTTTCCCAGGTCTCAAATTTATCGTATTACCGAATGTAACTCAAAAATATTCTAGATTCAATAGATTTAAACTGTCAAACACCAAGTGGTCACCGGTGACCGCAACCTATTGTTCTTTAATTGTGTCTATAAATACGGTACTCGACGAGTTAATGGCTAAAAAGATTTATACAAACTCTCAACCTTATTTTATTCCATTGGAGGTGGAAATGATCAAAATCCTTTCTTACCTCATAATATCTACCTGTATGCCAAATTTTAACCTGATCGATGGAAAACTGATAGTTTCATACAAATCATACCCCATTTTTTTTCTATTGGAGGTGTAAATGATAAAAATCCTTTCTTAGGGGATGTTCCCGTCATAACATCTACCTGCATGCCGAATTTTAACCCGATCAGTGTAAAATTTCATACAAACTTTCATCTCCTACTTTACCCATTGGGGGTGGAAATTATCAAAATTCTTTCTTAGGGACGTTTACGTCATAATATCTACTTGCAAGCCGATTTTCAACCCGATCGGTGTAAAACTGACAAAGTTCCATATAAATTTTCATCCCCTATTTTACCCCATTGGGGGTGGAAATCATGAAAATTTTTTTTTTACCGGATGCCTACGTTATAACATTTACCTGCATACCAAATTTCAATTTGATCCGTCCTGTGGTTTGGGCTGTGCGTTGATAGATCACTATATTATCAGTCAGTCAGTCATATATATATATATATATCTATTCGTCATCTATTCATCATCATCAACTTTATAGTTAGCATAATCTTTTGAACAAAGGAAACTGTAAGGTGTTTGTAAAGTGATGGACTATACGTCAGATGAGCGCATAATTTTTTCATATAATGTGATCAGTCAAATATAATCCATCATTTTGTAACTGAATGACGATATCTTTGTACAGAATGTTATGCTAGATGTAGAGGTAGATTAAAGTATTAACTGTAGTTAGATTAGTTACAAATTGGGAGTAAGTCGGGAGAAGTAGACAGAAAAATGATGTGGCCTTGTAACAGAAATAAAAAAAAAAAAACAAGTAGAAAGTTCACAATAACCTTTATTATATTCCTTGAAATCGTTTATAAACATTTATTACAAAATATCTGACAAGTAAATGAAGAAATATAATTATGCGTTGTGTACGGTCACTATCAACAAAATAACAGGAATAATATAGCACTATTTTCACATCGATTTAACTCGATTTGGACTGTGTTTTTGATATCAGACTCCATATATTTTTTTGTTTGTAATGTTATTCTGCATTAGTTTTTCTACATCCGATCAACTGCCGCGAAAACATGAAAAGGCACCACGCTCCATACAAATTTGGTCATTGTCATTTGTGTTGTCTGTTTGTTTTGTTAGAAATTGAATCGTAAAATAATAAAATAAATATAAACAGAATTATAGTTATTATGAATAACAGTAGTATTATTTCCGCTGACGAGTATTATTTGAAATATTTTCCAGGAAAGCATTTCATAAAATGCACAAAATATTGTGTGTCACAATGGTAGAGGTCTTCTATCTCTTTTACACACGAACCTAGCATTTCACGCCATCCATTTTCTCCCTTAGGTAGGGGGTAGCTGGTGTTATTTTTAGACATGGCTAGGTCAAACCACCAAAATATTATTAGAGTTCAACTTTATTCATAATTCTAGTTCGGTGAGGTTTAAAATAGAAGTTGGAACAAATGAAGGTTAAGAATAGCCACAGCCTAATAAAGCCGGATCGATATTTTTATACACTGTTACCTGTAAGTCGGTTCTTGGAAGCTAAACAGCATTTTATGTGAAAAGCAATTAACTTATCGCCCAATTAAGCTAGTAAAAGAATTAGACATTTCGTCGAAATTATATTTGCGTCATACAATTTTCTTTCATACATCGATTCGTTTTTATATATTTTTCTGAATATTTACGCCAGCCATGTTTGTACTTATAGACTTCTATAAAATGTAAATTACGCTATACAATGTAATACTGTTGTCAACATACCAAACATAATATTCGTAAAACCCAAAACACTCGAAACACCCTTTATTCGGCAGTCGCACTTATAACTCTACCAACGAGGCGTTTTTATTATATAGGAACCGTCATACCGATACATAAATATTTGATTTCATGACATGAATGGTTAATCGCGTACTACCGTAGTAGTGATGGTACCTGGCCCACAAACAAAATGCCTGGCGTGAACTCTTGGCTGGCTGCCTGAAACTGTATGAAATACCGACTCTGTTAGCGCGGACGATGGACTATTGTAAAATACCTAGTAGACATTAATAAACAACTAGTATTGCCTTTTATGATATTATGTATATGTATATCTTCTTCTTCTTTCGCAAGTGCGACTGCCGAACAAGGGGTCTCGTGTTCGATTCCCGGGTCGGGCAACGTAATATTGGGTTTTAAAAAAATCTCAGTAGTAGCACGGGGTCTGGAATTGTGGGGAATATACCGGGATGTGGCAATAGGCTTACCCCCTATTACATGGGACTCATAACGTAAATAGTGAAAAGTAGGTGTTAGATTGTACAGTGGCATAATGTACACCTCTGCCCACCTCTTCGGAGATAAAAGGCGGGATGCGCGTGAATATTTTATACATATAATAAACTATATACTGTAAATATACTGTAGAACTGTAAATTCTGTACATTGAAAATATTAAAAAAATAATAAGTAGGGGGTGTTACAACACTGGGTACTTTTTATCTCGAAAAAGTATATACACGAAAAAACATAATTATGCGGGTTAAGCCTTAGACACGGTTACTGTACTAAACGCAATTAGTTTGTCGAATGACACGTTGCACGTACGTATTATAAATATTTGAATTTGTGTGTTTATGTGTATGTTTGTTAACTCTGTCACATCAAAACGGCTGAAGGGACGGGGATGAAATTTGGAACAGAGGTAGAATATAGTCTGTAGTAACTCATAGACTACATTTTGCCCCTGGGAACGCGGGCAAGCCGCTGGCTGAAGCTAGTTATGTTAATTAAATGTAATGTGGTGTTTGCACATACATATAACAAAATTTACTTGAAAACCGTTGAATACCTAATAAACCTAGTAATCAAAATACCTATTAATAAAACCAATATACCTATTAATCAAAACTAAACTAAACCAATATTAATAAAAAAATCATCACTTTCTGTAAATAATATCAAAACATGTTTAATTCCTATTTCCATCCGAAGAGGTAATGTGCAGCTCATTCCATTACGAATGCAATTTCACACTACAAATTGTCACTATATCAAAGCAAAATACTAGTAGCAAATGTAAATATGACTTATATCGGTATACACGCAAAACTAATTATCTATTTCATTGAATACTGTTCCAACTATGAACTTTACTGTACCGACGTGGGTAGTTGCGGCGTAGCGCAGTTCTGCCTTTATTATATTTAGTTGTATTGCACAGAAAGGGGGAAGCTGCTGCCCACACATTGGCAACCGTACGGTTATACCCACACGCTGTACGGTGACTATATATCTATACTTCTATACTAATATTATAAAGAGGTAAGATTTGTACCTATTTTTGTATGTTTGTATGTTTGTAATGAATAGGCTCAAAAAGTACTGGGCAGATTAAAAAAAATCTTTCACCAATAGAATGCTACATTCTTCCAATTTGACATAGGCTACATTTCATTTTGAAAAAAATTAGGGATCCTTGGTAAAATTTGAACAATGTAACCGAACGTGTAGAAAAATGAGTCTTAAAATGTCTTTTGTCGAATGCGCTGCCGGAACTATTAGCGATAGAACAAAATAATGTACAACAATATTAAAGAACATCATAATGTTTATAAAAAACTCCGCGGTAGAATATGTCCAACTATTGTAGTTATGTCACTACAACAATCCAAATTTCCAAAAATAAATAATTGTCTACCCCGTGCGAAGCCGGGACGGGCTGCTAGTATATAATATTTAAAAACCTTACAAACACACTTTATGATTAACGAGTGCCATTAATATAGAATAGGAGGATGGAGATTAAATTAAATATAAAGAACCCACTATAAAAATTGAAAAGACAAAGCCTTATCTTCAATGTATGTACACATAGACATCCTTTCTGTAAAATTTTGTGTAAAGATTAAAGTGTGTGCATTTATCTACACATATATTGTGATGTAGTTCTATTTCTGTCGCACATGGACAATTTTTTGTCACATAGATGTAGCAAGTAGTTAAATTACTAATTCCAAAGAATGGGAGTTTAATGGATTTTGCACTATAAAGACCAAAGACTATCATTGTTTACGTGTTCTTTCCTATGTTTAGAAGAATCTCTGAAATGATAGCTGACAGTGTGAGCAATATAGCAAAAAATATAATTATTATCATTATCATGTTAGTTTACTAATTTTAAATCAGATTTTTAACCTAACAGTATATATCAATTACAAAATTTCAATTTAACTTTGCCAAAAACTCATCATTTTGGCAAAATATTAGATACGTATCATCATGAAAATATAACTAAGCAATCATATAACCAGATAATTTACCCACAAACGTTATCAGGTCATATCAATAGTTTAAAACGTTATGCATTTGTGGTTTTGAAAGGTAACTGGAGCAAGAACCGAAGTAAGTCATAAATCGATAAACCTGCACTACATAGTGATAGGTAGTTGTTCACTGTTCAGCCTATAACCACAGCCACTGCTTATCTACAGTGCTATAGTGATATAGTGCAGCCGGGTCGTTTCCTTGATCTACTTTTAAACTAGCACGGGACGGTAGCTACGTACAGCCTGTATTATATCGAGGACTTATAGGAAATTATCTGCTCTTGCAGTTTCAATCTCCTTTCAATCTATGGTGTGTTGAAAATAAAATATTTCAGTATGGTTCTTGTTATCTAATTCCCCCATTATGTATAAAATTCTAATTCTGTCTATACCATTTGAAAATAGTAATGATAAAGAAATCAAAACGAGCGAGCCTTTACCTAAAACCTAAATTTCAGGTTGAGATGGATAAGAGTGCCTCAGGAATTTTTCGCGTAAAGACTACGTGTTCCAGTTACTAAATTCATTGTCAATTTATTTGTGCGTCATAAATTATCTGGGAACAAATTGTGTTATCACTGAAATTGCTATCAGTAAAACGATTTTATGACATACATAACACTTAATAATTAATATTCTGGTCACAAAAACCTACTTGAAAGTCAACCTAATCATGTCTGTACTATGATCAATACAACTTGCGTATGGGTACTAATCAAGCCATGGCGGGCTTGGGTTTCAATCCATTCATGAATGTAAGTGCTTACGTCAGCAGGATCCCCCCCTAGGAGGCGCGGTTCCCCCTGGCATTAGCGCACAAAGGGAGGGGGTGTGACGTCAAACCTTCATGCAACAAGTGCCGATAGATAGGTACCTTACCTAGGTATAAGACATGGTTATTTTTAGACTGCCGAAAAAGGTTCGGCTTCCTTTGTGACCTTAAGTACGTTTTGAGTACATAATGTTATAATGTTGAATATACATATGTATATGACTAGTGGTCTCGCATTATGAATGAGTGGGACCTGATATATACATACATATACATAGTTTCAGTAGTCGGTAATGTGAATGTCGTCTCGTGAGATTTCATTACAGAGCGGCCTGAAATGGTAGAAGACATTCTTATAAAATTAGTCTAGAAGTCGTGCCAAATATAGATTAATGGGATCGTGGACCTACGTCTCTTTGATACAGTACATGACTATGTCATTTTATATGTTGAGTTATCTATTGTAATGAAAATATTTCAATACATGCATTATATGGTAAGAAGAAAAACATATTTCCCAGAATAATTGATACGATTATTTCCTTAATATTATTGTATATATTATAACGCTATTGTGAAGTTCAGATAAAATCAAACTGATACTTTTTTATTTTGTTGTTGGCCTCTGTATTTTACGGTCTAATTAGTATATACATACGTACTGTGATTCAGACAATGATATGCTATCTATTTCATTCTAAACAAGAATATAGTTGTTTGAGATAAAAGTAGGCAATGTACAATACGTTATAATAATCACGTGAATTCATAATCTGAAGAAAATTCTAGAAGCATCCAAAAATAGGTCTATGGAAATTCAGTCCTCAGATCACGCCGAACTTTCAAGAATATTGAGTTCATGCAGTCTAAAAATAGACTTCAGTCGATCGTTACATGTAGACGCAATTATTTATCACTCCGAGGAGGCCCGGAACCTCTTCCCTCTTAAACTCATCCCACTACATCGAACTGCTTTAATATGAATACATATAGAATAGTTATGTAGCTATTCTATATGTATTGATAATGACATATAAAATTGTTACTCAAAAATCATTACAGTTCATAATTATTGTGTCCCTTATATTAGAAAAATATTGAAAGTTATTGTTTTTAAGTCATTGTTACCAATTTGTGACAGTGTCGCCATCTATGAAACGAATTTCGCGAAATTTCTAAAGCTCTCTTTCTTGTATAAGTTATTGGGGTTGGGGAGTCTTTTAAAGTTTGTGTTTTGTTGACCGCTTTGAACTGAGTATTTTAACGTTTATTCAATACTTCATGACAAACAATTTAAATATCACACCAGCGCCATCTGTCGTAAATCTTCAATCATTCCGTGTAAGCTCACGGTACTGTACTAGGCACTTTAGCAAAGAGCGAGAAAGCTCACGATGAGACCGAAAAGTATGAGTTTCTATCATTGGCCGATAGATGGCTTTTATCAACGTCAAAGAACTTTTAATGAGAGTTCGTACATTACCACAAAAGTATGCGTAGAATACTTTTGAAATAAAATAATATGTTTCCTCAAATATTTAAATTTAATCGGTTATATAACTAGGGTAATTGTGTTCATTTAAGGGAATTGAATATACTTTGCTATGGCATATATGTGTAAAAACTACTGAAGGTATCAGATTGTTCTTGTCATATGTCTTCTTCCTCAAATTATAGACAAAATTCCTATATTGTGCGAGTGAGTAGGGATTATAATAGATTGTGCAAGGATTTAGGACTTGATCCATTTACCACAAGCAGTTCCAGGGTGCGTAGGCGACTAAACCTAAAATTTTTTGAATGACTATCCATGTTTTATACTTTTATATGTGCATTGCATTCGCAAAACCTCTGTAAAGATATACTATAGCTACGCGTGGAAACCTATAATTGGCTTTGTATTAGCATATTCTGAAGTTTTATTATTTGTTATATAGCTGTTGGTTACCCGAATTAAAATAAATAAATAAATATTAAAAGTTATGATAATTTGGCATAGAGGAAGAAAATCTAGAATAACATATAGGCTGCTTTTCTATTTGCACAGGCAAAGCTACTCGCAGAATCTAGTAGAAAATAAGGAAGTTAATAATAATCCTGTAGAGTCATTTAATAGGAATGACTCTTTAGTCTAATTTAAATTATTTGTCTTTTCAATTTAGTAACTTACTGTTTAAATTAATTACACTTTAAAAACATAATTCTACGATGCATAAGTTTTAGGATTATTTAATAAATCAGTAAATATTAGACCTTTGATTTAAGTACAGATCAATTGGTAGTGTAAAAAAATGGCGTAAGACTCGCTTTTCATCGTGTTATTGTAAAAAAAATAAACATCTCAGTAACACTTTAATCTACCCGGGAATTGAATCTAATACATTGACACTGTAATATAGGACTTACATAAATATACAAAGAATGCAACATACATTCCTGCAATAACTTAATTACTTAATTACAGCGAAGTGCTTCTATCTAAAAGTCAAATGTTTTACAAATACACCGTGTAAGATTTCGACCACTATAAATAGTTGAGACGGTAATTAAATAAACACTATAGCAATTAAACAAGCATTATGTCAACGCGATATGGAACTGTTACGAGTATAGCTGTAAGATTTGCACTCGCACGCACCTCGTAGCTCTATACAATAGACATCAACGCACTATTAATGTATAATGTGACTCCTCCAATCGCTCTGATTAACAATGTTGTTGAAATATTAGGATTTATATTAATAAAAACAAAAGGAAATTATTTTGCAAGTTAAACTACAGGAACTTATTACAAAAGTAGGTGAAGAATAAAAAAAATGATTGAGACAATTGATAATTAATAAAATTACATAGTTGATGTAATTTTGGTCTTAAAAACCACTATTTGATTTATGTTACTCGTAATAAAGCAAGATAATTTAATAATATCATTGGGTTTTCGTCAGATCCATTAAGATAAGTTGAAAATATGTTCACAGCTGATTTCAGCTTAATGCATTTGTATAAATAAATATCTTGTGTTTTAGAAGATTACAAACAAGTTTTCGTACTAAATAACTATAGATGTTTACCTACCTGTGCACCCGAAGCTTTCTTGGAATGGTAAAGTGACTCGTATCGAACAATAAATAGTAGAATCCTTCGACGTCCATTATCTCGGCATCATCATCACGCAGCTACAGTCGAGAGCTTTCAAAGCTGCGGGGGAGGTTCGATGCGACGGAGGGAGGGGCGCGGGCCGGCATGGAGGCCTCCGCCTGCCAGTGCCGCGCGAACTGCGACGCCGCCCGCATGCCGCATACAACGCGTTCTTTACTTGTTAAACATAACAACAAACATCACTGAAAAGTGCTTTCAAAGTGTGTTGCGTGTTATCGGGTGACTATCGTTATAAGATTCGTGTTCAGTGCACATTGAGACACAAGTGTGAGACAACCGTAGATAGTGTTTTGTCACGTGTTTACGAATGAATGTGACGGCGTAGGCGCAACCGCGGCGGGTCGCACTCTCCGTGAGATATTCGTGCGCGCGCAGGTCGTCGCGGCCATGCTGCATACCTGACGAGAGCGAGTGCGCGAGTCTGCGCGAACGGGACACAGCGAGCGCTCCCGGCGCGCGTCAACTTTCCCTGACGAAGAACAACCCTGCAATGTTTTTGTCGGTGTCATGACGAGGATGGGGCGATGGCACGTGGCGCTGGTCGCGCTGGCGGCGCTCCTGGGCGCGGGCGTCAGCGCCGCCGCAGAGCAGATGCAGTCCCGCGCCGTCGACACTGGCGTCGACCTTCGAGTGCCCGAAGACCAGCCCGTTGGCACCGTTGTTGGCAGGATTCCCACTAAACCTGGTTTCACTTACCGTTTTAATGAGCCTCCCAAGGAATTTGTCCTGGATCCGGTGTCTGGTGAGATCAAGACCAACTTGGTTCTCGATAGGGAAACAGTAGACCGTTATGCGTTTGTTGTGCTATCTAGCCAACCAACTTATCCAATAGAAGTGCGATTACGGGTGACAGATGTGAATGACAATTATCCTGAGTTCCCCGAACCGAGTATAGCGGTTGCGTTTTCTGAGAGTGCTGCAGCTGGGACAAAGTTATTGCTCGATGCAGCCACCGATATGGATTTAGGAGAAAACGGTATCACCAATGATTACAGAATAGTTGATGGTGATACTGAAGGAAAGTTTCGGTTGAACGTAACTGTGAATCCAAGCGGTCAGACGTCTTATTTACATCTAGAGACAACGGGGAAGTTAGATCGAGAAACCACCGACTTTTATATCTTAAACATATCAGCACGTGATGGTGGAAATCCTCCAAAATACGGGTATCTACAAGTGAACGTTTCTATTTTAGACGTTAACGATAATCCTCCAATATTCGATCAGAGTGACTTTTCAGTGTCTCTAAATGAGAGTGTACCACCGGGAACTACTGTTTTGAAAGTAACAGCCACGGATAGTGATTTGGGTGATAATAGTAAAATTACTTATGAAGTGACCGATACGGAGAGACAATTTGCAGTGGATCCTGAGTCTGGAGTGATTACAACTACAAAGAAGTTAAATTGCCCTAAGTATTGCAGTAACACTACTTGTAACATGACTTGCGTTCTTACTGTTATCGCGAAAGATCATGGTGTGCCGCGGCAAGATGCACGGACTTACGTCACTGTCAATCTAATTGACGCCAATGATCATGACCCTGTAATAACTTTCACGTATGTTCCTCCTACTGCTAACTTTGCCACTGTTGACGAAAATGCTAAAAATGGTTCTCTTGTGGCAGCCATAACTGTGACTGATTTAGATGCAGGGTTAAATGGTATTACTAGCATAAGCATAGTTGCAGGTAATGAACTTAACCATTTCCGTTTAGAGAATTCATCCAGTGTGTATATAGTGCATGTAAACGGTGTTTTAGATAGGGAAGAAATTAGTAAATATAATTTGACCGTTGTTGCTACTGACAGAGGATCACCTCCACGAACTGCTACCTCATTCTTAGTTATTCATGTCAATGATGTAAATGATCACGAACCTGTATTTGAAAAATCAGAATATTCAACGGTCCTGACAGAACTCGCTCCTTCCGGGTCATATGTGGCTAGTATTACTGCTACTGATGAAGATACAGGAGTTAATGCGGAAATATATTACGATTTCTACGATGGTAATCAACAGCAATGGTTTACTATTGATCACTTGACAGGATTGGTTACCACAAAGTCTATATTAGATCGCGAAATTCAAGGAACCGTTGAACTGAATGTTTCAGCAAGAGATGGTGGACCTAATCCTAAATGGGCATACACTAGACTAAAGGTAACCATTTTAGATGAGAATGATGAAGCACCGTGCTTTTCACAACCGCAAATTAATGCAACATTACATGAAAACATCAAACCTATAAAGGAAATACTAATTTTGACTGCGTCCGATTACGATCAGGGTACTAATGGATCAGTGTCATATTATTTACCTTCAAGCATAGAGAGGAAATATCCTAATACTTTTATTCTGGATCCCATTACAGGACAGCTTAGTACAGTGATCGAATTGGATAGAGAAAAGATACCCCTATACGAAATTCAAGTACTCGCAAAAGATCAAGGATTCCCTCCACAATCATCTACTGCTACTATATTACTGAAAGTTCTTGATGTTAATGACAATGATCCAATGTTTTACCCTCAAAGATACATCGAGAGTATCAATGAAGATGTGCCAGTTGGGACGAATGTTCTACAAGTTCGAGCATTGGATTTAGATGAAGGTGAAAATGCTAGAATTATGTTTAGATTAGAAAGCGGTGGAGACGGCTATTTTGATGTAGAACCCTGGACCGGGAATGTAGTATTACAGAAAGATTTTCGGAAAGCTCCAGAAACTGTATACACACTGAAAATATCGTGTAAAGATAAGGGAAATAGACGAGCATTTGAGGATGCTATAGTAGAAATAGTAAAAACCTCTCAACGCAAAAATCTTCAATTTGATGGTTACAATGGGTATACTTTCAAGATTCTGGAAGATGAAGGCACTTCAAAGCCAGAGATTGGTCGTTTTGTGGGAAAAGTCAGCGCTAGAATATCTAGTGATACAATATCGTATTTCATCTTAGAAGGAGATTTAAAACATGTTTTTAAAATGGATGAAAAGACGGGTGTGATAACTACAGATTCTAATATTGATCGTGAAGATAAAATGACATATCACTTAAAAGTGATGGCAAAGACAGGGGTTGCTTTCGGCTTTACAACTGTCAACATATCAGTTTTAGACGTCAATGATAACTACCCAATATTTATCGAAGATAGGGATGAAATTCATATTCCTGAAAACATGGCCGTCGGGCAAGAAGTTTACTTTGCCAGAGCTACAGACCGCGATTCAGGTTCGAATAGAACGATATTTTATTCGCTCAGTTATAATCCTGAAAATAACTTTAGGATTTCAGAAACCACAGGAGTTATTTATTTGAATAAGCCAATATCAAGTGAACCAGGCACAGTTCTTTTCATCGAGGTGACCGCTACTGATAACGGGAGTCCAGCCCTAGCCGCAAAACACTCCATATCAGTGGTTGTTGATGACGTCAATGATCATACTCCAGTTTTTGATCACACGTCTTATGAAACATCTTTGCTTGAATCAACTTTAGTAAACACAAGATTTTTTGCGATATCTGCATCAGATGCAGATCTGGGACCTAGTGGTAGAATTTCATATTTCATCGCGGAAGGAAATACTGACGGCAAATTTGGTGTATTCCCTGATGGTTATTTGTATGTTAAAAGTTTACTAGATAGAGAAGAACGTGATTACTATTCATTGACGATAATCGCGACAGACCATGGTAAACCAGCGAGATCATCACAAGTTCCAGTCGTTATTCATGTTCTAGATGAAAATGACAATAGTCCACAATTTACGAATACCACGTTTATATTCAAAATCAAGGAAAATGAGCCACCTGATACATTCGTTGGAAAACTAACAGCTACAGACAGGGATATTGGACGTAATGCTGAGTTGACGTTTTCTTTACCCATTGCTCAAAATGATTTCAGGATTGATTCTAGGAATGGATTTATAAAAACATTGAAATCATTTGATAGAGAAAGCTTGGCACAAATGACAGGCCAGAACTACATTACATTAACTGTGACTGTTAGTGATAACGGTAAAGTTAAATTGTCTGATTCCGTAAGAGTTACGATTTACATAACAGATGTCAATGACAACCCGCCTGTCTTTACACGCACTCCGTATAAGGTCGAGATATCTGAAGGTGCCGCTGTGGGAGCTTCTATAATGCGAGTGTACTCCACAGATGCAGATGAAGGTTTGAATGGTGACATTTACTATAAACTGATTGGAGGTGATGATTTTGGAAAATTCACTTTAGACGAAGCCACGGGACAGTTACTAATCAATAAACCCTTAGATCGTGAAACAATGGATCACTACAAGCTTACAATATTAGCTCATGATTCCGGTCAGATTATTCGTTTATCGGCCACAACGACGATCACAGTAGATGTGTTAGATGAAAATGATAACGCACCAGTGTTTACTCAGACACAAATGAAAGTGTCGGTCCTTGAAACAGAGCCAGTAAATAAAAAAATAATTCAATTCCACGCTACCGATGCTGATTTGGGTATAAACCGGGAGTTGCAGTTTTTCATCACGTCCGGAAACAGGAAGGAAGCCTTCTTTATTGACAGCTATTCGGGTGAATTGTTTTTGCATAAGCAATTAGATTATGAAGAATTGACTTCATATGTATTGAACATTACTGCCACGGATAACGGTAACCCGAGTTTATCATCTAGCATATTATTTACTGTAAATGTAATCGACGCAAATGACAATGCACCTATATTTACCAACACAGCTATTGTACGACAAATTAGAGAAGGTATTCCGAAGCACACTCCAATAGTGACTGTCACCGCAGAAGACCCAGATTCTGGCTTAAACGGCAAAGTTTATTATTCGATCACGCACCAAGACCCTAATGACAGCAAGCGGCACTTTGCCATAAATAACATCACTGGGGTCATACATACCTTATTGCCTATTGATAGAGAAAGTATTGACACGTTTAGAATAACTGTCGTCGCGTATGATAGAGCCGAGCCACCATCAGCGCGGCTATCTGCTGAGAAATTAGTTACTGTAATCGTTGAAGATATTAACGACAACGCTCCAGTTTTCGTATCCATGAATGCAGCCGTGATCAACACGGAGAGACTAGGAAGAAGCGCAGGCCGTGGAATATTTATTATGAACGTATTAGCCCGTGACTTAGATTCAGGAACAAATGGATTGGTCACTTACAAGCTTATCCACGGCGGCAATGATCTATTCGATCTGCACAGAAGTAACGGGGCATTGACTTTACGTTATCCTCCGGCGACACCAGAGGCACGTTGGAATTTGGTCATAAAAGCCACGGATGAGGCTGTTTTGAGTGAACAAAAAAGTACTGAGGCCTACCTCACGGTGATTATGGGGGGTTCAGAGCTACAGGGTGTCACTTGGACTAATGTAGGGTCGGTATCTGTGGCTGAAAACGAACCCGCGGGTACAGCTGTGTTAAACTTGACTAATAACTATAAATCCGGTTTAGAATATTACATAGTGAATGTGACTGGTGATGGTAGACAAGTGGACAGGTTGTTTGACATAGATTCGTCTCTGGGAATATTATCAACGGCAGTTTCTCTGGACCGAGAAGCTGGCGTGGATCGATACGAGGTAGAAATATGTGCAGTCTCGTCGGGGACACCTCTAAAAACGACAACAACTAAGGTAAGTTGGAAATAAAATAATATAATTAATTGGACAGATTGTATAGTGGTATGGAGTGATTTTAGCGTTGTTGTACAGTTAACAATTCAAAACGAACAATCCAATTAACTTGGCACAATCGCCGGTAGAGACAAAACATCGGCACCGTACTGTTGTTAAAACAAAAATAAATAAAAAATGTATGCTCGTTAGCGTATGTCGGCCGGCGCAGTCTAATCGGGGGCTCTAAATTACGATAAGTCGCGTCTCGCAAACGATATCAGAACACTCGTTCTGAAACCTTCCAAAGATTAACTGTTCGTGAAACATGACTTTGTTTGTTATACGTATCATTTCATTATTATCATCTGCAATTTAATATCGGTTCGTAATGATTTTGTATTACTGATACTTTAGTTTCATTCAATAATCTTTAAAAAGTTCGCATGTTTCTGAATGAGAACCTTCCAGATAATTAAAGAAATAATTATTAGGAAATTGAACGAAATTCAACTCCAATAATAATAATTTCACCTTCGAACCCGAAAGCCATTTTCAGTTACAACTTTTAAGTGCAATTTCGTTATTTGCGAGAGAAATAAAAAGTACCTGAAACTGGTCGAGCGCTCGTAAAAGATCTCGTCACATTACGATTACGATATTGTACCTCACCTTTAGACGAATAAAATGTTGAACCTGTGACATGCGGGTGTGGCCACTTTACACCCTCCATTTACAATCCGTCGTTTATTTAAAATTACTTTGTTTTTAAATTCCAAAGAGACCTTATAAGTGAATCACTTTAATACATGTCTACTATAACCTTAGAAACTAATAAAATAATCATTTTCACTATTAAGAAATGAATGCATGTTAATTTCTGTAGTCATAAAATAAAGCGTAAAAGCTTCGTTACAAATAAAAGTTGTTATTAAAATAAATTCATTCTGTGTAACAGATACAAGTGTTGGTTTTAGTACCCGTACAATAGATGCTTATAAAAATGGAAGTGTGACTAGATTGAAGACTGAATAATATGGTTCGAAGTTACTTCAGTAGATATTATCAGTCGGCAACGTAATGGCTTTGTCATAAACATGTTTCTTACGACACCAATAAAATTGCCTTCAGGCTGATTCAACGTTCAAATCTCGTCACAGAGCAGTAGTTGTTAGATTTTGCAAACTATTCCCGGTCACCATTTGTTTAAGACTATGTATATTGTGTAATATTAATATTACCCTAAAAATATTACTCAATCATATTTTTGATGCAACAATTTAAAATATGCTTGTGTAAGTTGTGGCTGCGTAGTGAATATCCTAGCGGGTATTTTTTTCCTATCCCTTTGGGAAATAAATGTTAAGTAATGTAATATTTGGAAAGCAAATAAAATTGGTAGAAATATTTTACATCGGTAAAGCAGTTATCTTTAACGGGTGCCCGAAATATCCTCACTTGCAGTAAAAACTTAAAAAATCCGAGAAATAATAAAAGGGTATTAAAACTTGAGTCTTACTTATTTGAATGCACGAATCGAATATGTTTCTTAATCGACGGCAAGTGATTGGCCGTCGAATGAGAAGTGTCACATTTACTACTCAATATATTGTCATAAAACAGTACTTTTTAACAACATTTTATTTTATAATGCGGAACCTCGTTATTTCTTGCTGATTTACATACAATTAGGCGTTTCTGCCTTTATTAGGTCATATATATGGCTTTATATACGGATATAAGAATGTCGTATGGAAAATTACTGAAATCTGCTGTGCTTGAGAGTTTTTGAAAAGTAAACTTTATAATACCACTTCAGCAAGGCATTTCATAATAAAATATTTTTTGAACTAATAAAACGTCATTGTACCTATGGCCTCTGCATCCTTTGTTAGCAGTCTTTTACGTCAGACAAAGATAACGTTTATAGATAAGATGAAATTAAATCAAATCAATAATTTAAACGACATCTGCTATTTGTGATAAATAACCAGGTATGATGTTATAATACACTTATTTCAATTTTATCAACCCTATACTGCCTTTTTCAATTCGTGAACATTCGAGTTAGAAATGTCAAGTTTGAGAAAAGGATCCTAATTATTTTTGATGATTGTAATCTGACAAGTGGACGGGTGCGGTCAGGAGCAAATCGGCGCACATGTGCCCATGTCCACGCACCGTTACGGGTCAGTTGACAACAAATTTGAATTAATTAAGCTATATCGCGTAACGATGGGAACCAACGATTACTGGCAAAATTAATCTTTTGTTTTAAAGTTCTTTCAACGTTTTGTAGGAAAAGATACCATCAAACAGATTACTCATGCGTTTCCGATCTAAAATGATATAATGATATGGCCCCGCGTCCAGGCCTTAAATGTGTGCCCTATACGAACACAAATGCACTTCTAAATGTATGAGCTAAGTATTGATGTGAATCATCATTTTGGTATCTTTTGAGTTGTTATCTGGTCCGTGCATCAACTTACCTAGAACATAAAACATTCCATGCACCACACTTTGCGTAACTTTGAAATTCGCAGAAAGCGCCGTTTTTTTGTAACTGTTCGTGCGCAGTTTATGTTCGTCTCAATTATCATTGCATTTTTAATCGGAAAGGGCCATAAGATCATTGGGGGGTATGATTGTGTGAAAAGGAGCGATTTCAGGTAAGAAGGGGAGGGGGGTGACTATCAACCGACACCGAAAGCGCATTAGGGCGCCGAGCTGCATTCCCGGGACTGATTTATGCAACTTGCACCCGCCGGCTCGGCCATCGACACCCGCCTTAATGAACGTACAACGTTACGTTATACTGTGAAATGGCTTTCATTATTTCACGCCAATACTAATAGTCCTGTGTCTACGCGGCGCGTTTAACCCCTATTCGCGTAATGGTTTCTTTATCTTTTTTTAACCGGCTGAAGTTAATAAATATTGAAGATATGAATGTTAAATGCGAAGCACAAAGCAAACTTGAAACATTATCGTAATAAATTTTGTTTACGTTGCACAGGCTTCGTGCTAAGAATGATTTTAGTTGTAATTGTTTGCTGTGTGTCTTAAAGTACTTATACGTCGAAGACTCGCTACAGTTTCTTTTAAGGTGATGCGCGCCAATTGTCTGTATTCTAAGAACACCTTCGCATTGTGTTCTGCCATCAATAGAAGTACGTAAAACTTGACAATATCATGCGTTTTTCCTAATTCCCACATCAGAGCGGAAATGACATTCTTGGGATAAGACACAAAAATCGATGACTCCAATCGACAGTGCGCGTCGCTCGGAATTGCCGATTTACCGTCTGAACGTTTTTAACTTATTAGCGTTTCGGTTTTTATCAATGAATTTATTGGTGGCCAACCAAACGGGCCGATTGGAAGAAAACTTTAAATGTTAAATCAACGTTTATTTTAACCTGTTACCCCGCCTAAATGCGTTCCGAGGCGCAATTGATAATGAGTTTGGGTGGCACGTCACCTAAAAGCGTTATCACTGGAAAAAAGTCACTCAACTTACTTTTTCGAAGGTAAATAAACAAGTCTTTTAGTTGTATCATTAAAATACATTAACTGATTTCCGTTCTTTAGATATAGCTTACATGCTATCATGAGTGATGATTACGCTTTGGAGATGACCAGTAGCTAATTAATTGCTAATTATAATCTTTTTCATTTACATGTTTATCTCACATGTTGCTGGGTTCGTAAAACAGGGTTTGTAAAGCAGTGGAGGTGCCGTTGAAGTCTCTACTCCTAATGAGTAAACACGCAGTGACAATAATCAACCAATTATAAGGCTCGTGTCACACGAATGCATTTACCATTATATTGGTATAATCGGATAGATAACGGCTGACTGACAAGTTGCCGAAAGACGTCAGTCGTGACTGGAATCGCAGTATCCTAAGTGAAATCCTACGCTGTACCATTTGAGTTAGTTGCGTAAATCAGCGAAATCGTGCGAGGTTTAAGTTTAGTTCGGTATCAAATTACTTACACAGCTTTTGTTGCTTAATTCTGCAACCTTAATGCTAAATATTATTTCATTCAACTGGAATTGCATTGGATAATTATATTAAAATTAAATAATATTTCTTCATTTACCACTGAGAACCTGGAACGATACTTGTTATATTATTAGTTACAGAAATATTTTTTTCCGTACATTTGTAGCAGAAAAGCCTGATTTCTAAATCAATATTTAAAATCGGTTGAAACGTGGTGATTAAGCATCAGAAAAACTACCACCATGAGATATTTTATTAGACACCACAATCAACTGCTTGACACATGAATACATGAACTCATACACTAAACTTCAATAGATTATTTATAGAATGGACAGAACATTGAACATTTAGACAGAAAACAAGATAAGAACAAATTTAAACTAGGTACAATTTGTTAACAGAAATTGCAGAATCATTCTCCATTTAGTTTGTGTTGGAAAATTTAAATCTCCGGTGTCTATGTTCTTGTCTACGTAGGTATCTATATTTTTAACATTACAGACGTCACTCCATCAACTAGCGAATAAAATTAAACATTCTGTAGATAATCTTGTAAAGTAGTATTTATTATCGAACTTAGTAACAATTAACAAGTTTGGCGGGTTTTGATAAACAATAAAATATAAGAGTTATTGCTTTGTGTTGACACAAACGATAACTTTATCGAGACGGTTTCCTGTGAATGTTGACACCTCGTCACTGTTAATTTTCTGTTTATACGAATTGAAAATATTATAATGTTTTAGTTTGTCATAGAAACGAAAAAAAAACAACTTAACAGTATTTTTTCCTAATGAAGAGACGTGTTCAATACACCCACTATTAATTTTATCATGATTTCACAAAATTGGCAAATTCACTCCAGGTCATATTTTACATGTGTTATTAGTCACACTATTAGTGAAAAATACGTAATATTATATCTTAGTAAAATTACTATAAAGAAAAATAAAAACACAATGCGATAAAAAGGTTATGAACCGGTAAATTGAATCATCATTTAATATTTACAAGCTTTTTAGTTAGTATTGATTGCTTTCGATAGCTCAGTTATTAATGTGACTTGAAATATTTTTAAATTGCAGAAAAAAGTATGGCCGAAACTACGTCTAGACATTCTTGGACTATTGATTTATTGTTTGCAGCGCTATGTATGCAGTCATTGATACTTTCAAGGATAACTGGAATCCGAGAAATATTTATGTATGTACACAGGTATTATTTTTTGTATCCTTGTCGTCTCAAATTATAGATTTATTATTTACATTTCAATAAGTTTTACTAGTATGCTACAAGAACGGGTGGTATTTTTGTTTTATAGTTTCTTTTTGATTAACGAGTTTTGGGCCCAAACACAGTCTTAGTAGATATTAATGCTACGGGTGTAGGTCATAGGAGTCATACCTGACTCCTATGACCTACGCTCATATATAGAATATATTGAGTATACCTATACTCAATATATTCATTCTAATAAATTATCCTTTATTTCCATTATAATCAAATCACCATTATTATCACCATCAACTCCAATTGCAATAACGAAATGGGACATGGCTTATAAAGGTTCAAATTATTTATTTTTTAACTATTAGGTACTATATAAATAAACAAAATAAATGTTGGAATTTTCTCAGTTGTATCACGAGGTTTATTTATAAAACATAGTGCAATAAATTATAATGCTGTCAGGTGCGGTTCACATGTTAGGTGAGTTTTTCACGGCGATAGAAATAGAAAATCGGTTTGTGTCACCGATGCAGCCGCAGCCGCGGGAAGAGAGATCTAACAGCTCATTATACTTACCCGGCAAGAACTAACTGCTGGTATCGCATAGTTATGAGGCCCAGATAACTGGCGTATTTATCAAAAACCCCTTTCCATAAAAGGTACAAGTAAATTACGGTTTGTGTAATAACTTGGAACGAACGTTTAATTAATGGACATTAATTATAGTGATAGTTAAATATAATAAACTTATGACATGTTTGCATATGGTATTGATTTAATTATCACGTTTCTCGTCGAATTGATTTCATTTGATCTTCCTTTAAAAGGTTCTCATGTTCTTTTCCTGCATAGTTTCTAGGAAAAATTCTTTGTCTAATTTATGGTCTACTAGAAAATCTACTCATGTTCTATTCAAGATTCTATTTCCGGATTTATAAAACTTATTTTAGTTTTGAAGCTTATTCAATTAATGTGGGTTGGATGTATTGCCAGAATACTTATTTAGTACATTTGAATAGAATACGTATTTAGTACATTTGAAATATCCTTTATTAACAATCGATATAACACTCAACATTGATAAATAGCTAGCTAGTAACGTGGAAAACTACGATATCTCATTTCTCATTTGAGTGTTTAATTTGTCAAACTTTATAGTCCAATACTCGTTTTGAAATGAATCTCTAATGAGTTTGAAATTGTAGACAAAAACATAATTTTGTCTATTACCAGTTTTAAAAAAATACATTCGTTGGCGCCCAATTTTAGTTGATGCGGCTTTGATGTTGTTTATGAAATTGATACCTCTTCTATATTAATTCTAAATTATTACCTAGATAGGCATGTCTTTATTAGGTTAAGTTGTACAAATTGTTATGTTACTCAGTTCTATCTATTGAAATCTATTTTCGCAACAATTTTTCAATATCTGTCCGTAATCACAATATAGATTCTGTCTTGACAGTCCCTCGACTGAGTCCGCTTTCTTATCGCTGTTGACTATAACGTCCATTGAAGCATGACCTGTCCTACCCGCCCCTACATTCCTTCGCGAAGACATGTGCGGGGACATTGATCGGGCTGTCATAGGCCTTGCTTAATTGGACAGTTTATGTGTGTGCATTCATGTGAAGTCGGACCGGTTCCTAGTGGTTCTGTTGCTTTCTACGTCATACATCTGTGTTTATGTAGGGATACTTATGAGATCTCTGTGTATGTAGTTCTCAAGTTTAAACTTGTGTGAAGTTTATTATGATTTGTGTATCATTGGCAAAGGCGTGATGGGAGTTCAACTGAAGCAGGCTCGTCGGTGTCGTCTTTATTATGTTCACGTTTTCTCTAGTACGGAGAGCGCTGCAATAACATTTTATACTGTTCACATTCGCTACAACTGTAACGTCTCCGACCAACTACTATACTTGTTTCTGCGGAAAGCAAGTCATAACTTTGTAACAACTAATTTCTGTAAAATGTCTTACCAATCATGTCAAAGAAAGAGCTCAATGATATCGTTAAACAAACTCCAAAATGTAAAACCGTCCATTGGAATAAAACCACTAAAATAACCCTTACAGAGTAATTTATGTGTATTGATTATTCAAATTAGCCAAATCGAATGCATGGAATTTTAATCTGAATGTTCAAAAAATTATAGTGTGTTTATGCTCGTACGTGGTACATTGCACCGCCGTATAGATTATAATGTATAACGAGATTTAAGATTTGAAAGATTTATTGTAGAATTATAGTTACATGCCTGCCTGCAGGTGTTGTGTGATGCCTACGTAACTTAATTTTTCGATCATGTGAGCAGTCTTTTAGTGTCTACTATAAAATATTTATGGCAACTGGGCAGTTATGAAAGAATAAAACAATTAAATCATTTATTCGTAGAACAAAGGGCCTGAATAGTTTATCATTCTTTCAAATTATTACTGAACTGTCTTTAGTGTAACTTTTAACAAGAAATTTGGATGGACGTGTAGTTATTGAACTACGTGTTCTAGAACTAGTTCCATAAAAAGATTACAGGAAACTAGCATTTATTTCTTGTCACGATCAAGAGTAAAAACCATAAAATGACCCTACTTCCATAAGATATCTATTCAAACAAAATCTTGAACTCTACTTTTTGTTTAGTAAAGGTTTCGTCCGACCAAAATCGATAATTTGGAAGCACAATAGCTTTTAAATCGACATAATACCGCCACCTGTAACTAAAGGCCACAAACCTTACGCCTCCACGACGTTTTATTGCAAAATTGATTTCCTGATGGTATCTAACCTCCCGAGGGAACGCTGGATAAATAAATACTTTACGATAATCTTCGGTGATCTGAGACAGGCCAGAATTACAGCAAGGCCGGGATATTACTGCATTTTAATTCCATTCCCGACACACCTACGTCGCATTACGATTTGATATGATTTAGTGCGTTATTGTACGGGGCGCGATGCGCAACACTCGCATCGCATAAGTCAAATAAATTTTGGTAAGGTTGGAATGAGCGAAGCTGGCTGATCTCGATATCTCTCGCATGTATTACCTACTAAATTACAATTAGGATCGCACTTTTGACATATCGCGTTATATTTAACCGTGCCCTTTGCTTATTATTTTGCATTGCTGAACATGTTTTGGCATGTTTTATATTCGTGTCGGTTTTTAGAAGAGTTGATTAGGTACAATCCTTTATTGATTGTTGCCGTTTTATTGTGAGATACTTTTATTGTATTCGATGTCAATGGGAACAGGCAGCATAAATTATACTGACTTTAAAATAAAATAAATAGGACCTAATGTCGTTGCAGAGCTAAAGATTTTATGGATTGGTAGAGACGATTGTTTAATCACTCATCAAGATTTCATAATTATGTAATTAATGAATGCTGTTAAAAAGCGAGCCTTCTATCTATTGCATTTAGTAACAAAAATGTAATTGTTACTTTATTTCAAAACCCAACCCAGGACGTAATCAGGCGTTAACTATTCGAGCAAACGTTTAGAACATCGAGACAGTAATAGGGTTCCAAGTGTGAATGTAGACAGTAATCCTTTTAAAAGCCTTGGTTTATAAGATAGTACGTAAGCAATATGGAAGACGCACTGATTCTCGCCAACCGCGGCAGAATCTCGTTTAGTACATCGATAAAAGTTGTAAAATGCAAATGGGACTAGTGATATGTTAAGAATCTTACGCCCACGCCTTTAGCACCGTTACTTTATTCACATATATACAATATATATTTTCACACATTACGTTAACTTTCGTATTCACTAATAAATATAGATAATGGTACTTTTTATGTAAAATGTTTACATATATTTCACACGTCCCATGGTATCGTATCAATTTATCGGACAAACCGTTTAGTTTGACGGTAAATGTTATCTAAGATGCTGGTTTTGGTTTAAATATCAGCTATTTATAGTCAGACCCCGCTGACATACTGCTAACTGCTAACTTACAAAGTTAAATGTTTATCTATCTTATAGAGGCTAGAGAAATAATTGAGTTTGTATAAAACGATTTGTACGCAATTACCTAATTAGAAATTAAAAGGTTATCCGTTGGTTTGTTTGAGGTTCGTAATCTTTGCTACTATTCAAGCTAGTATGCTACTTCTGGACCTTCAAGTATTACAGCTTTTAACGACTTTGCTCTAGCTACTTTCAAACTAACTCGTATCGCTCACCTAGTGACATTTCAGTGGACCACTGAACTTCATAGCAGCATAATGATATATCAGCGTGATCATTTTAGACATTTTATGTCCTATCCTATCATTACCATCTAGGTATTTTGCATTAATTGCTCATAAAAACACGCTTAAACTTTTTTACATGCATCTTCATCAAGACTTTAGTATGTATGGGAAAATTATTATTTATTTATTTCGGGTAGGAGTATTATACAAACCAAAACTTAAGTGCTAAGTAATAAATATATAATAAATACAAGTATATCTAAATAATAATTGTACGTAGCAATTTGAATGTGATGGGAGAGTCGAGTGTGGAGTCCATATATCTAGAAGGGCAAGACAATAGACTATAGCAGTGACTACATTTCATCCGATAATTGTAGAGGGCGCGTGAGGCGATCGTCGATGCGCAAGCGCCCCGAACGGCAGCTAAACGCCATTTTGTTATTAGGGATGCGATTCATCGATAATCTTTACTATTATTTATTATATCGATATTTTATTAATTGTTTAAGATTTATTAAATATTATTGATTATTATTAACATTCCTTTTACTAATAAGGCTCACACGCTAATGTAAACGATTACATTTATCTCTTAATTGTCAAATGAGGTAGATTTATCTGCTTCAGCGTAGATAATAATTTATACAATCTAGACAAGTAGGTATGTCTTTTGTCAGAGTCGAGTTATTTATGAATGCCTACTCAAATTCCTAACCTAAAATCACGCGACAAATATTGGTGTTTGATAATATAAAGTCGTGACTGTTACTACAGATGTTATAGAAATACAATTAAGTAAATAAAAAATAGAATTGAATAGCATAAAAACAAAAGAATGTAAAATTAAAAGAGATCAATGACATTTTAATCATTTTATAGATAACAATGTAAAATACGGCGTGCACTGACACATCACTACTCCGAGGAAACGGGCCGTTAAAAATATTTAATTTGGTTGCCGCGTAACCCGTAATTACCTGTTACATAGTTATTCACGATCCACAGGCTGTGAGTAAATCCACGGCTCAAGTGGTTTGGAAATGTTTACAGAAATGTACCTGACTGCTTGTTGGTTTGTTTGTGAATTACGAGCCTTTAGTTGAGAGTCATTGAAATTAATTTACCAGTAATTTGCAAAGAACAGAAATGTTGTATGTTTTCGGGTGTTTGTTTAAAAAGTCCTACTAGAACTAGTGACTAAATACCATTAGGTAATTTTAATTACAAAATGGACTTTTTTAAATAACAAGATTTATTATTATTGTCATTAGTCCGTTTTCATAAGCTTCTCCAGTAGTTCACCACGAAGCTCGATTTTTGATCATATAAATTAATGAAATAATTTATCGAAGCAAAACGCGGAAAATAGCCAAATTGACTAACATTTTCAAATTAAACTAACTAACATTAATTCGTTCATAGATAGTAGCTAGATATTTTACGCTTTATAATAAACTGATCGAATCGCTTCTGATTGATGCAATATCATATCAAAATTGAATTTTTCATATTTCGGTACCCCGTAATTCATTAGTATTGATAGCTTACCAATTATGCATTGTGAAACCAGTTTGCAGGTTCTAGAACAAGTGTGAGAACTTAAATGATTCTACACCGTAAAACATGAGCCCTCCCCTTCCTTTAGTAATAAGCCTATTCAATAAAATAATTCACTTAAAGGGGTCGACGTTTTGTTCAATTTGAGTGCTTTATTCTGATGGAGATCAAAAGGTTTAATTATTAAAAAATTGACCTTGTAAAGCGGTTGAGGTCGATGACTTTACCGTGAGTAGTCTTTTAAGTAAATTATTGAAATCGATTGTAATTATTGTCACAGGATCTCTTACCTGAACTTAGGATTTGTTTAGTTCTTCAAATCTCTGTGACTTCAGTTTTGTTGACCGTCTAAGCGTCATGACTATGACTAAGGTACTTACAAAATTCCCGCTTTCCTATTCAAAATAGGAAGAATGCTAGAAAAAAAAGATAAGATTAATACATGTAGATACCTACATACCTGCAAAAACTGTCAGATGTTGAACATTTCAAATGTTGAAAGTTTCGGTTTTTTTACCTCTCTCGAGCTCCTGCTTTTGTGCACCGTTACGAAGAACAGGTAGTTTCTTGGAAATATTATAGGTACGCAGTTTTAGTTTATGTTGGTTGGTACACGTAACTTAATTGGTATAAAAATGTAATATCAGAACATTTATAAAACATTTAAAACATAATTTTATGACACAAAATTTTAAAAGGTATCACTTTTATTAATTTCATAACATGCTGTCGTAGATAATTATCACAAAAAACATAAAAATATGTTATATTATTCGCTTATCTCCGAGATATCTGTTATCTTTATCTTATAGTGGCAGTGAAACAAGCCCTGAATCTAATAAATATCAATGATGTTTGTACATAAACCAAGCGAACAGGTTTGATACTCCGGCCGCGAGGATATCAATTTTAAAACGCTCGTAAATATATAAATATTCAGCAAAAAAATCATTATAATGTGTCTTCATATATGAGAAAAGTAGACTGTCCGATTTGAGCCTGCTATAATGACTTTAGGTCGGAAATAAATCACTGAGGACGTTTACGATATAGCTTCATTTAAACTATAAATAATTACGAGTTCATGTGCCTCAGCAGACGTTAAATCAAAACAATTTATGTATTAGAATGTCACTAAATAACACCGCTATTAAACAATAACATTAGGAATTGTCAGACGATTGGAACTGTAATTAAAAGTAGAAGATTGCGTTTTCAACACATTATACCTTTTATAGAGAATAATGGATTAAAACTTTATTGCTAAAAATGCGAAATCTTTGCTTCATTGAATTCTAAAGGACGCACGTTCATTGATGGTTTTCACTGAGTCAAAGGCATAACACAAATGATATACAATCAGATTTCTTTGATGTGTTCGAGTTACTCAGCTGTAAGAAATGCAGGTATAGCGAGTACTGGTGAACAATGTTTGGGCCAACAGTGGGGCCAACTCGGCGTGGCATCCGCCGCTCATCCTTACGTAGCTCGCGGCTATAAAGGTGCGCCATAAAACGGGTCTCATTTTATGACCATTTGACGAAGTTATATACGTTTTTGAAGCCATTTCTTAGTCAGACCGACCATTGTGGCTGCGTGTCCACTTCGTAGCGTCTCCGTGCCATTCTTATTATTCTTAAGTCTTATACTATTGTCTAGAAATGGATTTTACGTCAAATTTCTTTTAGAAGATATACGAATATTATTTGTAGATCTAATACTATTGTCAGATAATCAGTTTAGGTTAATTCGTTTACGAATCGTGCTGGCAGAGAGTAAGGGCCCGGGCTATCGCGAAGGAAATCTGCAATCTCGACAATGCTGTATCAATATTCATGCTTACGGTCGCGACCCCTACTATTTGCATAACTGCGCAATGCATTCTCTCGGTTGCAACTGTTCTATTGTTTTATGATCTAAATGACCACGCGATATAGGGCCAGTCACGATAATCATGTATGTTAATATGTATAGATGCATGTTTATCGTTTGCACTATATTGTTATAGTCTAATTTTACTCTTGGAGGTTGGACTAGAAAATTGGAGTAGGTATAGTTCACGATTTGTTCTCTGCACACATTATACTATAGGTAGTGCAACCGCACAAGTTCACTGTCTAAACTGATTACAATTAGTTGTGTTGTATAATCGACTCAGTCGATTCAATCTGTAACAGACAATAAAAATAACAAAATATTGATTGTCTTGGTATTGACAATTACAACAATTAGTAATTGTGCACGCTCCATTCGATTTGTGCATGGTAAGAATCTGATGATGGAATTTGTTGTATGAAACGATTTTAATAGAAGAACCGGTTTGCTGCGAACTTGAACTTAACCGCTAAGTTTCTAGTAGAACTTTCTTGGATTGCTTATTGCTTACTCTAGAAATTTAATTAAAGTAGCATTCAGTATATAAACATACATTTGAAAACGAGTTCTCATTAATTTTAATTATGACCGATGTAGTACAAATTCTAGAGATTTATGTGGCTGCTCTAAATTAGTATCGAACCATCGATCACAAAAAGTGATGTGGCGTAAGAAGAGCTCTATATTAGGTGATGGTTAGACGTGGGCTGAATATATGGGATTTGTTGAAGGAATTGACTGAGTTAGGGCTAGTCGTCTCGCTAGTGATGTGCTAATTAACCAGCTCATTATCGGTACCTCTGTTTCCGATTCTTATACATGTGCGAGTTGATCTTATTTTATTTGTTGACGTTAGTTAATGTTTATATAACCTACGTATGCACAAAATATTTGTCTGCTATGTACAATATTTCATTAGAGTAATTTAACTATGAAAACATAGTTTATTAAACTTTTTTAATATGCATTTCCGGTTAGATTATCTAATTATTGTTAGCGTCACGAAAGTCCGACATATTAATTGACCGTCATCGATCGCATCCGAAACCTTTTAGACGTAACAATAACTAATAAGTGAATGGGAACATTCTACAACTTGTTCAATATAATGTTTGTGGTATTTCTATTGTTTCGGTTGTAAAGTTAAACGAAATCATAAATAAAAGTAGCCTCTTCCAAGCCTTTGTTCGTCTATTGTCAATTTGTAAATGTACGTGCCCAGTGCCCAAGTATATTTTATGCAATGGATTTAACTTTATGATCATAATGTCCCTTAAGAATTAACACTTCCTTTCTTCGTTTCAGGTAAACACCGCAATACAAATAACTGCGCTTTGTTCACGCTTTTATGTAAGTACATAACCGTAGCTTATTCAACAAGTTTGCGTGTTATTGTTTCATATAACCCTGATATTACGATGCATGTGAAAATCAATTTTTATTACTATACAGAGCTGTGTAAGTGTGTTTAGATCAATAAAAATGACAAGTGGAAGCGAAACTACAGATAACTTCCACTAAGCCTTTTAATAGCGGCCTCTTGGTAATAAATTATGTTTAATGACCACTAAAATAAAATAAATTGGAAAATGCGACGCTCCAGAGTACAAATAAAAGAACGCTTCCCTTTACAAATCCTAAACGCATATATTAAAGTTGATAGAGATATTAAAGTTATAAACAAATCTTATGAGTGCGCGTGCGACTGTCGACTATAACGGAACGTCACGCGCCCAGAAAAGGCTAATTTAAAATTAATTTTATTTATTGAATTAATCAGTTATTCCACACTCACGCACAATAAAAGTAAAATTTCCAATAAATTTTATAGTAAATAACTAAGCAGTCGGCTAATTGAGTCTATCTAGAAACATTAAGATTGTGATAGACCAATATAGCCTTTGATTAGCCGTAGGTTTGGATAGACACGCAAGAATTAGGTAGTTCGAGAGGCTATTTATTGTGTACCTAATAATAGACTTTCAATTTAGTTATGCACAAATATGGTTGAGGTCTGGGAAATATTGATTGTTGTGTTTTATTATACCTATTCGTTTGTTATTCTTCTTATATTTTTTTATTTTGGACTACGCTGTAGCTTCCTTCCACTTGTCTTCTTTAATGTTAGAATTGAGCAACACCAAATACTTAAATGACAGATAGTGAGAACACTGGAAGTAGCGACTGAGTAGATAAATAACATATGTGTAAAATATGGTGACATATTTAATAAAAAGTAAAGAAAGAATTACTAAACCCCAGCAACGACTTCATAGCTACTGCTTAATTTAAGACAGAGAGAAACGATCTAATGTTGACCATTTTAGACATACAATACTTATGGAGAGGGCGACAACGATCACAGGCGTAACTTAAAGATAACCTTAGAACTCCACTCAACAACTTGTAATGAAAATGTAAGCCTTATTATAGCCACAAGTATCTATGAGGACTGCCTATGACTGCCTCGTTTGCCGAGTGGTCGCAAGTGCCACTGCCGGGCAAGAGGTCTCGGGTTCGATACCCGGGTCGGGCAAAATATTACTGGGTTTAAAAAAAATTCTAAGTAGTAGCACTGATTCTGGAAAAGTGGCTGTTACATTGTACAGTGGCATAATGTGCACCTCTGCCTACCCCTTCGGGGATAAAAGGCGTGATGTTATGTTATGTTATATCTATGAGGAACCAGTTACAGTATTATTGAATAATTATGCTATCTTAGTTATCTAACTCGGACGAACAAAGCTTTGACAATGATGGACCGCTGGGAAATCATTTTGTAACAATATGTTGCAGCTAGGCGGGAGAATTTGGTTACTTAGCATTGTTTCTATTTTGATAGCTACATATTACATTAATTAAAAGTAGATTATCTTTTTGTTTCTATTTCGTTTTATGATGATGAAGAACTAGTGCTTCACCTCTTGTCACTTGGTCGCAACCGAATAGAAGTATTCTACAAATCTTTATGTTCGTCCAAGTTCTTACAACTACTACTACTTTCTGTGGTGTTAATCACTTGTACGTTTTTCTAGGGCAGCACTTAGTAAATGTAGGATTATAAACAACCTAACGAATTGAGCCGTCAATTACCATAATACACAAACAATTTTTCAAATGATTGATAAAATGTGTGGGAGAGTCATGCTTCGGCACGAATGGGCTGGCTCGACCGGTTTGATACCATGGCCTCACAGAAAACCGACGTGAAACAACGCTTGCGTTGTGTTTCGTCGTGTGAGTGAGGTTACCGGAGGCCCAAATACCCTACCCTTCCCCAATCTCCCCAATTCTTGAATCCCCAACGATCCTCAAACTCCCTTTCCCCAAAAGGCCGGTAACGCACTTGTAACGCCTCTGATGTTCCAGGTGTCCTTGGGCGACGCCGATTGCTTACCATGAGGTGATCCATCTACTCGCTTACCGGCTTATGCCATAAAAAATATATTTAAGAGATTAACGTCATCAATTAAAAGACTAAATTTTCTTTATCTCAATCGGCTTAGCAGTTTTTCTATGACCGACAGTAACATCAAAATCCACAAACTTTCACATTAATATAATAGAATAAATGAGTTCAAATAAAATCCCGAGAAAATGAGCAACAGTTAATGGTCAAGAAAAAATCTATAAAGAGCAGGTTTACCTCCAACTGTGAAATTTTAAACTTCATTCAGTATCAATAAAAAGCAGTTGTTATGACTGGTTAGTGAAATTCGTTTTAATTTTGTTCCCATTCTTAGTGTCTTTGTTATTTTTTAAATCACTTCTTCTTAGGAGCAAAAACTATATCTAAGAGCAATGTTTTTATATTCGATTCGCGTACTTAAATAGGTGCTTGTTTCGAAATTATTGTGAAAGTCTGTATTATACATTTTTCCCGCAACATAAATACCATTTTTTAACTTTGATTAAGCAATTTATATTCAGCATGTTGTCTATTTTGCCTAAAATGTAAATATACACTATACTATTTTGAAAAAAAAACACAATTTAGTGAGAATTTTGTGATTGGACGATAACAACGTCAAAGAACTTAAGTAAAGTTTTATGGGCATAGACCGTTATATATGTTTTACTAGATAAAAGATGGAAATTAGAAAAAGTTTAGAATTCGTTAATTGAACATGCGACGCTGTGTATTCACGAAGATTCTTCTAATTCAGATGTACTTTTATATCCACGGGGGTCAATGGTACCTTCGTTCATGGAGGAATTAAAAAAAAACTTGTCTAGATACACAAGTACGATCGGTTTCCAGAACACACAGCCATTTTTAATTAGAGGCTGTACACGCACCGATCGCGGGGTAGTATTAAAACGATATAATAAATTAATTCTTGACGGATCCATCAAGTACTGCATTTACACGCCATTGTGAAGTTATTACTATGTGTATAGTGATGTGGTAGGTGCATATTGGCAGGTATTCAACGAAAATTGTTAAATACAATAAATATTTATTAGCAGACCTCGAGTTGGTGCTATTTGGTAAACTTCAAACTTGTTCAAGACTATATTTTCATTATAACTACACAGTACGAATAGTCAATATTTTATTTCTCGTAAAAGTGTCAAAACTAGCTATCATTAAAAAATATTCTGCAATGTTCTTATAAATTGATAGTTACTACCATGATATAATTTAAAATTCCTATGAAACCGAGAAGTTATCAGCATCCTCGTTATAAATGAGCAGCATATAAGCGTAAGCACATGCATTCATTTGTCGAATACTCATTATGACTTTATTAATTAAAAGAAGAAGAAAACATTAAGTAATCGTTACCGAGAATGAGCATTTATACACAGGCTGTTCACAAAATATACTCAGGTAAATGTATGTTAAAAAACAAAGCAGTAGACAGGCTTACTGTTGCTAGGATGTTTTAAGGTATCGTATCTCATATTAAGACAAAGGATGGTCATACATAAGTATCGAAAGGACGTAATAGCATTGTCGTTATAAATCACACGGAGATATTGATCGTAAATAAAGTTGCGATTTATGACAAAACAGAGATATCTCCCGGCGTTAGTGGCTCGTGTAAGGCACTAGGTGTACATGTTGATAGCCTTCGCTTCTTCGTCTGATAGAAATGTCACCTTTCAAGTAAATAAACATACATAATAAAAACACAATAATGTTAACCTTTCGCGGATATAAAGATATCTACACACATAATTATTTACATATCAACATGCACAGTACTTAGTAAGATACAAATTTATAAAGGCAGTATGGATGACAACAATGACAATGCTCTAGCATTAGTGTCAATAATTAAGAATGATGGTACTGCGTAGAAATAACATTAATTGCTAACACTAACTCACGCTTGACACAATTGCAACGTCGCGGCAAGTAACAAGTCAATAAATAAAATAGTATGCGGTATTCGCATTTAAATCACACTCTGTGTATGGAGATGAGGATGTTTAATACACCCTTTAATTGATATGTTGCGTGCTGACTTATAGTATCTGATCTGAGGCTAGGCGTGTTCCTGCGGCAATTCTATTGGGCAATTTATTTATATTGATTCCTATACCAATCCCTATCTGTCTAGATAGCTCATGACTATTTTATATATTGCTTCTAAACGTGACTGATACCTTTAATTTTTTTATAGTAATGAACATAAATTAATTTAGTGTTACTGAAATCATAGGTATTAGGTAGGTGGTTGTGGTCGAAATTTACACGTCTCCATTTTAAAAAGAAAATGTTCAAAGCTTTTTTAAATGTGTAATTGTTAAAGTCGTCAATGTCGTATTAAGTACGCATTACAAAAGTTTCCTATAGTATGGTTGTCCAATTATTTTCTAACCAGTAACGTACCGGTATCGACGGCTAACAAAAAGAATATTATTATTTAACTGTTACAAACACCTGCTTAGGTTAACTAAGAAAAAGGTCATGACATTGAGAAAGATAAATGGCCAAAGCTAGTACGTAAAGTATACGTCGACCGTTTTTCTAATTTAAGAAGAATTCTTAAAACGAGAAAAATATTTAGGAAGTAAATTAATCTCGACTGATGAAGTCAATTAGTCTGAGTCAGAGATTATGTTTGAATAGATTAAAAACAAAACTACGATGTCATTTGACTTTTGGAGTAGGTAGATAAACATTTTTTTTATGCTATAAACAAGTTTATGCATTACTTAGTATGAGTAAGCTGGAGCTTATTTTGAATCTTAGTTTTGTTCGTAATGTGAGGATAACATTTGTTAAGTTTCTTTAGTAATGGAAATTGGTTTTATACACTATTTTCCTGGTTACTTACAAAACAATGGCTTGAAAACGTTTGGTTCGGACTCTTTTATCAGACCGGGTAAAGTAGTTTGGTGCTTTTAATGGGAGGATTTTATTATGCGTGTATAAAACAAACTGTTTGTTAGATCTGTAAGATTTTGAGTCAGAGATTACTTAGGAAATTTTAAGACATCTGTAAAGTTACTAATACGTTTTCTTTGTGATAAAGTTCATAAATAGCTACATATTTTTTTACTTTTTGAAATAACTGTGTTCGTGTGTGGGATTTCATTTGCCACTAGAGTTCATCGGGTAGGGTGTGACCTCACGACTGCCGCTAATCATTGCCTCTGCCGCAGAGCTATTGTTGTCATATTAATATCTAGTATTACGATAATATTTTAATAAATATCTGTTTCATTATGTATTAAGTTTCACATACACCTTTCTAAATATTGGTTGGTTTATTTGATTACTTAATGTAAGAATACATTACAATCTTTTGTTTTGTTTGAAAATTATATTATTGTACAGGGTCGGGTAACTTATCCGTAATGTTCTCAAGATCTTATTTCATAAAATTTAGACGTCTAAAACAACGTATGTTTTTAATACGTACGTACTTTTTCTAAAAGAACTTCAGCCTACTGCATTGTAGAACAAAAAGCGTGGTGTTATTGAAGTACAAATGAGATAGAAACACAATACATGCCTTATACTGTATGCAATCACAGCAAACAGGGCTGTTTTTTAAGTAGGTAAATAATTTATTCAGAACATCGTTCGTACGTTAAGCGGCCAATTTGTCATGGACAAATTCTGTGTGTTAGTTTAATACACCGTGGGTACCGACCCGCTGGGTTTGTGTGTTCTTGAATAATTGTTACATTTACTTACATTCGACGAACACTTGCCAGCACACGCAACACTTAATCATTCTAATATTTAAACGTAATTGCTATCATGAATGATCGATTTATCAAAACTTACACCTGAGTTACAGGGTCACAGTCATTTCCACGTGGAGTGATGACCTTTATGAACCTTCCAAATACTCGCGCGCCATAAGAAAATAACTCCTTGATTAGAGAGTGAAAATATTAAGACTAAATGATTCAGCACTCTCAGTAATCGGATCGCCTAAAAGCAGATAACAATTTAATCATAATTCAAACGATTCTATCTTTGGATGATGTTATTATATTAATAGCAGTTCTTTTGAAGCGACTATTATCTAATAGACGTAACGAAACGTCTGAAGGTCAGGGCTGGCAGCGTGCAGCTTTGGGTCGTATCACGACGAAGATTACCGAAAGGAATTAAAGAGAAATATATGGCGACATTATGCGCGGACGCAGGCATATGAATAGCTTATCTACTGCGTAAGAATGCCAATAGCGTGAGAACCGTCCGTGTCCACTTCCAAATTATTCTGAATACGTTCGATTCACGTCCTTGATGCGTGACCGGTTATTAAATCAGCGAGTGAGCGAACAATACACTACATTATGTGTATTATTTTACTTCGCACGTACCTACACGCTGCACACTGCCTTTTATCTATAAAAATGTCGTATCGCGATCATACCGGGACACCGCGATAGTGCGCACACTGTTGTTGTTGCTCATCGTCTCTTTTATTTCCATTTAAGTATTTTTATAACAATCTGTTAACTTGCTTCGACTATTCAGTATACCTGCCTGTTGTCATTCGCGAAGCTTTTCAAACTCAATCGATTACAAGGCTATTGACCCTTACTACTTAGCTTACACAAAGAAACTATAATATATAAGAAACTATAACATTCCATCAATTCTATTCAATTGTTCCTTTATGTATAACATTTTGAGAAAAGAATATAAATAACAGTAGTAGCGTCGAAGGAACAAACGGATATAGCACGTGAATCGAAGTTAAACGATTAAGACGAATAAGCCGTATCGAATTCGATTATGGCGAGGCGCGCTCGCAGCGAGCTCCCGATGACAGAATCGAGAATGCGATTTAAGATTTTGAGAGGGCTATGTGTACGTATAATTAGCGGTACGGAAGCCGGGTAGTTAGTGCGAGGGGCGGGTTGTCCTCGTAACGATAAATCATAAGTGCGCAGGAGTCGCTGGGCGGACGATGGGCGGAGCGAGTGATTTTTAAACGGTTTTTTGAGTTTTGCGACGGCCAATGCTCGAGTAATTCGGGCATCCTTTTCTGGCGCCTCAATATGGCGACACTTTTTCGTTAATTAGGAGAACCATGATTACGACTAATTTTTCGGACAACGAACTCGGTGGCAAAAAGCGGTATTCAATTAAAACAATACCTATCCAAAATGCAAGTTGTGAAGGCATCATAAGAAGAATACTTGGCCTCCGCCAAAAAGCATTTTTCGAATGAGAAATTCTTTCACAGCGGCCGTAAAGCGTTCGCTTCCCGATTTTTTGGGTGACGTTGTCACCCTATGGCTACTAATTAATACCCCGTGGTCGGTAGCGCAGGTACGCTTCGCCCTGTGTTTGTGCTCGCATGCTGCTTTTTGTTCCACACTGTCTCTATTGTTCTCTGTCGGATCACATGATGTCGCTCTTAATTCCTTCTCACTGCCTCATGAGCTCTGAATACTGATTCAGGAGTGACATATACAGCACGTATTTATAACTGCAATAATCTTCCAGACGGTCGGTTTTCAATGACAAAAAGACATGTCCTTGTTTTGATCGTATTAATTGAGTTTATAAGAAATTAAATTGATGTTATTACGCACAAACTCGGCATAATTACTTTGAGGTTAGGAAAACCGGCCGTATATGCTATGCAGTGCAGATGTTAGGATGCCGAGTTATGTCTTTATTGGAGGGTCTAGTACCAGAGTAGTAAGGTAATGATGATTGTAACAGTATTGATCTACATAATTGAACATTTGAACATGGTTGAATTACTTAGCGTAAATACTTAATACTTGTTTTGTTATGATGCTTTTATTTTTTTTCTTTATGAAATAAGTCCGTAAACGAGCAGACGGATAACCTGATAGCAAGTAATCTGCACCGTCCATGAACACCCGAAGCACCAGAGATGTTGCTAGTGCGATACCGGCCTTTTGGGGATTAGGAATTTGAGGGTTGTTGAGGATTCGGGGATTAGGGAGATTGGGGAGGGAGTAATTGGGCCATCGGCAACCTCACTCACACGACGAAACACAACACAAGTGTTGTTTCACGTCGGTTTTCTGGGAGGCTGTGGTATCCGGTGGAGCCGGCCCTTTTGGGCCGAAGCATGGCTCTCCTACACTTAAAACTTAACTTTTAAGACTTTTAATAACACAGTGTTTTATAAAAAGAAAAAATATAGTATAACTCTCCGTAAACAACAGAATGGCCGGGCCTATTTGTAAAAAGTTGGTTATAAGTTGAATCATTATTATCGGCTCACCATCTTGAAAGAGTGTTATTTTGAGTTATCTACGAGTTCTTGTATCGTTTCGTTAACTTGATACGTAATAAATTTAAAAAGCGAATCAAAATAAACATTCCCAACCCCGATAGAGATACAAAATATCATATTATTTGAAATGCGAGGCAATATTTAAAATGCTTCATAACAACTAGTGATCACCTCGGGGGCGTTACTATCTACATATTTATACCAGATATAATTCAAAACAGGTTTCTTCTCGCCACTCGATTCTAACAAGAATTTGGACTCATACAAAAATAAATACTGTCCACGAAACATGAGAAAGGTAATATCATCATATTAAAACATTTGCTAACTCAATTTTGGTTTAAAATAAAAGTTGTTAAGACTTGTTTTCGGTTGACCGAAGGAACGGTAGTTAGATCGAAATAATTCTGGAAATGAAAAGCTATATAGCAGTATTTATTATGACATTCGACAGTAAAGTACAAAATTGATTTTATCGAGGCTCACCAACATGCATAGTTTAAATTTCTCTAGAGGTCTGTAACTGCGTTGTAGTAGGGTAATTACTTGTATGCTATTAATTAAAATTTAATTTAGGTAACCGTATTTGAGTAACGATATTGTAGGTTGTAATGTATGGTAGGGCTGCGAGCATGCAACTGCATTAAACGGCGCTGGGAACAGATTCTCGGTGCTCTCGTGTAGTGACGGACACTTTGTACTGCCATTAGTTTCAGAGCAAGTAATGGAAGTGCAGCGTACATACCAAACGTAAGCTTTATATCAGTTGCTCACAAGGGAGTGAACTATAAAGTTTTAGAAGTTAGATTCTCAATACAAACTCAGTTAATGGACTGAATTTGTTTCTGATGAATTAATGGCAATTATGTTGGATCTTCAAAATATATTATACAGATAGTGGGCGTTATATATATTTCTGGTAACTTCATACTTTGTACAACCGCAGTACATATATGTATTCTATTACCAATCAATATTTGATGTACAAAAACACCTTTTTGCAATGTTTGAAATTATAGATAAATTAAACATTATTAAGTGTTTGCTGTCAGTTTTTCACGTCTTTTTTCTGTTCAATTTAAAGAGTTTTAATGAGGTGAGACTTCAATAAACTCACGGCTATTTGTTAATCAAACTAGTTTAATTTAACTTTGGTATAATATTTTTTCTATAAAAGTTTACATAATAAATTTTCTTTAGAGCGGATCGCTTGATATTTATTTCCCAAAGTTTCACAACACACGTCCATAAATTTTCAGATAAAGAAATAAAAGATCTCAAGTCCCGTTCAGTTGTTACACTACTACTCCATACATATCAATAACTTGCTACTTTATAGTGATTAGAACTAAGTTCATTCAACTTACTTTCATTCGAACTTGTTTCCTGTGGACTGTATACAAATGCAGCTAATATTATTAAATTGTAAATTAGCCTTCAGGATGGCGTGACATAAAGTACGCTATGGCCAGGTTTACGACAACGGCTAAACATTAGATAAGGGTGCGCTTTATACGTACCACGTCTCTTTGAGTAATCGCCCAGATACGTACTATCTGTGTTGTGAAGCCTTCGTGATTTTTACAGTCTGCGAGGCATTAGTGTGTATCTTTATAGCAGACAATGCTTGAAAACGGACACGTGTATTTATTGTATTGATTGTAATATGAATTGTGCGCCATGAAATAATACATTCCCTCTATATGTCTACATCTTCATGTACCTACCTACGACTTCATTAGACTGGACGATCCCACAGTTTAGTAGAGCCATTAGCTAGTTCTGAGTTCACTAATTGAATAACTAATTTAATTAATAAAAATAAAGATATAGAAAATGAATGTTATAGCGTACTTTCATAATTAAAAGTGTTTAACGTAATAGATTTGCTGTTTACTTCATTTTGTACTAGTTAAGGATAATGCACCCTTTTATGGACTTCGCTCAATAAAATGGAAACTAATTATACGAGCCTTTCGCATTCGCAAACTCAATTATTGTTAAGTACGCAATAGAGTCCCAATAAATCATTTAAGTTTACTCACACAAATTCCATAACTCATGCGTTATGTATTTCCAACATTTCGCTGTGGCACTAAAATGCGGGCTATTTTAGTGTATGGTGGACAATGCCGGCATAGCAGCGGCGCGGTGCGGCGGAGCGGTGCGGCGGCGCGGCGGCGGCGGCGGGGCACGACGCGCGTACGCAGAAAAAAAGAAAAATGTTCAATAGTCCTCCACGGCCCACACGCCAACCTATGGCCACTCAATCGTTCGTATTCCTCTATCGGAATAGAAAAAGTAGCAGAGACGAATTTCATACTAATTATATTTTTAAATATTTTACGAGTAACTGTTTACTACCGATAGGCAGAACATCTCTTTTAATCTTTAATTAGCGGAAAATAAAATGTTTTATGCATAGTTATACAATAATAATGGCAATAAATAAGACGTAAAACTATTTTTTTTTAAGAAAACGTTTTAATAGCTGCTTTTAATAGCTGAATGAAGACTTTCGTAGAATTTTACAGATATCATTACTACAGACATTAGATTTTAGCAGTAATGAATGATAACAAAGTCGTAAACTTTAATGACTACATATCTTGTTTTGGAGACAAAAAGAATCAAAGTGACGTCTACTTTATGGCACTTGTGTTCCGTTGGGCTCAAGCAATGACACAGCGCTTACTCTCAAGAGATACTTGGATTCTTTAGGAGGTAACTTTGAGCCAGCCTAGCTAACGAGTAACGATTGACGTGAGTATTTTCAAGTACGTACGTATCCGACGCCTTAATGATTTATAATCATTTCAATGCAGAAACAATAAACAATGTTGCGCTCCGTATGTAATATTTTTAAACTTTTTGCCGAGTGGCGACGAATTTTCTTAGGTAAACACTACACGTATTAACTGAATTTTATTTCAAAGCGATATTGTTCAAAACAATGATACGAAGAATCTTCAATAATTCATAATTCTCTAGAAAATCGAAGAGGATTGCATTAATTATAGATTCAACAAGACAGGTAGGTGCTCATTTAAATAAATTGAATTGTTTCCAATCACGGTTTGAAAGTCATGCTCGTCCTTCTAATTATTCCAAGTCAATGTTCATCAAATACAAACATTCATTCAAATTTGGACCAGAAGAGGGACACACCCACGCTACATGTACGCAATGTTTTTCCACATTCAATTCAAATAAGGTGGGCCATGATCGCATTGTAGCTTCGTCTAAAAAATAGTATCGGAACAAGTATCATGAGAGATTCAAGAGCTGAGTCAACATGTTCATAATACAGATGAATTGTTCAGATTAGTACTAAAATACGAATTTTACTTGAAACAAAAATCAACATTCTTTTACACAAATATTTTTATTACAGTAAGTTCATGTGTAAATCTCATTCGATCCGTACATATAACAATAGCCGAAAGGGAAAACGTATTCAGTAAACAAACATTAGTTTATTATTATTAATATTAAGTGCCCTCATCACATTATCACTGTTATGATAATGTTTAAACGCTATTTTAATAATTCTAAGTCATATAAGTTAGAAGAGATTTCGTACCTTATCACGTATGCAAATTAAGTTGTATGTGAACGACAGACAGTCTAGTCGTAGAGTAATAGGAAATAATTATATTATTTGTAACTGCTCGTTTGAACTAAACGGTTGTTAAAACAAGTTGTATCTCTGTAGCTCAGTGTGTTTCCCATGATGAAGACACTTTGAAACTTGACCCCCATAATGACGTTCAGTATTTTATCATTGTACATCTAAGAATGGAATTTGAGCCGGGATAACATTGAAGAGGATTAACCACAGCTTAATAGACTCAATGTAAAAATGCCTACGACTGTAAAAGGATATAGGGACACGATTATACGCACATACGGCAAGTATTGTCTGAACAATAGGTCGGCTGCACGACGAGCGAGTCAATGCCTTTCAAGTCAGATTAAGTTAGGAAAGGCGCATTATTAATAACGGCCAATAACTTAACTGCCGCTTGAAATATCGAAGTTACTTTTGCTTAAGCGACACTCATATATTATCTGAACTAAGAATATGTTTCCGGATCGAGAGAGGTTTTGTCATTGGTTCTCCAGCGGGATTATTTTATTTTGTAAGCTTGAATTGTAATGTATACAATTATTTATTTATAGCTACGCTATTTACCTACATTGAAGGTGCTTTTTGTCGCTTTATTGTATTAATGGTTACATACCGTATAACATTGGCTTTGCGGTGTTATACGTATTAGACCCCGAAATTAATAAACTCGACTCAAATATTAATTTGGATTCTAACTTGGTTCATTTAACGTAATAAATATGTATAGCCAAAAACACTAGAGTATTGTTTGTCGTCGTTCCAAAGTCGTGGAAGTTGAGCAGTACGAATGTTAATAAATTGAATGCGGAGCACAAAAAATATGGTGATTTCATATAATGGCGCTTGTAAAGTTGCATTTGGACAAATGTGTAGGAACACGCCTGACATGGGTTGTGAATACTTTTAAATGTTTTGTGAAACAACATTAAAACATGCACCCAAATTATGTTATAATAAAGAAAAAAAATGCTTTTAAACCTAAAGTTTTGTTACAAAAAGTTGTAAACGGGACACAAATAATAAAGCGATGTTTGGACGTGAGATTTTTAGTTTATGCTAATGTATGAATACTCTGGTCAGTAACAAATAAATAAATTAAGTAAGCAAGCACCGTTTTGAAAATAACAGCCGCGTTTCAATTACTTTACACATTTACTGAGGTAATGAACTTAGCACTTTACGTTCAGTATTTAACAAATAGCAAGAAAGCGTAAATAAGTGAACTGGAGCCTGAACAACGCCTGTAGAACCAGCAGACAAAGTGGTAACACTTTGTATATTTCAATCTGAAAACGATGCACTAGTCAAACGAGCCGATTTATCTTGGCAACAAAAGCAAAGTAGATAAATATATTTATGGTGCTGGCAACATATCGTCTCGAGGTTGTTACCAAGTTTATCTTCACTTGGGCTTAATGCCCTGCACGGCCTCGGAAAAGCTTTTAAAAGGTTCGCTCATCCCTCGAGCGACGAAAGCTCATATTGTGATACAAGTCTTCACGTGTTATACTTTTTTATTTTAAACTTTACCTCGCTGTGAATGCTTGCATTCCTATAAGTGAATGGTTAGCAGCTTCGCATCATGATACCGCGCGGCCAAGTATCGCACCGCTGTTCTATAAGTAGCCATATTTAAATGCAGATGAGCTGGGAATAATTCCCGCGTTAAGGATGAGTGAGGAGATTTAAAATACACTACTACCTATGTAATTTGAATATTGTGAATAAAATGTACTCACACGCAATTTCAATAATTTTAGAGACCATCAAGTGTTAAAATTACGACAAGAAAGTTTATTAATATTCCTACAGCTATTTTTCACACTTAATATTTAGTAATAATCGCATGAAAAACATTTTGATATCCCGCTATAAAAGCCTGTGCAGAGTGGATCATAACTCAAATATTGTAACTTCACACGAGCACCGTCGCTCACATAAAACTTAATCTCTTACTTAACACTGTTACTGTGCTCGGCCTAATCTGTTCCTAGCTTAATGTTACTTGTCAACGAATAGGATAATCCGTGCCCAAGAAAGAACGAGACCGAAAAATATGCTAAATAATCTATAAATTTAATAGCATACTTATTCTAAAGCGTGTCGATAATTATACACTATGAATAATGCAAAAAATGCTATAAAGTTTATTTAAAAACTTTTCGAGTGTTGCCATTTTTTTCATCTAGCCATTGAGACATCAACTTGGAAGATTTTATTTCAAACGTCACGGAAATGTTCGTTGGGCGGGACGTTTTGTAACAAATCAAGTGATATGTTTTGTTTGAAGGTCCGTGGTTAGATTGACAAAATAATGATCAGGTTACGAACTTAAAACTAGACCTTGGTTATATGCAATACCGTCAAGTAACTTAACAATTATTTCTTGTCTTATTTATTTGCTTATTTGTAAAAACATGATGACTATTTTTGATTCTGATGAACCAACCGAGACAAGACGCAAAAGAAACAACTTTTGAAGGATCAAAGATTGAACAAAGGAGTTTTTTGAAAACCACAAATACTTCTTCTATCACTTAGCTTACAAAAACTAGTTTTTTTTTACATCAGCCATTTAGTGTGTACTTTAGAGTCTGTTTAATATGGTGCTGTAGGTGTCGCTGGCACATTTTACGATGGGTTTAAACCGTCGTCGGTCAAGATGTAACGATTCGCTTTGGGTCGCTTTGTCGGCCGTCCGAGGGGAACGCTTCTCCTGTTCCTAACGATACCAAGTACTGAACTTTACTTTTTACTCGCTCAGATTTATTGAGCCAAATATTAAACCGGAAATAGCCGCTTAGATAGCGATGGCGGTTATTATTTCATCTCACGTTAGATTTATGACGTGATAACGCGATATGATCAACGTATTATGTGTCTTGATGTGTCAATTTTAAAGTCTAGTTTGTAGTATTTAGGGTAGCTATATTAAAATGTCCAGTTCAATGTGGATGTTGGTATGTATAGTCCCGTTATATTAGATTACATGTTCATTACATATATGTGTATATGACATAAAGTAAATGTGTGGTATATTATATGAAAATAATTTAATGCAAGGGCAGCTTTTATTGCTTGAAACATGTTCGTTATAATTTATTTATCCTAAGTGATTAAAATAAAGTATCTTTTACGCAAGGCTTTAAATACTTATGTAAAGAAGTTTAGTTTAAAAGGAGTCATTATAATTTCAATAATATTTAACCGTTTCATCACGTAATTATATGATTCCTGAACAAATTCAATTTTATATGATTATTACGATTATGAGATTTAATTTCAAGGCCCGATCTAATCCGTTCATTATGTTTTTTGCATAATTTATTGAACCGGTTTATATTTTTGTGTATAATCGCATCATAACTTGAAACAGAAACAGTGGTGTCCAAATGAGATAGGCGCCATGCAAACTTACTCATTATTCACTAGACTATTTCATTATTTAGGGTTGCCACAGATTGCCACTAAAATTTATTATATAGGTTCTTTAGTACACAGACTGCATAGAGACTGCGGAGACGTAAAAAAGAACTATTGTTTAGTTTTTTTTTATTAAAACACTACCTAATACTTTTTACTTATAACAAAATATACTTTTCCGTTCAAAACTTGTAATCAATCTGTAATCTTCATCAATTTCACGCATAAAATAATATCACTTCAGAGTCAGCAATGTAGTATCAGTATGAAACAAACCAGCAACAAGTATGATGGTACTACTATTAAAATGATTTACATCCCTGTTAGAGTTATGATAAACAGAATTAATAGGAACCAGGTACATTAGCACAAAGGGTATTTGCTAATATTATTTAATAGCTTAGTTACCTATAATTTGCGTTATGTATCTCTGCAGATTTATAGACACTAGGATCGGCGCCGGCGATTTGAATGGTGGCTTGTGATTGGCGGACGCCGGGTGCAACTCAGGCGCATGTATTTAGGTCACAGCGCCGCGTGGGTCTAGACTAGCAACAGCTTTTATAACAGCGCTAGCATAAAGCGATTACTAACATTATGACAGTTATTATGTAAGAGGTACAATCACACAAATACGGTAATTATGGGTACGTGTTCGCGAATATTGATTGATTAACATCCACCTTAACCACTTTGTAGGTTAAGGTCCGATTTGCCAGCCAATCAAAGATAGCGTTAGCTAAAGTGTATTGCTAATACTTTCCGAATTCATTCCTTTTTATTATAGAACATGTAATAATTAGTCACATGTAAATCCACGTAGGCGTAATCATTTTAATTATAGCAATTGTGGAGGTTTGGAGCAATTGTACAAGTATTTAAACATTTAAACAAAAACAATCCCATAAACGTTTCTGCCCGGTAGAGCCAGCTTTAAAAATGACTTACGACCGACTACAGCTTAAAATTCCTATTCAATGAATGTTTCGGTAAAGCGTAAATTAGATTTACGCGGCGGACGCCTGATTCATTCCATCTAAAGGCTATAAAATCTAAACTTAAAAAGGGGATTTCTGGAAAAGTGCAAGGGACTGAAATAATCATAGGAGGTCTGAGCACAATAGGGCTAGCTCGTCTCAGCTCGGAGGGCACGTATGCTCGTAAATACGACGTCTCTTATTATTAGCAGCCATTGTTCGGGATTGCTCGGGTACAGTCAGCAGCGGCGCGCGCCGTCCACGCAGCCAGCTTGTCACATGAGCTCTGTTGCTTTTGAACATTTAAAAACAAACCTCGTAATTTATTTGTATTCTCTAAAGCCAAGCTTAATTGATAACGAAAATAAATACTACTTAAATACATGCTAGCAATATATCACGTTGAACAAATCATTCAATTAACTAGTATGAACCACTCAAACAGCCATCGAACAAAGGGTTTGCTTTCATTTCACGTTCAATACTTAATTGATTAAGTTAGATAAAACGGCAGACTGGGTTTTATTGCTTGCGACTGTACTTCTAGCTCGACGTCGGATATCCGACACTCGTAGCTTTAATATGCAGCCCTGGTTCGCCCGACCATTGCACAATTCAATCCTAAATAAACGCAATCCCGCCATAATTAGCTATGGAACTGATGAATTCACGAACCGCCATTAAAAATTCTGAACACAGCTTAATTAAAAATTGTGTTTATTAAAGCGCATTCCGATTTCGATAGATGTTAAAAATGGTTGGAATAGTGTAGGAAGGTGGGAGAATTGAATAGAGGCTTTATCTCAGGTAGACTCGGTGCAAGTGGTTGTGGGACGCCAAAATTGGAATCATTCATCTTTTAATCTGACGTGTTCTATTGTGGTTGGCGCTGGCGCGGGTTTAGTGGGAGGCCGGCCGGTGTTACTAAGAATATTTATTGTTGTACAACATATGGTCTGGATGTGTATATCTATTTGTATGAAATTGATCATTTACCTGAACACCGAACATCACCTTTTATTTAATACATTTTGGAAAGACGCAGCATCATTTAGGTGATGGTTTAAATGGAGTGGAATATTTGCAATTGATACACAGTACATCATCACGCGTGGTATTCCGCTAAGGGGTAGGTGGAGGTGTATTTACAGTAGGACGCCTACTGTAAATACATCTCCACCTACTTTCACAGGTTATGTTAATAGTCCCATTGTAACTCTGGACTGCTCTGTGAATAATGTAAGGTGAGGTTCACAAATAACTTGAACTTATTTTAGTTATCCAAATAAATGACAGTCTTTATGAAGTTCCACAATCTGTACCAAGTTCTAAATACGGGGATAAATAGAGTAGATTAAACATGACTATCTTAATGATAACATATTTATATAATTATTTACTCAAGCGTTTTATTACTTAGAAGCTAGAAAACGGTGTACAAACAGGTGCCGAGATAACGAGAACACAACTGTTGTACAAACATTTAAATAAAAATTCTAAAAAAGCTTTGCGGCGGCCATTAAAGGGCAGTCGATTAGAGGCTCGGCAATAAGAGAGGCTTTTTAACATCGATCCATCAGAGCCTGGCCACAGATAAGGGCATATACCTGTCACAGTAATAAGTATTAAAGATTGAATCATACAAAAAAAAGAAAAACATAGTAATGGTCTGGGTTCCGCGGCAACAGTCCTCGGTTATTCATTTAATATCAAACAACATTTGCTTGAATCTCAATGACGTCTTAAATTCTTTAAAATAATTCTAAAAAAGTTTTCAAATAAATTGTCGAAGGAATTTCTATACCTTTTGTCTGAACTCAAATAAGAAGACGCAATAGTTTTCTTCAATAGTAGATCTTAGAAATTAGCTAGAAACAGACACAACATTTCTTTTTTTTCTTTATCCAAATCCACCATAACAAGCTTTAATCTTGTAATACTTTAGTCAAAAAGCTACACGACTACCTTTATATTATTGTGTTTCTAAAAATAAAACGGTATTCGTATTAACTGTCATAAGGGACCGGTTCTTGGCACCTTTTCAATGCACCTGAGTAGATTCCCGCTGTATGTTCGTTACATTTCTTCGTAAATTCTTAACTTATCGTCAACTTGAAGTTGTTTTTCCTTAAAATGGTGAGATTTGTGAGTTGTACATAGACTGAGAGTGCTGTTAATGTCGTGATGATCAAATCATTAGTGGTTTTATTTGTATTCGAAAAGGTCTTTTCGGAGATGGTTATTTCATTTTTAGTGTTTGCATTAATTGTAAATTAATTGAGATATTTATGTATTTTCATCTACAACGGAGATTGAATACACATTTAATATTTGGAAGGGTTTGGTACGATATTATATTAGTTTATATAAATATTATCACTATTGTCGTGGTGACCCGGAGGTTGAAGACTTCTCATGCATGAGGGTTCGGGTTTGAAACCTACCAAGGGCAAGTACCAAGTTGACTTTTTCCAAGTTACATATATACTTTCTAAGATTCTAGACACCATTGACAAATGGTGAAGGAAAACATCGTGAGGAAACCTGGGCTTATAATTTCTAATTATAAGTGTGTAATCGCCAACCCGCATTGAGAAGCGTGGTGATTAATGCTCCAACCTTCTCCGTGTGAGAAGAGGCTTTGCTAAGCAGTGGGCATTTATATAAATGTTTATTCGACTTGCTCATAATATACCTACACTGAAACGTACGAAACAGCAATGAACTTGATCCGTGGTCTACATCTCTAAAGCATCTAACGCAAACTTTCCTGTTGAATGCTTTTATTGCAGCAATGAAGCACTGACGACTATGCACCGCCAAATTGTTAACTGCTGATTCACAAAACTCATTTTCTGTCCACATTTGAAAGTAACTGTCTGAAAATCCGTATGCGGCGAGATATGTATCTTAAATGAGAGTTGTAACATATAGCGGGAACTAATGTATGTTGATACACTTTGCTTGATAAATGTCGTAACTCGCAACTGACAACCGAGGGCCACTACCTCAATGAAGCGCTTCAATTACTTATTCTGGTTTTAGTATATTATAATGCCTGTAGTTAATTATTTTGTAACCATACTGTAGAACGACCAGAAAAGACGAAAACTAAAATACAACATATCGTTGGACAAAAACAGTTAGAAAGGGAAATAGTTAGGAAAATAGTATTATATTATTATTTTTGATTGGGTTATTAAAAAAAGTTTATATTAACTTATAGGTACCAAAATGGGTGTTAAGATCATCCTTTGTATCCACGCGATGTTGGCTATAAATGCTATATTTAGTGCTTATTCGCTTATGAAATTTAGTGCAAAATATCATTACATTTCACATAATTAGAAGGAAATCATATTAAGTACGACGTGTATTACCATAAGGAGACTAAAATTTATTATTGCCATCAAATAATACGAGTAATAATAGTTTTACAATCCGAGTTTTACTGTGAGTGGGGACTGTTCGGTATCTATGGTCGTAAACTTGAAATTGCCTAATGAATAACACGGGATTAAGTTTAATGGCAATGTTACAAGTCTTGTCATTTGTGAGATTTTTATAATTATAAATTATTATGAAACTAGTGATCACCCGCGGCTCTTTCCCAATAGGTTTAGTTTTATTACAATTAGGTGAACGCATTGTTGGTATTTAATTCTAAAGTTACTGTCAGACAAGATTTCTACGGATTTTCGTTTTATGGTTATCGAGAGGTTTTGTAACGATTGTTCATTGATTCAAAGATAAAGAAGACAGTTTAGTGAACATTCTAAATAATTACAGTACCCAATCAGATGTTAACGTTTAGCTACAACATGAGAACATAATGTTCGTATGTTTTTATATTACCTTTTTCGCCAGTAATTACGAACGGTGAACATTAAACTTTTGCTTGACCACGGCAGCGAATATAAATCGGGTGTTTCATGAAATATCGAGTCGCAGCCGTGGGCTACGCGGCACGAACGCGTCGCCGCCCTTATCTCTGCCGATACGATTTTATACGATATTCGATTTTTCTTTTTCTGACTTTTATGGATCGGTTGTTCGCGGTGTATCGATAATTCGAGATCGGTCTTTTATGTTATAATTTCTATACAGGTAGCGACTCGCTGCATCGCTCCCGGTGGCTTCTAAAATACAACATTGTAACATTGATTTGTGGAGTACTAATAAGCGAGCAGCTTTGGCACTATTTCAATGTTCTCAAGTGTTTCAGAAATCGCTCAGGTTACGATGGATCCTTTTTCCTATAAAAAGCGTTAAGCCATATAAACCGGTTGCAAACCGCGTTCTCACAACGTACGGCCGCTTCATAACTGGCTACTTTATGCTATTGTAATGATCTAGGAGCTGCTACTGCCCACAAAAACACTCGCATTGTCTCTAGACTTGTTACCGTATACAGTCATGTATTTTATCACTTCGCGCGTTGACGCAGACACTTCCGAGAAAAAAGTTTATACTCGCCGAGTTTTCTCTTCTCTTTTTTTCTTAAACACTGAGCGCCGAGCTTATACTAGGTAAATAGGGGCGGTACTGTGACACTTTTCATACATTTATATTATTTGTTTAGGCATCCCGAGCCAATGCGCCGTGTGTGCTGAACACGTTCTGAAGATTATCTTCATGTGCATACGTAATCGTTAAAACTAATACTAAGCACCAAGTATTTCACGGTGCGGTCGGTTAATGAGCATAAGAAATTGAGATGCTGCTTACGAATTCCTGTTGTGTACACAGTTTTCGAAAAAGTTTCGCAGACGAATTATTCATAATGAGTATCAGGGAATGGAATTATTTCAACGAATTTTATGACTTATAGCCATATCATTACGACACTTTTCTGGTTGGAGATTGTCGCGCCCATGTTCGGAATTTATATAACGTATCGCTTTTAAATTTTTAAAAATACCGTGTTTGTTGCTCGAGGGTTGAGGGTACGATCGATTGACTTTATGATGGGTATTTTTTATTATATTATGTTAATTCACTAAATATGTAGTTACACGGTTATGATTGCATGTTTGGAAGTTTTATCAAAAAACTGCGCTTGCGCATCTGCATTTCCATTGACTCATAGTATATATGTAGTGTTGGAAGGGTTATAGGATATCATAATAATTGATTTTATTACTGTTGTTTGTACTTAAATATTGCAACATTGAACGGTTTTATAAACATTAAATAATTACTAACACCTGCCGTCGAAGTTGTAGTAGGTGTTGAAAATAAAGTTGCTTTAGCTATTGATATTTATGTTTTACACTTAGTGGCACATTAATAAAATTAATGCATACATTTTTCCCAACGGAAAGTAGAAATAAGAGTAAAATAAAAAGGTTCACAGACTATACAGATACCTGCACTCTGCAACCAGTTGCTGCAGAGCTGAAACATGTTTATTCAAGTGTTACACAGACACGTCAGCTTAGAAACACGGAATCAAGATCGAAATATTGGCAAAAAACATTTTAACAGGAGTCCGTATCAAAAATAAATAAAAAACCTTTATCACGGGTAGTGTCGGCGTTTGTTGTCGTGTCATAACTTGTCGCGGCGAGGTTCGTTACACGGCGGTAACGTTACACGACAAGCAACCGGACACCTCGTTGCGTGTTGCATGCGTGTGGTGGGCGGTATCCCCGGCTCCCTACAAAATACAACAATAACAAACCAATAATGCTACCTTATATACAGTATTAGCGGCGATCTGTTCCACGCAGCGGGAACAGCGGAATAATCTGTGTAAATAACAGAGGTCACGAGGCTGCCCGCTCGCCCGCTGCACGTATCACTTACAAACTACATTCCCGCTCTTACAGACCTCAATGCTAGAGATCTACCTCTTTTACAAACCAAAAACACCACTGATATAAGGCCTTATACGAAGATTACACGTTTCTAACAATCGCGAGAATTTTAAGCCTTTGCTACGCAATCGAAAGCTTTGCCAAACAGGATGTTAAGCCGCATAGAAACGGCTCATTTTGTTGATATTAGCAGACCTCTGCTGTCATAATCTGTGACTTTATTTGCATAATAAGCCGATATATTGGGATTAATTGGGATATATGTATAAATTTTAACACTGTCAAACACCTATAAATATTGTATTTCATTTGTTCACTATAAATTTTTTATTACTTGGAAAATAGCATGTGGGCAATATGAATAAATGTCTCTAGTTTAGTTATATTTGGATTTACTCACCCGTGTACGACTAGGCTTAGTAGCTACGCGCCTCGTAGAATACTATTAAAATATTTTCAATATCTGATCAAGCTTATAAAATAAAATCAATAATTAAATTTGTATCAACTCCTACATGAGTAAATATATTTTTCTTTGATGTTTATCTATCCTCTGTAAATTTCCTTAACTTGTTAAGAGGTAACAAGTACGAGGACTAATTTATTGTTAACAAAATATCTCGTAAATTTTCGTAGCGGCGTAGCATCCTTGTCTGAAATAGTAACTGGGTAGCGAAAAACATTCTGTTCTCTCTTTTTGTTAGATAGTTAGCTAGGTTCAACCTGCCTTTCTAGGGAAACATGTGATGTAATTATACCTACACAATGTTCTTGCATTAAGCTAAAATATGCTTCAAAATTGTAAACAAATAATGATGTCAAATTTCAGACAAACACACTTTTCAGGACAAATAGAAACAATTAATGAAGCAACAACTATCTAGGTACTTTCTATAGGAATAACATTACATAAGTTATGATATAACAGTGTTATATTAGGTATTCCATTCTATTCCCGCTCCAGACAGATACGGCAATCTTTAGATATGGCATAACAATGAAAGCTCATTAAACCTCTTTCATGAATACTTCCTGTTACTTCATCAATGAGTCACGTGGTCTTAGAATATACAATCATATGGAAGAGAAACAAAGCTTTATAATGTAAAAAATAACTAACCTTTCTAAAAGAAAAAAGTAAAATAGAGAAAACCATAGATCGCGTCGATCAGCAGTTACCTATTTAAAAAAAGGAGTAATTTTATAAAAAAATGTTGTTAACAAACAATGTCATATCTAATGGGAAATCACACATGCAAAACCTTGGATAGTTCCACCTCTAGGTACCTACGCATTATCGTATGACGTGGGATCAACGACCAATCATTGTATCAATTTAGTTGTCAACGTAACAAATCGATTGTATCCTGACCTAGCAGAACTGTAAGCATTCGCGAACCGCTCCCTCGCCTCGTAAATATATTTTAATAACAGCCCATGAACTTGTTCCAAGCTTTGGGCTATAATTTTTCATTTATTTATTGATATCTAATTATTTAAACTATCCTTAAAAATAATACAACATAACCTTCTAATCGTATCGTTCTGCCCCCGTTCCTAAATCTACCATGCGGCGGAATGCCGGAGAACGAGTTTTGTATCCGTCCCGCTCGTTTCTACGTTATGGCTATTTCCGTCCTTGTCGGGCGCTTGTCATTTTCTATAAGTTTTTCTAACATTCTCCGCTTGCACCGCCCCCTCTATTTCGGCCAAACGCCTGTCTTATGAGCGATAACTTTTGTTTGTTCAACAGTTATGACTATTGTTTGACACACCAATGCTTGTTACGCTCGCTTTGAGTGTTTACTCTCTTAATGAAGCTCTGTTACCTCATCCTTCTAATGACTCTTTATTTATTTTAAATACACATTAGTTAGTCATCACCTTCAGTGTTGCGTTACGAAATGGCGCTGCGACGTATCTCTTGAGCTTTATGTTAATAAACACCGTCAAAGATCGTCTGGCATCTCTACGAGATGTGTTCAGTAATTAGTGGTCGATAATGGCTGCGATCAATATAAAATGAAAATCTGCTGATAAGACAAGCCAATAAAATACGACAATATAGAAAATGTTGTTTAAACGCGGCTAAAATCTTAATCTAAGCATGCAGCTCACCGGCGCAGGCGCACTGGCCGCGCAGCCGCCGCGCGCCGCTGCTTAATGCTAACGAGTTACAAATTAAAAGAGACCGAGACGTGTGCCAAAGGTAACTTTATGGGCTTCGCATGTCTTATATCAATAAATTATTAACTACGCTCCTTGTTTGATTTTACATTCATGCTTATTATTATTTCCTTAAAGTAGACTTTAGGCCCTTTGTTTATAGTCCAAAATTGTATACTAAACATCAAAGGAGGGACTTTGGAACTTAACCCTTATGACACGGCATTAATGTTCAGTTTGTAGTGACATGGGTGGAAATGAGCATGTACAAATAGTGGAGAGTAAGTATGTATTTGAGCGTAAGCGAGGAGAGGCGAGAATCTTTAGTTTTAATTAATACGCTGGATCTAGGCACCGAGTATTCGCTATTTTCAATTAGTCGTCGGCGCCAGTAGCATGTTTTGAGCTATGTGATTTAATGGGATCCCGTATTTCCCATACAATTTATTATTAACCTATAAGTTTGGCTGAGAGCGGGGTCACTAGCTGAGCCGAGTTACTACCGCACTAACAATCACTGAGTGGTCATGCGATACCTTATAATGAATATTTCATTGTAGGACGGCTCCTTTACAAGCTGTGTACCGCTAGCGTCTACGAGCGTATATGAGTCATGGGTCATTAAAATTAATAGTTTTCAGTAAACCCTCAAGTTAGACTCCGAGTTTAGTTCAGTGCAATGCTAAGTAAGTGAACCGTTATCCATGCAGCATAGTATCTGAATATATAGATCCGTTCACGTGTTATCATTAATACTTGATGTAAAAATATAATGATAGTGTTTATGTAGGTTGTGAAAGATAAAGTCGTCAATTTACGACGAGATTCCCGAGTAGTAACTCGGACAGATAGCGCAGCACTGCGTCGTTCCGCGTTGTGGCCGAGTGTCCAAGTGTCCGAGTGTCTGGCCGAGTGGCCAGAGAGTCACGAGCCCACGTCCACTTGATGTTATTCTCACGACTTTTCTCACTATTTGACACCAAATAATAATTATCACGTCGCTTTTCAAATACCTTGTATCAAACGGATCGCCTACACTAAATAAACTGAGAAAATAAGTGTGAAATTAGTTCATGTGCGGGAGTTCCGTATAACAGCATAATTATGTGAATACTGAGGTAATAGCAATCGAGATTACCCAGTTCCTCTTTGAAATGGGAAATATTTTTATTTCAGTTTAAATTACTACTATAAGGTTGCTGATCCACGCGTTATATGTATTAGCAACAAAGGAACGTTTTTAAACATAAACGAATGTTGTGAAAGGAAGTCATACTTTAGTTTCGTTATATGAAAACAAAAAAAACAAGTTATTTTAGCGGAACAGCTGATCTGATTAGGTCAACCTTTTCAGGTGTCCGTACTTCCGTAGAAAGTTATATATTGTAAGACAGAGACAGGCAAAGAAAAAAAGAGAGAGCATCACGTAGCAAGGAAAATTCCCCGTAGGCATCGTAGCGAGGCAACTTATACAAACAGATATTTCTTTGCTTATGTATAATAATTAATTGCCGGTAATCATATTTACATAATAGCTGTATTGTAAATTAAATCTTAAATATATAATGTCATTGAACTCTTATTCAAGTGGGAAGAAAAGCAATAAATGTTTTTATAGTCCAACCAGCATATTCCTTCGTATTTTGGTTTACGATTTTCTTCTTACTATTGCGTAACTAATGTCAAGCAGTTGACTGTTGATTATGGCATTTGTAAAGTTGTTTGTTTATGCCCCATCATTTCGGCGATCTGTTTTATTAGTAGTAAAAAGAACAGCTATGAGCCGGTTTCAGAAGCTACTTTTCTGCATATAATATTTGATGATAGAATGCGATTGTAACCTTGAATTTGACCCTTAGATGAAGCAAGTTATTATCTACTTAATTTTACAGAGTAGTTTATTTACAGTATAGCTTAGCCTGACTTTGTGCTAGGTGTTAGGGTATGATCTATTTTTTAATTAGAGGTGTTTAGAAGGCGACGTAGATCTATTCGACGATTAGCAAGCATAATATTGTGTTAAACATTTATGTCATAAGCTGCGTACTCAGTAGAGAATGGCTAATAGATACAGAAGCATGATTAACAGAGTCATACGCCGTCAGCTTATGTTAGAAACTCCCGCCCGCTGCACTGCGTTTAGCCTCAATACAAGCCGACGCCTATACCTACCAATCAACAACATAATGACCATCTAATCAAAAGTAAGGCATTAATTTATTTAACTCCGGTGAACCAGTAGTTAAAGTCGGTTTAGCGCAGTAAGTCGCGGATTCACAGCGGGTATGTAGGAGAGGCTTCCGGCGTGCGCGTGCGCTTTCACGACACCACACTCTAAGCCAATCGCCTTTTATGTACGATCGTAAATTTCTCGTGTTATTTTACTGTTAAATTGTTTGATGTTATGATGTATTTTCTTTGTTTTATTTCATTATTGTTGATATGTAGTCAATTCTAGACTTTCCGAAATTGGGATAGTTGATATCATATGTTAGTGTAGTCGATAAACTATGTCAAGATTTAGATACCAATTTTCTTCAAAGTCTTATGTATTGTAATTCCTAAGTTATTAATCAAAGTTATTGATAAAATATGGTTCATACAGTAGAATCCAAATTAGTTTCACGGAAAACTGAAAGTAAACGTATATAAATAAAGGAGGATACTTGGTAACGGTACACGTACGTAAGAAAAACAGAATCATCAAGAACATTTAGTTAAATTAAATAAACACGGAATGTCTTGTTAAAAAACTTTAAGGTACAAATAAGGTTGAAGCTTCGGCACCGAAATTAGTTTCTTAATCAGAATGCCACTGTCATTTTAGTAATTTATAGCGTCGTCTATACGTTAGTGTTTGTTTCCTCCATCGTCGGGCAGGTAACATATTTCTTGAGACAGCGGGGGGTGTCTGGGGCAAAGTTAAGGATGCACACCAGTATCCCTACGCGGAGGCGGCATTACTTATATATACCATATCGAATTCATTGGCCCAAGAGCTATAAAACAATAGTAACATTCAGAAGTAATGTGAGTTATTCAGTGAACAACTAGGAGCTGCTTTTATTCTATACAACCAATTATTGTCCAGGTGAACATAAAAATATTTTAACTCAACTCCATCTTGAGTTACATGTTAGAGTTTTATTCAATTACTTCAGCACACAAGCAAGTAATTAATTATAATTGTGTTAGTTAGAATATACATTAAAAATGCACAAACGACCCAACCGTCAATCTCAATTAATATTCTCTGGCTGTAGTCAGGATGTCTCGCACACCTGTGACACCTTAATGGCTCCGTGATAAGTTAACAATTAAGATGGAGATCTCTAATCAACCGTTTTTCTTGTTAATTATTGTGCAAATATTACAGAATACTATTTTAAGCGCTTGAATAACTAACTAAGACGTTCATACCATACCTTGATAATAAAATAAACACTACAAACAGTTAGCCTTAATAACTTTAATTCAATAAAAGCACTAAAACATATTTAATCTCCAAAGCAACAATAACTCATGCATAAGTAACAAGGATCATTACAATAGGTATTTATTTACACAGCTTTGTAGTAAATACACTTGCAGATAGTCGCATAAATAAATGGAGTTTATTGTTGTTAATAAAATTCTATATGCAGCTCCTGACGCCCCATCTTTTTATAGAGCACCTTTGTAAATTACGTTAGGGCAGAGCTTACCTGTGGCCTCACCGTGGAATCGATTAGTTGCGTTTCGAACATATTTTCGTCGGACTTCATTCGATGACTCGCTCCAACTTTTGTCGCTTGATTGCTTTTTGATGTGGCGATAAATGTGACTTATGTGGTTTTGGGTTAACAGCGAATACATTTGTGTAATGATGGGTTTGTGCATAACGGGCGGAGACCGTTTAGACTTTAATGTGTGAACGTTGTTATTAAGGCCCTGCTAACCTTTCTGCACCTGAGCTCACAGTATCCTCGAGATAATTTCTCTTTCTTTTCTAATTCATAAACTGTTCATCCGGTAATAAAAACACCAGCATGAATTACTAAGGACCGTTAATGAGCATAAGAATTCGTATTTTATATATCGGTCAGTCTCAAAGTAGCCTATTCAATATTCTTTACAGCTTAAGTGATATTCAGCAATATAAATTTTACGTAACATTTATTTCAGTTAATACTTATGCATATGGAAAGGTGATTTGACGCATACAATGACAGCACACGATTAACAATATTAATTAACATTTTCCATATATCATGGGTGACAAGTGCCCTCAGTGTTAGATATTAGTTTATATTATGTAATATTATTAGCAAAATTAACTCAATATATACTTTTCTGTTCTAGGTACGTACTGTCCTGACGACCAGGTTTAGATGTTCTAAAATATTGAGCGGTGAGTTAATAAACAATTCTCGTTTTAATGACATGTCTCACACGCCTGCGTTATATCCAACACACGAGATAATCACAGAACACTTATCAAACAAAAAGTATTTTAATTTACCGAGGGGCAAGAGCTTCATTCCTGCATGCCAGCATGCCCTCAGATAGATCGACTCAACCTAGATCGCCGTTGGCAAAGAAGCATTCAGCTACTAGTCAATCTTGGGCAGGCATGCGGCGGCCATCTTGGATCCGCGGACAGACGGACGGACGAGAAGACGCTCCGACTGTAATTGCAACGCTATTCGCCTGCAGCCGTTTTTCTAGAATAGTAATCCTGCAAACTGAGTTTGAAACGACCGTGTGTGTCGTCCTTAGAACGTGCGACATTACCAATACTCTATAAGTTAATTTCCACATTCTTACGACTCTATCTACTTAAAATCTTCCATGACGTCTTTTTGCAAAATCACTAAACATGAATGTTTATAAAACGATTTGTAATTAGTTGTTAGTTATCTGGCTGGCAAAGTGTCAGTAAGTGTAATTATCATAAGCAGCTCTCAGTGACACTCGTATTAACAACTATGAACTTGCTCCGAGCTATTTCAGGACAAGTGTTGAAAGGGCATCAATACATTAACGTCTCCGTTTGTAGACTAACAGCCGATAGAAACTTAAGATAGTATTTCTTTATAGGAAACACTAAGATTTTAACTATTATGTAAGGCACGTAGTCGGCCTTAAATGGTCTGTAATTGTAGGTAGTTGTGAAGAAGTTTTTGTGCCTGTGATTACTGTCGCAACGATCCGACACCAAGTTTTTGCTACTTCCGAATGATATATTGTAGGTTTAGACGTGAACGGTGCGCCGGATACCGACCTACATGGACAAAAAAATGCGCCTTCGTTTTCAAAGTAAATTATGTTTTGAATTCAATGAAGATATAATTTTCTGTGAGAACAAACATAATTTGACAAATGTCTCAAACGTTTATCGCACAATAAGGTGGCACTCCATTGTAAATAAAGATCCAGACTGTAAACAGTAGCGGTCGGTAGCTTTGACTGCAATACAGAGGCTCACAGCTGCATACCAAACACCAAGCAATTAAGGTTCAGGATTGGCAATTTCTAAACGGCAGTAGCTTGTAATCTAACAATTGTAGAAATGTCGCCGTTATTTCTCCGGTATGATAAACATAGATCAATTAATGCGCCTAATTCCAATCTGGACTCTTAGCCTCGCAGACCAAACTCGGCGGTGTAACGCAACTTACGAGATTTCCCGAATGGACCGGTACATTCGACTTTTACCAATAGCATAACTTAAATTAAGAACACAAATACATTTATCATTCGCCTTTCGGAACAATGAGAATAATTTATGTACTGCTTTTCTAGCCCACACGAGTGCCGTGTTCGTTATATGCACGACATAGATTTTGAATCTTTGACATTTGTAGATTGTGCTTACATACGTCGATCCTCTGCGTCTTTATTTTGCACACATTGTTACTTTATTTATAGTTTTGTCTCTCCTGCCTCGTATTGCTTTATGATGACGTTATTTGTTCATGAAACTAGACAATTTTTCAATAGCTTTCAAAAACTGTATTGCAAAATACATACCTATGTAAATGCAGAATAATTAGTAGGTAGTAGTTACCTTAAACAAATAAACTTTATAGAATCCAGTTGTATGTATATGCAAAACATTAATTACTCCTTAATTAGTGGTAACCGTACTTCTATGTAGATTTGAGATATTCAACTTTTTTGTTTAACTATGTTTACTCGTTCACAGACCTATATACATATATTTATCTAAATTAACAACTTTTAGAAGTGGCTTTATTAGTCAGCGGTGACATGAGACATTTTGACTGATACTGAAGGAAGTAAGTCGTTTAATTTGGATCACAGAAACTAGAGTGAGTTTGTCATTCATGTCCCTACGTTAGTCAATTTGGTTTGTATAAATGTCTCAATTTCTATTTGCGCTGGTTGGCCGCGGAAGTTCTGCGCTAGTTTAAGCCATGGCGTGTGTCCGACTACTGTGAGAATATGTATTCATTACACTTTGCATGCGAGTATGGGAGGTCTATTCGCAGATTAATGACACTGTTAAATTTAATCATCTTTATCTGTAATGTAATGAATCAATCAATGATGCCCGTGTAGCGAAACATTCGTTTAACGCAATTAATTATTCAATAACTCGCCGATTGTTAATCGACTTACTTGTTTTTGGTATGACGGATTTCTACCTATATATAAACGCATTATTATTATAAAAACCAGTCTTATAGATTCACTCTCAACTGATCATTATACAATATTTCGCTTTAGAAAAGATCTTAGAAAGATAAAATTGTGTGCTAATGAGTCAGTGCATTTTATTTTAGTTCTCCGAAAGAAATATTTGACGCAGTAACCTGAAACTGTTTTGTATATTTTACGCGGGCTCGGGGCCGATAATTTCGATACTCGGCCGGCCGTCTGGCAGGGCTAACGTGGCATTTATGATTTATAATCCGGCCCCCGTCGGGTCCCCTCTTCTCAGAGACAGCGGACTTAAAAATAATTTTGATTTTAAATTGGAAGCAACTTATTAAACTGGGATTTTATGTGATGGGACATGGTAAATGATTGGCGATATTGTCTAACCAGTCATATACATACATATAATAGGAAGTCCACAATGTAGACATTTTGTGTCATTTACAAACATGGAGAAAAATAAAAGAAATGAATGTATGTTACCTCCTACTTTATGAAAATTATAATGGTTGTTATAAAAGTTAACGTGGGATATTCCGCGAAAAATATCGATTGTCCTCAAGGACTCAGTAATCAAATGCAACAGAGTAAGGTTTACATTGGACCTATTACACCTTAGCTATGAATACTCCGTAACAAAATATTGTATCAAGATATCGATCAGTAAATTACATTAATTAATAAACCGCATGCCTGCGTAGTAGTTACAGTTCTCCTTACTTCAATAAAAAAGCTCGATCGCACATATTTACAGCGACTTGAGATGAAAAATGTTTCGCAGACAACATTGCATACAAGAGGTCGTAAAATATGCTAGTTAATTGCACATAGTACGAGCAGCTATTTAATAACGGAGATAATCTCGCGTGATGCATACACGCGAGTGACACTCACATGCGAGCATAATGCAGTGACAAAGTACTGATGATTCCTGCATTATGTATCGGCTGAACGTTTAACACGACCACTGCTGCTCTCGCCACCTAATTACAACAGTCACGCTTCAACTAAGAAAATCTTTTGTGCTCTTTTTCCGAGCGTTGAGAAATGTAACAAAACGGGTCGAAGAATTTTTTTAGTCGGAATGACTTTTAGTGTCACGGCTTCGACCGGTGACGGTTTAATGAGAAAGCTTTGTGATCGCTGAGCAAGTCGACTCTGTGTCGAATTGTCGCTGAGATGTTCTTTAAAGTTTTATTTTACAAGGATCGCGACGGATGCCCATGTAATCCTTATGGCTAGCTTTTACGACCAAGACCTTCCATCCTTTCATGTGCTAGGAGAATTCTTTACCTCTTTTGGCAAAACAACTATCGCAAAGTTTTCAACTTAATTCGATATAATTATGTAAACTGGTCAAATTATTCTTTTATAACGGTACCGTGATTGATGTAAAATATTCTTTGAGGCCAATCATTTACGATGAATATTCGTCGATACAAAAAAGGGATTACGCGTTGCAGTGAATATTGGAATTCATTAGAGTTTTACGTGAGTGGGTATATTGACTTACAGCCATGGACCTTTTTCGATGAAACGCTGAAACAGGATGAATGAACACATGTACGTAAAAAAAAATTTTCGAAAAGAAATTACTTTAGTTCTAGTGTAACAATAAATATAACTGCTTGCAGACCAATATTAAACATTGCAATTGTACAATTATAGTATTGCAAAACATAGCTAAACCAGTCTTAGTACTGCGTGCAGCTACAGAAGCACCTGGTACTAGGAACGCGTAGAATTCTGTTCACCCTATAGAAGATAAGACTAGAGATGTATTAGTTGTAGAAGTATTTGTATGCCCACTTCTCTATGTGTGTACACCTTTAGATAAAATACATTTAAATAATATTGTTAAGCCAAGATTGTAAGAAACAGAATAATGAATGACTATACATTAGTTTAATATCGGTAATAAAGCGGATAAAATCTGAATGTCGTAACAGAACAAAGCGAACGAAACCCTCCAGTCTGAGACTCCCTGCGACGTAAACCAACTTCCAATATATCTTTTCCAATAACAAACTTCTGTTTATGATCAAAGATCTAACCTTAAGATAAATATTATCTAAAATTCACCGACAAATAGTTCACAAAAATTTAATACGGTAGAGTAGGATTTTAAATGTGTTTAATTTAAAATGATTGCGAAACACCGTTAACTGCTCCAGGTTAACTGGTATCCATCAAAGGAAATTCTATGAAATTGGCCATTGTGTCGGTTGAGCCCATAACTCGAACTAGCTTAGAAGGATCGCTCTTTAACCCTCGGCTCGCTTCGTGATGTCGCCTCGACCCCGGGCGAATCTATTTTGCCCATCATAATCGCTGCTTTCAATTTACGGTGGCTATTCTATCGTTTGATATATAGCACCGTTCGGTTTCCAATGTTGGTTATTGTTCTATATTGTTTTAACCCTTGAGGTGTGATGATAATAATATATTGTACAAGAACAATGTTTTGTAATGAGAAACATATTTTAAACTAATACTAACATGCTAAACGTCTGCGTACATATTAAATACCGTGTTTGAAAACCGTACAGATAGGAATTACATTAAATAAACTCAGAAGCATTCCGATACACACGGGAAGTATGGAAACCTTATCAATAAGGCGACGGGGAGTCCGATCATATCGCTCGTTGAGCACAGGAATATCTACACAGAGAGTTACGAATATGCTCGCACATTACCTTATTTCGAAATCGTGACTGGAAAAATATTATATTATCCATTCATACATATTATGTTAATGTCTATCAGTTATATTATTACCCAAGTATTGTACCAAGGCACAGTTTCAATTTATGATTGAATCGTTTTGATTTCTTGCAGCATTTTTGTTTGTTCGTGCCGGAGTTACTAATGAACTATAAAATGTTGACGGTTCGTGCTAGGCGGAGATAGTTTATAACGTTTCTCTATAATGTCGTTGCGCTTGTAAGTAATTAAGGAGCATTACGATTTCGTGTGACAAATTCAAGTTTAGTAAAACGTGAAGCTTTATGATTCTGTGGCTTACTGAATCGTGAACAAAGATGGCGTCCGGGAAATTGTTATTGGTAATGGTTGGGCCGAGTGGAGTCGACTGGCGGCGACGGGCAGCGAGTGGCGCGCGCGCCGGCTTCAATGTGATTCATCAATTTTTGTTGGTCCGCCACCATTTTAAGATTTTTCCTTGAGATAGTGTTCTTGTGACTTGCAACACTGGTTACTCATGTTTTCATTGTCTATTTGCATGTCACTCATATTTTGAGATGTTCGGAAGGTTGCCTTTGTGAAACGAGTGATATTATCTTTTGCGTTCATTTAATTCTTTACTTTTCAGTATTCAGTCATATGAACAACAAATATTCATAAGGCAAACTGCAATACTCCATATTTTCGAATAATGGTTGTTGCTGCAACAATTCTAAGCACAGTATTTAAAACTAAACGAAGCGCAAGCTTAGAGCTTACAAATGATTTTTAACGGTATACTTGGTGTATAATGTACCATTACCTAGAACTAAAGTCTATTTAGTCTTCACTTAGTAAGGACTAACACGCACGACTGTCACAACACACATGCCACATTTGTCCAGCCAGTCATCTGCATAAAATCCTGTCGAGATTTTCTTTGAAATAACATTTAACTACGAAGTTTCGAAAAAAAAGAATATGACTTACACTTATTTTCCATAATAGGATAGAAGGTTGAACAGTGATTAAATAACGTTGAATAGTTTCAGGACCATAACAAACGACAAGAATTAAAGATTTTTTTCATTTTTGTTTACATCTCTGTGCATGCAATGTACCTAATAAATGTAGCCTTTCTTCCAATTATTAATTGTTGGTAAACAATTCAATTGGGTACTAGTCAACTAGTCAAATTCAATACTTTTTTCCAACTTTCAAAAACGACAGTTATCTATGAATTTTGTACGACATTGTGTGTTGTGACGTCATGTTTTTTAGAGTCAAACAGCAACTTATTTCTTAAAAAATGCAGAAAAAACACTAAAATTAAGTTACTCATAAAATCAATAAATGAAAGTGTGATTATTTTTTAATGTTTTATTGTACTGAACAGTTGATATATTTTATTTTTGATTTAAACAAGTACTTACCTATTTCTTTGACATAATGACAGGAGCGGTACACAAACGTGTACATCAATGTTCTATGCAGCTCTAACGCAACGAAGAACAAGTGTCAAGACACTTGATAACACTTTGTATCACTAGTGCTAATTGAATTAACACCTGCGTGTGCGCTGCCTTGGAAACAGTTCCCAACGTTCACCAGGTGTTTTATTTATGAGTACAACTTCTTTCTTTTGCATTCTTCTAGCACACAGATATGAAAGTAAAAGAAAAACTCTGAATGTATTGACTGATTATTTTTTCGAAGTATTCATACAAAGTTGGGTCCAAACAATGTCGTTGTGATCGTGGAAAAAGTTGCGTAGAGAATGTTGTCCTAGACTCCAGTCAAGATTGATTGATAAGTGCTATGTTTTGGAACGAAAATGAAACCTGAATGTAGTATTTTTAACTCCCGAGTGTATGTATTATGAAGTAAGTTTCTGAATAAATTAATTTAATTATGGTTAATTTAGTAACGATTTGCGTCCAAGTCGTAACAATGAGACGAGGAACTAAAAGGAAACTTCGCTTAATATCTTTCTAAACAATAGGTTTTAGTATTTTTCCTCTTTAAATACTGAATACACGACAAGTGAATGCAGCTAAATTCACATATACACACACTTTACGCACAATCATACAAATTATTGCTTTGGAGCCAATCAGAATTAAGAACCTTAAACTTTTTAGATAGAAACCTTATTTGATAGACGTAATTTTTTTTTAAAAGCCATAAAATCTTAGTAAGTGTGGTAAAAATGACTATCCTTCGAAGATAAAACAAATAAAATAATATAATAAAATATGGTAAAACTGGTAATAATTTAACTTTCATGCCTTATGAGAATATTTCATGGGACCAGTCTGGAGACACTAATCACAAAGTTTTATTTGACAGCAGTGTCAATGACTTTATTTGAGTACTTTTTTTTGGAATTGAGACTTTGCACGTAATGTGCAGAATACGAGATTAGCCATTATACCTCTGTAGTTGGCATGCAAATTAAAAAAGTAACCTTTAAAACATCTTGTATCTTGTTTTTACACAAAGAGTTGTGCTAATGTCTACAAATAGTACTGGTACCATAATTTTTAAATTTAAATTCCGAAATGTTTATTAGAAATGTTTTTGTATTAAAATGATTGAATAAGAGTTCCGTTCTGACTTGAAACTGGTAGAGTGTTTCTGAATTGGTACATGTTAGAAAGCCGTTACCTTCAATCAATTGATTTACTTACAATACTTTAATGGCACCTTTTCTTAATCGTAAAATTGATGATTGTTGGACGTATATTAAAGTTTGTTCAATTTTCGTATAAATAATTAATGACATTACGACAAAAGTAAACAAAGCTTTGAAGATAGGATTTGTTTAATTGTATGCAGTACGTTTTATCACCAAACGACATATAAAATATACTTTTAGACTCTTACACACATAGTTCGTCGATAAAAGCATTAGTTTCCTATATGATAAGAAGAATATATCACATTTATCGGCGACAGTCACTATCGCGAATTGAACTGGGGAATTGTCGTAATGAGGCTTATCTACTTGAAAGTTATGTTCTTAGTAATTTAATATTTCATTTTATATTTTATTCTCTTATGGAACGATGTAGGTACAAGTACAGGGTTGTACATAGAAAATACTTAAATAGAATATTCTTTGTAACTTGCAGAACCTACATATGTGTGACACATTTAAACACCAAATGAAAGCACAAATGAATGATACACTTTTATCTCACGGTGATTAATTATACCATAATAACAATAATAGTACGATACTTTTATTCGATTACTTCTCGATAATATAAACAATGCAATAAAAGTCGTGTCAGGGTTCACACGCGCTGTGCTATCACGAAAAGCTATTTACTACCGACACACTTCTGTCCATCTGAGTAGATAATAAACAGCTCTGCTAGTCAACTGTATGAATTATTGTGCCGTTCCTGGCAGGAACATCACGCCAGTATAGTCAGTGCCCTTCTTAAATATTGTTCGTTCTCAATTTTAAACAAGCTAAGCCTTTGTGATTCCGTTTAGTATTCTCACGTTTGTAACTTTCTAAGGGAAAAAGGAATTTATTAATTGTGAACTAGTTTAGGTAAAAGATAAATAATGTCTTGATTTTGTGTTTTTTGAAAGACTTTTAAATCGTTTTGGTAGAAAATCGAATTTATTGAGCGCTTACCTACTAAAGAATTCTAAACGGAGCGAATATATGCATTTGTGCATCATCTGAAACAGTAAGAGCTAGAATTTTCTACGCTATTTTCAAATAAAATTCCAGTGCAGTGTAGCACAATTAAATTATTCATGCGACTAAATTCGAAATAAACTATTCCATTTATAAAACTGTTATCTATGGTTGGGCTGAGCCACGCTGGCCCGAGGCAGCACCTAACGCGCTGTCCGTACCGAGCCTCTAGGCTAAACACGGAAATTAATCACGCTTTATTAGCAAAGCTTCCTTATATGTGAATCATATTAAGATATATCTCTTGAATAATGTGGATGCTGCATAAAAATTTATTGATTTTAATTTCGTGATGCCATCTTATAAGATTTTAATGGGCACTGTCTGTTAGAAGGTAGTATTATTCGTCGACGAAAAACGATTAAATTGTTTTCTTACATTTGATAGGTTTATGCAATCGGTATACTAGTGACCACACTATTCACACACTCATTTAAGTTTTTGCATCATGCTATAATATTCTTCATTACCAGCATTCCAAACACATTTCTATAAAAAGTTTCAATAAAATCACCTGATGGCTCCTATTTATCCTTAAAGCATTTATTCTTCGTGTATGCAAATAAGACGATATCTGCATGTTTAGTTTTTACTATTTTACGACCAAAGATGATTATAAATATAAAATCGCTAACCGCAGGCCTTGTTGCGTGGTGTCTTTTGATTCTTTTTGCGACGTGACAGCGCCATTGCGTGTGCACACTTATTGGGAACATTGAAAGACGCCATAAATTTTGCTGCCTCGTGTAAAAATACCATTTAATACAATAATTCCACGTCACAGATAAGCGATCGTGTTCGTAATTGATATATACGGGAAGTTCGGTAAAAGTTTAGAGTAAAAGTTGTTCCGAACATTCTGTTTGTGAAACTGGGCCGAAATGGTATTGGTTGTGTCCCAACATGTCGACAACATTATTAGAGGCGAACGTTAAAAGAATTTTAACTAATCGGGTTCGGAAGTGGAAACGACATAATCACAAAGAAAGTGTATTTTTGTCACAAACTTTCATCTGTTCGTTATCAAATCAACTCTTTGTTGATTTCAAATTCCTAACATTTCCACTGAAGTTATCTGCTAACATGGTGATTAACAAGGTGCTTAAAAAGATACGAAAAATTATAATATATGTACGATTTAATTCAAATGATATAAAGATTTTCACTCAAACAATTGGACAACATTTGTCACTACAGTTAACAAGATACATCCGTTGCTTAACTAGTTTGTAAACATAAACGTTACTTGACCCGATTAGAAAGTCGCTTATCTCTGATCGAGATGAAGATACCGTGCGACTTTTAACTTCTTATATACTCAATTATAATCGTCATGAGAACAGAAGACATTTCATTATAGAACTTTGGTAATGTTATGCTGGACTTCGTAAAATATGGCCGTCCGGGCTATTTTGAAGGCGTTGAAAATAATCTAAACCTACACATACATTTCGATGCTAATTGGCGATGCTAATCTTATTAGGTATTGAATATTCATCCGTTTCAATATTTGTCGTAAGTATTTAAAGAGATAATTTATATATCTCGTTAGGCCTCTTATTATATGGAACTAAGAGCATTACTGATAAATAATGGCTTTACTACACAGATACGCCTTTGCCTGCGACAGCGATGAAAAGTACCTATGTTTAATTTTATTCTATTTTATTTCTACAACAAGTTTTGAATTTTTTCACTAACGTTAGAAAACACCTTTTATGTAGTATAACAAAACCTGCTTTCCGAGAAGATTTATTGCTTACACCTACACTTTTAACTAGGCCCAACTAAAGAATTTGGATTATTTTCATACTTGAAGGCACATAAATATAATGTTATGTTTGTATAATAACTCAATCGTCTATAAACGTCACAAGTCCGCAACGTGCAGCATGTAACTGTGGCTGTGAACGGTCTAGTTTCCAACATTATTACCGGAACACTTCATTTACTTGGAAGACCTTTGGAGTATATTTTGACATAACACGATACTGAGGAAAATTTCACACGGCGTTTCTCTGCGTGACGTCAGAACGGTCGTAACAAAGGTAATTATTCTTTATCTGATGCCAGGAACACTTGACGTTTTGTACAAATATTGTATTGTTGAGCTAGTCCTAAATTATACACTATTCACGTAAGCGTAGAGTTCATTTTACAACGTAGGTTAGAGGCTATAATATATTCTACTAATAAGTTAATGGTGTAATGTTGTTCATGATGCAGAAGAAGAATGTATGTTACGCTTGAGATATAAGATTGATTGTGGTGGAATTGGATGACAAATAGACTTGATTACTTGGTGATAAGCATCATTGGAAAGATATTCGGTGACGTCATGATCATTTGCATAAATACGTTTCCTTATAACTTTAAACTCCTGTCGATTGGCCTGTAAAATATAGTAAAAGTTACACTTAGTGTAAAAAGATAGTTCAAGTGTAAAATTCAGTGTTTTTAGAATACACAACACAGGCTCACTCCTCCTCCAAGGGGTAGGCAGAGGTGCACATTTCGGCACTTAATACCTACAATGTAACACCCACTTTTCACTATTTATGTTATGAGTCCCTCCTCTCCTCAAAAATTAGTATTTATTTACCGTACTTTAAAAAAGTCAGTAATTCTGTAGGTACATATCATATTCTGATACATTTATTCTTACACTTTGAAAATCCAAAGCACAGGTTCTACTTTTTCGAACAAATACAGATGAACAAAATATTCCCAAGATGTTGTTTCTCTATTTGTAACGAATGTAGATAGATGCAGGTTGAATTGTTCCACTATAACCCGATCTTGTACAAACGAACCTCACAACTCTATTTATTTCCCACTAGGGATGGGACTTAACTGTGTTTGTTTAAATAATTTTACGGGAAAACTAAGGATCCTATAGATGTAATCTCAAATTTTATGTTCCTCTCCCTCAGTGTATAGTCGTCCGTTGAAATTGAATTATTAATTGAAAATTAATTTAACAGAGATTGATTCCTAGATCACCTTTATTAATCAATTAAAAATAACTATTACATATTTATTCTTGGAAGCGTTTACTCCCAGAGTAGTATTAATTATTTTAGTTTATCGCCGTAATATGCTGTCTAATTGCATTTCCATTAACTTCGTTTATTACATTTCTATTTCTACCACTATAAAATAAAACATAAAATTATTGTTAAAATTGCATTTCCACGTTAATTATTGTTTAATGGTCGAAGAAACGTGAAGGGATAAAATGGTCGATTGTTGCAACGTCGACGTTCTTGTCCCATCCCTAGCACACAGACGTCTAAGCCAGCTCTAGTAATTAACGTTCCCCTTGATTTGTGGCGTTATCATGATGTCTCGCGAACCACCAATTTATAGACGCATTTAAACCGAACTATCTATTGCTATAGTTATTGTTAGACTTATTAGAGTATTATAAACTAGTCTCGCAGATAAAGGGTTACAGTCGTATACGAATTTAGCGTAGAATTAGATTCGATTGTTGTTTTTATTAATGATGGTCACTCGACACTAATTTTATGACTCAAATCTATGAGTGGGTAATAAATTTGCACTGACACACGTTTTCTTATTAATTTCCTCTTAAAGACTGAACATTAATATGTAAGAAATATGCAAACTTCAGATGAAACGCAATGTTCGTTCATTCATACCTTTTGTATAAAATCTCTAACAAAAGACATCAACGCGCGATTGGTATCTATTGATACCAATAATATTATTATGTTATCACATTTCTGTAGATGCGTGCATTGATAGTATACTTTCTAAATGGGAAGTTCTGGATTCATTAGAAACATTTTTTATAAAATTATAACCAATAAAAATATAATCGTCAAGTAATTCGCATACATTTTTATTGGCATTAACTCGACGTATAAGCCTTATTCGCTACGCATTAAGACATTAAATAATAATAAAATGTAATAGCAACAAGTAACGTGAACCATAACATAATATCATGTTTACGATCAACTTCCGGAATAAACGGATGCCAGAATACTTTCAATTCTTCTCCTCATGATTTTGACTTAGAAACCATACATGCTTCGTTTCCTGCCAATTTAGTGAGTGTTTTGAAATTAAAGTAAAAACAAAATAAAATGAAAGATATTATACCTAACAAAGAATATGTTATGAAGAAAACTTGAAGATTTAGATGGTTTCACACACCTATATGACTGTTAGATTTCAGTTAAATGGTCTAAACCTGCTCACATTTGAACATTAGAAACTTTATTACGTCTCAGTTAATGGTTTGACTTCTGAGAAGTTATGTACCAGTACCACATTATGTGGGCAACAGTTCAACCTCAATTTTTCAAGGTAAATAAACTCGCACCAACAAATTTCAGTTGTTGAACAGTTTGCCATCTATTCTCGAGTCAACGAATAACGAACGGCGAGCAGATGATATCTAGTCAGATTCCGGGTACGTTGTGTGAGTCTGAATGCCTAACGGACGCGTCTGTGTCTAGACTTGGTAGTGCGGTGTGACGGCCGGACCCGGGTCTGTCCTGTCACTCAATCCTTCAGGCGATTATAAGCCACGTTAACAAATAACTGTACTGATACCGAGACATTTAACAAATACGATCCCGTCGTGTGATGTTCGTAAAATATTACCACTTTAAGTGCTCATTGAGCTTACGTCATTCAATTAGTTTCGCCTACCACGACCTGAGAACATTTAACTATCTCACTGGAAAATAAAATAACAAAAATACTTGTACCCATTGAAAATAAATAAGTCTTAACATCTCACTAGTGAGCGCTGGCTGTAGAACTCGACATATCTGGATGTAATTAAAAAAGGAACAACGAAATAACTCGTAAAACTGTGTACACCTCACTCAGATCGTTATCTGTGCAAGTATCTGCTCTAGCACAGCGAACAAATGTTTGTGAAGCCGGAGAATTATCGTGAAATTATAAATTAGAACGATGCCTATAAAGAACCTAATATAAATTGCCCTTTGCATTAAAAATTATACCCCAAGATGTACTTAGTGGATTTATGTGAATCGCTTTAGCCAATAAAGTAGGAGATGTCTCGTAAATCGTGGATACATCGGGACGGATGGTCGGCGCAGCCAGGCGACACCTACGGAGTGGGCGCATCCACCGTTAGACGCTAGGCCCCGGGGCCCGCGGCATACGAACCTCGGGATCACAAGCCTTCACTTACCTACACCCTCCTATTTATTCTCAGCTCCGACACTGCCTTTGTTTCACGCCAGATTTTGTTTCTGTACGATGAACATCAAGAGCTTCAAACAAGATATCCAATTTAGGATAAGTGTAGATCGAATTGGTTCTCAGAATTACTTGTACCTTCCACTTTTATGACTTATCTTTGTCTTAAATAACAATCTCATTGCTCGTAAAGTAACGACAGTGTATGTGTATATACCTCGTCAACAAAATAATTGTCAAGATAACATGAACATTGTTCTACAGCTAAAATAAGCGTACGAGAGTTGACCTTACACCTTTTAGCACTAAATATCTTAGGACGAGATTCTATCTTCTATTTCTTACTCTTAAATGTCAGTGTGTTAGAATCACATAGCTGTAGTAAGAGTTCAATATGTTACATCAACCAAAGCTATGCGTAAAGTGATCGGCATTCCGCATCATTTGTTTGTCCTAGAGGCGAAATGTCGTCGTCCCACATAGCAAAGTATCATTTATCTGGTATTGGATTAGCACGCGTGTAACCCTAACTGTGGGCTTGAACGGTACAAATAGTTCGCACCGCGAGCCTAGCATCTATGTCGACCTAGTAACAGCTGGGTGTCGGGTAGCGCAGGCGGCGAGCCGAGGTCGACTAACTACTAATGAACAAAACTGATACTTGTACGAATATTATGCACCCTCAAACGTAAAACAGTTCTAGATCAATTACATGGAACATAACTCAAAACTATTCTACTTTATGTGCTATTTCGAATAAAGTTAATCCTAAAACTATAAAGTTGTTTAATTTGTCAAAGTTAAATCTGCATCATCACCAATGTCCCTAGACAAATTAATAATCTGTATAAATAGGGTTCCAAAGCGAACGAATAAATAAGTACCAACTAATATAGAAAGACGTACCTCTTGATTATGTTTTGTGATTTAATAGTTATAGCTGTTAGCTCAATAAACTTGATTTACATTCATGACAACATCGTCTATGCTTCAAAAGGATTCCCAGCTTTTGTCAGGAGCAGGGCTGTTGTTGTTAGACTGAATTAGTTCAAAGATTGCATTGGCCTCGGGTAACAGTAAAAAAGGAAATTCAGAGTCAATAAAAAGATTTTAGGCTGTTGTCTTTTCAAGAAACTCCTTAACGGAATAGTATGACGTGCATTTTCGTTATTATGCCATACGATTAAATAAAATAAACTTTTAAAGATCAAACAATTTTCAAATATATAGAAACACACGCAAACAGTAATTGTTTTCTATCTCTTCTAAAACTGGTTAAAAGTATTGGCTACCACAAACCCGTTTTCTGAAGCTCTTCTTTTAACACGATACAAAACAACGGAATATGTTATCAAAGATCTAGGCTTATTCAAATGCATTTTCTGCAAATTACATCCATGGACAATTCATTCGATACAGCATTTATATTGAAATGTTCTGAAAATGAGGTCGTTTGTGAAAGATATTCTTTGACGATTGATACGGACGTGAAAGTCTTACGTGATGTGCTCAACTTAATTTGATTTAGATATAAATCGCGTGAGGACGACAACTTACAGAAATACCTAAATTCGTCGAAACGCGGTCAAATAATAAAGCTGACAGTTGTAAGAATTCTATTCGACAAGGATCATACTGAGTCATTTCCGTTTTGATTCTTTTTTAATTCTTAGGGCAGTGTGAGAACATCTTAATTCCGAGTATTAATACATAAAAAGCCATAAAAGTGTCTAAGTCGATAACTGCGCCGCATTCTTCATACCACTATCAAAGTATCAAGCATTCTCTCCCAATCCTAGAACCAGTCCACCGTTTATACGTTTATGGCGAAGACTGTACCGATGTGACACCCGGCTTCGATCGTCATGACCCGATAATGTTGTAACATTGTACCGCGCTCGATACCGCCATCTGTGTTATGTATTATGTATTTTATTTAACTTGCCACATCTCCGACCCTATTTATATAATTATCTACCAACTTTGTACTGAATTAACTTCCCGTTATTCAAAATGGAATCAAGTTATGTTGTGATAGCGCTTTACGGCACAAGCTCAAATTGACATGGGCATAAGTCGCGTAGAATATTTATATAATGCGAAGTTGTCCATATATTCGATGTAATCGGCATCGGTCATCAAACGTTCAGCAGTCGATTGTCGCCTGGCACTTTATTCAACAAGATATCAAGTAAACTATTATTGCTATAAACGCGTTAGTGTCTGCTTGTAACTCACCAAAGTAAATCCATCCCACACAAAATCTATCCAATAAATATCCAAAAAGCTTGTTCTGCAAGCATTCCGCGTCCATTGTGTTCCTTGCAGATATATCTTGCGTAAGGAGCATGCGATTCTTGCGAGCTTTGCTTTCTCCCCGGCCGGCGGCCCACGCTCGCCGGTGCTCGTCACTACTGATTGACAAACTATCCATTACTGCATCGAACCCACTTTTATCCGAATCGATGTAATGCAAGAAGAGACTGAGGAATGAAAAATATTTGCGACGCTTTGAGGAGTTCGACTCGCCCGCGGTGACCGGTTACCTAACGCAATAGTTGACAAATCGCTCAATTGTCCCAACTTGGTGGTTTGTCGAGCCAACTAGTTGGGTGGCGGGTTGTGCAACTAGTGGCCACTACAGTCTGCTTGACGGATGCCGGAAGACGTCCAACTTTATTGTGCTTTATTGCGATTGGACGGTGGTAAATAGTTGCGAGTCGCATCTGTGAAAACATTTTGATTACCGGGAACGATTCTATTGAAATTTATTCAAGGATTTAAATAAAACACGTTACAAAGAACGAAGAAATAGTTCAATATAAAATATTAGCAGCTACTTGGCAAATGCCTACAGGTGTCCTGAGCAGTATAATAAATGCATTATAAAATTATTAAAGTAAATATTTATAACATTCCGGTATAAATCAAACATTCATAATTTCGTGTTTTAATTTTTTTATGCAGTAAAAGGAAAATATTAGCAGTGCCATAAATATGTCTCGTATAATCACAGCAGGGCGTGTATTCGCAATTTTCGTGGCTTCTCGACAATTTGCATAAAATCTAAAAACGTTTTTGATTCATAATTTACATTTAAGAATTTTATTAAAAAGATAAGTTTTAAATAAATGTATCATAATGTGAAACAATACTTAGGTATAAACGGCTTCATTTGAACACTTTGAAAAAAACAAATGTCTAAAAGCATATAAATATTGATATTAACGAAGTCATCGATTCATTTTTTATGTTCTTTGAATGTATGTTTTAATTTAAACGAGCGCTCCGTAGATGTCGTTATGGTTTGGGCACCACCTAATTTGTATAAACAGGCAGATCTATACAATAAATATCGACGTGTACAATGTAAAAAATGTGTACATTTACGTTATATTTGCATATATTTCTTGCTTATATCACACAGGACGCTAACTAAGCAGAAAGCAAAATGCTAATGAAGTGTGGTTATCTGAGTGGAGGCTTTTTATTTGTCGGATAACCCGTAATGTGTTTTAAAGATATGTTCACCTTCAAGTTTTGATGTTGTCTCAGGTTTTTTTACCTCCTGCTCTTAAATGCCCGTAATGCGCAACGTTTCTATATTGCAACACTTTAACGCTGTCTGACTTTGAGTTATGCGGGATGACGCGTGGCTTTGGGAAGAATGCTTTGAAATATTCTTATTGCTCCCAATTAATTAAGTTTTGTTTTAAGTACTCATTTGGAGAGAAGTCACAGTGAATTGTGCAACTTAATTTATCTGATGCACTGTAACACATATGATGAAATCTTTACACGTTTTATATTTACGGAAATTAGTTTTTACTAAACTAGTGTCTACTGTCACGATATAATATATATGTAATATCTTACCAAGACACTTAGAAGTGTAACGGTAACTCCACCATATCCTACTTCCTACTCGGTTCTCCTCGCTCAGCCTGATGGGATAAAATACTTGTACACTGTTTTCCTTACCATGCGTGCCTATATATTTTTAATTAAACTTCATTAATTAATATTACATGTAAATTGTCACATACAGAGACACAGTTGCCGTTTACTGTAATGAAAAACAGTTTTTATTTGATATCTGTAATGCACGTCCACTTGTTATGAGTACGGCATTAGCCGAAAGAGGCCCGGGGACAGATAGTACTTACCTCTTACATGTGTACGACTTTGAATTGAATTGTATCTAGGTATAGAGCAATAGATACTATTGTTGTTTCATGAAGGGAAAAGGTCAAACATTGTCGCTGCTTTCAAACAGAATGCAACTACCACTTTTAATGTAATGAGTCCAATATTTCCATACAATAATACATTGTTACGTCTCAAGCTAATTGAAATAATATCCAATTTAAAGGTCCTGTCACATGATGTAGGTACATTAATTAAGTACGCGTTTTATCTTTACGAAAGTCGTATTTTAACCATTACAATCTAATAGCGTGGCAGAAATCTCCCGGAAATGGAAAACAAAGTTTAAGTAGCTATAAACAATTTAGCCGGTTCAAGTACACGCCGGCGTTAGGGCATAACCACACAGTCGTTGCATCAGATAAATCATATAAACTAGTAGGAACGTGAAATTGTTGCTTGGAAATGTATTTCTGAAGCAAAAACAGAATGAATCGTGTGAAATACAAAGAAATCTACTAATGTTTGTCCGAGTGGCCGGCGGGAGGCTATACACCGCGAAATATTTCCCAAGATACATCGGCACGAGTGCGATGTGGCGATATCTTAGGTGCGCGCCAGTTCGAATCGTCTATCGAGTCTATGATCGGCTCCGTCGAGGGGTCACGCGCGTTAAACGTAAATCAACATATCTCGCGACGGGAGATCTAGCCGAGCATGCGCCCGACCAACAAAAACTGAATTTTATAGCCGTAACACTACACCTGGGAAAAAAGTAAATAAATTGGACGAGATCGAGTGAACGACCCGCGGTCGACCCTCCGATCTGCTGCCTGAAACTTGCGTCACGGGAATACTTATCGCTCGTCTAATACAAGTCATTTCCTTCAAGGTAAGCAACAAACCGCCGTAGTACATAAACTTTTTAGTCGTAAGTAACAAGTCATTAAAATACCTAGAAGTTGTTTTTACCGTAGAATAAATAAATATAGCCAGCATTAGTGTGGACCTGGAAAGGTTCCCAAGTAACGTGTAAATTAATCAAGATTCATTTAGCAGGTAATAGAATGCCAGTTCCTCATTACTGTCTCAATACTCTCGATGCACCTACCAGCACCCTATAAGATGAAGTGCAATTAATTGATCGTAAATGAAAATTCATTGCGCACATAAAATAATTCCGTATTATTTCATAGTGAGAGAGTTAAATATATTAGAGATATATTTCATATACATACAGATATAGATACTGTGGTTTTTTAATTTCTAATGAAAGATAAAAGTCGAAAACTACATACTATATTTGAGAACACCAAAAAATTTGTTTAATTTTACCTATAATACTAACGCTGTATCTTGAATCTGTCCCATCACTGCAATAATAATCATATTTACATTAGAATGTACTATGACATAATATATCATTTAAAACCCAAATGCCCATTAAAGTCATATTATAACATTCAATCAAGCTTTTTCTGTGTTAGCGCATACAGCAACGTCGATTAGTTGATATCATATTGCACGAGGACATCTTTAACTCCAAATGACTAAAGCCTAAACATAATTACAATGTGACGACAGAATGTTGACTCACGCAAGCTATGTTATTTGATTACTTCACAGTTTACATTACCTAAGTCAAATGTTGCTGGGAAGCTAAACCAATAAACAATTAATTATATTAATCAATACATTTCCAACAATGTTATTATCAGCAAAACATAGTTTAATTATTCTGTTCTCAATGTACTGGTTCGAGTATCGAGGTCGGGTTTAATAAATATCCGCTCTATGTCACGTCTATTAAGGTTGATGTTCCGGGCAGGGGCTGGACGGGGTGCTTTCTCTGGAATGTCGGGCAACTGTCGTACGAATCGCAGACCGAGTTCCGATCGAGAGAGTCGATCCGTATCTTCGCGATCGATTCTTATCGTGACAGTTTTACGCGTCGCGTCGCGATCTCACTTCCAATACAAGCAACGCACAGCACTACTCTAGACTCTCGTCATCCCAACTTAATAACCGATGCCACGCGACATTTTACAAAACTCCTAACTTTTTGCTCTATTCGAAATGTCAACCTAAGATTGATGGAGGTAGGTATGTTGCTAGGTACCCGCACCTTTATTTTGTCCACCCAACCAGTAGATAAGTATGTATATTAGTTACATCTTTTGTCGGAGCTCGTATCTTGTCAACGACTTGTCAAAGCTGCTCATGTTTTGGCTCGTTCTAACTTACATTTGAATAACAAATTGTTTGCCCGAAGTCGGCTGGCGATACTCACCATCGACATGCAATATATGCTATTTGAATGACAAATATTAAGTTGTGATTAATTTAATTGGCTCTCTTAACTATAGGCAAGTATAGTTTTATAATCCATTCACGATTATGTAAATGATTTAATCTGTGGTAATAAATTAATTAACAAGATAATATTGTGTTACTCACAGCGACATAATCGGTTTGTAACGCATAAATAGGTGCGGACTCGAAACATTGTTGGCGCAGATGTAGTCAATTATATTGATTTTAACGACAGAAAGAGGATAAGAAAATCTAGGCATTCGCAAAGTATGGTAGCGAGTCGAGTTTAAAGAATCTGAAATAGTAATCTGTTCGCTAAAAGCATTGAAAGATAACACACGCTCACATCCTCACAATCTCGAGTCTGCGGCGAGTGATAGCGCTAATGAACCCATGTTGCCGTCACAGAAGTGGCACGGTTTGAACGATGGCACGGCCATTAGTGGGAAACTCAAGGCCAGCCGAGGGCGGACAGTTAGCCGTAATTATCTAAAACAAACTAAACCGAAAGGCGGATATATCGCCCGCTGCAACACTTCACTGAAGACATCTCTCTGCATCCAGCCGGCCGATAAATGAGCTTAACTATTCTAACTATTCTCTGTGAACGATACTGCAAGAAAGTTTTATGGAAAACCATATACAATTAGTTTATTATATGTATAAACAGTTATTTATTAACTATTTTTGTAACAGAATACATTTATTTTTTTACTAAGCTAAATATTAGAGGTAAATCGTTGTTAAGAAAACAGTACAAACTTATTTGCTGTGAAACAATAGTCGAACGTTGTTTTATTATTACTGTACAATTCCGTATACACATTTACGAGATTTCCACGTACTTTTTTGTCTAAATAATATGTATAATATGTTCTGAATTTATACAGAATTACCCAACACAGGAGTATTGCAGCTTTGTCCATAAACACAATATGTAACAAAACAAAGCAATATGTGTAACAAATTAGGCTTGAAATAAAATTTTCTCATTAATTAGGCTAAGAATTACTTGGACACTTTGTTATGTAAGTTAGTGAGAAATTTAAAGCGGTTTAACCCATATAAATTATCAGCACTTTACTAAGTCTCCTAGATATTGTTATGGCACGTTAGTTATAGTTATACAGCGTAGTGCTGCTGTAAATTTCCATGTAAATGGCGGAGCACTTTATAATAAATCTCTTAACACATTTGCTACATTGATGCATGACGATAACTTTGAGTTCTGCATACTTTGACAGACCGCTACATTGATTGAGCTTACAGAAACGGCTGGTACTTGAGTACCTAAGTTAGGTCAGGTTAAGTTGTTAGTTAGTTTAGAAGAGAACACTCGATAAAGTAAAATAACTGGAAACCTCTCAAAAATTAATTCTTTGTAAAAAGCAAGCAGTATTATTTTCCATTCATTATAAGATTTGAAAATACATTTTTAACCAAATACTCGTAACTAGATAGTCTGTCATTGGAATTCAATTCAAGACAGTAATCATTTGTGTAAGTTTTAGGAAGTTAATAAAGACCCTATTAGTACCAAAAATCTAAAGGTTTGATAGAAGTAACATTTGTCTAAATACCACTTCGATCGTATTATGTTAAGCACTGTGTCCTAAAACATTGTGGGAGCAGGATACTGGGCAAGCATTCGTCCGGCTGTTGGTATTGCTCCACGGAATATATCAATATCTCAAGTGTCACTCTAAGCTGTGACAGTTAGCAATTGATAATATTTGGCGCACCAAATTAAGTAGACGTTTGATTGACTGACAAGTATTTATAGACCCATTAACTTAAATTGCTAAATGACTTTTTGTTAGCGTGTGAGTGAATATTATATGCTCAGGTTGCTAGTACATAATTTTACTCTTAGACATTTAGGTGTTTTCAATTTCAACAGTCATGTTCATTTATCTTGTCTTAGATATTGAATTCCTTGTTCATTTCAAACTGAATTTTCCTGTTACAAAAGTATAGCTCACTGTGTTCCCTTACTTTGAGAATTGCTCGGAAACTGTGCCCTTAATATTAGTTTATCAAAGGTCAAACGTTCTCCTTAACCTAATTAGCAGTTTACCCTCAACGAAATTTCTCTACAAAACATGTCGTTAATCAGTCGATAGCTATCACATTAATTCGCGGTGATTAGCCGATGGTATCTTAGCGCAAGTGGGGCGCACGCGTCACAGTTCATTATGAGTGCGCCTGCGCCGTCGCTTGCTCCACTTCGTTGTACGTGACAAGCGTGAGAAACAACGCTCTTGAAAGTTTTTAATAAGCATGCTAAATATGTATATTATGATGTTCGGTCCACGAGCATGCATGAGGCATAGGTTCGATCCCAAAACTGGGTTTAGAGCCTTGCGGCTTTAAAGTAAATACTTACCTTTCACTTGACTCGGTTTACATTTTCTCTCCATTTAAATTAACTATATACATACAGGAAAGAAAAATAACTGGAAAATGAAGCTTTTCTTAACCTCATTTTTATACAGGTACCTAAAGTTTATAAACAGCAGTTCTCGCTACTGTAAGACTGATATACCGATACATCTATTAATAATGAACGCCAAGAGCTATTGGGTTTTAAATTTTTAAAGCTATCAGCAAGTCCTGCCAGGATAATAAATATATTGTAAGTACATCATGCGATACCCAAACTTGTTTCCAAGAGTTGACTTTTACTATTGACACGACATGATAAACCGCTAATGAAGTATAGTGATGTTTTAATTCAAGTTAAGGTTATGTTTGTAAACTTGAAGAGAAAAGATTTTATGTACTTATGTTTATCTATAACATAATGGTAATTGAGAGGTTTATCGACTTATATTTCACGGGTATTTCAAGAAATGAAGGGTCTTTGAAGAATATCGTTTCTTTGATTCTATTTATAAAAACAAAATAAGAACTACATGGTTAAAATATTTAAACCTTAAAATTAAATTCATATTATGTATGTATACGAAAACATAACGAAATAAGAGGTAAGTATTTAAATGTCTTTCAAATGTTTTCACTTCAATTCACAGGAAATTTGAATTTATTTACTTTATATAGTTCAGTTTTAGTCCATTCAACTTAATTTAAATACATATGTACTTGCCAAAAATGAACGAAAAATTTGGTTCAACTTCACTACCTCCCCTTAAAGAATGATTGAACGATCCCTAATGAACTGGCTAAGCCCTTAGGTAATTTAATACCAGAAATTAGGAACCGTACAGACTATACTGAACCCGTTCCTTTCATTAAATAATTTATTGTTTCTACAATCCTGTTTAATTAAAACTATGGTGTACTGTAACCAATCAAAAGTTATCAATACCATTAAAAAAATTTAGTTTTGTAAATATTTCCATATTATTATTGTTAATAAAATTTAATTAAAAACTATGAATTGATCAATTCTTAATTTGAACGTAAGTCAAATTGATAATATTGTTAAATAGAATAAAATATTTTCATTCATGCGTCGTGTGGTGTGGTGTGTGCACTCAGCCTAAGATATTCGGCGGGTTGAAATGAGTGTGAATTATTTTCATGGTGACGTCTCATCAGTAGTATATTATTGGGCATTCTATACCACTATCGGCAAGTCGCTCGGCGAGTGCGCCTCGCTGCCGATAGTGGTATAGAACGCCCAATAATCGATACTCGACTCGACTCTCTACTCGACCGATAAACTCGAACGGAACAGTTCATTGTGTAGCGTACTTGATTAGGAACGATTAACTTAACCAGTGACTAGTAACTTGCTCCTTACCACTATCTTCCATACGCCTGGCTAGTATGCCTCGTTTCAGAGAATGATAAAAATCAACTATCAACTCGACTCTACATTTACTTACTGTAGTCGGTCGATCACTCGAGTTTGCATTTGCTGTTACCATGCAAAGCGTTAAAGGTTTGTTAGTGTAAATAATAAACAACTCTAAGTTAGCTACTGGATTTAATTATCATAAAATGTTGGTTTGTCTGGAAACAAGATATCAGCCGCACGCACGAGCTCTTGTAATTTTCGCCATTGAGGAGAGTCCGCGTCAGTCTGGAACTTGATTCGGACGAGCGCTTTCTTCCACAGCTCGGCGGAGTCAGTAAGGCGAGCGTCGTCAGCCTTGTACACCTTACAGTCGATGTAGAATTCTCCCTCGGTGACCGTTGCTCTGCGCTCGCAACCGCTGGCTACGCGGTTCACAAAAAATGAAGTTAGGTGATCCAGTGACTTTTCCTTGTGTGGGATGTCGAGGTTTTTGCTGATGCCGAATATGTCGATGTCAGTATTGATTTTCTTACTGAAACAATAAAGAAAGCTGTTATTAGTTAGTGTTTAGAACGAGAGATGCATGGGTAAAAAACGTCTGTGGTAAAAAAAAAAAAAAAAAAAAAAATATAACGACGCGTGTAAGCAATAATCGCTTAATATTTTATGAAAGATACCTTGGATATTTGTAAAGAAAATGCTACACGTGACTATTAAACAAATGGAATATTAAAAAAACCTATGTAAATTGCATGATTATAATTCAATAAGTACGTACGTACCTATCTACTTGACTGTTATAATTTAATCAAAGCTAGAAGATAATTCATTCAAAATATTATTTACCTAGCTCGAGCTGCTGATGTTGTTTGTGACTGCATCTTGCGTTTCCCCTTGCTGTCTGCAGATGCGTTGCGGCTAGACTTCACTTTTTGTCTAGTGATCGATGCTTGCGAGTATTCACACTCTGAGTCTGACCTGAAATAAAGATAGGGGAAATTTAGTCACACAATTATAATTATTTCTCAATGGAGTAATCTCCATTGCGTAGGGCAAGTGTTCAGGTAAACACTGGTTCTATATTCCAATAAGATAGCGCAACCGGAGAGATTTTAGATGACGATCGACTGATCTGTAAAGTAACGCGCTCACAGACAAACAAACATAGTTATAGATAACAAACGGATCACAAGTGAGAACCAGGAAAAGGAACAGAATACTTTGTTAGACTTACATTTTTTTTCAATCAGTAGTTCCACTTGTAGATGACAGCAACGAATGGCTATTGACAATGTTGTCACTGATAATGTAGGCAACTCGAAGTTGTATACTGTTGATAACAGTACACTTCGTTGCACTTGCAGACTGCGAATACTCTGTACTGAATACTTGTAGCTTATAAATTAAAATTGAATTATAAGTAAAGCATGTTAAAAACCGCTACAATCAATTTGGTATTGCTGTGTTATAGAAACGTTTTCTATAGTCGTATTATACGCGTTTGTAAAATGAAAACGACGGAATATTTTTCGCTGTCGAACCGAATGTCGATGCAGCGAAATGAGCTAGGGCTGACCAAACGATAGCGTGCACGGATTCACACACACCACATTGATTTTATTATTTTGAAGATGTAAATAAACGTTTTTAAGACAGATACTTATGTTGCCATCTACGTTGAGGTCTTGTTTAGAAAAGATGAACTTATTGTCGTCCACCACGTACTTTTCTAGACTTTCTAAAATAAATACATAATATAATTCCTGTAATAACGTCAACAGCCATGAGGAAACCATAAACATCAATATCTATCGATATACTATGATACATATTAATAGTATTAGTGCATTATGTAAAATTTGTGTATTGCTACCAGCCCTAACTAAAATAGCTGATTATTGTGATTGGGAAATAAATAATAAGGTTTAGCACTCGTGTTACATTTGGGTAATAACAACTTTTATGATGAAATATTTTTCTGCTTTGTAGACAAAATATTAATAAAAATATAACCTAAAATATTATACATTACCTCAAAGGTCTCTCACACCCATAACAATCAAGTCAATTATTTTAACTTGATTGTCACATAACAATCAAGTCAATTATTTTAAATAAATATTTTAATGTATCACACCAAAAAGTATATACGAAAAAGTTCATCTTATGAAGCAACTTTGTCAACTGTATCATTGGCACCTGAAATATATCTACATATTGTTCAGGTAATTATCAAATATCATAACATAACAATAATTATGACATTTTTCAACCTTGAATTTACAAATATTAACTCTTTATCAGTACCTAATATAACCATATTTTTTATTTCAGATATATTCTATCTAAACATAATATTACCGACTTGCCTGTGAAAGAAATTATTTGATTACCTGAAGTATACCATCATATTTGGACCACGCAGATACACATTCTAATGTATAAATAAGTCCATTTTCGCAGGTAATTATTAAATATATTTTTCTTCCCAGAATATACCATAATCAGGTTATGTATCTAATGCATCCATTTTATTTATTTCAGATGTATTCTGCCTTTAAACATAATTATCGACTTGCCTGTGAATAACTACATAAGGACCTTGGAACGAACGTAAATAGTCTTGATCAAGTTCTACTAACTTTATAAAATATTTTGTAACTATATACCTAAGACGTGAATATTACTTGTAAGTATTACTAGTCTAATTATATTGAAATAATTATTTAACTGTCAAACACCAAGCGGTCACCGGTGACCGCGACCTATTGTTCTTTAATTGTGTCTATAAAACCGGTACTCGACGAGTTAAAGTGATCTTTGATTCAAACAATAACATAATGCCTCACTGTTCTGATTGCAAAGTATTTGTAGATAATCGTCGATGGTCTGGTCATTTACGTAGCAATATACATAAAAACAATAGTTCTACCCCTATTTATGATAATGTTGCAATTATTAATTCTTCTTTTAAAGAACGAATTAAAAGTTACAAAATCACAGCGACAGGCGAACAAATACATAGTTTCCCTGAGATGTTTCTTAAAAGTATTAGTACACAAGTCAAGCATCTAATAGATACTTCAATACAGAAACACACCTCTGTCAAAATAAACTGCGAACTGTTTGCTTCATTTCTTATGTTTAAAAATGATCAACAAGAAATAAAGTCATTCCGAACAAACAATTTTATTACACATTTTAATTACGATTTTGATGCTATTTATAAAATAATTGTTGATTTACTACTAAAAAAAATTGAAGAATTTGAGGAAAGAGATAGTGGTTGGACTTTTTTAGGTAATTCACATTTAGAATTAAATATTTATAAATATCAACCACTCAGCGGATCTAAATTTTTAACTTTACCGAAATTCATAAAAAGTAAAAGAGCTTGTTTGAATATTCGGAACAATGATGAGTATTGCTTTTTGTGGTGTGTTGTGGCGGCATTGTACCCCACAAATAGACATCCCGATAGAACTTCGTCTTATCCCCACTTTCAGGATGTTTTGAATGTTAATAATTTGACATTTCCAATTACATTCTCGGACATAGCTATCTTTGAGAAAAATAATCCTTCTATGAATATATTTGTATATGGTTTAAAAAATGAGAAGACAATTATTGGACCATTGTATACAACGTTGAATAATAAGTCTAATAAAAGTATCCATCTACTGTTTATAGAAAACAATAACAATTCTCATTACTGTCTTATCAAAGATTTATCTCGTTTAGTTAGAAATCAGATGACCAAACATCATGGTAAACTATATTTTTGTGAAACATGTTTACTGTTTTTTCCAACACTTAGTCAAATTGAATCCCACTTGTGTGGAGGGATTGTTACTGTTTTACCGGAACAAGGATCATTTTTAAAATTTAAAAATTATGATAGGAAACAAAGTATTCCATTTGTCATATACGCGGACTTCGAAACGTTACTTGAACCCATTTCCGGCACTGAATTCAACACCGCTAACACGTCATACTCACAGCGCCACGTGCCGGCGGCGTTTGCATATAATGTCGTCTCATCAAATAATAATGATACCGTTGAGGGCTATAGAAGTTATCGCGGTAATGATTGTGTTTCAAAATTCATACATTTTCTTACTGAGGATGTAAAACAAATACATAGAATTATATCCAAAAACGAGCCTATGATATTCAGTGATGAAAATTCTCTTGAGTTCAAATGTGCTGTTAAGTGTCATATTTGCGACAATTTACTCTTGACCGATAAAGTAAGAGATCATTGTCATATTACAGGCGTATATCGAGGTGCAGCACATAGACATTGTAATTTGCAACATAAAGTGCCTAAGTTTATTCCAATATTTTTTCACAATTTATCAGGGTACGATTGTCATTTATTTATAAAAAAGTTAGGAGAAATTCCAGGCCCAATTAAAATAATCCCTAAGACTAAAGAAAAATACATAGCATTTACCAAGTTTATTCCTGTTGCTGATAATGAGTATATTTGTATTAGATTTTTAGATTCATTCAACTTTTTAGGGACCAGTTTAGACAAGCTCGCTAAAACATTGCAGGTGGAAGATTTTGTTAATCTTCGATTTCATTTTCCTAAAGATAGACAGTTTAATTTATTGACAAGAAAAGGAATATATCCATATGATCACATGACCAATTGGGGATGTTACGATCAAAAATGTTTGCCACCTAAAGTTATTTTTATAATTCTTTGTCTAACGAAGACATTACTGATGAAGATTATAATCACGCACAGACTGTTTGGACTGAATTCAATATTAATAACCTCGGCGAGTATACGGACCTATACTTAAAAACGGATGTGCTTTTGTTGACAGACGTATTTCAAAATTTTCGGAAAACCTGCAAACAATATTACAATCTTGACCCCGCGTTTTACATTACTGCACCTAGTTTATCTTTCGATGCAATGTTGCTAAAAACGGGCGTTCAGTTAGAACTCGTGTCGGACTTAGCTATCATCAGAATGATACAAAGCGGTATACGCGGTGGTTTATGCATGTGTTCCCATCGGTATGCTAGAGCCAATCACAAATACATGCCTGAATATAATCCATCACAACCTCAGAGTTTCATAGTATATTTGGATTGTAATAATCTTTACGGTTATAGCATGTGTCAGTATTTACCATACTCTAGTTTCAGATTTTTAAGTGATAACGAATTAACTAATTTTAATGTTACCACTATAGAGGATAACGCAAAGTGGGGCTTCATATTAGAAGTCGATCTATTGTATCCCGAGCATTTACATAATAACCATAATGACTTACCATTTTGTCCTGAAAAATGTGTACCACCGGGTGGTAAATCAAAGAAACTTATAGCAAATTTATATAATAAGTACAACTATGTAATTCATTACGTTCATTTAAAAAAATGCTTAGAACATGGTTTAATATTACGTAAAATTCATAGAGCTATTACTTTTAGACAGAGTCCATATTTAAAACAATACATAGAGTTAAATACTCAATTAAGACAAAAAGCAAAAAGTTCCTTCGAACAAGACTTTTTTAAGTTATTAAATAACAGTGTTTTTGGAAAAACATTAGAAAATACTGAAAATAGAGTAACCGTTCATTTAGTTAATCAATGGTGCGATCAGTCCAATCGAACTAAGAAATTTATATCCGCTGAGAAACTTATAGCCAACCCTTATTTCCACAGTGCATCTATTTTATCTGAAAATTTAGTTGCAATACAAATGAAACCTGATCAAATTATTTTAGATAAGCCTATATACATAGGTTTCACTGTGTTAGAACTTTCAAAAGCACACATGTATTACTTTCATTACAATATTGTAAAGCCTTTTTATAAAGATCGAGTGCAGCTATGTTACACAGATACCGATTCTTTTGTCTATAAAATATACACTAACGATTTTTACCATGATTTAAAATATAATTTTTTGCAATATTTTGACACCAGCAACTATGAAGTCACGAATGATTTACAGATACCGCTTAAAAATAAAAAGGTTCCCGGTCTCTTCAAAGATGAAATGGGAGGAAAATATATATCAGATTTTGTTGGTTTGAGATCGAAACTTTACTCTATAAAAACCCCTAATAATATCATTAAAAAAGCGAAAGGAATAAAATCATGCGTGGTCAGGGATTTAAACTTATCAGACTATGAAAACATTTTATTTAATGGTGGAGTAATCCGGAGGAAAAATAATATGTTTAAATCAATAAAACATGAAATATTTACTCGGAGTGTCAACAAAGTTGCTTTATCTAGAAATGATGACAAACGATCGATATCTGGGGATCAAATATCAACCCGAGCCTGGGGTCATGCATTTATATTTAAGAATGAATTACTTTGATCTTAATTTAACTCGTCGAGTACCGGTTTTATAGACACAATTAAAGAACAATAGGTCGCGGTCACCGGTGACCGCTTGGTGTTTGACAGTTTAAGTGTTATCTACAGTTAATCATGTATTAATTTAAGCTTAGTTTTAGAATATAATAGATGTTATTGATATACAATAATGAAATAAAATGTGAATTATTACAATTATTATTGACTTGTTTCATTTATGAAATCCTATTCAGAAAGCAACTTTGGCATGAGGTTAAAAATCGAAAATGAAGTTTTTAGGGATTCGAACCCATGACCTTCTGCATAGAAGTCCGTCAATATCGCCACTGTACCATCGTAGATAATTAATCAAGTTTTGTGTTGTAACAAGTTTAAACATGTAGCTCTAATGTAATACGACACTGCACACCGTCACGTTCATTGTCCACAACATCGATCAAAAATGCATAGTTTACATTTTTAGGTGTCGCAATGCAACCTACATTTTATTGCACGATGATTATTAAATTATTTACATACTACTTTCTTCTCGTGGGTCTGCTAGCTAACAATACTTACAATACTTTAGTTATTTGTTAGATATTATCCTCTCTAGATACTCGTACTGCGTGAGACATCATATTCTAAACATGACTTCGGTAAGTAAATAATGTTTATTAATTAAAGTATATATGTTTATTATGTATTGAAGGTTGTGGGTAGACATATAACGCAGTGATTTAAGGGTTCAATACCACACAGGGAAAGAATTTGATTGGTCTCAAAATGTTTATTTATCTGAATCAGAGTTATCTGTATAATTGTATTGTATAATTGTATATTTGTCAAACTATTTCTGATATAGGATTACATTAGTGCAGTTGCTTTAAGTTATCTTATATAATGTTCTCTTTAATCTTTGTTTCAGATAGCAGGCTCTGACATTGTATTTAGTCAATACGCTCAGGATCCTTATGAAGAGTTTAATGAGATGCTTCGATGCGAACGCGGGGCTAGCAATCAGGTTCCGAAGGAAAAGAAGTCTATGCCCCGTCGCAGGGAAAAATCTAGGAAACATAACTCGACTCAATCTTTCGTCATGAGTAAGCATCATCGACGGGGCAGTAAACTAATAAAAATTACAGTGATTGACCTGTGTAACAATTGTCCAGACAGTGATAGTGACAGTAATAGTGATAATGTTATCCTACAAGCCCAATACGTGGTCAAAGACGCGGTTGACTTTATTATGGACGAAACGGAGTCGTTAGTTAAGAAAATATCGAAATCGTTAATCGATAGTGATTTTTAAAAGCCTTGTGCTTATTGTGTTAGTTAAATTAGGATAAATATTAGGTTAAGTTAGTTTGTGTAATGTTTTTAAACTTTAATATTGTATATTTTTATTTGTATAGAAGTATTATGGAGGTTCGATAAAAATAAAAGTCTGCTTTTCTATATTAAAATTGTTTTTTTTTTTTTAAACCTTATAACTTACTACACAGCTAACTTACAAACTTATAAAATTACCACTTTAAAAACTTTTTTATACATAACACATTTCTAAGAGCACAATGTTTTTTTATGATGATTACAATTTAAATTAGTTTTTCTATCACAGTACTTTTCAGCTAACACAGATAGTTTAGGACAATTTCTATCATGAAGCTCTAGTACATTACAGTTATCACACATGTCTTTTATCCATTTCACTTTTTCTGAACCTTTTACATAGATAATCTTGTTTTCTAGGTATGGTACGATCATGCGTTGGAATTCTCTATAGTCAATATAGCCTTCGCTCCAACGTAGACCCCTATTTTTTTCCAACCACTCGACTTGTCTCTTTTCATCTCTTGTTAAGTATTGAACTGGTACGGTGGTTTAATCAAAAACGTTTGTGTATATTCACTCGTGGTAAAAGCTAACTCCTTTACTATAAAATTATTGTAGAGATCCTTAAATCCTTGTACATCTAATATCATAGTATTGGGATTCATGATATTTTCCTTACAATATTACTCAAAGGTTTATACTCAATTATACAATCGTTTAATATAAGACAGTATGCACAGGTTTGATCTGGTATGTCCAATTCACTCTCAATTTCCACTCTCACATCAACCACAGGTCCAGTTTTGAGGTTGTCTGTTTGTCTAGAACAATCAATCACAAATAACGGCGCTAGGTCCTTAAATTGTTTCTCACTTAGTAAGGGTTCCGAGCGCCTGCCATAATACGACTGTTGAAATCGTGTGTATTGCTCGTATATTAGTGCAATTTTGTTATTTGCAAAACTAGCGTTTAGATTTTCATACGGAAAGTAAGTTGAATTGAGATACACTTTAACATCGCGAATATAACAGTGATCAAACTGTGACATGTCAGCACTTGCATTGTTTTTTCTATTTGTTTGTAAACCAATAATTATATATCTTGGTTTTTCTATTTGCGATGAAGTTTTAATAGACCATGTATGTTTTGTAGTTTTAGGTAATGCTGGATATTCGTATAGATCCCAATTCCTGAATATCATTTGAAGCGGACGATCTTTTTCTAACAGTTTTAATAAATTTATCTTTTCTTTGTCAGATACTTTAACGTGTGGTACTCGCCATATAATTTTATTGATTTGGACATCATCTATAATCTCCCCGGTGTTGAGTTTTACAGCATTTAGGTTTGTGTTACTTCGCAACAATATTAGTTCGTGTTTACTGTTTATCACAACTTTCTTAAAATCTTCAGCAAAACCCATGATATTACATAGAGGTATGGATGCGGAAAAGTTACCTCCATTTATATTCTTTGTACCTTCAATGTTCCAGCCCCAAGCATTGGATATTTTTGATTCACTCTCATTCATCGAAATTAATGACTTCATGGTGGTAGTAATGCCAGCATTTTTTATTTTATCAATCTCTACTCCATTCAACTCGTACCTTATATCTTGAAATAAGTAAAGGAGAGCATTATTCGTAAATTGAACGCTAGAAGTCTTGTCTTTTGAGTCCTTTTTGCTAACAATTACAGTTCCTTCCAAATACAGAGTGCTAGCAGATGGTAGTACATATAGATCCTGTTGGTTGATGGGTATGCGAATTTCATCGTTTCTATTAAAACTTGTCACGTAGGGTTTGTAGGAGTGAAATTCGATTCCTTCAACTGTGTTGTCGTAAGTCGGAGCGGATAATACGTCTAAAATATTCATTTTAACAAACCGATAGCTTTCAGGAATGCCTTATTATTATCGGTTAATTTAATTTTTTTATTTGAGCGAGCTCTTATTTTCTTGGTTGCTAAATTGGCACTGATATTTTTGAACTGAGGTTGCTCATATTTATTGTAGTCAATCATTTTTTCGTCTAAGATGTAAATATAGTTGTACTTCTTCACCACGTAAATTTATTAGACGATTGTTAATATCTAACAGTCTGATATGTATACAGCTTATGTTGTTTTGATTGATTGGAAAGTATATTGCGTTCTTTGGAATTTCTATGATCCTATATCCAGGTGGCACATTGAGTGCAAATTCATGAATAATGTGACTCGGTTCTCCGTTTATGTAGGATCCGCTTATGATATCACATTCAACCCTGACCACGGTCGTAGGTAAAATGTTGACGGGAAACTGTGACACATGCCATTTATTACCTTTTAATATCTGCTTATCAAAACCAAGCAAATGTCTAAAGGTATTTTCTTTTTCAAAATTGATGTCTTTCGTACAGTGTATAGTAGTTTTTAAAGTATTGTTATTGCAATGTAGTTTAATTGATGCACCTTTTATCTCAGATTTTAAATAATCACTAATATCTTGCAATTCATAGGTTCCCTCCGGTATTTCAATGATTTCGGAACCACAGTAAAACTTGTTATTCGTAACATCAATGTTTGGAATAGAATTAAATGTTGAGAAATGCAATAATGCACACTCATACTGTCCATTTAGTTGTAACGTATTAGGATAGTACGTAGACAAGGTGGACGAGTTTCCGGTTATCGATAAAGTGAGTGACATCTTGTAAATGATTGAAATGAAAGAAACACATTAATTTTATACGTCTTTATTCCAAAATTCCCATAGATATTCTAAACATAAGTGACCACAATTTACTGTGTTAAACTTTTGATATCTTGTATAGTTGTAATAAACAGCACAATTTTTAAAATATCGCATTAATTCGTTTGGAGGTTTCAAGTCACCATAACTATCAAAGTATTCACAATAGTCGGCTACTTTAACATAAGCTACCCAATGCGTTCCTTCATTTTTAGAGTCATCCAAGTTAACAATACCACATTCAATCTGTTTTGGTTTTTTGGTAATTGGTCCTTCATGAATACTCCTCGAAAGTGTGGGATGTCTCGTGCATGTTCTTGGATGTCGATATTAGTCAGTGGGCGATTAGGTAGCTTCTTTATCAGTTTTTTTGATGTTCTATGAATAATCCTTTACCATTTTTATGCGGTTTAATGTATAAACCCTTACCCAATGCTAAAGCCTCCATAGTCTTATTATGACGTTCTGTTTCTCGCAAATTTTGTTGAGCTGCTTTGTAATCATTAACGGTTTTAGCAATACCCGCTGCACCACCAGCCAGAGTGCCTAAAGCTGATAAGCCAGCAAAGATTGGAATTAAAGGCAAAATACCTCCAGTTTTCGGTATGGGTATGATGCGAGGTACTCGAATTTTCTGAATTTTTGGATATATCTTTTTTGCTGCTAAGTAAGCAGCATTAATTAAAGCTTTACTATCTTTGTGTTTAATTTTCTTAATTTTTGATTTAATTTTTGATATAAAACTGTGAAACGTTTTAACTCCGGCACCTGACTTTAGTTTGGCTTTCATGACTTTGCTTACTAGCCATGAACTAAGTTTTTCACCTTTCCCAGCATCCTTTGATTTAAGTCTTTGTTTTGCCATATTCATTAGTTGTAAATCAGCTTTATGACGATGAGATAAGTCTGTGTGGTTAGCGTATGCAATGTCGTGGTGCATACAAGCTTCATCCAACTTATTAATACCTCGATCACCGCGTAATAACCGTTTCTGGAGTTTTGTTCCTGGTCCGCAATAATTATAACCAGGCAAATGAAGCTCGAATGGTAAATTTTCTATTAAACTATTAACTAGTCCACCACCTTGCATTGTACAAAGCGCAATGGATGAATGTTCAAAAAGAATTGATTATATACTTAATAACTCAATCCAATAAGGCAGCTTTGTCAATCCAACTATTTTCGTTATTGCTAAGACCCAACCATTTCACGTAAAGTTTTCTTCCTTTCTTTTTTAAAATTTTTCTATCAAATAAACACCAGGATAGTTAGATTTTTGAAGTTCTTGTTCATAAAAGGTTCCTAATATAGCTTGTTTACGTTGATCTTGTATATGATATGTCACCGGTATTGTATTATTAATCTTTTTTACAGTAAAAAGTTCTGTTGACCAATTAGGAGTATAACCTTTCTCAAAATTGTGTTTGTATTTGCTGATACGAACATAATCACCAATTTTAAACTTAGGTTTACATGGAGCAGATACATGTTTATGTGCTTTTAAAATATTTTCTTTTATTACTCGCTCATTAGACTTGTTTACATCGATTGGTTTTAATTTAATAGTTCGATGTTTTGTGTTGTTATACGATTCCAGGGTAAGTTCTAATGGTTTACCCAACCACTTATAGTTTCCATTAAAGCTAAAATATTTGTACAATTTATTTTTTATAGTTTTAATTAGTCGCTCAACAATTGATGCCTTTTTGCTAGAAAACGAAGAGTAATGGTTAATCTTATATGTTTTCATAAGCGTTTGAAATGTGTTATTATAAAACTCTGTTCCCATATCAGTTTGTAAGTTATCAGGCTTTCGATGACTCTTAAGTAATATTCGTTCAAATGCATGAGTCACATCAAGTTTATTTTTTGATTTCAACGGCTGCGTCCAAGCATATTTTGAGAAGCAATCGATTACAATTAAAATGTAATTATAGCCTCCGTTATATTTCTTTAGATTTTGCATGTCCATCAGATCAGCTTGCCACAGATCGTCGATACTTTTTAAAACAACAGAACGCCGAAGGAAATTTCTTCGTGCAGTTTTGTGTATTTCATTTACAATTTGCTGTTTTGACATGGTTTACAGTTTTTTAAGCAATTTGTCAACATCTACTTTAGTATAAAACTTATCTTCCAAATGAATTAAAGCCTCAGATGTCTTAGCTTTTAAAGTAGCTTGAACTGTCTTTTGTGCATCTAGCATGAGCTGAGAACGTAATGCACCAATTAGTTTATTCAATTCATGTATCGTATTAGCATTTAAACGATCTACGTAATCTTTGTTTACGGCGTCGTCTCCATCCACAGGAGATCGGATCCCCTTGAGTCTTGTTGATTTCAAATCAAAATCCCCGCTTTCTGATTTTAACAACGCGTTATCATTAAATTCAAATAAATCTGATAAACGCAATCTTTTGTGAATAAAATGACCAAATTTATCTACATTCATCTTTAAAGGTGTATTGTTTTGAAAGGTCGACAGTAAAATGAAACACAGATGTTTTATGTATTTATTATATTACTTTCACGTAATTCCTCTATTATGGATATGATTTCGTTGTTTACCCCTGTGTTACCAGCATCTTGAGATGCAATTAACAATTTTAGTCGATCAACTAATTCATTAGGATCATCCCAATATATAAAATCTACATTCTTCTTCCACATTTTTGTTAAGGGTAATCCTTTCCCTTTGGATTGTAAAAATAGCGGTTTAATAATTTGTAAATATTTTTGACCTTTATTACTTTTTATCGGTTTACTTGGATCATAATCTCGACGATGTGCATTTGTATCAAGTAGCATTGATTTATAATGCTGCATATCACTCTCTGTAACCAAACTCAAATCTGCATTCTTTTTCAGTAGCAACTGTTTCAATCCAGGCGTACATCGATACTTGCGGTGTGCCACTATGATATATTCGTCATTGACAATTATGTGAGCGGCACCCAACATCAACTTCCCACGCTCGTATCTGACACCAAATGGAATATCTGCTAACGCTTCTGGAGAAACTGACCAGGATGTTGTGTTACAATCTTGTTTCTTTTCAACCAGTGATTTATATGAGGAGTCACTGTCAACCTCAGAGTCATAATCGTCTGTATCATTGCTTTCTTTCTCACTGTGAACTTCTTTCCTCAAAGTATTATCAATATATGGAACTTCGATGTCTTCATCTTCAATATTTTGTGGAGCAGATTGTTTGGTGACATTGGCAATTAAATTTAAGGGATCTGTTACAGGCTTGAAAACTGATTCCAGCGCTTCTTTATTGTTTATTTCAATATCCTTCATTTTACGTACTTTTTTCTTCACGGCTTCTGTCGCTTCAACAATTTGTCTTTTTAAAGATTTTTCCATATTGTTTAAATAGATCGTGATTGATTAAGTATTCCAAGTAGAATAATTAGAAACACTAAGGTAACGGATTTAAATAGCAATTTAATCAAAAACTACAAAGGTGTCAAATTTATTTCTATAACAGCCTTTATTTTTAGAGCAATCTTTATTAATGACAACAAAATTAAAGGGATCGTTCCATATTTTTGAACACATTTCACGAAATTCAACCCATGACATATCAGTGTTGACATGTTCTTCGTATATGTGCTTCAAATTAATTTCATCTTGTTTAAAAAGTATGATCAAATTGGCATTGTCTCTTATTAATTGTTTAGGAATTTTGCTATACGTTTGATTTAAATAAAAACAATCGATAAATTTATGTCTTCCCATTGCAAAGTAATCACGCATGTTGTTTTGATTTTCACAAGCAACATCATCAAATATAATCACAGAGTCAGGTTTTGCGTCCTGAACTCTTAGTATTTCTTCGTGTTCCTGATATTTTTGAAACGAAATACCTGGTACGCGTCGTAATACTTTTTCTAAAAATATGTACTTGGGTTGGTACAAGGTTTTTGAATAAATATAAACATTTCGAAATCTTAAACCATTTTCGTGTATAAGTAGACTAATGAGTAAATTTGTTTTTCCACAATTTGACGGTCCGCAAATTATACAGCGTACTGAATTAGGTAATAATTTACTGTGACGGAAATCAGTTTTACAAAATTCATCACATATTATGTTAATATTCAACGATTGTGGTTGTTTTACAAATTTCATGCTTACTGTGTGAAACAGTTCGAATAACAATGACAAATATTTTTTGTATGTTAATATTTATAAACCGTACGACTATGTATTTTGCGTTACTAGCATTAACCGAATCGACCGTTGACGATTGAGCATTCTGGAGCATTCTGGACATATCGATTATTGGGCGTTCTATACCACTATCGGCAGCGAGGCGCACTCGCCGAGCGACTTGCCGATAGTGGTATAGAATGCCCAATAATATACTACTCTCATCAATTTTTAGCTTTTCGATTAAGTTAAGGGCACGATAATGAAGCTTGGATATACACGGTAAATTTATTAGGCTGTGCTTATCACATTTTTTTTATACATCATTAAATTATTCGGAGCACTGAATAATGGTCGGTAACTTTAGGATATTTAAATGCCTTGATACGTTTAATTGTAATTCAGGAATCAATTTCAAATGTAAGTGATTTTTAAATCGAAATACATCGTTAATTGTTTAGAGGCGTACAAACGGGTAGCATTTAATTTATTTTATTTACCTCTACATTGTACTTAGAAAATAATTTCCTATCTTTTCTATGTATTTATCTTTTTTATGGGGTAAGTAAGGAAACGAGCAGACAGATCAACTGATGTTAAGAAATCGGCGATGCCCATGGACACCTGGAACATCAGAGGCATTACAGATTAGAAATTTGAGGATTGTTGAGGATTCAGGGATTGGGGAGATTGGCGATATAGGGAAACACAATGAAAGCGTTGTTTCACGTCGGTTTTCTCTGAGACCGTGGTACCACTCCGGTCGAGCCGGCAAATTCGTACCGAAGCATGGCTATCTAAAAAAAATTTATAACAATGATATATGATAATTAAGAATTTTGCAAGTTGGAATACGATTAACACTTCCCTACGTCAATATTTTTTTAACTATATGATGTCAATAGCGGTTTTTTCAAACTGTGTGTAAGAACAGGTCAAAATAGACCATTTCGTTTTGCTATCATATTTCATAACAAGTCTTAACTAGGATAGGACTGAATTAACTTTTGTTGATATTTTTTATAGCAGATATAATATCAAACCTTTACTATTCACCTGCAAACCGATCTGAATATAATAAATATAATTACTTAATTTAATTGATTATTTAATAATATGCATTAAAGAAATTTATTGATCGTAAACCATTGTGGTACTTAATGAGCTGTGTTTTATCGGAGTTGAAAAATGTACCGGACAATTATGCATATTCTATTCAATAGACTTCTTTTGTAAATAGTTATTGTATCTTAGTCCGGTAATGTCGTGACTATCATTCGCATGTTTCAACAATCATTAGTGCAACCATCTCAGTATAATGGCGTTAGGTGGTCTTCCGGTCAATGTCAATCTAATAGATATAAGCCGATTAGAAACCCACAGCGCACAGAGTATAAACAAGGTAACTATTCAATAGAGTACCGGTCACTCTTTAATTTAGTCTATGCTTTCTAAAAAAACAACAATCTCCATGATCTTATTCCTTTTTTAAACTAAAAACAATTTATAACGGGACCTTGTTAGCAGTTCATCGCTTACGTAAAAAGAGTAAGTAGTGCAAAAAAACGGTATTTAGGTAACAAGACTATCGGAGGGCCGTTCGTTAGCCTGAATTACGTCGAACGGGAATCGAACCCGAGCCCGCGGCCGTCGTGGCCAACCGTAGACAACGATCTCGCTCCCATTGTGTGCTTTGGAACTTGATAACATTCTGCTTTACTGTTAAAAAGGAGAATTTTAATGAAATTGTGAAAGAAAAAAGTCTCTTCTGAAGTGTTGCTTATCTTGTTAGCTATTATGTTCTATTTTCGAACGTGCTTATTAAGAGATTAAACAGTATCCAATTACACTAGAAGCTCTTTATCACAATGATACTAATGCCTACAATATCCTATAAACAAACACTGAAGAGAAGTACGAAACGTGTTTGGCGCTATATGTTGTAAATTGAAAATTCTTCACATATATCTGCAATAAGATAGGATTGTTCTGCTAAGTACCAATCCATCAAATAACGACAAATACTGATAGCCAATTGATTCCGCATGCGGACAGAATAGGTACCTATTCATTACACTAATGGCGGTCCATTGTCGATAGATAAGTTTTTTTTTCTTTTGCAATATGCTTTGACTGTCCATTAGCGAGTGTCCAAACAAAAGTCAATGCCTCTAGGTGTGTCCGCTAATAAAATATTACACATCACTATTATAAGAAAATGTGAAAAAAATCGGTATGTAAAAACATCGGCATAATGCCTCTTGACACCTCAACTTTATACAATCACACAGACTTTATAGATTTATGAGTTTTATTAAGATGTTAATATATTTATATTAATGTTAGATACTTAAAAACCTCTATGATGAAAACCTACAAACAGAATAAATTATGTTTCAAAAATAAATCAATAGATGAAATGTTTATTTTAATTTCAACTTTAAATTAATTAAAAAGACGATTTCAAAGTCAGTAATTGTTAAAATTGAACAAAAAGAAATCCACAGTTATTCTATTGAACTTGTACAAATATTTTGCCAAGAGATTGATGTTGCTCGTTAGAAAGTCTGGCTTCCAAATGATTGAAGCTTGCGAGTCATTATTATTAATTACTTAGATATTGTTAAGTATGAGAGTCTATGGTGATGTCTAGTACTTGTATTTTGCAATGAACGTATTCTTTTTAAATATTGTTAAGGTTTTCTATGGATTTGATTTATACAATACCTACCAAATAACCTACTACGTAGGTAGCGCATATAGTACAAAACAAAGTTTTTCATAAGTTCAATAGCGGATATGTCAATTAATTACAAAGAAATTATGATTTCATCCAGCTAATTGGCGTTTCTTTTAGTAAGTACGAAAGAGGTTTTTTTTATTATATGCCAACAGTTCTAAAGCTGACGGAAGACACATTGGCGCGCCCTGTAACTACAGTAATTGGTTTATTTTAGAACAACAAATACAACATTAATAATAAGTTTCCAACATCTACGCAAGCGTGGGTTGTTCGTCTGTTCATCAGTCAGTTACTATTTAGACAGAACTATTCTCTAACACCTATTTACCTGTCCATAATGTTAGTCATCTCAAGTGCTGCAAAAAACTATAGATCTGCTATTGTATTTCATGTTTATTTTATTGTATTCTATATAGCAGACGTGTAAAGATGATCACCATCGTTACACTAGCTCTAAGGCTTAATGAATACACGTAGGTTTAATGATATTTTTATATGACTACATGTTTGAGTTTAATAATGTAAGTTGTATCTGCTTCTAGTAATTTATTTATTAGAGATATTTCCTGAGAGGTGTCTTGAAACCTTGTCAACGGCTGTTCTTACAACGGTACTTTGAAAACTCATAAAACGCAATAAAAGTTATTCAAAGTACTTAAGTAAGTACAACAACGGATGACAATCATCGGTATTTTATTTCGCATGCATTTAATGAGTTAACAACGCACTATTTATTAGTTTCTCAATTAAACTTTGGTCATAATATATGAGCATCATAAATGTTTTAAAATTTACAACCAATTACATTTACCAAATGAAGTTATCACGGTAAAGTCACTAGTTATTCGTGTAATAAATCGTAAGGGATAAAACTCTCTCTATTATTATTTACCTTCAAAGTTGAGTTGACCGAGCACTGTTGTAATAACGCGGGCCATTAAAACTCGTCTTTATTATAAACCTTTAGCTTTAATAAAAAGAAAGTAAATTATGTCCATGATTTAGTTCTCACTTGACATGTTACAGAGCAACGTTTTATGGAAACCCTTTTTAAAAAGTTCCTATTTTAACAAAGACAGTTGGTGTCCATTTTGTCTATTTATGTCTTAAATATTTAAATAATTATACGTCCGTTATTTGATGGTTATAACAAACAATAAAGATAAAAACATATTTCATTGCAATATTATGAAAATCTAATTTGTTTAAAGTGCAAAGATACACAAATACAATCTCATTTATTAAAAACCTTATTTAGGTACTAACATTTTTCAATCATAAAAATATCAGTAAAGAAACATTTATAAGTGACAGAGGCCAATGTAAATACTTTTAGTATGGTAATTTATTTAATTTCGCACCATAATATTATGGTTATTTCAGATTCTATGAGCAGCTCTCCATTCGCTTCGGATTTTAAGTACAGTAGAAAGCTATAACGATCAACTGCCTAGAATGAAGAAAAATAAGAAGTTTTAATTAAAACCAAGTGCACACCAATGCATAACTTAGCACCCATCTCTGTGTCCTTAATACGATCCTGTCAACCTGTTTATACTACGGCCAACAGACGACTATATTCATTTTATAACTCCACTTGAGTCCAGCAAACAAATTCTTTTTATTTCTTATAAAATATATGCTATTAATAAAATTACACTCGTTCGTTTATAACAATCAAGGCATATAATAGTAACTACTGATGTAAAGTAATGAATTGATGTTGTGTAGGTACCTGTGGGAGAGATCGATGATTGAGATTTCTATACAATTTCGGGATTTATACGTTATTATGTTTTTAATTAGGACTAGAAAACATAGTCGTAGTCTGCTGTAAGAGGATAGACTATCCTACCTATTACAAAGCGAATAAAACGTATTATTGGGTTAACGTATTTTAGATGTCAAAAAGAGGTCTACGAGTAGTCTTTCCACCTTACTAGTTAAGTCGTGATATAAGAGACAGCTAGAGGCGTTCTGAAGTTTGCGTAGAAAAAAATGTTAATTGTCTGCATAAACAAAACAGTGTATGTATCAGAACCGTCCTATCCAATCGCAACAATTACAATAATGTTACTTGAAACGTATTACAAGTAAAACATAGTGTAAAATATAAAATTGTGCGGTCAGCAACATATTAACTGTCGCTTGAGACTCGCAACAGGCGGTCCCTCAGTGCCCACCAATTGCACGCCACAGTTTCATAGATTACCACGGCTCGTATTACAAGACACTTCAATATTTACTAGTATTGCCTTAAAAGTCACACAGGCATTATTAGCGACGCTTCGTGTATATTAATTTTAATTGAATGTAGGTGTGTTTGCTTTGTTTGTTATTGTATTGTATGTTCAACAAAATTGCTGAAGTTCACCTTTACTTATGAATATTTCATCTCAACTGTTAAACAGCTTCAGTTTAATTATTCCACCGTTGAATCATTACACTACCTATGACATAGCAGAAATCTACAAGTAGGTATTGATTATGTGTATTGACCTCTACACATAATCTAACTAATTTATCTTTCATTTTCTAGTCTCATCCTCAATAACAAAAATAAATAAAATAGGACTTATTATATGCAACTGTAATAAACATAACCAGAATGTGTAAATATAAAATGAAATATTATTAGTTAATAGCAAACGTAAAGGGACGAGATGAGTAGTATCTGCGTGCAGATCACGGTACTAACTTGAGAGCGAGATTATCATAAAGCAGCACAGCGACCAGTGTCGCGGCAGATGTTTGATAAACGCACTAACAATGCCACATTAGTATGAACTTAGAAACAATGTAAATTATGAAGATACCACCAAGTGGGTAATTCTTAGCCAAATACTTGTTTGTCTTGGCTATCAGTACCGCAAACGCCAACATTCCACAACACCATTCGCTGAACCTCGACTTAGCAACGAGTAGCATCAAGTATAGAGTATAATAGAGATAAGTTTATCTCAACTCAAAAGTCATAAACTTCATCGAGTACACGGCTAAGTCGCCGTTCGATAGCTAAACTCGCGACGTACAAATCGGCCGTGCAGCCAGCAGATCTAGCTAAACTAAACACGAGTAAAAGCAACAATAGTCTCGCCCGACATGGAAAAAGTCGTGACCGACTCGAGCTCGGGTCAGGCAGGATGCTGCGGGCGTAAATAATGCCGACGTCCGATCTTAATTATCGCTCCATCGTTAGAGATGACCGACGGGCAGACCGAAATCGGCGAGGTGGTTGCGACATCGCTTCTCTGTCGGCCGAAGTGCCCCGTCATTATCGAACGGTGTATCGCCCACCGATAAATCGCTAGAACCACCTGCGAGACGGCCGGTGTTATTGTACGGTTTTGGCAGCAGACATTATAATTCTTTTGTTACTATTGCTATTATTTTCATCGCGATGACTCGACGATTTAATACATTCGAAGATTGGAGATAATATCCGATGATTTTAGAAGGATTTGATTTGAAACAAAAGATTATTTTGAAACAAATGGCTATAGCAAATCAACATTAGCGCACAAATATTTAGGATAGCTTCGTAACTGATTGACTTTTTGGCAGAGTTTGCACAGTGTAGTAATACTGGTATTACACACCAATCGGGCTGAGGAAAAAATAAAAGTCATATCTATCCGAAATATAAATGATATGCTCTCATTTGGTTTCAGTTCGTTAATCGTTAAGTGCTTTGTATTCGCCGCTGCGCTTGCGCCGATCTCGATCCGCGAGGGACGTTGAAAAATTCAGAGCTCGTGATTTTCGTTCGTGTACTTCATTTATTTACACGGCGACGGCGAATATTGTTTACTGCACAACTAGCAGTACTTCCTAGGAGTGAAAGCCGTTCACTCCAACTGCGTGAAACAGAATAAAATATTACTATCAGTGTAAAAATATATTACGATTTTAAATGAATTTCTTCTTTTATGTTGTCTCTGCAGTGAGTTTATCGTGGTTGATAATAACAATATTGTTTCCAATGTTCAATCTTTCAACAGTGAATAGTGCACCAAATACCTAGACAGAATTCAAAATTTCATTAACAGCCTACTTTAAAGGTAAATATTATCTCCTAACCATTAAGATCAGACGAATGCAAAGTCATGTTATAATATGGACCATATTGTTACTGAAGTTTTACCAAAAATATTTGAGACGCGCGTAGTTATTACGAAATTATACTATCGATCAGGCAATAATACGAGGATAGTGCCCTCGGGTGGCGAATTTAGGAGAAATTGAGGGTGCCTGCGTGCCTTCCCGCGAGCTGTATAATCCTTGCATGCATGCATAATGATAAACGTTATTCACCAAGATCATATAGCACGAGGGAAACGATCTTACAATCAAAATACTTTCAAGATACACAGACACAAGCGGTTGATTCGTCATGATTACTTGTCTCTAACATGATATCTGCGCTGTAAGACAACGGTACCAGTGAAACAGATCAACAGCTACAGATATTTACACACGTAATACATATTTACCCAACTATCGACAAGTAACGGTGTTGTGTTTGAAAAACATTTTATAAATTGCAAAAATCTCAAAAGGAATGCTATTTGATGATTCACTCTAATTTACATTACTGTCTGGACATAAATCAACTCTTATTATATGTTTTGAGTGTATAATAAAATAAAGCCGGTTGCTGATTATTAGTGTAAGCATGTACCTCTATATAGATACATTCCTACATATATAGGCATCGATCAATCTGTTACTTAGTGGACATTATTTTCGGTAAACATAGGTCCGAAACGGTTTCGATCGATGTGCTCAGGGCGATGCAAATTGCGTCGCCTGTTATCGGTGCACTTTATCCGGGGTACTTTTGTGCATATTTTACATATATTTGTGGGGATGCGGCCGATAGCCGGTGTGGGCGGACCCAGCGGCCGCATGCTAATGCACGCGGTTAACGTGCCAGCACAGACTTGGACTTAGGCAAATTAAACATTAAAATCTTAGTACTGAATGAGTCGTTCTTTCTCTGCTGTCTTAGATTTATAAATATGTGCGTTTAATTTTACAATATATCGGCACCTAGTTAACATTTATGAAGTGCACATGTTGAAAAATATGCAATCATGAATAATACTTCTGTTCAGTACATGAATGCACTTCCAAGTCATTTTCATATCTAAATATCGTTCGAAGAGACATAGATCAAACGCGTAATGCATAGGCACAAAATAAATAGAGGCAATAAAGATGAGTATCGCGTCTCTCGGCCACTAATCTCTGACACCATAACATAATTGTGCAGAGTCCCGGGGGGATAGCGGCCTCGCTGCGGTCACGAAGTGCTCTAAACATAGAGTCTAGCCCTAAACGATGCCACCATATCCGTCGGCGGACAACATCCACTCATAAGTTCGTGTAGCCTCAGCCTCACGGGCTCTCGGCTCTCGGCTCACGGCCAGTGCCTACTACATAGTCACCATACCTTCACAACTACTACTACACACTGTATTTTCCAACGGTACTGAAGATTTGTCCAATGTTTTACAGCGCGATGTGCGCTTTACAATGTCTTACAATGTTTAGATACCTGTGCAACAATAGGCAATCCAAGTAGGTACCTACATGTTTATTATTTTATCATGCGGAAAATTAATTATTGTTCAAGACTTTTTGTAATGTTAGGTACTATTTGCTATTAAGTTTGAATATTGACAATACATATACTTTAAAAAACTTTTTTTAAATTTGTAATTCAATTTCCTTATAAATTCGATCTCGAGCACCTTGTATCCTTAATCTGTTAATAATTCCAAAGATATAAACTAGTTGAGTGAAATTAAATAATCCATATTTATGTACGTGGCAGAATGTCAATAAAAGTCAGTTGGTCAGTAATGAATAGTAAGTATGCTGGTAGATGGGCGCCTGACATTTCAGTTGGCGACGATAATAAGAACCAATAGCTTTTTTACCGCAAGATAAAGTCGAAGAATATGTTAATATTTTTATTCGCATTTATACTTGTACATCGTTATGATCTAGTTACATTCATAGCCAAGCAGATCGGTATCTTCGACTGTCTAGATTTTATTTTTATTTGTAGCCAACGAGTGAGTACCAAACGTGCCTACCTACTTCAGAGTGACGTAGATGAAACAGTTCTGAAGAGAAATTGCATTAAAAAATGGAATGAGGTAATAAAGGTAGTGACGTAAAATTTGGAGGTAAACGACTTGAATGATTGATGTTTGTAAAATTACCTACACTGTTTCAAAAACGTCAGAGTTGTGTGGTCATCCTTCAGACGATAAGGTTCACATTCGCCTCAACATATTTCGTAATTACGTGAAAAATTTTAATGTTACATTAATAAAGGAAATGATATTGCATTGTAAATGTGTAAGATAGGTCGTAATTTATGGCCCTCAATATATCCACTATATGCAAAAGGGCTTTAAACGTACAGTTATCGAGTGCAATTTCAAGTTTCAAACTAAATAGGGAAATCGTAGGAATGTAAACTGGCAATAGTTTTTCTCCGTACTCGCGTACAAGGCTTGAATTAGACAAATAGCAGTCATTTATCGTTTTCTACACGTAATTTCCATTTCAATAATAATCTATGTAAGTTATAGCGCGGATAAATCAAGTTCATAATCGCCATCGTGCGACCGATGTGTTGGCGCTCAACCGAAAATTACAGAAAACGTTAATATGATTTATTTTTTATTCGTTATCTGCTTTACAATACAATATAATCTTATTGCTAAATGAGTAGTTATTAAAAAAATCTGAAAATAAAAATTTAAACATAAGTACTATTTGTACTGTACTACTGATGCAGCTTGGGAGCTATAAGAAAAGGCTTGGATTCAAGCTATAAATGGTCAATCTTTGACGTCACTAGGCGCTATTGTTATGTTAAGCTCAACCTGTTCTTACTGTACTTGTCTGATACCGTCTTCGAATACTCCTCATGAGCATTGCGCACGTCGTATGGGAACATACCGTATTTTTATCAACAACGGAAACATTCAGCTCTTAGCACTTACATCCAATGGCGGCGTACGTTTTCCTAAATTATGATAATTGCACGTGTTCTTGTTGAATCCAGTGATTACTGAACTCGTAGATGTCACTACATAAGAATCTTAATGATATTTCAACTAAGTATTATGTAAATGATATTACAATTTATTTTCGTAATAGATTCTATCCCGATAAGATGTTCGAGTTTTGATATTGTCAATTTTTTATGTCTATTAAATGCGGGTCATTATTCAACACATACGCTACAAGGAAACATTCAATATTTCTTATTAATCTAGTAGCGAACCGCAATCAATTATCGAAACTTGACTAATCGACGATCCCAATAAACCGACGTACTGTCATTTCTCTTCCCTTAATCGATTACTTCAAACATGAACTCTAGGGGGTCCACTAGCGCTCAGACGAGCTACGCCGCGCCGTACAGAGGACGCGGCCCCATCGCCGTCGCGTACCTAACCTTTTTGTCCATAATAAATCTTTTTAGTCTTTTTGTTGTGAAGTATGTAGCGCTTGCCTGTTCAACCGTTCGTTGTTTATGCTCGCTACACGCCACTGCCGACACCGGTCAACAGTCATATTTTGCTATCTCATACAATTTAATATACTGTTTGATTTTATAACACTTTACACAGTTTATGTACGAGCTGCCAGCTGTCAAGTGTTGGCCCGCTGAGGGAGCTGCGACCGTCAATAACACAATTAGTTATACAAACGTTGTCATTTCCGTATTATATTGCCTCCATTCAGAAATTAATAAAGCTGCTGTGAATTTGTATGGTAACTACTATAAAGTTAATATTTACAATCGATCCCTACGGTTCTCATGCATTCTCATTTCGTGAACAATAAATTTTATTAACACGTTCCAATCGATTTCCTTGAGAGGTTTAAATGTAAAATCACACAATCAACGTTAATTGCTGCTTCTCTTACGTGCCATATCGTAGGCGTCAGGGCAGGCACTATGGAGTCTGATCAAGACGGTGCCCTCATCCAGATACAAAGAAAAGATTGAGTCATCATAACAAATGCACAGCCTGTCCTCAGTGGCGCGGCTCGGCGGCCGAGGGCAGGGAACTCTCTACAATCGGCCTCTTCTTATCTGTGACGGCTCCGATCATTGTGTCCCGAATACTTCGTGCTCCACAGTACGAATGACGAAATGCTGCTACGTTTTAGTCTTTTACTTTTCTCTGTCTTCGTTGACTTGTCGAGTTCTTTTCGAACTGTTTTTTGTAAATGTTCAATCGCTACGCTTGTAAAGCTTGCTCTGACTTCGTAAATCTTATCTAATTCATCGCATCAAGTGAGAATTAAACACCTTGTACCTACCTTCGTCTTCAGATCACTAAGTAAAAAATAGTAACTGTACGATCTTAAGAAAGAATCATTGGTTCAGTACCTACTCACCATAACTCAAATAAAAACTGTGTCTATCAAGTATTCATTAATGTTGATCAATAAATACGTAATTATGTTCTGATGTAATCAATCTTTGCAAAATATTCAAACAAAAACTCATCAAAATACACCTTAAAAATGAAGAATGAAAAAATGGGACCCACCGAAAGAGGTAAAAAAGTTTAAATTACAAAAAAGGAACAAACACTACTCCATTAATCATATTGATGAATGCACTTAGTATCACAGATACTAACATCGAATGCGATGCATCCTACTCAGAACATTATTTTTGATTTTCTTTCAATTCAACCCTTTCAAGTTGTCCGAAATATTTTAATAATGCCGCATACACTCTCCTGTTACATTTTGGAAAATGAAACATCACGTAATGATGTTTCGAATCGCGCAGGTTTGATTGAGGCGACGGTTTAATTAACACGACGATCAGTCATTTCTTGTTGTATAATTATTTAGGTTGAAAAGGTTACTGGTAATGATGATAGGTGTATTTGTTACTGCATGCAAACGGTATTGTGTCATAAGGAAGATTAGCACGGAAACGATGTTGCCCAATTTTCGTATAGGTATCTTGACATAAAATTATTATTATTTATCGATGTTGAAGTATATGAAGCTAAAGGGCCACAGGCGTATTTTGTCAACCCGTCCGGCTGTCGCATCGGGCAAGACAGGCGGATGGTCGGCGGTCAACCCAGTCACACATTTGTCGAGCCACTCGCTCGCTGGCTGCATTTTTAGAATTATTAATTTGGTTCGTGTTCTTATACTGTGTTAAAGTGGCCGATTTTGTGCCAACCTCATAAATAAAACATCACCAGACTTCTCGTGCGACTGTTTTATAGGAGTCGACGGTTGCTTAAATACTTTATTATTAAGTTGCATTGTTTTACTTTAAAAGGCATTGTTTTTGTAATACGGCAAATGAAAGACGTCATGATTGAGAAAGTCATGAACTTTCCATAATTAATTATTTAACTAAAATTATTAGAAGTCACGTGTACCATCGGCATATCTAACTTTAAAATTTTAATTTAAGGACAGGCTCACATCTAAAGAAATAAACATTAAATAACTTTTTATTTATTTTTTACAGGTGGAAGTTGTAATCCTGGACAAAAATGACAGTCCTCCGGAGTTCAAGAACATGCCCGCTGCGTATCTGGCGTCAGAAGATATGGCTCCGGGTCAGCGGATAGCGACTATCGCAGCCGAAGACCCGGACACCATCGGCAGCATCACGTACAGTATCCAAAACGACGAACCACACCATTTTCTTTGGACCCTCAAACCGGACTGTTGACTCTAAAAGATCCTTTGGACAGAGAAACGACTTCTGAGTACCAGGTGATCGTGAGAGCAGACGACGGGGTCCAGTTCACGGACGTAACTGTTGTTGTTCAGGTTTGTTGTTTTTTATACGAGAAACTCGAATTACGTACAGTCGTAATAAAGATACTTAGATCTTGTAACATAAGGCGTACACTCATTAACAGAAGCACGTTCACGGTTTATGTCGAATGTCATGAACTTGTTCTGGAAATAATACAGAAATATTCAGTGTCACAAATACTCATGAGAAAAATTATTGAAAGCATGTTAAAAGAACATCTTTATAAAAAATTCTTATCGAAGATGAAGTTTTGACTATTTACATATGTATACTATAAGACCCAATAATACAAATAATCCCTGCTGTGGAATATATCGCTATATGATTTCAAATTATCACTATAATAAAAATTTAAACGTAATGTATTAGTAAGTCGTAACAGTTTTGTTACTGCATGTACATGGGTCCAAACATCAGTATGTCGGTCCATTGCCGCGTCGGCTCAAATCAGTAGAGCTCTTATCTAGCGTGGCGTCTACATCCACTTGTCTGTCCGATGGATGACCACCGATTAACTTATCATTCAGCCTCTTCCATACTGTTTACGATATCTAACACTTTTCTGCATTTGCTTTATGTCTTTTTATCTTGACTTAGTATATTTTAATTGTTAAGCATATTTATTTAGTAACATTTCTATGTTTTAATGTCGCTTTCAGGTCACAGACACGAACGACAACCCGCCAGTTTTCAAAGAAAGTGCCTACTCTTTCGATATTCCCGAAAATGCTGCGAGAGGTTCTGTAGTGGGCACCGTTGCGGCCATTGACCTCGATTCAGGACCCAATGCCCAGCTCACTTACACCGTCATATCAGACTGGGCAAATGACGTGTTCTCGCTCAACCCTCAGACAGGGGTGTTTACTTTGACCGCTAGACTGGATTACGAAGAGGTAAGTTTAACCTAGAATTTCAACTTCTTGTTAGACTTTTTTCACTATACACTGCATAAAACTTTTTGGAATTTATGGTCGATTGAACCTAAAGACATATTTACGAGTACTCATTAGCAGAGTAACGGTTAATCTTTTTATTAGAAAACTCACAACAGCAGCTCCGCTGTAGCACCGCAAAGGAAAAAAACTCCAAAGATAAGACTGAGATTAAGGTCACGTACAAAGTACGTTACGCATGCTCATTGCTCAAGTCTCGATGAACCGAACCGAAAATAAAATGACAGCAAATGTTAATTGGGCTTTAAAACGATTTAGTAGTAAATATACATTGACAATAACCTCACAGCGGGCATACGGCTGCACTGAGATACGGAGGCAACAGTTTAAAACACTCGTAAAGTGGCACGACATCGTCGTAAAAACGGACGAAATGTGCAATTAAAAACACTTAAAATAGATTAAGTGATTACCGTGGAAAACATTTGCGAACAATCAAGAAACAAAACTGATTCAATGCACTTCTAGACCTTGGCATATTGGGCTCGATATACAAAACTGTATTTTAAGTAGCCTATTTACAACTTGAGCGAATAATATTTTCCGAAATCTATCCTGTAATTTGAGTCGTATTGACAAGGCCTCAAGATTGCATTTACCTAGATGGTTTGGCTTAAGTTGCCCGCCCTTCCATGTACTAAAATAGTCTGATTGATTCCAATCCAATCGTTGATTGCTCGTCGGCAATAAATAACAATTGTATCAAGTAGATGTTATTGTATTCAAGACTTTTATTTTGATACATTTGCTTGTGTAAATACGGAATTAATTAAAGCTTAATTAATTGTGTCGGTAAACTGTACTTATAAGTTCGGTAGCGAAGACTTGCGACCTACGCTCTTGAAGGGATAATCAATTTAATCTGCATTCGTTTAAGTTTTTTCGTACAGGACGATGTCTGCTTGTTAAGAAAAGTGCTCAATATTTTATTAATGGTAGATACCTTTTTTTTTTATGAATGTTGCAATGTTGGTAAAGTAAATACTTGGCAGTGTGTCCAAATTTACGAAGACATTGTAGAAACATGGTTCACCTGAAAGGTTTGTTTTAGAAAATATTTTTTAAGTCATATCGACAACTTTTGAACTTTAATATCATAGTTAAAGCTTACTCAATCTCTCAAAGAGTCCAATACTAATATATAGATTCCAATATTAATAAGTATAATTTTACGATTCCTCTATCGAATACATAGTTGTATTTACATGATCTCCAAATTAACTCTGTAGTAACTGCGGACACACATCAAAAGCCTTTCGCAAATATTCCCAGCACCCCCGGCAATAGTAACTCGCAATTTAAATTATGATTAGTTGAGATGAGTATCAATGTTTGCCGTTTATAGCAACATTATTTTTTATCAAATTACTAAGAAATAAAGATCATATCTGTGTTCGTCTACTTGAGTATAATTTACGACTACAACACGGACCGACGGTTGGGAGTTAAAATCATAAACTTTGTCTGCGCCCAACATTGTTGAAAGCTTTGTATGGGTGCAAATGAGTTGCACCGTAGCCCTAGTATAATAAAATATAAATATTTTCATCTGCATATTCCATACAACAATATTGAAAATTGACGCCTCGTTGATGAGGCCTTCGTTGTATGGCGGGAAACGGAACCATTACTTTGTGGTTAACCGTGATGAGGCTGAGCTTCTAATGTATGTGTTAATTATTATTTAAAGATGGCGTATTTTGGAAGGAATTTGTGATTGTTTGTTGGTGTACTTTCATGTTTTGGTATACGTATAAGTCGGGAAGTGGTAAAATAAAGAAAACAACATCACAATAAATTGATTATTACAAGAATTAACTACTTATCATAAAATATCTAAAATATGTTTCGTTTCTTTATATTGGAAGTAGTAAAGAAGTAAATTTATTTTTCAATACATACATAGGTAAATTCAGAACATGACTAGGTTCCTGCATTGGTTTTCTCCGATATCTTTTACATCGTTTACGGTTGGAATATTTTCTAACAATTTTATGTAGCTTGCAATTTTTAAATAGTTAACTATTTAAAGTGTTTTGTACCGATTCACATGTACCAGCCCCTTACTGCTCGCGGCCATACATTGCGGTTGAAAGAATTATCGTAACATAGATCTTGATGAGGGCATTGACCGCTCGGCATCTTAACGACGTCACTTTTTTAAGTACTTCTAAATAAGATTATTAGTTCAGTTATTGTTAATAGGATACGCGCTAATCCAAAGTTTACATCTCACATAAAATGTTTTAAAGCTTTTGGTAGGTCATAAAATTTTGAACAGGTTACACTAGAAATCGTAGTTTATACCTAATAATAATGTCAATTTTGAGTTAAAGGTACTAAAATGATCAAGAATGTTTTTATATGTTTATGTCTATCATAATAGTACGCTGAAAGTACTCATTTAGTAGTTTTAATTCAAGACTCTTTAAAAGAAAGTATTTTTCGTTCGCTCTTTCTTCACATAAAATCTTGCTCGGTAGACATGGCGACGAAGCGCTTCAGTTGACCGGTTAGATTTCAGAACACCTGTCGCCTGAGCTTTAAGTTATAAAACACATAAGAGGCTGCTTGCGGCTAATTATAAATAAATTACCCTTTTCAGTTTAACTTTAATTTATGATAAGCTATTCCACATTTATCAGTTTATCTCAATGATAATCTTCATGCCAGTAGTGCACAGACAAGGTATATACAGGACATTAATGTATTTTCGCAAAAATAAAGCACTACTACACAAAATTTATTATGAACCATGAAAAATATTGCATGTTGTAGGTAATATACGCAATTTAAGTATGAAGGACAATTTTGCCTTCAGGCTGGTAAGTAGGATCGCATTGTAGGTATTTAATATGAAGCGAGTCCGGTCCGCCCAATAATTGGCATGCCTACCTATCTACTGCATTATTATTCGTATGTCCAAAATACAATGTAGTTTGGATGTTCTTAAATGAGTAATTTATTCACAATACTCATACCATAGTGGCGTGAATAATCACAATTCTAGAAAGACTGGAACAAATAGCATCTAATACTACGTGTATCTGCGTCCATCTGCATAGCTATAAAATATTGAAAAAGTAATTGCAGTAGATAATACCTATTTATTTATCGTACTTCGCACTTTATTGAAGCAATTAAATAATGGACGGCTTATAGCATTTTTGAAACATTAAAAGAATTCATAAAATGAAACGGTGTGATTAAAATACTATGTAACTGAGTGAAGGTATTTATCGATAAATTAATCGTAGAGGTTAACAAAACTGTAAAGCCTTATATTGTTTTATTTTTCATATTGTCTGTTGCCCGCGACTTCATTCGCGTAGAATATAATTCCTATTTTATCCCATAGAAACATTTAAATAGGATAAAAATCTTATCGCCTAAGCCCATACCCTGACTGTATACCAAATTTCATCCAAATCCGTTCAGTAGTTTCATCGTGATTGACGAACATTAAACATCGAAACAAAGAAAATTACCTACACATTTATAATATTATTAGTGTGATACATAGTAGGTAGGTACCTATTGTTTTAGTAATCAAAAATAGGTACATATGTTTGTTTTAGATTTACGTACAAACTAATGAGACGACGACAATGCGATTACATATATTAACGTAGGAGTCAGCAGCTATCCAAATCCTCCACATACACATGTTAACTGAACAATCATAAAAAGTTAGTGATTGAACAAAGCATGCCTGAAACTTATGACTGTGTTATATGCACCAAGTTTTTTCTTTCCTCGAGCCGAGCTAAAGCCTATTTAACATGTTTTTGCGGCAACTCGACGTAACCACCTTATTGTGCTCATCAATGCTGTAGTAAAATGACAAACAAGTCGTTAAATTTTCTATGGACATAAATCAAAGGTCGCGTTGTAATTTTTCGGTATAAGTAGAAGATAATTTTATATTTATGTGCAATATTCCTGAAGTATTTTCTAACAAGTCCATATTTACTGCGCAGTCTGTAAGGTCACTGAGGTATAACACAGGCGTTAGATATACCTGCCTACATTATCAGATTGTTTAAGTTTTTCTAGTCAAACTTAGTATTTTTTATAAAACATAACCTATCCCTGTTAATTAATAAAACAGTTTATAACCTACAGATATTTTACGAGTGTCTTCAATTTTTATAGAAAGGACTCACTGGTTTATAATTTGAAACACTGTTTTTGTGTTTAATTTAATAAGTGGTTATAATGATAATTCAATTCCGTACTTGATTATTCGCGTTATCAATATTCAAGATCGAGATGTCAGTCACTAGGTAGCCTACTTAGCTCCCGTGGAGTCCCCGTAACATTAACAACGTAGCATACACTTTTTGAGTCCTGTGCTGCAAGAAACTCGTTCCATTGTTTTTAAAACCGATCTTCTGGCTCTGTGCGTGGTGCATTGTGGTTGGGTCCGGGTGCATAAGGTCTCCGCGCGGTACATAAGGGCGGTGTTCGCGAGCCTTCCGCGCCGCACTGGACTCATCAAGTCGGCCGGCCCCGCTAATTAGTAAAAACAATTCGCTGGGTACATTCGTTCTCTCGACCGCCCGCCAATTCCGCGTACCCCGCTAGAGAGCTGCTAATTTCATCCCGGTACAGTTTTTTCGCGTCGCGCATCATATTCGGCATTTGCCCGCTCGATCCGCCATCGAAATTAAGGCTCGAACAATGTCTGACAAAGCGGCCGTCCGCAAAACATCCCCGAGCCGGATTCCGCGACCACTACTTGTTTTTTAAATCGCCATCTCGCTCCACGATCCGCGAATGAGGGAGCTTGTCATAGCTGGGAAGCTTTGGTGTCCTATATTATATGGAAAATCTGAATGCCGCCGTCATTCGTAAAATGTTACCGTCGTACTTCCAGTAATGCTTTGTTTTATAGTTCAGGCTTTCTTGATGTTATTTTAGTAACTAACCATAATTGTACTTTATTAACTTAATTAAACGTCATGATTACGACTGGTTCTCATTAATAGATCGGTGATCACAGATTTCAATAGATAATTAGTACTTATTTGACTTAAGAGTATTTTTACTTTTTACATAAAATATGAAAGACCAGCATGGGGTCCAGCGTTGGATATTATTAATAATTAAATTTATATATTTCATTATCGCAATTTTGAATTACCTTATTGAAATTTTAATGGAATTAATTAAAGAGCACGAAGAGTTTAGTAGGGTGAACAAGATACTATTTATTAAATTACGTGTAGTGACAAATACACCCAATTAATCTAGAAATAATGTCATTCATAAGAAAATATTTTTTTCAGACTCAACACTACATTTTAGTGGCACAAGCTCAGGACAATGGTCACCCATCACTATCAGGTACTGTGACCGTCTACGTCAACGTCATCGATTTGAACGATAATGCTCCGATATTTGATCCCATGAGCTTTTCGAATGAAATCCTAGAGGACGTCCCTATTGGTTCTTCAGTGGTCACCATCAGCGCTACTGACTTAGACTCAGGTTTGTAGACATTTCTTTTTTAACTTCCTCACACTAGTTTTCTCTCCTGTGTACTTGGTGTGTTTAACAAATTCATAATTAAAGACATTAAAGGCCTTTGTCAAATTGCACATCAATCAGCAATTAACTGACTTTTTGTTTTTAATGCTACGTAGGATAAGGACAGGTAAGACAATTACTTTTTGTAGGCTTGTCATTGAAAAATCTTGTGCTAAAAAGACTGATCTTGCAACTTACAGGTCTGAATGGCAAAGTGACATACAGCATCAGCTCTGGTGATGAAGGTCAGGACTTCAGTATTGCTGAGAACGGTACAATATACACAGCAAAACTGTTGGACAGAGAAACACTACCAATCTACAACCTCGTTGTCACTGCTAAAGATATGGCTATACCTCCTGAACCTCAACTATCTTCTACAGTACAGGTAAAAAATATTTTGTACACTTATTAATTATACTGTTGACTTATTACACTACACGTACATCAATCGCTACATCCATTAATAAATATGTATCGGCTCAAAAATAGGTATTACCATATTTTCAAAGTTTAGTTCTGACGTTTACATTCAAACAACTCTCATCATATTTACAAGGGACGCCATATTTACCTTAACAGGGTCGTGTCACTTTTAGAAAGCCCGTACTATATATCTACCCATATACCTCTATTAAATGGTGTTATAAGGGATAATTTTCTTGTTTGTGTTTACTAACAAATATTAAAAGGTTGCTTACATATTTTCTAACAAAGGCTTCAATGAATCCCGTTAAAAAGTTTGTCATTGCAAGTTTTAATTATTATTAAAATTTGAAATTCCCCAATTTTGTATTATTAAAGTAGTTTCATAACTTTGAAACTATTAGTAATTTAGTTAACTTGAAATGTTAAATCCAAGCCTTTAAAAATCACGTTCATTACGACCCATTGTTAAATGTTTCTATTGTTGCATTTCACAATATGCCTCTGATGAGAGTAGACGGAAGCATAGGATGCGTTTTATCTTATTATATTATTTATTTGTATTAATTTTCTAAGAAAACCAAGTTGCTGTTTTACACATAGAAATAAAATTAAAATAACTGCATCCGGCCGTTTTTTATTTCATTGATCCACTAAAATATCCTAAGGTCTTTGGTTCCGTTTTATTTGATGGTTATTGTTTGTATTTCTTTTTCACACACTTTTATAGCACGTTTTATTGTTACAGGTTACGATACAACTAAAGGATGTCAATGACATGGCCCCCGAGTTTGTTACACCCAATACTACAACAGTGTCAGAGAATATTCCACTGAATACCGTCGTAATGACAATAAAAGCCGTTGACAAAGATGAAGGAAGAAATGGATATGTCGAATATTTTATGAATCCAGATCCAGAAATCAATGGTTACTTTTCTTTAGGAAATGTTGATGGTATATTACGTGCGACGGGGAAACTTGACAGAGAATTGAAAGCCAGCTATACAATTATTGTCACTGCTAAGGATAGAGGCGATCCACCTAATGTTACAAAGTCCAAAATTAAAATAAATATTTTGGATGAAAATGATAACAGTCCAGTGTTTGATCCAAAGCAATACAGTGCTTCTGTACCAGAAAATGCCAGCATTGGAGCCAGCGTCTTACAAGTATGTAATCAATTTTATAATAACTATCGTGAGACATACTAAATTAAATAAAAATCGCGGATTACTCACGTGAATATACTGAGGAAACCTCTACTAGTCGGAACTAGTAGAGGTAGAGGAGACCTGAAGGTAAGAACAAGATTTATGAAAGTTAATTTTGGATTGTATGATGTTGAGGATAAAGTTGAAAGTCTATTAAAGAACGATGAGTAAGGGGTAGCCGTCTGTATGTATGTAGGAAAAAGAAAAGTAGACCTTAATGCCTTCGCAATATGGTATGTGGAGTTAGTCGGTTGTGAGTTCAACCCACGGACAAAGGTTGGTTTTCCTTAGAAAAGGGCTTATTTATTTCTGGTATTTAAATTAATTGACCCAAAATCTAAACGTGGCTCTATGATTCGGAGAATCATAGAGGGGTTTTTCCTCATAAGCAGCGTCCGCGGTCGCGGCGATGTCGCGCAGCCTACGCGAAATTAGTACAGTTTTTCTCAGTACTTTCACGTGAGTACGCCGCGATATTTAGTTAGTTAAATATGTAATCTTCTAAATTTCGCCCTCCTATCATCATTAGTACCTACAACATATTTTAAATAATTTAATGTTTAAATTTTACAGGTTTCGGCTACTGATATTGATGAAGGTGCAAACGGAAGAGTCAGATATTCAATTGCTTCAGGCGATGAAAATAGAGATTTCAGTATCAGTGAAGATACCGGTATCGTTAGAGTTGCTAAAAATCTCAACTTTGAAAGAAAGTCCCGTTACTTGCTTACAATAAGAGCCGAGGATTGTGCTAAAGACGATGTCAGATTCGATACGGCTGAATTATCTATTTCAATTCAAGACATAAACGATAACCCACCCACGTTCCTTGATTCACCGTACTTAGCGTACGTAATGGAAAATGTAATTCCACCCAATGGCGGGTACATAATAACAATTCATGCTTATGACGCTGATTCACCTCCATTTAATAATCAAGTCCGCTATTTCATAAAGGAAGGCGATGCGGATCTTTTCAAAATAAACGCTTCGTCTGGGCAAATTTCCTTGTTAAGAACATTAGATCGTGAAGCACAAGATGAATACACCCTTGCACTCGTAGCAATGGATACTGGTAAGTTACATAATCATAATTATTCATATATATAATCATATTACTCTGATAATATTATTAATATAGCAAGCGCTTGAATACAGTACTAGTGCGTAGAATATTAAATATAAAGACATAGGGTAAGCAGAGCTTCCTATGTAATACTCAATTTTTACGTGGTTATTGTAATATACCAGGCACAATTTTTAATTCAGTGCTGCTACAGAGTGAGTATACATGATTACATGCAACAAAAAAATTTCAAATAAAAAACTAATATCTCTCTAACTATTTTATGGGTATTTTTATACTAACGTTGGTGTATTTTTGAATTACAGGATCACCACCTCTTACTGGTTCCGGAACAGTGAAAATTGTGGTACAAGACGTAAATGACAACAGTCCTGATTTTGAAAGACAAAGCTATAGAACCAATGTCAGAGAAAATTTACCTCCTGGAACTGTAATTCTTACTCCAAAAGCTACAGACAAGGATATAGGCAATAATGCTAAAATAAGATACAGTCTTCTTGGAGACAAATCAGAAAGATTTCAAATAGATTCTGCCACGGGTGTTATTTCAACAAATGACACGTTAGACAGAGAAGATTGGGATGTTTACTATCTGATCATAATGGCGCAAGATTCGTCGACCACTGACCCAAGAACGGCTACTGCTAACCTTACTATAATAGTTGAAGATGAAAATGATAATACGCCGACGTTTGCTCATCCGGTTTACGAAGCACACATATCTGATCGAACTGTTAAAGGAGATTTTGTATTCGGTGTAAAAGCTAGTGACAACGATATTGGTCTAAACAAAAAGATTGTGTACGATCTAAAAGGTGAACATCAAAATTTATTTTCAATCAATAGAGAAACGGGAGTGATAAAAGCCAATGAAAATTTGATGAAATATAAAGATAATATAGGATCCACTTTTAATCTATTAATAATAGCGACCGATAGCGGTGTGGTTCCAAAACAGAGCACTGCCGAGTTAATACTTATACCAAAGTCTGTGAAAAATTTCCCAAAGTTCACAGTGACTAATAAATTGACATTCACTTTCTCTGAAGATACTCCAGAAGGCGTTTTAGTAACAAGATTGTCAGCAACATCACCCAAAAAAGGCCCAACTGGATTACTACAATACGGTATTGCAGGTGGTAATGTTGGCGATGCTTTGAGAGTAGAACCAATGAGTGGTGAAGTATTTATTACTGGAAAGGGACTTGACTACGAAACGATGCCTCTATATGAAGTTTGGTTTGAAGTAAGAGATTCTGATAACCCACCCCTAAAATCATTCATTGAAATCGAAATTAAAGTGACAGATGCTAATGACAATCCACCAGTTATTGAAAACGCTTTATACAACGCAACAGTATTAGAAGAAGAATACCCTCCGCAGTTGGTAATAAAAATAGATGCACACGATGACGATTCCAATGAAAATGGTAGAATATCTTTCAAATTAGTTAACGATTACGATGAAACATTTAGGATCGACCCTGAAATTGGAGAAATATACACAAATATTGCACTAGACAGGGAGTCAATCCCATTTTACGAATTAATTGTTGAAGCCGTAGACCATGGAGTTCCGCAACTAATTGGAACTTCCACAGTTATAGTGACCGTCTTAGATAAAAATGATAATCCACCAAGGTTTACTCGACTTTTTAGTGTTAATGTTACAGAGAATGCTGAAATTGGGTCGTTTGTAATTAGAGTTACAAGTTCTGATCTAGACACTGGCCCAAATGCAAACGCAACATACAACTTTGTTGAAAATCCTGGACAGAAATTTGTTATAGATCCAATAAGTGGAAATGTTACAGTTGCAAGACCACTTGACAGAGAATTACAAGATGAATACATTTTGAAAGTAGCAGCAACTGATGGGGCTTGGCGTTCAGAAACACCATTGACTATCACAATACAAGATCAAAATGATAACGCACCTGAGTTCGAGTATTCATTCTACAGTTTCAATTTCCCAGAACTACAGCAAAAGAATAGTTTTGTTGGTCAGGTTATTGCTACTGATAGAGATAAACAAGGGCCTAACTCAATAATATCGTACTCACTTCAACAGCCATCTGATTTATTCTCAATAGATCCAGCTACAGGAGAGATACTTAGTAAATTTAAAATGAACTATAAAAGAACATCAGTCAATTCTTCTCCAGAAAATACATATTCCGTTATCGTTGTCGCAACTGACAATGGAAAACCGCCTATGTCGTCAGAGTGTTTGGTTACAATAAATGTAGTGGACGCTAATAATAACGCTCCTAAATTCAAAGACCACGAAAAGTTTGTACCAGTGCCAAAAGATGCTACATCTGGAGAAAAGGTTATCAAATTAACAGCCGAAGATAATATGGATTTCGGAATAAATGCTGAAGTTGAATACTTTATATCAGGTGGTAATGGTACTGCATATCTTAAAATAGATAAGAAAAGTGGTTGGATTATTGTAAGCAAACAATTTTACTATCTCGGTCAATATTATGAACTAAAAGTAAAAGCCGTAGACCGTGGTGTTCCTCCACAATCTGATGAAACAACAGTAATATTTGTTGTAACTGGTGAAAACATTTACAGTCCTAAATTTACAGCTCTGAGCTACCAAGTGATAGTGCCCGAAAACGAACCAGTGGGTGCTTCTATTTTGACGGTTAAAGCAAGCGATGAAGACGAAGGACCTAATGGAATAGTTAGATATTCAATATCTTCTGGAAATGCAGGAGAAGAATTCCAAATCCATCCCATATCTGGAGCTATAAGCATATTACGTCCTCTCGACTTTGATACGATCCAAGAATATAGACTAAACATTACTGCAAAAGATCTTGGTTTCAAATCCAAAGAAGCTGTAGCAACGCTAACAATTATTTTGACTGACATCAATGATAATGCTCCACAATTTAATCAGACAAAATACGTTGCATATTTACCTGAAAATTCACCTGTGAACAGTTTTATATACAAAGTTACAGCAATTGATATCGATTCACCGAAGAACGCTATTATAAAATATTTCATAAATAATGATATGGCTTCGCTTTTCCATATAGACGTTAACACTGGAGAAATATTTTCCAAAGAAGTATTCGATTTTGAGGAAAAGCAAATTTACACATTGGAAATAAGGGCTGAGAACCCTGATTCCATAATGCGTAACACGACTCAAGTAATTGTTTACATAACCGGTGTGAACGAATATTATCCTAAATTCAAACAGCCCGTGTTTCATTTCGATGTATCTGAGTCTGCTGAAGTTGGAGCGAATGTTGGTGTTATTCAAGCCACGGACCAAGACAGTGGAGATGATGGCATTATCTTCTATTTATTTGTAGGCTCCAGTAACGACAAGGGCTTTAGTATCAATTCACAAACTGGTGTTATTCGTGTGGCTCGTTATTTGGACAGAGAAACGCAAAATCGAGTAGTACTAACTGTGCTTGCAAAAAATTCTGGCGGCATCCGTGGAAATGATACTGATGAAGCACAAGTCATTATATCTATTCAAGATGGAAATGATCCACCTGAATTTTTGCGTCATTACTACGAGGCAACTGTATCTGAGGGTGCTAGTATAGGTCAAGAAGTGATTCAAGTAAAAGCAGTTGACAAAGACGTGCGCCCCCAAAATAATCAATTTAGTTTCTCCATTATTGGTGGCAACACCAATCAGGACTTCAAAATTGATCCACAAACCGGAGAAATTGAAGTGGTTCGTCAGTTAGATAGAGAAACTTTGCCAATTTATACATTGACAGTAGGAGCCATTGATACAGGAGTTCCACCACAGACTGGTACTGCTACTGTAAAAATAACTTTGTCTGACATAAACGATAATGGACCTATATTTGATGTTTCTAGCTTTGAAGGTTCTGTTTATGAAAATGAACCTCCCAACACGAGTATTGCTACACTTTCTGCAAAAGATCCTGATTTGCCACCGAATGGAGCTCCATTCTCATATGCTATAATTGGTGGTAAACATCAAAGCTATGTTAAGGTTCACAAGCATACAGGTGTGCTTTTGACGACAAAGAAAATTGATAGAGAAGAAACACCAACCTTAGAAGTAGTTATACAGATAGAAGATAGTGGTAATCCAGTAATGAAATCAAACTACACAATATTCATAAAAGTGTTGGACAGAAATGACAATCCACCGACACCAAGATCAGCCCACGTAATCGTTTATGCATTTAACAATAAAGTTCCCCGTAGTAAAATAGCTGATGTAAAACCTAATGATCCAGACATTGTAGGAGATTACCGTTGTAAAATTATAAAAGAATCAACATCAGAAAATACCCTGTCACTTCTCAGTATTAGATCAGGATGCAACTTATACACAAATGCTGTTAAACCTGGACAGGGATATTCATTCTCCGTCTCAGGAAATGATGGTGTTCATAGAGACGTTGTTTCTTCCATAAGTGTAGAATACTTTTCGTTTGATAATAATACTGTTGAACAATCTATTACTTTAAGAATACTTAACATGACTGCAGCAGACTTTTTAACGCATTACTACAGAAGTTTATTAGAAACCCTACAAGAAAGCTTGAAAAGCAAAGAAAGTATTTATTTGTACAGCATCAATGAAGTCGATGGTCATTTAGATTTAACTATAGCGACAAAAAGTAATCATACATATGGAAGAGAGAAGTAACAGAAAAGTATCTCAAAGCAAAGGAATTCCAAATTACTAAGTTACTAAAAAGTCAAATAATAGTGGCCTTTTTTCCGTGCGCTTCCCAAAAATGTCAAAACGATGGACTTTGTACAGATGCCATTCGCGTCTTGGATGATACAAAAATAATAGAGAGCCCTTCACTTATCTTATCTTCACCATTAGTCAGACATGAATATACTTGCCACTGCACAGATGGCTTTATTGGTGGTAATTGTGAAAAACGACAAGACCCTTGTTCACCAAACCCATGTCGCTTTGGAGGAGTATGTCGAAAACAGGGTCATGACTTCACTTGCACTTGCCCAGCCCGAAGAGATGGTAAAACTTGTGAGATGGAAAGAGATGATGTATGTAGTAGTAACCCATGCAAAAATGGAGGATCTTGCAAGGAAAGTGCAGATAGAAACTCATTCTTTTGCTTATGCCGACCTGGATATCGAGGAAATCACTGTGAAGCATTAGTTGACTCTTGTCGTCCCAACCCGTGCATGCATGGAGGAATATGCATAAGTTTGAAGCCTGGCTACAAATGCAGTTGTCCAAATGGTCGCTATGGAACACACTGTGAAAGTACAACGTTTGGTTTTGGTGAACTATCGTATATGCAATTCCCATCTCTAGATGCATCAACCAATGATATAACAATAATTTTCGCCACTACAAAACCAGATGCTCTGTTATTATATAATTATGGTGGGCAGACAGGCGGCAGATCTGATTTCATAGCCATTGAGTTATTAGGAGGCAAACCAGTATTTTCATTTGGTGGGGCGAGGACATCAATCACATCAGTCGCCATCATGAATTCAAAGAGGAATCTAGCCGACGGTAACTGGTACAAACTGACAGCGACAAGAAATGGACGAGTGATTTCTTTGAGTATTGCTACATGTACCGATCATGGAGATGTGTGCACAGAATGTGACCCTAGTGACGACTCATGTTACGATGACGATACTGGACAAGCAGGGTACGTATCTATAACAAAAATACGCTATATTTAAACTTTAATTTGAATTACTTTACGATTTTGTAATTAAAATCAAATAACTTAATTAAGATAATAAAACTTTGCTATAAATCTCACATCAAGTTCAGTAATAGTTTTGTACTTTTTTAAAACATTTTTTATTTATTTGCAGAACGCTGAATTTCAACAACGAACCTTTACTCATCGGTGGTCTTCACAAAGCTGATCCCGTGTTAGAGCGTCCTGGACAAATTCATTCCGACGATTTTGTTGGATGTATGCACAGCATTACAATAAATGGTCGCTTACTCAACCTGACTAACCCACTGAAGTCACGAGGTGTAGAACCAAAGTGCGAACGCTCTGAAAAAGGCGCCTGTTTCAAGAAGGATGTTTGTGGTTCAGGGCAGTGCTTGGATAGATGGAAAGCCAATTTATGTCAGTGTAAAGGTAACTTAATTTCTCCAGACTGCAGTGTTTCACTACAATCAATTTCAGTTGCTGAAAATGGTTTTGTAACATACACAATATCGGAAAAACATAGAAGAATGCAATTGTTAGAAACATTCTATGGAGGTAATACTGGGTGGATAAAAAAGAACAGCAAATCTATTGGTAAAGTAATACCTAAAGTAAACAGTCCAGCGAAGAGTTTATCGTTCTTCTTCAGAACACACAGAAAAGATGGTGTCCTATTTTATTCGGCAACTGAGAAATATTATACTGTAATTGAGTTACTAGAAGGAAAAGTTAGTTACACATCCAAACAGAACACCGTTGTAAATATGAGCCAATCAGAGCAAAGCGACGTGTCCGATGGCACCTGGCACAACATCACGCTAGTGTCGGTCGGCAGGAGTATACGTCTGCTTGTTGATAGTAAAAACGTTGGCGAAGAACTTGATGCGGCCGGTGTACATGACTTTTTAGATCCTTACTTGACTGTTATATCAATTGGAGGAGTTAAACCAGAATGGATTACTACAGCCAGTCAAAATAAGTTTGAAGGGTGTTTGGCTAACTTTTCAATAAACAGTGAGCTTCAACCGTTTAGTGGGAACGGAAGTATATTCAAAGAGACCACTCATAGAGGTAAAATTGAATGGTTGTCATAGTGCTTTTGGAGTTGGTGCTACACAAAATCATCCGTTGCGTATCGGCATTACGCTAGTAATAGTGTTCTTCGTAATTCTATTGGTGGCGATTTCAGTATCAATAATCTTTTACCGACTTCGGAAGCAAAAGAAAGAAAAAGGAAATGGGTCTGCTAACAAGAGCAATATTGTACACTCAAAACAAAATGGTGGTCCTGCCATGTTAAATGCGCCAAACCTAATAGCTGGAACAAATGACAGTCTAATGAATAGAAATCTACACAATAATGACACTAGCTTAAATAGTTACATGTCAGAGAATGCCGATATAACACGTAATGTCGGCCATATTGTTGGTCCTGAGTTATTATCGAAGAAATACAAAGACAGAGAAATAATGAATATTGATCCACCAAGACCTCAACGCCCCGATATAATTGAGCGTGAAGTAGTTGGAAAAAGTCCAGCGCTTAGAGAGGATCATCACCCACCTCCACCACCATCAACAAATACGTCACACCACACACACGATCATCCTAGTGGTATGGACCTCAATTCAGAAGTACCAGAACATTACGACCTAGAAAATGCTAGTTCAATAGCACCATCTGACATAGATATTGTTTATCATTATAAAGGTTTTAGAGAAGCAGCAGGTGTTCGCAAATACAAAGCTACCCCACCACCAATCGCTGGCTATCATCATAAGCATCAAACTCCACAACATCGCCACTCGCCTCATCATCAAGTGGATATCCATCTCGTGTACCGCAAGCAGCACAACCTCCTCCTCAGCCAAGACAACATCAAACAACGCCACTTGCACGATTATCTCCCAGCAGTGAACTCAGTCAACAGCCTAGAATATTGACGCTTCATGATATATCTGGTAAACCGCTGCAGAGTGCTTTGTTAGCCACAACTTCAAGTTCTGGAGGTGTTGGTAAAGATGCTCTACACAGTAACAGTGAGAGAAGTTTGAACAGTCCTGTTATGTCACAGCTAAGCGGGCAAAGCTCTTCAGCGGGAAGGAAAACACCTAGTGCACCTCCACAAGTTCCACAAGTGGTGTCTGTTGGCTCTGGCGCAGTGGGACTTACAGCAGAAGAAATAGAAAGAATGAATGCAAGACAGCGCACTTCTAGCTTAGTTTCAACTTTAGATGCCGTGTCAAGTTCAAGCGAAGCGCCTCGAGGAGGAGGTGTCGGTCACCATATGTCGCATAGGCATCATTCACCTCCAGATGACAATAGAAGTTCTACTGGCTCAGATGACGAAAGTGGGAACGACAGCTTTACATGTTCAGAGATAGAATATGACAATAATAGTATAAATGCTGATAAATTAGAAGATGTCAGAAGACAGAATGTTAGTAGCGGTAGCAATCCTAAGAAACCTATATTACCACCACCGTACGAAAGCTTTGATTCCTCATTTCGTGGCTCGCTGAGCACTCTAGTCGCATCTGATGATGATTTAGCTCCACATGTTAGTTCCGCACTTTACCGACAGGCGAATGGTTCCCCGGCGTCGGCAGCACTTGGTTGGGGACCTGCTGCTCTGGACCTGTTTAACTGGGGGCCAAATTTTGAAAGCATGATTGATGTCTTTAAAGATATAGCTGAATTACCAGACTCTGTGAATGGGAGAATGTCTTCCTCTCTAAGACTGCAGAACGGCACCCCAAGCCGTCAGAAGAATACGTTTAATGTTAGTTAGAATGTAAATAGAACTAAATAATTGTTTAAGGTTTTGTAAAATAATTGTTGTGACCTTGTATCAAGGTCTCTATATTTTCTTGCCATATATTGTTTATATGTTTTCGTAATTAATTGTGTGTCTCATAAATGTACCTAATAACAAAAGCAGAGTTTATTGGAAACAAGTATTGTAAATGTACAGATTAATTTCTTATGCAGTACTGACTGATGTATTCATATCAGGTATATTGTGAATTGTTGAAATTAATACATGTGACACACTAGAGTAGACATATAATGAGTGACGGTGTTGTTTATCGTCATTTGGAGCTTGTAATTGAAACCAATGTGTTTTGAAATGACAACTGTAAAGTGAAATGTTGCGTATACTTTTATTACATCCACGTCGGTTCATTACAGCTTCAATGTGAAAAACCTCATTGTAAATAGTGTTTGTAAATACTATTATTTTTAGAGTTATATAATATCTTTCATGTAAATATGAACAGTGAAATATTTTAGGACCAAATCACACAAAATTATTAAGCTCTGACTGAATGGATAATAATGTGTAACCATTTCATGTAAATAATATAAATACGCTTATTTAATGGAATTAAATAAATCCATGTGATAATGTCTGTGTGTACTCATATACATATTTAAATGTTTGTTGTCAGTTTTTCAATATTAGATGATAATGTAAAACGGTCAGAGCGTTACTTTTCCGTTATTGATTGTACCGCCATATTATTTAGTAAAGTGCCAAATGACTTTAAATAATTTTAAATAACTGACTGATTTCATAAATAAAACGTAATTTAAAATAAGTGTTTTTTATTTCAACCTCGTAACACAACAGATAAAGACACATCAGCATGCTTACCTACCTACATGGATTTAAAAATTAAACAAAGAAGGATTACTTAAAATAGTGAAGTTGTAAGGAAGACGTTCCATAGAAGCGATAATTAGTGTAATAATAATATAGCACTTAACAAATACTCTGTAAAAATTTATGACATAAATAAATACACAGACACACCATACAGATACATCGCTATATGTATATAGTATAGACACTATAGTGTCTAATAGAGTATACCCTAGTAGGCCTAACCTCTGTCTACTGTCCTCTGAGTGACTTAGTCTTATTGTAACTTGACGTATGCATGCATTCGTAAATAGTAGTGGACAGCACCTTAAACTACAGTACCTTAAACTGTCAAACACCAAGCGGTCACCGGTGACCGCGACCTATTGTTCTTTAATTGTGTCTATAAAACCGGTACTCGACGAGTTAAGGCGCTGTTCGTTACAAAATTTATTAAACATACTTTTTCTAAAATATCAATCTACAAATATTAGAAATACCTAAACAAGGTGCGAGTAGAAAAACCAGTAGTGTTTTTAAATTCATAAAAATGCTATATAAAAGTTAGTGCTATTTTTAGATACAAATAAAAACAAGGTTGTTTACGGTTCTGGGTGCAAAAGCAAATAGTACCAACGTAAACCAAAAACAACAATGCCCTTAATTCACTATCAGTACACTTTTCAACAGTAATAACGTACTTATAATGAAAACACAGCAAAATACACCAAACGAAGATAAGATGATAATGCATGCTTGTTCCCTTACGACAATTTCAATGTTATTTACATAATAATTTGGAACAGTGAAGCTGAAGAGTTTCCTCTTAGAATCATTTTTTGTAGTTAATTTTTCATTAAACATAATGTGTAATGGCTTAACGAGCAGACGGATAACCTGATGCTAAGCAATTGGCGTCGCCCATACACACCCGGAACACCAGAGGCGTTACACCTGCGTTACCGGCCTTTTGAGGATAAAGAATTTGAGATTTGTTGGAAATTCAGGGATGGGGTAACCTGTAACCTTACTCACACGCGAGTGTTGTTTCACGTCAGTTTTCTGTGAGGCCCTGGTATCACTTCAGGTGAGCCGGCCCGAGTTCGTGCCGAACTATGGCTCTCCCACACTTTGCACAGTTTGCTCGAAGTAACTCAAAACGAAGTACACAAAGGTCTAATTTCATCAGCCACGTACTAATACATCCTTAAATCCATTATTCTACTTAAAGTTATTGATTTCTTTTATGTCAAAGACAACCAATTGTGGTGTTAAGTGGGCTAGTTGATTACAAAGAATTTTATTTGTAGGTAGGTAAGTATGTAACAATTTTAGCGCAATTGCATTTGCATAGAGACTTAAGTTAAAAATAGACTGCCAACAATATTATTATTTGTAGTATATTAGTGACGATATGTCAATATTCATTCTGTAGTGTATAATTGTACGTTAGGGTGTTTGAATTAAAGTTGGTGTTTAACCAACGTGCGTGCGTTCCATTACATAATTTACAGTTTATACCAGTGCTGAAATTGCTCTAAAACTATATGGAAGTCTGCAAAATTGATTGAACAGCGAAGTGTGAAGATCAAATTTAATGAAACAAAAAGTTCTATAGCATGATTGAGGCCGATATAACGTAATAGATCAATTTATAAACATTGACATAATTTCTGGCCATGGTTTATGTACAACCACTGGTGTACAACCGCTTTTTTTTAAGTGGAAAATCGTCGAATGAATCCTCTTACCGAAGTTGAGGCGAGAAAGATTCATAAAAACTACTGTTTCTACTCTGTATCGAGCGTGAGCTCCGGTAACCCTTGCAGTTCTCCACAGGCCCTGTCAAGAGTGTACCAGATCCTGAGGACAATTCCTAGATGCGGTAAAGAACTAGATTTATGTACGAAAATGTACTATCTACTACGATTTTATATTTCTACTTGTCTATAACAAGTAGCTCTACTAAAGATATTGTGCTAAATTTTATGCGTGTATTAAAATATTAATTACCTAGTACACATTGATTAATACTAGTAAAATACATATATATTTTCAGACAAAGAAAGCCAATCACTTTTAGATATACAAAGTTCAATCAACTGTGATAATTTGAATATTAACGCTCATTAATTTAAAACACGTTTTCGTAAGGATTGTTATATTTGTCGTACCTACGTCTACTCCTAGAGATTAAAATCTTAAAAATTACAATATTAAAAATACTCTATCAAAAAAAACCAATAAAGTAATTTTTGCAGGCGATAAAGTTTAACCGGTACACCTTCAGTGATAAGCCCATATCCACGCGATGTTCATAGCGACACAGTTAAGTTTTAACTTGCTGTGGAGTTGACGAAAATTTTGATGCGAACAACTATCCCACGGTTTTTATTGTTTAAATCAGCTGTACGCTCGGTTATGCGTGAAGTTCGGCGGCTCAGTAAGGCACACTGCACAAGGTCTATATAAATGTGTCGGAGAGCCCTTAACGCTAGTTCGCCACTACTAATGTTATCGTCACTATGTTTTACATAGTTTTGTTAATTAACTTCATTTACATACGTGAGTATTGTAATCTAACCAACTCTTCCGACTCATCATTCATGTTTTTCTGTTTCTCTTATTAAATGAGTCATTTCTTATAATAATTCTTTTTAATCATACGGAACTTGTTTTATTAATTTATTACTTAAAATATTCTATTGACTGAAACGCGCGAAATATTGGTCTGCAGAGCGAGTTTCTTCTGAGTGCGACATGGATTTCGGCGAAGTCGCTCTCGGATGATTTTAATGTTCGCAGGCGTCCTCACAGAGCCAAACTTAAAATACCAAACTTAAAATACATTAAGTGCAAACAGTGAATTTGAAGTGATATATAATGATAAATTAATATCAATATTCATTATGTTTTATTTTTATTAAATGACAGTTTATTTAAAATTTATCAGATCAATTAATCTGATGCATGAAATGATAAGAGACACCGAAACTAATTCAGAGGTCATGGTCACTATAATTTATTATCGTTGCTTGATTTCAAAAACTCACTAACATGAAACTTTGGCCGATCTTTGTGAAAGCAACATTCAATAGGCTACACATCTGTGTACTGTGGCTACACAAGAATATTTCTCTTTCTTATAGGTATCTATAAGAAAGAGAAATATTCTTGTAATTAAAACTATTATCTATTAGGAAGGATGCACGTGGTATCGATATTTTGTTATCTGTTAAAAACTAAATAAGGGGGAAAGCTAATTTATGCAGCACATGCTTATCTTTCAGGAAAAACCAATAAAATTAATTAATTTACGCTTTAAAAATGTAACGATTATAAAACTAGTAATCTATATAATTAAAAAAATTGGTTAAGTAAATGATAAGCGAAACGATCGTTCTAGAAAAAAATACTAAAAAACCTACTCGCAAAAGGAAGTTGTTTAGGTTTTTATTCATCTTTAAATTTCGTAAAGCAAATTGGTTAAAAAAATTTTTGTTTAGTCAACCTGATAGCAATATACCAATATTGCACCACCAGGTGCCGAAATACATTTTTATAGCATCCATAACTTATAATGCATAAATAAGTAATATAACATACTGCTACGAAACTGTCGTTAAATTGAATTCAACGTCTCGAATACTCATTTGAACCTCCGCCCCTGACATGAGGGGCGAGGTTCCCCCTTTTTACTTGTAACTAAAAGTTTACAAGTAAAGCCTACTTCTGACTAAGGTTCGAGGTTGGTTTGCATGCGTTTAATTATTCTTATATTTGCATTATATTTAATTATTCTTCTAAACTTTGACTCGAGACCTTAAAACTGTCTTTTTAGAGATACTTAAAGATAAAAATCTTAGTATACCATACCCTAGTATGAACAAAACTAATAAAAGCGTGATAATTATTATACTGGACGGTGTTTGCTTACCTATTAGAAATCTTGGACAGAATACTTGTATACTTTATAAATACTAAGGCTTTTTACAGATGTTTATCCAGTAATAGTAGCTGGTTATGATTGTATAGCACCTCCATTGGAATGTCCTAATGATAATATTACATTTTGGCTCTACACTAAGTGAGTACACTACTATAAACGATTTCGACAAAAAAATCATGTAGGATAATTTCTAATTTCATTTTTACGAGTATATAGGAAAAATGAAGATAAACCGCATCAATTGCTGACTATGGATGCCAAGTCAATAGATGAAGCTCCCTGGGTGAAAGACGCACCGATCAAAATATTAATACACGGATATACAGGCCATAAAAATTTCTCGCCCAATACAGAGATTAGACCAGGTAAACATTTCAAATTATTTTATAAAAGCGTTCAATAAATTATGAGACGGTATCAATGGTCTGATGATGGAAAACGTGACTGCTGGGTTAAAATCTCATTTTCAGTTATCAAGGAAGAAGGATTTGGATTTTGATGACTGTCTTGGTTGAGTGTTCTCAAGTGCGATTGCCGGGCAAGGGGTCTCGGGTTCGATTCCCGGGTCGGGCAAACTACACCTTTAGGTTATTAAAAAAAATTCTCAGTAGTAGCACGGAGTATGGATTTGTGCCCGGTTTAAGCAAAAGGCCCACTATTACAAGCATGTGACTCTCAAGGAGCTGTCCATTAACCACACTAGGGATTAGGTAATGGACAGTAATTTTTTCGTCATTATAAAAAAACACTTTGTAGTGTTTTTGTAAACATCACATATTAATTTATTCAGCCCTTAATTGGTGTTTGAATATTAGAACATTGATTCATTAAAGTCCCACTAATGAGACAATGTAAGTAGAAGTCACAATGTAAGTAAATGTGTACACATTTGATGTCGTGAAAACAGTTTCAAAGTTGACTAAAACATAGATATCTTGTCGTTTAGTCGTTTACACAGACCCATAAAATGTACGTAAAATTGTAACCGTGTCGTGTAACTCGTGCTATTGTATCTATTCTGTGTTTATGAGTACCTACAGTCAAACAAACATTACTGATCTGTTGAATATAAAATCTGTAGATAAAAATTTACGTGTATTTTGCTAAGTAGGTATATGGTTTGCATCATAAACGGAACCGAAACCGGAATTTTTTGGTGTGATTTATAAATACTTTTTACGGGTCTATGTTGTCTATGTGTTATAGAAGGCCCACATGCCGAAGGTATAAAAAAGAGAATAATTGTTACTTGTTGGCATTGTGCACACTTTATCAATTACTTAACAAATTTTCTTGAAACATCTAACATTTGATGTTTATTTGAATTGCCTTTTCTAAATCATATTTCAGCATACATGGAGTGCTGTAACTACAATATAATATCAGTAGACTACAACCCGATAGCTCGGGAGCCATGTTACATCGAAGCAGCAAGGAACACTGAGTTAGTGGGTATGTGTGTTGCTCAGCTGATCGACCAGCTAGTACAAAAACATGGATTCAACCTCGCACAGTTCCATCCAATAGGTTTCAGTCTTGGAGGACAAGTGGCAGGATTTATTGGTGATTATATCAAGTCGGGAAGAATAGAAAGACTGACAGGTAAATTATACTACAATATTTATGTATAGAAATTTTAAATTATGTAAATTACTCTAGAGTAGGTATGTAGATTCTACGACAGCAAATAATTGTTTTGCGCCTGATAAAATTTATTCTTTACTTTCATCCGCACGAATTGTTGTTATTCAGTTAAAGTAGGCACGGAAAACTTAGAGTTTGTTAAATTGAATTCATACATAATACATGTCAATAAGTTTTATCGTAATGAGATAAAAATATTTTTTGTGTATTTTATTTCAGTATCTATATTGCGCTATCAACATATATGCTATAAACATATTGCTATCAATACAAGCATGTGATACAATTAACTGCTTCTCGTAAAATTTTCAAGGGTTCTAATACAACAACAGTAATACATAAATATCTTTTGTCACAGCATTAGACCCAGCAATGCCTCTGTTTGTCACAACTGATCCCAATAAGAAGATTGACAAAGCAGACGCGAAGTTTGTGGATGTCCTTCACACAAATGCACTGGAGAAAGGGAAGCTCGAAGCCAGTGGGCATGTCGACTTCTACGCAAACGGAGGCATCACCCAGCCTGGTTGTAAGTCTACTAAAGACCAAAGTAAGTTTCCTTTTGAACATAACTTGTAATCACCCCTGTGGACATGTTACGCAGCATCCACGGATTCAGTTAAACATTGTTGTAGTTTATAAAATTGGGTATATACTAAATCGGCAGATTTAATGATGGAAAATTAATGAAATAAAACTATAGCGATTAGGTGTCACACATAATTTTTTTAAGAGGAATGCAGAGACTTGGTTTTAAACGACGTTTTGATCAAATTAAACAAGGTATGAAAAATATTAACACTCCGGTTTATTAAATTCTAGCTAAATCAGGCTGCGACCATGCCAGGGCTCCAGTATATTATGCAGAGTCCATAACAACTGACGTAGGATTCTATGCAACCAAGTGCTACTCGTGGATCATATACATGATCGGCTGGTGCGAGATATTCAACCCTAACGAAGAAGTACTCTTCGGAGAATATGTTCCTAGAGAGTAAGTTATTTTAATTGTGACTAAGAGTTACCTAGTCACCTAGACATTATGGGATGACGTGCTTCATCATCGTATCATCGCTTCATCGCTTACCACCAGGTGATATAGTGGTCAAACGTCGACCCAAAAAAAGACAGTAATGTATTTTTCTTTTAATACAACGTAGGAGACTGTAATTATTACTTTCCTAATTTTCAAAACAAAATGAACATTAGTATTAATTTGTTCACCGGTAGATGAACAAAAGAGATCTTTTGTATCAGTAGATGAGCTATCGTTAAAAAAATTAGAGTGTTAAAACGAATCACCTATTAGGAATCATGAAGTGGCAGCAGTTCCTAGACATTGACGTCGTAGTTCCATTTGTAGCATGGGTTAATAATCTTCCTAAGTGAATTCTTAAGACCAACGTGAATTACTTCATTTTACACCTATTTCGTTGCAGTAACTATGCACATTTTGCAAGGATAGCGAGTTGTATATACTTATTACAAAAGAGCTGTTGATAAACCAGGCTGGCATTTGAGAAATCCTGCTTGCTACACGCTAGTCAAGCTTATCTCTGCTTACATCGCTACTTTCTATATATTTAATATTATATTTGTCTATACAATTTAACAAAGAAATATATTTGTATTTTTAAATGAAAATTAACTTACAACAAAAAGAGCCAACACAAAATCTAAATATCATGACTAAATGCTGCAATGCTGATCAACAATGGTAAATATCATTCTCAAACATTTACCTGGTTCTATGATTAGTGCAGGCACCGAAACACTTCCACACTTTCACTGAGAACAGTTTTCCTGTTCTTTAATCCAACTTCCTTCTCGTGATGTCACATAATTATTATTACTTGCATTATGAAATTGACAACCTTAGCTGTACGAAACACGACAGCGTCAACTAGTTCGATGACCTTTTATTTTTTCATTGCCGAAAATAATATTTTTGATACCATAATCGACTAACTGAATGTGAGACTAGAGACGTAATCGTTTTTAAAGTGTTTTTATACGATTGCAAACTTTTCCTTGATCATGTCTCTCAAAAATGCAGTTATAATAGGATCGACTTTCTCACACAAATGCAGAACCTGTCCAGTATTACATCACTTAGAGCAATATAATGGCATTACGCGAAGGTTTGCTCTCTGAGTCAAGGAGTGTTTTATAAATTAAAAGATTTGGACGACGTCAAACTTTCTTTCAGGAACAAATATTTATTTAAGAACATCATATTTGGGAAGGCATGTGTACTCACAATATAATACGGCAAATTATATATGTAGCATATATGTATATCAATTGTGTTAAATAATTTTAATCATAACTCTTTAAATAGATTTTTTTCTTTTTTTCAGTGTGCAGGGTCTATACTTCTTCAGTACAAACTCTGAATCTCCTTACGCGCGCGGCTCTAACAAGAGAGGCAGAAGAAAAAGAAGTTATGATTTAAATTTAGGAGAGTAAATACATCGACTGTTGAATTAATTTTTTGTTTCTTTATTCTACTTGATTATTGCACACATTGTGGTTGGTCATGAAACATGTATTGCCTTCGTCGAAGTTTCACGAGCAAGGCTGACGTGAGGCATTAATAAAGAAGGTGCTTATCGATGCCTAATTCTCGCTAAGTCATAATTATTCTCACAAACTTGACTTTTCAAGAACATGCACTTGAAAGTTTAATGTTAACTACTAACTAGTGTAGTAAGGCAAGGTAACGAATGTAGTCACTTATTTCTTCCGTGTTTCATGAATCTTGATAACCTTACACTTACCTAATCCTACGTTTATGTAAGTAAACATCTAAATTCATTTAAACAACTTGTATTAAGAGGTGGTCTAGGTTGCAAGTTGCTTAATATCAGCTCTGTACCAGTATCAACTAATCTGATATCCGTGAGTGTATGCTCCACATAAAGACCTGCGTAAAAGGTGGCATGGGTCAGTTTTCCTTGTTTTGTGTCCGTGTAATAAAACAAGACGGTCCAAAATGTAGTGAATGGACGTCTCATAGTAGGTTACGTTATACTCGCAGAACATTCGAGAATCACTCCGATGTCATAATGACATTTTCGTATTACACCCAGTATGAAGTAATAGGAGGCAGTTCCAAACCACATACAAAAATTGTTATTTTATTTTGCACAGTGTCTGTAGTAGATTACTGTCCTATTATTTTATTTAAGACATAAGTATTATTACGTGTATTGTTATATTAGATAATTATTATTCCACACTACACAATCAATAAGAACGATAATAATTTACTTCTAACTGAGTCGGATTTAATCGGCCTATTATTTATAATAATTATGCACTCTTTTGGAACAAAGACTATTACTAGTTAAGGAAACATATACCTATATAGTATAGGTACCCACAAAAATACTTATATTTAAATACTAGCTTCTGCCAGCAGCTTCGCCCGCGGTCCCAGGGGTAAAATGCCTATGTATCACTTCAGACCATAATCTACATCTGTTCCGAATTTTATTCCGGTCCCTTCACTCGTTTTAATATGACTGAGTAACAAACATACACATAAACTCACACATTTTCATTTATAATATCGAGTCAAGCTAATTTCAACCATTGGCCTTTCAGTTACAGCGTAAAGTCTATGAATGAGTATTGTAAACGTTAGAGTAGACAAATACAATCAGAAATCACCGAATTGCTAAGCTATCTGGAGTTTCACGTGTTATTGTGAATCAACCATAAAATATAGACATATGCTGTCGAGGAATATTTTTTATATAATTTTAAGGAGAATATTTCCGTCATACATGATTTCTATGCAGCTTTAACCTATAAGCCTGCACACGCGACGGAAGTTTAGAAAATGGAGTAACTTCTCCCGTTTTCCCAATATTTCCCTTCACTGCTCTGCTCCTATTGATCGTAGCGTAATGAAAAGTATACTATAACCTGCCCAAGAGTATGAAGAATAATTGTGCCAAATTTCGTTAAAATCCATCGAGTAGTTTTTGTTTCCATAACGAACATACAGACAGACAGACAGACAGACAAAAATTTTACTGATTGCATTTTTGGCATCAGTAGCGATCCCTAACCACCCCTTGATAGTTATTTTTTAAATATATTTTATGTACAGAATTTACCTCTCTACAGATTTATTATAAGTATAGATTGCCAAACGTTCCTACCGGACAGACAAATATTGGTAATGATAGAGCAGACAAGCGGACATTCGTATGGGCTTTCCCCACATCCTTGTTGCTATCCTCGATAGTTGATTGCGAAACACAGCAGCATTCGTTGCATCCATGGCCTTATTTAATCGCCATCCGCAAATTGGGCAACGCCCCCGACGGTGTGGGTTACGTACCACTGTGCACTGTGCTTCTTATAGATATTGCTGTAAGCTATAAAGTTACTATGTTGAAATTTTAAAGCTATCAACTTTGACGACTGGAAGAATCAGCTTTTACACGATACTCATTGCAGATCTCTTTTTTGATTTGAATTATTTCATAATAATACACTGTACCTCATGGTACAGGAAGAATGAACGTCGAGAAGAGACAGGTACTACAGTGCCCGTAATTAAAATACAATTAATTAATGAAACAAAGTTATATCGCAACTATGCGCAATGTAGATTACAATGTAATAATCAATTCCTGCTACTATTTGCAACACATTTTGTTATTATAAACCGAGTATACTATACTATATTTACAAGCCCGTTTCCATTGTACTTAGGTGCAATTGTTATTTAGTTCTCACGTGTAAGTAATAAAAATATTTAATGGGCAGATGATAGAAACGAAGGATATTTACCTCTTACTATTATAACTTCTGAGATTATATTACCTGTGTATAGAATTTTTTATACTTGATCAGTGTTTGGCCACTAACTCGCCTGGTGGTAGACAATGATGTGGCCCACCTACCCGTGAACAACCTATTCACTTGAGACTTGAACACACCCAGGTTCTACATTTCTGGAAACACAGACTCCAGCAAGGAATTCTACCCCGTAGCGGTTCGGACATTATCAGTTTCGAGAATCTAACCTGAGACCACTGACTCGATAGTCACGTTAACGACCACTTAACAAATGAGGTAACCATGAACTCTAATAGACTCATCAGCGAAATGTCATTCCCTAAAATATTATTTCTACATTTGACTTACACAATACACACATCGCACCCTGACCCGGAACAACAAGCCTGGTACATCATTCAAACTGTTCTTCATCAACCCATGAACCAACCATTGCTTCAAACAGCAAGTCATCTAAAAATAAAGCCATGTAATACAACAATATACGAGATTGTCGACATTTAAGTACATAACTCGTAATTTATCTTCGATCAATAATGTCGCTAAGTCACGATCATGCTTGCAGTTGAGTAATGAGTATACCACAATAAGTGCACAGGTTACGGTGTCAATGTATAGGTACATACTTAGGTACTGTCTCTATTGTGGCCTAACCGTGAGGCAATCTTTAGCTCATCCTTATTGTTCCTAGGTACTTGTACAACACACGTACCACACTGAAAAACTAGTACGATGTTACATTTTATGTACTATGTTTAGTGTGACTTCAAATAAAATTACGCTTACACTCCTTTACTCATGATATAGATGGTATTTTTATGTCATTTAGAACTGTACTTCATTCAGCATAGCGCAACAAAACGCCTTTTAATATTCCTGGAATATCGCCTGGGAATTTCAAAGTCTCCTGCACAAGCGATTGAGAGATTACAGTAAGTCATCTATAGTCTATGCTTTTGGTAAACTATAACAATCGACAACCGGGTTAACTTTATTATTATTTAACGTCTTATATCAAATATGTATATAAACACCCAAGTAGTCTCATTTATAATAAACTACATAAATTATGCAATATTTGGTTTTCATTGGAATTCTCAGAAGTCATTCTGGTTTATGTAACCAAATGACTTTTTATTGAGAGCAGAAATATTTGGACTAAACTCTGTTTTTAAAAACTATGTTTGTATGTCTATGAATTTAATATACTCGACATATATGACGATAGATAATATGATATATTATTTAGTTTAATGTGAATGAATGAAAGAAATGAATGAAATGTACGTGTAACACGTACATTTTAAACATAGTCACAAATTCGATACCAAAAATTTTTTCGATATTTATTTTTATAACAAAAGCAAGAAATTCAACTAATTTTTAACAATAAAGAAATAAACAATACAAACGTACTTGAATCAATCGGCATCTTGCCGAATTCGCAGGCTTCTTATGCAAAAAGGGGGGAAGTCAGGTGCGAGCGAGGGTCAACATCATGCAAGCACTTTCGCTTGATCAGTACCCGTACGGAATACGCACGTGGCACACGCATTTATAGCAACCACTAAAAATATTTATTTAATAAAATTAACAGTGCTAGCTACTTACTAAAGAAACCATTAGACGTAAATATTCATTGTGATATATTTTCTGTGATTTTGAATTAAATTTTTCATACAAACGTAGTGTATTTTTTGTAAACAAACTGTTGTTTACATTGTATTTATGAAAATTATTAAACATAAAAATGGTAACTAGTGCGCAGTGGTTAATTTTAGTTGGAATAACTGCGTTACAAATATCAGGTGAGTTAAAAAATGTATATTATTTTTTATTGAAAAAATAAGCACATCAATTTTAATAAGTTATGCTACAGTAAATTAATGCAAACTGAGACGCTACAACAACAACAAAATATGATTAATAATTGTAGTACTCATCTAAATATAGTACCTACAATGTTTATATGCCTTAACAGTTATTTTGGTCAGGGCTATAGTTAATCTTCAAGACTTACCATTAAATCCTTACATATTATTCACATATGAGCACCAATAAAATCCTAAAGAGCCTTTAGTAAAATTAACAAAGGATTCCAAGGTTTTTATTATAAAAAGGGCCGTACATAAGTATTAAAATATTTCAGTAATTAACCATTGCTTACGAGATATTTTCTGTGCGTAATAAAGATACTGATAAATAATAAAATAGATCATCCTTAGCCTTACCCAAAATCTTTTAAAAGCTATTTACATTTCAAGTAAGTTTCATAATATGAGATTCTGTGAAGATTCGCGAACAACTGCAATACATAATACTAAGGCAATGCACCGCGACGTAACCTATAACTGATAATACACTCATTGCGTAACGACGTTAAGTTTGTTTTGCTATACCCAGCTGATCAGCTTCTTCGTCCGCGTGCAGATGTTGTACGGCTCACGAAATGATGAGACTGTCGCAGTGCTCTTATTACTTAGTACTGAAAACAATTAGGTGCAAATATTTTTATTACAAACAAATATCAACGTATCACGGGTCAGTCCCCAATTCCCTATGATACATAAGAATCCTAGTTTTAGATTTAGCAAACAATCTGTAATTTAGCTTTTAGACCATTTTTTGTGAAGTTTTACAAAAATAACAGAATTATAGAATTTAAATTTTTTATACACACACATATTATATGATTGTTGAATTCGCTATCAAATGTTATTTTTTAATTGTGTACAAAAATCCTAAAGGTTCCTACCATTTCCTATTGCAATCATGTAATATTTATTTTCTTTCCATAAACAAACATTTATTCGTACAAATACAACGGACGAATACTCGACAAAAAAGTTTAAAACTCGTGAACCGTGCAGCATGAATCGGAGGTGTGTGCTCTTACAATGGCTACTTCCGAAATGTTACTCGACCGACATTCTCGTTGCATAAGATTGCTCACCCACTCTCGCGCTTACTCAATCCGGTTTGTTTGTCACATTAGTTTGATAAACGGTGTCATATTCATTTCTTTTTTTTTATATTCCATTTCGACGAAAATGAGATGAATTGTTTATGATTGTGTCTCTGTATTTTTATTATATTCTCATTGTCTGACGAAGTAGGTCATATTACAATATTTTGTTTTACTATATAAACGTGAACTTTTTGACAAAGACGATGCTTTGATGAAATTTAATAGACTGCATTGCATTGTAAGTTAGGAATAATTTAATAGGATTTTAAGGTAATTACTGATTAATTGAAACCTGTTCCAGTAATTGTAGCTCAGACTTAACGAATTGCCTGAATATTATTGGATTTAATAGCAATAAAATAATATTTATCAACAGTTGGTGTTAAAGGAGTATGTAATCGTAGAGATCTAATCGATGGATTGTTCTTGTAATCGAACAAGTTTTTCACATACAAATCCTATGTACATAAACGTTCTTGACATATGACCGGCACCCTGTGAGTTGGTGCATTTACAGCACGATATTTTATGAGCACATGGGTCACAGATGTCTTTGGGTCAAGGTCGTACATTGTAAATGATATATGATTACAGCCGTGGAAATTATATGAAGGCTGTCCATTTTGGATAGACGACTTTAAAAGATAACGTAATTGCCACTCGACTGTAAAAGATTACTGTTATTAATTTTATAAGTTGGTTTAGGACAGTGTTGTCTTAGGGCACGACGTAGTAGCGGCGGTAAGTCCAGTTATGGAGGCGTAGATCAGCAGAGGGCATGGTGCCCCAAGCTTCCGGTTGACACAGATCCTTTCCGGACACGGCTGCTTCGGAAAGTACTTGTGTCGTATAGGCCGGGAGCAGACGTCGGCGTGTCATCACTGTAATGACAATTTGGAGGATACGGCGCGGCATACGCTCGAAGAGTGCTCTACATGGGCAGAGCTGCATCGTGAACTCATTACAGTGCTCGGAGGGAATGATCTCTCATTACCGACCGTAGTGCGAGCTATGGTTGACAGTGAGAGTGCATGGGATGGAGTCGCTTCCTTCTGTGAACATGTCATGTTGGCAAAGGAGGCGGCTGAAAGGGAAAGGGAGGCGTCCAGCTCTCTCCCTTCCCGCCATAGACGCGCCGGCCGTCAACGCCGTGAGGCGATAGCTGATCTGCGACCTCCATAGGCGAGACCTGCGGGCGACTGATTAGGGGAGTCAGTCGTCCGCTGTATGGGCTGGAGTAGGCGTTAGCGGTGTGTTCACGCGCGCCACTCGAGGAAGGAAATCGCAGCTTTTGAGGGCTGCTACGTGGTGGGACCTGCCACAATTTAGTGGTAGGTCGAGGCCTGCCGGGTGCGGTGAATCCGCAAGGGCGTCCCGGGTCACGGCCACGAGCAGAGGAGGAACACCGCGGTGGTTTTAGCCGGTAAGAGTCCGGCACACCCCCCCGTCGTCCCCACGGCGTGGGAAGTCCATGAGGATTTCCATCGCGTTATAAAAAAAAAAGGACAGTGTTGTCTTACGTTTTCGTTTTACCAAAAAAACAAAGAGTAGCTTTGAATGTCTAAAAAACATTTTCACAGTTACATGAGAAATTCGAGACAAATTATCAAGGATATATTGTATTCTTTCATAATAATTTTACATCCAATCAAAATGAGTGGTGTGAATTTGAGGAAAATTTTATCAAAACATTTTATTGAGTAAGCTTAGATTATAAAACTGTTGCAATATTAAAATAAACCTTTGGATTGAAAGTAGTTAACTTTGTGAAAAGTGAACAACCTTGAAAGTATCAAGAAGTCATTAATTGATGAACGTTTTAATTTCATAAGCGATTTCTATAAAATTAACATAGTATCTACATTTTTCAAACACATTTGGCGACCTCAAATTGGGTAATTAATTCTATGACCGTGAAATTTGCCATTTCGCAACATTGATTCATGATGTTGTTATAATTGTTATATCATTCTAGTATTTACTTATTAGTTATTTTCATTAACGACCTTGCTGGTCAACTTCTATATTTAATAATAGGTAATTTAAAGTTGTTTTGGGTGATTAATATTTCAATAGACACTTGATTTAATACAAAAATGTATTTTATGAATTGCGGAATATAGATGCCAAGGAAGTAATTTGTAAACTTTTTTCTATACGACAAAGTCTATTAAATATTGGAATTGTGATGCTTAGTTAAAACAAGTCAAACAACGTTGTAAATATTTCTTTATATCATAATATCGAGGATTAAATCGTTTGGTGTCCCCGTGTCCTGATAGTCCATATAGTTGAGTGTTTTCTGCAATAAAAAATGTTAACGCCTCAAATAATTCAAAGTCAAAAATATAATTCCTGACTAAACCAACACGTGTTCACCCTCGACATCGAACTAATGTCCACCTCAATCTACCAGTAGAAGGTTCAACTTACACGCAATCAGAATAATAAGTCAGGCATTTCAAAACTAGTTAATTCATGCAAACTACCACCGGAATATCTAAGCGTGCGGTCCGAAATACCATCGGGACATTTTATTACTACAATCTACGGACATGCTAAATATATGTAGGTAAATGGCAAGACATCCTATCTGCTAATTGTGATAATAGAGGTCATTCATGATTAGGCAAGATAAGTGACGATGACCTTAGGATGTAATGTGGATGGATGTTGTTCTGCAACATCCGATATATGGCGACAAATGTTTATGATGGATGTTGCGAAAGAAATCGTGGATGTTATGACCAGACTTATTACATTAGCCGCAGGTCGACCATGCGTGCATTCCATTTACGCAATTTATTCATCAGCACTAACACTTAACTGTTACTAACGTTTTGTACTCAGTAAAATTCTCGTACAACCTGTTCAATAGGGATTGCGACAATGTTATAATTACTTATAAGTTAATTATATCAAAGTTCTACGCGCCCTTCAGGGTCTCTTAAACTCAAGAACTGGAATAACAAGCAATGATATCTATACGTTTAACTATCCTAGTATTCATAGGGAAATAGGCTCAAATGATATGAGATTCAACAAAAAGACAATGGCGGGAGTGACCTCTTCCAGACAAACTCAAAAAGCCAGGGGTTATTAAACTCTACTCTAGGCTCCAACTCTACTCATTTCATATTAACAAAAGTCTTAAACGCAGCTACTCAGCTACATGGCCAAGAAGCACCGACTTACATTGTTGCACTCCTTACGAGACTTCACATGCCACCAATGTAAACTAACCTCCTGTGCTTCACTAATTGAAGGGAGTTACAGCTAGAGGTTAATTGGTTACACATGAGTCACAGTGCGATAGGTTACAAGCGTTGCGACGCTTTCACTGTTCAATCGATTCACTTGTACTTTCCACGAAGTCATCGAGCCATTGATGTGAACTCGTAATCTAGTTCATTATGATTATGTAATCTGTGGTGCACTTACCTTTCGCAATCGTCGTATTTCTTACTGGCCATGCAGACAAGTTTTGTTGAAAATCAATAAAATTTATATTACGAGTTAGTGAATTGACTATTTATTAATAAAAATAAATTCTCACGTATGACATAATCACGTGTTTATTTACCATAGGTATAGGTACTAAAGATTGTACTAAAGATTTGTAGTTTCCTTAATCAGACCCTTGGTAATTACTGTACGGGCTTTCTTAAACGCCTATTAAGTTAGTCGATTTTGTTAAACTTTTGGTGCATGCCCATTTTTACTGACATTGTAGTGTTGTAAGTTATACTATATAAAACTTGAAAAAAAAAATTACAGTCTCTAAGTATACAATCAATGTAAAGTGTTTGACAGTATGTCATTACAATTTAAATTAGATACAAACAATTACGAAAGACGGCGACTATATCAACGTGAAGGTTACTTAAAATATCATAGAATTACTACTCCACAAGGAATTACTGTTATTACATATTTATGAAAACACATACAATTTTCGAACAAGGTGACACTTTCGTTCACAAATAAATGTTATTTACATATTTACTTAATGCGTGATAGTACCTAATCTAGTCCATAGACCTCCTATTGCCTTCGCAATGTCTTTGAAGGTAATTTGAGTTGCATTCCGCAGTTGTCGTTCGACGATAAGAACGTAATTAGCTTGAAATCGCAACACTTGGCAGGCTAGGTAAAAACTACATTTTGTAATTGTGCTTCACAATATATTATTGCGTAGATTAAGAAAAACGTAGTGCGCATACCAACCGGAACCATGTTACCTACGTACATACATGATACTTTCCTGATGTAACTAGTGCTAATGGATGGATCATAACATTACTAAAAGTCTGGAATATGGTCTTTATTACTATACAATTCATATAACTATTTTCGTTTTATTGTTTGGAATTTCTTTTCTCTATACCTGCTAACTATCATATAGATTACAAAACTAAAAATTAACTTTTTTAATGTATAATAAAAAAAATAAAGCTTTTTAATGTATAATATAAAAAGTTTTGTTTGAGTAATAATGACGACAGAGAGAGAGAGTGAAACGGGACAAGAAAAAATAATCTTTTTTATACAGATTGATCAAACGAAATTATTGTAAATTATACTTTGCTTTCTTTCTTTCTTTGCGTTAATCTATACCTTTATAAAGTACCTATTTATATATATCGCATCGCTTTTTCTCTATCACTTGATAAAACCCTCCTTGAATACTTAACCTTTTTTTACAAAAGTTGCCTTCGTCAAGTTAGAAATTAATATTAATTTTATAGGTTCTCAAAACAAGGTCACACGAATGCTAAAATATTACGTTTACTAAATGTTGCCACACAGCCGAAATATTGGCAGATATTTATGTCCGGTTTATTGTGATAATAACTATAATTTATATGCTTTTGGTATTTTTTGTTTGCACACTATCATCGTAGTATTCGACGTAAACAAATTCACCCACTTTTAACCACTAACAGCCTCCTCCTTCCTCCTAATTTATTTTTACGGCGTAAGAAACGAAATGTAGGTAATTGAGGCAGCTACCTATACCTATTCTTAGATCTAGGTACGTATTAGTAATCGAAGACGAAGCTTAATTCTTAGAAGTTGCTAAGAAAGCAAACATCACTAAAAAAAACTATGGAACCTATTCCGAAACCGTTAGCGAAACTGTCGACAATTGACGCTTTGTTCTACTCGAAATAACTTAAAACATATTCACGTATTACATAAATCTTTTGTTCTTCTCTCATGTCTCAATATAAACACGAAAATAAGCATGAAATTGACACAATAGCACAATATGTGACAACGTAAGAAAATGTAAGGAACCATTTTGCGAATTAGAATTGTACGCCACAATCAGACCGTGTCATGCGCCGCGTCTTCGCTGGCAAACGCACTTCGTAACGACCTTCACAAATATGTAATTTACCTTCACTATTATCAGTAAAACTATTTTCTTTTTAACGAGAACTGGAAGATGTCATTATAATGTCAATCTTTCTTGTTTAATTGTGAGGAACCGATTTAGGTACTGGAAAGGAAATAACTTGACTTGATCTGATGTTATACAGTACTTGAAGTTGATGTTGGTTTGAAGTTATGTAGTCATTAAAAAAAACTAAAAGCTTGTATTACAAAACTGATTACTTGAATTATCTTAATTATGATTATTGGACATAATGAAAAGGCGAGTGAATACGAGCCACGCGTGAGTGGAAATTTAGTTACATTTAGTATAAGTTTATTTTAGCAAATATTAATGCTAACATTTTAAATATTTAGCATTTATTTATTAACAAATATTTCTCAACAAAAACGTTTCTTGTTTCAGTATCTAAGAGTCAAGAGGAGCGTCCTCAAGAGAAGAAGCCGCAATCAGTTAGAGATCTCCTAAATACAACATCATGTATACAACCGCCATATCGGTGTCCACATCCCAAGATGCAGTTTTATTTATATACCAGGTAATTCAATAAATCGCATCAATTTTGTTCAATCCGGTGTAGATAAAGCTCATGCACTACTAGTAAGTAGGGGTAATGACATTTTATGTAGTCTACTTTGTTTCAATAGGCACCAACTGCACGTAAGAAGTTTTTATTCCTTATATAAGACAGGCCGTGCTTGTCAAAATGTAAAAAAAACCATTTACTATAAAAAATATAAATAAAAAAATAGTATATGGCATCTGAATTTTTTGACTAATTGTGGCCAGTTCCATTTGCATTTATAATTTAAAATCCAAAAAGGTCCCACTAACTTTTTGATACGACCGGCCGCAATCGTCAAAATAAAATTTGAAAAGCCATTATCAACGCAGAAAAATAATAATAAAAAAATATTCTAATGGCGTCCAACTATTTTCACCTGACAATGACCAGTTATATTTAACAAACCAAAAAGTTCGATAAAAACTTAAAAAAAAAACATGTGTGTCATAAATAAGCATAATAACAAACATTATTTGTACAAATAGTATGTTATGTATATTTTCAGAACAACTCAAGAAAAGGGTGAACTAATTAATACTCTCGACAATGACTCTTTAACGTACTCTAAGTTCAACACGAAGCATCCAACGAAGGTTGTAGTGCACGGTTTCGGAGGAGGGCGGAACCTCTCTCCGAGTACAGACATGAGGAAGGCATATTTTACCAGAGGAAACTACAATATCATCATTGTGGACTACGGGTCACTTGTAAAGGAACCATGCCTTAGTCAGGTTTGTATTCGATTTAATACATATTTTATTGTAATCATCAATAAACATCGATTGACTTAAAATAGCGCACTTTTCGGCTATTCTTATCCCGAATAAATGTCAATATTTATTTTTAAACTCGTTTAACTTGTGAACACGATTTATACGTGCAATTTTAAATATTAAAATTAACCTACAATACAGGAAATATTGTAAGTGAAGGGGCAGTTCTTAAAGCGGCTCACACTTGTCTTTGAATAATAAATGTCTTTTTTGTTTCGTTACACCCTAGAAATTTAAAAGTAGGTCATGCGGTAATAACTAACACTGATAAGCACTTACTTCTTTTTGTTTTAAAGAAGTTGGTTAGTTAGCAAAAACAGTAGTTGCATAATAATGTATTGAGACGAGCCGCTTACGATTAGTCACTGAATACTTAAAACCGTGAAGAGGTAATTTATTATTAACGATTTAGAAATATGAATGTTTATGATAGATTATTTTAATAAGCATATTTCGATTTCGAAAAAAAAAATCACACGTCTATATGATAGATGCATTAATTATATTCAAACTTTATTTTTGTTGCTGATTAACTAAGAATTTCAAGGATAAAAAGTGTTTTGTTTTTGGTATTGAATTATTAATATCTACATATAATATTTGGTTCATTTGTTCTCACACCATGTAAAAGTACAATTAATAGAACAAATAATATAATGATTGGCATTATATGAAATGATGTCGCGTGGTAGAGGTTTTGGTCGCTTTGCCACATTTCACTTCGCAAGATTAAATGAGTACAAAACACATAATTATACGAGACAGGAAAATTCCTATAGAACATTTTTACTTTTTTCGTAACAGCGTTAACACTACGCTGTGGTTATGGTACTCTTTAAGAACTTGAGAGGAAAATTACGTAACTAATATGTTGTAATTCTTATAACTTCCAGATTGAGTGGGCTCCTCGATTCGCGAGTCTGTGCATAACTCAGCTGATAGAGTATCTGCAGAACCACCCTGTGAAGTCAGTGCCACCAGAGAAACTCCACACGATCGGGTACAGTGTCGGAGCTCATATACTCGGCCTCGTCGCCAACTATCTACACGAAGGAAAACTTGGCAGAATTACTGGTAAGTTTACAATTCCGTACAATTACTATGTAGGTATATAAGTACTTATATAGTTATTTTACAAAAGTTCTGTAACTCAGCCTTAAATAACGAATTCATAAACATTTTTATTCTAGTTAAATACGGAAATAAAATAAGTAACTTACATAAAATACCCAGTTGGTGCAATCACTAAAATAAGTTTTGTAGTAAGGGCTTATTTACAATAATATGAGTAACTTCAAAAGGAATTGTTTGACATTGAAACTACAAGTTCAGTATTTTTCCACCACTACACATACTACTTTTACTTCGTTTCTCTGATTCATGTAAAATACCTGTTCTGTTTTGAACTTTGGTGTAGAAAAAAATAATTACTAACTAAATAAATACCATTTGGAGTTTTTCATACCAAACTTTAGTTAGTAGGTATTACAGTCCATAATTAAGTCTACTAATATATTAACTGCTAAAAAATAATCTAATACCATTAACTTCTGCAGTGCTTGAGAAAATGTGACATATTAGCATCGTAATATAACAAAAAATAGTACTTTATAAATCTCATTGAAACTCTCCAGGTCTGGACCCGACTATATTCTTCTACATGGGGTCCAATCGGTCCCGAGACCTCGACTACACAGACGCTCACTTTGTGGACATCCTGCACACGGGCGCCGGTATCCTCGGCCAGTGGGGCCCTAATGGACACGCAGACTTCTACGTAAATGGAGGTTCTAGCCAACCTGGATGTGCTCATGACACTATTTTCCGTAAGTATCTTTTCTTTTTATAACAAAAATAGGTATATAATAACCATCAATGTATGTTATTAAATTAAAAATTTGCCAGTTGATGTAATGTATGAATAATACCTTGATACTTATTGTTGTTCCACATTGTACCAATATTATACTACCAGTGAATTCATTATATTATTTCGCGTTTTCGAATTGTCATATATAGGTAGATAAAGCCTTTTAAAGGAATGTAGGCGGCCACATACAATTATTAAATGACTTACTTTTACTTTCTTTCTTGCGCATATTACTTATTCCCACGCACCTGCCCTTTCAGTGACAATAATGAAGTTAATATAATAAAATGTCTTTCTTATACGCCTACTGAATTTATTTATCCCGATATGAATCATAAGACATTATTCGTTGTAATCAATTGCATTGAATTCATAATCAATTCCAAAATAATAAACGCACAAATACGGAACCCTCTTTGATGTGCGCATGGAACTATTTACTTCGTAGCCCTTCAGACGAAGCACCCCTCTGTTCTGAGTAGTTTTAACCACATTAGTTCCGGGAATGACCAGAAGGTGTCGCTTAAAACAGTGACTACGGTGCTCTCTAATAAGTTAGTTGTTCAGTTCGTTAGTTCCACTGCTGTAAAACAGATGGCGCCTTATGGATAATGAATTGAAATATTTTGATTTTTATTTTAAATATTTATCTCCTTTTGCAGAAACTCTTTCGTGTGATCATACAAAAGTGACTCCGTACTTCATAGAGTCTATCAACAGTCGTGCCGGATTCTGGGCGGGACCATGTTCCAGTTTATTCTCATATCTCATCGGGTGGTGTGAGCCTAAGGACACGGAATACGTGCTCATGGGTGAGCACGTTACTCACAAGTAAGTGCTCAGATTTGGAGTAAATCGGTCGGCAATTACGTCATAACGTAGGTTCTGTACAGTAGTACCAGTCGAATGAATTCATAGATTTTTGCTTCAAATTAATGAATATATTTAACTTTGATCTTTACTTTTTTTGCGTATTTAGTCCTGTTCTATTTTTTTAATATACTGGAAGATAGTTACAGTACCTACACAAGTTACTTGATGGCTGACGGCGGATAGGGTCATATATTCAAACCAAATTAATAATTATTTTTATTTCATTGCAGCGCTCGAGGTGTCTACTATGTCACTACAAACGCTAAGCCACCATACGCCAGAGGGTTCCCGGGCAAGTCTAGAAGACTTCGGTCCATCACCCCTTACAGCTGATGAATTGAATATAATACTAGAAAAATGAAACCTTACCAAAATATTTAATAAAATTAAGTAAGTTATTTTTATCGGGGCTCAATAAAGTTTAGCAATCGTGGGGTGGGGTGAATAGAGAACAACAATATCATATAAAGAACTACTAAATTTTTTTAAAATAATTGACTTGTTTCAGACGTTGTTCAGCCACTTTTGGGGTTAAGTTATGCTCACCGACCTAGGTCTGCATGAAATACTTCTTTTAATATATTGAAATTGACAACTCGGTTCGTTATTGTACCTACAAATATAACCGTACCGGTCAAATAAATAAGTATAAAGTTGTAAGAGACGTGTGCAAGAAATATAAAATGGATACTTTAGAACGAAGCGAATACTAATCGCAAGTACTTGTTTTCACCCCATTCCACTATATTTTGTAAAAAATATTAGTGATAGGTAAGTTAATTCATTAAATAAAAAAGGTTTTAGTGCAATTGAAAGCAAAACACAATGCTTTGCGATGAAATAATAAAGTTTTGAACTATTAACTCAGTGTCATTGACGTGGGAAATGCGCAAGTCAGTAGTCAATTACTAAATTAGATGGAAGAAAATTGTGTTTCGTGGTATAAATAGTACTTGAAACAGCGTAAAATAGTCTTAAATTTTCAAAATCCCGCCGAATCAATCAATTGAAAATGGTGAAACATTTTCAACTACACTTTTAAGTTTTACTCGCGCAACTGTTTAGTAAAGTAACTCGACCAGTTACAGGGTTTGATTATGGGTTCCTATCGTAGATCGTAATGGTTACCTCGTCATGGTGTACAAGTAACATTTTCATTAAAATCTACTGATTAGCGTTACTCCCACTATTGTAGTAGTACATAATTAAGTCATCACCGAATATTGTATCTCTGGATATGATTATGTAGTTGCTCAAAATGAGTGTTAATTTATTTAATATTTAAGAAATTTGTGATAATACTGTTATATAGCATTAAACATGGATTTCAAAGGGATAATGAATGATTTTTATTTTCTAAATATAAGTTTAGTAAATTTTTCTAGTGATCCTAGCCTATTAAAGTTACTTATAATTTTTAATACAGTTTACATGGTAATAAAACAACTGTAGATAATTTAAAACATATATTAGGGAAGATAATGTTACCATTTCGAATCGACAAATGGATACAATTTTAACATCAAGCACATTTAATAGAAATAGATGCGTTATATTCTACTGAACTGTGACGAATATAAATCTATTTAACAAATATAATTACGACTGAATGGAATCAGTCGTTCAAATGAGATCAATGACACGTATATAATTCAGTTCTAGTAAAATGACGACAGATGTTAATATCATTTCTAATGCACACGCAAGAAACTACAAACAAAGGCTGTAATTTCATTTGATTAGACAAAGGATTTCCGACTTCATTTTAATTCACATAAGCCTCTAAATATAGCTACACTTTCAAAACAACCTGTAAAAGTACTTTTAAGGAATATTACCTAAAACAGGAATGACAGACATGCAGATTACAAATATTTACATTTTACCCTTACATCACTATCAAAATTGCCAACAATCAAATGTTAATGTCATAGTTTTAAAACCAGTTTTTTTTTAATATTCCCAACTAATAACATCGAAATGAAATATGTTTCATGAATATTGAATAATTAAAAAATATCAATAGAAACTATACAATTAGGCAAATATGTTTAATTCTATCATTTATATAATTACCTAATCACATCAGAGTATAATAAAAATCGTTGTATCATAGGAGTTGTTCAAATACACATGCCCTTCCTTCGAAATTTTGCTGTTCTATCATTTCTATATTTTAATTCTGTAAGACAGATTTATAAAATAAAACAAATACAACTCATTTACAACGCTATTACGCATGAAATAAAGGCATTTTTCGCATACATCCATGCATTTACATATTGAGGTATTGTCACAAAAATTGGAGCTTTTTATATTTGATGGAACACACATCGTGTCGACAAAGTACTATCGTGGAAATGTATGGAGTACCTACCATTGAATGACATCACTATTTGCTATCGCTTCATTCTCTATAGCATCGTATAGAGACATGATTCTCATGCAAACTGAATATCCATCAGTTTTCGCAAAGTATTTGTTCTGAGTAGTCAAGTTAGCGAGATCTGGGTATGTATTTTTTATTTATTGTTAAGTTTATTTATATAAATATTCACAATTGTTAAAGGATCTCACTTTATCCAACTGTAAATATACACCTACATTAATAGCAGTAATGACACTGCATAAATACCAACTTACTAATTTTATTTATTTGTATTTTTGTCTATCATAATCATGTTAATATAATTATTTTTTGTTTTTAATCTTTGGGCATCATTTGATTTTGGAATGCCTACTCTCTAATGTGATTTGACATTTTTCATTGAGAGTGTTAAGAATTAATGTTCAGTTAGATACGGTTTAAATGTAATAATATTTACTTTTTTATATTCTATGGCATTATTTACACACTATATCGATAATAGGCCAGATTGAAACTGAACTTCTGCTTGCGAGCTTGAACTTACGCATGTATAATGAAAAATGAACATTCTATACAATGCAGTGCCGGATGCTACCAAACTGAAAAACTGTTTTTTTTACTACCCAGAACTAAACTGAGTTGGTTATAACTCAGTATACAAGTATACAGTATAAGTATATTAGGTAACTTTAAACTAATATTTGTGTCTCATAAAATATTATATTTTCTGTGAGTTTTCTGTACAAGTAAATTAAGTCCTAATTAACTGTAATCCGGCACTGAATTTTGTAAACCTAACATCGACCAAAATTATCATTTACTTATTTAAATAACGCGACATCTAATAGCGAACCTATAGTAAGGAGATAATTTATTGCAACTATACCCAAAAAGATTTGTAATAAATAAAAAGAAGTAGCAACTTCTATAAAAGTAGAAGCAACTTCTACAAAACCAGTAGCAACCTCTACAAAATAAGTAGCAACCTCTACAAAATAAGTAGCAACCTCTACAAAATAAGTAGCAACCTCTACAAAAATGTAAAAGAAGCGACACAAAGTATTTACAAAGAAATAAGCTTCGTTACTAGCAGGACTTTAAAGCAAATCCTTAAACATGAGCCTAATCAGTAATTGACTTGTGACAGTGCTTCCGTGCAAGTAATACCTTACCTAACTAATACTAACTCTCATACTCAGAAACATCTAATGTTTACTTAAACCATTCCTTACTAATTTTGTTTGAAAATAATTGATAAGGACTGCGCTAAGTAACCACTAAATGACTCTGAGTACAGTGATAAGTTATATAGTCTACCGCCGCCATCTTTAAAACTATCTATGTTACTATACTGAGAGCCTATTTCATAATGCTTTGTTTAAATTTTTGTTAGTCTAAATACCGAATTTGCGAGACAGTTTCTACGTACAGTGTTCAGTGTTCTAAACAGATAAGTCAAAATATATGGTGGCAGTTACACTAACACATTAACAATAATTGAATAAAGTACCTATATTGAACGTAAAATTGTGTAGATTATACATATACCATATCCAAATAAAATTGTATAAAATATTTCCTAAGACAAAGAAATAGTGAAGTGGAAAAGTAATCGTATATCATTATCAAAATATTGCTTGAAAAAAGAAATATGAGATTATATTATTTGTTTTCTTATTATAAAGTGTATAGTATACCTAAATATATATTTATAATTAAGTATTGTCTTAGGTACTTAATATTATTTACAGCTAAGGTTCGCTTTATCAAGCTTTATTGTCACCACAGCCTTACAGAGTGAGATCACCCCATTTTAAAATTATTGTCTTACCATAAGCCTTATTACAAATCTAAAATTATCGTTATTGTACTTTTTTCTAGCCTAACCCAATATTATAAAAGAAACAACATAATAATAATTTAAAATGTACAATGTACATATTTACTAAAATCGATCACAAAAATAATCATATAACTAATCGTTAAAACAGCAGTTACCGAAAATCTTTGTTGCAGTATAAAAGAATGAACTGATTTTTTAATAAAATATAAATAGAATATATGTACATACAATAGGTACATATATAGATCAGTTTAATCTAAATGTCTAATATAATATTGTCGATCACAAACTTTGTATAGTGCGCGCATCAACAAGTGCGTGGGGGACCTGATACCCTTTCCGCCATTGCTTTGGACATTGTGAAAATTATCATTAGAAATATATAATCTACAGGTATGTATGTACAACTTGTATTTTTAAACATTCTTAGAATATTCTATGCACATTCCCCGGCCAACGTACTTTAAATTAACTAAGAGATATCTCTGCATGTGGAGAGTACAAAAATACGTACTTAAGTATTCAAAACATTAAAACGGTGTAGTAGACTATAAGTATGGTAGTACTATTAGTAAATTCGTGATATGCGATTAAATTTTTTGATTTGATAAAGTGCCTAAATTAAAACACATTTAAATAAGAACCAAATACATATTTAAAAGTCGACCTCCTGTTTAATCTTCCTCTGAATTTTACTTTTCATTCGACTATGAACCATTTTAACTGCACATATCGCTAACATAACAGTAGAAGATTTATTTATAAATAGATACAAATCACTACACACACAAGTAAATCCTTTCAAAGTTAGTCAAAGTATTTTTACATCACAGAATTGACGGCGTAGAGATTATTTAAAACAACGACTTTGCTTTATACTATATAATTAAGTCTATCATTTTTATGCATTTAAAAATATTTCAAATGAAATAATCTGATACGAAAATAAATTGAAAATGTTTTATTTTGTTATGGTTTTTTGTTCAAATGGTGTGTCTTTTATTTGCTAACATGTATGATACATTTTTAATGTTTGTTAAAACCTTTTTTAATTTAGTTACCGATGAAAGTGATAATAATGCTCTACGATGTAATGTTGTTAACACGTAACAAAAAATGTTGTTAATATTGAAAGTGGTAATTGGTCATTTACTAGAAACAATGCTTTAATTAATAGAACTGAAAGTATGAATCAGATCCGAGATGATAATTCTCACCCATGTCCAACGAACTAATTCTTACTCCTACGCGAATGTATTTACAGTAGCTTGAATACATGAGTCGTCGCTGACGCTTTTGTCCTCTATATTTACAATTTTATTATTTATACGACTAATACATTGCTTACTTGACATCTATGTTTTACTAGTTCTAATATATATAAGTAAACATATAATTTGAGTTACTTGAAATTTTATGGGATTCAAGTAAGCTACTTTGGGTTGCTACACTTTGCAAAAATATTGGGATTTAAATTAATACGATTTAGCTGCAAGGTTTTTAGCAAAATGTTCACTGCAAATTGTTCAAGTAAATCAATATATCTACGTGTTGTCGCTATTTTCACTTTTAACTAAGATAAATCAATTATCGATATTAAACACACTTTTGTTTATTATTCCAATTTCATTTCATTTCATTAGTAATAATTAAAAAAAAATATCCGGCTTGGCAGAGGCACTACCGTACCACCAAATTCATTTTAACCGTTCTTAAGTCTTTACAAAATATCTTTATGAGATAAATAGATTAGAATAAATAAAATTATATTGCCTTCGCCTTATTCGTTAAGTGCACATTATAACGAGTGATCTTTGGTCTCAGACACCTACAGTCAGATTTATTGTCATCTTTGCTTTTGAGTTAGAATATTGTCCAGCGCAATATATATAATGTTATTGTCCTAAAATCACTTATAATTAAAACTAACGTAACTAAAATGGATTGTGCAGTGAGCAGCGAGATTAATAGAAATAATTTATTCTATATATAAACTACATTTGTTTGTCTGTCTGTCTGTCTGTCCGTCATAATGCTATTCTAACTTATAATATACTAGCGCGATGTTATTGCGCTTTATTTACTTGCACGTGAATCTATACTATATCCTTATTATCCTTTCATTGCCTTAATATGAGCTGTGTACACGCTTTTAAAGAAAATCTCAATTTTACTTAACTAAATACTAATTTATATTAAGACTACTTATTTCATGTTATATATCCTTTATTTATAATGTAGCTTATGTTATTTTGTAAATGTTTATAAATAAAAATAAATAATACATATATGCCTAGACTCATACCTAAATGATTAAAATATCTATAAAGAAGATTAAAAAGAAATTGATCAAAACATTTATAAAAAGAGATAGGTATGAGAAGAAGAAATTGTGATGATATAAATAATAGCTATAGTCTACAAATAAGAAGAGCTGTATGCTTGTATATTCTTTCAATAATAAGAACATACTCGTAATGTCTAACATATTATCACATTATTATTATGTGGTTATACGATTACACCTAACTACCTATTTAAATAATATACAATTATTTATTTATTTTTGTATTTTTTCATATTTTTTAACTTATTACTTGGAAATACATATTGCTTGGAAATCAAATAATTACTCTAACATCAAGCCATACATATTTTTATTTAAATATTTTCTTTATTCGAAGCTCGCTCCAATATATATAGGTACTACTCACAAACACGTTTTATTAAAAATACATGGATGCATCATGTTTAAATACCAATATTTTCATGCGCTATTTCAGGAAGGGAAATGTGTTTCAAACAACCGGCCTAATTCTTCAATCCCCATTTAAACAAATTAAAAGTTAAAATAATTATATTAACTTCCACTCTATTTGTTTTGTATTCACTAATTAATATTTACACGTGGAAAACAAACAGACAAAGTAACAAACACATCAATAAATCCAACGACTAGTTTGCAATCACAACATAATTAATGCAAAATTATAGATAATATCACAATAAAAGTATCAACAAGAATGATTACATTTCTTCCCTTTATAGTATTAACATTTATTTCAATGTCTACTCCTATGATACATAATTATACATTTACGCATCCAATTAAATAGGTACAATTCTAAATTTGAACAATTTAATTATTTCGTAAATATTTATAAACATTTTATAACAGTTTTATGAAACTTAGATAACAAGGACTAGAAATGTTATAGTAACCATAATTTATTAAGTACGATATCATGGCGCGAAACTAAGTGTAAATTGATTACTAAGCTAAACCATTCAGTAACAAATTTAAATATGTCTACTGTGATATGCCAATATAAGGTATATACACCTGTACACGTACAAATGTAAATCAAACAGGTACATGAGAGGATGCAGATAGACGTAAACCGAAACGAGACATGTAGCTAGAAGCTCAGAGTTGTGACAACTTTATATGTAACAGAAACACCAAGATCTTTATTTTGTTAAAACCAACCAATTTACGCCTAAACGCTAAACGACGCATTTAACATACAAGCTAACAATGAGAACCATTTATTATAATTTTCCTATAAAAATATGAGCCGCACGACGAGTCGCTATCCCGGGAACTGATGTCACAATTATTATTATTAAGTATTATAATTTATTTACCTATTACCATTAATATGAGAGATTACTATGTTATTGGACCAACATGTCTACATTCCATCTATCTTTATAAAGCGACTCATATGGAGAAATTCGACTATAATCTTAAGTAATTAATACTTTTTCAGGTTTTCACAAAATTTTTCCTAATTTATAAAGTGTTGTATGTCGCAGTATAAAGGTAAGAGTGAATTAAAAGATGTGTCGTCCAACAGAATTGGATCTCTACTCAACATAGTGCTGTTCTTGTGCGGTAGGTCCATCGTAGTAGTCGTGCGCTGGTGGCTGGATGGGTTCAGCTTGGTATAGCGCACCCGACACGAAGGGGTTGTTGGGCACATGCGCTCCAGGCGCCGGGGGTCGTGGAGGCGCTATTGCTCCATACCCAGCTTGATCAGAACCCTTCAAAGGCGCTGATGGTTTCTCCGTCTTGGAGGAAAAAATATCGTAAGCAATCTCTCCGAATCTTTACAACATAATAAACAGGTAAACTAGAAATACTTACGAATGTTGTTTCATGATCTAAGGACTTCATGGCCTGTGGCTCGTCCACAGCAGTCTCCGCCCATGGTTGCAACTCTCCTGATGCGAAGATTGCGTATATGGTAATGCCAACAAAGTGAACGGTCGCACCCATCAGGAATACTGCACGCCACTCCGTTATGGCTTTTTCCAGTTGATTCTTTAGCAATAAGTTAGTTTAGTGTGAGTGAAGCCTTGATTAATATACGTTTTTCTTATAAGCTACACAAGCTTAGGTAAAATTGATGTAAGTGTAACACTGTTATTCGATTTCATATGTACAACACAACAATATTAGTTACATAAATTATTATGTTTTCGGCTTACTCACGACTGCTGCTACGAGTAGCAGCGCGAAAGTCGCCGCGTCACGGGTCGCGAAATGCTGCTCATGAATATGAGCCTCTAGCATGGCTTGAAACTAGTCGAGTTCCTCGTCAAATTATTACGTGAGTAAGCCGAAAACATAATAATTTATTTAGTATGTCTCACGAAAGTTACAATACAAATATTAGTTACACTCGGAGAGCTGACGAGATATTCAAAGTTTGAGAGTGGCATATCTGTAACAAATATCTGCTAAGTTGGCACACAATGCAATCAGTCGTGCGCGATGTAGCGCGGTGGCGGGCGATAATAAAGTGCTCAGCGATGGAGCCGCGTGACGCATCGTCGCGCACCCACAATCCTACTCATTGTATATTCCGCGCGCGACTCCATGGAGCTCGATTTCCTTTTTTAAATTAGCTACGGACGAATGTCCTTTTTGTTTCGCTAGTTCGCGCCTGAAAGCGATACCGTTCTATTGCATTGGGGGAGGTAGTGCCTACTTCTCAAATAAAAATTCAAGAACAGAAAAATATTTTCTCTTTGAAAACTGATTCGTTTAATAAAACCCCACTTTGAATATACCGCCTTTGACTCAGAGGGAAAAATAAAATTACCTCTTTTATTTTGTTTAGGTGAACCTTACTTTGTTCTTGCATGAAGACAATGAATGTGCTTACCTTTTCTTGCGTCATGTAGTCGATTACTATGGGTACGACAAAACCAGCGATGGTGCCGATGCCGTTGGAGAGCCCCATCAGAATAGAGGCGTATCTTGGAGCGATGTCGAGATGGTTTACGTTGTAGCCTGATATGGCAAAACCACTGCATGCCACGCCTAGGGTCAGTTCTATTGTCGCCACATACTAACAAATAACACGTACATTTTATATATCAATTGAATAAAGTAATTACTTAAAAATTGGTGTCGCATAGAAAATCTTCTTAATTACCTTGTTATTAGCATAGGCGACGAGTACGAAAAAGAATGCCTCCAGTCCAAATCCTCCGCAGTTGAATAGTTTCCTCACAGTAGTTGTGGACATGATGTTGTTCTTACGCAAGTAATCTGCCATCATGCCGCCAATAGGCACCAGTGACGTCATTATTAAATGCGGGATGGCGCCAACAAACCCAGACTATAACGAAGACAATAAGTCACTCAAACTTAGTCTAGTTTGTGACGACAAACATTTGTATTATTCGGTTATAGGATGTTACCTCTGTGATCTGCATGTTGAACCTCGTGTTGAAATAGGACGACTGGAATATGACTAGTAAACAGAAGTTCCACGTTCTGCAGAAGTTCGCTACGATAATAGCGTACACCTACAAATAAAACACAATATTCTAAATATGTATACATTTAGGAAAAGATAAGTGTTTTAAATGATATTTTTAATACAACAAGTTCTTAATGAGACTTAATCATGATAGATCATGTCATGTCTTGTATTTTTTACTCACCGGTGGGGAAGTAGCGAAAGCCTTCCAGGGTGTTGACCAGAAGCCGGGCATGGCAGCCTGAGTGGCAGTGCCGAGTGACTGCTCGATGTACGTCAGCTCTTTGGAAGCGATAGTGGGATGCTTGCTGGGCCTCTCAAATACCAGCCACAGCCATAATACATACCTTAACAATACATTTGACTTAACAACTATCGGTTCAGTAACACCTATGTACATATGAATGCAATAAAGAATTTGAGTTTCAGTTCTTAATCACATGTTTATTGACAGATAAGTTTTGCAAAGTAACGGAAAGTAGGTAATATAATTTAGTAGAAAAGGTTTTTATTTACCAAATAACACCCGACACGCCATAAAAGTAGAATGGCGCCTGCCAGCTGATGTAGTCTGTGAGCAACCCGGACAGTGGCATGCCGATAACAATGCCGGCGTATGTGCCACAGAACGCAAGGGTTGCCAGTCGGGAACGCTCCAATGGGGGTGCCCACATGCGCCAGATACCATGGCATGAGGGATACGTCACACCCTACAAATACAAAACGGAGTCAAAGAGGAAAAATCTTTTTCTTAAGCACAATTTCTGCAGATTTATACTTTCTTTTGAAAACCGTTACATTTATTGAATCTAATAGAAAAGATGGATTAAAGAGTTCTATATTATTATATTATGTCAATGGTTCCAATCTTAAAGATTTAATAGGATAGCAATGGCATTGAAGAATCAACTAAGCCGGGATATGCGGAGACGAGCAAATACGTCGCCATGGCAACGAAGGGCCCGGTAATCCTAAAGAGGCTTTGTACTTCGGTAAGCGATGTCGACTATACTCAAGTGCGATTGACGATAGATACCGATCGTTCTGTAGGCAATCATTGAAAATCGCTCCTTTGAAACTGAAATACGAGGTGTCTGCAATAAATAAATTTTAAATTCTTTTCTACTCCAAAAAATTTTAATGAAATTCCTATTTGCGATTTAAATTTCCTTAGGTAAACATGTTATTGCTTTTATAGTCTTACAGGATAATGATGTCATAAACAAAAAAACTTTTTTCATAATCTAGATTTATTTATACAGGTCGACTACCACATGAAGATAGATCTGACGAAGAAACATTTGTCTAAAAAGTCTAACACCATAACAAATACACATTCAATTTCGGAAAAGTACAAAATGGGGGAGTGTTAAAATCCAAACGTGACGAGTGGGGCATCCGACACGATCGTGGGCTTGTAAATTCGAGCATTAGCAATAAGCTTGATCATGCATCGGCACGTACCGAATGTCAAATGTCTAAAATTTTAAACGTGTGACATTTCACTCGTTACTTGTTTCATGGGGAAACATTGCTCATTACTCAAATATATTATTTTTTGATTTAAGCATTTTTGTACAACAGAATCATTCTGAAATGTTTTTCTCTTTCAAGAGAGGTCGCTTTTTTTAATATACTAATTTATTTTACTACTGCCAGTACTACAGTACAGCCTGCATAATCAAGTACCTAGTTCCTTACCTCGACAAATCCTTGAGCTATTTTCAAGATGACAACAGCTGCAGGTCCCACAGACATCGCGCCAGGTATGGCCATGTTGAAAATAGCTGACATCACAATGGCCGCCCCGAAGATCTTGTTGGCGGGGTACATGGAGGCGAGGAAACCGCCCGGCACTTGAGTGATGAGGTACCCGGCGAAGTACGACGAGTCTATTGAGGACTCCACGCTAACAGTCCATTCGAAAGGAGCTTTGTCTGACGAGTTTTGCTGTTTAAAAAGTAATTCATTATAAATTGTTGATAATTCATAGACTGATATAGGTAGGCAATCCTAAATACTAAGCGATCTGCCGGAATGTTACAGTTCAGTTTTATTTTCAAATCGAATTCATACTCGATATACTTACCTAATCGGAGAGAACGATAGTATTGTGACATTGTGAATATTAAGCTTACAATCTCCATTATATAAAAAAATACACAGGACACAAAATAATAATTTCCCAATTAAGTCAAAGTGACTCACGGCTTGCTTTTCAGTCATCTTGAGCTTCGCCATGCTCATGTTGCATCGCATGCCGAACATGATGCTGAAGCCGAAGCAGGCGAGTAGCGCCACGGTGTAACGGGCGCTCAGGCACGGACATTCCGCCCGCACGTACTTATCTGTCAAAAAGCATTCCATCATAGTGTCGGCTTTTGTGGAAAAAACGTGAACTATGTGAGCTAGTAGTCAGGGCAACGAAATGTTCAATTTGTTAAACCAAATGTCTGCTTTTTGAGTTCGAGTTTACCCAAATAATGTTAAATCATTTCAGTTCATGATGTTACCATATCAGATATGTAGTATACCTATGGGTCGTGGTGGAGGTCGGTCAGGAGATGGTGGTGTTTCCAAATCTTCACCATCGTACATCTGGTCGTAACCCTTCTGATCAACTTGAAAGTTCTCATATTGAGTATTTCTGTAACAAGAAAACAAATATATCAACGTCCATTTCCAATACACGGAAATAAACAAACTGAAAATTAATTAATATGAAACAATATAATACGGATAAAATCTCCGAGCTCCATCATAAAATATTGCGTTCATCGAACACAGGCTTATGGACTTTCAATTACTTAGTTTATTCCGCGTTATTTTGCGCTATTTTCTCAGTAATTGAAGCGGATGGGAAGCGACACACCTCGATGGAGAAAATAAAATTAAAAACGTCTGCCTGCTAATAGGGCTGCCAACATGTAGAATCGCACCTGCGAGCGAATCGAAGCTCACAATGGAAACTAAAATACTTGAAATCATAGTAATATTAATGCCAAGGTTTGTGTGTTTGTTACTCCATGACATCGAAACAGCTGAAGGGATTAACTTGATCAAAATATATTAAGGTCTAGAATAACACCTAAGCCACATTTTATTCCACGGGACCGCGGGTGAAACTACTTATAGAAGTTAGTATTAAACTAAGATGAGCATGACAACTTAAAGCGTTTAAATTAAGAGCAGAAAAATTATTAAAAACTACAGGATTTTATTGAAATCTTTGACAAAAGGAAAGTCTGAAAGTTCTGCAAAACTTGCTTAACTTCGCTTCATGTCAGAGATTCTTCAGTTTCGATTGAACAGTGCAGTACAGTAAATAGGGTGCCGCATTCAATCAGGAGGCCGCACAACTTTTATCTCTATTGAAATTGTTCTTATTCTTCCACAGACCCCTATATAAAAAAAACTAGTAGTAGTGTAAGACCATAATTAAATAAGTCTAAAACTATTATTCTTCATAAAATAGAACAGTAATTGAAAACTTGTCGTTTGTAACTTTGCGCAACCAAACCTTGTATGGATATTAATAAAATTTGCTTGAAATTTTATTACCACAGTATTCCGTTCCCTCCATATACAGTTTCCGTTCCCGAGAACAATGTGAGCAGAGATTTTACCTATGAGCCCTCAACTGGCACGGCTTGCCCATTAGTGGGCAAATTGAATTATCCGCCATTGACGTCGCGTCGCGATTCATTGTTTGCAAGCTGATAGGCTCTACTTTCGAAGGCTCGATTATGGGGCTTTAACAATAAAGCTTGGATTATTGTTTTTAACTATTAACTACAAAAGTATTTGTGTTCAATTCTCACTAATATAATTTTACATTACAGATTGAGTCGTTATTGTAGAAAACAATGAATGTATAGTGTACAATATAAACTTCCACCATATTTTCTCTAATCTCAATTCCATTTAACATGACTCTTCCTAACACGGATGTTTAAAACGCTACGCCGACAACAAAATTCAAAAGCCATTAAATGTAGCGATGAGTATAACGACTTGTGGGCGACAACGGCAGTGCGTAAGTCATCGGCGTGTAAATTCATTTTTCCGCTGACAAAAGTAATAAATGTGGCTATCTGTCCCCGTCCCCCGTTTAACGTTGTTGGTAATGAATCGTCGCATAAAAGGCATAACCAAGTGGAAACGAGGCGCGATGTTTCCCGAGCCGGCCGCCTGCCGCCCGCCTGCCGCCCGCCGCCGCCCGGCCACCGCCACGCTGCCATCACGCCAAGCTCCCCGCGTTAATACGTTTAGCAGTGACTGGACGAGATGCCGACGTCAACAGTTACATTAGACCGACACATCTGCAGCCATGTCGTGCTAATTACACAATTATGTGATTAAACTAAGGGTGAATAAGTGGTTTAGTTAGTGAATTTTTTAAAAGCTTATACCAAAAATGTTTTGTAGACATTCTTTTTTATCTTTTTTTTTCTAGATTAAGAAATATAGTTTCAACTATGTGTGTGTTCACCTTGAGAATGTCTCTTGCTATCGTATTGATATAAAATAGTATTTTAGAACAGGCAAAAAACAAAGCACTTAGTTTGTAAAGTATGTAGTCATTAGTAAAGAAAAATAATAACATATTACGCAAAAGAATAAAAATATGTGATTATAATATCTATAGCCGTACTACAGTAACCCCTATACATCAGCCCCTTGGTAGCGTCGCGCGTCGGCGGCGCTTCATTGTACCACTAATGCACCCATACACTGTCTCTATAATTATGTGACGTAACTCTAAATGGTGTAATTACTGTTTTGTCCCCGTTTGCCTACGTAAACTTAATGGATACAGTCATTTTCAAATTTAAACATGATTTTAGATTCTAGAACAGATAAAATTTACCCAATGCAGATTTTGATTACGGGTTGTAATTTAGTTAAACGTACATTACTTAATCGTAAATAATAGAGTATATTATGCGCTAGTGGTTGAATTCCAGTAGCGAGTTTCGAGAAATAGCGTTTCAAAGTGCAAATTGAGTCAGTGGCCGAGTAGGGAACTCGGACAGCGATTCACTTGCCAGTTAAACTTCTAAGCCAACTTTGTCATTTGGCACTCCTACGTTACTTTCTTGCTGTTGGCTGAAATCCTGAATTATTACTAAAAAGGGTTAACCTTTTGTGTGTCCTTTTCAATGAATAGCTTTTAGATGCTCCGTAAAATTTATTGACCTTTATTTTACTCGACAAATGTTCATAAAATGTAAATAGCAATAAAATAAGGTCGGACATATAGGTTTCTCGAGTTTTCGAAGACAAAACTCCTGGATCAGACGTGAAGAGCAGGGGGAAGACTAGGAGGTGGAGAGTGGGTCGTTGCGTAGATCACAATATGCACTTGAACATTCCCCACTATGAATATCTACAGGCAGGGTGGGACGCGAAGACTTCTTAATTAATTCAGGCTTGAGAGTGCCTGTTTAATTAACGCGAAATATTGTTCACTATTTGAAGATACTGTAAATTGTCCCGAGTAAAAAGTTCACAAATAGATTTGCGAATCCAAATCATTTATTCAAAATCAATCAAAATATAAATTTATTGGTACTAAATTCTAAAATTTATTTGTAACATAATTATTAGTTGGCCGCAATATTTTCTTTTAACGTTAAGTGTATCAATATAAATATAAGTTGTTTGACGCCGGCCCTGCGCAGCGCGCGTGAGGGGGCTGCTATTACACCCCGTAAAGCCACCCTCTCTAATTGATTTACAATTGTCGGTTAAATTTGTTTCCCGACCACCCTCTGTGATCACTGATCGCAAATGCATTTGAAGATACCATTGAACAGTAAAAACCGAGAAATAATTTTTAAAAATGTACTTTATTAAAAATATATCATTTAAACAATCTATTTAGTTTATATTCCAAAATACCACGTCAAATGTTAATCTCAGTGATGCTGACAAGGCCGCTAGTTTAAATTAATATCTAAATAAGTATTTTGTTATTTATTTGGTTAAACCCGATGCTACGAGTTTTCGTAGCACTGCTACGAGACCGTAGCCACAATTCGTTCAAAGCTACAAATACGTATTCAAACAAAAATAATGAGATATTAGAGTAACGCAGTGTACTAGTTTGTAGGGCAGCCTGTGAACGATCCGAAACAGCGGCCAGATGGTGAATAAAACATGTAATAAATAAATGTAACCAATGTAACGTAACGACCTATTACAGTTACGCGCACTTCGGTACCTCTACGCATTTATTGAATGGGATGTAACAAACTTTACTGCATTAAGTACTAGTGGTTGTAATTATTTTAAATATATTACTCTTAATAACTTTAAAATAAATTAGAAGAAAACCATGATGCATGTAAAGATCTTATCAAATCCAGTACAAACATTAAGGTGTTTATACATTATACTATCAAACTTTTACTGCACACGCTTGTTGACTAGTAAACGTATTCGTCAGAGCTAGCCTTTTGCGTAAAAGTCTATAAATAAATCAAGTGAATGATCTCGCATTTCGACACTCGCGAACATAATAGAGTTATGACAAAAATGGCGAGCCGAGCTAAGAAATATCACTTGGTAAACCCGAGACGCTTGTTAGCGTCTCCTTGCTTTTATTTATGGCCAGATTTATTTTATGGCCGTTCATGGATCTCGGGGAAATCAAATGAAAAGAGATAGCAGCAAATAAAACAATAATTTCATCGATTTGCGACGCCGAGCTCAATGTTCGGAAAAGTTACTACTCCAAGAAGTTCAACCAGAGTCCGCGACTCTTTGATCTCAAGTTTTTACTTTGTTCTTATTACGTATTCATTCACAATTATTCTTGTTAAATGCTTTGTGTAATCAATAATACACTAGCAGAGCCAACGGTATGTGTTAAATATACTCATTTCATTTTATTCGTATCCGCCTGATTTTCGAATAATAAAATGGCTACAAAATAAGCTAGTCTGATGAACGTGCGCCAGTGATATTTTCTATTTCAAATACAAATTTTATTTTCTCGCAACTCGCAGCGTACAACAAATATCATAAAAATGGAAGGCAAACAAGACAGCTCGTTGTATTTGCTGATATTCGTATTTGGCTGGTAGATTCTTACTCTCTTTGCTGGGGCCTAATCTGTCGGGCGGCGCGTACCTCACGTCCGGGATACGCCTCTGTTGTTTCTTGATTTTTCCGTCCATTTCAATGTTTTTTTCATTTTGTTAATGTAGCGTTCTAGATATTTTTGGTGGGCTTAGAACAAACATATTATTTAAATTGATTATAAATACTTATACATGGTTGTAATAATGTATGCTACAACATTATTCGCCTTCAAAAAAACAAGTAGGTAATACAAACAACAGTAATACAACGTGTTCAAATAAAATATGTAAAACAAGAAAAGGTCCAGCTATAACGCTCACAGCGGTATCAACTGTAAACTTTATTCGCGCTCACGACGAGGTACAAGTCTGTAAATAAATTGAAGTGAATTCGCAAAGAAGGAAAATCCACACAAATCCCCATCTAATCCTGAGAAAAGCGTTCTCAAATCCAGGTTAGTTGTAAATATCAATTACGCAAATACCCCGGATTAGGAAGTATAATGGTTCGCGAGGATTTCGGGTGTGTTTGTAAGGGGTGAATTTGCACTTCTTGTGTTTAAAAAATCGTAAACTTAGATACACAATAAAGAGTTGCTAGACACTCAACAGTATACTTTTCGTAGACGATAAAATTAAGGTAATGAACGATATAACGCAGTAACGTAACAAACTAATAAAATGTACAGAAGCAGGCAATTGAATAAGTCCCGAGGGCGATTTTTTCCCTCAAATCTAATAGAGCTGGGGGCTGGGGACAATCGTTGAAGACTTGTAGATAATTTTAATATTCGTGTCGCAGGCCCCGGGAGTCTTGTATCGATCTCACGTCAATCTGATAGACTTGTTATTAGGTCACAACCAAAATGTTTTTTATTATTCTTTGTCGTTGTGAATATTATTTTAGTATAAAAAGTACTTAAATTGTGGAAAAAAGCATATCAGTAAAAATATCGTTTAAAAGAAAATAAAAAAAGGAACGTTTTGCGTAAAGTTTTGCCAAATGTTTTAACAACTTTCTTTATGATTTTTTGTGCATTAAAGACCGTATTATCAGTCTCTACACGATATTGATTAACTGCTCTCTGTGGTATATATGGTTCAATCATAAAAATAAATTGGTATACCTGTGACATCATAATTCTGTCTCTGGAGACCGCTCCAGAGGGGAGCCATGACGTATGGAGACATAAATATAACAGTGGCTTATTGTACCGTGACGAGGGACAAACGATTTCGAAGAAATGCCTCATCGGATTTGAGTTGGTACGTAAAATATACTAACGAACATAAAAAGGCTGTAACATATTGTTCACAAAAAAGTCATGAGATGAGTGTGTAAAAGCCTTAAATAGAATTAAGTACCTAAGTAACAAGTACGCGGGCAACATTATTTGTAACAAATGTGGAATGATTTCTTTCCTTTAAATTAATTTGTTCAACGTCATTGATATTGATTAATCAGTAGGTAATAATGAGTGATTTGTTATAATAATTCATTAATCAATATTAAACTGTCAAACACCAAGCGGTCACCGGTGACCGCGACCTATTGTTCTTTAATTGTGTCTATAAAACCGGTACTCGACGAGTTAATATAATTTTGTTTGACATCATATAAACTAAATGCACAGTTATTTAGTAATATTTTAAAATTAGACACCTAGTAAAACATTGTTATCATAAAAATCAAAATCGCCCACTTGCATTGAGCAAGTGTGGTAAACTGTGGTAACATTTTCTGTTTGAGTAGAGGCCTTTGGTCAGCAGTGCCCATTTATAGGCTAATGATGATGAGGATGAAACATTAACTAAACTAAACCTTTGTATCTGTAATTTTTATACTTCTCCATACAACTAATTCATACACTTTCTCACATACTGTCACAAGAGTTAGGAAAAAATAATGCGTTACATTTCATGAATATGGTTTTGTATGTTTCATACTTAAGGCCTCTCTATACAACTTGAAATGTTGAAAACAAAATGTATATTAGCAAATATATTACGGTTACTGATATCAATAGCAACCAATTCCTGAAACCATTTAATTCGATAGTAGAGACACACTTTCCACTTAAACTTTATTAAGACAAAACTTACATTATCCTCCAAAACATGTTCCCTGAGGATTTTCTCGGTAAAATCAACAGGTGATATCAGAATTCACACCCTTAAATCTCGTGACCGAATTCCTACCCTTACACTTGTATTATAAAGTCCAAAATTCAACAAGATTTTTGTAGGATATGGAACACTATAAAACAACAACCTGTGGATTCCTTTGAACACATAAACGGACTTAAGGAAACATGAGAAGTATTTCTTAAAAAACTGTGTTGAGACACTAAGACAAACACATAATTTTAGTTGCACTGAAATGTGGAGCACTTTATATTTCACTGTGTAATGAGGTCAACATGTTGAAACTTCACTTGAGTAGAACGCTTGGTCATGAGTAATTTATCGTATATTTTAACGAAGGAGCGGAGAAACGGTAGCGATGTGACGGGAGCTGATATCAAACTAGCCAGAAATGCGTGCCACGCTCCCTCTGTCCTCACTCACAGCGATATTCTGCAAAGACGTTTGACCTGTTGCTCATTTATTTTATTGTTAGGATTACGTGATGCCTGTAAATTATTTTTCTTTAGTATTTCAAGTTTTCCTATTGGTTCGGATATAAATTGTTCAATATAAATCTTTAAATACAATGCATTCCCATAAAACATGACCACATTTCATCATTAAATGATGTCACCAATAATGGCTTAAAAGAAAAATCATTAATAAGTTATTAAATATCAAATTTTGCCCCAAAATAATGCAAGAAACATTATTTTGATATTGCTACACACGTAGTAGTTCCTAAACATGAAAATAAATATTTAAATGAACACCAAAACAATACATACAAAGTCCTAAGAAGACTTTTATCTAAATAAGTTACTCAAAACTTTTCATCATAAATATGAAATAATATTTATTTATTAATAAAAAGGTACCGAATCATGATTCGGAATCACACTGCGGATTGATCCTGTATTCTGGTGACAGGAGTGTATATAGAGCTAAGTCCTGTGCGCCAGAGCGAAACGAAACAGCATCAGAGCGAGAAAACAAAAGGGAATTCATTCAAGATCAGCTGTCGTATTCCGCAAATATTCTGTACCGGTAATAATAATCAATCCTTATCTCTCCTTGTCTGTCCTTAAGGAAATTCAATAAACGAGAAGGAGACGCAAGCAGTGTTGGACTTTGGCTTTTTTCTTTTTATTGCAGAATGATCCTAAAAGTCTCGCGAATGCTCCAGATTCACAGACAATGCCCCAATTTATATCCAACTCACTTACTGGAGTCAGTGGAGATGGGGTGAGTCAGTGAAATAGGAAGGATGTTGTAGTAATATGCATGACACAATACACTTCTGATAAAACGGTGTTAAGTAGTACTACTACATGTGTTATTGGCTGTAGTGGTAAATGAGTTAATTGTTTTGTGTGCTAAATAGCACAAACTAAAAATAAGGAATGGTGGAAAGGAAGTAAGGAAATCTAGAAGTCTAGAATACAAAGTTATAGTGCAAAGTGTACACCAAACCTTAGATGAAACGTACATATAAATAGCTTTACTTAAGGATATCCTACTGATAATTAAGACTAAGTTACAATGCGTCCAGCGGAGTGGACACAAGAGAAACTTTTCGTGTGTTACGCACACACGACGAGGAAAGTGGGGTAAAAAAATCGGCTCACAAAGCCAATTACATTAAAACATTCGGCGCGGGACAAAGGGCGAGAGAACAATGGAGCCTGGAAGGAACCCGCGATATGTCTTTCAATGCTTTTAACTTTCCACTGATGGCGGCACAGCGAGGGAAAAATGGTGACGTCCCGCGACAAATGCCCGTGAAATAGTGATGTGCTGCGTAGGTGCTTAATGTTTTTTATTATGTTTTTTATTAAAAAATACTTACCCTTACTATTTTTATACTTTTAGTAGTGATGATGATCATTAATAGGCTTTCTAATAAGACTTTTGATAACATGTCTGGAACTTTTTTTAAGTTGGATCGTGTCGGTTCTGTAACTCGAATTTGTAATTGTACTAGCTACTTCCAGTGACTTCACCTGCATTTCTGGGTTAAAAAGAAGCCTCCAAGATATTCCAAGCTAGTTAAGTTTCAGCCAATACTTTAATTGTATATTTAAATAATTTATTCATCATTAAACATCGTTGTATTAAGAAAATCATTTTCATCAGTTATGCATCATAATGCATAAAATATATTAAAATAAATATCAATATGATTATGACTAAATAGATTCTTAAATTTAATAAGGTAGATAACTAATTTTAATTTCCGTCTGACAGATTGTTTAAAAACATTAAACACGTATTTTTTCTTTTTTTTAAATACCCTGTCAACATCCCTATTGTATATTATTTGAATGTGTTTTATTTTTATCGATACCAGCCTAGCCCACCACTAATAAAGAAGTGAGACGTAACCAATGGGGTATCACGGCTTGGTTGCACCGCAAACTCATTTTATAAATCGTCCGCCCGCTAGCCCGGAACCACGCGTTAACCCACCCTTCTAATGCACCTCCTTTGTAAACTCTATAAAAACTATTCACCTTCCAAATTACTTTTATTTAGAAAAACCAAACAAATGCTTGATTTTTAATCCATTTCCAAATAGATTAAATTTGGTTAATTTTGAAATGTACTTAATATGGAATTCAACTTTTTATTAATAATTAAAAAAATACTATTTTAACTAAAATTGTGGGTTACTAACGTTAATATACTGAGAATAATATACTGTGCGCGGTCGCCGCCTCGTCGCCGCGACGGCGCACGCTGCTGATGAGGAAGAACCACTCTGTGGTTCGAAACTAGTAGAGCTTTTCTCAGTATATTCACGTGAGTAACCCGCGATTTTAGTTAATTTAGTATGTCTCACGATAGTTTTTCTGTTTTTTAACGTTGCCCCACACTAGGATTATCTCCTGTGTCGTGGGTGCGCTTACAAACATACAAGTTCACACACACATGACACCCAGACCCGAAACAACAATTTGTGGATCACACAAAGTGTTGTTCCGTGCGGGAATCGAACCCAGGGCGGTTGCCCAGCCACCGCACCAACCACCAACCAGTGAGTTATTATAAAATATATATACATATATATATCATATACTACCATTGTATTCAACATGGGTATAATATTTTCTCCAAAAAATACCTTATTCTATTGTCAACCGCATATTATATATGTAGTAGTATATATTTCGGTCAACACATCACATTATCCTTCTTTATAAACGACGGTCTACCTCCGTGAAGCACTCGCTTAATAGACAGTATCAAGCCAAAGATCTTAAGTAAATCAAATCACCCCATGAATGGTGAATGAGTCCGGGGCTTTTCACGGAGTTTTCTACAGATGACTATCACAATGGCCCGGGATCAAGAGAAACTTATCTCGGAGGAGGTCGCAAAAATGTTTCTTAATGCCTATTTAAGTTGCATCCATTTGATGATATCGCTTTGCTTAGACGGTAAACTGAATTGGGACCTTTTTCTCGAGAAATAACTTTAAACACAATCAAGACATTTACTATATATTGAGCTTTCTAAAAGTCCTGAATCTCGTGAATGTCGAAATTTTCGAAGTAATAAAACTTGAGCCAAGTTTCTAATACTTTATGTGAGCATTTTGTCTTCATGTTCTTTTATAATCTGATGTCTAGACTCTGGACTTTTTACCATTTAGCGTGCAGTATTTAACCAATAAATTTTAGATACATTTACGAGACAATTTATAGTGTCACTGTGGTTCGTTATGTCTCTAATAATTAATGAGTGCCCATAAATCTTTAATCGCAATCGTCAAAAGTCAAATAATCGTGTATTGTGATTCGGCAAAGAGCTATAAAATGTTGTAATGAATTCACATAACGTTTTATGAAACCTAAACACTCAATAAATTCGACCGCGGGATATAAAAGCACCCACCGTGTATTAAATGTGCATTGCGTAGCTACAAATCTGTTAGAGGCGAAGTGAAACCGCGGTGAAACCCCTTTTAGTTGAGCGAAACGTTACCAGCTTTGGGAAACAACAATAACCCTCACCATACGTATGTATGAGGATACGCAATATACTTTAAAAGTACGCCCATCACAGACTACAGAAGCTGCAGAGGCGACTCTTATTGACAATACACAAAAGTTGAAGAGCGGCTATTTTTATTCTGTAGCAAGTTTAAGTAGGAATAAAAAAGAATGCGACGCAATGTTTTTGAGATTTTTCAAAACCTCGATTTAGCATTAAAGTTCTTGAATATATTCAGACCACCACTCTTGTATTAAGTAGCTCGTGCAGCTCTTTATATCTGTGTACAAGTCTATCATCTGATTTGCATACATCCTCGTCAGCGGACGCTTTGCGCATTTTATTAAGTCTACGCACCCCCCTCTGTTTGAGAGCCACGCTATTTTCATGTTTCGGGACTACAAATGGGAACCCATTTAAATACTAAGCCTACATTTCAATACGATGCGATGTAAGTGTTTATTGTAAGATTGATGAATATTGCCAAGACGTCGTTTTTAATTTGTCCTTGCCGCTGTAAGAGTTCATCAGTAAGTAAGGAGAAGTTTGTTTTAGTTTGCCTTTATGTAAGTTTAGTTTCATTTCGAAACTCTTATTACATTTTTTTTATTTAAGTTTATTCATACTGGGTTTTTCCTTGAGCAAGTTTATAGTAGTTGAAAGACTTCTCGGCATTTTTTAATTGCTTCATTAAATCCTGCCTGTAACATCCATATATAGTAAGCTCTGCCTTTGTAGCTTTGTGAGACTCAGTCAAAGGAGTGCCGGCGCGGTGGCGACCGGATCGTTCAGGCTTCTCTTTGAGCGCGTCATTTGAGGGGCTTGCATGATACAGACTCAATTGTACCAATACGCTTATTTGTTTGCCGTTGATCGACTGCCGAGGGTGCCCCGCATGTAGAAATGCAATTTAGTGGTTTCTTCGCGTCGCTTTGGTATTATACATTTCCTATACATAGGACGTGCTTTATAAATTTCCCAAAACATTTTGTGACTTTCTCCACTAACAAGATTAAAAGAAATATTTTTAAACAAAAAGTCCTCCGTAATTTAGATGTGATAAAGACAACGGCAGCACGTCGCCGTCAATTACATCAACAACTTTACTTTCTCCAAGTTGTCGCCCCCGAGATTGTATTTTAGATAATGGCTCGGTAATCACGTCGGTGATTTATCACATTGCTATCTCAGCCTTCACTGTCCATTAAGCAATAGCGAGTGCAACCCTTTGTTGTGTACATACGGGGAAGTAGCGCGTCTGCTCACCCGTCTGCTCACCCGGCACAATGCGCGGCGACTCGTGCGGCGTACATCACTTGTTTTGACTTACAATCTCACTGAGTGAATGTACGACGTGGTACAATGTCTACACCGCCTGTCGTAGCACAATGTATACGTGAGCTTCGATGCACCACATTCAATGGGTTCTTCCTTTACTGTATTTTCTTTTTTATTATACTATACGACTATAACTATTGTAATCCTACTGCTGTAATTTCAGTTTGCTGTTTTGTCAGGATTTAAAACGGTTAAAAAGATCTATCGTCGTCATAAACGACAAAGGTGACTGTTTTGCATACTTCGTCTCGATTTTGTACGATCACTTTATTAAAAAGGCACCCAGTACAGTCGGGTGTAGAGTGGCATTCAACTAAGTTAGGGGTACAACAATTGACATGCATTAACGGTATTTCCGCTAGCGTTGGGTCGCAACGTCGTTACCACCCGGAAATTCAATCGAGTGCTGAAACGTTCAGCTTATATTAACTGGCTAAGTTGCTACAAATGTTATGAATTAAGCCGTTAAGTTTTAAATTACTTCTAAATTGCAAGTTCAAAAATACATGTCATTAAATATGAAATCTTGTATTAAATAGGTATTCCATTCAATTCTTTCTATCATTTTTATAACAGGTTAGGCACAAACATGTTTAATATAAACTACGTGTAATTATTTTTTCTAACACCAATTTGACGACAACAATTTGCATTGATTCGTATCGAACTTTATTTGACATGTAGTAGTGTGCGAGGGTCGTGGTCGGGGAGAGTGCAAAATTGCACGCACACCAGCTTACAAGCACTCCAAACGTGACGGAAGCGAGGAGTGCGAGCCGTCATGATCTCACAGCTGATCAATAAGTCTTGGCGAACTCAAATATTTGCACACCACGTACATTAGTAGGTGGAGGCACCCACTAAACGACGAATGTCGATCAGCTTCTCACAGAATAGGCAATAAACAGAGGGTTTTCTTTCATTAGACTTAGACTTACTCGCAGTGGATCTTACCTTTTATATATTTTTTTAAACAGGTTACTCTAACGTTTTTATGTATATTAGAAACAAAATGAATTAAATAATAAACATAGATGAACAGTATGGACATGTTTTGTGCAAACTTAATTGATCCTATTCGTAAAATCAGTAGGTAAATGTGTGTGTTACTTACTTGTTTTTTTTTATGAAAATACCACAATTGTTGGAGTTGCTCTGTATGGTTTCGTAACTTTGTATTTTGAAAACACATAAGAATGGAGCCGGGGCGCCTCTCCGTCTACCCTCGGTTTGGTGCCAGACGACTGACTGTCGCCTTTGTTTTAAACACACTCGCATTCTTACACTCAATCTTTGTAAGTAAGGAGAACGGTTTATTAGTCGTTATTTTACTATTTCTAACACTAACTTTAGACTTAAAATCATTCCTTAGATGAAATGTAAAGTCCTCACTAATAACGCTGATAACTTTCCAAATGCATACTAAATATTATAAAATCAGATGAGTCATTGTGAAGGCTACTAATTTCTTGATTTTGAATTCTGATATGCGTAGAGCATATCTAACTAGCTTTTAGTAACATGACTCGATAAAATGTTAGATTTTATTTTGAAACTGTGAGTTCATGTTAGCATAAAACAACGTATCAAACTACTGACAAACCCTTAATAATGTTGATATCGGTTCACAGGCAGAAATAATTAACTCGGCGCAAGTCAGAGTACGTTCATTTGAATATAATGGTGCTATACTTGTACAGGAGTCTAATTTCAGTGTGTCCTTTGAAGTGGGATTAATACTGGCGGTAGGCACAGCCCCCGCCCCGTGCGGTCGCGTCCACGCACCAAATTAAATCTGTGTCCTTTCACAGAGGATTCTCATTACGACAATTTAGTTTCTGTAATGAGTATAAGTCAGGGAGATGATATAATACTTTTTTGATCCGCCTCTCGTAGCGGCCAGTGCTTGATTAAACTTTTTTAATTTACTGCAAAGGATTTCCGATCCAATCCTTTCTGATTCATGTTCTATTTGTATTTATTTTTGTTTGCCACTAGGGCAGACTTTAATGAGAGTTATAGCCCTTACTCATTATTACAATATTGAGTAATTTTAATAAATACGGTAAGTCTTATGGAACATTTTTCAGTTCTTGAATTTGTCTACTCTGTTGTTACCTATCTAAGAAATGTACATATGAGACGGTATAATATTCATCAAGGGCAATCGCGGTAATGTTTTATTATTCCACTTGAAGATTAACGTTGCAATAGAACTCTCAATCTAAATTGATTCTAAAAGTAAGCTAATCGATATATAGAGATAGAAATCATAACAAATATAAATAATTTATAGCAGTAGCGGTTTATAAGATTTATTTGCAGATCTCGCGTCCCCTTGGCGCCGCGCCTAGCCGTCGGCGGGCGCCGCGCCGTCCCGACGGACAGACATCACGGCGGCACCCGATCTATCGATCTCCCGAGATGACGACACGATTATCTTGCCATAGTTTACTTTACCACTGGGGATGGCACTCATTTCTAATGCTCTTGTTGTTCCAACGAGCGAGAAACGACTACACTACAAGTCTGGCCTGTCTACTTTTACTATTAATAAGCAAATATATGACGACAATAACACATATACACCAGAGCATATTCAAACATACCTGTATATCATATTGTTGAACAAACTAATCGTTAAACTTTGTTTAAAAACTTAGCGTTCATTTTTATTCGTTTATACATTAATTAAAAGCCACTTTTAAGCTCTCCCAATAATTTCCTTTCATCAATTATTTCCTAACTATACCGCCCCATATCTCTCATTAGAATTCCCTAACAAATCTATTCAGGTACTTTGTATAAAATATCATTAATTGGCCGTGTCCACCCGCATCAGCCGCAGAAAGCAATCCTCATTAAAATTTCATCCACAACTCACAAGCCCTGAGGCGAGTGCTTTGATGACCAATTAGTTAAGTAACATAACACTTTGACGTCAAACTGTATGGTGAAAGTTTGACATGTTCTAGGATTAGTATTTGAATCATATTACAAGAGTACCTATTGTTTGTGAACAAAAGTTTATCTTGTTTGTAACACAATCAGGCATTGCGTACCTTTCAATGTGTCGCTCTCTGTACATTGAACAAGACTTTTAATTGGGTATGGCAGAAAATTTTGCTTTGTTATTTTGTTAAAATATTTTCCATAGAGTTACTTATTATTTTTGTAATCCGCTTTTCTTCCATTCAAGTCTTTTACAAACTTAAGTAATTATTCTCTCTCTATAACTGAACAGATATACGGAAACCGATCACAGAGAAAATCTTTTGTCTGTGTAATATCTTACATGCAATTTTTGAGCGTATAAATAACTAGCTATATCCGCGCGGTTTCACACGCTTTGCTCAGCTCCTATTGTTCGTAGTGTGATGTTTTATAGTCTGTAGCCATCCTCGATAAATGTAAGGAAACGTGAGTATTGAGGAAATTACATTTCCGGGTTAAATTTTCCTGTATCACTCATTTTTTGAGCATCGTGGACTGTGTTTTATAAGTGGAGTGTATTTTATAATAAAGTCATGCGTTATATACACCTGAAAATGGACAGAGATGTAAGTAGAATATAACGCCTTTTTAAGAGCTACATGATATTGTATCATTAACTGTAAAGTAAGGTCTTATTACAAGGACTTGAAAGAAAATCTATCAAAATACATTCTACCAACATTCTCGGTCTATTTATTGCAAATCATTGAGCTCTTGTTTGTTCGGCCATGACAAGATAGTGGCAGAAATTGGGTATAATTTCTTCTTTTCTCTCGGTAAAAATTATTAAATCAAGAGATCTTCTAACAAAAACATATACGTTGAATTTATGTCATAAAAATCAATAAGTTATTTACAATGTCAACATTAATGGTTTTTGTCCCCTCATATTTTACTCAAATTGCATTGTCATTTTTGTCTTTATCAAAATAAAACAAAGTGAGCAGAGAGCAATTAATTTGGGGTCCATTCTGCAGCAGCGGCCTCTGGCGACCAATCGAGTAATTGTCGCGCGCAATATTCAAATGGCGGAAACAATTAGCGTAAGTGCTGTACACGTATTTAGTGGTCTAGACCTTTTAATGTCGCGTACTGGTTGCAAAAACAATTTAGTTGCATTTATTTTAACGTATAACAAATTATGTAAAGCTGATAGAGTCACTTTGCGAAGTTGTTGCTCAAAATAAATTAAACTAAAAATGAATACGAAAAATTTTGATTTCACATCTTATTCAATAGTGTTGAATATGCTAAAACCAGAAAGATAAGTTTTAATGACAACAATGCTTTGTAAGCATTTGCCAAACCAAATTTTCCGCTTCAGAACAGACTTCATCAAACTAAGTCTCACTACTAATGATTGTCTTTAAGCTTCTACTAAAGACTGTCATAAAACGTGAAGCGTCCAATTAAAATGTTAATCCTGCCATTAAAAGGTACTCGTACAATCAAGCAGTACCCGGTACAATATACGTAAATGTTATTGAATAAAAAGTGACGGGTGCCTCCCCTTGTCAGCTTCCTCTAAATCTCTTTTGTGTTCTGCGATAACGCTACAAAGCCTGCTAATGTCTTTTAAGGACTTAGTGATTTAAACGGACTAAATAATGAACCGGCTACCCTTCCTCTCTGTCTGTAGCTCGCGATGCAATTTATGGGCTTAAAACCTTAGGGATACCTCACGCAGATGTGTGATGATTGTGTTTAAAGCGGGTGGTCATTTATCAAGTCCTTATACGAAATATGTTTTTTTTTCTAAAGAAATATTTAAGTTTCCTTACCGAAATTGTAATAGTAACATGATTTAATGTACCTAATCTCCTCAATATCGAATGATGACAAGGAAAATTTTATGTCAATTCCTAACCACAAACTCAGCCTCATGATTTTCTCCACAAAACGTCTCAGAACGTAAATTAATTTTAATACACGTGTATATTGAGGAGATTTGTCAACAAATCGCCGTTACGATGTGCTTATGTGTTCGTGGGTACTTGGTTCCTTGCATCGGGAACGGAGCGTTCGCATGACGACACAAATCCGGATGATGTCTGTTTGTTATCAGCGCTGAGCACTCAACTGTACCTCTAGGGTTGCCACCAGCTAACGCAATAATCGCATTATTTATCGAATCCGGACCATTTGGTATTATGATCTGTGTAGAGGGAAGTTTGTACGTATATACTTAGTTAGAGATTGAGTTTATTATTTCATTATAATATTTCCGAAATTACCGAGATTTTGGTTTTATAATGGTTCATTTTAAAGTAAAATAAAATTAGAATGGTACATTGTCAATAGAACTTTTAGTTCTTTAGTATCCACTAGCTTAGAATAATTAAGCTCTTCCAAACCTAATCAAGATATACCTAGGTTATGTAGATAGTGTTTTTACTTCTTTAGATTTATTCGATTTCTTTAATTGTGATGATTTTGGCAATATATTAACAGTTAACTTAACAGTTTCTGTGTCGCAACAAAACTCTCTCATTTTTCCCACAATAGTTCTACAAACGCGACCCTACGTTCAAAATCCTTGTTAAAGAGAATAGTCGGAGATTTCTCCGCCCTTATATTTCATTTTTTGCAACAAGTATTATCCGGCTGTCAATATTATCGGCGGTCGTCTCATGGCTTCCAACAAAATTGCTTCGATTCCCGGCGCGTTGCCCAATCGACGATTGTTTCTTTTTGTTTATACTCCGTTTTCATCGACATTTTCCAGTTTCGTCTTGAGATTTAGTAAAACAATCTCCTTTTTTACTTTATTCGAAGTCCTTATAGGTTTTTCTTACATTAGATTACGTGTGATAGTTTTATTTTAAACTAGTTGTGTTAAAATATGTATACTTTGTGATGAATTTTCTCTATTAAACGTGGCAGTCATATTTCTTCATTTCCTAACATTGTGAGTATTGTTCCATTCTAAGCTACAACTTTATTTTGTTAGACAATCTAACGCGGTCTAGAAAATTATTAGTGATGTAAGTCACTAAAATGATTTTCTAAACATTGTTGAAGTTTCGGTGTATTCGGAGAAGGTCGAAAAAGATCTTAGAAACGACTACCTACGTATAGAATTGTGAAAATATTTCTCAAACGGGAAAGTGTTGCGTAGGATTACATTCCACTGATAGAAGGACGTAATAGAAAAATGCTGATACTAGGTACACTTAAGATTGACCTCAATTTAGTTGGAAAGATGCCAGAATAAAACGACTTATTTATATTTGAAATTTTTGCCAAAAAAAAAAAATTAAATGCTCATAAAACATTTCTTCTTTGCAAAACTCTTATATAACAATAGAAAATTTGTAATTTGCTTTCAAAGTTTTAGATATTTTATCTCAGCAAATCTGAACAGCATGTCCCTGTTACAAGAGATACTCGCAAAAACCAGTTCTGAAGACGAAAAAAATTATCTTGCATGTATAAATAGAAAAAAGTATAGGTGCCGAAACCCAATAACATATCAAATTCAATAAATAGTAGGGGAGGTTAATTATGAGCAGTGTGCACGGTGACAGTACAGCACATGAAAGTCGCCAAAAGTAATTTGACTTTATGTACTTATACACTGACTGCAATGGGCGCTCGGTGACCGTGACTTAATTTACTGACTGTCGGACTTTATTCTTAAACTACATAGGTATTAGTAACGTATAACGTATATCATGTTTTAGATATTCGCGAATGCGAATGTCAATGTCAAAAATATGCAAATATTTTTTAAATCCGAATGCGAATGTTCATAATTATAGTGATAGTATAGTTACAGTACATAATTTATTAGTAGCATAGGTCCTAAAAAATCATGGCAGCTCCTCTGCTACAATCCAAGTGACAATGATGACATGCCAAAAACATCTTTTTTTAATAATCTTTATTCATCAAATGTTTTATTATAATTTCAAAAAAATATCTTCTTACAATCATCTTAGTCTTATTTTGTTAAAAATATTACCCACGTCAAATTTGGGGAAATTCACGCCTCATTTGACTTGCAATTCTTTTGACTTTAACAAAGCTACTGAATTTTCTGGTGCATCACATTTTGCTGTAACTGTTAAAGTCAGCGTTACAGTTACTGGTAAATGTAACACTAACTTATACTATAATTACCTTCTGTGGTGTAACTAAGCCTTAGTTAACTCAATGATGAATGAGTTTATTACAAAAACAAGAGAAAAAATTATTCCGAGCGAAGTCTGATGATAACGATTTCAGTTCATTGATATTGGTTTCATTTAAATCGTAGTTCGAAAACATCATTAAGTTTTGATTTCTTCTTAAATCCATGATCAACTTTTAATCGATTGCGTATTTTTTTTATTTTCATCTAAACTTATGTAATCGACGTTACATTTTTGTATGACGAAGTAGTCAACAGCTGTAGCATGTTAAGTAATGCAGTCCAAAAAGAAATTGACATCGTTTGACGGACTGTAGAGCACTTTAATCTAGTATAGTTTGTCTATTTAAGAATGACGACGCATGTTTTAGGAACTAATAAAGTATCATCATCAACAGCCTATAAATGCCCACTGCTGAGCAAAGCCTCTTCTCACACGGAGAAGGTTAGAGCATTAATCACCACGCTTGCTCAATTCGGGTTGGCGATTTCAAACTTATAATTAGAAATTATAAGTCCAGGTTTCCTCACGATGTTTTCCTTCACCGTTTGTCAATGGTGTCTAAATAATCTTAGAAAGTACATATAACTCGGAAAAAGTCACATTGGTACTTGCCGTTGGTAGGTTTCGAACCCGCACCCTCATGCATAAGAAGTGGGCGTCTTAAACCGCCGGGCCACCACGACATGATAAACGACATGGTAAACTAATAAGTAAGCGAATCTTTTTTTTTTGTTAAAAAGGTACGTAGCTAAAGGTAGGATTGGCATTTAAGTGAATATTGTTTGGATAATTGGCTAAAAATGAATTTTCATCACGAATTTTCATTAATAAATAGACAAACTGTAAACTAGTCCAGCAGCTAATAATGATGATGATGCAATATGTGTACTTACTTGAACAGAAGGGGCTTGTTGGCAAAGAGCCCCGAGGCCTTCTCCTTCGCGGCATGGAGCCCCTGCATGGTGCCGGTCCCACGTCCCACATCAAATGACACTCTTCATTAACACCTGTTAACAATACCACTATTAGTACAAGCTCTCAGCTTAACAATTATTTAAAGGTGCTCCCTCACCAGGAGCATTCACGTGTAATGTAACAGTATAGATTCGACTTTGGCATTACATTACAATAATACCTCCCTGACTAACGAGCATTTGCGTCTAATGTAACAACGAGCATTTGAGTGTAATGTAACATATTTATTCGACTTTGAGCATTGATATTACAAGATATATCAAGATATCCATTGTATCATTACAAGGTGCGGATTTTAATGCTCCGTTCTCCTCTTTCGCTGATGTAATGCTCAGATCTGTAACGTACCTTTATAGTACCTTACTAGTACCTTTAAGAGACTGTGAAAGGTAAAACGTTTAGTTTCTTGCTTGATATTACAATTTTAGACGATCACTATTTGTGAAATACTGAAAAAGTGGGGATAATTAGGGGTTTTGATTTACTTTGTTTTATTGATTGATTTCTGAATCTAAAACATTTTATTCTGCCGTTTGTGTATTTCACAGCATATCAATTTGAAAATACAAGAATGGGTCAAGGAAAGTCGTCAGAAACTTCCTCATTTTTTAAACATCGGGAAATATTCATTTCACTCAGCCATAAATTGAAATCTGATATGCTACTGGAGAATGGTTAATTAATAACAACAATTTAATTCAATCACTGTCATGTTACATAACCAGCAAGTATGTACCTACTGGTGCCCTACCTATACATGCGCACGTACCTACATATACCCTAGTACAAACTAGATGTACTTGTATGCAGTTGTAAGATATCCATAAAATGGTATATGGATACAACACATACAGCACTTGATGTAAAAGAATATTCTTTAAAAATACAATAATTAGTACTTACATTTTTCAGTTCCCTGGCGTAGCAGCTCCGCTGTAGCGTCTGTCGATCGTGTAGCTCCCCGCACGCCTCTATGCTGTAGCGCTACGGCTGCGCGTAGCCCCGGCCGTCATTGGCCGCTACGTGTACGGACGTAGCTGAACTCCGACGAATCACAGCCGGTGCTGTAAAAGGGGCGGAGCTTGTCAGATTTCTGAAAATTTTCAGGAGGTCTCAAAATATATAGTATTCACGTCAACACTTGGAATTTTATACTGAGCATGCAGCCGTGCATAGTTCGGTAGCCAGTCGCCCAAAGGCATGAAGAATCTCCACAAATAACTGCAACACTTCTTTTTTACAACAAATCAATATTTTTTTCACAAGCTAGACCTAACATTTATTCCATTGTGTGATTTAAGTTTACAACCTTCATTCATCTTAATTACGTCAGCAATAAATAAAATGTTACACGCTCATTAAGTTAATTTGGTAACGTCATTGGTCGATATCTTTAATAATAAATACTTAATTATTTCCAAGCATGGTACACAGAACAAATGAAATTAAGTTGCCCTATCTCTAGAAAAATAGTTCAAAAGTCATGGTTATAAGGAAGGCTTGTTGCATTATTTGAGTACTTATAAACACAAGTAGAATAATTTTATACATCCTGTACTGTATCAAACTTCGATAGAATTATGAAAAATCAAGCCAGGTACCAAACCATGAAATTACAATCCTTTATGTAATCAATACAAAAATAGATTGATTAATAGGATTACTTACTATTATTTTAAATGTCATTTGTAGGGTGGGTTGAGCTATTAAGTAATAATAACCATGGATAATTTGTCATACATATATAATATATATTTAACTCAAAATAAAGAGAAAATTTATTCCTTACAACAAATAGGTTACTAGCTAATATCATACTCATAATTTTAGACATTCCAATTAAAATATTTGTTTAGCAAGTGCATTTTGTAAGAACACTAATAAGTATTTAGATACTTAGGTCATAGACTAAATATTGTTGTCACTATTTTTAATTTTCTATTCCAAAGCTATTAAAACACAGAATGTATAATCAGATTTTGCTACTTCACTAAAGTAACTTCTATTTCATTCTTATTTTAAAATTAAGTGGCAGTAAGTTGCAGTTTTAAGTCTAAATAAAATAATATCATAAAAATCACATACCTACTGAAGTATCTTCTTTGCCTTACCGAATTCTGACTATAACATATACTCGTAAATAATCGATATCGATACAAATTACAGACAATATTTTGGTTAGCTCCATTTTAACTGCATATCCAAGAAAAGTCAAGTATTCAGAATGGTCTTATTTAGTTTATTAATCATTACTGTAATCTATTACTAAGATACGTGGTTGTAAGTGTTTCATATACCAATTTATTATTAATATAAAGTACAATTGGGTACTTTCCTTAATCATAAATAAATTATTTTGACTGTTTATTACAATAAAATACTAAAAAATACTTTCATTAATTGATTGACGCTAAAAAAACGTGTCGTCACAATACAAATCTCGTAATAAATTAATAGAAAACTTTCGTTTTTGACAGTTCGAAAAAAAGTATTGAATTTGACTAGTTCGCATGTACCCAATTACTGAATCAATTCTCAACTCTCTACTTTTACCTTACCCCAAGAATCGAAAAAGAAAACTCTTTCTCAACTGTCAGGTATAAAAACCTCATCTAACATTATTGCTTATTATTATAAAAGCAAGTATTTAAGATTTATCTGACCAACTATGTTATCTTATTGAAATGCTCGCATATTATTATGTATACTTTAGAATCCATTAACGCAGTTAAAGCTACGGTTAACAACTACTAAATAATAAAAACAGTATTAAAAATTGTTACTCCTATTATTTTTATAATTTTCCAAGATGGAAATGTACCTAAGTGTAAGACGGGTAATCGTTTCAGTTACATGCGCCACAGCATTCGATATCGATATAACATGATCGCTAAATCAAGCCGACTTCATTTCACGGACAGAGGAGCTCGCAAATGAAGTTTCCCCGGTCCACCGAACCCAAAGCTATGGGTCTCAAGCCCATAATCAATATAGTGTGGATGCGGTAATATTTTTACAAGTGGGTGAAAGCGCTGATATTTTACGCAAATTGCGTATTGGTAGAGTAAAATATGTTATCGCTTTGTTATTGCTTTCTACATCCAGTAGAAAAGTAGTTAGAAAAGCTTATTGTTTAACTCGTCGAGTACCGTATTTATAGACACAATTAAAGAACAATAGGTTGCGGTCACCGGTGACCGCTTGGTGTTTGACAGTTTAAATAGCTCGTCAACCTCTCCTGTTTTAACATAAAAAAAATATTTGGTAGTGACTTAATTTAGATAAGTTATTTTTGCCAATTCTGAGAAGAAACAGAACTAAAGAGTTGTTTAAAATTCCGCTATCATTCACTTCAAAATAAAAACTTGATAATTTTTTTGCCATATTCAATGTTAACGAAAGAATATTTTAACTTTGTATAACATAAAAACGATATATTAACTTACGAACGATAAAATTTTACTACGCTCACAAGGTTATAAAGTGTAGAGACACTAGTTCTTTTACACTATAAACTATGTAGTTAAACGGAACACGATACACCAGTAAATCATTTCAGATTATTCATATCGTAATAAATTATGCTAGTAGCTTGGGTCATCCATTAAACTGTTCGTAGCTCCGGTTCATGATTCATATTGCTGCGCTCGCTGAATAACGCGTTTGAATCAAAATCTGTTCTACAGACCGTTTCAGGGGTTTTAATAACTGCTTTAAGCCTTTGAAGGGAAATATTTTTTGATAATCTATTTTTATATGTCATTTCCTTTTGCGACTTTGTACGCGCAATCCCGTTGCCTCCCGTTCTCGTAGGATTTACAGGCTTCTCTTTTTCTGTCATTAGAAACTTCTCCTGACAAATACAATAGAAAAATATTGTGAAATCAGTCCAGCCACGCGTGATGGCGTGAACAAAGGATATGGGGACTCATTTTCATAAGTATAGATATTTTTTATATTACTAAATGTACTTTGTGTAGAATGTTAAGAAAAGAACACATTGTTGGTACCTACTATATTCACAAGTGGAAAACTTAGATATTTTCTTTTTTTTATCGATGCAAAAACTTCAACTAGATGTTTCTGTTTAAAACTAACACTACTGGTTTGCTTGACTTATAAACCATTTATTTTGTATTATCATAGACGGTCAACGTACAATTATCGGGGAAAATATTGATAATATGATTGATGCTGGGGTAAACATTATAACTAATATCAATACTGAATGTGTGTACTTGTTACGCTTTGACACCAAAACCGCTGAACCTGTTTAACGTATTTTAAAACTGAAATAGATGTAAAATAGTGGCCAAGCGGTTGACTATTATCAAAAAACACAAATATAGCATAACATTACTTTTGTCAAAAGTGAAAATCGCGTTGCTAGCAAAAAATTTAAGAAAACAACAATTTTGCTAACGAAGATATTAATTCAAAAAGGCAAAGTTAAAAAATCTGTGTCCTCAGTTTAGCGATGATATAAATTCTGCTTACGAAGCGGCACCACCCTCTTAGGAGACGATTAATGTATATTTTTATACCGTGAAACATCATATTGGGGTGGAGCGCAATTCATTTAATTAAATAGTTATAAAACCGCTGAGTTAGCAACTTGATTATGAACAAAGTCAGATAGGCTTAGTCAGAACCAAAGGAATGTAGTAAATTAAACGATTGATTAGTATCTGTGTAGGCTTCTAACAAATCAATATGTTACTGTTAAAGCGAACTACGGTAATTACTAAGATTTTCCAGTAAAACCTAAGATTGACCTACTCTCATCACACTTATAAATATGAAAGTTTATTTGATTGGATGTTTGGATGTTTATCCCTCAATCACGCTGAAACTACTGTACGGATGTTCATGAAATTTGGTATACAGGCAGGGTATTGGCTGACTTAGGTGAAAGGACACTTTTGTCCCGATTAAATGTTCCCATGGGATAAAACAGGAATATGCGAGCAAAGCCACAGGTAAAAGCTAGTTGGTTAAACGCCGAACAATTATGTGATTCGAACTTTGACCACCACTAACTTGGTAAATCTTAGGATTTACATCTAAAGCATTTTAACTCTTTGAATACCGTCATTATAGACACAATTAAAGAACAATAGGTTGCGGTCACCGGTGTCCTCGCAGTGTTTAACAGTATAAATGAACAATGCAAATGAATTAAACAAGAGTACAAAATAATAAGTAAAATGCCGGTTCAGTTAGATTAAGTAAGTGTAAGCGTTATACTTGTGAGAAGATAATTTTATTTTGGTATTTTTTACTATTTTAGAAGTATTTTAAAGGAGCTTTAAAATAGCTACGTAGTTGCAAAAAGAATAGAAATTCAAATAATTTAAAGTAGGTAAAGATTTGACAAATTAGTTACTTAATTATTCTCATGTGATACCAACCTAAAAATATGTAAGGTTCTGGCTGAAATAAATGATTAAAAATTACTCATTGTTTTATTCCCAAATGCCCGCTTCTATTACATGAGAGTGCGGGTTCGGAACCTACCAACGGCAAGTACCAATGTGACTTTTCCGAGTTATGTGTACTTTTTAAGATTTATCTGTGATACAGGTTTTATCTACTACAGACACCAGTCTCAAGTTTATTGTGGCATTATTTGATGTATGATTTATTGTTAGTAGATTTTAGTTGTTTGATTAGAGTTGAGAAAATAAATTATTTATTCTTATTATTTAGACACCACTGACAAACAGAGATGGAAAATATCGCGAGAAAACCCTTATGGAAACGAGGACTTATAATTTCTAATTATAAGTTTTAAATCGCCAACCCGCTATGAGTAAGCGTGGTGATTATTGCTCAAACCTTCTCCATGTGAGAAGAGGCTCGGTTCAGCAGTGGTCATTTATAGACTGTTGAAGATAGAAGAATATTATTTCCAAAACTAATATTTACAGCTGTCAGTGATAAATCCTAGCTTAAATACTAAATTCTTATGGCAAAATTCCGAGAAACATCTTAAATTTTTTATAAATTTTTACATTTACTGACATGAGTTGGTAAATGTAGGTAAAGATGAATGTCCTAAGATTTTCAGGGAGAACGAACGAAAGAGATTGACTTGTTTATGGACTTTAACAGTAACACATACAAACTATTGGTAAATGTTGATTTACGAGTGCAAAACTACTGGCTATGATTTTTGATTTCTCAATTCAGTTGTACCACAATTTCAGATCGCATCATCTTCATTCTGAAAAATTCAGCTAATAAATTGTTAACAATATAAGAAGTAACTGAAAATAAATAATGTCGAAAAACTATAAACAATAGAATTATATCGTACAACAGAGAAGTCGTATGAATTACATACGAATTAACACTTATCATCGTATTTTCTTTGATTTCCTTCAACAACATGACTCGAGGCACGACTGTGTATACTCTTATAAGGCTGCCTCGGTAATAGCGTTTCTTTTATCCTCAAAAATGTCGTACGTGATTTTATCGGCAAGTATTATGAGTAGTAAGTGGCAGGCACTTGCCAGTGATCGACCACTCGATACAGCGCACTCAGCTCTTGTCGACTCCGTCGCTTAGCGCTTTACAGCGCGGTGCATTCAATGACCCTACAGAAACAATACTACTTTCAACATGTCCTACATACGAATAGGGTAAATCTAATGGAAAGTTTTGGTATAAGAGTTTTTTTAATAATATAACTCATTGATTTAATAGCCACAAGAGATCAGTTTTTTGATGGACATTTTGTTAACATCGTTTTTTTTATTTTATAGTTGTTAAAGAATAATAATATATATATTTTTTCATAGAAAAGTACAACACACGCAACTATTCGTGATATTTATTTTTACTGGTGGTAAGTAGTGCCGCGCTATCTAAAAAAAAAATATTGTCACCAAAAGGGAGTTTCTAACAAATCTGTCCCATTTTTATTCTGTGGTTAAGTAAAAAATAATTTAATTTTAGCTTATATTCTTATTGTGACTTGAAGAGAAAGAAATAACATTTTCACTCATGTTATTTCGCTTGAAATCACATTATGTACAACCGTGTGCCACTTACTTCGCATCAGACAACTATATTGTCGAAAATCGCAATTTTGTGACACCTCATAGCTCCTCCAAACGCACCTTTTTCCAGACGATTGCCTATCACCACCTCTACCTGGGGTGGACCACCCTTCTCTTTCTCACCCATGTATATTGCATTGCTCTGTCCCCCTCAAACTTGCTATTTATGACTTATTAACTCCTATAAGGTATCATGGCAACCGCTCCCACGCCGCTCCACGATTTAATATAGAAAATTGTGAAGTCAATCGAGAATAACTCATGAAACAGTTTATTAAATTCTTTGGACTCGTGTCGATCCTACGTTTTAGATGTAATCATGTGAATTAATTAACGTTTCTGTTAAAACGCGTGCCATCAATTAAATCTGCAAAATTTGTAAAATTATGATGACAAGATAAAATCGGCTGATTGAGATGGTATTTCATCATAGTCTCCGTCACGTCTCCTTAGAGTTGCTGTGAACCCAAAGTCTCAATTAACCACAAACACTGAATTTTTAATCAATATATTTTAAGATTTTTTTTACACGACATTACTGACAAGTGCAAAATCAAAATAATGCGTCGTATGAGGCGATACAATAGCGAATTTAAATTGAAACCTCTTGAGGGCCAACTTTTCTATCGCCAGATGAATTTTATGTGAGGAATGACTTTGAATATACGACAATTCTGCCATACTAAAAACTGTCAAATGGCAATTTCATTCTACAGTTGAAAATTAACTGACGATTTTAAAATCTGCCCTTGGTCGTTATAATCAACTGATCTCCATCCAACAAAGACCATTAATTAATCTATTAACACTGATCTATACAATAATACAGACCTATCTACTGTTTGAAATTATTGTAATAATAATATTTCAGCTACCATTGAATCTAATAAGAGCAATAGATAAATAACCAAGTAAAAAATATATTTCAAAAAAGTACAAAGGTAAAATGGAAAATGTTTATGTTAATTTTATTTTTGTATTGAATTTGAACATGGAAAGCGATACGAGCCGCAATCCGAATCCTCCAGTGCCAGATTGCGATGTTTGCCAACCGATCGCTCCTTGGGGACGCGACTCAACCAGTTTTCGCTCACGAAGCAATAAAATACCCCTAAACCCCCCGATATTTATTGTGAACTTACTGCCGAAAGAACGAGTTGTTGAAGTGAAGATTCTAGCGTATAAAATATTTAAAAATTCTACCACTGGTTTAGAGTGCTAGTGAAAATTTTTAATTCATAATTATTTCACTGTAATTTGTATAGGTACTTTTATTTGAGTAACCAGGTATACAAACCGGTGTTACGATAGTTATACTAATTGTGATTTTACTACATAACAATATAAAACTAACGTTTCTCTACGATAAATCTCAACGCCAACGATTTAAATTAATTATCATATATTACAGTATTAAATCTAACGTGCATTATAATTTGTAAAATGTTTATTCCTATTCTTTATGGATATTCATATACTTAAGAAGTATTTTAAGCACTGCATATACGCTGTTCGCGTAACTACGAAGTCCGACGGGCGGCGGCACTCAGTTATTTTCAACGAAAATACTCAGGTGTGTGTACGATTATTTAATGACAGCTTTTTAATCGGGTTGAGTCTTGATCTTGAATCGTTGATTTTATTTTGATGATTTATGACTGTTGTGTCCTGTATCGTGGATGCGTTTACAAACATACAAGTTCCAACATACACATGAAACCCAGACCGGATACAACAAAATTTGTGGGTAACACAAATAATATACAAATAACCAGCTACAACCAAATTTCAAAAGAAATACAGGTAAAAATCAATACTCAACTAGTAAAAACGCACTTATAACGACTATTATCCTACACAAAAGAGAGAGACAATCAGTTTTGCATCCCATTTACGCGTTTCCAATACATTTGATATCGATCGATGATACATAGCCAGCGTTGTAATAAATAGCTATATGTTAATGAGATTTCAGGTGAGCCGGCGGGCGGTGCCAGCCGGAGCCCCGCCCCGCCAGCCGTTGTCTTCAAACTCCACTGAAATTGAATAAATTAACGTTAAATTTAATAACTCTATTAACGTTTTGTCGACGCAAACAACTCCTGACGTATAATAGTTGAAACGTTTTCAGGGGCGGGTTCGTTATTAGATTAGATACGTTCACTGTTTAGGGGGACGAAAAAGCTTTCCATACTGATTAATATCATGATCCAGATAAAATGCTGCTCACAACAATATTATGTTTATCTGATGTAAGAGCATGTCAACCATTGTTGGTGTTACTTTGTCATGTTATTATAGATCGGATTTTCATTGGATAAAATGTCGGTTGATTTTAATGGTAAAAATTCATAAACTTATAGTTAAATCGTTGTATCGTAATATGATTTGAGTTAGATAATTATTAATGAGATGTAAAGGATGCTAAGAAGGTTAAGAACGTTGTAAGTAAATGAATTCGTAATAATTTCATGCTTAAACTACTTCCTGCATTATAATCAATAAACAGAGTACCTAGATACAAATTTTTTTGGTCTAATATTTGATTTAAGTACCTGCATATGTATCGGTGTTCAAGTATACAACACCTATAATTGAAATCTGTGACAGTAATAAACCATACGAGAAATTAAAATCAGTGCGCACCAAGGGCATAAACAAATTGGGTTCGATCTTAACAAAAATTGTAATTGCCTGGGCTACATCTACACATACAATCGTTCTCAGTGTACCATAATTAGTATATTTTTTACAGCTAAAGAAGTTGGTTCCATAATTTAGGGAAGACTGCAAAACATTTTCAAGCATAGTATACCTATTATTTATTGGTAAAAAAATGAGATTAATAACCCAAAAATTCGAAGCAATTTTCGAAGTATATTTATACTTCGAAAATTGCTGTTTGTTGCTGCCGTATGTTTGTAAATGCATTTTTTAATACTTTGCCCCACGACACAGCTGAAAATCCTAGGGTAGGGCAAAGTATTAAAAAAATGAAACAATACTGAATGTCTACAATGGTATTTTTATTGAATAAATTCAAATAAGATTTTACTGTAATTTACCTCTAGTTCTTAAATATCTCTAGCGAATTAAAATCTTGAATAAATTGTATATTAGCAAAAACCTCTAAAACCATTCGAATATTTAAATGTCATTAAAGGCCCTACATTTTGTTAACGATTTTGAAGGAAAATCATGACAATTCCCATATGGAAACTTCAAATATCTTTATTATTAATATTAGAATTAAATATGTATTCACTATTTAGTCCTTTTTTACAAACTTGTATCTACCTACATTCAGCCAAAAAAGTATCGTGAATGGATGATTTGTTTATTGTTCCAAATTCAAATTTTAGTTTTTTTGTAGTTGTTAGATTGGCACAACTGTTTTCCATTTTGGCGCGGAGTTTAAGTTGCATCTGTTATTTATATGAAATAGGTACAGTGCTGGTTTTTATAATATCATATAAAGTGTGTCAATACACACACATATAATATCATATAAAGTGTGTCAATACACAATACATACAAATTCGTAATCGAATTTCATAATGGACGAAAATATGGAACAAAGAGTTTGTCTTAAATTTTGCATCGCCAATGTGATGGAAGATTTCCCTCGCCCTGGTAGGCCGTCAACGTCTGCAACTGAAGTTAACATCGCAAAAGTGAAGGAAATAGTGACTGAAAATCCCCATTCAACTCTGAGAGAGATAGCCGCCGAACTTTCTGTATCTCACGGGTCGATCCGTACCATTTTAACTAATCATTTTGGGTATGAAACATGTTGCTGCTCGGCTAGTCCCAGAAGATCTGAATTTTCTCCAAAAACTCAATCGTATGAAAGTCGCTAAGGACATGCTAGAACGAGTCAGTTCGGACCCAACATTCATGAAACGCATTGTTACTAGTGACTAGACGTGGGTTTACGAGTTTGACAAGCAAACTAGTCAACAAGCTTCAGAGTCGCGCCTTCCAACTGAACCGAAACCGAAAAAACCACGCCAAAGTCGATCAAAAGTCAAAGTTATGTTGACTGTTTTCTTTGACTATCGCGATGATGATAAAGAATATTATTTGAGCGTTATGCGGTGCTTAAGAAAGCAAATTCGACGAAAAAGGCCAGATTTGTGGAAAGCCTTCACACAAGGCTATCATTGTGAACGATTTTTTTACCAAACAGTCAACAAATACCATCCACCACCAGATATGGCTCCTGCTGACTTTTTTCTTTTTCCTAAACTCAAATTACCACTTCGTGACACCCATTTTCAATCGATAGAAGACATAAAGGAGAATTCGCGGCGAGAATAGAACTCAATTCCGGGAGCAGTGTTTAAAAAATGTTTTGTTGAATGGATTATTCGTTGGCGCTAGTGTATCGTTTATAAAGGAGCAAACTTTGACTACAAACTAGGAAGGTGATAAAATAAATTTGGATGAATAACAGACATTTTGTGTAATATTGATCTTGTCCCGGTACTTTCTTGACAGAGTAGTATTACTCAAACGAGGGAAAATGAAATAATTTCCAATTCTAAATCCCCTGACTCATACACAGCAAACTTAAATACAACTTTGCTGAAATTTTTGTCATAAAATATGAAGTGAGTGAACTTAGTATTTAAATTTATGCTTAAGAAGGAGTATGACTACATTATGACTACATTAGTTGTATTTTCAGTGTTTTTGAAAACGAGTAGATAATTTTAATTTATATTACGTAGAAGAGAAAAAAATATCGTATTTTAATTTGAAATAAAAAAGTTTATTTTATTATGTCTCTGAAATGATTGTTAATAATGCAGTTAAATAAAAAAATTCATGGTAGTTAAATGTGAAAGAAGTAAATGAAAACTTATTAAAATGTAAATGTGAATCGGTTCTTACCTTGAATTAAACATTCTCGTTAGGTACACATTATTTACAGCTCGTAATATTTTAACTACACTTTATATATAGGTACTACACGTTATGTATTTGTTAATTATGTTATTTAAGATTATGTTTTATAGATATGTTAAAATTAGTTTGATATGTTTTGTATTGATATTCTTTAGAGTGGTTGTTGTATTATATACAAGTTACTCTAATTCAATACGTAAACATTTGGAAATGTTATTTTAGATATGCTTATGTTCTTAATACTTTATACGACTCTAAAGAAATGGTCACACCGGGGGGCATCACTCTTACGGGGAAATTAACCAATAACTTAGGATAAGTTGCACTACACTAAAGTTTGGGTATAGTTGTTGTTTCGGAATGTTGTTGTCGTAAGATAGTGTTACCGATTCTACCCTTAAGAGTGATGCGCCCCCGGCGGGCGCGCCACGTGACTGCCGGCGTTGCTGAAGCTTTGTGTTTACATCCCCTACACCCTCACCCCTCCCACGCGAACTCACCCCCGCTACCAACCCATCCCCACTCGTCATATTGTTCGCAATTTTTCTGTTAAACAGGAAATCTGTTCAGAAATTTTCCATCGACGAAAATAGTTGCAATAATATCGTACTCTTATTGTAGAAAAGATACGGCCACATTGAAAGGTACAGGCACTCGTATTGTTGAACGAAAGTTAAAATACCGAGGCTTCCCATTTTAAACCATATTTTTATATTAATTAACGATATTCTGGAATTTCATTCTGTGGTAGAATAATTATATAGGGTGTACCGTAGGTATCAAACACTTCCAGGAATATAGAATAGGTATTCCATTTGATCCATACTTCCAGAGACGCCCTGTATATTACGTTCAACCATATAAAGTTTAATAACTTAACGACTTAAACGTTAATATTATCATTTATATTATTTATTCAAGCTCAATTATCAGATATTCAATCAAAGAGTAAAATAATTTAAGTCCATGAAAAATAATCAACAAATATGACTAAAGGTTACAGAATTATTTACTGGTTAAAATCAACAATTTTGTCTCTGTATTCTTTGTTAAATAAAACACAACTTCTAAAAGCAATGACCATCTTAGCAAATAACTTTGGGAAACGACTCGACGGGGCCTTTGCTCAACTGGAAACTCAGATAAGGGGATTTACGCCATAAAAACGGAATTACCTTCACGCCAAGTAAATTGGAAGCAGGAAATTATTTATTACAACAGTTGTGTTCGGCTCTAACGTGTCAATTATTATAGTTTAGGGAACCAGGCACTTACGAATTGTGTACATTATTATTAGTACTTTTTGTGCGAACGCGTAAGAGAAAGTTATATAATTTAAATTGAAATAATAAAATAATTGCATTTCTATGAAGCTTGATATAGAGTTTTCTCAATGTTCTAGATCTAAAAAAAAATTAAATACCTTTATCGTAAAAACTACTACTATTTATTTGAGGGATACCTTACATTAAATATATAACTTACCTCAATATTTGGTATCGATATTATCTTTTATTATAGGGGGTCTTTGTTATTGCGTTATTTGTATGACATGAGCCATTATGACTTGGGAATGTTTTAAAGCAAAGATAAGTAATAATTGTCGCAGCGCAATTATGTGACTAATGGCGTTACTCCATTAACGGCACACGGCGACAACCGTCAGCTCGTCTGTCACGCTATCACAATCACTGTCCTGTCTTACAGTTTAATGCAGGGATTTTGATTTGTATATATTGCATTTTAAAACAGAAAACAAACGTAGGTATATCTTGTTTTATAAATGTTATCCTACACTAGGATTTTCTCCTGTGTCGTTAGTTTTTCCGTACAGAAATCGAACCCGCGAAACTTTGACATCAGTTGCTCAGTTATAATATTTGACTTATCAAGATCAATAATGTTTTCTAGGATCATATTTTTCTTTCGTTTTCTTTCGAATTCTACAATAGGTACCTCTTTTTCTCAAAAGCGATTGATACCAGTAGTGCTATCATCACTCAACAAAATTACAAAATAATTTAAGGTGTATCGTAAAAAACGACCCTTGTTGTTTTAATCCACGACTAAAATGAACAATTACTTTGACCCTTTTTTGTATCCTACTGTGCAGTATAATTTAATTTTATTAAAATACAGTTAGTAACTTTTGATCAGTATTTTACCAGAACAATATGACAATAACTGATTATTCTTAATGCTGCCATTTTTACTTAAGAAAAACAGGAGGTTATAATTATTTTCGGTATTCGAATACATATAAATACGAAATCATGAACTAAATAAATACCAAAATTGCCTACATGATTTAATCAGATACAATAGAGTACTCCTTTTTCACTGTTTAAGAATGATTTGGTTTGGATTTGAGGTTGTATTTCATTATTTATTTTTTATTTTAATAAATAGTAAATAGGTACTGATTCTTTCTGACAGTACCTACCTACTGTAAAGCTACATAAATACGGATTACCGTCTAAGTTATCTGGCCTTATTTGACTAAAGACAACATTATAGTCTAATTTTAATATTCTGACCAAACGACTTGGGCATGTGAAATTTTTTTAGAACATGTTAACGAATAACGTGCAACAACTAGCTTATAATACCACCGTATTCCATCAGTTACTGTAAAGTACCTAAAGCCTCTTATAACGTAAGCTGGTCTAATTGGTTATACCCTCGTAACATAAGTACTTGTGCCGTGCCTCGTTAAAGGATATTTAGGAAATTTAAGCACAATGGTTATATAAATCCAATATTCATCGTTGTTCATTGTTTCATCGTAGTCCATTTCATTATTGTGTGTGACTTTGTACCGACGTAAATATGTATTAACCGTTGAATTTCAAATGAACGGTGAAGTGCGCTGCCATCCGTCATTTGACAACAAATAACAATATAACTTAAGCCAGAGTATGAAAATAATCGCTGCCAGATTAAAATAATGATAACCGAAACCACGCTTATTAGGAGATTATAGTATTCATAACGGGCGATGAATGAATGTTTATTGAGACCGTTGCAGACAGCCTGCGGACAAATCATTAATATGAACCGGTATTCATCACCATGGCGGCATTGAGAGCCACTGAATGCTATCCCGAAATAATCTCAGTGGGGTTCGGAAAAATACTCGCGGGGTGCTGAAGGGTGCGGGGTGCACAACAACGGCCTCGTTACGTCAGTTCCGCCGGATGTCGCCTCGTGATGCATTGTCGACGCCTTAGGAGGGTGGACATAGATGTTTTTATTTTCATCGCAAACATTAATATGTTCAGTCGACCATACTTTATTTATAACGAAACGTTGAGCAAAACAAATTGCTAAGTAACGTTTGATTTACTATTATTAAAGACTTACTTTTTAAATATTTATTTAAAAGGCTTTGTCAGGACATGAAAACATCATCTATCAGGCAACATACATCACAATCTGGGTTTATACTATGTAGAAGCAAGTCGTATGTGAGTTACAGCTAACGTATGTCTTTATCCTGAAGCACCGATAATGATTACATCAGAAAATAATTACGAGTGCTCAACGCGTCAGCAGCTGTCCACAGTATGGGAAAGTAATATTGTGGATGCAACGGAGGTGTCTTTTCGGTCCAAGCCCCTCGGGAAATCACGGTAATCCGCGGTGTCGACGGCGCGTCGGCTAAATCTCTGTTGAACGTAGTGCTGCGACAATGTGCGCATAACGTAAATTGATACCCACGGCAACAAATATTGTATAGTAGAATACTCACGAAGTCGCAACCTTGCGTTCGTGAAAACTTGTAACCTCTCGTCTTCTTATTTTTGGAGTCCATATCTGTATTCAATAAAGAATTCATTAGAATTGATTTGCTGTTTTGGTGCTATGGTGCTATATTACAGATACCTAACGAGCAACAACCTGACGAGCAAACAAACTCACTCAAGTTTTATAAAGATAAACTTTTAGCATCAAAAAGTACACATGTAGTTTATCCAAATGAAAAACTATTTCAAATATTGAAACTAAATAAAAAATGTCCCATATGAAAAAGGTTTTTATCCTCATCTCTAGCTAAACCGCAGCTGAATCCATTGATCGCAGTGAATGGACTCTGATGAATCATGCCCGTTCACACGGAACGATGTACCGCGCATTAGAGACCCGATATACACACTATGGAGCGGATTTAAACCCTCAAAGAGGTTTTTATATATTAACCCCTCGAAAAAATAATTTTACCTATAAAATAAAAATCACACAGTAACGTAAAAGTTGTGATAACTTTCTATCGTTATTGCATCTCTTACTATGGTTATTGTTACGATATGCACTATCGTTACTGCATGTCTAAGTACATTTAAACAATAGTACATAGAGTATGAACCTAGGTGTAGGTGATTGCGACGACAATCAATTAGCTATAGTATCATGCTAAGTAGTATAATAACAATGAATATGTTAGATAAAATTAACATGAGGCGGATAGTTAAACAAAGTCTCCTCGTTTCTCCTTGTCCTTTACTGTCCTCTCGATTTCGACTCCGTAGCCAACGACTCGCATGGCAAAATTTTGCTAAAAATATATACACGAAGAGTACTGAACCACCTTCTTTTTAGAAGTCGGTCAAAAACGCGACGGAATACAAATAAGTCATCAGCAGAATCAGATTATTAAATTAACTGATAATGAAAGTTGTTCCGTAGTATCTGAGATGACAATTATCGAGTTGAAGACGAAACTGTGGGGACGTCGAGACTCATAAGTCTTCATTACTCAGTTCTCGAGACCAAGTTGCTGGCTCGGCAAAACTTTGATGCGAATACTGAGCTTATAGATGATCCCCAACAATGTCCACCCTCTCACAGTCTGCACATTTCATCTAAATCCTTCTGCACTCTCAAAAACTGTACTGTGTCAATAACGATATTCATAAAGTATCTATCGGTTGTATATGTACTTAATGTTTGTAGATTTCTACAATTACTAAATAAGCTTGTTAAAAATTAATTTCTTTGAGTGTATACCACTACCTTTAAAGTGAAAAGGATAAATAAATAAAAATATTTTTTTAATTTGTGAATTGTTATGTGTGATGTTATAACTTTCGTGACATATAGGTACTTAATTAATTATTATGTTTTCGGCTTACTCACGTAATTATTTGACGTGGAACTCGACTAATTACTCGACAAGCCATGCTAGAGGCTCATATTCATGAGCAGCATTCCGCGTCCCGCGACGCGGCGACTGTCGCTGCTACTTGTGAGTATCTATTAAAAATGTCATATAGATAAGTCAACAAACTAATAAAATTGTTGGTTTATTTTTGCTACATACATAATAACGAAAAACACATTTTTTTAGGTATCTCTTTCTTGATTTCGAAGTGCGAAAATATTTTGAAAAATATCGTCTCGATTAAAACATTATGAGAGTTGTTTGTTCTAAAAGCAAAGTTAAAACTTAATACATCATAATTTAGCGAAGTCTCATTAAAAGTGAGGAGTCATTAGGGAGCCGTGACAATAGGATTATGTTACTCATTAAAATTACTGGTCGTTTTCTACAGAAGACGTATAATGTTCATAGATCAAAAAATAATTTAAGGAACTTGGAAAGTATTAAAAATTCACTGTGCTCCTATAACAGATATCGGTTCAAATTGCGCTCATTTACAACAATTGTCTCGAATAGATACACTCTTACTAATAACAAATACATATTACACACGCAGACAGATAATGTATCTATGTTACCTACGTAACATCGGTTGGTATTAAAACAGTGTATACGTGCAATTTAAATATAATCCCTTGCTAAGCCGAAGTTCACATACATCAGCATTCGTAACGCGTATCCATCATTATCATATTGAGCGTACGTTGGAAAGGCGGAAGCGAATGAATCGGGAATAGCCGGGAGGCGCAACGATATTGCTGTTTGCACTCAACAAATATTTGGACAACCGGCCTCCCTCTCCGCTACTTACTGGAGTTAAATCAATATTTAAATAATTTCAAACTTTGATTAATTTGCAGATATATTGTTTACAGTGATGTCGTCGGTCCTGGATTAGGGCTTGATAATGTTTTGTTTTATTCCGTTAAGTACATCGTTTCTATAATCACTATGTACCTACTATTAATTTATAATTTAAAATCAACTGATGAAATAGTTATAATAGACTATTGTCAACCCTTACTTCTTCGATTATGTAAGCAGACTAAAGCAATACCCTCAAAGAGGCAAACATACCTAAAACAAAATACACAATTTAATAGTTTTTGCATAGTTACGAACTCAAGACCATTCATATTGCCTTAACTTTAGATTTAAACTTATGATTTCTATCTGTTGTTAAAACAATGCATATTAAATGAATCACAGTATTAACGTAACAGAGTGACAACATCGGAGAACATCGCTCTAAACTGCGGCTATTAACCGGTTTTAGGGTATGAATGTTTTATGCGGCTCGGTGTCACTCGGCTCCCGGGGGAAGGGTACGTACAAAACTCTACTAGCACTTAATTAAGGGGTAGCTTCGGAGGGAATAGATTTTAATTAATATTACGCGGTGATTCGCTCTACGTCCTTATTGTTTAGGGCAGATTGAAAAGTTCTATTGAAATAAGGTTACAGTCACAGCATAATAATATATAGTGCTCGTTAACATAGAATTGTGTGCTAGTATATATTAAAATAGGCCTAGCCTATTATAACTAAAATATTTTTAAGTAAAATACTTATTTTTTTTACTATTAAAGAATACGTTACCATTTGTTTGATGTAACCTACTTACCATTATTGTATTATCAACAGGAAAAATATTTTTTCTAAGTAAAATCTTATGAAGAAATACGGTTACTATCTTATTCACAAACAAATAAAGCAACTCACTCAAAACTTCCGAAATAAAATGAGAAGGAATCGGAATATTCTTTTAAGAATTTAAATAACCCAATAAGTTTTATTTAAATTCTTAAAGGGAGCGTGCCGGTTTCTTGTTTCCAAAAGAAAACGAGTAGGTACGTACCTACGTACTTATAATAAAAATACCAGATAAAACGTAGGTAATTTGAAACAATATTAAAAAGACTCGCCTATTTAATTTTATTGCCAGTTTCAGTTTCAAAGTTTTTCTCGCTTTCTTTCATTTAAAGCATTTGAACCTTAGATTATTTAACCAAATTTGAACTGTACCAAAGTGCATGGCTCTAGTTTAGGAGTTTTTGATGATAGAAATTGTTAATCAACAATAACGGCTTGGTATGTCTCCGAAGGTAGTAAATAGAAATATAACTACTTATTAGTAACACATAACATCACACACACATTCTGAAACACAGTGTGATTATACCTACTTTGTGACGAACCTATTTATGTATTCCTAACACAATCTTTAACAACTGCGAACTGCCCTGAGCCACTGCTGCACTGAGCCTGAGCCATCGATGCAATATAGCCCCCTTCCATTAGCCGTTAGCAAACAACACTTAAAACCTCTTCTCTTTATTCTCTCCACGATATCGATCCCTCATTTTACTAAATATTCTTAAATGATGACACAAAAACAAGTAAACAAACAAATATGTAGGTACCTAGCTAAGTAGCTAGTTCTAGGAGGGAAACAATGTTTTTTTAGATTGTGATAGGTTTGCAGAATAGAGAGAAACTCCCTGGTGATCGATTTAGTCTGTTCATGGTTACCTATAAACGTTACCATTATTATTACTTTCCCCACTGACGTCGATGCGGACGAATTTTTCGACGCTTTATGTAAATAGTTGTTTTTGTTTTTTCTTATAATTAATTTTAATCTTAAGTGTATATCTTTAATTTAGTAATATTTAGTTTTAATTTTTTTTAAGTAATAGTTAGTTTTTAATTTAAGTTTTTTTATTTGAATAAATGAATATTTATGTAGAACTTTTTGGTGTGAATAGAAATGAATTATTATTATTATAATCAACATCGAAGTGAAACCTAATAGAATAGATTCTAAAGTATGTACCTATATAGTAACTTTAATGCACCTATTATAGTTCACTTAACTTTATACTTACTTGTACCGTCTATGTAGGTATGTATTTTGACTATTTGCCTTCCCAGTTAGCCAAAGACCACCCTCGTGATGAAAAACTCAACCATGCCAGTGGCTATTCGTCACGCGGTCACACCACCATTAATTTCTATTGAAAAATACATTGGTGCTTTTATAGCTCTTTCGATAACATCAAAACCACATTAGAGCCGTTTTTCTTGTCAAGTTTCTCAATCGTGTGAAAACGTAGTAGGTACTGTAAGAATTCAGACGGTAACATTAAAAAGGAATTTAATAGGTACAATACTAACATTTTAAGCTATCGGCACGACAAAGAAGCGCTAGAAACGATAAAAATAAGTTCCTTTGTCTAAAAAAAGTCTAATTCAAAGAAAGCTTTGATAAACTCATTAAATAGAAGCAATGAAATTATTTTAAAATTGCTTTATAAGGACCAAATTCAATAAATTATAATCTTATATCATCGTGGCAATTTCGCGCAGACTACTAAGTCAGTAGGCATTGCCGCGACCGCACACGCTGCACATGAGGAAAAGTCCCTCTGTGGCTCGAAACTAGTAGAGCTTTTCTCAATATATTCACGTGAGTAACCAGCGATATTTCGTTCTCAGTTAGTCTCACAGTAGTTTATATAATAAAATAAAAACAAAAACTGCGTTTAAAAAAACCGATTTCGAAACCAAAACCTAAAAACAAGCAAAAAAATAGCAATAAAATAAAGGTTACCCACCCACTGTTAGGTGAGAAGTCGGTGCCAAAAGTTTTAAACAAAAGTTATTCTTTATAACAAATAGGTACCTTAGATTACTTAAGCTGTGTACAATTTTATGACAGGATATAAACATACTTAACCTAAGTATATATATAAATTTTGTTATGGGTTTGTGGTACCGACTTCTAACCTATCAATGGGTGGGTAACCTATAAGTGCGTATGACTAATAATAGTTATTTTTTGCTTTTTATATTTGACCTTTTGCTTGTTTTTAGGTTATGGTTTTCGAAGTCAGTTTTTTTGAAATGCAGTTTTTATTTTAAGCTTTTTAGTTTAATCAAGGCTATATGGACCCAGTATACTACGTATATCCTACATGGATGTAAAGTTCTCATCAAAACTCAAACACCAGGGAAACGGTTAATAGTATCTAGCTATTAATTATTTATGAGTACCCTTACTTGGCTATCGTACTACTTATTCATTAGGCCCCTAATCACACCCCATTTAGGTGTAAAGTTCTCATCAAAACAGATTGATATTACCCAAACACCAAGTAGCTACAGCCAGCCGTTGAGAATTTCCCGTGGCTATCATAATCCTTCATCATCAGGCCCCTAAAGACAGTCATACCCCATTTAGGTGTAAAGTTCTCATCACTAAAAATTAATCAAGCCCAAACACCAGGTAGCTACTGTTAACCGTTGAGGAGTTCCCTTAGCTATCATACTACTTCATCATCAGTCCCCTAATGACAATTACATCATATCTATTTAAAAAGATCTTCTCAATACAAATAATTTAAACTGTCAAACACCAAGCGGTCACCGGTGACCGCGACCTATTGTTCTTTAATTGTGTCTATAAAACCGGTACTCGACGAGTTAAGCTCAAAAACAGGGTCATTGCTACAAATTCTCGAGGAGTTCCCTCGGCTGTCTCTTGACTCCATCATCAGATCAACTCCATACATTCATCAAATTGTAGTAGTTTCAAATATTATATCAAAAAATTAACAAACACTCTCGACACATACCTACAATTTTGAAAAGTTCCCCTCGGTTTCCATGGGATCCCGAATGACCTTTCCAACAAAAAAAGAATTATCAAAATCCGTCCACAAACACCGGAGTAATCAGGTAATATACACAAAAAAAACCATACCATACCAACAACCGTTTATATATTTGCTTTTTTGTTTTTGTTCGCGGAATGGCAGCAACGACTGTCGCAACCGAGGGCTGGACTCGCTGCCAATGCAGCGGTAACGGACTCGCTGCCACTCCTCAAGAGGTTTGAGAGACACTGCTGCGTCTTCACCTACCTCCTAACACAGGTCCTCACCGGGTATGAGAGCTTCGGGAGGTACCTGTGTCTGATAGGGCGGGAGGAAACAACCGGGGGGTCATCACTGTGAGGATCGCCCTGAGGACACGGCGGAAAACACGGAATGCCCTGCGTGGGCGTTCAAGAAGGGTTACAACTCCGAATTGAAGAACTATAGACCCATCTCCCTTCTGATCCAATTATTTAAGCTGTTTTCGAGGGTCATCACGAACCATCTCGAACGCAGGTTTGATGATGACTTCCAGCCTCCGCAACAAACCGGGTTCCGAAAAGGCTTTAGCACCATAAACCACATTCATACGCTGTGCCAAGTTAATTATAATTTTAGGTGGTTTAGTCTGCTTTTCCTTGTATGTCTGTGGTTCCTTTGTCTTGTATATAATATTTCGATACTGGGCATTTCGTCAGACAACACAGAAATTACAATTCTATTCTGGTCTTTTACAATGCGGAAAATTTTATATTGGCTATTCAAAAGTGACTTGTATTGGTCTAATTAATATCAATGATTTCAGTTTGACATGATTTTGCTGGTTGTGTGCTGTGTTACGAACAATAATTAGCTAACTATAAAATTATTTTGTTAGCCTTTGATTATGATCACATCTTTTTTTATTTGAACGACCTAGACCATAAAATAAATGTATGATTTCGGCATTTTATAAAGATCTAATAATCGTCTGTTTCCTTGATTTAAAATACGTCGGTCAAATGTTTTCGGTAATTCATGTTTATTTCAAGTGTAAAACACTTGCGAAAATATTGCGTAAGTACCATCATCGCGCTGTTGGGATTGCTATGTGAACGACTATAGCGCCCTCATATATTTTCATCACTAGCTTTTACCCGCAGCTTCGCTCGCATCACAAAAGGATAAAAGTAGCCTATATGACATATACCAATACACACTGCGCCATCTATACCAATAATTACGTTTTCCCTCGAGAATATCAATTTTTCCGGGATAAAAAGTACCCTATTATTTAATCCGGATTCTAACTTTACATCTGCAAAAATTCAAAGCAATCGTTTTAGTAGTTACGGTGTGAAAGCGGAACAAACAAACAAACTCACTTTCTGATTTATAATATTAGTAAGGATTAAATAGACAAATCGTAAATATATATTACGAGAATTATATCTTATGAGAATTAACTTTTGGTAAGCAAAAGTACAAATTAAGTATAAAAATACTCGTACCCAAACTTCTTTCCCATATTATGACAGTTACACGGGCAATCTGTCAAAGTCAGTGACTTTTGACATTGACATTCTATCACATACAAAAATACAAACATTGAGATTCAGACTTTCAGAGACTCAGCCAACAAAAATCGAACCAACCAACGTTATGGATAAAATGCGGGTTAAATTAAATTTGCTGAGAAAAGACTTACATAAGTGGCCAAGTCGGGTAGTTGCTGCGTCGTTTAGTTGGTTAAACCCGTTGAACTATTTCCGGTCACTTAAGTTCCGTAGTTTTAAAAATACCTTCTTTTGCAGTAAGTCGACGTCGTCAGACTTAGGTTCAGTTTCTTTCTTTTACATCCTGTTGTCCGGGCAGTCAGACGCAAATCTTGGTAAGTATTCTGATGTATTAATTTAAATAAACCTAATACTACTAGAACATTATTCACTGTTTTACTCATGGTGCTTTTTCTATCAATTATTTTCACATACATTTTAGAGACAAAAAAATATACCTACATTTAAAATGTTAGTTCGATCAGTAAATTTATTAACTACAATCATTTTGATTTTACATACTCATTAAACTTACTTATTTGTGTTTGGAACTTTTTAAATGCTATGACCCTTTCTATTATTATAGTATAAAGGTTTATTATAATTTTATGGTATTGATTACTTACAATAAGTTTTTAACTGATTGTGCAATATTTATTTTATGCTAGGTTTCACATGATGGTTTTTGCCGTGCAAACATAACCGACAGGCAAGCCCTAGCGTTTATGTGATTAAACTGTACAGTTATCGGTACATCGGTGCTCGGTTATGTTTGTCAGTTTGCATGCGAAGTTATAACCATCATGCCAACCCTAGCGTGTATGGCCTCTTTTAGGTACCTGGTCATTTTTCTGTGTAAAATATATAATGATATTATAAAAACTATAAAATTATCATGGAATAATGGGAAATTACATCACATGAAAATTTTTAAAAGTACCTCCACTCTTAATTATTCTTATGACTTTCCGATTATGCTTGCACAAATATATCAGTGCTAACATATTTATTTGTGTCTTTAGAACATGGGTCGTCGTAAAGGTAAAGGGGGCAAAAAAGCTGCCCCTTCTCCAGTTGAGTCCAGTTCCACCCCGCAACCAGGTCCCTCAGGAACAAGACCTGGTTCAAAAAATCCACCTACCGCAGGAGCTGATCCAAAAAGTCCACCAGCCGCACGACCTGGTCCAAAAAGTCCACCAGCCGCAGGACCTGGTCCAAAAAGTCCACCAGCCGCAGGACCTGGTCCAAAAAGTCCACCAGCCGCAGGACCTGGTCCAAAAAGTCCACCAGCCGCAGGACCTGGTCCAAAAAGTCCACCAGCCGCAGGACCTGGTCCAAGAAGCTTATCAATTGAAGGACTTAGTCTAAAAAGCCCACCTGCTGAAAGATCTGGTCTACAAATCCGATCAGCTGCCGGACCTGGTCCGAAAAGCTTCGCAACCACAGGACCTGGTCTAAAATGTCCACCTGCTGAAAGATCTGGTCTACAGAGCCCATCAGCTGCCGGACCTAATCCACTAAAGCCACCAACCAGTATTCAATCTCCAGTCTGTCCTGGTCCTGCAGAGGTGGAGGGGCCCAGTCTTCAAGCAAGCAAAGCTGAGCATAGAGCAGCACCAGCAGTCCGTGAACAACATCCTGGTAATGTAGATATACAACAGAAATTATAATCAATGCATATAAATGACCTGTTTAGTAAAAAATATAAATTAATTATAAAAATCATTTTAATAATTTTGATGCATTTTTAAATTATAGTTTTATGCATTTTTAGGCAAAAAACAAACTGCTGGTACTGAATCTGGAAGTGACTCACGTCCAACTAATGTTTTACGTACCAGGCCAGATCACATCGAAACTAAAAAAGGTATTAAATTAATATAATCTACAGAAAAAACACCAAGCAAAGCTCAGTCATCTACATACAATAAACATCATCTCCAGACTCCAGACCCTTATAAAATTGTAGTGTTTAAATTTTTTTATTGGAAAACACAATAGATGCATTTCTCGCCTCTGCAATTTTCGAAAGATCCACTCTGTTCCTTAGAATTCCAACATCCGATTCGGACCTCAAACATTATAATTTTGAAAATCGGTTTACAATTGGCGAAGTACAACAAATAAAAGAAAAACATACTACCGCATCCTTTTTTGGAATTCGATAAAAAGCTATTTTCATTCTGTATCTTGTCTTTTATAGGTGACGAGGGAACAGCTATAAGTATCAAAGCAAACTATTTCACTGTGGAGACAACACCAAGATGGTGTTTATACCAGTACCATGTAGATTTTTCACCAGATGAAGACAGTACTGCCGTTCGGAAGGGACTAATGCGCGTTCACGCGAAAACGTTTGGCGGGTAAATGATTATTTTGTCTTATTTTTATCATATAATATGAATTAATTATAAATTGAGATGGATGGATAAATGGATTAAAATTGAGTGATCGAGTGAAAAATAGTATCATTAGAGAAAAGTGTGGATTGAAAAATGATGTAGTGACAAGGATTAAAAAGGGAATGTTACGCTGGTTTAGACATGTAGAAAGGATGGATAAAAGATAAGATTTATTTTAAACAGGTACTTATTTGATGGATCTGTCTTATATACCGTCAAAAGATTACATCCAGACCCATTGGAACTTGTTTCTATCAGAAGTAATGATGAACAAAGGGTGCGGATTTTGATCAAGGTAAGGATTTCAGAAGATTTGTACAACATCATTTTATTCAAAAAATTGCCGAAAATCCTACGGGAACGGGAAAAACGGAGTAGCGCGTACGAAGTTGTAGATATTATGCTTATGCTATAAAAAAAACAATTTTTGTTTCGTTCAATGATTTTACATAATCTCAAAGGACCATTAAACTGTCAAACACCAAGCGGTCACCGGTGACCGCAACCTATTGTTCTTTAATTGTGTCTATAAAACCGGTACTCGACGAGTTAACTAAACTGCTAAGAATTTGAGTATTCCAGATTTAAATCTATATCTCAATTTATGTAAATACTAGCTTTTACCCGCGCCTTCGCTCGCGTCACAAAAGGATAAAAAGTAGCCTATGTGACTATCCATCCCTTTAACTACCTTCAGTAAAAAATCACGTTAATTAGTAATAAACGTTTTGCCGTTTAAGACAGGCAAAGAATTCGGTTATATCGCGTTTTTTTTTAGATTTTTGTGCGAATGAAAAGTTCTGCCGCGGTAAAGCCTTGCTTTTCCAGGACTCGAAACTACCTTCATACAAAATTTGTTCATAATTCATTCAGATGTTTAGGCGTGAAAGAGCAACATACAGTTGGAGTTATTTTCGCATTACCACAAATACTATACCATTCTCCCATTTCAATTTAAAAGACTTCACCTAACTAAAATTAGTTACTGTATCAATCAACCTAAACAATGAACAAAGCGACTTAAGTAGTGATGATTCGCCGGTTCTGGCTCATGAATTTCCAGGCTCCAGACCGCCTAGAATGCCGGGAATCAGTTGCACCAACCTAAAAAAAAAAAAAAAAAAAAAAAAAAAAAAAAAAAAAAAAAAAAAAAAAAGGTTTTGGCATGCTCTGATCACGTTTCTGCAATCCTTTTTAGCGTACGATGCGTGGTTCTGGAGTTATGCAAATCGATTGCAAATCAATTTATTGTATCTATTAATTAATTATCTCATTAATTAATTAATGACATAATTAACCCTCATTATGTTTGATTTCCTATGTCATCAATAAAACACAACCGTTCATTTTTAATATTTTATTTCATTACTTTTCTACAAAATATGAGTGGAACATCTTATCCACAAAAATATCATTGTACAGTGTGTTTCCTGTAAATATGTTCGTAAAACTATTCATTGAACATCCTTGAAACTTAAATAGCAAATACATTAAGCAATATTCACCACAAACTGAAGTCCAATCATTCTGAATCCTATCAACATTCCAGTCCCATCTCTTACAATTCCTTTTCAAAAACTGAAGATGATATCGCTCAGGTGTTCGTCCATATGAATCAAAATATTGACCGATGCCATTCACATCGATATGTACAGCTACCCAGTGTGAGCCTGGTTTATCATCCGCATCCAAATTGGATATTATATACGTTGGTACTTGTGTATACATAGGTAGTCTATTAGCAGCATAAACATTATTTTCTAGACTGGGATGAATCTTTTTCATATGTTTTTTTAATTCTAGTGTATCCATGATATCACTGTTATTAGCAGTTTATTGCAGTACCAATCTATTCAATGGTTGTCATAGGAATGTTCAATTATAGTGATTTGTAAATCGCATACTGATCTTCATGCCTGTTGCGACGTGAGATAAGTTTGTTGACTCATACAGTTCCGTTGTACTTAGGAATTTACTTCAGATAACGTGGTCATAGTAATGTGTAATTAATGTGTAATTAAGATAGTGATTTGTGGGAGTCACAAAACATGTTCATGCCTGTTGCGACGTGAGATAAGTTTGTTGACTCATAGAGTTCCGTTGTACTTAGGAATTTACTTTAGATAACGTGGTCATAGTAATGTGTTATTAATGTGTAATTAAGATAGTGATTTGTGGGAGTCACAAAACATGTTCATGCCTGTTGCGACGTGAGATAAGTTTGTTGACTCATAGAGTTCCGTCCGAGATAAGAATTGTGCTATATAAGATCGAACAGTTGCAGTCATGCAGTCAGTTTATGGTCATTTGACCACAGTGGATTGTATACGTCTACCAATACTACGTTTGTGTTACCTACTTCAACGCATCAATGATCATGGACGTAAGTGTTTATTCTATTGACAAACTTACTTGTATTTCTGTTGTTGTTTTCCTAACGTGTGTGTGTGCGTGAGTCGGATTAAGTGTAAACAAATTGATATTAACGTGGTAACTCTGTTGTTGCAGAGATCATTCAGCTTCGTCGATGATAATGAAAATACCTATAAACAGTATTACTACTCGCCACTCTCCCCAACACGAAGAAGAGAGAGATGACATCGTCGTTAATAACACAGACGATGGAGGAAAAAGGAAATCGCAACCGATTGATCAATTTTTTGAAGTGACACCAAAAATAAAAAGGAAGAAGCAGCTATCGTCGACTGTGGCACGAGCTGCTAGAGATGGCGTATCATACATCTCTACAAATTCTGACGACGGAGACCAAGCGACGCATCTCATAAAAATTGAAATGTATGATATGAAGAAACTATCCAAGATTCCAATTAGTGATCACTGGAAGCACGCTACCACGAGGATTAAATATTACGTAAAGAATAATAAGGATAGCATCTACGACAACACAAACGGTCTCGTATACAATATTACAAAGACAATAGCAGAAAGTGAAAAAGTTAAAAAATACTTTTTTAACAATGACACTCATTAGTGGATTCGTGAATGTGATTCTGTTTACTTAAAGTACTTCTGTGTAATCATTAGATTTTTACATGACTTTCCTGATCCTTTGCTAGACTATAAATATTGGACATTATTTGAAATTTGGTATCAGTTGCTCTACCAACACTTAACTGTTATTTACTGTGCTACATACTACTCTTCTTTATTATAAAGATGGAAAACTTCAGTGAAATATGCACTAGTGCTTTCTTTTCCACACCCATCGAGGAGAATATAGAACAATTCAACAGTGAATTCAATCAGGAGCTGTCTAAAGTTTGTGATGAAATAGAGAAGCGTGAACTGTTCAATTCATCGTACGATGATGAGTTGTATAATCAATGTTTGATGGTTGAAACAACGTTGATGTAAGTATTAGAAGTACAAACTCAATAAGAAATATTATTGTAGTAATGTTTTTTTTAAGATCTGTGTAATAATTTTCTTTTTTGTTACAGTCAACAACAAGTTGGAAGAGGTATCAAACAAGGTATCACTACCGATGAAAATAAGGTTACCAAGAAAGCAAAATTTGATGAAGGAGCTTCTACATCATCAATTGAAACCAATGACGTGGACAACAATAAGGTGGAATGTGATACATGTCATGTTTATATTAAGAAAAGGTATTTAAACAACCATTTAAAAAGCAATACACATAAAAATAATCTTTTTAAATCACATAATTCATTAACAAATGTTACAGTTGTTGAAACTGCTTTTGGCAATCGAATTTTAACATATAGAATTAATAGTAAAACACATCAATCGGGGCAATATTTTGAAACACCGGAATCATTTTTAAATTCATTAAAAATCGATATCTTATTTTTGATAAATGAATGTATTCAACAACATACAATTTTTAAAATAAACTTCGTATTGCATGCTGATTTCATACAACAAACTAAAGATATTAAAAATACGTTTGATTTTCAAACGTTTAATTACATAATATGTCAGGGAGATGACTTAAATATTTTTTATTCATCATTAATAGACACAGTAGTCGGTAAAATTTGTCAATTTGAAAAAAAAGATAGTGGTTGGAGTCTTAATCAAATTAAATACATAGATATGAATGTTAACAAATTCAACCCCCTACGTGGTAGTTCATATATCAACCTTCCTCAAGATATTAAATCAAAAAAAGCTGTAATCAATGTTAAAAATAATGATAATATGTGTTTCAAATGGGCATTACTCTCCGGTTTATATCCTGTATGTAAAAATGTAGATCGGGTAGCATCTTACGCAATTCATGGAAATAAACTAAAATTTACTGGTATTTCTTTTCCGGTTAAAATTGCAGATATATCAAAAGTAGAGAAATTAAACAATATTAGTATTAATGTTTTTGGCTTAGAGTATAATAAAGAAAAAAAGTGTAATTCTGTTGTAGGTCCTTTATATTTATCAAAATGTCGTACACCTAATCATATTAACCTACTATATATATCGAATGGTACTAACAATCATTACTGTTATATTAAAAACTTATCGCGATTAGTTAGTTCACAAATATCAAGACAACATCATACAGTTTATATATGTGATTCATGCTTACTTCATTTCCCATCAAAGGAAAGACTTAATAACCATCAACAATATGATTGCGCTCACATTTGTACGGAATTACCAAACGGTGAGGATTCCAAAAAGGATTGGTTTGGTAAAGCAACCTCAAATAATAAATTAAAATTTGATAAATTCGCGAAAAAGTTGGAAATGCCGTTTGTGATTTATGCAGACTTTGAGGCATTTTTGAATCCGATAGAATCATGTAGTAACGATCCATCCAAGCCTAGTACAATTAATATTCAAAAACATGAAGTGTATAGTTTTGGATATTACATTAAATGTTCATATGATAACAGATTATCAAAATATGAGACATATAGTGGGTCAAACTGTGCACAAGTGTTTATGAATCGCCTTTGTGAAGATGTGAAAGCAATAGTTAAAAAAAATAGTTTCCAAAAATGCCCCGTTCCATTATCAGATGAAGATAAAATTAAAATTTCAAATTCAAACATATGTCATATTTGTGAAACTGAGTTAAATGAAGATCTTTTTTACGATTTTGATTGGCACACTGGTAGTTTTAGGGGTGTTGCACATCAAGTGTGTAGTTCTAAGTACAGAACCCCTCGTCATATCCCAATATTTTTACATAACCTCAGTCACTACGATGCTCATTTCATTGTCCATGCATTAAACCTCGATGATGACAAAGTTGAAGTTATTCCACAAAACAAAGAACGATACATATCATTTTCAAAACAGTTAACAATAAATAATCAACCAGTAAGTTTAAGATTCGTAGATTCACTAAAATTTTTATCGTGTAGTTTAGATCAACTAGCTAAAAATCTTAATGATGATCAGTTTACAGAACTAAAAAGGAACTATCCTAATAATGAAGATTTTTCACGTTTAAGACGGAAAGGTATTTATCCTTATGAATTTATGTGTAATAGTGATTGCTTGAAACATCCGTCACTTCCTGATCAACACCAATTTTATAGTTCACTCACAGATTCAAATATTTCAAATGATGATTATAATCACGCAAAAGATATTTGGCAACATTTTAAGTGTAGTAGTATGTCTGATTATTCCAATTTATATTTAAAAACTGATGTTTTACTTTTGACTGATGTATTCGAAAACTTTAGAAAGCTGTGTATAAAAACTTATGGACTAGATCCTGCTCATTACTATACTGCCCCAGGTTTAAGTTGGGATGCAATGTTAAAATTTACAAAAATAGAATTAGAATTATTAACAGACTATGACAAAATTGCTTTTTTTAAAGCTGGTATTAGAGGGGGTATATCTCAGTGTAGCAATCGTTTTGCTAGAGCAAATAATAAATTCATGGAAGATTATGATAGTGAAAAACCTAATTCATATCTTACATATTTTGATGCGAATAATTTATATGGTTGGGCAATGTCTCAATCTCTTCCTGTTGGTGGTTTCGAATGGGTAGATTGTAATACAGATTATAATGTTTCGGATAACTCTGATTTCGGTTATGTTTTAGAAGTTGATTTGGAATATCCTGATGAACTTCATGATTTGCATTCTGACTTTCCGTTATGTCCTGAAAATATGTGTGGGTAATACTAAAGAATCTAAATTAGTTCCTAATTTAAATAATAAAAATAAATACATCATTCATTACAGGAATTTAAAACAATGCGTTGAAATGGGGATTAAATTAATAAAAGTACATAGAATTTTAAAATTTAAACAGAGTTCTTGGTTAAAGAAATACATAGACTTAAATACTAGTTTGAGAACGTTAGTTACATCAAACTTTGAAAAAGACTTTTTTAAATTAATGAATAATTCTGTCTTCGGTAAGACTATGGAAAATATTGAAAAAAGAGTAAACGTTAAACTACTAACTCACTGGGATAATCGTGGTAAAGTTTTAGGTGCTCAGGATTGGATTTCAAAACCAGAATTCCATAGTTTATCAATATTTTCAGAACATTTAGTCGCAATACAATTACGGAAAACAAAATTAATTTATGACAAACCGATTTATTTAGGATTTTGTATTTTAGATATATCTAAGACCCTTATGTATGAATTTCATTATAACTACATGATTAAAAAGTTTCATAATAAAATTAAGTTATTGTACACCGATACCGATAGTTTGATATATCAAATTTTTACAGACAATTTTTATGAGGATATAAAACCAGATCTACTTCACTATTTCGATACATCAGATTACCCGGAAAATAATATTTACGGATATCCAAAAATAAATAAAAAAAAGTTAGGTTTTTTTAAGGATGAGAATAATGGTAAAGTATTGAAGGAATTTGTAGGGTTGCGATCAAAAATGTATGCCTTAGAAATAGAAGATAAATTTATAGCAAAAGCAAAAGGAGTTAACAAAAGTGTTACCAAAAACATGAATATGGAAAATTACAAATCGTGTTTAACATAACATAACATCACGCCTTTTATCCTCGAAGGGTTAGGCAGAGGTGCACATTATACCACTGTACAATGTGACACCCACTTTTCACTATTTATGTTATGAGTCCCATGTAATAGGGGGTGAGCCTATTGCCATATATCGGGCACAGTTCCAGACTCCGTGCTACTACTGAGAATTTTTTAAAAACCCAGTAATACTTTGCCCGACCCGGGAATCGAACCCGAGACCCCTTGCCCGGCAGTCGCAATTGCGACCACTCGGCCAACGAGGCAGGCAAATCGTGTTTATTTAATAAAAATATATTATATTGTAGTATGCTTCGATTTAAGTCAATCAAACACACTATTTTTACACAAAAAAATAAATAAAACATCTTTGTCATATAATGATACCAAACGATGTATTATGGACAACAACATTGATACATTGGCTTGGGGACATTATAAATTACGTTAAGTGTAATACTTTTTACTTTTATTTCTGTGTGTATATACAAAATTTGTTTTGATTGCAAAATTATGATATTACTATAATATTATATAATAGTTTATTTCATATTTAAAATTTATTGTTTGGTTGTAAATAGTGTAAAAAAATAATTGTAGTTTTTATTTGTGTGCTTAAATTTGACGTTGAGATGATTGTGAAATTCTGATAAGTACTAAATGTATTAGAAATAGTATACAAAACATTCTGTATTTCGCAAATTACATGTTTTATATAATTTTGACAATATATAGTAATTTTACACCGACATTTTCATTTTTATTTCATCCCTTTAAAACTCTAGACGTGTGAAATGTATCACTTTATCCATCCGTTTACTGCTATTGTGGCAGGACCAAGTGGATGTGGGAAGTCAAATTTTGTAACAAATTTCATAAAATCAGTTAAAGAAATATGTAATTGTGATTTTAATCAGATCACATGGTGCTTTGACGAAATGCAGCCTTTATATAATTTACCAAATGTTAACTATCATCAAGGAATTCCAAATCTTAATATGTTTGATGGTGAAAACCCACACCTTATTATTATTGATGATCTAATGAGAGAGTCTGATGGAAGAATTGTGGATATATTTACAAAAGGTAGTCATCACAGGAATCTTAGTGTATTTTATTTAACACAAAATTTATTTCATCAAGGTAAAGGTCAAAGAGACATTTCTTTAAACTCAAGTTATATAATTTATTTTAAAAACCCTCGAGATAAAACTCAAATAAGATATTTAGCACGACAAGTGTCACCAGATAACCCAAAATTCATTGAAGACGCCTACAGGGATGCAACTTTAGAAGCGCATGGATATTTAATGATAGATTTAAAACAGAATACAAATGATTTTTGTCGTATCAAAACCAATGTATTCCCATTTAATGGTTACTGTACAGTCTACGTCCCCACGAAAGAGTTTAAATACACCAAGAATCAAACAATTCAAATCATTTCTAAATGATGCATCGTCGACTCACAACGCATAAACATTTGCTGAACGCTTTGCGCACGCTTAAACCAAAATATCAAAGAGCGTTACTTAAAACGTGTGATGAAGAAGAAATAAATTGTATTTGTGAATGTATTCATAACGTTTTACAAGGAAAGATACCTCTCAAAGATCAAGATAAACAAAAATTGAATAAACACAAAAATATACTCCGTAAACTGGTGCATAAGTGTAAACATAAACTAAGAAAAAATATTATTATACAAAAAGGAGGGGCTTTCTTACCAATAATATTAGGTGCAATATTGAGTGGATTAGTAAGTGGACTAGCCAGTTAACATGGAAAATGCTAAGAAAATGATACTTATTGAACCTGGATTGATTGAAAAATTAAAACAAGAAAATAAGGTTACTAGTAATTTGTCTCGACTAGATATTGAAATGCAAAATATTATGAATAGTAAGACGGAAGACCGAAAGAAATGGATGTTATATTTACAAACACTACAAAGATATCTTCACTTTACCGAAGAGGATCGTCAACCACTCAGATTACCAATTTATTCTGATACATCTAATGAAGATTCAAATGGATCTAAAATTGGTTTTAAAAGTAAAGATAGAGATCTAAAAAGTTCAGTTGATGCTGAATCTTTGTTAGAAGAGAAAGGATCTATTAAAAGTATAGAAAGTGAGGCAAATCCACTGTATTCACCGACACAAATACTCAGTTTAATACCAAAAACTTATAATAAAAAAGGTGAGTCATTATTAAACTTAATTGGAATAAGTAAAAGTAAAATACGTTGGGATAATGAAGGCACAGTCATAATTGATAATGAAAAAATTCCAGGAAGTAATATTGTTGATTTAATAAATGATTCACTTAGACCCTTAAAAAAAAGTGATCCGATAGGGTGGGATAGATTTGCTAAAGCATTAAAAGATATTAAAGTACCACTTACTTATATTGGAAATCCAAAGAGATGTGAGTTTATTAACCAACTTCAAGCAAAAGATCTGAACAAAACCTCTGAGATTGAAGTTCAAGAGTTTTCTACGCCGAGCAGTGGAGATAAAAGATCTATAACTAAAATACGTAAAAAGATCGATTGGGAAAAATGGACCCCGTACTAGAAGAAATTAACAGGATTTATTATGATCCATCTAACCCCGCTGGTTTTGGTAGTATTGATAAATTATCAAAAGCTATGAAGGGGAAAATGGATAAAAAGCAAGTAAAGGAATGGTTACAATCGCAAGAAACATATACACTACATAAACCCATTCGGAAAAAATTCCCGCGTAATAGGTACATTCTATCAAATATTAATGAGCTGTGGCAAGCTGATTTAAGTGATATGCGAACTTATGCTCAATATAATGATGGTTTCAACTACATACTTTGTGTTATTGATGTATTTAGTAAATATGCTTTTGCAAGACCAATGAAAAAGAAAAACTCAGAAACAACTAAAGAATGTTTTGAAAGTATATTTACTGAAAGTAATTCAACACCTACTCACATACAATCTGATAAAGGTACAGAATTTATTTCAAAAGATGTACAAAAATACTTTAAATCCAAAAGATAAATTACTATACCACTAACAATCCTGATATTAAGGCTAGTATTGTTGAACGATTTCAAAGAACTCTAAAAATGAAAATGTGGCGTTATTTCACTCATAATAATACTTATAGATATATCGATGTTTTACAAGATTTAATATACTCTTATAATAACAGCATTCACTCGAGTATTAAGATGTGCCCATGTGATGTAAGTTCCAACAATATTATGACAGTTTGGACTAATCTTTATGATAGAGGATCAAACAAACTTTCTTTAGAAAATCCAAAACCAAATTTCAACGTGGGTGATTATGTTCGAATAACTAAATATAAACATGTTTTCCAAAAAGGATATGAATCAAATTGGAGTGATGAAATATTTATTATATCTTCAATAATTGATAGATCTCCATGGATTGTTTATACAATAACTGATTTACAAAATGAACCAATAGTTGGTACTTTTTATGAAAGAGAATTACAGAAGGTCACTTACAACCCCACCTCACAATATAAAATAGATAAAATAATTGGCACTCGTTATTCGGGTAACAGAAAAGAAGTATTAGTGAAGTGGAGAGGTTATCCAGATAAATTTAACAGTTGGATTTTAGCTTCTAGTTTGAAAGAAATATGAATAAAGAAAGTTTTTATTTAACTTTGCTCAGCAATAGTTCAATGGAATACTTTCCTGATAACAAGACCACAAATTTTTCAACAAAATTACCAAAAGCTATGAAATTAGAAGGTGAATGGTCGGTTGGAGTTGTCGAGTTTCAATATCCATGCACCATGTTTACTGTTCAAGATCATGAAAATGTTGTATACATCACAAAAACCATGTTAATGCCTAATGAAGATAAACCATCAACAGTGTACTACAAAAAACATATTCCCGCTACCAACTACGATAACGTTGAACATATTTTAAAAACGTTAAATAGTATCAGAGAGAACTTGAAATTTCGTTATGATGAAATAACAAAATTTGTGTCTGTTTCTGTTTTGGATAAAAATATAACATCCATAACATTATCACCCAAATTAAGTTTACAACTAGGTTATGAGCCAAATACAAATCTCTTAGACAGAAATTTTGGGAAGTGTCCTGCTAATTTACACTTAGGGTTACCATCTCAACTATTTCTATATTGCGATATTATCGATCCTCAGATTGTGGGTGATGTTATGACTCCGCTATTAAGAGTCATTTCATTAGATCCTTCAAAATACATTTATGGTGCGAATAAAATGCACATTTTCTCTCCACCTCACTACTTACCTGTTATGCGAAGAGAGTTCGATACGCTAGAAATAGATATAAGATCGAGCACAGGACAAAAAATCCCATTCCAGTTTGGAACCGTGTGTATTAAACTACATTTCCACAAATTATAATAATGTATTCTCATCATGATCATCATAAATGTCCATACGAAAATTATTATTCTCATCAAGCTGGATCAGGAGTTGGAGTAATTTATAAGGGTTCACCATACCAACGTGGTCATGGTATTGGGAGCTTCTTAGGAGGGTTATTTAGATCAGTTTTACCTTTACTTTCAAGTGGTGTTCGAGTGGTTGGTAAGGAGGCATTAAATGCTGGAGTAGGACTTTTATCAGATATGGTTCAAGCCCGTCCTATGGAAACCTCAATAAAAAATCGTCTAAAGCAAGTTAGTACGAACTTAAAACGAAAGGCTGATGACAAAATTGATCGATTTAACATGACAGGGTCTGGGTATATAACTAAAAGAAAACGATTGGCCTCATTCATTCCACCACTAACAGCGAAAGTGAAAGCTACGAAAAAACTTGGTCTAAAACCAAAAAACATCAAAGATATATTTTCAAATTAAGTATGTCTTTCCTTCATAATCATTCTTGTGAGTGCGTTAAGTCAGAATTAGATTTGTTTGCATTACCGTCTACACAAACAAGCATTGAAAATGGATTGTGGATTCACTATAAACCAATTTCATCTCTTGCTGATGATGGACCTATCGAGTTTCAAGTTCCTGGAACAGGCGATGACTACATAGATTTGTCTCATACATTACTCCACATAAAGGCAAAAGTATTAAATCAAGATTCAACAAACTTGATATCAGCTACAGCAGTAGCACCTGTAAATAATTGGTTGCATTCACTTTTTAGTCAACTCGATATTTATTTAAACCAAAAACTTGTATCACCACCTAATAATACCTATGCTTATCGAGCATACATGGAAACCCTTTTAAACTATGCTCCTGCTGCTAAACAATCTCATCTTACTTGTAGTCTTTGGTATGATGATACAGCAGGAAAAATGGATTCCACAGATGGTAAAAACATTGGATTTGTTAAAAGACAGGAATTAGTTAATGAAAGCAGGGAAGTAGAAATGATTGGTCATCTTCATGGTGATATTTTCAATCAAGATAAATTTTTAATTAATGGCGTTGAAATGAGTGTAAAATTAGTTCGGTCAAGAGAGAGTTTTAATTTAATTGCTGGATCAAATGATGTAAAGTTTAAAGTTTGCATTACGGATGCAACTCTTATTGTTCGAAGAGCACGAATTAATCCAAGTGTATTACTCGCACATCAGAAAGTTTTAGCTTCTACCACTGCTAAATATCCTATTACTCGTGCTGAAGTTAAAGTTTTAACAATTCCATCGGGTGTTCAAGGAAAAACTCTTGATAATATATTCTTAGGACAGGTACCCAAAAGATGTATTATTGGTTTTGTGAATAATTCCGCGTTTAATGGTTCACTTACTAAAAATCCATTTAATTTTGAAAACTATGGTATTAACTCTTTCAGTTTATATATTGATGGTCAACAAATACCTTCCAAAGCTTTGCAACCATCTTTTAATAATAATATATTTACATCAGCATATCATACTCTATTCTCGGGGACAGGTATTCACTTTCTTAATGAGGGAAATGCAATCTCTCGTGAACAGTATGCTAAAGGTTACTGTCTTTTAGCATTTGATTTAACTCCTGATTTATCAGCTAACTCATCAGCCCATTGGAATCTCATAAAACATGGTAGTGTAAGATTAGAAGTACGATTTGAATCCTCACTAATACAAACAATTAACTGTATTGTTTATGCTGAGTTTGATAATATTATTGAAATAGATAAAAATAGAAATGTTACTGTAGACTATAGTAGTTAAGATTATAATATGTGTTGTGTTTTAGATATATGTGTTATGCTTAATGCATTTTGTGTGTGTGTAACTAAAGCTAATATTATAAAATTAATAAAACAAATTATATGCAATGTAATATTTTTTATTTCTTTATATACCTCCCTTATTTAATCTTACACAAAACACTGTTCGAGTTTAAACTTCATATAAGCACATTGACTAAACCACTGAACATGCTGCTGCCAAGGATCATCGTCATCTTCCCAATCTTTTAAACCACCACCACAATGGAAACACTTAGTCCTGTCTCCATGGCCAGTATAAAAGAAACCGGCTTCTGCAAGATCTTCGGGCTTCTGCTGCATAACGAGAGGCCAATTTTCGAAACTCATCAACCGTCTAGATTTTGAACTGAAAAATGGATATTCAGCTCTTGGATACTGCATATTCTTCACTTTTTCTTCTCCAATCAGTTTTGTAGTTTTGTTTTTCCATGAAGTGTTCTGTACACGTATACCACACTCATCTCTTCCTTCTGCTATTGTTTTTCTCTCAGCATCACAAGACGACAGCTCCTTGGATCTAATGATTACACAGAAGTACTTTAAGTAAACAGAATCACATTCACGAATCCACTAATGAGTGTCATTGTTAAAAAAGTATTTTTTAACTTTTTCACTTTCTGCTATTGTCTTTGTAATATTGTATACGAGACCGTTTGTGTTGTCGTAGATGCTATCCTTATTATTCTTTACGTAATATTTAATCCTCGTGGTAGCGTGCTTCCAGTGATCACTAATTGGAATCTTGGATAGTTTCTTCATATCATACATTTCAATTTTTATGAGATGCGTCGCTTGGTCTCCGTCGTCAGAATTTGTAGAGATGTATGATACGCCATCTCTAGCAGCTCGTGCCACAGTCGACGATAGCTGCTTCTTCCTTTTTATTTTTGGTGTCACTTCAAAAAATTGATCAATCGGTTGCGATTTCCTTTTTCCTCCATCGTCTGTGTTATTAACGACGATGTCATCTCTCTCTTCTTCGTGTTGGGAGAGAGTGGCGAGTAGTAATACTGTTTATAGGTATTTTCATTATCGTCGACGAAGCTGAATGATCTCTGCAACAACAGAGTTATCACGTTAATATCAATTTGTTTACACTTAATCCGACTCACGCACACACACACGTTAGGAAAACAACAACAGAAATACAAGTAAGTTTGTCAATAGAATAAACACTTACCTCCATGATCATTGATGCGTTGAAGTAGGTAACACAAACGTAGTATTGGTAGACGTATACAATCCACTGTGGTCAAATGACCATAAACTGACTGCATGACTGCAACTGTTCGATCTTATATAGCACAATTCTTATCTCGGACGGAACTCTATGAGTCAACAAACTTATCTCACGTCGCAACAGGCATGAACATGTTTTGTGACTCCCACAAATCACTATCTTAATTACACATTAATAACACATTACTATGACCACGTTATCTAAAGTAAATTCCTAAGTACAACGGAACTCTATGAGTCAACAAACTTATCTCACGTCGCAACAGGCATGAACATGTTTTGTGACTCCCACAAATCACTATCTTAATTACACATTAATTACACATTACTATGACCACGTTATCTGAAGTAAATTCCTAAGTACAACGGAACTGTATGAGTCAACAAACTTATCTCACGTCGCAACAGGCATGAACATGTTTTGTGACTCCCACAAATCACTATCTTAATTACACATTAATTACACATTACTATGACCACGTTATCTGAAGTAAATTCCTAAGTACAACGGAACTGTATGAGTCAACAAACTTATCTCACGTCGCAACAGACATGAAGATCAGTATGCGATTTACAAATCACTATAATTGAACATTCCTATGACAACCATTGAATAGATTGGTACTGCAATAAACTGCTAATAACAGTGATATCATGGATACACTAGAATTAAAAAAACATATGAAAAAGATTCATCCCAGTCTAGAAAATAATGTTTATGCTGCTAATAGACTACCTATGTATACACAAGTACCAACGTATATAATATCCAATTTGGATGCGGATGATAAACCAGGCTCACACTGGGTAGCTGTACATATCGATGTGAATGGCATCGGTCAATATTTTGATTCATATGGACGAACACCTGAGCGATATCATCTTCAGTTTTTGAAAAGGAATTGTAAGAGATGGGACTGGAATGTTGATAGGATTCAGAATGATTGGACTTCAGTTTGTGGTGAATATTGCGTAATGTATTTGCTATTTAAGTTTCAAGGATGTTCAATGAATAGTTTTACGAACATATTTACAGGAAACACACTGTACAATGATATTTTCGTGGATAAGATGTTCCACTCATATTTTGTAGAAAAGTAATGAAATAAAATATTAAAAATGAACGGTTGTGTTTTATTGATGACATAGGAAATCAAACATAATGAGGGTTAATTATGTCATTAATTAATTAATGAGATAATTAATTAATAGATACAATAAATTGATTTGCAATCGATTTGCATAACTCCAGAACCACGCATCGTACGCTAAAAAGGATTGCAGAAACGTGATCAGAGCATGCCAAAACCTTTTTTTTTTTTTTTTTTTTTTTTTTTTTTTTTTTTTTTTTTTTTTAGGTTTGGTGCAACTGATTCCCGGCATTCTAGGCGGTCTGGAGCCTGGAAATTCATGAGCCAGAACCGGCGAATCATCACTACTGACTTAAAACGACGAAAAAACAATAACTACTTGAGATAGTAATATCTACCTAGAAATAAAACACTTGACTAATCAAACCTATTATTGAGCGAGCGAAAAAAATCAATCACAGCGCTAGATGCTTACACCAAAATATATTTGTTTCGGATGCTCGGAACCTATACTTTCGCCGGTAACGAAACCTAGCGTGATCTAACTAGATCATAACGCAAACTAGATCTTAACTACTACATAGATACCAGTTAGTAATTCGTTGACTTATAAAAACAGCAAATAAATGAGTCGAAAAGTGCACCGAATAAGTGTAGGTAGCGCTATAGATTAGAGTTTTCCAATTAGTAATTAATAGGTAATTCGTTGACTTGTTTTAAATGACATACAGTGCCATCTATGTTTGCAAAATTTTAAAGCAATCGGTTTAGTAGTTACGGCGTGAAAGCGAAACTAACAAACATCTAACAAACAAACTCATTTTCCGATTTATAATACTAGTAAGGATAAGGATTAATTCTCTAATTTCTCAATTTAATTCCAGTTGACTTGTGACGTCGCGCCTGGTGATTATCACTACATTCAGATCTTCAACATCATAATAAGGAAATGCTTTCAAATTCTGAATTTACAGTTGATGGGCCGCGACTATTTCGACTCTGAAGCAAAGGTATGAATATTTGAATTGAGATTTTAAGTCAAACATGTCCAAGAATTACATAACATAATATCACGCCTTTTTATACCCGAAGGGGTAGGCAGCGGTGCACATTATGCCACTGTACAAAGTAACACCCACTTTTCACTATTTATGTTATGAGCCCCATGTAATTAGGGGTTAGCCTATTGCCATACACCGGGCACAATTCCAGACTCCTTGCTACTACTGATTTTTTTTTTAAAACCCTGTAATACTTTGCCCGACCCGGGAATCGAATCCGAGACCCCTTGCCCGACAGTCGCACTTGCGACCACTCGGCCAAAGAGGCAGTCATAGGCAGTGCTCATAGATACTTGTGGCTATAATAAGGCTTACTGTAATAGGGGGTGAGCCTATCTAATTTTAATATATATCTTTAATATATAATAATATATATATATCAAGAATTAATTGGTTTTAATTAATTTTAGATTGAAATACCTGAATATCGGCTACAGATTTGGCCAGGCTATAAAACAACTATTAATCAATATGAAGATCGTTTGCTAATGGTAACTGAAATAACGCATAAAGTAAGTATATTTTTCTGTGTATTTACTAAACGGTTTTATTGAACTTGCCCCATTTGCTCGTTTGGGTGAAATAAATGTAATTTTACCACCTTCCTGACGATCAATCTGATATTTGGTGCATTTTAGTCTTAATGACCATACAATATTATCTTTTTTTTCGTAACTAGATAGCTGCATTATAAGTATCAGACGAAAAAGTTTGACTGGTAGAATTAAGCTCATAAACCATTTAACATGAGAAATATTTGATGTATTTACCTTTGTCAATAGCTGTTTTATGCAGTTATCTCTTGAATATCCTTTTTTAAGGTTTTACGGGTAGATACCGTCCTACATATGTTAAACGAATATGCTGATAAAAAAGGATCCAATTTTAGAAAAATATTCCTGGAAGATGTGGTGGGTAAGTACAAATAAAATAATTTACATTAACTCCTACCAAAATCGTTAATGAATCGATGGCAAAGTTCTAGATTGAAGTTAAAAAGTAATCTTTGAAACTGAGGTCCATATTGAGGCCAAATAAAATCGTATTTTTAAAATGGTATCCAAAAAATGTATGATCGCTATTTACGTATCGCCTTCGATGGTACTTAATAAAAATGAATAACAAAATCAAACTTTATCAAAAAATGAGTTTTTTTATGTTAGGACGTACTTTTCCGCCCACATATTACTTGGTTGGAAGTATGTATGGAACTTGCATTATTTTAGGAGCAAAATATCATTCTGGTTATTTAACTCCCTTTCATAATGTTGTGTATAGAGTTCATTTAATATGATTATATGAAGTTTAAATGAAATTGTAAAACATAATAATATAATCAACTTCTTCGAGAGCAAAATCGCAGGCAACAGATAGTCATTTTGATTGTTTACTTTTTATTTTTTAATTTATTACAGGTAAAATTGTTATGACTGTATATAACAAAAAAACTTACAAAATTGATGACATAGCATGGCAAACCACACCAAAATGTACATTTAAAATACGAGATGAGAATATTACGTATGTGGAATATTATAAAAAAGTAAGTTTTTGAAATTTTACTCGCCGACCGACCCAGCTTTGTATGCATTCCTAATCCCCTTATAACTTACCTGTCAAACGTGGAAACTATAACATATCCTTCCTATATACAGAAGTCCCATAGTAAAGCAATAGAGGATACCATGTTTTACTCTTTATAAGCCCTGATTTCTTCACAATGTTTTCCATCACCGTATGTCAGTAGTGTCTAAATAATCTTAGAAAGTACTTTCTAAACATCTAACATAGATCGTCATTACAGTCACATTGGTAGGTGCTTACCAAATTTTGAACCCACACCCTCACCATGCATGAGAAGCATGTTCGTGAAGCTCCGTTTAAGTATTATCATACCTACATATTATAATATGGCTTTTATTTTTCAGAAATATAATATAACTATCCGTGACCTCCAGCAGCCTTTGCTTATATCCAGATCCAAGCCACGTGACATTCGCGCTGGGATGCCTGCACTGGTGTATCTAGTGCCCGAACTGTGCCAGCAAACTGGATTGACTGATGAAATGAGGAATAACTTCAAATTAATGAAAGCCCTTGATACTTACACTAAAGTCGGCCCGGACGTTCGTATACAAAAACTATTACAATTTAACAAAAGATTGAGCCAAAGCCCTGAGGTCGTCAAGGTGTGTATGTCATAACTTCACTTTTCTCACTTAAACTGAGAATTTAAAATCAGAAAATAATGTTCCCCCCACCTCTGAAATCTGACCCAAAGTAGCTATATGGACATTAATAATATTAATATTTCAAATTACAGGAAATGACCCAATGGTCACTTACTTTATCGAAAAATTTAGTGAACTTTAAAACGCGCCAACTACCTACCGAAACTATTATTCAAGGCGCTAACATAAAGTACCTAGCTGGAGATACAGCAGACGGGTGGACACGTAACATACGGTGAAATAACAGTTCTCAATATCTTATATGAATATGTATACTTAGTATTTTGACTATTTTTTTACAACATGACTATTTACATTTTATGACAGGTCAACACCTCTGCTGGCAATTGCTCAAATCCCATCATGGGTAGTGATAACTCCAGACAAACTGCGACGTGAAACTGATGGCTTCATAGAACTAATTATAAAATCAGCGTTGTCTATGGGCTTACGTATGCCTAGGCCGGAATTCAGTAAGTTTAGATTCTTTAGATGTAGTTCACTACAGACACCTAGTGTGCCACTACTTAATAATTCTTTTTTTTTAGTGTTAATAACGTATGACACTGCGATAGAATATGCCAACACGTGCGAGACAGCTATAGCTCGCAAAAATCCAGCGATGATATTATGTGTCTTAACGCGTAAAGTCGTAGACCGGTGAGTGTATATAACCTACCTATATTTTATTCGTAACTAACGGCGCGCCCCAGCTTCGCCCGCGATGTTCCCGTTACCTTTAATACATTCCTTGTGCTAATAATAGCCCGATCAAAATAGACAAAATAGTGGTCAAGAGTCCACCATTAGAAATGGCGTCAAAAGGCACCATCGATCCAATTTTTACGTCAAAAGTTTTCTAGATTTTTGTAATGATCAGTATGAAAAGATGGTAAAATTAAGATTCATCGAAAATTACTTCAGACCGAAGTTAAATAGATATATGTATGATGAGTACAAAATAGTATTCAATTTTTATTTTGAAATTTTTTAGATACTGCGATTCTAAGAATCGCGTTCTATAATATGATATCCTATCCACGACACCTGTGAATTAATGAATGCACAACTGAGAAGTATGCATACATGCCATCGATGACACTTTATCCCGCTTTATTACTTTAAAATGCCTTTTTTGACCGGGACTATGAACTTTATACCTATGCAGGTGTAGTGAACTTGTGTTTTGCTTTAGTTGGTGCACAGGCGCAACGCGGGGCGCAGCAACTATTTTCTTCCTGTTAAAAATTTATAGCCAGTTTGTTTTAGATGTAGGATAATAATGTTTGTAAATGCTGTATTTACCTATAAGTATTTGTTACACTTACTGTAAAAACGCACATTTGTATTTTGACAATTGTATTGGTGTAAACAGATGTTGGTAAATCGTAAATAAATAAATAAACACAACAAAAGAATGTACAATTTTGGTCGAGTAATTTGAGAAACACGATGAGATAGGTACCTATTTTTATCAAAGAAGCTAAATGATTTGTAATTTAAGCAGACAGTATTCGCTATTTCTGTAGCCACTTGCATCAAATATATAGTAGATAGACATAGATAGACATAGATAGTGGCTACAGTCGTGTTAGTTATTGTTAGTTACACTAATTATAATTTAAGAACGGCTAAAGCTAGTATTTTTATACAAATATACTTTCCACTTCCAGCTATGAAGCAATTAAAAAGAAATGCTCGGTGGACCGTGCTGTTCCTACTCAAGTCGTGTGTGCTCGTAACATGTCAGCCAACTCCGCTATGTCGATTGCTACTAAAATAGCGATTCAAATTAATTGCAAGGTAATTCTATAAATACGGGGTATTCATATTATTTGATAAGAACTAAAAGAACTTTATACATACTCACTACTAAGAAACAGCTTAATGTACTAAAGGCAATAGTACAGGTAAGGACTGCGTTTGCATTGCATAAATATTTAATTTATATGTAATTGATTCCTTTAAGACATTCTTCAAAAAAGCGAGTATACTGGCATTGCCCTGTATTTATATACTAGGTGACTTGTAACTCGACGTATTCCCGTCAGGGCGAGTTATATGTAATAGCTCATATACATCTGGCTGAAAGTTAACGATTTCCGAGATATTGTGAATTTTGTGTGTTTTTTTATGTAAATATCTAATTTTGTTCCTTTACGGTGAAATAAAAGGAAATTAGTATGCGATCACACTTATTTTTTTAGTAAAATGTTTGATTATTGTTATCAAATATTTTAACTAAAAAACTCGAACAATGAGTAACGTGCTGATTCCGTGCCGGCCGTGTTGATTTGTGGTAATAATATAATTCAGCTACTTGAGGGAAACTGAACAGATATTTATTTATGCATTTAAGATGTGTACGATGTACCAACCAATGGTTCACAATAAATATACTGAAATTAAACATATTCTGGTCTCACTTACAGCTCGGTGGTGCGCCGTGGAGGGTAGATATACCTCTTCAAAGCTTTCAAATAATAGGCTATGATGTATGTCACGACACTCGCAGCAAAGAGAAAAGTTTTGGCGGATTTGTCGCTTCACTTAATACTAGTTTGACACAGTTCTATTCTGCTGTCAACTCGCATAGTTCTGGAGAAGAATTGAGCAACCATATGAGCTTCAATATAGGCACAGCCGTAACGAAATATAGAATAAAAAACGGTTAGTTTTTTTAACAATAATAATTTAATTAATGTATTTTCATTATTTATTAGCTGAATCGACTGAAAAAGTAATACCAGAATGAAGTAGCAACTAACGTCTGGTAAGTGTGAATTGTGGATGCCAAACTCATTTAACTCCGCCAACATTTTCAGGGAGGACTGTTCCTCACAAATGATAGGGCAATCACACAATGCCCTATCGTAGCCAGCAACGCACTTGTGACCTTAGGTTTTTTTTATATTAGATGGGACTGACATTTGACCACTATCTCGCCTGGTGGTAAGCGATGATGTGGCCTACGATGGAGCACGTTGACCCATAAGCAACTTATTCACTCGGGCCTTGAAGCCATCCAAATTATACCCTTCAGGAAATACAGACTGGCAAAGAATTCCACTCCTTAGCAGTACGCACAAGGAAGCTTGATACGAAGCGCGTGCGTGCTTCATGCGTGTGGGTGGGTCATCTATCATGAATCGGTGACACTTCAACGATTGTCTTGTGGTACGATGATGGAAAGGACTAGGGGGAATCAAGTTGTGCAATTCCCCGCACACTCTCCGAAATGTATCCGGTATGTATATACATACTTCCTTTGATGAATTTCGCCAGCTTTACTACGTCTGGCATCCGCCCATGCTAAGTATGCCGCCTAATTTGCGCCTCGGCACGTCCACAGTCGGCATCGATCCATGGACGAGTCCCACTGAAGGATGCCACGTGCGAAAATGGAATGTAGTATGCCATGCCCTGGCGCAGCACCCCCGCTATATTTTCTGCACAAGCTGATGGGTCATCAGAAGAGAAGCAAACAGGTCGCCAAGGGTAGGATGCGAAAAAAGATCGCATCCCATCGCAATCTGCTGACTTGTATCGCCACATCCACCGAGGTCCTTTGGGACTCGGATCCGACGGGGAGTGTGTGGACACAGATTTCGCCAGACAGTGGTCAGAGCTACCTAAGGGTGATGCGACTATCGCCGAGTAGCAGTCTGGATCAGTTGTTAGCAGAAGGTCTAAGCAATTGGCAGTGTGTATCGACAACGAGCACCCTCGTGGCCTCCTGGACCAACTGGGTCAGGCCAAGCGTTAGCGCAAGCTTACGCATTTTCCTTCCAGCATGGTCGGTGCACTGGTATGGGAACAACCACTCCTGATGATGGGCGTTAAAGTCCCCCAGTAACACCAACTGCAGCTGCACCGAAGGGTAAAGGTACAGATGTAACCAGCGTCAAATACACATGACAGCAAAGAAATTGAGCCACTGGCGTTTTTTTTTTCTTTTTTTGATAATTATTTTCTAATACAATACGTGGTTTTCCCAGTGGGCTACAACATGGGGTTCTTCAAGAGGAGAGTGAATAGGTTTCTTAAGGGTTGGCAAGACGCATGTAATGCCCGAAGTGTTGCAGGCGTACATAGGCCATCAGGTGGGCCGTGTGCATTTTTGCCACCGTCGTGGTATAAAAAAATACAAATATTTTATTAATTGGTAACGTATGTCGTATAAAAGGCAATTCATTTACCTTTAAAATGAGACCATTTTGTTGAAAAAGGAATATTTTTTATAAATAAAAAACAGGGTGGCCCTTATTTTGTTCTGAATAGTATACTTTCTTTTATATGGTTTTGTGGTGTACAATGAAGCAAGTCCTATATAAATAAAATAAATAAAAATTTAAAATTAAAAAGGTTCCAATAACTTACAGGGGAATTACCGACTAGAATTCTCATATACCGTGATGGTGTAGGAGATGGACAAATTCCTTACGTGTATACCCATGAGGTAAGTAAATTCAAGAAGCTTATACTGATTCACTCTTCTTAAAATATTTGTGATATTTTTTTTATTTATCCGTTTAGGCTTCATAGGCCCACACGAGTACTACAAAATAATATATTATAAATATTGTTTGTAGGTAGAGCAGATAAAGAAAAAGTTAGCTGAAATATATGGCGGTTCATCATATAAGTTGATATTCATTGTAGTCTCCAAGCGTATCAACACGCGTATATTCTTGGATCGCGGACTTGGGGAAAATCCACGGCCTGGCACTGTCGTCGACGACGTTATTACCCTACCAGAGCGGTAAGAAGACTTAATATACACTTCGAAAACATCGCTAGTGGCTCCGTCTCTTGGCGCCTAAGTTTACCTACATACTAGTAATGTAACGAAAGTTCGCATTCGGTTTTTAAGTTTCAGTAGGAGCACGGAGTCTGGAATGGAGAAGATTAACGTTTTTTACTGTAAGCCAGATATTTTTTTCTTGAAAAATGTCTGAGATATTTACGATCAAAATTCAACCAAAAAGTTGAAGATTTCTAAAAACGCGAGCGGGCGTCCACATCCTTGGGACCTCACTAGTACACAGATATTTGCATCTTTTGACACTTCCTTGCGACATGGTTTTATTTTCCGCAAAATCTTAGGAAGGGTATTTTCATTCTCATAGTCCCATGTGAATTTATGTTGAGTGGAACGGTTGCCAAGTTGTGATTAAACACAAAACACTGTGCTACAGTCTATCAAAAAGCTTTTCCTTGCAGTATTGTGTCATTTCCTTTATGCGTAACAAGCTTATACATTTGCCAGGAACGTTGAGCTGTGATGTGTGTAGGATCACTACTAATAATAATTGTTATATTTACACATCCATCTAACTGTGCCTATAAACTCATGATAAATAACAACTTAGTAGTGGGCCTGAAAGTCTAGTCAGAACTAAGGTTAAATGACTAATTTTTATTATAATATCCATCTGGTAGATTATTTTAAAACATTACATACGTGATACGTATTATTTATTTTTTTAAATAGAATAATATACTTTAGACGATATATTGATTTCAATTATCGCGTGACGTCACTCCTAGGTACGTTTTATACGTAGAAATGACGCATTTTCTCCCTTAAACTTTGATTCGTTTAATCTAAGTATTGTTTTATTATACGACAAAATAAAAAAAAAATATGTCTAATATTTCTTAATCTAACTGACGGTCTGTAGATTATTAATGTTCATACCCTGTCATCATCCCTATTAGACCCAATTTTAGAAACCATGCCTTTGTTGACTGTTTCGAATAATCTTATACATAATACTAAGGCCCGCCTCACATCCCACACTCGCACGCGTTCACGACACTGCGCCAATATCGCTTTTACATAGGCGCAAATATAAAAATAAAGATTAATTTAATAGAGAGACGATAATCATTCGTTGGTTACTGAACCAACATATGGTTACAAAAGGTTCAGCTTCAGTTCAGGTTTTAGTAAAAACCATATATTTTGGCGTGACAATAGCTACTATACTTTTGTAAGAATAATAAATAAATACTGTCTGTATACTGAGTCATCTTTATTTCCGTACCTGCGTACTAAATAAATTAGCTGACTGTACCATCCATATTATTTTTTACAGATATGATTTTTATTTGGTTTCACAAAATGTCCGGAATGGAACAATATCACCAACGTCGTACAATATACTCACGGACACAATAAAGTGGCGTCCTAGTATCGTAAGTATTACTTTTGATTATTTCAATTTCTCGAAATTTTACCAATGCATATCACTAATTTAATTTAATCACCTCCAAAATTTCATAATCTTTATACCTCTTTTAAATATTTATATATATTACCACTTAAATTACAAATCGAAATGAAGCACTAGTATACCTATATTATTTATCACCATTTCAGGTGCAACGGATGACGTACAAGTTGACACACATGTACTTTAACTGCTCCGCACAAGTCCGTGTCCCAGCCGTGTGCCAGTACGCGCATAAGCTGGCGTTCTTGGCAGCAAACAGTCTCCACAACCAGGCACACTACGCACTTACGGAAACCCTATACTTTCTATAAAGTAATATTACATTATAAAAAATAATGTCAAACACTAAATTATTTTACATTTAGAATACATCTCCATATATTTTGACTTACTTTCAGTTTAGCAAAGTAAGTTTTTATGTTTAGTCTTTTGATTATTTATTTATGTAAGCTGCAGCCAAATGCCATTTAGCGCTTGTCTACATGTAGAATAGAGAACAAAATTATATGGGATTGACGTAAATTTTGACACTTGTCAGTGTCATCCCCATACATTTAGTTTTCTACTCTCTCTCTCTGTAGACATGCGTAAAGTGGCTTTTGGCTAAAGGCACTGGTTGGCAGATCAAAGACATTACAAGAAAATTGTTGAGATTATCTCACAACGCATTATATCTATATATAATTAGTTATGAGTTGTCAAATAATTTTTCGGTATTACCTACATAATACACACGTGTCTCTAATCTCCTTAGTAGAAGGGTCATTGTTAACCAGGCCACACTCTACCGTGGCAACGCACAAAACTTCTTCTTTCCTGTAACTAAGCTTTATAAGAATTAGTTATAAGAGAGAGACAGAAGGGTCACTGAAATTAGTCTTAAGCTGACCTATTTGCATTGCCACCAGCAATTTTGTATACGTACTTCATGGTTGTTGTGAAATACTCCATACGTATCTTTTTTATGTGTTTAAATTAAGTAACTTATTAATAAAAGTATTTTGTCATATTGTAAAAATGTCATCAGTTGAACTTATCATGATACTTTACAAGTTTTACCGTAGTTCAGCCTTAATAAAGCAGAGTAATAATTTTGTTGTAATTATAGTTACTAACTGTGATTGGAAATTGAACTTAGTGTAAGCGCCTGCTTCACCACCTTCATATAAGTAGTTAGTTACGTCATTAATTCTTATCTGGCACATAAAGGCTTTCCGGGACATTATGGAACCGGCCCTTATTGCCCGGTTGTAACTTCGTATGTACCAAGTATGTACAATGTAACTAAAATTTAGCATTCAACACTAACCATAACATACTTTTAGTGTAAGGTTACCAATCTGTGATTTGGAAAACTTGTCATTAAAGTAGAGGGTGCTAATATAATTAGCACTATAATCTAAAATATTTGTAACTTATTTTTAATATAGGTATTTATTTTGCATCAAAATTGTTTTTTTAAGTAGCCCTTACACTTGTTACACTGTATCAAGAACCTGATTGCTTACTCTTGTAACCAATCTCAATGTCAATGCAATTTCAAGCCAATAAAATCTCAATTATTAAATAAATAATTATTCAATGTCAACACTACAACCCCAAGCGTAGCTGTCAAAATAGCATTCAGAGTACGGAAAATAAAACCAAACTCAGTACCATTTAGTTCATTCAATATCCACAAAATAAGGATGCAATGGGCGCTGGTGTTGCAACTCGAGAGTACGAAATTTGACAATACCAATGTCGAACGATCGGTATTGGATTCAAGAGTAAGCCCACAGGTCTGTTATATTTTCATATACCTACCCCAACTAGAACCTGCAGGAACTTGCATTCAATTCGGTTACTCCTTGTATTGTTATTTCAATAAAGTAGGAAGTTGGCATACAAAACTGAGAAAAGGCAATGTCGCTAAAAATGGCCCTGTGCAATTAAGAGTATCAGAATATACGATAATTAATCCCCTATTTTATTATATAACTTCCAAATACTTCTGAATCACGGACTAGCTGTATTCCAAAATGTACTTTTAAGAATTAAACGCGATTAATAACATTAGATCACCATCTTCGCCTAATGTGAAATGCCTTTGCCTAATATAATAAACAAATAAATCAGTGAGTGCAATGTCATGTCGTGTCTAAAGTGAAATAGGGATGTCCAATCAATTATAATCGATCGATTGTGTTTTTTGTTCTTTATGAATGCAGTCATATTCCAATTTAAGTAGGTAGTAAGAATAATATTATACAGTAATCAAAACTTCTTTATTTCTATACAATCATTCAAACATTCAACATTCATACAATATTATATTCGTATAAATATATCTTTTCTGCAGCTAGTCCGCTATAATAACAAGATCTTCTAGGAGTCTACAAATGATAGAGAATACAATACATTGTGGTGTAGTAGTCGTAAGATATATATTAAGCATCCTATATTCAATATATTCAGTGTATTCTCGGAGCTCGTTGGTTTCATTACACTCATCCAAACACCCAACCTTACATGGCGACCCTGCCAGGATCATAGCACGGCACGGGGCCGAGCGCGTGTGCTCCATATACGGGCAAATTATTCTAAACAATAAGTGGAAAGTTACAGGCGTCTTTAAAATGAATAGAATAACATCGGAGCTCACGGCGTATACAACACGTCTTATTGTTACGCATCTTTGTTCGTCGTTGTTGGTGAAAAATGGGCGGTTCTAGTTCCAAAGAAGTCAAAGAACAAGTGGTGATTGCCCAGACAGCAGGAGTCGGTAGCAATACGGCTCGTGCGCAGCAACTTCATGAGACCACTAATGTAATTCTGGTGGTTATTTGCACCGTTTTATTGATTGGATTGCTGCTGGTAACATACAAGCTGTATAACCATTGTCACAAGAGGAAGATACAGCGTTGTGTGAACGAAATGACGTTAAAACGATACACCAGTATCCTACGCAGACAACAGGCACACTTGACTGTTATGCCACAAACTGACAAGTCCAGGGAATTTGATGTATAGCTGGGAAGGTGACAATACGCAGATGGTATCTTCACGACAGAGCCTTCTCAACGTCGTAAGCTGTAGTGTAGTGTCGGTGTCGTCCGAAAATATGTGTAGAGTGCTAGTGTAGTGATGTGATCGGTTCAATATCAGTGGCGTACTATTAAGTAAATAGAGACAGTAACGTTTTATGTTAAGAGCTACAACATGTTAGTACAGGTTTGTTTATTATAAGAGTATAATGTTAAGTAAAATTATTATTATGTGTATCCTCGCTGAGTTTACATTAGTCGCAGTTTGCGTTAAATGTTTTGTTAACCTGTTATGGCTGAAGAATTAAGTCTGATACTAAATGAGTTAAAATCTGTAAGAAACTATTTAATAAAAATTGGTCCCAGCCGTCGACAAGGAAAAATATTAGAGACGAAAAGAAAAGAGGCAGATAATATTTTAATAAAGTACAATAAGTTTTTAGAACTATATAAAGAAAAGTTAAAATCTATTGCAAGTTCTGAGATTAATTTAATTACAAGGATTTGTAGAGAGTTTGATAGCCTATTTTTAGAAGTAATTTCCTTTTGTACTACAGCGGGCGAGGGCACTCCCTCGATAGAAATCATGACTACGGATTCATTTGATCTTAAAACTGCGTTGCATTTATTGTCTGTCATGGATGACAGCATTGATAACACAAAACAGCTGATCGAAAGTATCGAGTACTATAATTCTGTGCTAGAAAAACCAACATGTAAAACTAAGTTAATTCAGTTTGTGTTGAAAAGCAGGTTATCCCAGCGTGCAAAATTGTTATTATCATCAAAATACGAGACAGTTACTGAGCTTATAAAGGATATGCGAAAATTGTTACTACCACAAAAAAGTTTTGTCGCTATACAAACAAAACTGCAATACTGTAAGCAAAATAATAGAACAGTAACCGATTATGGAAAGAAATATCAGATCTTTTTGTAAATTTGACATTATCTCAAGCCGACAGTGAGTCAGAGAAATATGATTTACTAAAACCCATAAACGAGAAGTTAGCAATCAAACGGTTTGCTGATGGTTTGAGGGACCGTCGTCTGAGTACCGTAATTGCCGCGCGTAATTTTACTTCTTGACAGAGGCAATCCAGGCGGCCCAAGATGAAGAGGCACCTATTCCTAGTGGTTCATCAGAAATCATGGGTACGTATAGACAGCAATACCAGGTTCAGAGACCTCACAGAGGGTTTCGCGGTCAACGTAGATTTGCAGCACACCATTCACGTGGGCATCGAGGTCTACAGCAGCAGGTACCGTATGGCTATAATAATAAAACTACCGTAGTAATTATGGCAATCGTTATCGCGGAGCGAACAAATCATCGCGTAGTAACTGCGGCAGAGTCAGGGGTATCAGATCGCAAAGGAATGTCAACATTATAACAGAGAATAGCCAGATAGCAACAACAGGCACTTCGAATAATGAGTCACTTAATCATTTTTTTCGTGACTAATCATATAATCCTTTCTTGTAACAATTTAAATAAAGTGTCTTTTAACATTTGTAATTATAAACATAGCTTGCTAATAGACACCGGCGCATCTATATCGGGAATAAGTTTGGAATGTTTAGAGCGGTTACACATTCCTTACCATAAAGAAAGAGTTAGCGTGAAAGGTATAGGTGGATCTTTGTACTGAGGGTTATGTGCATTTAATACTTAATTATAACGAGTATGATTTTCCTCATAAGTTCATAGTATTTAAAAAATTACCGTGTAAGACAGATGGCATTGTTGGTCAAGACTTTTTGTCACAATATAAAGCTATTTTAAACTTTGAAAATGACACTTACAATTATTTGTTAACAACAATGAACTATTAACAATATCATTTGAGAATAATCAGCCAAATTACAATAGGAACTATTTAATTATACCAAGGCGTAGCGAATCCACACATTATATTGATACAGAATTAAAAGATGAAAAATCAGCAATTAAGTGATGGAGTTTATTTAGCGAGCAGTATAAGCAAACCAGTAAATGGAAAAAATGCCTATTCGTATTTTAAATACTCGTGACACAGACGTTAAATTGAATTGGTTTCCAGTTAGAGCTAATTATTTAAGTGAATTTATATTTGTCAATTTAGTATATCTGCAGTTCATTCGGAAAGGGTGAAAACTTTATTTTCCTTATTAAATTTAAAACAATTAAATACTGAGGAACAAATATCAATAGAGCAAATTTGTGCTAAATTCCCTGATATTTTTCATTTACCAGGGGACAAATTATCTACCCCCGTATACGAGCAAACAATTGACATGAAACCGCATACTAGTCCCATTTATACAAAACCTTACAGGTTGCCGTACGCTCAAAAACCTGAACTGCAAAAACAAATTAAAAGTATGTTAAACGACGGTATAATTGAGCCATCTCGAAGTGCATGGTCAAGCCCATTGCTGCTAGTACCCAAAAAGTGCGATGCATCCGGTAATAAAAAGTGGCGTGTCGTAATTGATTATCGTAAGCTAAATGATAACATACAAGACGATAAATTCCCTTTGCCCAACATCACCGAGATACTAGACTCTTTGTCAGGAGCAATGTACTTTACTCATTTAGATTTATATCAAGGATTTTTTCAAATTTCATTAAAGGAAAATTGCAGACCATATACGGCATTTACCACTGGTAATATCAGTACCAATGACCCGAATGCCAATGGGACTTAAGTCTAGTCCCAGTAGTTTTAGCAGAATGATGACTATTGCAATAGTCTGGACTTAATTACGATAAATGTTTAATTTATCAAGACGATCTGGTAGTAATGGGTAGAAATTTGAATAGTCATAATCAAATTTAATGGATGTTTTCTCTAGATTACGTAAAGTAAATTTAAAATTGAATCCTTCTAAGTGTTCATTTTTGCAAAAGGAAGTTCTTTATTTAGGTCATATAGTGTCTGCAGGAGGTATTTTACCAGACCCAGATAAGATAAAAGTGGTCGAAAATTATCCAAGACCACAGAATATTGATGAACTGCAGCGGTTCGTAGCATTTGCCAATTATTATAGAAGGTTTATTAGGAATTTCGCGGAGTTTGCGTTTCCGTTAAATAAATTGTGTCGCAAAAATGTTAAGTTTGAGTGGTCAAAAGAATGTGAGCAATCCTTCAAAACGTTAAAATCAGCCCTAACGACCCGCCTGTTCTGCAGTACCCAGATTTTTCAGATAGCAATACATTTATATTACAAACCGATGCATCAGGTAAAGCTATAGGATCGGTTTTATGCAACGGAGATGGTCGGCCAGTAGCTTATGCAAGTCGTGGTTTAAATAAAGCTGAAATTAATTACCCTACTATTGAGAAGGAGCTCTTAGCAATAGTTTGGAGTGTTAAATATTTTCGACCTTATTTATACGGAAAGCGGTTTAAGATACAGACCGACCATCGACCTTTAGTTTATTTATTTCAATGAGGGATCCATCAAGTAGATTATTAAAATTTAGACTGCAAATAGAAGAATTCAATTTTACAATTGAATATTTAAAAGGTAAATCAAATTCTGTGGCGGATGCGCTATCGCGAATAATAATTACATCTGAAGATTTAAAATCAATGAATGAACAAGTAGTTAGTGTAATGACTAGAAGGCAATTGCGTCAGTTGAATACAAATGATAACAAGAGCGATAATGTACCATCGGTGGATAATATGGACACACACTCGAGGCCTGTACAACCGAGAGTGGTGGAAATAATTAAAAAGCCCAGGAATATTATCGAACTATGTTTGATAAACTCTAGACAAGCAAATGATTTAGTAAAAAAAGGTGTTATAGTGGAAAAGTTTAAACATTTGGTGTATGTGCCCAGTAAGTCCTCAATTTATTTACAGACAATATCTCGATCTCCAATTACGCGAGTCGAATTGGTGAGAGACTTGTTATGTTTATGCAAGAAGTTTTTTATTAATGAGATATGCATCTTAAGAAATGATTATAATGAAGATTTTATTAATGGACTTATAAATGAAATAAAAAAGTACGAAATGTGGTCCGGACCACGTATTTGTGTAGTTGGTAACGTTCAAAGGATAGATAATTTAGATAATAGGCGCGTGATCTTAAACGACTTCCACCTATTACCCACAAGTGGCCACGCGGGTATTAGGCGGATGACGAATAACATAAAGAAGTATTACTTCTGGCCAAGTATGGAAAAAGATGTCGCTGATTATGTCTCTAAGTGTCAGCAGTGTAAGAAACAAAAGTATTCTACACATGTTAAGCAACCTATGCAAGTCACAACGACTGCAAATTCAGCATTAGAAAAGGTATATTTAGACATTGTAGGACCGTTGCCACCTGACATAAATGGTTACAAATACATTTTGACCTTACAATGCGAATTATCGAAATTCACAGAGGCGTACCCTTTACGCAACAAAGATACGGTAAGTGTAGCTCGCGCATTTGTAGAGAATTTTATTTTAAGATATGGCATACCGAGAGAAATAGCAACCGATCGTGGGTCAGAATTTATATCAAGTACCATGAAAGAGATATGCCAAATCTTAAAAATCAATCAAATTTCTTCTACAGCTTACCATCACCAAAGCATTGGGGCATTGGAAAACAACCATAAAACAATGGGTGCGTATCTAAGAATTAATTGTGAAAATCAACCAAATGCGTGGAGTGCTTGGTTACCGTATTGGTGTTTTTGTTATAATAATGCAGTACATACGGAAACCAAGTACACACCGCACGAGTTAGTTTTTGGTAAACGCTGTATATTACCTACAAATTTAGAAGGTCATATCGTAGATCCTTTATATGCTCATGATAATTATGCTCTTGAGTTAAAATATAGACTCCAATTAGCGCAAAAGGATGGACATAATAATTTAATTAAGTCTAAGCTTAAGAGAAAGCACTATTATGATTCTACCAAAAACCCAGTATATTATAAAAGGGGTGATTTATTTTACTAAGGAATACATCCGATAGTAAAATGGATCCTATATATTTGGGACCTTACGAAGTACTTGAAGATTTGGATTGTAATGTGAATATCTTAAAAGACGGAAAGGAATATGTAGTGCATAAAAACAGAACTAAACCTTATAAAATTGACTAATTTTTTTCCTTAAATATTTTTTTTATTTTTTTGTAGAATTTAAGTTTTACTATTTCAAAAATGTAATCGTATTGTTATTTTAATCATGTCTATGCTTATATTGCACTTATTCTATACATAATATTGTATGCGTGCATTATGTAATTAAATATACCCTGCGCAGGTATATAAGGTATATAGAGGTAAGGTATATAAGGTATATAGAGGTAAGGTATATAAGGTATATTAGTATACAAATGAACAGTTATATTCAAAAATTATGTTATTTTCAAAAATAATAATAATCATGTATTTTATTATTATTTTTTAATAAAGGGGAAGGTGTGGTGTAGTAGTCGTAAGATATATATTAAGCATCCTATATTCAATATATTCAGTGTATTCTCGGAGCTCGTTGGTTTCATTACACTCATCCAAACACCCAACCTTACAACATAATTATCCGATACTCTTGGCTCCAGGGTATAGAAGCAGAGCAATGTGGTAAAACCTAAAATCCAACTTTACCCGATCTCGGGATCGGACCTGAAACCCCCGTTGTTTGGCAGTCATACAATGTTTATGTTCACCACGCATTTACTTAATTGCTGGACATTGTGCTCTTATTTTTATTCATTCATACCAGTTACTCAAATGACTTTGAGCTTCCTTCCTGAAGTGGTAACTTGTTATCTTGCCATGGCCTGAATATCTAGAATAGTCGATATCCAGTTTATGGTTAACCATGATAACAAATGCCCTTATTAAAGGTGTGGAAAACGACTGAACCATCAACAAAGTCATCGTCATCGATCATCTTGTTCTTTACTTCGCACCTTAAAGTACCTACGTTTACACTATACGCCATACATTCATGTCTGTAAATTAGAAAATTCATTGTGACGCGATAATTATTGATTGAACTTCTGTCGTAGTCTAAACGTTTTTTTTTTTGTTTCGGTTTTTTTCTTTTTAGTACAAGCCAAGCTGAAAAGTTCTAATCCAAACAAATTATTCAAGCCCAAATACATAGCTACAATTCTTTATCATCAGGCCCTTAATGCTGTCGTTATTCCTGTCATGCTTCCTGCTTCATTTAGGTATAAAGTTCTCATCAATACAAACTAATCAAGCCCTAACACAAGGTAGTAACTTTAAACCGTTGAGGAGTTCCCTCGACTGTCTAACGCCTCCATCATCAAATTCTTATGTATTGCTTAAACATATTTATTAAAACAAATAACAGACGCATTACTCGCTACTACAATTTTCGAAAGTTTCCCTCAGTTGCTCTAGGATTTCATTACCAGATCCTGATTTTGTGAAAATAGGACTCTTTCGAACGAAAACGAATTTAAAACACACGACAAATCAGTGAACAAACAAAAAACAATCTTACAACCATAGTATCTCCCCTTAAAATAAAATAAAACATAGTATCTCCTTCTTTTTTGAAGTCGGTAAAAATCGATGGTTGTGTTTACGGTTTCAAAAGTCCATAGCAACGCTGCAGTGACTGCGTGGTTCTCCACAGCTTACCAACTTACAACATGGTGTGTACTTATGTGGTAAAGCATTGTTTGTTTGTGATCTAACTGTTTGTGAACATGGAAGAAGACAAGGCTAGTGAAGACGCAGAAAATTGGAAAGTTTACGAACCGCTGTGTAGTAAAAGTCCAACAGAGGTAAGTTGTCTTTTGTTTAAAGAGAATTTATCACAAAACTCATCAGTCGAAAATTGCATTTATGTAGGTACCTTATCGTTAAGATGTGTAAATGTTGAAAAATTATAGAATCCATACGAGTCGGGGAATGCTTCTCTCTCTGGCTACGTCGGCTTCTCTGTCTGGTAATAACAAAACAAATACTTAGTAGGTACCTACTTATAAGTACCCATACCCATTATGTGCTGTGATATCTACCTACTATATATGTATGTTTATATAACTATACGTTACTACGCCGTAATAAGTACCATAGGCAAGTTACTCAGAAAATTTCAAGTAGGTACCTAATTTCTTGAATTTAGCCTACACCACCTAGGTACTTATCATAGATAAATAGATACTTTTACTATTTCGTAAATAGGTAAGGACTTACCTACATATTTTTGGTACGTAGGTACTGTCAAGACGTGGTTAAGACCATAATCAGCCTAACTATCTCTGACGACCGATTACTTTAGGTACTATTAAACATGACAAATCAGTTTGATGGGGCTTAAATGTACTGATATACATCGGTGCCTTGCACAACTTGCACTATAAAACCCTTTTTGTAGGAATGGAAAATCTTCATATGACTGCTCCCGCTTTAGGTACGTACATACATAGCGTAGCGTACGTAGGGTACGTCACCTAGTTTTGTACAATAGATATCTAATTTAACTATACCCACTGAATAACTATTTTGAGGGGGAAACGATTAATTGAAATATGGGTAAATAAGTAACTACATTTAAGTAAAATTAAAGACTCATCAGTTATCTGACAACGTGCAATGATGCAATGACTTATTAGCATAAATATTTCCTTGAAACGGCTCTTAATCGAGATCCCTCAAAAATAAAATGGAATGTCATCAATGTGATCATCGATGGCCGCAGTTAATAGACTGTGCACGCTAAATAATGCACCCTAAACTAGGTGGCTCTTACTTACAAACAAGTATGCTAAGTTTTTAGAACGCTAGTGTTAAATGAAGGTTTAAAAGGACCCCATATGAAAACGTGTTTTCGCTCGATATTAAGAATAGCTGTGCATATGTGTAACTATCTCATGAAACATAATAGTTAGACAGTTGTTTGGATAGGTGATGTATTTCTATTGCCATTATTACAAAATACTAAAAATATATTAAGGGTAGGTACCTACTTATGTACCTACAGATACCTAAGTAACAGACCCATGTACGTAACAGATGTAACTTTTTGCCGTCTTTTTCGCGATCTTAATTCCTAACTTTAAATTGTAAATGAACGATATAGGTAACGAAAACTATGAAATAAAATAATTGAACGACTGACTTGCACTACGGGAATTTCATTTTTCATGCTTGGGTGGACAACAATCTGTGAATCACACAAATTGTTGTTCCGTGCGGACATCGAACCTGTTAATATAACCTGGCTATTCCGATCATTTTAAATAGATTCCCAGAATTTTAATTTACCTTTCAACATAACATAACATCACGTCTTTTATTCCCGAAGGGGTAGGCAGAGGTGCACATTATACAACTGTACAATATAACACCCACTTTTCACTATTTATGTTATGAGTCCCATGTAATAGGGGGTGAGCCTATTGCCATATACCGGGCACAATTCCAGACTCCGTGCTACTACTGAGAATTTTCATACAACCCATCCAACATCCATATTCTAATCCTACTCAAGAACTGAAATAAGTACCTACCTACCTAATATTAAGCATGTAGATACCAACGTAGCACGCGAAATTGATAAATCGCAAGCCTTATACCTAACTAAGTCAAAAATATAGGCCTGAATGAAATGATGGATAAGTACAAGGGGAATTAGAAAAATGCTTACTCAAGGGGTGGTAGCGTGCATTGTTCCGTACCTCGCACGGATTTCTCGTAGCACATAAACATAAGTATACCCACCTCATCACGTACCTAGCTATACGAAACTGAACGAGCAGGTCGTAGATTACAAGCTTCCCTTTCAGAAACATTTCCGGGTTCCTCGCCTAGCTGCTCAATACGTCGCAAAGTCGCTCCATTAGATGGCTGTGATGACATCGCAACTATATTACAATCCAACCAATTATCATGTCCATAAAAATCGTGATTTGGGGTACCCTCCCCCACCGTTTATGTAAATTTCAAGCTGTGCATGTTAGTATCTACCTATATAGGTCGGCGAATAAGATATCGTGACTCTCGGTTGGTAAGTCTGAAACCTCGAGCCGTATCACGCTACATTTCAAGCAAGGAGTACTCAACTACACTAGTCGACTTTTGCTCGTCATGAAAAACTGACTTCTTTTAACTGTAGCATACAAGATATGCAGTATCGGGTCATGGAGTTATGTAAGTGTTTCAAATTAAACCATTTATTTCGTGGTTTTATTTTGCCCACTCAGTATAAGTAGGTACAATAAAGTGCATTCCAACAATAATAAAATTAATTTCCTCAGATGGAGGCAGACGTTGGTAATGACATAATTACGAGTCTGAGAAGTGATCTTGCCGGGCTGCAGTACAAGCGAGATAAGCTAATATCTGAAGTGAGAACCAAAAAATTATTGGTCTATTTATCAAACTGTACAACAATTTTCTATTGTATACAAGTAAATTATCCACTATTTACAGAACAGTGACTTAAAAAACCAAATGTTATCTCGAGATCAGAGAATACTTGAGCAGCAAGTAGAGATCGATCACCTTCGTGAACAAAATGCACGCCAAAATGCTGTCATTTCATCTCTTAGAAAGAAGATCCACGACCTCGAAGAGATACAACGAAACCTTCAGACGTCGCAAGGAAGAAGTGAAATCACAGTTCAAACATTGCAGAGAGATAACCGCTACTGTGAAGAAAAGATTAAAGACATGGAAAAGAAATTACGTTCTCTTGAACTAGAGTGTCACAGTGAAGAACAACAAAAAGAAAATGCCCGTTGCCAGTTTCACGATCTTATTCGTCGTATGTCTGCCGCTTTGGAATCAGATTTTTGCGATACAGCACATACTCACTCTCCGGAAAGCTTAATAATCAAGGCGGCCGAGCTTGTCCAAGAAATTACCAGACTGAAAAATAAATGTATGAATACAACAGAAAATCTGTCAACGGTCGAACAAGATCTTAGAAGTTGTAGAGATGCATTGGAGAGATCAAACACTGACAAGGATATTCTACAACGACAACTATCAGCCCAACTGCTGGATATCGAGAGACTTAAACAAGAAAAAGAGTCCCTTTGTGTTCAAAACAGAGTTATTGAACGAGAACTTCATGAAGCAAGAGAAAAGCTATCTCACTGTTCCAAAAACTTAAACGTTGTAACGGATAACGTGAACCAGAATGAATCGATTATTATTCAATTGAAAGGTATCTTCAAACAGTTTAGATATGATGTATGTTTTAGTTTAACCAAGATATTTAATGTTACTTTCAAATTATTTTAGAGGATTTGAGGCATCGAGATGAAAAATATCAAAGACTACATGCGGAATTCCGCAATACAATGGAATCTTTGGCTATCTTACTAAGTTTACCGACACGATTTGTAGAAGCACATGAAAGTACTATTAAAGACCGAATTCGTGAAATTTTAAGTGATAACAAAGATAAATCTGTAGTAAGTACCTACAACTGATAATGTTATTAAGGTTTTTTACTCTGCAATACCAACATAATATATTTTTTATTACTATAGCAAATAGATGCACTGCGTGATAAGTTAAACATGGAGTCTCAGCAGTTAGGAAGGACGGCGCATTTACACGATCAAGTAACTACCCGCGTGCGCATCCTAGAAGATGAACGAAATATTCTCGAAGCTAAGTTACACAAGCTGGAAGCCGAGCTTAACGCACAGGAGCTCTCCAGGGACAATTTACGAAAAGACAAAGCCAATGTAAGTGGTCTACTGTGACTTGATGTTTGATCATAGGTACTTGAGCCTTATCGACGCATTAATAAATCAATTCTTTTTACAGTTTGTTGCCTTCCTAGAACGTCTAAGTCGAACACTAAATATGGATGAGCTAACCCAAGACATCGGAATAGAATTGCACACTGAATCGATTATCCACCGCGCCGAGCAGTTAGCGAGGCTTGAGAGTGATAAAATTGTTGATAAGGTCAGTCTCTTCTTACGGTTTCATAAAAAATGAATTTATACTTATTTTTGTATATAACCACCATAGGTACCCACCAGTACCTATTAGAAAAGGTATTCGAGCCCTTACATTAAGAATAAAATAATGATAGTTTTATCTTTCAAGTCATGAGAGTTAAGGCTATCACATCGATAAACCTATTTTATTAGAGATATTAACACAACATATCTGATCAAACCGCCAAGGTATCTTAACAGTGGAACGAGTACAATGTCATTTTACCTTCACCTTTACTGAGTGCCAACGTCGGGGTACACACTTGTATGTTGCAACTTGTACAAAGCGTTTGTCACCATTCTATGTTTCTGTGTGTGTTAACTCATATATGTTTTGTGTAGATGCTATATTACGGATACTATGGTACGCTGCCCAGACTGCGCAGAGAAAGATCTTTCCATGACTTACCTTACCTTAAAGAAGTAAGACCTGCACGTTAAGAAGTATACTATCAATGCTTACGTACCTATTTATTAATAGAACGCAGTCATACAGTCATAAATCAACGTTGGCAATGTTTGTGTTCATCATTCTGCACAGTAAAGTAGCACCATTATTAATTTGAAACAATTGTTATTTGTCACGGTCTATTGAGTAACGACTACTGTTTAAGTTTTGGTAATTAGGTAGATGTTGCATTAATAAAATCGGTATAATCACCAGGATCATCCTCACATGTAGGTAGGTACAGATAATGCATACCGGAATCATAATCACATTTAATATAGTATTTTTTTATTAAAATTTAAGGACATAAATAAAAGCTCGCAATTGAATAATATTCTAAATAAATCTAAGAGACATTGTGAATTGTTGCCCGGTAGGCACTTAGTGCATGGTTAGAACTTTTTACAACAATAAGTATAATAAGAAGCAACCTTAACCAAAGCACACGCGATGTCGCCTGCATCGATATGTTTTACAAACAAACGCAGAACAGTCACGCGTATACCTACTTAGCATGATGTCAACGCGACTTATCGACCAACTTCTAACATTTAGCATCGTGGTTTCCGTATTACAGACAGCTGTTGTTTATCAGTTACAACGACGAATTCGAATTTTAAGAGAACAACTACAGAGGAAAGACTTGCACCTAGATTTGTTGCGACGAAAACTAAGTGTGCAGGTGAGTTATTCTACTATATTTGATTAGTTTTAATTGTTGTAGCACAGTAAATTTCCAATTGTATGTTGTCAGGATGAGAGCTGTCGAGTGCGAGCAGTGCTGCAGGCGGAGCGCGATGAAGCTGTAGCTCGCAACAAGAAGCTCGCACGGCAATGTGACAAGCTACAAGTGCAGCTTAGTGACGCGCGTGCACAAATTCGCGACCTCAACGCACAACTTGTAGATGCCGCTGAGTACAAGGTAATTGGGTGAAAGAAAGATATCATCAAGTATTTATGTACTTGACAGTTGATACTTATCAAATTTCCCAAATATATTTGCACACAATGTATGCTATAATTATTTTGCATACAATAAGTACTATCTATAACTTAAGTGAAATATCTAATATCTGGTAAAACCAAAATGAGTCAAATGAAGCGGAAGAGCACGGAGCACTATACCTTACTCACATTTTCTCGAAGCGCTGCGTCATATTTTTAAAATCTTGTTAAATCTTGAGATAAAGAAATTCGTCGTATGTAAATAAACTTTACAAAATTGAGAAAGTTCAAAAAAGTTATTAAGTTATTAAGTAATTTTTTCGTATAGCTGACTTTCCAGTTGGGCTCACTGTTTGCACGCCTACGAGATTAATAACCGAAAAACGTTGCTACGCGCTACGAACTAGTCGCTACGAACTTTGGACTACGCGCTACGGACCTCGCGCTACGAGCTACGCACTACGAAAGTACGAACTATTCGCTACGGACTTTGACTATCGTATTTTGCCGCAACAGATTTAGTTGGACATGTAGGCTTAGAAACTTGACTTGTTAATTATATGTATATTATTGTATATGGTTTCGTTTTGGCAACTTTTTACATAAAAACCATTTTGTGTTTGTTTTTAAATAATCCTGTTGTTAAATAAAATATGCGACTTTTTAAAATATTTTTATTTAATATAATTTGAACCGCAGATAACATCACTAGAGAGAGCTCGCAAGGTAGAAGAGCTGCAAAAGAAGTTGGAGGAGGCGGAACTACTGCGCGTGCGTTACAACCGTAAAGTGAACGTGTTAAAGGAACAGGTGCGCTCCACGGGCGAGACCTTCGAACAGGAGCGCTCGTCCATTGACCACCAGATCACCATTCTGCGGGATGACCTCGCGCGCACCAAGGAGGCGCTCGCCGAGAGCCAGCGCAGGGAAGCTCAGCTCACCAGCTTCAGGTCAGTACAGTACCTAACATAAACCAGACATTTTATTCCATATTTATATCTTCTACCCGGAGGACGTTAAAGGCCTCAACAAAACGACACACCCCAATAGAGGTCAGATAATCTTGCATCCTACTTTACATGCATTCATGAAATACGGCATCAGTGCATACCCCTGGGTCCAATATTAATTGATAATTTACCGGTTTCAGAAACTCGATAGCGAAATTGCTAGGTATCCTGGTGCCGGTGTCTGTGTCTGACTTCGAGATGGTGTCCCGCCTACAAAAGCTCATCGACGCGCACCACGACTTCACGGTGGTGTCGCGGCGATACGACGACCCCACTCTGCTGCGAGCCTCCTCTCGCTCCCCGCCGCCCTCACGTTGCAGGACCAGAACGCCCGACAGGTTAGTCTTTTATAACCAAGGTTTGTTTTCCCTATATATTATATAGAGATATTGAAATAAGTAATACCAAGAAGACCATTTAACAAATGTGATTGTATGTCCAAATGTGTAAATAAATATATTAAAGTTTGTAGCGTACAGACCGTACTGGTTAGCACTCAGTAGTTTTTACCAACACTCATCGGACACAGCCTGAGTGAAATATTTTTATTTGAAATAACTCTTTTATTTCTGCACATGTCTTACACAGTAACACTTTTACACGACAATTCAATTAAACTAACAAAATGAGGCTGGCATTTCCTATCAGACACCTCTCTCAAGAAATGTCGACACAAACTCAGATGTCCATAGTCTCTTTAACATTCCGACAAAGAATAATATGAAAGTACCGCTCAAGTTGGATTTATAGTGGTCTTTTGACGAAAGGACCACAACAGTTTGAGCGAAGGATTCTGATTCTGATGGCAAAACATGATATATCGGTTTACAACCAGCTAACTAACGCTGAACGTGAATTTCTTCGTATCACTAAATTAAACCAAATGGCCTAGCCGTCAGCAAGGCATCTGTATTGAATAAGATCACTACCATGACGAAAAATGTTTGCAGATCACTTCGCTACGATGACTCAGGGTATGCAGATCCTGCCTTCGAACTCGACGATGAGATTTACAAAGCTCGAGCAGGATTGTGACACGCAAGACGCCGCGCTCGTTTTTAAACCTCAACCGCCCAACGATAGACAACGCGGCGTAATATTGAACAATAACCTGACGGAAAGTCAAAAATATTATACTCCAGTAACAAAATATTATGTACCAACAAACTTACATAAAAAAACGTCATTACATTTGGTCAACGTACCCAGGAACAATCTGTATCTTATTAACTGACTTCAAAATAACTATGAAAGTCGTACATTTCGGAAGACATGACCATTGTGTTTTCTTGTTGATGTCAGGTCATTAAAACAAACGCCGTCTAGGTACCTACTGACCTGACCTCTTAACGCGTAAAGTATTTAACGCAAAATTGATTAAACACTATACTTTGTGCTATTGAGACTAATCGCATCAAATGTGTTGTGAAATCAATGGTCTGACTTACTGCCAGTTACCCAGTATAGTGTCATAAAGACGCACATTACGTTACCAAGTCGAGGATGACCAATGTAACGATATATTTGTGGTTTATGTACCTGCCTACCTACTATTTGCCTACTGCATGGAGTTGCAGTGCTTGAAATACAAGATTCATGACCCATGACCTAGCAAACTAGGATATACACATAATACGGGTCATACACAAAAATCTCACAAACAGATTAGAAACAGGCATAAAAAACTTGATCACAAAATAATATTTGAATAATGTAAGTACCTGCCTATGTAGGAAACTAAAAACGCAATATTTTTAATAGGTGGAATACAATCAATTTGAAATAATAATTATGCATGCATTTCGACATCAAGTAAAAACCTCTCACAAATATTCTTATGACGCACTAACCTGAAATATTTATAACGTACATGTCATTATGTAGGTACCTACTCGTTAATTTAATGTTACTTAGATGAATGTTACATTAAGTAGTCCCCATATAATTGTATCTACGAGGAAGTTGTGATCAATTCTAAATATTTAACAGAAACTCACTAGATGGTAGGTATTCTGATATTATATATAAACTTACTCATACATATAAGTACTTTTTTTATGTATTGACATTTTTATTGAATTTATGGTTTTTATTACATTTTTAGTTGAAAGTCTTCCATTACTCTTTGTTAGCAATAACTTTATTAGTTAAGTTTTTATTCATGAAATGTTTTCTTCTAGAAATTTATTCTGTTAGCAGCTACTTTTAATGTTACTGTGTTTTATTGTTTGCACTTTGTAATATGCGTGGATGTAACTACATTCTATAGTTAATATGTTAGAAATCGTAAATGTAGGTACGTAGGTAAACGTATTTTCTTAAAACTTCTACTGTGCAATTATAGTCTTAGGATTAATTTAATTATACACATTTTTAAAATGAAATTAATGATAGTACATACATATGCATATTGTAATCTCTTAATTAGCCTTATTAAGATTTTAGTGAAATATTGTTAAAAAGTGTTCAAGGTTGTAAACTGATAAATGGTTCATCTAGCATCATCTAAAGTGACCAAAGTATACCCATCAATCCCATTTTTGTTTGTTTTTTTTCCGCAATATTGGGTACTTTCCTTAACCAAAAATAAATTATTTCGATTGTTCAATATAATAAAATATTTAAAATAATCACACTTTCATTACTTGATTTTATAACCAACCTAATATTAGTATTTTGCCCCCAATTTTGAAGAAATAAGTATGCTGTTTGACGCTAAAAAAGCTGACGTCACAATACACAATCTCGAACAAAAAAAAATCATAGAAACCTGTCGTTTTTGACAGTTCGAAAAAGTATTGAATTTAACTAAATGGCAAGTACCCAATAGGCCATGCTCCAACTTTTTGTTTAAATGTTCGTATATACTTATTATCAAGTATAATTTTTATTTCAGCAAAATATGACCCAAAAAAAAATCATAAATTTGTCGTAAAATATACGCGCCAAAACACGGACCGTCATTTTGGTGACATCAATAGCACGAATGAAACGTCAAATGGCCAAGTCTTACATTTTGGAAACAAGTTGGTTGCGTTGTGATTTTATTGTATTTATAATATAAAGATGCGTTTCAATCACCCGTATTGTTGATGTGTTGCGTTAAATTGCAAGAATTCTACATTAAAATATTATTTATTAAACACAAAAATTTCACTTGACAAGAATGATATATTATTTACTATAAAATATTTTGATGCTTCCGACGTCACTATCGAGAAAATCACGTGACATACAGATAATAAAACTTTGATTTTAACTTTGAAATTTTTTTTTTTGTTTAATTCCTCACCTTTTAGACTATACAAATAACATAACGTTATAATTTATTGTTATTAACAATGAGAATACCCTATTCTGTTTGATGCCAATTTACAGATAATTATTTATTTAGTTATTCTATGAAACGGAAACACAAAGCTTTATTCCCAAGCCATCTAAAATAGATATATGTCCTATTTGGGTCCTATCCTGTATGTACTTAGATTTGATTAGGAATTTGAAAAGTTTAATTTAATAGTAGCTCTGTGTCTATGACCGTGGTTGGAAACCATCGTTAATGTCGATAAGACGAGTAATGCATACGACTATGTGACCTCGATAAGTAAGTACGGATAGTGTAAAAACCCCAATTCAAGGGATGGTAGATATACATAATATGTACTTACAGAAAAATACAAAAAAGGAAAGAAACTTCTTATTTCGAAGATAAAGAAAGGATGTTTTGCTTTTACTATTTTTTTTGGAATTCGCCTACCACTATTATGAATATGGGAACAAATAAGCGTTGCGTTGATTGTTCTTTTGTGACCCGTGGATCCACACGAGACACAATGTATTTTCTATTGTATCTCATATCGGTGCATTCAAGCGGTTAAAAGTAAAAGTTATAGTATTCAAACTATAAATGGTACAATGATTCAATTATTATTGTACCTACATATCTCATTCTAACGATACTTAAAATACATAAATCAAAAATGTCTGTCTGTCTTCAATGATTAATTAAATTAGGTGCTGACGTGCTGACATACTTTATACTTATACTCATCAATCATGAAACATAGCAAGTTTGTTTTTAATTATTGTTTAACAAGCTACTTGCCGCTATGTATGCTAATATGTATTAGTTGACACACGTCCAGACTTCTGTGTAACTCATACTTTAAAGATAAATTTTTCCTAAGAGGGAGAATCGGAATCTACAATATATCTACAGAACACCAGAAATATTATTAGTCCTGTTTTAATAGAGAATGAACGCAACACAATATGTGTAAGTTTAGTACCATTGAATAATATAGAATAAAAAAAATCAATCATTTACTTACGAAGTATAGTACTTACTCATATAGTTTAATACCCACAAAAACTTATGTAGACAAAGTTCACCACTAGGTACCTTCTTAACATAATATAAAATTGATTTTATTTGACGTAGGTAACATTTAAAAAAACTTCTTTCCGGACAAACAAATTGCGGCGTTCCCTTATTGAATGTAATCTCATATATTATAGAACATAATTATTATGTATCTACCTATAATTGCTACTTAGACACACCGTATATCCATATGTAGGCACTCAAAACTTACTTAGTAAATAAATATGTACATAATTCAAATAATTGCTTTATTTTTATTCTATTTTTTCGACACACCCAATCAATCTGGTAGGTAAGGTCTAATTACCATAACCACTTAATGTTCGGTGGCCATTGCTTGTTGGTTTTTGTGTGATTTATCTAGATAATATGTATAGGTACTGTAACTAATTATGTTCAATGATAATATGACTTAAGTAACAATTAAGTTTTGTACGTACCTACAATAACTCATAACTACACTATCAATCATTATCTTGACCTCGATCGATATGTAGATAAGTAAACATTATTTGTTAAATACATACATAGGTACATTACTTGAGAAATGTTAAGAAAATGGAAGGTTAAACGAACCGTAGGTACATCATGTGGAAAGCACTATAACGTCACTACTTAGGTAGGTACAACCATTTTCGTCAGTAAGTCATATTTTATCGGTAGTTAATATAATCATACAGGCCATAGTAGCAAACATCGAAGTAATCAGATCTGTCATCAATTTCATCTAGTATCATCTATCATCAATAACCGAGCACGAAACTACAATGAACGACGTTGTGCTACCGGAAGTTCTAAAGAATGAATAAAATCAGTTACCGCCTTTATAACAAATACTTATGTACCTGTATTTTTTTTTATTGCGGGTATCCATAAAATTATATATCATGAACTTCTACCGTAAACTAAAGAACAAGGAAGCAAACTCATTGAAACAAACGTGTTGGAAGAATTATCCGAAACAAATAATTTAAAATGTGCTTCAAAATTATTTACTTTTTATTTTTCATTGCTCTCGGTAAGTACCCTCGATATGATTACTCTCAATGCTTGCCAAAATAAAAGAAACTAATCTATACCAGTACCATGTGGTGTTAACGTGTAATCACTATCACTACATAGTACTTATAAAACAAAGTCGCTATTTGCCGTCTGTCTGTCCCTATGTATGCTTAGATCTTTACAACCACGCAACGGATTTTTATGCGGTTTTTTTAAATAGATAAAGTGATTCTTAAGTAAGGTTTATATGTATAACACATGCATATTGCACCCGTGCGAAGCCAAGGCGGGTCGCTAGTTAATCAAATTGAATACACAGATAATTTCCGCTCAATAATTATATTAGACACTTGAGTAAAACATGTAAATTCACCGCTTGAATGCACCGATATGAGACACAATAGAATACATTGTGTCTCGCGTGGGGCCACGTTTAGACACACGACGGGTTAAATTAAGACTTTGGTTTGACTGCCTGCTGATATAATTACATCAGAGTACAATGCCAAGGTGCTACAATGAAAGTGGTTAATTATAAAACGAAGTTAACACTCATATATACATATGTGTTTAACCTGTATTCGCACTCGCACACCTCCGAATTTGTATATACTGAAACCGTTAGGTGCATTGGTACACACGTGGTACACACCACCTAGTTCACTAGATGATGGTGAAACAAATTTTCATCGAAGTTAGATTATTTTTCTAATATACCTCTATATGTGCATGTATTATGCATTAAATTAATACCTCGAAGGCCTTGGCAATTGCAATCTACTTTGAGATTGATATTGGTAGGTATCTAACTATATACCTAAGATAGCTACCTACCAATTTAAATAAAACACAATTAAATAATTATAGGCAGTCCCTGTCATTTAAATTTAAGTTGATTGATTTTTTAAAATATCAGCTTCCAGAACAATGTTTCATTATAAACTAAAATGCTTTTTGCAGTGTCAGCGCGGCATACAGTACGCTACGATGAACTTGATGACGAGGACCACCATTTGCTGCGAGCGGCGTATGAGACTCCTTCGTACGATCACGACGAGTACCAAGAACAGGATGACATGTCCCTAGGCAAGCTGGACTTGCTAAAAGACGGGCTCTGGGCTGTGAAGGCTAAGATAAAAGAACTCAAAGCTTTTAATAAAGCCATGGCAGCTAATTTTCTGGCTACCAAACTAAAGGTGAAAGAATTGCTGGCGAACAGCATCCCTTTGAAGAAACATCATCATGCAGATAAGAAACCGTCGTATAATTATCAGGTAGGACATTTTGTTTATTGCTGTCGCTTGCCACTTGGTAAGGTCCTAGCAGCATATCGAGTATCTACTTAAGCGTTATGGGCTTATTTGTAGCTTTTCTTATTACGCTGTAATTCACCTAAATTCAACCTGTGATTGAATAAATTACAGATTATGTAATTAGATAGACATTGTTTTTTCGACATTGAAACTAAGTTCGTGCGATAAAGCATTTTCGGCGAGACCGCAACACCAAATTAGTAGCGACTGCATACCATAAAATCAGTAATAAGTGAGCAATTAAATCACGTCAGAATCGTGGGCGACTTGCAGATGTAAAATGTATTGTATACCAGTTTCCCTTCCGCACTATATCCACTTACTGTTAGATACGTACATACATAACGGGTGCATAGTATGCATATAGCATAGGCTCCGATACCTATATCTACCTTAGTAACAAGTGCTAATTATTTAGCAATGGCACACCGTATTCTTTATATACCAAACAAGATTTTTCCACTACCTAAAAGATAAATTACATTTTAACCGATTTCAAACTTCAACTTTCAGAAAAAAAGAGGTCCTAGCTTTGACCTGTATGTATGTATGTTTGTATGTATGTTTGTACGCAATCATCTCGCGATTGGCTGAACCGATTTTGATACGATTTCAGCAAAGTGTTTGTTACATTTGGAAGAAGCTTTCAGTATATTAATTAACCGAATTCAAAAAAATTGTTAGTTAAAGTCGATTATTTTAAACGTAGTTTATAAAAGAATCATAAGTTGTATATACACAATAGTGTTATTCTACTTATATTACGTAACTAAAATGTGAATGAAATTGACGTCATTTACAGGCTCCATCATATCAGCCACAGTACTCGGCACCACAGTACACAGCGCCGGCGCCCCAATACTCCGCACCTCAGTTCTCCGTGCCTCAATACTCCGCGCCCCAGTACTCCGCGCCCCTGCATGTGGAGCCGCCGTACACCGAGCCCCACAACCCACAGTACGCAGAGCCCCAGTACGCACCAGTACAGCACCAACACGATCCCTACTACGGACATTAACACTATCAGACCTTATTTTGCCTTGTTATTTATCAAATACATTTTAATTTTGTCATCGCTCTATATTCTTTAGCAAAGAAAAAGGGTTGATGTTAATGTTTTATCACTATTCATTATCCAATGTTCAATTTTAATTATGTACTTACATTGTTATCGCTAATAAACTATTCTTGTACTAAGCTCTTTGTCTCATCGCAGACGTAAGTCGATTGATATTGGCGTGCCTTAAGCGTAACACGTCATAAGAAAGTGCATTAATAAAATAAATTCTTAATTGTTAAGGTCACCAGTACTGTTGAGTGGAGTAGTTGAACGCGGCGCGCGCGCAGGCCACTCGTGTAGTAGAAGCGAATCGCTTTTTCGAGTCGAAAACCGAATCAGAGGAAATCGCTTAGTGTTGCATCGAGTCCTGGTGGCGGCCTGCACCTCCACATCCCGATGTGCTCCCAGTAACCCCTGCCTCCCAATAAGATGTGTTTGTTAGTTATTCCTGTCAGAGTGGACATGTCATTATCGATACAGTAGAACTAACTAGTGTGTTAAGGTGCGCCGTTGTCCTGCTGCGAAATGAATTACAACCTATTATGGATTGTCCTTCTGGTATGGTTTAATTATTGTTTATTATTTTTTGCATGTTTTCAGAAGGAACGACTATATAATGGAAACCACCCAAATGTGTCTTAATGTTAATTAGGATAAATACAATCACCATTTTCCTTTGACCTTAGGTTTGAACTATTTTTACTATTTTAATTGTTTGATGCTTGTGTCTTCAATGGTATGGTTAGGTGCATGCGTTATCAGCAAATAGCTGCTAATTACCCATGCTCTGAAAAATACCGCAAGTGATGTTTATGCAAATATTCATCGAATAAACACAGACAAGTCTCCGTTAATTTTCTCCATATTAGTGTAACATTTAACTAGGTAGGTACCTACAATTTTATTTAAATCAAAACTTACATCGTTTAGTTAATTTCGTATTGATTAAACAATGACAAGACTGGTAGTTATAGCTACCAAGTACCTACAATTTACCTAGATACATAGTTCCATATTTCTAAAATAACTATGCTTAACATATTTAAATTTAGACTTTATTATACACTAGACTTTATTATACTTACAATAACTTAACAACATTGAACTTAATAAAACTAACGAAAGTTAACTTCCCTTACGCTGAAGCTTTGTGAATTACGAAATTACGAAAGGTAAAAGCTTGTTGTATTGTATTAGGTTCTATTTAAAAAAAAGTATAATATATCATGATAAATATAGGCAATGTTTGTACTGAATTATGTATATACTTTAATCGTAAGTATAGTCTATTCATATTATTTACGTAAATGCAAAAGAAGATCAACATCTCTTGCCAGTATTTTTAAGATATAATAATATTTTTTTTTTTAATAATAATTTTTATTACATTACATTACATTACACATTAACATTACATTACACATTAATGGGTCTCCTCTTCCTTTACATAAGAAAGGGTTTTCATAAGCATCATGCTTGGTAGACGGATGGGTATCACAAGGTTCAGGATTAACAGAGATCTCTGCTGCCCAGTCTAGTTCAAGGTGTAGGCCACTTAATCGATAGTCGAATTACGTCACCAACGTGAAAGTAGAGGTGATAATGGTAATAAAAGTACTTATTCAGCACTGCTATCGCCATGCATCAATCCTAATAGTAGGTAATGAATAAAAATCTAATACGATATAACCGTTTTATTAGAAACCAGAACAATGTAATATTCTAAAGAAACCAAGCTCGCATTTTTATTACAGTTGTAATAGCTTGTCACTTCAGCAAGGTTGATGAATAAGATTTAAATTAAATATTTGTGTGGGTTGTATTTACATTCACATAGGTACCTAGTTACCTCCACAAATAACATTCGATCTACTTCTTCGTTAAAAATGTTGCAAAGCTTTGTTTTAATACGAGTATTCATGAGCTATTATGTCATTATGCAACAAGTTAAAGTATGTGAGCGTGGTCATGATCGCAATTCCTCAATGAATGCTAAAGATGCAGAGTATCTAGTCTGTTGAACTTGAAATCCTTACATACATCTGTACACTACAACAAACTGACTGTATCTGAGACTAGTTTAGCGTATAAACCCAGGGTATAAAAATAGAAATCCCTTAGCAACATGAGTGTGGTTGCAGCGCCCTTTGCAAGTTCAAAGCGAATATAATTGTGTGTGTGATAAATGTCACAGTGATCTTTAAACAAACTGGATCGACGGCGCACACTAATTTCATTTCATCTGAGGGCGAAACGGGTCTAGAGCACTTCCTGGTCTTTTTTATAAAATGGCATCAGGTAGGCGTGTATGTATATTTATGGGCGTAATATTGTTTTACAGTCTCCATTTTATCTGCAATATTATCAGTTTAAGCCATCAGACGGCAGGCGTCGGAACGTATCGTATGATTAACTAAAGATCGTAATTTTTACTTTAACAACGTTTTGTCAAATTATGTACGAGTATGTTGTACATATTAAATCTACAGTAGTCGTAAATAGGCGAATGCATAATGCGGTACGAAATAGTTACAATTATTTAGAGCATAACATTAATTTAAAGATAAACAAACATATTAATAAAACAGATGTTGCCAAGGAATATTCTTCGGTAATTACTTATATTAGGGTAATTTAACACACGATCGACTCATAGCCGTAATTAAAAGAATTAATGATTCACTTTATAACATCCGCTACACTTTAAGGTACCGTGATTCGTTGAAAAAATTGTTCAGACAAAAATATTTTTTACAAAATTTGATTAGAATAGTTACTTAGTGTTTCAGTTAAATGAAATGAAAATGATTAAACTTAATTAAATTAGCATTTCAATTCAAAAGAAGTTTGCTTAAAACTTAATACTTCCGAATTGTATATAGATAAAATTATGGAATAATGTTAATGTTGAACGTTTTAATTAAACTATGCAAGTACAATGCATGCAGATCAATATGTACAAAGTTTTCTTTGTGCTCTCAAGTTCTTTATCATGGGTCAATTTATTTGCATTCGAGTTTAAAATACCGCACGATCTGGTAAATCAGAACTGGTTTGCTCGGCTCCCCGTCCACTGTCTGTGAACCGTATATGGATAATAAAGACAAAGAATTACTAAATAAATCTCTTTCCAGACAAATGCTCCACAAGCTATCTCATTTCTTATTACCAGAGGAAAATCTGTCGTAAACATAGTAGAAGGAAAATCATTGTTTCGTTCGATTCTTAGATAATAATCATTCACAAACTTACAACACGCAGACCTATCAAATGTATTGAAAACCAAATGTAGGTAAATGAATTATGTGCAGGATGAGGGCATTTAACGCAGAAACTAAATTACTCGATTGGCTGTCTGCTGACCATTCGTCTATTATTATCATCAAATAGCTTGTTTGATTGCAATTCGTAATTAGCTTAGATCCTATTCTATTATAATGTGCAATTTTAACATTTTGTACTAAAAAGGGAGGTCAAGGAGGGAGTCAGTGCTACTACTTGGTATCCATAGATACCCTAGATACTAGGTACCTACAAACAACATTCTGAGTGAATACATGCACTGCTACGCACGCGTATGAAACAAAATGAAACACACTGACTTCTTTAAATACTTAAATTGGAAGTTATGCGAATAATTTTAGTATTAAGGTGACAGGCCGTGACGCAGGTGCGACAGTTGCAATCGTTCAATTAACTTGTAGTAATATTCGCGCATTGTCCAGCGCAGTAGGCGGCCTTCGACGAGCACTTTTATCTAAAGGAACGCCCTTAATCGTTTGCGCACAACTCTTAAACTAGCGTCTGACTGTGGCTTTTCTTGAATGCGCATTTAGAATGTACATATTTGTCAGATTTACTTACTTCCTACAGTGAAGTTAAGTTTTGTCATCATTTTTGCTTTTATTCGGCGTGTTTATATTTCGCACTCGGCTTGAGGATAGCACACAGTGGCTTACCGTACCGAAATTTTAGTCGCCGTGCACGTTACTCGGTGCTTATTTGCAGCTTTAGGATGTAACCTAATAATTTTTAATTACAGCAAATGCTACCTAATTATACACTGGGTATCTATGAGAAGGGTTAGATAGTACGTGAATAACAAGCACCTAAATAACTTACAGTTTGACTGTTTGATATTCTGTAACAACAATTAAAGTTGCCGGATCGCTAATCCTGCCTACACAGGCTTATACAGGGCACTTTATGTTGCTTTTGTTGCTATCAGTCCACGGTCGTTGGCAAATTGTAGCCTAATCAAATTACATACAGGCACTGCAACACCTGCTTTCAATTAATATTGCGTCCAATTCTAAGAGAAATATCCACAAAGTTAATATTGACAAATTGCTTCTGACGAGTAAGATATTGTTGTACTAAGGTTTATTAAAATTTCTTTTGAATTCAAGCCCTTTTTCCTCAAATACTCCAAGTAATATAGATATTAAGCAACATTTATTTTCAGGGCTATCATACAATAGGGAATTTCGCGTTTGATTGATTTCCTCTGTCGTACGAAGTAAAATATTCCAGTCTGTGTTACTAAGTAAGATGCATTATCAAAATCCCAATATACCTTGCACACAGATCGTTTTCGGAATTAAGTACATAGCAGTGCAGTGGCACATCTAACTACTGTACTAAAGAGGCGGTCACTTCGTACTCAATAAATATCATGATTGAAATAAATGAACGTTAATGATTAAAGTATTAAATATCTTGTTACACTTAATGGGTTATTAGCGTATAGTTTTTATACACATCCAAGGCCTTCAGGTAGGTATTTCACTGTCACGTCGCTGGCACGTGTGTGGCGCCCACCGGCACTCCACGCCCAGCTACATCCCGCTACACCTACAAATACGCCACCTGTCATTAAGTTCATCAATGTTTGCTAATTCATTTTAAATATCAATTGTTATTTTTTGCTGTGAGGCGCCAATTATTCTTCTACTGAGCAGTCTGTCTATAGCCTGCAACTGTTTTTTTTTATGGTTTTGATTTTTGACCATCCTAAATCATATATAGACTCGATCTAAAGATAAGATCTTTTCAATGTATTTTTCTGGTATGCAATTGTTTTTATAGAAACAAATAACCCAGATCACGTATTTTGTAGAGTTTATAAACTCTTTCGTGTGACCTACTTGTCAGTTCAGTCCACGGTTTACTGTTGCACGCTTAAGGAATTAAATAGCAGATAATCCCTGCTACGGCCTACGGCCTACAAACTACGCGCTACGAACTCTGCGTTATGAATTATGCGCTACTACTACCTGCGAGCTACGAACTATGCGACACACTACAAACTACGCCCTACGAATTACTGGCTCGGCAGTGGAGCCGAAGCTAGTAATAGTAGTAGAGCGTAGTTAGTATTTCGCCGCGGCTTAACCCCTCGAGCGTCCTTATGAGCACTCGGTGGATCATAAGAAAAAATGCTCCATGCTGCTTTCTCTTTTATAAAATCTATTATTAATGTTTTGTTTTTATTTTGACTGTATTTTTATTTCTATTGTAATGATCCTTCTTTTCGTGTGCCAATGGCCAAATAAATGCATTTTCTTTCTTTCTTTCTCCAAATGTCACGTGTGCACCCGTTGGATCATAAGGAACGCGGACGCTCGACGGGTTAAGCGTAAAAATAGTGCTTACTCATTTAGGGCTGAAAATGTTTTAGAAATCTAGCTCTACATGAAATCGGTAGCAAATTACATACAAATATGTGTTGTAGGATTATATCTGTATTTTATCCTTCTATCTTGTGATATTAAGTCTCTGATCTTTACTGTAAGACAGGCCAGGCCAGGTAAGTAGGTGTCAATCTATTCAAATATATGTAGGTACCATAGATATAGTTACTATTTCTGTGGTAGGTACTCATTAATGCTTCACATCAACAGCCTATAAGTGCCCACTGTTGAGCGAAGCCTTTTCTCACATGGAGGTTTGAGCATTAATCACCATGCTTACTGATTTCGGGTTGACGATTTCAAACTTATAATTAGAATTTATAAGTCCAGGTTTCCTCGCGATGATTTCCTTCACCATTTGTCAGTTTTGTCTAAATAATCTTAGAACGTACATATAACTCGGAAAAGTCACGTTGGTCCTTACCGTTGATAGGTTCCGAAGCGGGCGTCTTAACCTCCGGGCTCTATTAACGCTAACTGTCACCAAAACCACTGTTTAATATTTCAATGATCATGCAGCCTGTAAGACGTTATGCACTAAAATGTTTTTAAAACCTTGCACGTGTTTGGAGAAAAAATCGTAATTAATTTTCTTGTCAATTATTATTGAAATGTAACTGTAAGAGTAATAAATGATACATTAATTAACATGTAGGTAGCTATTAAGTACCTATTTGTTTGTGGAGCATTTTTTCTTAAAGGTCACATTCAATTAAATTCGCTTTTAGATTTAATGTAAGGTCACAATAATGTGTTACTTCATAACGGATTTTTTAACTTCCGCACGAATCTAACTGCCAAACCCGATTCTACTTACATATTTATTTAGAGTACTTTTTAACCACTTTTATTAATGAATAAAAGTGGTTAAAAGGTGCTTTTCTTCATAACTAAGTTTGACTCATTAGTCAAACTTTTGCATTCTATGAAACCAGATTGACACCGTAAATTCGTTGATTGAAGATCAAAAAGGTTTATTCCCCGATTCAACTAGATATTGGTAATTACCAGCACGCAAGTACACTCGATCCCGGATGCAGGGCATTTCCAAGAATGGAATCGGTCGAATAAATTCACTTCTTATTTCAATAGTAAAAAAATATGAGAAACAAAAAACATGGAGGACCAAGTTCAACACATGAACAATTAATAACGATGTCACATTAATAAACATGTAAGTATCTCATACCTAGACATTTCACACTCGTGTATATGTACATATGTAAGTACGACAAGCGCCAACTTTTTGTCGATACATTCCAATCGAATCAAGTTTCGTTTTTTCCTCGTTACAATGTTTACTTGTGCTTAGATAGTTAACAAAAAACAGCTGTCCGATTTGAAAGAAAAATATATTCATATTTCTAATTTATGCTCTAGTTATTAATAATGTTTTTATAAAGTGCTTTTATCACCTTTATATTGAAAAGAATTTGCTGCGTTCGCGGCGCAAAAAACTAAATAAAGGTTGCATAAGAAATTAAGGTAGCGTGGTAACGGCTGTAGCAAGTTTATCGCCCACAATCATTGAACTAGTTTGTCGATTTTTAAGAACTTAGTATTTAATAAAAAAAAATAGATTTACCTGCATACTAATTTCATTACGGGATTCGACGTCTCTGGGACTTGGGCATTTGGGATACATTGCCTAGATATTTTTAAATTTATAATTGCTGTTAATCTTATCATTGCTTTCGCTGTAAGTAGTTGAAGATGGGTGGCAGAATAGAATACTTAAAAAAAAGGTATATCTACTAAGATATATTTAAAATTTCAGTAAATCATTTAGCGTAGTAATGACAACAAGTTAAAACCAAATTATATTTAATTAAAGACTTTTTATATTGAACACTTTGACACGAAAGTGATAAAATTGGTTCAATCATTTACCAACGTGCAGTAAAGTATCTGTATCTATAGGTATTGATATAGTTAGGTACACAGTTGGCAAGGACGCCCACGCGGTCACTGACTGGGTCGGTTGGGCCAGCGCCGCCGTCCTCGCATCCGCCAGCAACCAGACACCACTCTTGTTCTTGCCACTAATTTCCGCTCGGCCTAGTGAACACTAATTATTACTAGCCCACTAATTAGATATATTGCTTATCTAAAATAATGCCAGATTATTGTTCAAACACATTCGTAGATACATAGCTACATAGCTACATATATATACATATACACATATATACAATACTTTACTTACATAAGTAAACTTGACAATACTTTACTTACTTACGTAAAGTATCGTATATGTAAGAATATCTATATGAGAACTCTTCAATAATACAAGAAGGTAGATTTTAGATAAAAAGTATCTACCTACTTACGCCTACAAACCCTTTGACATTGAATGTAACGATCATTCGCAATTTCCTTTATATAACTATGTCGATATTATAATAACCATCACGGACAGTTTGCTAGATTGACATTGAAAGATTACCTACACATTTTACATTAAAAACACCATAGATGTGTTGCTGACATTATGAACAACTAGCTTCTGCCAGCGGTTTCGTCCATGTTCCTTTGGGATAATAAGTGGCCTACGTGTTAATTCTAGGCCATAATCTACCCCTGTTCCAAATTTCGTCCTACCACCTTCAGCCGTTTAGAGGTGAAAGAGTAACAAACATACATACAAACATCCGCACAAACTTTCGCATCTATAATATTAGCAGGATAAAGTTCGAGTTTTTTAAAACCCGTTAGAAACTATTCTAGACGTAAAGGTATTATCCAATATCCTAACTATCACTAATCTTTCATCTTTATAGACCAACCTCTAATGTAACTCGTTGTAACGCACGACCTTATAAAAGTAATCATTTTAAAATATTCATTATTTTTGCAAAACCCAAGGTCTCACTTAGGGTTTAGATTTACGAATTTGGCTAGCAGAAATAATTTGCAACTTCTATCTGATAACGTTAAATAAATAAAAACGTTTTATAATATTAATGGACAAGTAAAGCAAACAAACAGTTAAATATATTCATGCGCAGAGCTCGTGACGTGAGAAGGAAACAATATAATACTTGACAATATAAAAAGTTACCAGTACCACGCCATGTTGACCTACGAAATATGTGGATCTGGTTTTAATATGAACAAAACAATTCAGAATAAGTAATTCATCTGAATACGTACTTACATTCCACCAAGTGTGATATTGGGTAAGAAAGGAATCATTGAAAATGTGGAATAAATCTTTATACCTAATATTTACCAACATTTATTTTGAGTAATTGAACTTGACAATTTTCTCATGCCTTTAAATCCATAAATATATTGGGAATCGTGGATATACAGCAATATCAATGTACTTAGCATAATAACACTTGGTGCTATAAAATACTTTAATTAACTGAATGTTCGTAAAATATGTATGTATGAAATTATCCAATAAGTTCATACTGTCTACTATATTATGCTTTTCCATGGGCAAAAGCTTTGAAAAGTTATGTATATTTGGTACCTACTGGCGAATTTAAGATTGGATATAAGTAAATAGAAAAACCATGAGCACTAACAGCAGAGTGCCAGAAAATATAGAAGACAACATAAAAAAAACAAGGAATTTGTTAAAAAATAACGCGCAAAAGTCTTCTGTCCAAGAGCTCAATAACCTTTCTAGAGTTCGTATCGATTGACACGGTCGAATCTGATCTTAATAAATAAATCTCATCATAATGAAACAAGCTTTGACAAATAGTTACAAATAATAATTTTCTTCTACAATTCACTCTACAGAGGCATAAGATTACCATTAATACACTAACCCACTTGTAATAATTAAATCTTATATAGATTTTTGCTACAAAAAACATAATAAATTTCCCTACCTATATTTAATTAACTCTGCTGGTGACTGCACGGTTGGTGTGGTGGCTGGGCAACCGGCTGCCGTGCAACGTGTCACGGGTTCGATTCCCGCACGGAACAACACTTTGCGTGGTCCAGAAATGGTTGTTTCGGGTCTGGGTGTCATGTGTATGTGAACTTGTATGTTTGTAAACGCACCCACGACACAGGAGACGATCCTAGTGTGGGGCAAAGTTTAAAAAAAAAACTGAGTACTTTCCATTTCTTCCTAGACATAAGAATTCTAACACTTTAGCTAGCTATAGAAATTCATTGTTCAGAATTGTAGACTTATGGACAACGAATTCAATTATTGCGATATTCTTTTCCTATAATCGTTGGCCGTAGATAGTATTGTCCATGACAGCAAGTCGTGCAAGTACCTAACTTTATTCATATCGTAGGTATATTATCGACAGATTCATTTACCTTGATGGAAACAACATTTTTCCCAGCCTACATTCCTCGATGCAGTTTGTAGAGCGGAATGTGTTATATGTTACGGTTCATGCTTTCATAGCATAAAATATTAATTAAATATTTCATAATAAATTACTTTTAAACATTAGTTATTTTCGTAGAACAAATTATGTTTTGATTTCGCAGTGGATACGAAACGCTGTTTTGAATAAGTAGTTCTATTTATTTCTCTTTGTACGAGTACCTATACTATAGTTAGTACCTATTGAATTAATTAGTCTAGTCTGGCCATTTGAGAAGAATAGAACGCTCAGGATTCGAACATATTAACCTTATTAAATTTACACATGAACATATATCTACTTATTTGTGTCCAATGTCTAAAACTAACAATGTCTGATAACATATTTAAAATCCTTAAGAAGTAATTACATACAACTAACTAAGGCTTTTCTTGTTTTCAGATCCTATCAAGTTACGCGGCATCGTTACCGGTACCGAACCAGTACGATTTGAGCGTCATCGGCCTCGACCATGAATCCATGAATAATTCTCCAAAATTGCCAAAGTATGAAGATTCACCTGATTCCTCGGATGAAAAAGTTATATCAGTGAGAATAACATCATCGGTGGCCGTCGGTCGTGGCAAACCTATGTATAGATACCCTAGCGATGAGGTAAAGGAACCTGTTCTCAAAGATGATCCACCTAAAGTTTCTATCTCAGAAACACAAACTCGCAACACAATGACCAAAATTGATGAGTTGATGCAAACAGAAACTACAAATCTACCGCCAAATCTAGTAGGCGCTAACATAGAATATCTAAAGCAAATAAATGCAAAAAAAGAATCAAGAGAACACAATTCAGGTCAAGTGTACCCAATGATGTTACCGATCAGAGAACAAAATAAAAACGACGACGAAACTTTGAGAAAAACAGACGAATATGAAGAAAGCATCCTCGATGTACCACTTGCTAGAAAAGTACCATCAACAGCGGATGCTAACAGATTTGAAGATCAGAAATCAATTCAAAGATTCAGAAATACAGAAATGAACTCGCCTGTCGAATCTTATCTTCAAAGTCAACATAATGATACAACAAGAGCGGCATTGTTTCAACCTTCTGTGGAACTCGTATCAGAAAGTAGTAATAAAGATGATCAAAATGTAACTAATATTACAACTATTTACGATGACGATCTACAAACTGATCATAAAGAAACTAGAAATACAGATCTCTTGACTGCAATTAGATCTTTTACGTCTAATAATAAAAATGATCAAAGTGACGACTCTGTAGCTGAACCATCTATAAAGTCAGTCGAATTTGCGAAATATAACGAAGCAATAGAAAACATACCACCGACAGCTACTATGTTACCAGGACACTCCTCAAATAACCTTCAAGGTTTTACAAATAGACCGCTAAATGATGGACGAAGTAACCCAAGATTAACCACAGTTAGTTTTAATATAGTACACGATGCAGCTGAAACCACTAATGACAACGAACCTAGTACCTCATACATAACTTCAAGTCAAGTGATTAGTAATCCAAAACCATTTTATGATCCTCCTAAAATTTACAGTCAACCAGCACAAATATATAGTGAGCCAGCTAAGTTTTACAGTGAACCAGCTAAGGTATACAGTGAACCAGCTAAGATATACAGTGAGCCGGCTAAAATATACAGTGAACCTGCTAAAATTTATAGTGAACCGTCTAAATTTTACAGTGAACCGGCTTCTTTACACCTTAATGAAAACGTTCCTTCAAGCATAGCTCCTAACTACTCTCTATGGCAAAGACAACCCCAAACGCCCTTTGGTAGCAGTACAGTGAATACAACCCCAATAAGTACTGTTAATGCATTACAACAACAGACTACCTTAGAACACCAGCCGGAGAAAAACTACGAAGTTGATGAAAAAATCAGTGTGTTAACAGATGGACGTAGCCACGGAGTACAGCCAGATACGAGCACTGAGAAGTGTAAACAAGATAATTGTAAAGTAGGATACGTTCTAGAAGGACGGCAGTTTAAGAAGTATAGAGTAGAAGAAAGAACTCCAGATGGTTTCATAGTTGGGGAATACGGGGTGGTGAGAAATGAGGACGGCGCTCTACGTGGCGTACGCTACACGGCCGACAGCGACGCCAGTCCACGGCTCATACACGACGCACTCATGAAGTTCCTACAGCTCACATAGTTAATGCTTACTTTTCTGGTTCGAATCCAAAATAAACGCACACATAACTTACTTGCTCATTTAATTAAGTACTTACATCAAATATCATAATTATATGAATAACCAACAATAAAAGTACATTTTAACAGTTTACTATTATAAAGACTGAATGATTAAATATATAATGCAAATCCATATGTTCCACTTTAGTACCTTCAACTTGTATTACCTTCAGAAAACCACTAAATACCTACGATCAAAAAACAAAATGACAAACCTCTGTGTCTGCCGAATGCGATGGACTGTTTTTCATTATTTTCAGATTTGAGCGTAGAGAGCATGGTCCGTAAAATATTAAAAAACATTCTGTTTCATGGATCTGTTCTACTGTACTTTAGCATCTTAATTCTGTAAGATGTAATAAATAAATGAAGTTTGTGTTAATTATTATGGTGCATTGAGATCTGACCACATACTCATAGTTATAATTAAAATATAGAAATATAGTAAAAAGAAACTCGCGATGTTTTCTTAATATGTATGTACTACTTAATTCATAATTCTGGTGCCATGTATCCTTGTACACGAATTTATTAATACTTGTAGCAGTTGTAGCCTCGCTGTCGCATCTATGTTAACTTAATCAATTATTGTAAATAAATAGGTAAGGACACACAATTATGAGATAAATATTATTGATGAACGAACATGCATAAGTGTTTCCATTCCACTTGCCCAATCATCAAAGTCATCACCTACTCAAACGTCTTTACGACATGCATGCACTCATTTGGACACAATTATCTTCACATCAAATACAATATTAAAAAACAAACAACACTCAATTAGCGTTTCATTCATTACTTGAGAATATTCTTCATACAGAAACTCTAGGGTAAAATTAAGTTAAATTTATAAATAAGCAGCTATTGAAGAACAAATGTAATATAAATAAACACGAATACGGCACTGTTTTACATAATACATAGGTAATATTATGTTAATACACAGATATTCAAAGTAGATAGGTAAGTCGTTATTTAAATACAGTTTTATAAAAATATACGTACCTACCTAATTCGTTAAGATATAATGTTTCGATACGTGATTCAACTGGCCACAGTAGCCACAGTACATAACACGGGGATATGCAACGAATAACATTTTATATTCTGGCCGACAACATTCATTAACATCTAACAACAGTGCTATAATTATATCTTACCATGGAACAAAGCCACACACCTATGTGTACACGTTTAAAAATGTTTAAACTTACTTTTAGTAATAACCATGTCAGGATTATATTAAATTAGTTGATGCAGCGTCACTGGGTAATCTGACAGATAATATTAAAAGAACACATTCTTAAGTTTTTCTTAATTGCAATCTGTTAAAGTCTACAAGTGTCATATTTACATTAAAACCAACTGATTAGTTTTAGATACATATGTACTTAATTAGGCTTCCTTCGAATGCGTTCTATTAAAATTATCAAAATTGCACATTATCTGTAAATTACATAGAGCTTCACCGTTAATTTAACATACTCGTTCATAATAAATACATAGATGGCAATAACCAAAGACTCTTATTAGAAATTCATGGTGTTAAACATTTTAATACATAGTTACGAAGTTTAATATTGAATAAATAACAATATTTCTTATATAGACATTGATAAGTATTTCGATGATATATTTAGTTGCGAAAAGCTGTTCAATACACTATTATAGAGAAGTTTTTAGTATATATATATATATAGTAAGATATGTTTAAATTGGAACATCAACAAAACAACTCCATAAATTGAACTACAGTTGTATAATGTTATTTAAATATGAAATAAATACATTTAGTACAACGCTATAATTAGGACTATCATGATTATTAACTATAATTTAATTTTATCGTATAGTAGCGTTGGCCTTATCACTATCATGATTAACAATAAACTTGCTGACGTCTGCAAAACTTTAGCCTAACGCACAAGTTACTGAGTGACATCGCCGATGTAAAGCATCGGGCTGACATAAGATTTGGTCATTTCGTTCACAATAAACAAATAAAAATAATAATTACTCTCAAACCCTATAGTAAGCTGATTAATTTTAATGATAACATTCTTATTATCAGATAATCTTATATAATATGAAAACTACATCAACGTAGATAACTGGAATATCTTATTCTATACTTATATCTTGTAACATATAAAGCATGTTGACAACGCTTCGTGCATAAATTATCAACAATAACCATTCGTGGAAGCACAATAAATCAATAGAACAAACGTACGATTTTCTGATGGCGATGCAGATTTAAAAACAGGCTCGTGATACAAACAGTTGTCCTTTTAAAATACAAGTGATTTTTTGACATGTGAACTGTCGCAAGCACAAGTGCAGTAATACAAGTGATAGTACATGACACTGATTGCTGGCCGAGCAGGTGCCTACATATTAATATAAATGCCATATAACAAGTTTACCTTCACTTCCGTCGCAAGTGATATTAGAACAATATTTCATTAACGCAGACAACCTTTCAGTGCCACTGTCAAGAATGTTAATGAACATGTAAGTAGAGGTACTTGTACATGTCCAACTTCCAAGCTGTCACTGTGCAAGGTGTGAAAGTAATGCGAAGGTCTGAGGGAGGACGAACATCGCCGACAAAGAATCTGAACGTTTGTCGTGGTCCTTACATTACACTACTGCCAAATATTATCACATTTGTCGCTAATACAGTTTGTGCAACAACATAACCAAACATATTAAAATAATGCATTCATAGCATTTAGCAACGCACTTCGATTCGTTCATACCGTGACTCAGCTTATATACTTTACTAGCACTCAAGAAACAGCTAGGATTAATAAAAACAAACATTACCTATAATCTGAAAATTGATTGATCAATTTTCAATGTTCAATGCAATATTATCACATTGCATTAGGTACAAAAACGAATATATGTCAATTATAAAGTAAGTATAGTTTAATAGATATGTATTACGCAAAAAAAAACTGAAAGGCATTAACAGGAATAAAATAACAAGTAGTGAGACGATTAAGTTAAAATATTGACATCGTGGCCATCAATCCACCACTCATTTAAGTGTCTCTACATACTTCGCTAAGTAACTTGTCTACTCACTAATATCGTATTTTTATTTTGTCTTTTTATAACAAGTAACAAGAATTGGTTATTAACGTGTTAAGGGTACCTATTTTATCTCAGACTCGAATTAAGTAAATAGGAAGTCCCAAATAATATTTTAGTGCAACGTGCATAAAGCATAGCCTAAGTTAAATGTAACATAGATAATGTTCGCTTTACAGTTTGTCAACATGAGAAAAACATATTGTGGCAGTGCAGTGCTTCTGCTATTCTTTTAATTTTCATAAAAGCTGAAAGATCTGAGTCACTATCCAACCAAATACATACACAGCAATATTCGATTCCGTGCCTACTAAATACAAATAAATCTGACCAAATCTTTACTTTTGACAAAAGCGTCAACGATCCTACTTAAAAATATCCAGATTTTTGGTACACTTTCAAAAGTAGTCGAAAAAATATATATTTTCGAAGATGTGAAGTAACAAACATATAAAATAGAAACTAAAGAAGTAGGTAAAGTTGGAGCGTAGTAAACATTTGAGCGATCAGCACAGATGGCTCCGAACTAGTCCAAGCCCAATTCCGTCGCTGTCCTGGAAATTCCATGGTGGGCGATGACTGACCACACTCTAGTCGTAGTTCTCAGACTCCTGCTGCACCAGCTTGAACCGGCGAGGGCTCTTCACTGCAATGGAACCGTGTCCATCCAGCGACAGCCGACCCTTCATCTGAAGATATCTAGAAATGGTAATCAATTAACGTGTTAAAAAAACTCATACTTTAGAAAAAATTGCCTTGCCTACTTGGAATTAGATTTATTACTTCAATATTCTCACAATAAGTACAATTTGCACCGTTAATTTCAACCTTTACCAGAAAATATCAAAGTATCTCGGTTTTTGAACTACAATTCACGCCGTCTTCGTTCGTTGGTTTTTCAAGAAGTATTCAGAAATTTCGTTTCTGTTATCTTAAGAAAATCTGTTGCCTTAATTTTGTTTCATTGTTTTTTTCAGTCAGAACCTCATCACTGTTCTTTTAGAAATAGGTCAGTAGGTAAGTACTACCTATGAGTAGGTAGAAGTAGAATCTATAGTCATCTAAGATTTATTGCCTAAGCGCTCAAACAATGATATAACCCAATTGCAACTGCACTCTTCGTGTTTCTTTACCCACTGAACAAAGGGTCATTCGACATACCTATTACTTCGCTTACATTCGTGCCACGTCACATATCATGTCAATTGACCGACGACAGACACATGTATGTGCATACTGTTCCACTTTCCATTTCGCGGATATCATTACCTTTTGATGTAACGGCACACAAGCTTCGTTGGTCGTTGCTGCCACTCATCCAATACTTCCTTAGGCGCTAAAACCTGTAATCGAATACATAATATTTTATTTTAACATTATTTCATTTAGTTTTATAATTTTAATAGACCAGTCCTTTAAGGAACAATAGAACAACAGAACTAGAAATCTTCAAACTTTAGTCATTTTTAACGTAAAAGTTAATTTACCTGGTCCCCCCTCAGTCTATCGAGCAGAGTGACGCATATAACAGCAGCCTTGATGCCCGCATGGTGCGTCAGCGCAGCGAAAGCAAGCGATTCCATCTCAATGTTGACGACGCCTGACTTGTGAATGCTCTCTAAGTACTCCATTTTGTCAGCTTCCGTGAAATCGCAGAACGCACCGTCCAGACGACCTTGACCTGATATGACATGACACAGTCGTATTTATTAGTGACCTCGATATACATGTCGTAGGATAATTTGATACTTCGAATCTTCGCGGAAATCCTAGGGGTTTTGCGAAAACGCGGATAATTAGACATAGGCGAAAAATTATCAAATTCTACTGGACAAAGTCAGGATTTTTGCGAAAATACTCGTTACTATAGTAAGATTGCGAAACGAAACGCTGGCTGTTATGAAATAAGAACGCTGATTGGTCGGTCAGCGCGTTCAATAAGAGATCGTCTCTGATTGGTTGACGTCTTAAATGATTTTTCGTCGTCTTAAACGACCAGTTTCATCCAATTTATGGATTACACCCTAAAATTGGATCATTTTTTTTACTACGACTGAGATCTTCTATTGTCTGTAGAAAACAACATACATACTAAAATTTTCAATAAAACGTTTATAAAAATCAATTTAGTGATTTTTCTTTCTCACCTATTCTAAACCTTCATATCTCTATGATACAATACTTGAAGTTAATCATCGGCAAACTAGGAACCAATTAGAAGTCAGCCAGCAAAATTGTAGCCAATCAGTGTTGAGCACATCAAATCTTACTATAGTAACGAGTATTTTCGCAAAAATCCTGACTTTGTCCAGTAAGATTTGATAATTTTTCGCCTATGTCTAATTATCCGCGTTTTCGCAAAACCCCTAGGATTTCCGCGAAGATTCGAAGTATCAAATTATCCTACGACATACATATTAACTAAATAATTTTGTTTAACTATGTTCTTAAGTACACATATCCGCTATCCGCTTATCTGTTGCGCAAATTGTAATCGGATTTAATGTTTGGTTTCTGACACGATCATTGCAAAGAATGTGGTCTCTTTATGACCATGTAGGTACTCAACCAGTTCACATTGTGTCATAAATAACACGAAATCTGAATGATGTTGAGCTCAACTGCTCATTGTAGAGACCACATATACTTATCTCCAAGGTACTTTATGTAGAAATAGAGCGTTATGCTTTAATATTAATATCCCTGCAGCTATTTAAAGACTTTGTTTGTAGTCGTAGCTTAATAAGCGTATCTAATCATTTGTAATTTGGAAATAATCTTATCTCAGAAAGGGGCTCGACCGTACACGTACGTATTCACATTTACTTAAGTACTTCTTACAATTAAGTGCCTAATTTATCAAACTATCAAACTAAATTCTGAGTGGATCACCACTTCTATAAATATCCGTAAAATTATCGATCTCTTGGAAATACACCGAGGAACGTGTACTTCAGTTAGTGTAGTTCATTAGTATAGTTTATATGTAGAGTGTAGACCCACCTTCATAAAAGTCGTATGTGCACATAGTCTTTCCGGTGACGGTATCATATGGATCCTCGGGATCAGCCAGGCCCTTCAGTTCACGCGCCAACCTCTTGTCCAATTTCGCAGGTCTTTGGATGTTCTTACCCAAAACCGTCTGAAAATTATATAGCATGGTATCTTTTTTATTGAATAGGAGGCAAACGAGCAGACGGGTCACCTGATGATAAGCGATCAGCGCTGTCCATGGACACCCGCAACACCAGAGGAGTCATAGATGCATTGCCGGGCTTTTAAAAAGAAATACGCTCTATTCTTGAAGATTTGAAGGTCCGAACCGATACGGTTCGGAACTATCGACGACGATAAATCATTCCACAGTTTTGCTGTGCGAGGCAAAAAACTACGAGAGAAGCGCACAGTTGTGGCCTGCCAACCATCTTCACGTTATTTCAAATGTGAAGTTTATATTTCGTGTCGCTACGACTAGTTGCGAACATTGCGATTTAATACAACAATACAAAATATGAACTCCCAAAATATTACCTACTAAAAAAAGAACTGAAGTATATAAGTTTAGGTTGCTATTATAGGTGAGGCTTACCAATTCTAGAACGTTCCTGAGTGCACCATCAACGGCCTCGTCAGAGATAACAACCGTGCCGCCCTCGTAGCCGATACCACCGCACGTGCCGATCCTGAAGAACACAGGATCGCGTACCTTCGCGTGGTACATCAGCTTAATAACCTCGTGCAGCAGAATACCCACCGATGGAATCCCCATACCATGCTGTAAACGTAATTGACTTTGTTAGTATCTAAGTACCAAGTATCATATTTTAAAATCATATTTAGAATACATAGTATAAAAATACGTGCTGTTGTAAAAAATGTTAAAGCTATCTTTTTTGCATTTTGATTTGATCTGTTATAAATATATATCACTATAATAGGTAGCTCTGCCGAAACATCCGAAATTTCATGTTTGCTCACGTGCCAACAACGTGCAGTCCTATAAAACCTTAGTGCGTATGTTTTAATCCAAACGAAACGCTGTCGCAGTATAAAACCTCATGCGGGACGCTGTGGGTTGTTGGGTTTGTATTTATAAAACTTGTTATAACAGCATTTTACTGACACAACGTTAAAACGAAGTTCTTGGAACAACGTCCCAAAAATGTATGATGAAACTATTTCCTAAATTACACATGCGACATAGTTGCAAAGAAAAAGGGGCAACATCAAACAATGGAGGGTTTCAAAGTTTGTACGAAATGTTAACAATTATCACAAAGGACAATGGTCGCTTACATACAACCATCTATGAAGGGGAGTCCCCCTTTCGGAAATTGCATGAATTTTAGACTTGCGTACCTCATATCTCAGCATTTTACGAATATTCAGGCAACTAACTAGTTATGGGGAGCTGTTAATTTTAATAGCTACCTGCCGTTCAGACTAATCGAACCATTAACTAGACAAATCAACATTTCCGCGCGGAGGTCTGTCTACCTACGTACAGACAGACAGATACACCTACTACTACTAGTGGCGAACGTTTTGTAGTCTCGTGCAGACTATACCGCTAATATAATCAGAATGTTTTCAATTCGATTGTCAAGGTTACGAAAGTGTAGCCGTTATGATGATTAACAGTACCTACATTAAAAAATAAAATCATTTAATCTAAAAACACAATGTATACAAATTAATAATTAGATGGTAGAGTCGCAATGACGTATTTTAAAGGAAATGAACCAATATTTATATACTAAGAATCATTAAATCATTTCCTTAGCTACATTATTATGAGTTCAAGATAATGACCTCCTATTGCGAAAACATATTTTTTATGTTTTGTAAGTATCTAAGTTCATTAATAAGTAGGTACTTAAAATTTGTTACTCGCCTACTTTATTTCTCTGAAACATGCCGAGTAATTTTAACAACCCACACTACTGCGCACTAGGTCATTAATTCAAATATCTAGAATTTAAGCAAGATATGATTTAACTTTTTAAATACCTACAAGTGTATCTACCACATGTACACAAATAAACATACCTACTTGATGATTAAAATTAATGATAATTCCGTCAAGTACACTCAATTGAGACAATGCAAATTCAAGGTTGTCGAGTAAGAAATGTCAGATTGTTTCTAAAATAAATAGCTGATCGGCATTGTGGTTAACATTCCTCGGCAATAATTTACTATAACTGGAGGTTACCTTCGCAGCAATAAATCATTGCCAAATAAAGAGAATGTATCTCTATGCAGCTTAAGACATTAACTTTTTGTATTTTCTATCAACAATGGCCAGAGTTAACTAAAAATCGCCGACTACACACGTGATTATACAGAGAAAAGTTCTACTAGTTTCGAACCAGTACCTATATTCACGTGAGTTAAACGCGATTTTTAGTTAATTTAATATGTCTCACGATAGTTATTATAAAAACAATGGCCAGAGTTTTACTTGAAGAATCTACTCTACCACTCTACCGTCACCACATCTAGGTCATATGAGTCCCTTTCTGCAAACGATGAAATAAGCTTTGCTATAGGACACTCGTCCTATCTACGTCATTGATGTTTGGGCAACAGCTTGTATCATCATACACAACATATGTATATCTGTCCTCTGCTCTTGTTTTATCAGCCGTTGTGTATCATGACCACTAGTCAGTCACGAGGCGGTGGAGTACACGTGAACCGTGGGTGAGTACGACCAGACACGTGTCGGTAACATATAGGTACCTCCACAAAGTTAGTAAAAGACGGTAGGTAGCTACCTACGGACTATTGAATCAAAACCTAGTGTTATATAGATATTCGGACTATTGGATATTCATTACCGATCATCATTTTGTCAGACACAGGACCTTGTTTGTAATACATAGATTTATATGTTACCGTAGACGTTCTGCTCTGTCTGAGAGGAGGTAAAATCATGAAGAAATGTACAGTTGTAATCGATAAAGGCCTTTGTGGCTTCGTCCAGCAGTGGACGTCTATCAGCTGTTGCTGATGGTGATGAATCGATATCTGATATACATACTATAGTAGAAACTTTACATAACGTTCTCACATTAAATGTTATCTATTTATTGACCTGTATGACCTCGTAGTACTCTCTAGTCGCTAGCACGTGACTTGTCAGTCATAGTTATAATATAAAGAATATTTGTTGTTAATATTAAATACCCATCTTAATTTGATATGGCACTACTAAGTAGTCTTATTACCTAGATTGATTTCTGCAAGCGTAGATACAAACAATGCTTTGATACCAAGCGGAAACACGTAATACAATCTATATTAGGTAGGTCAGTATAGTAAGGCAGGTATTCAATTAGGTTTACTGAATTAGGCCTTGATTAGGCCTTTGTGAACAGTTTCTATTGAATTTGAAACTAATATCATGGCATCTAGTTGGGTACACAACCAGACACATATTGTGATCTAAACTAATTATACTACAGCCTGTAGAAGTTTACTTCCAACTGAAAAGACACCTAAATACAACTAGTATCTAATCGATTAAAAGTTCTTCGTCGAAAAAATACAGATTATCTCATTAGGTGTTATATTAAAAATCATGTGGTTTTGTTTACAAACGATAACTACTTATATAAAGTGTTAAAAATTTATACGTTAAAAATGAAATAATATTGATAACATCGTCAATCAATATAATAACATAAACATTAAGTTATGTAATATAATACTTATTATTGTTTAGGATTATTATTATTATTGTTTATATCTACGCTTGAAAAGAAAAGACGCTTTTTTAAAATAAAAGAAAAGAAGATTTTTACAATAGGGAAAATACGCTACAATGCTGTCTTAAAATAGAAATTAGTGTAAACAAGTGCCAATTAATTTTAAATAACTCACTTTATTATAGTACTTATGTACATAAATGTGTATTGTATTGGAAAGTAAAAACAGTAATTACCATAAAGTGTTAACTGTTCTAAATTATATGATTTTGCGAGAATAATTCCTACTGGTTTAAATTATTAACTTACCTACTCACCTTTGTATGTATTTTTAACTTAGTATTTAAACTATATTTATATATAATAGTTACGTAAACCTATAATATAATTATACTCACACTGATACAAAGCACAGGCCCCACTTTGTACATGGAGTACCTGTACGAGAACTGGCTGATGTCCTGGAGTGTGGTTCCGCACGGTAGCTTGTGACCAATCTCCGCCATAATTGTGTACGCAAATTGCTCCATCCGCTTCGGGGTGCCACCCATGCACACAAACTGCACAAAAATTGCATAACTGATTATATTAGGTACCTACTTACTAACCAAGCAAGCAAGCATGAACGCTCATATAAACTTAGTCTGCAGTGTAAGGAAAAATGCGCATGAAATCATGTCTTAGTCTGAAAAAAATAAGCAAATTTTTACCTATTTTGTAAAAAATACGAAGAACATGTTAGTATTTTAATATGTCATTCGGTTTCACTTCATTCCACTTATACATACTACCTATAGTATATTGAATATTTAGTAGATGAACTACGGGGAAAAACAGGTATGATTTCATGATGAATTAATGACACAAACATTGCTTTGAAGACACTTCATGAGACGTGAATCATAAGTGCCAAGATTCATATGAATTTTAAGAGAAACTTATTAACTATCATAAGTAATCAATTCTAAGAATTAACACCCAGGACAGACAACCTAAACAAAAAAGTTTTGGGAATTTGAAGAGTAAATATTCTTAAGAAATAAGGTCTACCTTTACATCCCCGAACATTTCAACAAGATCGTGAGAACCACTGCCGAGGGCCAAGTGGTATAATATATCTTGGTCCATTAGCTCGATGTTAGGGTTCCGGAGACGTACCGTGCCATCAGGATACCTGTCGAAAAAGCGTCAGATATAAGCATCATATTACAAGTCCATAAATAAGTACATAAGAACGAAGACATTAAGGGTAACCTATACTTAACAACGTCCACAATATATTTCGGACCCTTTCATTTTATAAGATTTCGTAGGGACTATTCATTCAAGTGCCTTTGTTCCAAGCTTTACCTTCAAGAAGCATTTTGTCCTGTATTTTTTAAGTGCTTAAGGAAGGAAAAACATTATTTCCTACATAGAGAGTAAGAGGAAATTACAAAATTTAATATTTTATTGATTACGGTCAACGAAGCGGAAAACACACAATTTCATCACATGCAATATTTATTGCATTAACATAGGTATAAATATGTGTTCAATGATGACAACCTAACAGTTTCACGATCTACAGGTTCATCTGCGTAGTTCTCCCACAGTTCCCCGTGACCATTATCTTGAAACGACTTCCGATGTGGTTGATGGTGGCCGTTTTGTCCAGCAGAACTCCGACGAGCATTCATCTCGCATCCGTTTTGATGTTGGGAGGATGCACTCGATTCCTCAACTTTACAATTGCACGGCATCTTGCAATTTGTTGAAGGCTAAAGAATATACAAACAAAAGTTAGCTCTGGTAGTCTATATTACGTATGTAGATATCGTATTTCTAACAGGATAAAAGCAAATTAGCGTTAAGTCCTACTAATCCTAATACGTAAATTACATCACCTATTTATTTAGTGAAGCGGTCCATATCAAAGGTTATCGCATGATGTTATTTTTTCAACGTTACGATAATATATTACGTTGATACAATCTGTTTGCAAACAATTTAGTCAAGGTTAACCATTAATCGATGTTGAAAGAGTGTCTGTACTATAATGATGAAAACTAATTAAACCTTAAAGTGGTATAGATAATTATCTGCTTTTTAGGTATGCAGGTACAAATTGTTATCAATATAAAATTATACTGTAAAATACTTAATCAAAAATTTAAAAAACAAATTAAATTATGAACTTAATGTTAATAACAGCAATATGAAACACACTTACCTTTAATAATTAAAAAAACACTATTTAAATCTAAATTCACAACACACTCACTGAATATTTTTTTTTAATAATAGTAAATTACGAAAAGCACTACAGGTCGCACCACGAGCTGCACCGAACGGTTATAACGTATTGTTTGATCGACTTTCCAAAGGCGAATAGCAGTCTGTCTGGACGGTTCGCGTACAGCTGCCTGGGAATCCACGAAAACTTTTATTCCATGACATTGCGATACAGATCGGTGCGTGTTAAACATTCGCTTCACCATGCGCAGCTGTCCATTGCCAGTCGTAGCAATAATAACGCTATAATATATTATGTAGTACCGAAGCAATATCTCGTTGTATAATGAATCACAATTTATGTCACTAACGCAGAAACTTTAATTGTGCGCTTAGTAAAGGAATTGCGCTGAACGCATTTAAATTGCTGTATATATCTTTATGGCGTTATGCTATTCAGTAAATTAAAAGTGATGACTGGAATGTTTTGTACTTAGCATCCATAAATGTGCTATCGAAAAAACTTAATTGGATCTGAGAAATACGATCGCTGTAAAAGAAGCCATCGTTCCGGTCATCTAAACTTTCAATCCTAACGACATTAACTGCATATAAAATGTGTATAGACTATAGATATAGAGTTTGTTAACTTATTAGTTATTAAACACTAGCTGTTGCCCACGACTTGGTAGAATATGAATTTTGGAACATATGTACTTAACTTTTGTTTGTTTCAATTTTCCAAAATAAAAGTAGCCTATCTTTTTAACTCCTTAGTACATCAGCTACCTGCCAATAAAAGTCTTGCAAAATCGGGCCAGCCATTCCAGACTAGTTAGTACAAACAGACGTATGTATTTTCAAATGCATGTAGTAAAAAGCAGTTATTTTAATATTACAAACAGACACTACAATTTTATTTATCTGTAAGTATAGATAATGTGCGTATAACGCTCTACCTATATGACATGAAAGGATGCCTATAAAGTTTTTTACTACCTAGGTAAGATGTAAGTGCTATTTAATACAGGATGCAATTAGATATTATTAACAACGATACCTATTCAAGTCACGCACGTCTAGGCAAATCTAAAACTTTTATAGGGGCCATGACTTTCTAGGGGTCGAGGTTTTTATAATCGTTTTTTTTTCTATTTGGCAAATGATTTTGCTTAGGTCATCTCACTAAATACTACACTGACGCAATAATGTCAATTTACAAACATTGCGTGACGCATGTTTTGGCTGTCCTATAGAAGGCAAACAGCTAATAAAGGAAGTTTGGTAATCCCCAAGTTAACTTTTCAATATTATTCAAATGTTTTCATCGTTCAAACAGGAAATATGTCACATTATACACTAATAAATGAATAGACCCAGTATGAATAAATGAAAGGACCCAGTTTTGTGCCTGTAGGCTTATTCATTCTGTCTCCTGCAGTAAGTAATTCACCGAGGGAAGTGGAAACTATCGTTATTTTCTTCAGTCAGTTATTCATGTCCCTGGGATGCACCGGACTTCAGTGTTCCGGTGTTTTCATGGTTGTATCTACTGTAGATCCTGGCTTACGAGAGTTGCAGCGGTTTTGGGAGGTTGTGGCGGGCTTGTCCCAATAAAAAAAAGACCCAGTATGAAAATTTACCAATGTATTCACAGTTGGCGCAGTGGCCGCCGAACTATGCATCGTTCGCGATTCGGTTCCCCAACGGAACAATTTTTCTGTGACCCATAAGTTATTGTTCCTGGTCTGGGTGTGATGTATAAAATGAAATATTTTATTTTAAAAGAATCCTAAGAAAAACATCTTAGTAGGTACCTAGCCCTACCTACTTAAAAAATGGCTGATTGAAATACATTGCTGAAAAGATAAGCTCAAGCGTAGTGTTATTCAACTTCTACTGTTATTACTTCTTTACTAACTTTCAAGGTTTACAAACTACGCGTAACTTTAAGGATCGAAATTAATTAAAGATGTATGGGAACATTCAATATTAAAAACGCTATTATTAACAGGAGTTGAACGAGGTCAACAAGACGTTTCTAGAGTCGAGCCTCGAGGGTGGGAAAACAACAATGAAAAGTAGGTATAGGTAGATACTTTTAAAAGTAAGAAAACACAAAGTGTCGTATAGTTAGTAACGATATAAAGAAGTGTTGTAAAGAAAACCTAGGTAGGTAGGTATGTACTTACTTCACGTAATTCACATTTAGGTGCCTGAACTGGGAAATTAATCTTGAGAGCCGTCCCGAAGTAGGTCACTTCGAAACAATCTACTCAATCTAGGTTGGATGAAAAATTATAGATAAATCACTGCTCTTTGGCAGATTTTCCTACATCATTCATCATCGAACTTCCAATTTGGTAGGTAGTCTAGTACCAGCCATAAAAATCTCTTATCGAAAGGACGATTTCACTGATACTTAAGGTAAGGATAAATTAATTTTCTGGGTAACGTGCCTGCCATACCTAGGTACGTGGGTAGGTCCACCTACTATCTAACTCGGCTTACTGAATGAAGGATTAGTGATTATCAAGATAAGTAGGTACCTAATCAGAACATAGTATGTAACGTACGCAGAGATTCTCCATGTCTTTAACGTGCGAATAAAAAAATATTGGAGCGCACTCGACAACTTTAGTTACATGAAATAGAAATTATTATCAAAGTAGCTTGTCCAGCATACACCAGATCTATATATATATATATATGTGGAGATATATATGTGAGTACCTACCTAATTATATTAATATGCCCATTGCCCCCGCAACCCCAAGAACCAACCCCGGTAACTGCAGGATTATGCTGCACTGCACGAAACCATCGGTGTGCACCCAGGAAAAGACAATATTATTGTTTAGAAAATCGGTTACTTACGTTGAACTCGACTCGTTTTGCGACATCTAATATTTTTAAAACCACAACTTCAGTCCACAATTATATATTAGCGATAATACTATGAAAACGATTTGATTTTTTTTCTGCTATAGGTAAGCACAAGCGGAACGTCGTCGCCGTTGCAGAGATTATGATGTTATGGCAGTTTAGTTGTTACTAACAGCTGTTTTTATCGAAACTGCCTTCTATTATCAAACTGTTGATTATGTTCTTAATCGAGGTACAATATTTTTAAATACCTACTGTGGTATTGGTTGTATAAACATTCTTACGAACGATACAGGGCCAGATTAGGTGGGCGATTCTTCAAAAAACCTTTGAGCATATGTGTTTATTTAACAAAGAGGTATTTACCTTCCCACATTGTTAAGCATTTTATTAGGCAACTTATACGATCATCGATATTTTTATCGGATTGCTTGAGAAAAAAAACAGTGTAACTTAGTTTTAATCATTAGAATTATTAAATTCAGGAAATGTTGTCCTTTATTTAATGTTAAAATATGTATTCGTAAAATTTTCCAAAAAACAGAGCCTTACGGCTCTGACTACCTGATATTCATTAGAGAATTGTTTTAAGTATTTAAAGTCACAATAAACAAAGAAACAAACCCAGTATGAACAACACATCAATTAAAACAATGATGAATTAAATTGCACAGCTCGATGCACGTTGTGAGTTGTGAAAGTTATAAAAATAAGGTTGAATGCTGGTGACCTACAACAGTTCATATTTTTATAATAGGTAGATACCTAAATGGTATTTAACTATGTTGTCACTGTAACTGCTGTAAAAATGTATAAAAAACCACGTCTTCTTTTTAAGGTAGGTAGCTAGGTACTGAAGTGAAGCAACAATCTGTCCATACAAATAGGAGATTAACATTTTCTTTAATGAGAATCAAAGAAAATGTTAGTCTTACGTACAGGTTGAGAATATATAATTGACATCTTTAACTTTTCCTTCCGTTTTTCTTTTCTCCATGATAAAGCAAATTTACTTTCAGTACGTAAGTAAGTAGTAAGTAGGAAACTATCTCCTTTCTGATTCGATAAAAATCTTATAATTATACTTCATTTCTTTCTTATTAAGAATTAAATCAAACCACAAATCAAATAAAAAGTTATGTTTAATGATGTGATTATACTCAGTCATCGATTCACCTAGTTTAAACTGTGGCGAGTGACAGTCATTGGAATTCAAGAGACGTAAAGTTGCGTTAATAGATACATGTTTGGGATACTTACTCATCACGCAGTTCATCTTTGTCGAAGGACATGTTTTTGTTTTATTATAATTTCACAGGCACAGCACAGTTTCAATGAACGCGTTAGGCGCCACACTATCAGTGTTGGGACCGATCGATGAGTGTAGCGGTGGTAGCGAGCGGTGCGCGACTGTCTGCTATCAGCTACCAAAGGTTTTCCGCCCAGTGTCGCCAGGGCGCGGGCGGCCTGCCGAAGGGCCTGCGCGGCCGCTCTGCGCGAAGCCGATCCGACCAACCCTTCTCTGCATCCAGAAAGCACTGAAAAATAGCTTTGCGTATTTCAATGTATTTACCATTCTTTTGTTATACGTTTAAATTCAATTTACGTAAAGTACGTAGGGACTTAATTAAGGTACTGTGGACAACCCCATATCATCGATTAAACTGTCATATGTAAAATTTACTAAAATACTTACACCTTCCGTGTTTTTTGGTTAACCATACTTAACCTAGGTATACAACCTGCAACATTTTAGATACCTATAGGTAGGTATACTCAGATATAATATTGTAGTCTTTGGGTATACTTACTTTCCTACATTTTTCTGTTAAGAGAAGTCCTTTATGAATATTTGCGTTTGAATCCCAAGTGGTATAAAGACATGCATAATAGGTAGATGCAATCTTAGTTAGGTACTGTCAATCGATTAATCACATACTCTAATATTCGATTATGATTATGACTATTTGTTTAATAACCTATCTATGAATTTTAATACGCTGTCATAATTTTATCTTAAACCAGCTTTTACCCGCGGCTTCGCTCGCGTCACAAAAGAATAAAAAGTAGCCTATGTGACATATACCAATACACACAGCGCCATCTATATCAATACTTTTGTTTTTCCTCGGGAAAATCAATTTTTTCCGGGTTAAAAAGTACCCTATTATTTAATCCGGACTTCTAACTTTACGTCTGCAAAAATTCAAAGCAATCGGTTGAGTAGTTACGGCGTGAAGGTGGAACAAACAAACAAACTCACTTTCAGATTTATAATATTAGTAAGGATATTCAAGATGTCCAATTTCATAATTAGTTAGATTGATAGTTTTACTGAAAGTTTTAATTTTTTACAACACAAAGAACTGCAAACATAATTATAAGTTTAAATAATTACCTGGTTGAACAGGAATCGAACTGCATACAAAAATTCTAAATTATGTAAGCACCGGAAATAAGAGGAAAGTCTACCTATGAGTACAAGTAGTCGATTATTTACTAAGTACAAATTAAATCTGTCGTTTAAAATATTTCCCATTCCGTATTCAAATTCTCTTTTATAATATTTTCGCTTTGTAGTAATTTTATGAATAAAAAACAGGTGTAATTTCGTGTCATTTTTCTTGCTAACTAGCGCGAGCGTCTCAGGTTATTTCCGTAATTGTTCAAGCAAAGTATATTATTTTAGAGATTTAAGATTTTTGAAATTCTTAGTAGTTATATTTAAATTAAGTAAAATATCAACCGACCCTTTTTAGCTTATTCTAGGTACTGGCTTAAATGGAACTTACATATCAGTAGTCAGGGGAGTCGACGATTAGCAAGTTTTATGTAAAACTTAATATAAGTGTCATCAGTTTCTTAAGATCTACTTGTTTGGACTTTTAGGTAGGCAGGTAGGTTAGGTACATACATTGTGCAGTTTGTACATACATAGTTAAATTAAACACCTTATAATGCTTGCACACTTTATTTCTGAATAATTTGAGAAATACACTGATATTATTACACAAGGACAATTCATTTTGGCTAAATTATATACATACTGTACTATGTTTAGGTGTAAATAAAATCTAATTCAGAGCATGATTTGTGACTGGTTGACACAATTCGAGACTAAATCAAGATTAAAAGAAACACATCAATTATTATCATATATTTCATGACTATTTAAGACAAAACTAACTCTATTTATCAATATAATTTGATTCCAAAATAAATGGTTTCTAAAAATATAAGGCTTGGATATGAACTTGGGGATGTCACATAAATGATAAAGTACCTAATTAAAGCTTAATTGAGTCAAAAATGCAGGTAATAAAAAAATAAACAGGTCGAGAGCAACCAACATGGGCCTATCTTCCAAACTAAGCGTAGCTCTAATCTACTATAAGAAATTCAGTCCGTAAAAGCCTAATTTTAGCTCATACGCGTGTTGATTCATATATTCAAATTGAAAGCAAGATTATGCTAAATTATTAGACTACTGACTAGTAGATGAAATGTACCTATAACTTAACTTTTTATTCTTAGTTATATACCAGCAATGACATTGTTTTATTTATGGAAACAAATGCAAAATAATGAGATCATAACCGACCTCATTGGTGTTTTCAAGCCTCTGTATTATAGCGTTATATTTTTTAAAACTGTTTTACATGTTGATATACTTGAATATGCATTCAAAATGTAAGTCCATCTAAATTATCATTATCACTAACAACATGTTTTTACAAAGATACATTCAAATGATATGAAACCATTCAACAGTTATATAACTGAATATATTCTTAATGTATACATATTATGTAATTAATTATTTACTGAAATAAAAAGTTATGATTCCCTAAACATTTCAGATAATGGACTTACTAACTAGGTAGGTAGGGTAAGGTAGACTAAACCCTAATAACAAAATTACTAAAAAGAAAAAGATTCCGACAAGCTAATACATACACTTTCATTACTTAATTATGATATTATAGACATGCATGGAGTACATAGTTTAATTAAAACATAGTATGTATATATTATATATGCGTATATATATGTATGTATATTAGAGATTAAAAAATACCGTCACGCCTTTTATCCTGGAGGAGCCTGCCCGTTATGGCACATTATGCCACATATATATGTACACCCACAATTCACAAGTCAGGTATATTATAACGAGCCTCATGTAGTAAGGGGTGAGCTTACTGATATTTCTAATAATAAAATAACTACCAAAATTAAATTTTTCTATTGAAACATTGAGCAGATTGAAAATACCAGCCTAGTCTATACAAACATAAAAACGCAAGATGAAACGATTTACATTTGTTGTCAGTTGGTCAAAAATATACGATGTCTTTTTACAGTCCGACAACATACGTACCGTTAATAGATACAATGTAGATACGATAGTACAACTTTAAATATTAAACACGCCAAACTGTCATTGGCACTAGAGGAGTTAATTTTATATTCATAAGAAAACTATGTTTCCTACTTTTCCATGACAAATGTGATATTGCATAAATAATCTCAAACTTTGTCGTCTCTCGTCGGTTTGCTATATAAATTATAAGGCAGATTATATGGAAGAAGTGCTACTACAAAAAAAATACAAATTCACTAAATCAGTCTGCAGGAATATTACAGTTCTAAAAGTAACACTTAGCACTTCAATACAAATAATTCTTTCTAGGGAAAATAGCGTGAGGTTCCTTATAATTAGGGTCAGGCTGGTTGCGGTATCGTCGGGCGAGCCATACAGCGAATAGCTGAAATGTAATAGTTAAAGGTTAGAATATTCCGCACATACATTTCAAGTAAATAATACAAATCATCAAGTAACAACAGAGACACGCATGCACGTGCAAACATGCTAACACTGTGTGTGTAACAACTTGCACAAGCGCAAATAAATAAAATATCACTATACTCTACACAAGTTGCTGTTGAATACCAGAGCATTAAAATTAAAAAACACACATTAGGTTTACCAACTCAGAAAAATACATAAAAAGTAATGCAGCAGGCCTTTGTTCCGAATAGGTAGCTTAAGTGATATTTGTTACATAACATAACATCACGCCTTTTATCCCCGAAGGGGTAGGCAGAGGTGCACATTGTGTTATTTGTTACTACAAATAGCTTTATGAACATCTGGGACTCGAAATTGGTATACATACGTAACTTATATGTACAAGATAACAATATCTATCCAATAGTAACATTTATTTATTTATTTATTTAATTATAATTACAACAATATAGACTAACAGTATTATATCTACCAAATCATCTACATGTCACTAAATACACAATTAAAATATTACATTATAACTAAAATTAGGAACAATACAGTTAAATATTTAAGTAATAAAATAATAAAAAATCAACCAAACAATAAAAAACGACAAACAATTCAAAAACAACCTATTTACTCCAAAATTAAGTGTTAAGAGTCATTGAGATAAGTCAAAATGTATCTGGACATTGCACTAACACCATCGAAAAAAAGGTCTGCATCAGGATTGCTTTGTAAAAGATCATTGATACATAAAAAGCATTAATGGGACATCCAACATAAAAAGACATTCAACATAAAAAGCATTAATGGGAAGGCCCTAAAATTAAGACAGATTTTGTGATTTTATGTCAGGTTTCGCACATTATTATAAAAATTACTATGATTATTTGTTATCACGATGTAGGTAACCACAACATATGAATAGGTATCATGCAATTTTAGAAAGGAGGTGGATTGACTGGACTGATTCTATTTTTATCAGTCTTACAAAAACTAGTGAAAATTAAAATGTACGAGTAGGTACTTAGTATTTTATCATACATTAAAATAAATATGTACCTAGTCTGTTCTGGACGCAGCATAAAATAATATAAAGGTATATTCAGATTCACAGTAGTAAGTAAATACTTAATATTTTTTTAATGAAGAACTAAACTAGTACCGCTGACTCTACTATTTAGAGCAATGCTGTTATAAAATTTATTTATATTCAGCAAGATATCTAAACAATTAATTGTAGCATAACATAAAATAAAAAAGCGACATGCGCACATAATTTAAATAAGGCATGCAATCCGAAGCAAAACACCAATCCACCTCAACTGATTAAATTCCACATCGTCAGATCATTCACAGAAATGCACTGGGGTTAGCACGCGGATCCTTTTGGTTACGGTATCTTACTGTCAACCATACACCCAGAAACTGTAAATTAATCGTCCGATTGTTAGTCACAAGTAGAAGCGAAATATTGAAAACACAGAATGTATACAGCTTCCTTGCATCGCAACAAATTGCAATAGAGATGACTACATTTTATTTTTGTCTGTTTTGTCTTGCAGATTAATTTGAAACATTGGAATTAGAGACGCATTTTAATATAATAGAAAACATTCGACAATATATTGTTTTGAATATCGCATGATGTCACTTCTAAGTACATTCCATACTTAGAAATGACGTAGCGAGTATTTTCTTATTGCGATTAACTAAAAAATACGTGTCCAATATTATTTAATTATATTATCTTAAATAGACGTTTAATTTTCATACACTATATTATAGGGCCTATAATGATCAATATTATCCAATATGTATAACAATAACCGTTACAATATCATTATGTTATGCTGTATAGCTGTATACATTCTAAATGATATTTCCTCTGATAACAATAGTGACATAGAATCAACTGTAATGAAAAAGTTATCTGAAATGCTTCAATCTCAAAGTATACATAATGAGAAATTATTAAAAGAATAAATTATCAATTTGAGAATAATTATTATTCCTCATGCTCGTAACAATTATTTTATCCTTTGTACATGCAAATGAATATTTTACAACAGATGTAAGTATCTGTGTGGAAAATGAAATGTGTAGGTTTTATAATTTCTTGTACATTTACATCATATCAGAGAAATATCTCGAATATATTCTTAGTGTCTCGCCAGTAAACAAACAGTTGTAAATTGTTATCTGACAGGGATTGAGATACGTCGCTTCTTGTCTTAGACACATCTCGAAAAGACGCAATTTGCTTATTTTGTTTTATTTTTATGGTAAGGAAATTGTTTTTATGATAATTATCGTGAGATATATTAAATTAACTAAAAATCGCGGGTTACTCAAGTGAATACACTGAGAAATTCAGTATATTCTCAGTATATTCACGTGAGTAACCCGCGATTTTTAGTTAATGTAGGGAAAATATTACAAATATTCTTGTAAACAGTAATTTATTGAAATCTGTTAAAAGATTGATTCAAAACTATGCAATACTTTTAATTCTGATGTTCATGTCACATCACAACATTTATAAATGACTAGCTGTTACCCGCGACTTCGTCCGCGTAGATTAATGACTTCTGACAGAATTAACCAGAATCAATTCAGTGCCCAAGTAAGATTTACCTATTTTGAAATGATTTATCGTAGTTTCAATAAATAAATAATCCCGCAGGGATCTTACCAGTACAGTGCCCGATCACATAAGGTTTGAGTAATAAAAACTATTCTATCGACTATTGTTGTACCGAATCTCTCTAAAATAAGTTCAGTGGTTAAGAGTTAGAGAGTCCTGGGGCATTGACACATACTTAGTTCCCGTTCCCGTGGGACATCTGTGATAAAAACTATCAAACGTTACCCAGGTCCCGAATCATCGTCTTACCGAATGTAATTCAAAAAGATTCAATGATTCTAAATTCAATGTATTTTTATCCCCCTAGGGGTGGAATTTATTAAAATTCTTTCTAAGGAGATACCTATGTCATAGTAACTTTATGCATACAAAGTCTGAAATGCAAAGTCATACAAACTTTTACCCCCTATTTTACCCACCTTTGGGTGAGAATGTTCAAAAACCTTTCCAAAGGGACGTTTACGTCATAATATCCATCTGCATGCCGAATTTCAACACGATCGGTGTAAAACTGACAAAGCTTCATACAAACGTTCATCCCCTACATTACCCCATTGGAGGTGGAAATTATCAAAATACTTATTTGGGGATGCCTACGTCATAACATCTACCTCTACCTTCATGCCGAATTTCATCTCCATCGGTGTAAAACTGACAAAGATTCATATAAACTTTCACCTCCTATTTTACCCCCTTAGGGGTGGAAATGATCAAAATCCTTTCTTAGCGGATGCCTACGTGATAACATCTATCTGCATGTCAAATTTCAACCCGATCGATTTTAAACTGACAGTCTCATACAAACATTCAACCCCTATTTTACCCCCTTGGGGGTGGAAATTATCAAAATCCTTTCACAGTGGATGCTTACGTCAAAACATCTATCTGCATGCCAAATTTCAACCCGATCGGTTTAAAACTGGCAAAGTCTCATACAAACTTTCATCCCCTATGTTACCCCCTTGGGGGTGGAAATTATCAAAATCCTTTCACGGCGGATGCCTACGTCATAACATCTATCTGTATGCCAAATTTCAACCCGATCAGTTTAAAACTGACAAAGTCTCATACAAACTTTCATCCCCTATTTTACCCCCTTGGGGGTAGAAATTATCAAAATTCTTTCACAGCGGATTCTTACGTTATAACATCTATCTGCATGCCAAATTTCAACCCGATCGGTTTAAAACTGACAAAGTTTCATACAAACTTTCATCCCCTTTTTTACCCCCTTGGGGGTGGAAATTATCAAAATCCTTTCTTAGCGGATGCCTACGTCATAACATCTATCTGTATTCCAAATTTTAGCCCAATCTGTCCAGCGGTTTGGGCTGTGCGTTGATAGATCACTATGTCAGTCAGTCAGTCAGTCAATCACCTTTGAATTTTATATATATAGATTTTATATAACAACGATTTTTCGTTATTAGTATATGTATAAAAAGATTAGTAACCAAAGCACCACTGTTGTTGTAATTTATAACAATTTAAAGTGTATTTCAATTATTGAAATTTCATGTACCACAACCATTATTAAAATGTTAGTATAAAATATGTGTGAATATTAACATTCATTACTAAATCATCAATTTGAATATTCATTCCAATTAATGCAATGGCAGTCTGGTATCAAATTGTATATCTACATATAAACATACTTACTATCATTGGATAGTGATGAATATGATAAGTGACGTAAATTATGTGAACTTACCTCGGTGAAACTGAAAAATAGTCCTATGCCACCACATAGCTTGAATGCATAGTCAATGGTCTGCTTCAATCTCCCCATACATGGGTCACATTGACAATTTGGAGCATTAAGCATATTTGCACAGCAGATTTTCTGAAAATATTTAAAAGAGAAAAATAAATGGTAACAAATTGTTTTATTAAATATTACCTAATATAAAAAGGCACGTGCTGTGTGTTCAATAATAATACTTTAAAATACCGTTAGCTATCAATTTAAGATGTTATGAAAGGGTATCTGTGTACTCTAAGTATATCAGCAGACCATCACACCACCAAGGTACATGTTGTAATGTTTATGTACCCAATTTTAAAGATTTAATCTAACATGACTGCCAACAAAATAAAATAATTGGCTGCATTTAAACTGCCAAATGTAAAGTGTGTCAGGAACACTTTTTTTATAATTTGAAATAGATATTTGTACACATTTATGTAGCAAGTATTTTGCTTGTGCTTGAGGAAATAATTTTATTATAATATAATAATACTTTGGAATCAAGATAAACAATTACTTACATCCACAAGGTCACAAGAGGGGTGTTCAGCGGTGCCATTCTCCGGTGCTCTGTTTTGGAAGCCACAGCACTGAAACCTCTCCTGAACTTGTTCTTTCACGTCCATACCCACCTTGTTCCATCCCTTTAAACATTAATAAACATAATTATTATGAGGTCAACAGTAAAATACGTCCCAATAACAGATTGCATAGTCATCGTACATTTATAGAGGTGATGATAAAATTATTTACATTGCCCTGAATATTGAAGATAAGATATATTATATTAAAACAAACAATAGGTTGACTAGTACTATCAAGTGGAATAGTAGTACATCAATACATATTATTTTATATAACCTTTTGATATTCATACAATATTTTGTTTTTACAATCATTTACTCTTTCTATTATAATTATAATAAATTTTCATAGTCTTAGAATTTAGATAAGGTTATGTGTAGTTATTTGTAGTTATTTGCAGTTTAGACTTTACAGCTGGTTTTAACTTACTTGCCGAGCCAACATTTCCTGATGGTCCGAATTAACAGTCAGGCAGGCACATGCCACTGAGAATTGAACTAAAAACAGCAAGAACAGAATCACCATGTACTGAACATTGAGTTAAGGCATTAAACAATACAATAAATTACATACAAGTCAGTGGGTAAAGCATTTTCTTTTTAAGTTACCAATACCAATAGTTAATCTAACTGGTAGATAATTTCATGTATAACATAATTATGTCCCATATTAAATGTGTCTGTTAGGTTTGCAACTTAATGTAACTGGCAATGGTGAAATAGGCTCTTGTTTTAGAATAATCTTCATGAGGAAATTCAATTGCCATTGCAATTACCTTAGAGCAAATTATTGGTATTAAAATAATAGTCAAATACTAGTATTTACCAATTACCAATACAAATAAGAAAAAAACTATTCTGTTAAAAACTAACTGAAGTAGTAATACTAGACATTGGTTACACACTATATCTTATAAATTACAATCTGAATATTCATTGCAACATTGCAACAAGAGTTAACAAAAGAGCAATACAAAAGCCTTGATATATGGCAATGCTACAATTACTTTCTAAAGTTCATGTGCACACAAAGAGATAAACAAATTACTTCAGAAAGTAGTGATACAGTAGTGATGATTATGGTATTGAAATTATGAGATATTAAATTAAAATAGTGATTTATAAAATATTTTAACTTTTTAAAAGGATACAAAGAATAACATAACTTGATGGTGCTTAACTGCTCCAAGCAACCCCAGCAAAGATATCAAAATGAGAAACACCCCACATGCCAGGATACCACCAACTATTGGCAGGTTGGTGACCAGTGACGACGCCTGCCCATACACCGCCACTGATATCAGAATGCTAGCCACCACCTAATAAATTTGTATCATTTAAACACATGAGTAAATAAACTTTTCTACTAGAATACACAATATGTAAAATTAAAATAGGTTTAATAAAATAATATTATAACACGATTAATTATCGCAGTGTCTTACCACATAGAGAATATTTAATGCGATCAATGCATTCTTCGAACAGGTGAATCCTCCACACATTTTGACGCGTTACTTACACAAAACCAACTAGTTCTTTAACACAGAAATCTATTTTCACAAACTAAACACCTTACCAATATATTGTTCAATAAGTTAGATACTGCGCACGTCTTTTTATAGATAAATGACTTTTAATAAGTTGGAAAACGTAACACAGATGTTGAACTTATCCACTAATTGTAATGAATATTCAGCTCCACTCCAGTTCTTCAACAGCTTAAAAAATAGATGCACACCCGTACGCTGGTAGTGTATCCATCCATTCATTGAAAATACTACAGGAAATACAGCACGAAATTATTTTATAAAAGAGCATTATCTTTACGAAACGACTGTAAAACTATGTATCATTATCATTCTGTCACACAAAAGAATCAATTCAATGATTTCAATGTCACTAACTGACAGTGACACTTGACAGTTTCGGTTAAATTAGAGAGCGGCACGCGTTCATTCCGTTGCACGGGATTAGAAAAGATTTGTAGGAACAGAAACTACATTTTTGTAGGACCATGTATGGGCATTTGCAGGTGGGCGTTAAGACGGGATCTTTTTATCAGACCACATTTATGTTTCTGCCTTAGTTTCCACTTCGTAAATCTAAATTGTGGCCAACAGAAAAATTATCAGAAATTTTTTGTTCACGCTTGGTACCTCTCACTAGTTTTAATTAGATGAATTTTCCTCATATTGGATGCAAATAGTAGGTTCTACAGTATGCATGTAGTCAGTAGTTAAATTCCAATAGTAGGTAATATAATACATAATTTAATACTTTAATTCTAATGTAGACAATCTAGTTTCCTTATGGCATCGAGCATTTCTTTCTATTGAAAGTAATTTATTGAAGTTTTTCTATGGATTGTCAGTATGCGTATGTGCGCACCATGTTAGACATAAGATTTTTATTTTTTTTACTTTAGTAAGTTATTAGTATAATGCGTCAAGCGTGTCTTTGCATTATTCTTACCCACTCTGACGTCCGTGGATAGTACGGTATCCAAGAAAAAAGTAGCGTCATACGCCCATGGATACTATAGTATCCAAAGCGACGAGTTGTGTTTAATGCCCTCTAGTTTAAAATACGGTCTTGCTTGGTGAGTTTTGACAGATTATCTATACAGTTGAATAAATAGTTCGACGAAAAAAATAGAGATGGCAGTTTAATAAGCTTTGACAAACAAAATATAATTTTTTAAGTTCAGTTGACTCGTTTGACGCGCGTGTTGTGAAGTGTTTTTGTGAGTGCCAACAATTATGTCGTAAGTACTACAGTTTTGTTTTATTTATCTTGCAAGTGTTATACATCAAAATAAACTAGAAGATTTGTGCTTTACGATGATGTATAAATATCACAGTTTTAGCTGATAAATCTAGTCTACTTTTAACTTCAAACGATCGTTGTTTCGAAAAAAATGGCCGGTCGTATGGTGTTGGCCACTTTTAGTTTTGTTTATACATATTTTACATACTTTGCATTACAATAGTATATAAAATATCGAAATACATTTCGTAATAAGCAAAATAATACATTTTTCAAAGAGAAATATACTAAATTCACTGAAGATTCCATAATAATGTCAATGTGTTCCTCAGGTTTTTTGATGTGGACTGTTTGGTATCCACGGACGTTACATGAAACGTGATAAATAAGGTTCGCTATACACGGCAAAATATGTTTGCATTATTTTTGTTTTGCTAGTGGTGGTATAATATTTTGCTTGAGATGATACTAATATTTAATATAAAATGCACTTTTGGGTTTTGTACTAATATTCATCATTTATTTTTCGCTTGATTTCCGTTGGATATGTATAATGTTCTAATGGTTTTTTTTTTTGTTTTGAAACATTAATTATATGTTTGTTCGTGTTGATTAATTTCCGCTAAATGTAAAAAAATGCACTTGTGGATTTGACTACCTTTCTTTTTTACTGTTGCCCTTGCACGTGTTGCATGGTCGCATATATTTTAATGCTTCGCCAAATTTTATTTTATTCTTTTAACAATACTAATGTTTTAAATTATTCACAGCGACGTCAATCTCTGCATTGAAAATTGTTTTATGGCTTACCATATATAAATGTGTGGAAGGAATAAATTATTATATTATATATTGATTTTTTATTTGCTTTTTATTTAAATAACCAACTAGAACAAATAAATAACTTCAAAAATACAATTATTGCATAAAACTAATTCATAAAATTATTTAAAATATTTTATTAAAATTACATCGTGTGTGGGAAACCTTAGACGGGCGGCCATATTGCTATTATTTCGCCTTCTCGGACGAGTCAAGGGCGCTCGGGACATGGCGGTAAAATTACGAGGAGTAGTGTTTTGTTTTGATATAATTAAAATACTTAGAGTTAACCGAATGTAATCGTATATACATCAGAAGAAAGGGTAATAAGTCTAGTTTATTGTAAAAATATTTTATTGATAAAATATGCAATAGTTGTGCCTTATATTCTAAAAAGATAGAAATAATTGTATATTTTTTTTCTGAATTACATGTTTAACCCGGTTTTTTGTATCAAAGATTATAACTTACGATTGAAAAAAATCGTTAAGATTGATCAGTATTCTTCAATCTTTTTTTTGGTATTTTTTTCTTTATTCTAGCCATTACGGTTCAGTAGCTATATAGGTTTTTTGTTACGACGAACTTGCGAGTCGCGCGCGGTTCGGACGCCGCGCGCAGCTGGACGTTAGAGAGATAAACGGTCGCGCGGCCCGGACGTTAGAGTGGTTACATATGCGTACACTATTGAAATATGTATCAGAGACATTGTAGAACATACTTTAAAAAAGAGTAACGAATGGAGTTTCTTGCTCGTTCTTCTCCATTTGAATCTACATTTTGGAATGAGCACTTAGCTTCACCTAATTTCACTGACGGACTGACTGACAGACTATTATTTATTTTGTATTTGTTGACGTTTCAAAAGTACCAAACTATGTTTGTTTGTTCCGCTTTTACACCATAACTACTAAACTGATTGCTTTGAATTTTTACAGACGTAAAGTTTCAAGTTCCCGAGAAATGTGATATTCCCGAGGGAAAACAAAAGTATTGGTATAGATGGCGCTGTGTGTATTGCTATATGTCACATAGGCTACTTTTTATCCTTTTGTGACGCGAGCGAAGCCGCGGGTAAAAGCTAGTAATTTATAAAAAAAAGATGTCATAAACTTCATAGGTTTTAATGTCTCCTATTTTTCTACTATAATATTAAAACAAGCAACAAACAAATGCATTTACAATATTATTGTAATAATTCAGCATCATCTGTACTTTTAGAACCATTTAACTCATTAAGTTTGTGTTCAAAATATTGTTTTCTGTGTACTAAAGCTATTCGAGGTTGCCGAATGCCAAAGTTTTCATTTCCCAGCTTGCTATACTTATTCTCGCCTTCCTTTCCCATTAATTCTCTGAGTGCTTGATTCCTATTTAATATTTTTTCATAAAACATTTTACCACTTTCAACAAATGTAGGACCAAGTTCACATAATCTCCGATCAGTATCTGTTTCATAATAAACCTCAGTCATATCCTTCATAAGAAAATATGTACCTGATGCGAACATTGCTATTATAGTATATAATATTCCTCTTAATGCTGGGGGTCCTGCATATAGATTTAATTTTTTATTCAGAAACTGAGATAGATTATAAGCCAAAAACAAGCATGTAAATGGGTATGCTGACTCATACATTATTTTATTATTCTGTGTCATCATTATTTCCCTACAAATAGCAAATTCTTGTAATTTTTCAGGTAATATTAAAGCATCTGCCAACTTTCTGCCGGTTTCTGATTCCCAATTGACTTTCTTCTGATTCACCTGAAATAGATTAAACCATATGTTTTACAAATTATGTAAATGTAATAGTTTCTATGTTTTGTAAATGAAATTAAGTGTAATTTGTATTAACATTTATGCAATATTAAAATATTGTAAACATACAGTTAACTAGTTATTAATTAACATAAACACCTGAATATCATCAGCTTCTAGATCAGCAAGGGTTTTATATCTGAAGTTTACTGGTATACCAATGGCTACTCCAAACCTCGAGTTCATGCTGCCTGAAACAATTAAAATATATGTATACTAGCTGATGCCCGCGACTTCGTCCGCGTAGAATAATAACTTCTGACAGAATTCATCAGAATCAATTCAATGCATAAGTGTGATTTATTGTGAAATTATTTATCGTGATTTAAAAAAATAAATAATCCCGCAGGGTACAGTGCCCATTCCCGTAAGGTTTTAGTACTTAATAAAAACTATTCTATCGACTAATGTTGTACCGAATCTCTTTAAAATAAGTTCAGTTAATAATAGCCCGGGACTTAACGCATAATTTCCGTTCCCGTGGGTCTTCTGTGATAAAAACTATCATACACCGTTTCCCAGGTCTCAAATTTATCGTTTTACCGAATGTAACTCAAAAAGATTCTAGATTCAATAGATTCAATGGCTAAAAAGATTTATACAAACTCTCATCCCCTATTTTATCCCATTGGAGTTGGAAATGATCAAAATCTTCTTAGTAAAGGCCTACGTCATAACATCTATCTGCATGCCAAATTTCAACCCAATCCTTCCAGTGGTTTGGGCTGTGCGTTGATAGATCACTACATCAGTCAGTCAGTCAGTCACCTTTGAATTATATTATGTATATATAGATTACTTTTGTTAAATCGTGTATTTGAGCCTTGAATCAAGACTAATATGTGGAGCTCACAATTTAAAATAAACAGACTTCAACCCCCTCTTTTTATGAAGTTGGTTAATAATAATAAATACACTATAAAAATATTATAAGTGTAACTAACAGTTGACAGAAATAATCGCGCACAAACATACATACATACAGGTCAAACTGAGAAACTGATAAATGCAAGACTACAAGAAAAATATTGTGGCGACACATGTCACAAGTCAACGGATGACGTCGTAAAATCCTACATCGCACATGCGAAGTTTACATTCGATTTAACTCGTCGAGTACCGGTTTTATAGACACAATTAAAGAACAATAGGTCGCGGTCACCGGTGACCGCTTGGTGTTTGACAGTTTAACACGGATAGAAAATCCCAACGAGCAACTGTTGGGCAGAAAGCCCGCCAGGCACGATCACCTCGCCTGGTCGGAGGATCCTCCTTTTCCGATCTTAGGGAACTTTACACTCTGTTCCCTAAAGTGGTAACCCCGACGTGATTGGAAACAACCTTCACTTCACGGAGCAGATTAGCACCGTCATCCGTATCGCCATCCCTCTCATTCATCACTTCTCCACTGAGCGGTAATCAAGTCGCAGCCAACCAGCATCCTCGGCCTCATCAGGGACCACCATCGCCTGCAACGAAGTCGTGCAGCCTGGTTCTTCCCTACGGCCTCGCCAGCGTCTAGGCACAGCACTTCTGCACACGGTTCTGAAGGACATCTCCTCCCGTCAACGCAGACGCCAGCCACTACGCACCTACCCTCGCAGCATCTCTTCCCCGACTCACCGTGGGACACTGCGAACTTATCTCTCCGACTCACTGGAGTATCGCCCTGCACCGCTCATCCGACTCACTGGGCACTCAGCGGCACAGTTCCGACTCACTGGAACTAGGGACTTTCTACACTGGCTCTGGCACCGCTCATCTCAAGCATCGACAGCCGTCTCAGCGGGATCGACCTCCGGTCTTGGCAGGGAGTGATGTGGCGACACATGTCACAAGTGTTAGCTTTATAATATTAAGTTGAATGCTGGTAACATTATTTGTGATAATTACATTATTGCTTTTTGACTTTTGCTGTCTACCGACATCAAAAGTAATATTATAATGTACTTCGAATGGAGGGACACACTTTGTATTCAGCAATCGAACTGTACGGATTAAAACCAATTATTACCTAACTTGTATTTTACTCAAGTGAAACTGAATTGATCCTTCAACTCAGAAGTGGGATTCAACAGGCTAGATCTATATTTCTAGCAAAAACGCCTACAACTCGAAAGTTTTCCTACCCTCGCGTTCTCAATTATTGCAACGCAATAATATGGAAGATGGAAACATGACAACTAACGAAATATCAGACCACCACGAATCCTCTTCGAGAAAGAGGAAACGACACGATCGCAAGAATAAAAGACAACGACGCAGAAGCAAATCAAAAACTGAAGGTGGATCGGCAACGGATTCGAGTGTTCCAGTGCGCAGAAGTCGTCCTCGGGAGCGTCGTGTGCATCGTCGCTATCGATGCAAGAATATCAGTAGCGAAAGCAGTGAACGTGATCCTCACGAATACCGAGAAGACAGAAGGAACCGAAACAATCGCCGTGAGCGTCGTGGGCAGCACCGTAGGAGTGGAAGCAGTCGCCGCAGCCGCCGGCGGGTCAGCAGGAGTGCCGGTGCGCGTGGCAGCAGCAGCCGCAGCCGCTCGAGATCTTCGCGTCACGGTGGACGCTCATCTTCTCCAGTAAGACGTTCCAATAATAGTACTGATGACATGACACATTTATTTTTGACTAAATTGGTTAATACCTTGGTAAATGTTCGTCGGAGGGTAACAAATTTCCAATGTTAGGTAATGTCATACCCGACTTTGATCCGATGGTTAAAGGGCAAACTATACAAATGTGGCTAAGTAAAGTAGATGAGTGTGCGAAATTATATAAATGGGGTGATGATCAGGTCATACACTATGCCTTGCCTAAATTAGCTGGTGTTGCAAAAACCTGGTACCAGGCTTTACCCACTATGTCATTTTCGTGGCCTGAATGGAAACAGAAATTATTAGAATCATTCCCAAGTAGTGACGATTATGCCGAGTTACTGACAGAAATGCTGTCCAAACGCGTAAAATATAATGAATCACTAGAATTATATTATTTCGAGAAAATCAATTTGCTCAATCGTTGTAATATTATAGGAAAGAGGGCTGTCGATTGTTTATTGTACGGAATTGAAGATCGTTCCTTAAGACTAGGCGCAAAAGCGTTGAAGTGTCAGGAACCGGAACAAGTGTTAGAATATTTTCAATCTATAAAACAACAGCAACGTGATACGGATAAGTCGCGTATTTATGGAGACAAAAGAATTAACGCTTATTCGAATACAAAACCAACTAATGACGCAAAGACTAACAAAAGTAATTCCATTGTTTGCTACAATTGTAATGAGGCAGGACATTTTAGTTTTAAATGTACAAAAAAAATACTCAAATGTAACATTTGTAACAGACTTGGACATACTACATTAAACTGTACAAGACTACCCTCCGACAATAATAATACCGATAAAGTAGGTCAAACTCAAAAGGATATTTTATGTATAGACGTCCAAAGCACTGCTAAAGACGATTGTAAGTATATCGTGCAATTGATGCTCAACGGACAATCGGTTTTAGGGTATGTCGACTTAGGCAGTCAATGCACTTTAATTCGTTGTAGTGATGCAAGGAAATTAGGAATTAGTTGGTCGAATAACCTTAACCTACCTACAATGAGAGGTATCGGAAACAATTTAGTAGTACCTTTAGGGCTCGCGACTGTTACCATACAAATACAAAATGTAATGGAAAAGGTAGATGCCTTAATTGTGAATGACAACATTATTAAATACCCGGTACTAGTAGGACATAGTTTCACTGAAAAACCTGGTATTATCATAACTAAAACTTACAATTCCTTAATATTTACGCGAGAAATCACCAACAAATTATACCTCGAATTAGTCTCGGACACATTAATAAGGGCTAAAGAAATGTGCTTGGTTAAAATTTGTTGCACCGCTGATTATTCCGGGACTGTGTACGTGCGCGGTTCACTACGTGGAAAACCCAAACATGAGTTTTACCTCCTACCAGGAGAGTATGAAATAGATAATGGTCGTGGTCAATTATTAATCCAAAATATATCTGACGAAATAATTTTGCTGAAAAAGCATTCATTATTAACGCGTGCTTTTAAGACAAACGGTTGTTATGATAAATATTTTGAATATCAATGCCAGTAACTTTTCTTCAGAATTTCATTACGACTCGAATTTAACTGATAATCAGGTAAATCAGTTGAAAAGCTTATTAAATAAATACAAGGAATGCTTTTCAAATAATTTAAATGATTTAGGATTCACTAACATAGTAAAGATGGAAATCGAATTAAATGACACTAAGCCAGTCGTATACCGTCCGTATAGACTCTCATACCCTGAGCGTGAGCTGGTGCGATCAATGGTACAAGAAATGCTAGACGCCGATATTATTAGCGAATCCAGTTCTCAATATGCCAGTCCAATATTGCTAGTAAAAAAAAAACTGGTGAAAAAAGACTTTGTGTAGACTATCGGACACTTAATAATAAAACTAAGAAAGAGCATTACCCTTTACCATTGATCGACGACCAGCTAGATATGTTAGCTGGAAATTCTCTATTTATTTCACTTGATTGTGCATCGGGCTATTATCAATTGCCTATTGAAGAAGGTTCCCAAGATAAGACTGCTTTTGTTACACCAGACGGCCAGTATCAATTTAAACGAATGCCGTTCGGTTTAGCAAATGCTCCGTCAGTATTCCAAAGGGCTATGAATAAGATACTGGTCAAGTCAGAAGTTGATTTTGCCGTTATATTTATGGATGATATTTTAATTCCTGCTAAATCATTCGAAGAGGGGCTTCAAAGGCTGGAGATAGTGCTTAATCTTCTTTCTAAAGCCGGGCTTACTTTAAAACTTAATAAATGTAACTTTTTCTATAAAGAGATTGATTTCTTAGGATTTCAAGTTAGTGGTCAAGGTATAAGACCTGGGACACGTAAGACGTTAGCTGTTTCGAGTTTCCCTGTTCCTAAGAATGTACATGATGTAAGACGTTTCATTGGACTTGCCAGTTTCTTCCGTCGTTTTGTAAAAGATTTTGCCCTTATTGCACGCCCTTTAACTGATCTTCTCAGATCTAATTTCACTTGGAAATGGAACGAAGAACAGTTGAAAGCTTTTAATACGCTAAAACAAAAACTTATAGAACGCCCTATTTTGGCCTTGTACGATTCGAAACTTGAAACGGAATTGCATACTGACGCATGTAAGTTAGGAATTGCGGGTATCTTAATGCAAAGACATAGTGACGGAATGCTTAGGTCCGTGGCGTATTACAGTCGGAAAACGACTAAGGATGAACAAAATTTACACTCTTTTGAATTGGAAACGCTAGCAGTGATAGCTTCACTAAAACGTTTCCGTGTTTATTTGTTGGGATTAAAATTTAAGATCGTAACCGACTGTAATGCGCTTCGCACTACACTAACCAAGCGTGATCTTATACCGAGGATATCTCGGTGGTGGGTGCAGTTCCAGGAGTACGACTGTGATATTGAATACAGATCTGGAGCTAGGATGTCTCATGTAGATGCTCTCAGTCGTGCTCCTGTGAATGAACCCGTTACAGGTGATGATGAGACACATGTACTCGATGTGTTAAATGTAAATATTAAAGATTGGATTTCTACGGTTCAAAGTAGTGACGAGGAAATAGGAAAAATAAGGGACATTTTACGAGACAAAAATACGAATTACATAGCAGACGTGTGTAAAAACTATAAATTAAAAGGGGATCACGTGTATAGGATTGTCGGTGATAAAATAAAATGGGTAGTACCTAGAGCCGTCCGGTGGCAAATTTTAAGAATGAACCACGATAACGTGGGCCATTTTGGCTATGAGAAAACTCTAAGTCGATTACGTGAAACTTTTTGGTTCTCTAAAATGCGACGCTTTACTAAAAAGTACGTCTCAGCATGCCTTGAATGTGCGCATCATAAAGCTCCGGGCGGTGCGAAGGAAGGAATGCTTCATCCTATACCAAAAGCAGATATTCCGTTCCATACGGTTCACGCAGATCATTTAGGACCATTTGTTCGCTCTAAGAGAGGAAACACTTACATTCTTGCGATTATCGACTCTTTTACAAAATTTATAAGCATAAAAGCTGTACGGGATACAAAAAGTACGACAGCCATAAGAATTTTCAGAGACAATTTTAGCACTTTTGGTACTCCAACACGTCTTATCACTGATCGGGGTTCCTGTTTTACAAGTTCAAAATTTAAATCTTACATGGAGAGTACTAATGTTAAACACATACTTAATGCAGTCGCTACCCCAAGAGCGAACGGACAAATAGAACGTTATAATAGAACTATATTAGATGCTTTAAGTACAAAATGTCACGATGTGGGCGATAACACTTGGGATGAATACGTCGGTGACATTCAACTAGGCATAAATACGACAGTGAACAAAGCGACGGGGAAAAGTCCTTCAGAGTTGTTATTTGGTTTTAAAGTTTTAAATCCATCAGAAAACGTAATAAATGAGGTGTTAAATGAAGTTATATATCGTGTTAGTGATAGTGAGCTAGTAAAGTTGAGGACGGAAGCTAAATGTAGAATAGAAAAACAGCAGTCTTATTCAAAGAAAGCATTTGATCGGCAAAGAAAACAGGTTACGTTATATAATATAGGTGACTTAGTTAGAGTCGAAAGAACGATAATAGATAGAGGACAAATAGGTAAATCAAAGAAGCTTATATCCAAGTTTCATGGCCCATATAGAATAGTAAAAATTCTAGACAATGATAGGTTCTTAATTGAAGATACTCCTATAACTAGAAGAGGTAATAAAAAGTATGAAAATATAGTAGCAGTGGATAAGATACACCCCTGGCTAAATTATATAAATATGTCCAGTGAGGGTAGCGAAAATGAAAATAGCGATGATGAATAAACTTATGATTTTTAAAAAAAAAAAATTGATTATTATATAATTTGATTGGTGCTTATACGATTAATAATTACATAATACTATTATAGTCAACCTTAAATACGAAAATTACATATATTACTTATTGTAATTTGAAATTATCAATCACATGAGATAATTGATAAACATGAGTTATTGTTAATAAGTATTCTATTAGTAAAGGACGAATGGATTTGCTAAGTTATTGACTAATTTATGGACTGAAAATGAGACTTGATGACTTGATGCGATACTTGGGCTATGAGCAATCAGTGCAGGAAGTGATTAATATCGGAGACCGATATTGCATAGATGGTTGTAGATCATAGTAGACTGAGTATCGTCAAATGTAGGTGCATGGGCTATGAGCTTCCGGTGCAGGATGCGAAAGGTGATGTAAATCATCGCACAGACGGTCGCAGATCATAGCAGACTGTGCAATTAGATGACTAAGATATTGAGCATAGGTTGTGAGCGGTTAGTGCAGAAGGCGAATGGTGTCATGCAAATGACATCGCACAGATAACCGTAGATCACAACAGACTGTGCATGACATGACATGAAATGACTTATGACATAAAATAGATGGAATGGTCTATTTTTAATGTACGGCATTGATTTCACTATGGTTATACTATGTTCTATGGTATAGATGAAATGTGTATTATCCTAGGTTATTGATAAAATTATCATGATATTGTGTAAATTAATTGATTTAATAATGTATTTTTACTCCCCTCTCCATATGTTTGTTTATTGAATGTTTATTGATCAAGTGAGAGGACTCACTTTAAAAGGATGGCCGAGCTGTTAGCTTTATAATATTAAGTTGAATGCTGGTAACATTATTTGTGATAATTACATTATTGCTTTTTGACTTTTGCTGTCTACCGACATCAAAAGTAATATTATAATGTACTTCGAATGGAGGGACACACTTTGTATTCAGCAATCGAACTGTACGGATTAAAACCAATTATTACCTAACTTGTATTTTACTCAAGTGAAACTGAATTGATCCTTCACAAGTCAACGGATGACGTCGTAAAATCCTACATCGCACATGCGAAGTTTACATTCGATTTAACACGGATCGAAAATCCCAACGAGCAACTGTTGGGCAGAAAGCCCGCCAGGCACGATCACCTCGCCTGGTCGGAGGATCCTCCTTTTCCGATCTTAGGGAACTATACTCTCTGTTCCCTAAAATATGTTTGTATTTACATACTAAGGAGTAGGAGTTCATTACACTTCTTGTAGATCATCCTATCCTATCATCTATATTCTTATTTACAATCCAATCACTCCTGCATTAGAAAAAAAAGTTCATAGAAGTAGGGGTGCACAACATTTATTTATCGAAATGTATTTAAAGAATTTTTCATAATTTGAAGAATTATAATATATCTTTATTTACAAATAATATAAACTTAAAGTTATACTAATAACTAATCCATATAACTTTAATCACAAATAATAAAAAAAAAATATGATGTACATATCAAAAGATTCTTTTGTACAAATCATATAAATTATTTATGTAGCGCGCGGTCGTTAAGTCGGTTAAAGGAGTGGATATAATATACGTGCGCGGCCGCACGGTCAAAAGCCGTTGCGCGCGCAGGGCTCCTCCTGAGGTCCCGCGCCAGCCGCCGGCAACGTAGACGCCCAGCGCAAACGCGCGCCAGTGGCGCGGACGGCGGACGCCGCAGTGCGGAACGCATGCGTTTTACTTTCGTCTACTGCGGTTCTCGTTCGCTCCCGTTATCGTATTTTGTTCTAGTATTCCATAGAATATAGAATAGGGACACATTCCTAATTAAACTGTCAAACACCGAGTGGTCACCGCACCGGTGACCGCAACCTATTGTTCTTTAATTGAACTGAAATTGTTCAAAATATCCTAACGTATTGACGTTGTGTATTGACACAGACTCATAATTATAATGTTCATTTGTTTTATTTCATCTTATCGCATTTGCACAAATTACTCCAAAGAAAAGGGACTGAATACGTACCCACTATGAATTAAAGAAATCAAGGTTATACACAACACAATACAACAAGAAAATTATTTTTAACATTAATTCAAAATTAAATAACTAGATTACACAGAATTATGAAAACTGTTGATACTGACAGCCCCTGACTTGTAGGCTTTTATCATTGGCACTTGTATTATTGTCTACTAGCTGTTGTTCACGATTTTCTCTGCATAGAATATTAAAAGAACATAACTTTTTTGTTTCAGTTTCCAAAATAAAAGAAGCCTATATTTCTCCTTAGTACATCAGCTACCTGCCAATAAAAGTTTTAAATGTGGGAGAGCCATGCTTCGGCACGAATGGGCCGGCTCTACCGGACTGATACCACGGCCTCACAGAAAACCGACGTGGAGCAATGCTTGCATTGTGTTTTGTCATGTAACTGCGGTCACCGGAGGCCCAATTACCCTCCCCTTCCCCAATCTCCCCAATTCCTGAATCCCCAACGATCCTCAAACTCCTAATCCCCAAAAGGCCGGTAACACCTCTGGTGTTCCAGGTGTCCATGGGCGACGCCGATTGCTTACCATCAGGTGACCTGTCTGCTCAATTACCGGCTTATGCCATAATCACCCTAGGCATTTGATCTAGAGAGATTAATCAGTACTGGTACAGTACCTAGTATAGTACAGTACCTTCTTGAAACTATATATGTCAGTTTTATTACAATGTGTATCCTAAAAATAAGACTATAGATAGGTATAAGACTTAGCAAAATTCTACAATTCACTAAAAGTAGAAAATGGTGCATCTTACCAGCGTGAAACAAATCATATCCAAAGACACTGAAGGGCACAATTAATTTACGTTGAACATCTGAAATATTTAGGATATCCAAACATTTCGAATACCGGTCATGAAGTTCCTTGACTAGAGGTGCTGGCTGTCCATTGCTGTAAATAATTAAAAACAACAAAAACCATAATTTTATAATAGATTTAAAAACAATTAATCGACTTTATTCTGCATAGTTACACTGTACTGACCTGTAATGATGAACAAAATTTTTATACTTCTCCAAGAAAAATGTATGTGGTCCATAACGTGCTAAGGTACATGCAAGTCCAGTGCCTGTAATTACAGCAAAAGAAAACGATCGACCCTTTTCTGTCAAAAACCAGTTAATTGGTTTTCGTGTTGTCATTATTAATGGAGGCAATTAAAATAAATCGTTAAACATTATCATTTATCATTCATAACCTTTTATTTGATTATTCTCATTCAGTTCAGGATTTCAGGTCAGGATCCTTTTTTGACAACTGACAGATACATGTCAGTTGTCATATTGGCACATGTTCAGCAGTTCACCCATTTTTTTTTTTTTAAGGGGGGAAAACTATGGGGGAAAATCATCGAATGACTGCTCCCGCCTATACCCATAGATGTATAATAGAGTTCACCCAACCAACATTAGCCAAAATTTGTGATGCCAAATAACGGGTCCGGACCGGACTAAGGTCGGCATTGGAAATAAAGGACACTTTAAGGTACGTAGAGATAAGTGTGTTTTTGGAATAAATTGTCAATATTTATAAATACCGCATAAATAACAATTTTCACTATCATTTTCGTTCATAGTCAATGGTGGCCCGGAGGTTTAAGACGCCCACTTCCCATGCATGAGGGTGCGGGTTCGAAACCTACAAACGGCAAGTACCAATGTGACTTTTTCCGAGTTATATGTACTTTCTAAGATTATTTAGACACCACTGACAAACGGTGAAGGAAAAACATCGTGAGGAAACCTGGACTTATAATTTCTAATTATAAGTTTGAAATCGCCAACCCGCATTGAGCAAGCGTGGTGATTAATGCTCTAACCTTCTCCGTGTGAGAAGAGGCTTTGCTCAGCAGTGGGCATTTATAGGCTGTTGATGATGACTATCATTTTTATATTATGTACCAGAAATGTATGAGAATCCTACGAAATTTATATAATTCCGAAACTAGGAACTATAATTTTATAATAATTATTTTTTCATTGTATTCTAAGTAAACTTATAAGCAAATGGCGTGATAGTTGATAAGGCTTCGTTATAAACGATCACACTTCACATCATCAAGACAGTTGAATTTATATTGAAACGTAAATAAAACTAAACGATGAAAGGTTATTCCAGATATTTTCTTAGAGCTTTTGCTTTCATATCAGTACACACTGCACGTCACCGTTTTATTTTAGATTTTTTATACATACGTTTAATGATATACACTTATTATTTTCTTATAAAACGAGATTGAGACAGTTGTAAATAAAAGCTTATCAATATGGCAGCACGAAAAAACTGGCTTCATGTCAGAATTTGTCTATATGTGAAGCAGTGTAGCTACAGGGAAAAGAACGAGATGCCATTATTAGGTTAGTGTTTGACAGAACAACGACAAAGAATGATGGGTATCATATACTTATTGGTGATGCAAAGATAGATAGAGATAGCGGCAAAATTAAGAAGTTGTCTAAGAACGACACTTCGCTTTGGAGTTGAGGTTAATAAGTTTAAACATAATCAAATGGATAACGATTACATACAGAAACCTGTTCTTAATAAAACCAGAAACACAAAATATTGTTGCATTCCTCAATGAAATACTTGCGGAGATTCGGGAATAAGTATTCATTTATTTTCAAAAGACAAAATTATGAATCAAATAAATTTTCTTCCTGTATGGAAAGAGAAAAGATCAGCTGTAAAGCAATTAATCCTCTTAGATTTACTCAGCAGTGATATGTATTTATTTACTTTTACGGGTATTCATTCAATTGAACTTTTAGAAACATTGATGACTTGTGTTAATGAGTTGGCCAACAAGAACAAGAAAATGTTATCTGTGAGAGACAGAATTATTTTGATAATGGTAACAATTGCACAAAATATGTCATTAAAAGCCATTGGTGTTTTGTTTGGTATAAATAGGTATACAATAGACATGTTCTAATTATTTTAACAATATGTGCCCCTTGCTAAATAGAGTATTCAAAGTTGTTATTCCTTGGGCTGATACCGAAATCATTCCAAAAATATAAAAATACAAGAATAATATTAGACTGTGCTAAGACTGCGATTGAAAAATGTAAATCTTTAAAATGTAGAATATTGACGTACTCTCAATATAAAAGGACAATACAGCGAAGTTTAATATTGGAATAATTCCTTCTGACCTAATAACTGAAATAAGTGCATCTTATGGTGGTCGAGCATCAGATAAACATATTGTAAATGAATTCGGAGTTTAATAATGGAGTGATAGTGGATAAGGATATGGGATTTAATTCGAGTGTAATGAAGTGAGTTACGAATATTAATTGAATAATTAGTATAACATTTGATTAATTTTGAAATTTAATTAAATATTTATATACAAGAAACCACATAAATCTGATATATATTTAATAAATAAATTTTTGTGTGACGTAAATTATATACGAAATCTGTCAGTGCCTTAGACAGCTTCGCAATTTTGACACAAGAGGCGCTAGTTAGAAACTTCGTATCGCCAATGTCTAGGAATTAATATTTGGTCTGCTCATTTATTATAAGTCTATGGCTTCTCCTTATATGTAATTTTATTTTCACATTTTAATTATTTTAGTACATATATGTATACATAAAATAGATATTAAACTTAAATAACTTAATAATTAACCTTAAAAAAAATGATGAAAATTTTACATTAAGCTCAAGGCATCAAAAAAAAATTTACCTCATCGCTATCGTGTGGAAACGTTGAATGGCAATGCGGAACCTTTGCTCAAAGTAGTAGCCAGCCCTTCCATCACCTGAAGTGCCAACCATCCTCCATCCAAAGAAGATGTGCACTTGGGCCTCACGGCCTTAAGTTCCAAAACCCAACGTTTCGAAAGCATAACTGCAAATCGGGCTATTATACTTGCGCCGTTTGAGGTTCTCGGCAGCAGTGGTGGCAGCACCGGCTCGACACGCTGAGCTTGTGTGCTTGACTTACTTGACTTAATATCCTGTGTCCCCTAGATGGGGCAGAGGGCGTCCACTGAAGTTCTCCATCGCGATCTGTCTTGAGCTTCACGCTTCACCTCACTGAGGACGGCCACGCATTCTTTTCCCTTGGGGATTCCAACCCAAGGCTTGCTTGGGTATGTGGTCAGGATCCCTTCGGAGCATGTGCCCTATCCATCCCCACTTGCGGCGCTTGATCTGGCAGTCGATTGGGCTTTCGTGGCATTTTCTCCACTTGCGGCGCTTGATCTGGCAGTCGATTGGGCTTTCGTGGCATTTCTCCAAAAGCTCTACGTTAGAGATGGTCTCGGGCTAGTAAATTCCGAGAATGCGACGCAGGCATCGGTTAACGAAGACTCAGACTTCAGTTTTATCCTTCGGGTCAGTTTCCGTGACTGCCACACAAGTGTCAGCTGCGCGAAAGTAGCTCGGGCTTTGGCGATCCTTGAAGTGATGGCCTCTTTAGTACCTCCAGTCTCTGACACGACGCTCCCGAGGTAGGAAAATTTGTGGACACGTTCCACTGCCTCTGTGCCAATCAGCAACGGTGTAGTATTCTTCACACCCGTTCTAATTTCTTTGGTCGTCCAATTTTGCTTGCATGTCGGCGTGGGTATGACTCAGCAGGCATAGGTCATTGGCGTAATCCAAATCTTCCAAGAAGTTGGATAATCCCCACTCTATGCCGCGGCGCCGATTGTCAGTAGTGTGAAGCATGATCCCATCCAGAACGACCAAGAAGAGAAGCAAATGATAAGAGGCAGCCTTGTCAGACACCCGCGTGTACCACTATGTCACCAATTTTTAAATCCATTTTTAATGGCTCCAATTTTTAAACAAATTACATCGCGGAATGTGGTGTCGTCCAACAAAGTACCTAGGTTGGACGAAGGTAAAGCAAGAAGACATAACCCCGACTCCCACTCACCCACAGCCAAAAGGCTCTGCAGTTGAGCAAGAGGAGTTCAAGAGATTTTCCATAGACATATAACGTTAAGATGTCGGACGGACGGGTAGAATTTAAGATCCATCTCGACGGTAAATATAAATATATACAGTACAGTATATATACAGTAGAAACTCGATTAACCGGACTAATTATTGTCGTTAGGCATTCGGATAATCGAATGTACTAAGAAAAGCGGGTTTTTTTGCATACATATGTTGTACATACGATGTTACGGATCTTATGTATGTTATTTATTAAAAACAACAAACAACAGTACAAGTATATTTTTCGGTTTCTACATCATTTTCCGATGTTTACTCCCGTCTTCACTATTTAATTTTCAGGTGTACAACAAAATTGAATCAGTATTCTTCACAGTATGGTGTAGGTACATCACTAATCGTGGATGTACCTACACCATACTCTACTGATCAGCTAACTTACGACCGGTATCTCCTTTTTTAATAAATTAATAATATTTATTTTGTCTTTAAGCGATAACACCTCTCTCTTACGTATACGTAGATACAAGTCAGATCGGAGGAACAGCTAGCTAACTAAAACAATAACGAATCGCGCGGGGCAGCGATCGCGCAGGGCGCATGCGGGGTAGTGCTAGTTCCGACACGTTCATGCTTGCATAAATTTGACTTGTAGATAATTTTAATATAATGAGTCGGTAGTCCGGATAATCGCGAATCCATATAACTGAGAGCTGGATAATCAAGTTTCTACTGTATAGGTAAATTAATAATTGTTTCTTTTTTACTTATGTCTCTTTGCCTAAGCAGAAGAGATCACACATTATTGTCATTCTGGCAATAATTTTGTGTCGGCATCCAAAATACCTAGTCGTGTCGTGCCCATGTTGTGCCGAATTGGCCATCATCTAAGGTTACCTACTTCGCATCCTTTTAAATCTGTGTGCAATAGTGTCAATGCTAGTCTCTAGTACTCTCTAGTCTATGGTCAAGCAAGCCAGTCAAAAAAATGTCAGTCAGGTTTGAGGTTTAGCGCTTCGACTCGATCATGCTTGCATCTTTGTAGTCTGTGATGTTTGCTATGAGTTATTGTTATGGTACACTATAACAAAATATTGATGAGTGTGATAATTTAATAAATTATTTATAATACACGATGGATCTTTTAAACAAATTACAAAGTTTGCGCTTAGAGAGCCTGGATTACGGCTGGGCTAAAGCTGTTTCTCAAAGTGAATATCTAGATTTTGCTGATTTGCCGCCAGAATATGAGGATGCTATTGATTCTTTAGAATTAGAAACTACTTTTATGGATATAATAACAACACTGGATTCGTGGCTGGAGGCTGAAACAGAAGACAATTCATGGGCATATCTAAGTCAAACAATTGATCATATGAAGCTGTTAGCACTGATAGGCTATTATATAGATTACGGATGCAAAAATGTCCGTATCAGAGAATATAGGCTAAATGCATTACTAGTATCTCGAGTTTACTTTAAGCTGTTGAGAATACCAGGATATAAAACATACAATATTTATCATTCGCAACTGTTTGTTCAATCACTGTCATGCCTCAGCTTTCCAGTGACTATGAGTGATGAGGAAACTAATTATACTTCAGGGGAACTAACTCGAGAAATAAACTCTGTTTTAAATCATTTGATTAAGTTAGTAGATGACTTGAAATTAATTATAGAAGATTTACAACTAACACCAGATGATATGCATTTTGAGGAAATTCTGAGTAATTGTATTGAACCTACGGCTTATAAGTTTGTTACAAAATTACATGTTGGTAAGTTATATAAAGTTGAATATAAGTACATATAACACATACCTGTCATACTAACCCTTGATTTATGTATTTTAGGTAACAGATAATGCAATAATGTTAATTATTTATATTTCAGATAAGATATTAGCAACAAAAATTTCTGAAAACAGTTACAGCATAATAGATGTTTTGCTATGTAAATCGGAAACCAATCACAATGAACAAGCTCTTAGGATACTTTTTAAATGCATCCTCCCTAAGCTTATTGCTGCATGCATGGACAATCGCAGTATTAATGTAAGTTCATATTTATTTATTTGATTTGTATCAGATAATACAAGGTTATGGGTTTGTTTAAGTTTTAACAGTCCTTAATCTACTATGCCTCTGTTGGTATAGTTACTTGTAGTCTTTTAAGGTAATAAAGCAACTAATTATTAAATAAAATGGGTAGTAAGTACTAATAATAGTTATTTTTTGCTTTTTAATTTTGACTTTTTGTTTGTTAGTAGTTTTGGTTTTTAATATTTTCAATGTACAGAATTTACACTTCTACAGTTTTATTATATTTACCTATAGATATTACCTAGATTAAAATTATAAATTGATTCCAGAAACAACATATTCGTCCAGCATATTCGACTTACTCAGTTATCACAATGGCAAAGTATGCCCAACCAGCATTGTCTAGTTACATAATTCTTTTAGAACATCTGTGCTACACTCTAGATGGTTTGGTAAGTCTCTAAGTTAAAACATTATAAAAATAATGGCTATACCTATATATTTTTGTGTAAGCTTTTAATTCTTTTATTATCTTATTATTTCCACTGCCTCAATGGTAAGGTAAGTTTTAACGTTAAAATAATAAAATATGTATACCTAAATTTCAGGAAAAAACTGATGTTCGCGAAATTCGGGCTGAATTGGTCGCTGGAATGGTGACGTTTTTGCCTCGGTCAGCTTATAAAAAAATAACAAAATGGATACTGCAACTGTCAAAAAACTCGAAATTACCACATCGCCAGCTAGCTGTAGTTCGTATCAACAAGATGTATTATTTTTGTTAAAAAGATGTTTTATTGCGTAATTTAATTCATCTTAATTTTTTTTAGGAAATATTGGCTAGGATGATAACAAGTGATCATTATGAATCTGCCCCTGCTGAGCAGCCAACTGAAAATAATGATGCTATTGCCCCTACTGATATTTCTCCTGGTATTGTACTTTTTTTGAATATAATTATCTATTACCCAATACAAATATATTTTATGGAGCAATCAAAATTAAAAACCAAGCATGTTTACCCGACTGTTCTGACCTCTGTTAGGTATATCAATATGTTTCAATGTTACCATTTTTAGTTGCCGAAGATCCTAATGGGGGACCACAGCCGAGCACGAGTACTGCACCATATGCAACAGGGCAACACGCCAAAAATAACAAAAGTAAACAAAGCTCATCAGAAACATTCATTATTACAGATGATAATAGTCAGTGCAGCCAAGAATCTGGCGAAATGGTATGTTTTGTTCATCTTTTCATTTATCTAGTAACGATATCTAATTATTGCGTTTAATTGTCAAAAAAGATCAAATTATTACTTGTACATATACAATTATTACTTTACTTTCTCAATTGTAGCAAAATATAGATGAAGAGCCGAATGATATAATCAACATCCTACGTGCGCGCAAACACATAATTCCGCACATGGAAATAATTAGAGCCCTGTACGAACGAGTGCACGACGAGTCAGCCACTCTGCGCACGCGCGCAATTGTCATCCTAAATGATTGCCTCAAAAGCAAACTCCAGCCGGTAATTGATGCTGTCAAGGTAATTTAACACATGTTGAAACTAGCAGCGGGCTCTTTTATCATTACGTTACATAAGTTTGGTATCGATATTTCAAATAGATCGCTAATTTGTTTATTGTAAATGTTTGTTCGGCAGACGCTGCAGGGCGAGGGCTCGGTGTCGCGCCTGACGGCGGTGGCGGCGCGCGCGGTGTGCGACGAGCGCGCGGCGGTGCGCAAGGCGGGCGCCGGCCTCATGCTGCAGCTACTGCTGGACCCCGCCATCGACACGCCGCGCTCCGCAGACCTCACCGTTAGTACTGCCTATACTACTACCCTACAATAATATATTGCTACTCCCGCGCTGTTTTACCCGCTCTGCTCGGCTCTTATTGAGGGTATCGTGATGTTTTAGCCCATAGCCTTCCTCAATAAATGGGCTATCTAATACAAAAATCATTATTCAATTCGGACCAGTAGTTCCGGAGTTTAGCGCGTTCAAACAAACTCTTCAAAAATATTATTCTTTTATAAACTACGTTTAAAACAACCGACTTCAACCTTCTATTTTTTGAAGTCGGTTAATTAATTAAGTCTGTCGGCATCAAAATCGATTCAGCCAACCATGAGATAATCGCGCAAAAACATACATACATACATACATATCTACATACATACAGGTCAAACTGAGAACCTCCTTTTTTTCTTTTTGAAGTCTGTTAAAGATATTTAATACTAGCTTCTACCAGCGACTTCGCTTTCGTTCCCGTGGGATAAAGGAAACCTATGTGTTATTCCACCCACAGATGGGGCCCAACAGGGCCGATGCCGATTCGGAGTCGCGGAGAACCTAATGGGTTACCGGGGCTCCGGCTCGATGTGCAGGAGAAGGAACGGGGTGGTTTTTAGTCAGTAAGAGTCTGACACTCCCTCCGGCCTCACTCAGGCGGGAGCAGTCATTCGATGATTTTCCCCCCTTTAAAAAAAAAGTGTTATTACAGACCATAATCTTCCCCTGTGCTCGGGCACAGGTCGAAGAAGTCGGCCTCTTCAGCCGTTTTGACGTGATTGACCAAAAACATTCACACAAACACAATCTCACAAACTTTTACATTTATAATATTACTACAATTACTACCTAAGATAAATAGATTTGTAACTAGGCATTGAAAATAAAACATCATTTTTTGACTTTAAGAAAAGGAGGAGGTACTATGTTCGGCTGATTGTTTTTTTTTGGTTTTTACCGATTAAACCGTTATTTGTTAACCAATTTCCAAAATTCTTGGTCATAATATTGTGAGCAGCTTCTTATCAAGTATGTAGATTATACACTGTTGTGTTGTATGTGTTTAAATAATACATTTTGTTTAGAAAATAAGAACATAAGTATGGTGATAAATATGATGTCCACAATATAAAAAGAAACTGTTAATTATTTGGATTTGCAGGTATTAGTGAATCTGTGCCGGGATGCAAGTTTACTAGTTAGACAGGCTGCCATTAATGCTATAGGTGAACTGGTGACAGTAAAACCTAGTGAATCAGTTATTGAAGCCTTTCTCACAGGACCTGTGCACCAAGTCAGTGACCCTGAATCTAAGGTAAAAACAAGAGAGAGAGAGAGAGAGAAAGACTTATGAATACAACTTCATATTTTATAAACATTTAAAGTTAAATAATAAATGTAAATGTAAACCGTACCCTATTATTATACAATACAGAGTGTCCCAAAACTCTATATTTCTCAGAGCTGAACAAAGGAGATCATTTTTTGGGCCTTTCTGAAAGTGTCGGGCAACGAAAAAAAATTATGCATAAGTATCGTTAGAACTAGGCACTTTTAAGTGTGGGAGAGTCATGCTTCGGCACGAATGGGCCGGCTCATCATATTTCTGCGAATATTATTATTAATAAATGTTTATTGGTGTATTGACAATATATTAAAAAAATCACCTAAATCAAACCAGTAGATTTTTATTTATTGATGTTTTTGTAGTACGATCGGGATTTTTTCACCAAAACTGAAATGTTGAATATCTCAGAAACTAGCCAGTTTCGGACAAGAGACCTCAGAGCTTAATTTTGTAGGAAATTAGTTGTAATACGTCGAGTTACAAGTCACCCTGTATACCTATGGTCTATGCACAATGTAAATGAAGTAAGTGGAATGTACGGCAAGCTCAATAGTTGTCCATCTGGATGGACATAAATACATCGTAGATATGTCCGGCTTGCTTCAAAACTCCGGCACTTTCAGAAAAGGCCCAAAAATGTATGGAGCTGTAAAAATCTCCTTTTATTGTTAAGTTTTGGAAAATAAGTATTTAATCTTGATGACGTTTTTATTAAATAAATATATATACATTTTCTTTTTAATGCAGGTTCAAGAACAGGTGTTGATTCTTATCGAAAACGTTCTAATTGATAGACTCAAAAAGTTTAACACGTCAGGATGCGATCCATTGCCTTGGTTGATCCTCGCAGGAATGGTGAAACATAAAATGAAGATGCACTTGCAAAAAGTCTGTGTTCTGCTTTCTAAGTTTAGGAAGTGCCTCAAGTAAGGAACAAATTAAATTATATTTTTTACTACACTAGAAAACATTTTACACACATCTGCTATCTCCTTAGAAATACTCGAAGAGAAATATTTCTATGACGTTCACTTTATTTTTTTTTTATAGTAATACTGAACAATATTTTTCTTAGATGTCAAGTAATCTGGAAATCGCAATACAGTGCAATAACTTGGTTGATTTTTTAGTCAGATCTGTATAATTACAGTGAATAAACTGTTTTTTGTTTTTTCTTATAAATAGTTACATTTCCACAGGCGTTGTGTGTGAAATAATTTACGAAAAGCTGATGATTGAAATTACCGTAAGAAATGAAAAGTGTCGTCAGCAGGTGATTATTAAAAAGATCTGCACTCTATATACGTCTTTCATAACATTTACGTAATCATTTCGCTTGTAGATTGCTATTTGATGATGCCATCTTTAGAATTTATTAATATCTCACCTGCTTCAAGCAGGGACGAAATAAAAAAATATATGAGTATTGTAATTTGTAATAGGAAGTAGTGACGTATTTTAGTATCTACCTTAGTATAAAATAATTATTCTAGTTATTAATCTTTCTCGTATTGACGTCACCTGTATAGCGGTGGCAATATAATTTCCCATTTCCATTAATTTCTTTTTGAAATTAAGTGTTTCATTATTAATTAATATTTTTTGTTTGATAGCCATCGTCTAGTGGACATATTGAGCACACACTTGTCTGCAGTGAACAACGAACGTGACTTGCAGTGTTTGGTACTTTTGACAAGTTTGGCACGACACGTGGATTACTCAGACGTTGGTTTTGTACTGGATTACTATTACAGACTGATTGGTATGGACGAGGTAATCATTTTTTAATTATTCAATTGGATTGTAATTCCAAATATGTCTCTACTAATACTGTGGATATTATTATCTAGGTCCAAGACGTGCGACTGATGTCACAGACTCTGGAACTGTTAAACTTATGGTCTCGGTTTCTGCCGCCTGAAGATCGCACCTCGCTACGTCATCACATCGTGCGCCGTCTTGTTGAAGCCAAGACGATGGTAACCACCTAACTACATCAATTATGACCTAACGTAAACCGTACCTCATTTATCTAGCAGAGGTTTACATATCATAACATAATTCCATGTAAGAAAGCTATTGCCACACATCTAATACCAAAACTTGTAATACCCTTTAACCCTGCTTTGGCTAACTCGGTCAAAATAGACAAAAATGCGGTGGAATGTTTATCGTGACCGGACTATATTAAAATACAAACAAAAATGATTGTTCTAGGATGCCGAATATTGCGCGCACAGTTGGCGGCTCATTTAGATCCTGATAACTTGATATGGGCCGCAGAAATGATGCAGATGTGTAAGTATTATCACTCTACTGATATAAATTAGGTTTTTAATATTGCAGTTATTTACTATATTGACCTAAGCCAGCCATGGCCATATCAACCACGCTGGTTACTCAGGGTAATTTGCAAAATAATATAAAAAAAGATATAGAAAATAGTCTAAATGTTTATCTTTAAAAATCTGTGACTATCGTTGTCAGTAATCAGAGTAGGAAAGATTTAGTGCCTGTCAGCTACGAAATTAAAACTTAATCTATACAGCGGAACAACGCGCTATGTTGGACTGTGATGTAAATGAAGCGCTCCGTGCGGCTGACTTGTCCCTGGTGGCGCCCATACCACCTTCGCCGGGACTACTGCAAGTCTTTCTCCAGGCTATCAACGATGCACTTCCTGGTAACATTGGATTTTTTGATTAATAATACTTAACATGATGATGTATGCGTACGCGAGTTAGCGGTATGTAAGTGAGTGCACGTGGCGCAGAGTGCGGCGCGTGCGTGGCGGGCGCGGCGCGGCTGTGCGTGCGGTCGCGCGCGGCGGCGGCGGCGGCCGCGCCCACCTTCGCGGCGCTGCTGGCGGCCCACGACCAGTCGCTGCCCGTGCGCGTCAACGCGCTCGTCGCGCTCAGCGATATATGCGCCAGGTACACCACGCCTCGATAGATACCATACTATAGTCCCAAAAACTTCACCTATATTCAAATTTTAATATATTATACCCCATAATTCAGGTACACGTGTATAGTAGAGCCACTACTTGGTACTATGTGTGATTGCCTATCCAAGGAGTCACCAGTGCAGTTACGTCGGCGAGCAGCTCGTGAACTTACTCGCCTTTTATTGGGCGAATATTTACGTCTCCGTACACCTTTATACTATAGGTGAGTTCGACTTAATTACGTAATATAGGTCCATTGCACAACGGCAAATAAACAAACGAACCACCTCATGGTTAGCATCGGTGACGCTCACGGACATCCGCAACACCATAAGAGTGACTAGTACGTTGCCGGTCTTTTAGGGATTGGTTTGGAGATTAGATATTTGAGTAAGATTAAACCTCCGGAAACCTTACGCAGACTGTAAGACAAACGTTATTTCACACCGATGTATTGTGAGGCAACTTTTACAAGTCTGATGGCCTTAGTTTTTTTTATTATGGTATTAGCCGGTAAACGAGCAGACGGATCACCTGGTGGTAATCAATCGGCGTCGCCCATGGACACCTGGAACACCAGAGGCGTTGCAAGTGCGTTACCGGACATTTGGGATTGGAAAAGGATTGAGGAAGAGTGGGGGGAGGTTATTGGGCCTCCGGTAACCTCACTCAAACGACAAAACACAACTCAGCGTTGTTTTACGTCGGTTTTCTGTCAGGCCGTGGTATCACTCCGGCCCATTCGTGCCGAAGCATGGCTCTCCCACACTTTCTTATCCTCCTAATGCTTTCGTCTCTTGCCTGTATTAATTTATTGGCCAGGCCATAAGGTCGTCTTCTTTGTCTATTGCCTTAGCTGAATATTGGTGTCATATTGTTCTCACATAATTGAACTAAATAATGTAACCAAAAATTAAATTTGAAATATATTGCGAAAAGTAACCATGTAGTTGCTTGCTCGTTCTTCTCTATAGAAATCTACGCTTTAGAACAAACAAATGGCTTACTAGAGGACTGACTGACGCTGGCACATTTTGAACATTTTCATCTTTAAATATTTAGTTTGATGTTATTAACATCAGTGCCTTTTAGTGATGAATAACCAAATACTATCGGCTTTAAACAGCAGTATCATGTTTGGGCTCATCATAATTTTGTAATAACCTGAATGAATAGCATTTCGATAGATGGTGCTAATCATTTGAGCTAAGAGTTTCTGGGTCAGTGACTTATTCATATTTTTTAATGCGTATGCAAAGAAATATTATTCAAACTAGAATATTTAAATGTTTAAACTAGACGTTCAAATGTCAACATTAAACATGAAAATATCTTCATAATACATTTTGTCTGAGTCAGTGACCTCTGCAAATATTTATCCTTCTCTATGTCATTATTTGTTCAACTACTTATCATGCATTATGTATGTAAGCGGATAATATATGCATGTAAATTACACTTAAAAATAACAAAATTGGTGCAAGAGTGATGTCGAAATCAATTTTTGAAATTTATTCACGTAATTGTTTTTAGATATTGCGCTTTGTTAGCGGACGCAGACGATGACGTACGTGAACCAGCCGAGTACTACGTGTCCTGTGGCCTTACTGCCGACACCATTTACCATCACTTTGTTGATTGCCTCCTACATTACAACCACGATGACAAAGGTACAAAAAAACTGGCAAATATAGGGTGTTGGAAAGTCGATGGCAACACCGATCGAACTTCTAAACACCTTGTATAGCGAAGCTAAATGGTCATTATACTTTTTACATAAAGCGAGTGACTTAGTTTTGAGATTCACGGTGTATTTGCGGTTTACAACACTGTCATTGTTTTACTATGTTTCTAGGGTACGTTAGTATAATCAAATGTAAGGAAAACTGTTTTCCTTGTTATCACATTATTGTATTGTATATATACTCTAAACAATTGTAATTGAAACAAAGTAAATTATTTCGCAGATGGTATCAATTTTGACTCCCGTCAGCTGATCTATGACGTGATGCTGCAGCGTTTGTCCATGGTACAGAGACTTAACATCCAATGTCGGCTGGCGCGCGATGTATTGGAACATGCCGTGGACCTCATGGATGAAGACGATGAACTGTCTCCCGCAATGAATGCAGCTCTTCTTGATACTACAACACTGCTCTGCGGACCCAGGCTGAAACTGCCCAGTAAATATTTCAGTATTAAAGAAGCTAAATAAAGAAAAATGACGCATTTTACAATTATTTCTAAATTATTTATTTCTTTACAGAAAAGCCACAAAAAGCTAGCAATAACTTAGAGGAGTTACAGGAAAGAGTTACTACTAACATCGTGTCTCGGGTTAGTTTAGGTTGTGCTTAGTACCTACCAGTATTAAGATTAAATACTAAACATTAATTGAAATGTTACAGAAAATGAAGATGACAGTCGCAGAGGTATTAGTGCCTGCAGTGATAAAGTTATACTCACGTATGAAACCGCGCGGAGGCCAATTAACAACATATCTTTTACAACTATCTACTGATCTCGTAAAAGACTATGAATCTGAGGTAAGTATTATAATTTTTTACAACTCGGAACATACATGTTCGTCACTTGTAAATACACACTTGTAAATACACACACAACTTGTAAACACGTTATAAATATTTGGTTTTCATAAACAGATCGAGGAGGTGCTCGAAGACGACAGTGAGCTGATGAAGCAAGTAAAGTGGTTCCAGGAGTCCATCGGCATGGAGCCCCGGCTGGGCAACGTGCGCAACCTGGTAACGCGCAGCGCGCCGCCCGAGCCCGACACGCCGCGCTCGTCGCGCCGCCGCGCGCGCCCGCCGCGCACCGCGCACTCGCCGCGCAAGCGTGCGCTGCGCGTCTAGTGCTGCCGCTATACTATCCGTTACAATATCGTCTGGCCAAAGAATTCGTCCTGTCACGAATCATATTCGCGAATACAAACGCATTTAATAGAACACGAAGTTTTATCGCAAACGAATCTTCGCGTTCAAGTAAAGCTATAACATAAGTGTTTCACCTGTGCCACTACAATATACATAATGTTCATTGTTAAATTTATGAACTGATTAATGACTATATTAAAACGAAAGTGAAAGATGGCACCGTACAATGCACGCGCTGCATTTTAACAATTTATGATTAGTTTAGCGAAATCAGACACAAGTTACACTGTGCGGGCATTGACCCGTACACACTCTACTTGTTACTCAACTTCCAGGGACTAAATAAAGAATTTTAAGTACCATTCCTTGCTTGCAAGGTAATTTATTTGGTTTCAGCTCGATCAAATTACAAACAGCGTTTTAATTGGTATACTATGCTAATGGCTTAAAAGGGATTTGAAGGAACCACAGATGTTGCTAAAAACTTTCGACACCTATTGATTACATTATACAATACAATGAACACATGTCTCCAAATAAGGGATTCAAAATAAAATATTCTACGAATCAAGGCATTGCAAAATAACTGACTAAAATTAAATAACGCTTAGTAAGCTAATAACCAAATTAAAGAAAAAAATAGTGGCGGGCTAGGGTGGCCAGAGTGAACTATATTATTTTAAGCTAAGAATTAAGTTGTGTGGAATACGCATAGACTGCGTGGACGCGGATACAGTTGATAGATTTAATATTGTTGATACAACAAATTCCCTATTTAGATATACCTAGTATATTTTTGTTATCAAACGATTGAACTAAATAAATTTCTAATTTACTCGTTATGTTTTGTAGGTAAGTATTATGAAGTTTTCACAATTATTTCCTAAATGCTCTTATAATTTGGTTGATATTGGAAGAGTTTTTCGAAAAGTTCTCTCAATCCACACGCACATTTATTTGTTTGTGTTTGTGAAAATCATCAAGGTAGGTGGAAAGGCTGAAAGAGACAAGCCGGTGTAGATATTATATTAATTGGAATGCGTACAAGCAACAACAATTCGGAGAAGAAAATCTTAAGTCTACGAAAGTGAGGTGAAGCAAATCTATGATGTATTATTAAACAATCTGCTTCGCGTTACTGCCAAGGCCTTAAGCCGCTAAATACAAGGTTGCTGAAAATGAGAGGAAGGACTCTGCTGAAGTAAAATATAGGTCCAATCATTCGTAGGATAGAATATTTCAATCAGATGGACTTGGATGTATAGTAGTTTATAAAACTCAAGTAAAGATATTCAAAGCCCGTGAATTTTTAGTTTTTCAACTGTTGACAGGGTTTTTCTTGAGCAATTTCTTCACACAAATTTTGTGTGCACGACTATTGAGTGAAACTCAGTCGGAAATAAACATTTTGAGGATCGTATTTTATTCCTGTGTCATCATAATGATAATAACCTATTTGTAAATAACGTAACCTGAGGGACCCTGAGATACTTTTCGAAAAAGATTCTAAAGGTCAATATTTGCAAGTGTGTTGTGCCTATACCACGACTGAGATGAATGAGGCCCAAGTCTATCGCGGCGCATCTACCAAGTGAGATCCCGTCCGTATAAGTAACTGTGATATTTACTCTTATTGTTAGATACAGAAGACAACGACTTTCGAGAATGAGCTTGCTTACTAAAAGTGCACTGTAGTTGTAAATTAATCAAATATAATAATAATAATTTTATTCAGCTCGCAGTGTTGCTTCTTATTTTGGTGCGTTGTTGTTTGTTGAAGATAATTAGTACCTATTAATATTAATAATAAATCAAATGTAATATTTTTTTATAATAAAAAATTAAAGTACTGACTCAGTTATCTTTTATTTTTACGCCTATATTTAACCAAAAACTAAGGTAATCCCTGCATGTAGACACTAAAAAGTGTATGTATGTACGTAAGTCATTTAACCTTTTGTAAACTTCCAAGTCATTTGAGATGATCCTTTTTGATTCATATAAATTATCTGTATCTTGATTTAGAAGTTGCCCTGTGGCAACGACTGCCTAGTTGGCCGAGTGGTCGCAAGTGCGACTGCCGTGTAAGGATACTCGGGTTTGATTCCAGGGTCGGGCAAAGTATTAATGGGTTTTTAAAAATCGCAGTAGTAGCACGAAGTCTGGTAATGTGCCCGGTATATGGCAATAGGTTCACCCCATATTACATTGGACTCATAACATAAATCGTGAAAAGTGGTGTTACATTGTACAGTGGCATTTGCCGAAATGTTCGCCTCTGCCTACCCTTCGGGGATAAAAAGGCGTGATGTTATGTTATGTGATTAAGAAGTTTTAAAGATTTTTCCTATAATTGGTTATTTTTTGAGATACCTATTACATCTCTTGAGGGGTCGTTGATAATATATTTAGTTAGTAGATAACATAATATATATTTGCTTGAGTCCTAGGCAGAAGTGGATATTCAATATTTCAATGTTACACCCACTTTTCTTCAGTTGCGCTGTGTATGAGTAAATTGAAAAAGAAAAATTTTTATTATTTTTCAGTTGGATTTTCAGAATGTGCTTGTTTTATTTTATTTATGATAACTTAAACTATACATATACACCTAATAACCCATGAGCAGTTTGTAAATTAATCATAATAACTAGGTATTATGATTAATTGATGTTAAATTAAAATTATATGATATGTACTAAGATTAAATGATGTTCTATTTGAGTGTTGATTTGGGCCATCGATGCGTGATTGAAAATTATACTTTCTTATTCATGATTTTAAATACCCTAAATATCTAAATATATTCATAATTACACATTTACCTGAATTTGCCACAGGTTTGCAAAGAATAAATTATGTGAAGGTAGCAGCAGCCTAAAATTGGATTGTTTATTTCAGCCTCCCTCCGGAGCCCCAAAGGCTACCAAAAGGTTCACCTACAGGGCTCGACCACGGGCTCGACTCTATAAATAGATGTGTTGACTACTTTTATCCAGTACCAGACCACAGTGCTTCTTCAAGATAACTTGTATCTCCTGCCAATCAGCTCAGCCACCGGGATCGAGTGACATCGTTATTAATTCACTGTAGATTTATAGTAGTATCGTAATTCAAAATAATCAAAGCACAGCTTTTTGTAGATGCACTACAAAATAAACTTAAATGTTTTGTTACATCTTGAACTTCAATGCTGTACGGATGATTGAAACATATACCTAATATAAGTAAAACTAGTACCTAAGTATTAAGCGATATCACAAAAAAAATCCCAATAATGTAATGAGAAATAGTGGAAAGTTGTGAAAAATAAGTTTGTGTAGATAAGTGCATTGATTGGGTAGGTACGCACCTACCTACGCTATTTCGTTACACCACATTGCGCCTGCGAATTGAAAAATTGTAGGATTTGTAAGTTCATACCTATTATTGCCTTTTATGCGCAGTGGAGTCGAGTGCGAGCACAATACCATTCGAGAACTCTTGCCATTATAATGATAACTTAAAAAATCAAGTATTAAATGGACAAAAGTTAGATTACATTTACTGGTCGAGTACTGGCTCAATACAGAAAATAATTGCTATACATTTTTCACAAGGAGTCGCTCCTGATGATTTTTAATGGCAATGTGTCGTCGAAGTACTCTTATGAAAAAATATTAAGTACTAATGAAGATATTAAATCTCTCTTTTAGAGCTCAAAACACTTTAGCTACTTCTTTTTCATTTCAAAGTATTTTCATATCTTAATGTTTAGCTAAGCTCAAAATTATTAATCAAATAGGATATTATGTATACAATTGTGATATTTAATCAATGTGATGTTTATCTAAAAATATTCTTGATATTTTGGATTTTGATATACCTGTACGTCATGTAAAGATCAAAATTATTTATAACATTTATTAGATTTTACTTTAAATCATAAATCCTGAATTTATTAATATTATAATGTTGATAAAGTGAGTTTGTATGTTCATAGATCTAGATTTTTTCTAGTCATTCGTAATTTAGTATAATCATAATTAATCATCATCAGTCATTCCATATTTATTGTAGTAAGGTAGATTGTAAGTATTAAACAATATAATACTAACTAACTTTATACTTGTTTTATTTAAATCCTCTAACTATGCACTAGTTAAATATATTGCTTATTTGGTTTCCCAACTACGCGAATAAATCAAGAGTATTACAAGAAGCATAGCTTTTACAGGAAATAAATAGAAATTGTAATAATATTGTAATGAAGGCCTTATTGGGTCTGCCCAAGCAGGTCGACCACATGTAGGTATCATGGGGTCGATTGTAGTCAATGGAATATGTATTATGAAATACCCAGAACAAGTTTAGTCACAGCGACTTGTCTCTGCCCATTAATTAAGAATTATGGCTGGTGTACTCTGCTAATTTTGCAGAGAATATACGCTTACGTTCGTAACATACCTTCCGTACGAAATTTACGTGTAAGAAGTTGATGACAAAAGCTTTCGCAGAAAATATAAAACTCAATTAAAAACACGCAATATGAGCATTTATTTTAAATTAATTATGCATGTGTACAAGAATAACAATGTTATTGTAAGAATTTCAAACTTAATAAATTATTAAATTATACAACATTGTTCAAATTTAACTTAACTTCTAAGTCACCTTCGTTTTCTATTTTAAACTCTTTCCCAAAAGCTTTCTTTAACAACACATCAATAGCTGCTTCTTCTGAAATAAAAATAATACGTTTTTTGAGTCATTAAACATGAATATAGTATTTTTATCAAACTTTTTTGTCGTTAGACTTTGGTCTCAGTTTTAAAACTTTAAACGTAGAATTGTAATAAAATGTTATCACTCACCTGTTACTTGTATTGCCAGCAATTGATGAACAATATGTCGCGCAGTAGTCTTAAATAGGTCACGACTGCTATTTTTTTCTTCTTATAGTATGGCATAAGCAGTTTAACCACAAGACTGGCAAGATCCACTTTTTCAGCCTTTTTTGTAGTAGTTTGGTTATCTTTAGTCACATCACTTTTGATCTTGTGTTTGCTTTCTTTATGGTGTGATTTCTCGTTTTTGTGTTTTTCTCTTGTCCTGTCCTTCGTCTTTCGATCAATTTTAATTTTTTTACTTAAGCTAAGTTTGTGTTTAGATTCATACTTTCCCTTACTTTTAGGTGGTGCAGAAGACAATAGTAATTTTTCTTCTAATTGGTCTTTCTCAACATTTGAGTTATTTTCAGGGTGTTCAGGTTCAGGTGGCAGATCTTTGAACTCCAATAGTTTTTGCATTATTGCGTCTGCTTCTAGACTTAGTTTACGAGCTTTATTTAAGTTCATATCTTCACTATCGACTTGAAGCGACCCTCCAGAACTGTTGGATTTGTTTTCATCATTAGCCGATTCATGATTGCTTCTCGTCTCATCGTTGTCATCTTTAACATTGCTAAGTATCAAAGTTTCTTCTGCACTTTTGTTAATGTTATAATCAGTGCCATCGTCGATCACTAATTCTTTTTCAGATTCATCATCTGATTGACCAAATAAGGACGTAGGTTGCACAGAAGTCTCATTTGTTCTTAAAACTTGATTGTTTGATTCCTTGACACTGTTTTTCGTAGACTGTTTTTTTATATGATCACTTTTACCATGTCTTGTCTTAATTTTTTTAGATGGTTTGGTTTCACTATCGCTATCGGAAGATTCCCCAAACAATGCTTTAATTTTTCTTTTTGATGGAGATTTACCTTTGTTTAACTTATGATTAGCTTTAATTGGCACTTTAGGTTCATTTTTTACTTTTTCATATTTTTTAGTAATATCTTGTTCGTTCTTTTCATTCTCTTTACCATTTTCTTTATTTGTTTTTGGTATACCTTTTAATGTAATATTAATCACGAATGTATCAGATTCATGATCGGATGAGTTTTTGTCAACGTCTACTTGTTCTACTTGGTTACCTATTGTTTGATTGTCATCAGTGTGTACAACTTCATCATTGATTTCTTTTAACTTAAGTGTAGTATCATTATTGTTTATGTTAGATTCGTTGATTTCACTGTTTCTTCTGTCTCCATATTCATCAATAACGAGACCCTTCGCCTCATCATCACTTTCATTAGGACTATTATTAGAAGATGGCTTTGATGATTTAACAAAAAAGCTTTTTAATTTTGTCTGTGTCATGAGGTCCTTTTTAAAAGAGTTTGCTTTTCTTTTTGTCTCTTTATCGGATTTAGATAACTGAGTTTCTTTTTTATTGTCCAGATCTTAAAAAAGAAGTAAATGTGTTAAAACAGTGATACACTTAAATATTTACCGAAGCCACTTGTGTTAAGCTACTACATGTAATTTGTTTGGAATGCAAAAACTTACCTAATTGTGATGCAGTAATAAAACCGTTCTTGGCTCTCTGTTGCTCATATTCTTTAACAAATTCCTTTAGTGTGTTATTTTTTTTCGGTTCAAACTCTTTTAACTGTGGATAGATATGGTCTTTACATGCTTTTACAGAAGATATCTGAAAAAAGTGATTATGGTATTGTTAGAGTTGCATGTGGAAGCTGAATTAAGGATTTTTAGAATGAATTTCTCACCAACTTGGACATCGCTCGCCTGTACAAACTTATGACTGTGCTACACGAGAATGCTTCGTACTCCAGTTCTACGGCGCACTGCTCTATGTCGTTTTTGGAAAGGGGCTTATCAAAATGATCAATGTCCTTAGTGCTATGAAAATTGTTATTTAAGGCATCGGTAAGTAATACGAGATAACCATCACGGCTCGCTACTGTTAAACCATTAACCTAAAACAAATATTATTTTACAATTAATAATGCAGTGAATACCTAGATAGGATATTAAATTTAATAATTGTAACTCTAAGTTGATTGATTATAATGACGTATTTATGAGAAGCCATGTAAAAAATATTAAATGTCAAATGACAACACAAAGTCCTAAAATACTATTTTTAAGTAGTAAAAAACAAATGAGGTTTTACTTATTCCATTCCGTACTTACTTTATTGGGTGTACTTGCAGCAGCTTTGCATTTCGAATGTTTGGCAGATTCGGCATCATCACTAGATTTTTTATCTTCAGTTCGCTTTTTTCTATTGGCAAATTCTTGCATTATGAGAGATTTCGTTTCTTGCGCAATTCTACGACGGTTACTTTCACCATCGGAATCGCCACTGTCTCCTCCGTAATATGACTCAACTTCCCTAAAATGCAAGCAAGATAAAATATGTTTTATTCAATAATATAGTAATGATAAGCTCCTCCTTTTTGGGAAGTCGGTTAAAAAATCATTATTATAAATATTTTAGTAACAAAACAAAAGTTAATTACTGAGGGATTATTATTACAAATTGGCCACGATATTTTTATGAAATAGTAATAAAAAGATAATAACTTTTTCTGTCCTATTCGGCCCTCCCCGTAGAGGTCTGAAACGTCCTGGTTAACAACGAGTCCGCCGGAGCGTAGTTGTGCAGAGGAGGCGCGGCGCTGGTGCTGGTCCAGAGCGCGCCGCACGCTGCGCTCGTCGCTGCAGACGTCACACCGCCCGCCACACTTCGGAATCTCCTCACCGAAATACTCAGCAAAAACTTTATGACGACACCTGTCATCAAGTAATATAGAAAATAAAGTGTATACAATTTTCTATTTATAAAAGTCACTAAATATATTAACTTACTTGATATCTTCGCAATATTTCACCATAATTTCAAAGCTCTTGTAGGCGACCTTACATCTATTTTTTTGCTCAGGTGTTTTAGAGCGTCCTACTTCACTTTTAAGTAAGAAATCAACAGCATTGCGTTCACTGCGGCAGTAGTAAATACGGCAAAAAGCTGGCTTGCCGTCTCGACCAGCTCTACCAGATTCCTGTTATTTATAACAAGACATAAAAAATATTCTTTAACAATTTTAGTTTTGCAGTAAGAAGTTTGAACAGTATAAAATCATTCAAATGTTTCTAACTTGATAATACGCGGCGACATTTTGGGCGATACCCCAGTGGGCCACGGCGCGCACGCTCGCTTTATCCACTCCCATGCCGAATGACACCGTTGCACACACACAAGGTACTTCGCCTTGTGACCATTTTTCTTGAACTGATATACGTTCTGACGATTTCATACCTAGAATTTTCAGACCACATGTTTAGAATAATATAAGGTTTTTTTTTTTCTTTTTTTCGGCATCAGCCCTATTGGGCCCCATCCGTGATGGTCTGATGGCTCTGAGGCGCGCGCGGAACCAGTCCCCCTCGCACCACATTATGACCCGCACTAGGGCCGGACGCGAGTGGTTGACATCGCCGATCACGTCTTTGAAGGGATGGCGGTGCTCAGCCCACGCAGGGCATTCCGCTACAGTGTGTTCCACCGTGTCCTCAGGGCAGCCCTCGCAGTGAGGACGTTTCCTCTAGACACAGGTACCTCCCGAAACTTCCATGTCCGGTGAGGAACTGCGTCAGGCGGTAGGTGAGGACGGCGTAGCGTCTCTCAAGCTCTTCCTCAAAGAGGGGACTTACCGCTGCGATGGCAGCGAGCCCAGCCCTCAGTTGCGACAGTCGTTGTTGCCTTTCCGTCATGACATCGCGCCGGAGCTCTTCCCGCCAAGCATTTATCTGGTGCGGCAGCGGAGTTTCGCCCCGGCGCCGTGCCTCCGCGCGCAGAGAAAATACTCGCGCGGGCACCTTCGCCTCCAGATCCAACAGCGGTAATACAGCAAAGAGGTTCGCCGCCTCCCGGGAGATCGTGCGGATCATTCGGATCGTCATGACCCTCTGTGACGTGAGCAGCGCCCGACCGGGCCGCCGCATCAGGTTCGGCGCCCACACAGGGACGCCGTAGAGGGCCATGGACAGCACGACCCCGGCGTATAACATCCGGCTAGAAGGCGTTTGGCCCCCCGAGGTTGGGTAAGAGGCCTTTAACCCGTCGAGCGTCCGCGTTCCTTATGCATTTCCTTATCCTTATGCATTCAAGAAAATGCATTTATTTGGCAATTGGCACACGAAAACAAGGATCATTACAATAGAAATAAAACAAATACAGTCAAAATAAAAACAAAACATTAATAATAGATTTTATAAAACAGAAAGCAGCATGGAGCATTGTTTCTTATGATCCACCGGGTGCTCATAAGGACGCTCGAAGGGTTAAGCGCCGCCCCCGTCCTCTTCAACTTAGGACCCAAACGTCGGAAGTGCTCCACGTAGTTCCATCGACTGTCGAGGATGAGTCCTAAGTACTTCATCGTCGTCTGGACACCGATGGCGCCACCTCCGGGTGAGTCCCAAATAACAGCGGCCTCTCACGCCCGGAGGTGGCGCGTTGTAGCGGCCATGAAAGCACATGGCCTCGGACTTGTGGAGCGCCACCTCGAGTCCCAACTGCCGGATTCTTTCAACGACTGACGCAACTGCTGTCGCCATTAAATCGGCCGCCGCCTGGTGCGGCCTCCCGTGCGCACAAGGCTAGGCTACCAAACAATTTTTAAATGTAGGTAGCAGAATTAATATTGTTCTTTTTGTATATTAAACTGTCAAACACCAAGCGGTCACCGGTGACCGCAACCTATTGTTCTTTAATTGTGTCTATAAATATGGTACTCGACGAGTTAAGAAGATATTAAGATTTAAATTGCTTACCTCCATGATAAGCTAAACACATTAAACCTCTTTTACTCAACATATTGGCTAAATCTTCAGTTTGTTCTCGAGTTCGACAATAAACTATTGCAGCATTTTTATCTTTCTGTAAATAAAAAATAGAACAATTAATAATTACAATAATAGGCTATTCAACTGCAAAATACATTTATATTCTTACAGGTTTGACATTTTCGTCTTCTTTCAAACTTTTTTTCAAAAATTCTGTTAGGTGGCCCACTTCATCATCTATACAGTTTTGATAAATCACATCATAGAATAAATTTCTTCTGAAACTCGGTGTTTTATATTGTGCCACAGGTAATAACAGCTTGAGATTAGATAATATATCCTTTGCCACTTCAGCACTTGCAGTAGCTGTAAGGGCAACCCATGGTACACTTTTATATTGTTCTCGAAGATTACCTAACTTTAAATAATCAGGTCTAAAGTCATGACCCCATTCACTGACACAATGAGCTTCATCAACAACAACATATGACAGCTTTTTATATTTCACAAGATGCTCCATGAGAGATTTAAATGTACCTGTAGCAGCCTGTTCAGGTGTTACATACAAAAATCTAGTGTTTGGTTTCATACTTCTTAAATCATTAAGAACTCTCTCTCTATCTTTTGATGTCATTTTAGAGTTGATAGATTCAGCATTAATTTTTATTTTAGAGAGGTGATCAATTTGATCTTTGATAAGAGCCAACAGTGGGGAGAATACAATCGCCACTTTATTGTCCTGCAACATTGCAGGCAACTGGAAGCACAGAGACTTTCCAGAGCCTGTAGGCATTGAAACATATACATCATGTACTCCTGAAATCAAATTAAAACTATGATAAAACTATTCTAAAATGTATATTATGAAGGTATACCTATTCTGGATCTGTTAGCTATTTTGGTAGCTCAGTGTGCGCAGAATTCATAAAGAATAAAACACATTGCGTTTAAATAATTTTCGCTGTTTTTAATCTTAATAAGTAAGCTTTTGATCTCATATATCTAAGCTTATATATGTTACCTCTTGCAATTGCTCTGATTGCACGTTCCTGAAGTTCACTTTTGAACTTTCGATGACCAAAACACTGAAACAATTTTTCTGTTACGTTGTCCATTGTAGGTAAATGACTTGAAGTTTCTCCAAAGTTAAACAATTAGGGCACGTATATTGTGAAAACTTTTAACCATATCGGGTTTGAAGACATATTTTGTATAGATAAAGTACTTTTATATAAATAAATAAAGAAAAAACAACCTCAAATTATTTTGTATCCAAAATACACAACTGACAACGAAATGACATTGATTGATTGAGCATGACAGTTGACACTTCCCTTCCACTTTCACAAAAATAGGAAGTAGTCCAAAGACTATAGTTACAATAGTGAACTGAAAAATGTAGTCGAATTTGTGGTATTTGAAGTTAGATTTGACTATTTCTTGATTCTTCAACTTCGCTTGATTCCTTTGTTTAGCAATGTGGCAATTGTGTTGCTGTATTTAACATTTTTTGCGATTCTTAATATTAGTCGGAGTCTGAAATAATGCCCAGACTCAGTTAATGGAAACTTCACAAAGAAGAGAAGACCTCGCAAGTTACAGTACGTCCAGGATCAGGAATGGAAAGAAAATTTTATAAAGAAACAGATTGGATATCTCGACGCACAAACAAGCATCAACCCTTATAATAACCCATAATTACCTGTATCTGTATCCCATTTTTAAAGCTAATGTGGGTAAAAAAATGGTAAAAAACCTAGAAGTAGATACCCTTCCGACTTTGAATGTTATATTATTATGTAACTACCTACTTTCTTATTTCGCACTCCTAAAATTGCAAAGTATAAAATACGGTGAACGAAAACGTCATGATGAAACTAATTAAAGAAAATGAAATTACCTTCTTACGTAAACATGGTAGCATTTCATTCCTTCTTGGTATAAGAAGTGGTTTTTGCCCAATAGTGGAACAATCAACAGTTAATAGTGAAAACATCATTGTACACGTGTACCGTAAACTATTGAGGCACAACAAACAACCATACATTAGAATTCTACGGAATTTAACATGCGACACGCAATTCAAAGAAAAGAGCGATATGTTTTTATGTAATTCCATTTAATTTAAAAATCATTTAATACTTATTATACTTTAAGATTATACACGTAATTTAAGATTATAATGATTTCGTAAAAAATTAACAAGGACAATAATTTATGTACGTAGACAATAACTAATAAGATAAAACATTACTAAATTGAAAATTACATTAAGTCTAAGGTACAATATCACAAAACTCGACTTTACTTTCTATTGAAAATCATTTGATATGATTTAAACACGAAAAAGTCACCTTAATCTTAAGTTATCGTGAATAGCATTTTATTTTTATACAGCCTTATGTAATTGGAAAAACCATAGCAGGGATGGCAAAATGGGTGTAATTGCTTATAGTCTAGCTAGAAAGAGTACTAGTAATTAGCAACGACATGTGTATAAATAATTAATTTTCGCTGAAAAATATTTCGTCACGTTCGACAGCCCGCCGAGGTTATTCACGTATCACAACTAAACTAACAAATCCATTTCATAAGTATTAATTTTAATCACAAAGTATTTTATACATAGCAATTCTTCAAATCATCATAATCTTTAATTTCTTTGACATTTTGATCTAACTATGACAAATACTTTCAGTCTACCATTAGTCATGCATTAACTATAAAAATAATTTCCTTTATCTTACCCTAAATAAAACGAATACTTTATAGAAAATAAAAGAAATATCAGCACAAGAATCAATATGACTAACCTTTCTCATCAGTCAAAACATTTACATATCGGTCAATAATACACAAACAAATTCATAAGACTTATCAACTTTTTACCATCATTGTAGTATTATAATTAGATATAAACTTAAAAATTACAATGACACAGTTTTTAGGGAAGAATATACATTGAACATTTTGAAAACAATAAGAATGTTTAACGTGAGGTATCCAAATATTAACACATTTTATTTCCTTTCAGTCCAAGTCAAATATACGCATTTACTTATAAACAAGTTAAAATTTTAAATTAAGATTGCTTGAGAAACAAAAATAGCACTTTAGCGAGATCTATGATTCTGTAGTGTGTGTGACAATGGCCTTTTATCAAAATACATTTTTGATTTATGTAACAGAGCACAAAGCTATGTGACAGTTTTAAGACAAGCACATAATGTTTATTTTGGTACTTAAAAAAATGCATTCAACCTTGTATGTACATTTCTAGATGGTCTTTCAGTCTTACTACAGCAACTAGGAAACACGCGAACGTCAATTGCTAGTTGCTGCATGTGTTTACATCGTGTCAGGAGTCCTGCAGCCTACGAGCCGTAGACGAGTTGGTAGAGGTGCGAGGAGTGGTCGGCAAGCGCGTCGTCGGGCGCGCGCAGGTCGGCGGCGCGGCCCGCCGCCAGCACCAGCGCGCGCGCGCACTGCAGCACGCCGGCCAGGCGGTGCGCCACCAGCACCACGCTCGACCCACCGAACGAGCTGCGGATGGCGTCCAGGATCTGACGCTCCGCTTCATTGTCCAAGTTAGCCGTCGCCTCGTCTACTAGCAGTATCTGATGATCGAGAAAACGATAATTATCATGTCATTCATTTGTATTCTGTTTGATAGTAACTAACAACCTAGTCGAAAATGCTTCCATAGAAAATTAATACATATAATTGACTGCCTCGTTGGCAGAGTGTTTGCAAGTTTGACTGCCAGGCAAAGGTCCCGGGTTTGATTTACGGGTCGGGCAAAATATTACTGGATTTAAAAAAAAATCTCATTAGTAACACAGAGTATGGAATTGTGCCCGGTATAATAACATAAATAGTGAAAAATGGGTGTTACATTGTACAGTGGCATAATGTGCACCGCAGAGGTTCTCCTTTTCGGGATATAAAAGGCGTGATGTTATGTTATGTTACATATAATTTAATCTCTGTTTAATGTCGAAGATTTTTTAAGAACTTTAATTTTTCGGACGTATATTAGTATAAGTTATTACATAAATAGTATAGTTGTTGAAAGTGTACCTTAGGTCGGTGCAGTAGGGCCCTCACGACACAGAGCAGTTGTGCGTGTCCGCGCGACAGGAGGGCGTGCGCGGCGGGCGCGTGCAGGCCGCCGCGCGCGGCGACGAGCGCGCGCGCCCCGCACGCGTCCAGCGCGCGCCACAGCTCCGCGTCCAGGTACTGGCCCAGCGGGTCCACGTTGTCGCGCACACTGCCAGAGAATATGAACGGCTCCTGCGGGATCACACCTATACGGGACCTGCAATTATCGTCATACACAATCTTCGTTATAATTTATATTCAATATTTTTCTTATTGAGATGTAGTAATGCAAAAGCCTCTTAAGATTGTGAAACATTGTTTGTAAGTATTTATATGTATTTATCATTATGTAATACCGAAGTGAGTGTAGGTGCAGTTTCGAAATGTCCACTCCATCAATTAAAATTCGTCCTCGGGCGAGTGGTGCCAGGCGAAGTAGTGCTGTGAGGAGGGAGCTCTTCCCTGCTCCAGTGCGACCCACCACACCGAGCTTTTCGCCAGGATGCGTAGAGAATGACACGCCATTCAAAGCCATCACACCATTCTCACGACCGCTATAAATAAAATTTTAATTCCGTATTACATCTTCGAAAGAAAGGTTCACATATCACCCAGAAATAAGATACCTAAATCAATTCTTAAATTATCAAGTAGATACTGGGATTAAGATAATAAGAAACTGCAAATAGTCATTACGAAACTACCTAGTGAACAGACCTACCTATATTTCAGGAAAACGTCTTCAAATTCTATGACACCTTGTGAAGGCCAGCCGTATGGTGGTGAATCACCATCTATTGGTTCACTTTCCACCTGTAACAATTATGATAAACATTAATTAATACAAAGACAGTAGATATTTATTAACTTATTCTAGGAAAGATGTATTCTTTATATCGCGTACATACCGTCTTGATGTATTCGCCGACACGCTCTACGGCTATCATTTCTCGTTCAGTTTCCGTAAACGAGTTCAGCAGGTTGCTCAGCATGGAGGTCATTGACAACGCGTAAGAAATGGCGAGACCGATGAGTCCTGTACAAAGTAGCAGTAATATTATTTTAAATTGCCAGACGCACACGAGTTTTCCGCTTGTAATGGTCTTCATTACTTAAGTAATTAGGTAATAGTACAATGTGTAACATGTGACGGAGCGTTCGATACGCTTGAATTCTATATTAAGAAGGACATGGTAATGATATTAAAGAATATGTATGTTGAAAGAGATGGGTGGGGGTGTCGATGAGGGTCAGACCGGGGTCGGCGGCGTGCATGGTCCGCTGCAGCACGGCGAGCAGCGCGGCGGCGGCCACGACGGCGGCGGCGGCGGCCTGCAGGCGCAGCGCCAGCCACTGCGCCGCGGCGGCCGCGCCCAGCGCCGCGCGCTGCCACGCCTCCACCAGCTCGGCGCCGCGCGCGCCCCACGCGCCGCCCGCGCCCAGCGCGCGCACTGTCTGCTGGCCTGCACCGTACATCACACTTGACACTGCACTTACTTGGCATATTCACTTATTTTTGGTTGTCTCCTAATGACAAGTTTCAATAATATAGCAGATTATACTACCAGAGCTATAATTTTAGCATGCACCATAAAATGAGTAAAAATTTAATAACCGACAGACAATAAAATTGGTCGTAAATAAATCCAATCTTATGCTGCAGCCAAAATAACACGGAAATGTTTTAAATATTCTAAAGGTACTGACCATCTTTTTTTTTTTTTAAGGGGCGGTAATCATCGAATGACTGCTCCCGCCTGGGTGAGGCGGGAGGGAGTGTCAGACTCTTACTGACTAAAAACTACCCCGTTCCTTCTCCTGCACGTCGTGCCGGAGCCCCGGTTACCCGTTAGGTTCTCCGCGACTCCAAATCGGCATCAGCCCTATTGGGCCCCATCTGTGGTGGTCTGATGGCTCTTTGAGGCGCGCGCGGAACGCGACGCGCCGTACGCTCGGGTCTGTTTCTGGTCGGACGGGGAGCCACCCATGCTCGCCGTCCGCAGGCCCGCGCTTACGGTGGCCGGAGATCGTCCCGCGATCCCCGACGCCCGGTGTGTCCTTCGCGATGGCTGGGTTGCGAGGAGGCAGCGCTTCGCTGCCTCACGCGTCCCGCCTCCTCCTTAGAAAGCATGACTGCTTCGCAAAAGGAGGAGACGGCATCCCAATCCCCCTCGCTCCGCATCATGGCCTGCACTAGGCCCGGACGCGAGAGGGCGCCATCGCCGATCACTTCCCTGAGGGCACGGCGGTGCTCAGCCCACGCAGGGCATTCTCCCAGTGTGTGTTCCACCGTGTCCTCAGGGCGGTCCTCGCAGTGATGACACCCGGGCGTTTCCTCCCGCCCCATCAGACACAGGTACCTCCCGAAACTTCCATGTCCGGTGAGGACCTGCGTCAGGCGGTAGGTGAGGACGCCGTAGCGTCTCTCAAGCCACTCCTCAAAGAGGGGACTTACCGCTGCCATGGCAGCGAGCCCTGACCGAGCGAGGTACTGACCATCTAGCGTGTCACTGAAGTGCGTGTAGACGGGCGAGAGCGTGACGCTCTGCAAGCGCTTGAGTTGGCGCGAGGTGACGCGGTACCGGCGCTGCAGGCGGTAGTACACGAACGTCAGCGGCAGCACGCCCGCCACCAGCCACGGCAGCCCGTACAGCGTCACCGCCACCGCTCCTGCAACAATATCATACACGTACTTCAATATTCGCCACCGTAAATAGTAATGCTTCTACATACACATGTGGCCTCTAATTTAATTCGTTGTACAAGTGCTACTTTGTAAAAATCCTACTTATGTTATAAATGTGAAATTATGTTTGTACGTTAATTTGTTTGTTACTTCTTCGTGTCAAAACGGCGGAAGGGATCGACATGTTTGGAACAGTGTTACATTATGGTGTGGAATAACTCATAAGCTACTTTTTATCCCGCAGGAAGCCGGTAGCAGACACTAGTATAAACTTTTTGTGAACATTAACAATTATCTAATATCCCATTTTAGTTAGACTAAGTCACTGATATATTATTTCTTGGAATTAAAATTATTATTAATTACATAATACCGAAATTACGATACTCACCAATTAGTGAAAATGTTTGAGCTAGCAAAATGTTTAGTATAAACGGCAATGAATCGTCCACTGTGTAAGTATCTGATGAGAATCTGTTCACAATACGACCCAGTGGTGTTATATCGAAAAACTTCACTTTCGCCTGAAACATAAATATTCATCAAGAAGTATTTGATTATGAAAAAATCAAATTAAACAATATTAAAGTACAACATTTTATACTCACTTTGATAATGACTTTCAGTAAAACCTTGTGAATTCTTGTGGCCGCTTTCACGCCGCCATAAGCGAACAGGAACGCTCGCATGATGGTAAACAATAAATTCAGACCCGCCAATCCAAAATACACTTCCAAATAAAAATTATCTGTGTATGTCGGCGTCACATTTGCTTTCAAGTCTTGTAGTAGTTGTTCAATCTGTGGCCCTTGTTGGGAAGTTGTATTTTCAACATTTTTCTTTTCTAAAAGCATTCTTGTCGCATTTATGATGGTATGTATAACGTTGTCTACAGCTAAGACTCCGTGATCCAAAATGTTTGTCTTTTCTGTGGGATGTTCTATAAATTCAGTATCTTCAAGGGAGGTGGAGTTTTTAGTCCTATTTTTAACCCAGTACGTGAGCCAAAGGAAGGTGAAATTTTGTGATAGTTGCATGAGAACTAAGGAAAGTATGATGGTGATTGAGAGAAACACTCCGACCGACCGTAGGTACAAGCCGATGACCCACCAACCAACAGTTCCCTGTGACATTGACTCCTGTAAACATTAAAATAATCTAAGTGTCTTATTGATATTTTGGGTTACATATAGTAATACTATATACGATAATGTGAATGAGCAAACCTCGTCATCCAAGCTGTTCCTACTAATTGTATCGTTGTTATCTTGAACGGGTTCTAGTACCCTCGGCGGCTCTTCTCCCAGCGACTCAGACTCACTCGGCATGAACTCTTCGATATCATTTAATATAGTTTCAGGGGGACCTACAGATGATTGATGAATGATTTACGATAAAGTTTTCATAGATAACATTCATCAGATCAAAAAGATTTATCATTATATAGGTTTCTTCTTAAATTTAAACACCTTTCATATACTTTAAAATGTCACCAATAAAAATTTATATTATGTAATCAATTTACTACTTATACAAGTTACCTTGTCGCAATATACGCCCATCCTCCATGAGCAGAGTATATGAGGTGCGGGCAAGATGCCTCGGAGAGTGCGCCACGAATATGCGCGTGGTATGTCGCAGCAGCCCCAGTATGCAGCGCTGCATTATGTGCGCCGACACCGCCCCGTCCACGCCGGCTAGCACATCGTCGAGCAGGTACACTGCCAACATAATGTATCTTATACCAAGGCCCGGTCAGACACGTTTATTTTCAATATTCTGGGAGTTGAGCCGAGTCATTGGTAAAAGACTCAAGAATTAAGTAGGTAAATGGTACTCTAATCATAATCGAATTAGAGAAGTGAAGTTACTGTCATATGTGCATCTTCACTAAAAATCGAGCATTAAAATATTTTAACACACATGTGTAAAAAGTGAAAAGATAATACTAAACTACATAACACTATCCGCATATTGTAGAAAACCTTAAAATAAATAATTGCAATGTGTACCTTGCTTATCCTGGTATACTGCCCGCGCAAGTGCAATGCGCGCCCGCTGTCCACCGCTCAACGTACAACCACCTTCGCCCACGTAGGCATTCCATCCGATAATGTTCAAATCCTCTATTATACATAATTAAAAGAAAAAAATACGTTTAACAACTTGTTTGAAATAGTGTGTTGGTAAAATAAATTACAAAATAATTTTTCAATTACCTGTGAGTGCACAGGCATCAACTACATTCCGGAACTTAGTTTCTTCATACGGTTTGCCGAATAGTATATTATCGCGGATTGTACCACGTATTAGCCATGGTTTCTGGGACACGTATCCGAAACCTAAAGACAAAATGACATTTTAAGTTATTGTTTGCAACAAACTCTTGACTGGTAACCTTCTAAAGTTAATTTCAGTACTTACTAGTAAGATTTTCAGGTATTTGTAAGTACCCACTTTTCTTGATCATATCACCAATGATAGCATGTAGGAGTGATGTTTTTCCACTTCCTACGGCTCCAGTTACTCCGATTAACTCTTCGTTACCGATTTCTAATGAGATATCTTTCAACATAAAAGGCTCATCTTGGACTAACTGCTCAGACGAAGATGTTGAATCTCGCCTTTGAATGTTACCCCTAGACAGTCTCTTTTTAGACTTCCCTTTATTTTTCTTAGATTTCTTTGGTAGCCTCTTCCTTTTTGAAGGTTTAGCCCACGAAAATGTGGCATTCTTGAATATTATTACTTTATCTTCATCATGGTTCTTATTGAGACGGTCATAATAAAGTTCTGCATCCATATCTGGAAGCTAAATGTGAATGTCACTACATAGTTTAAAACAAAGTCGCTTTCCGCCGTCCGTTTGTCCCTATGTATGCTTAGATCTTTAAAACTACGCAACGGATTTTGATGCGGTCTTTTTAATAGACAGAGTTATAAGGAAGGTTTATATGTATAATACATGCATATTGCACTCGTGCGAAGCCGGGGCGTGTCGCTAGTTTATATATATATGTAATTTTGGCACAAGAGGTACATAGAATGCATGAAATTATTGAATATTTACTTACATCCAACAACTTTTGTATACGTTTTATAGACACCCAGGCCTCTGTCAGTCCGTTTAACACCCATGGGAAGGCATTCAGTGGTGCTATTAACATATTGATTAGCGCTACTGTAGTAAAAACCTAAAAAAAATACTATTGAAAACCATTCTATACAGTAAAAATATAATTTTATTCCAAAAAAGAAGAAAAATAGGATAATTACTTACTGTGGGTGCGTCAAGAGGTAGTCCTCTAAGTGAGTGCGTGCCTAATGTGAAGGCGGCTACGAGAACAGGCGTAGTCGCCCATAGGACCACACATATCGCATCCAAATACTTGCGACCGCGTAAATATCGCAATTCTTGACTACGTGCTTCTAAAATTACATATTAGATAACATTAATACATTTGCGTACATACAAATTTAGCTTTGTTAATAAGCGTCGCCAATATGTTCGAGGTAAGTTAGAAGTTGACTAGTCGCTGTGAATTTCTATTAACATAAAAAAATTATTATTAAAAAAACAAAATACCCGACTGCACACTAAAAAAAGAGTAAAACAAGCCCCACAATAATATTGATCAATCAAATGCTAAAAACTAATTATGTAATACCGTTTAAACAATACCTATATTAAAATACACTACAATATGTGTTCGTAATCGATAGTTAAATAAACAGAAACTTATTTTGAATACAAATTTACTGAATATAATTTATAAATGTTGATGGAAAGCATCGCAGGCGGGGACCAACAGAGGCTTATTTATAGTCATTTCGGTTGTGCACCATTTAGCAGAATTTTCGTTGGTGGCGGTCAAGGTGGTCCCCGCCTGCGATGCTTTCCATCAACATTTATAAATTATATTCAGTAAATTTGTATTCAAATAAGTTTCTGTTTATTTAACTATCGATTACGAACACATATTGTAGTGTATTTTAATATAGGTATTGTTTAAACGGTATTACATAATTAGTTTTTAGCATTTGATTGATCAATATTATTGTGGGGCTTGTTTTACTCTTTTTTTAGTGTGCAGTCGGGTATTTTGTTTTTTAATAATAATTTTTTTATTTATAACTTTTTAGCTGTTTTTATTTAACGAAAATGTTGTAGATGTAGAAGACTATCGTCAACGACGTGTGCCCTCATGCGTGTGCCCGCAATCGGGCTGTATACTCGAGCATATCCCCCTCCGCACCGCGCCGCGCGCCGCATGCCAGGCCACGCCCTATCTTTTTGCTTGCTAACGCATGAGTTGCTTTGCGTTGACGCAGAATTAACATGTTCCCGTGGGAATTTTGAGAAAAAACGTATCCTATATTAATTACTCCCGTGATTGAAATGAATCTAATGATACCGCATACATATTTTTTTAAAGGGAAATTTAGAAAAAATATTATTATGTCTTTATCCCGTGGGACTTTTAGGATAAAATGTATCCTATGACACTCCCGTAATCAAGACAAATCTAACGATACCTCATACATCAAAATCCATCAAGCCGTTTAGGCTACAGGTGGTCACAAAGGAAAAGACATACATACATACTTACATACACTCGAAAAACATTACCCTCCTTCTTTGGCAGTCGGGTAATTACTAACCTGATACTCGATTTATGAAGTAATCTTCCCAAACATGAACCTTGACCGTTCTTATACCTTTCAGCAAGTCGCTGATTAAGCTAACACGAGAATCCTTGTGCTTCATCATTTCCGTGCTGAGTTGTCCAATTTTATTGGCGATCATTTTGTTAATTGGTATCAGAATAATAGAGAATGCCACACCAGCGAGGAACGATATGCCTACTTGTTGGTATAGAAGGAATAATGTTATAAAGAGCTGCAATTACAACAGGTAAATGTCAATACAATAGTTTTATATTTACCTACCAGTTTAAAGTATGCTATTTCTGTTTCTTACCTGTAAAGGTATACTCCATAGTGCATGAAAACTAGGACACGAATTTACAATTCTGTCCGTATCAGTCGACATGAAGTTAGTGATCTCGCCAATAGAGAACACATTATTCAGTTCTGTGGAAGTGACACTGAGCGTCTTCCTTAGGATAGTCGCAACGATAGCGCCGCGCATCTTTAGACCCACAACCGACATAAACCAATTGAAGTGCACATTAAACAGGGCAGATATTAAAGTAGCCCCTAGTAAAGATCCAGCATACACATAACTGTAATTAATAAACAATACATGTAAATCTGTACATTGTAATACCAATAATATTAAATAATATTAGAACAGCAATTACCCTAAATGTTGATCAATACTCTCATCTTCAACGAATTTTATAAGATAATTGAGAAGGATTGGTCCAGCAAATCCTGCCATGTCCGAAACTAATTTGAGTATACCAATACTATAGAACTGTATGCCAAAACATGAGTGCAAAGCCCGCAATAGTGTAACATTCTGACGGCGCGGGGAACGAACTAGAACCCGTGTTGTAGGCGTCACAGGCGTTGACGCTTGTGGCGCCGTTTCTCCAGTTGCACCATATCCTATGAATTTATAATTATATTAATTACATTAATACTATAATGTATGCAATATAAGAACACAGACAAAATTGTAAGTTTCCCTTCCATTGATAATGTTGAAAATTATTATTATTATTGGACTATGTAGGCCAAAATTATCAACATAAATATAAATTACAATGTACATTATCAAAGTGAAAGATATCTATGAATGAATAACGAGATAACATTCATAGATTATTTACAGACTTAAACAAGTTATTTACAATATCATTGAATCCATATTTACCTGATCCTATAAAAGGTTCGTGTGGTACTTCCTCATACTGTTGGTAATTGTCCACATTGCCAATAAGTGATCTATCCATCCTTGCTCCCACATAAGAACAACAATACTTGGCTGGTATATCAAACAGTTCCTCTGGATCATTTAGTTTATTTTCTAATCCTACAAAAAAGAAAGCAAACAATGTTGACTATTTTCACTAAAAACGGAAAAAAAAACCAAATATTTTAATATAACATAACTAGCTGACCTGGCGAACTTCGTACCGCCTAACAGTCAATGGTCAAGCCGATGTTGAGTTATAAGTGTTGGAACATACCTGTCTTTTTTTGTATATAAATATATAAATATAAAATATAACTAATAATATATATTAAATATATATAGATATAGATAGATTATTCTATTGCAAAAGTTCAAACATAGCTGTCATAATCGACATTCAAAGTATTGGAGTAATATTATGTGTTATCAGAACAAAACCTTATAAGCTAGAACTAAAGGTGAGTCATAAAAGTACTAAATACAACAATAGAATATTTTAGTTTTTCTTTGTTTGTAGTTTAGTAACCAACCTTTCTGTAGTAGTGGGTCCACCCATGAGAATGTTAGCCTTGATAGACAACCAGCTCCTTGCATAGCAGTCCCCAGTACACCTTCATCCATATGTGGGAGTAGGGGAGTATACTCACTCTGTTGACAAAATTATCACCATCAACATTACTATATTTCAATCTGAATCACTAAGAAAAATATCAATAATCATCAAGTGTCCTGATATACCTATTTGTATAAAACCAACATTTTTGTCTTGTTACCTAATCACTTTGAAAACTTCTGTAATGATCTAGTAATAGTGTGTAACAAATAAATAAACAGTAAATAAATATGGAAATTGTCAACTTACATGTGTATGTTGTGAACCAACCAGGCATGGTGAATAGAATGTGGGCCTTGAGTTACTTGATGGGAGAAGTGTCATGAAATACAGTATATGGCAGCACATTGTAGCGATATTGAAACTCATAGAGCCCCCAGTTATTATACTGCTCCGCAATGCAACACATTCACAAATACTGCTAAGCTCCACATTAAGAGCTGAGAAGTGGGTCCTCGAGCACTTTGTCCCAATCTGTGTTTCAACGCCAACACATAACCGAAGTGAAATAGCCACGCGAGGCATGATGCACCAGCAGTAAAGTAGTTTACAGGATACAAAACAGAGTTAGGTTTGGTAATCAGAACATATAACTCTATAATGGGGATAAACACTAACGCTAATACGACAAAACTTCGAAGTACTATTGCCCTTTCTTGAGCTTTTTCGCGTACCACCCAATTTTTTCTATATCCAACATAAAAACCTGATATGATGGCGATGATAAAAAAGACTGGTATTTGAATAAATAATTCCTGGAAGCACTGTCCAAAGTCTTTTGTTATATCGTTCCATGGTCTTAGTCCCTGAGGACCGCACACAAATTCCCATCGCCACTGCATTTTGAATTATCTTGATAAAAACTTTTATCACCACCACTGTTTCTGATGTAGTTTTTGTTTTATACAATTTGATAACATTTCGTTGTTATTATTTACTTTATGTACAGCAATGGAACAGATTAAAATTAAATTTTCATTTTTTTGCCGTCTGGGGACTTAGTCAAATCGGGACCTTTTTTAAGGAAAGGACATCTATTTATTTACAAGTTTTAATTACAGCGTTTACGGTGAATAATGTACTGTCAAGTGTCAGAAAGTAAGCAAAAGCAAAACGAAACGATTAAATCTGTCAAATCACTAGAGTGAACACGTTGACTACTAAAATAGTTCTTCGATAAAGTTGGCCATTCATCATCCAGCAAATCCAACAGCCGGCGAGATTATAAAAAAATTATTACATAGAATTGAAGACTACAAAGGTCGCCATCTACTTGTTATTTTATTCCTTTATTTACTCCCGCGTATATTTAGTTTAAATTATCTCAAATCGATTTGTAATAAAATAGTTTTTTTTTATATTAAGGAATAGTAATTTATTAATTATAATCATCTAAGTAAATAACTACATAAATATTTACAACTTAAAATTAACTACAACTAAACTATTAAATAAAAAGAAAGTAAAAAAAAGAAAACAAAAATTGTACCCTTAATTTAGGCGTCAAAGTATTCGTCCGCATCACTATCACAGGGGAAAGTTCCCAGAAGACTGGCAGCATTGCCACATTGAATGGCAATGCTTATTTTCTGTCCGAAAAAAAAGCCAGCCCTCTGGTCACGTGTAGAGTCGATTAGCCTACGGGCGATAACTTTAAACACAGAGTGTGCACTGGGACCCCATAGCCCAAGTGTTTCGACCCCAAATGGCTCAAAACAGTAGTTACCCACTAGATTTGAATATTTACGCCGTTTGAGGGCCTCTGCCGCGGAAGCAGCTGCACCAACGCATGCAGCGGTGCTTAAAAGATGTGATGGCGCAAGGGTGTCTACACACGTCGCGTCCCACACCAAAGGCCTACCCATATTCCAAGACAGCAAAGACATACCATCTGGTCTTTTGCCGTCATCACGTACCAAACCATTAGGTTCTAATACGGCTGGTACACCGGCTGAGGCAAGAGCACGACGAATGATGTCGTTGATGCTGGCATGGCGTGCACTTCTGCAACAAGAAAGACCATGGTGTCCCAAGCCATCGACTCTTTCTCCACAGTGACAATAATGCGGAGAAACACAAGGAGCACCTAAACGTAAGCATACATAAAATAGTTGGAAAGGATTTACGTAATATTGTAATTTATGATATTTATTATCTGTGGACTCCAACCGACTCCATCCCATCGACATCGACAATCGACATTGACAATTATTTGACATTGACATCGTAGTTATCTCGCTCGCTGCATCATTGCAAAATGTAGATAAAATAAATAGCAAAACCAAAACTAAAATAATACTTTACTGCTGATGTTTGCTACGAAAGAACTTGTAAGTCAGAAACGAACCGGAACCAACATAATCCATAAAAGGCAACTATAAATATTTCAGACTAAAATGGAGTCGATGTCAAATGATAAAAGCAAAACAGCAGAATACGATGTAGAAGAAATTGCAGAAGTTGATGTCGATCCAATTAATGATATTATAGATTATTTAGTAAGATGTGCTAAAATTTCTTTCAAAAATGCACATGTAAATGAATCTGAAGTACGCACTAGTGAAAAAATAAAAATGGCTTGCGAAATTTACAAACGATCGCCGACTGACTTTCTGTTGCAATTCGGGAAATATCTTGCTCCACATCATATTGGTTACTTTGAAAACATGCAATCTTGTGCTGATGACAACTACCGCGAATGTATTAAACAATTAAAAACTTACCATTCTGAAAAAAGCAAATATAAAAGAGTTCGTAACAGACGATATATCGCGTTACAGAAACTTCAAAGTGAAACAGATTATTTTAGTGAAAAACAAATGATGTATAGAAATCCATTACTTTATGAACAACTAATTGGCCAGTATTTGACTGATGAAGAGATCAGGGAGCGTGATGGTGTGGACAATGAGAACCTTACATTTTTGAGTATGATTTTGGAAACAGTTGATCGTAATGAAATGAGAGAAATGAAGAATGAACAGATGCTTGAGGAAGACATGGAGTCTATGAAAATAACAAACACTGAAAATAAAAATGATAGTAGTGAAAGTAGTAAAGAAAAGAATACAAAGCAATGGGGTGCATTTGATATCCCAGATACAAGACCAAGTTATATGCCTGAACCTAGAAAGCAAAGTATGATTACTGCCCCAGAAAGGAGACTTTTAAAGGAAGAATTTTTACAAGAAATGTTCTCTAGTTTCATAGAAGGAAGAGATGAAGATATTGATTATCAAAGTATTGATAATAACGAGCAGTATGATGATCTCCAGCAAGTTTCGCAAGATGCTGAAGACAGATACTTTGACTCTGAAACAAATGAGATAGATAATCTTGAAGAACATATGAAACTTGTCCAAGAATATGGGAGAAAAAATTCAGATAGTAACATTCAAGATGATCCATTAGATACTTTTATGAAACACATAGCAAATAAACAAAATGTTACATACATTGTTTTTGATTTATTATCACATTACATATCAATCAGCATTATTGCTAATACATACTACTTAAATAATTTCAATTAAATTAATAATTAGCTATGTAGTTCACTGCTTTCTTGCTCTAGTATGTAGAACCACCAAGTCGAGGGTGAAGCAAACACTTCCATACCATCCTTTATTGGAACCATTTCACCGGATTTTCAGGCCCCTATTTGAGAACCTCTGAATAAGACCAAAACGCAGAAATTTTCATCACCTATAATTGAATACATACTTAGAAACCAAAGTTCCAAAATTATGTGAAAACTCATGATCATCGAATTAGAACTGGTATTTTCCATAAACTGAGAGAGCTGAAATTTGGTACAGAGTTAGGGTTAAATAGTCACATAAAGAACAAACTATAAAAACAAGGATCATCGAAGATCTGGAGTACCGGGTGACTCTGGTTAGAAACCACAAGAGCCCAATCAAATTATTAGAGATTGACATGTACTGGCTTTATAAAAAAAATTCCAATTTGGTGGACTGCTTCATTTGATGTCAAAATTGGTATATGAAAATCAACTGTCATTGCAAAAATCCAGCGTAGGTGACGTCTTCAAATTTCATCTGGCCTTTAGCGCCATTGCTCGGCGATTGCTTCCCTTTCAGATATAAATAAAATAAATCAATATGCCCAAGTTTTTACAAATCGAAGTCAAATCCAACCAAAAACATTCTGTGAAAAACTAGCCAAGTATCGATAGACCTGCTTGTTCATCTCTAAAAAGTAATTAAATCTAGACAGTCGTGCTTAGTCTACGTTTCCTTACTGCATAGTTGCGTATTGATTGATTGGATGCGGGTGGGTCTGGCCTTGACCTGTAATGGAGGCCGTACTGTCCAGACTGTAGACAGATCTCGACCGGGCTGGTCTGTTTATTGAAGAAATAGTTTCAAAATCTAGGAGATTTAGCTAAAACTATGATTTATTATTAGTATCTCCCGTATAGAGTATCAAACTACCAATTGATATGGTTATTTTTTGAAGGAGAAATTCGTTAAGTAACTCCTCCCGCCCTAGGTGAAGTGAGAGGTAGTCAAATTCTTGCCGACTTCGAGCCGGAGTCCCGGTCGGAACGAAACGTGTCGTATGCTTGGATCAGGTTTGTGGAATCTGGTTTGCCTCATGTGTCGAGTGTTTGCCAATGCGATTGCCGGGCAAGGGGTCTCGGGTTCAATTCCCGGGTCGGGCAAAATATTACTAGTTTTTTTTTAATTCTCAGTAGTAGCACGGAGTCTGGAATTGTGACCAGCAGCAATAGGCTCACCCCCTATTATATGGGACTCATAACATGAATAGTGAAAAGTGGGTTAACACCCACTTTTCACTATTTATGTGCAGTGGCATTAAGTGCCGTAATGTGCACCACTGCGACCTCTGCCTACCCCTTCGGGGATAAAAGGCGTGATGTTATGTGTGGAATCTGGTCTTGGCCGGGCGGCAGACCAACTGCAGGTCGGCAACTGCCGACAACTATTAAAGCCTAATTATCGATTAGCGTCGGTCATCATTGTCCGACACGGCAAGCCAGAGATCGTCGCGCGATCCCCGTCGCCCGAAGTGTCTCCTGCGGCGGCTGAGGCTGGAGGAGGATCGTTTCCTTACGCGCTTCTCTACCTCTTTAGCTAGTATGACTGCTAGGCAGATGGAAGAGACGACTTTCCAGTTCATCTCGCCGCAATCCGCACCATAGTCAGATCGCCGATTGCTAACCACCATCAGATGGTCCATGTGCTCTTATCGTCATCGTCTGCCCAATGCTATAAAAAATACAAATCAAATGTGACAAAAATAATTGTTTATTATTAATTTATTACCTATGCTCTAAAATCACTGTTTCATTTAGTTCACTTTGCAGTTTAGTAGCGAACATGTTAAACGGAGTACCATCTACTATGTAAAGCATCTCGCCATAATGGGCAGAGTCGATTGTTTGTGGATCACACAGTTGTTTCGTGCTAAACGGGAATCGAACCCGCGATATGTAACGCATCATCTTAATGCCTACCTTTCGCTGTCGACCCGGCTAGCGGCTGGTTTACTAAGCAGTATTTAGTACAGCAGATTTAAATATAAATATATAGTTACTAAATTAGGTATTTGAGAGGGAAATACCGAAAAATAACTATCACGAAAATATCCATGCACTCAGAGTTAAGAAAGAACATGACAACAGGTATGTGTGTACCTTCCCAGATAATGTGATTTAAATTATCGGCACGAAGCGTAAATTTTCTTCTAAAACATTTGAAGTCATCCTAAAAAGAAGATTTTTGAATTTTGGACAAGGTGACAATAGCATAACATAAAATGTTATTAGTAGGTACTACCACATCTACACTAATTGATTACATAAGCCAGGCATTTAATAATGTAACAATCATAAATTAACTTTGTATTTGGAAATGTTGCACAACTAAGTTAGCATTTGCGTCGCTTGTAACTTTTCTATATCTATAGAAGTAGTTAATTGATCGTTTCGAATAATGTTCGCGTTTCACTGGCACGGCTACCTAACGCATTTGTTGTTGTGAACTCTTTCTAAGGTAGCCGACGCGTGGTATGCATACTGAGAAGTGAACTGCGAATTTCACATACCTATCTAACTTACACAACTAGGTACTTAGGTACATGTTTTTGATGTAAGTCTAGTCCGATATCAGATATACATAAGGGAAACAAATAAATTCAGTCCCATTGTTCTTATACCTACTTTCGAGGTACGTTCCTATAGGTATAATATCTTCTCCGGCCACCGTAAGCGCGCGTCTGAGCACAGCGATCATGGATGGCTCGCCGCCCGACCAGAACCTGGAGGCTTACTCTTGAATCCAACTCCGATCGATCGACATTGGTATTGTGAAATTTTGTACTCTTGAGTTGCAATAGTAGCGCCCATTGCATCCGTATTGCGTGGATATTTAATAAATTAAATGGTATTGAGTTTGGCTGTATATTCCGCTCTCTGAATGCTATTTTAATAGCTACAACAGGGGTTATATAGTTACGACATTGAATAATTATTGAGATTTTATTGGATTGAAATTGCATTAATATTGAGATTGGTTTCAAGAGTAAGCACCCAGACCCGGGCGTACGGCGCGTTGCGTTCCGCATGCGCCTCAAAGAGCTATCAGACCACTACGGATGGAGCCCAAAGATAGGGCTGATGCCGAAGTGCAGGGGTAGTTTTTAGTCAGTAAGAGTCTGACACTCCCTTCCGCCTCACCTAAGCGGGAGACGTGACTCGATGATTTTCTCCCGTTAAAAAAAACTAGGTATAATATTTAGATTACATAAGTAGGTAGGCAGGATATAAACTATAATGATCACCGCATCTGCACAATGGTAAGCAATAACATTTAGTTAACTAAAAGGTTTACACAATCAGTTTTCAAGACCAATGTATAATTAAATAAATACTAGATAACCATCAGATGGCCTAGTTTAAATGTAATTATTCTACCAAATGTTTTTGAGAGGTATTTGCAATAACTAAGGCTACATAAAGTTACTTAAATATTTCAAGATAGAGTAACAAGTAAGTTAATAATATGTATGTTTGTCGGTGGCGAGGCAGCCGCTGCGCGGTGACCGGCGGCGCCTGCACGGGTGGGCGACGGCCGACGGCCGGCAGGTCAGCGGCAGCTCCGCTGTATTGTCACAGTGTAAATGGTTAACATACAGTCTCCATGTCACCCCATTCCTTAACTACATTTGCATACAATACTGCTAAGCTAGCGGTTTTAAAAATATAAACATGAACCAAAACATCAGATTAAAAGTAAAATAAACAAATTAAATGTTTCATAACGAGGTCGGTTAATGTATAATGTAGATTCAGTTAAAGAATTCTCTCCTCATCTTTATAACGTAATGAATCAAGCAGGATACGCTGAATACGATAATCATTTTTAAATTGACCAAGGTATCCACATAAGTAGTCATTGTCTACCACCCACGCACTGTGTACGTAGGTCATCCATAAATATGGGATACTTACTGATAACCTACATTGGTTTTCCAGGAAAACGAAAGTTTAGAAACGCCTCTTGTATGTTTACAAGAACAGAGTTTCCTAGATATTAAATGCGAAACCATTCTATGTAATTCTTAATTAAATTAAGAAGGTAGGTAGAGTTTTGTTCTTTAGATTCCACAGCGGTTTATGGATCGAAGAGGCTGTAAGTGTATAGATAATTGTTACAGAGAGAAAAGTAAGAAAAAATATATTAACCCTATAATCAAACCATAAGCCTATAAGCTTTTTGTTATTACTTAAGTAAGTTTGTTGGATCAGCAAAGTTAATGTAATGACAATTTGTCAATTTATACGCATTGCATTTTAAAAAGAATTGTTGCTTACGCGTTGTTTTTACAGAAGTAGCTTTTAATTTGCGTGTCTGTTAATCGTTTGAGTATAATTGAAAAGCATTGTTGTATTGGAGAAGTCGCGGGCTCGTGTGTCGGATCGAGCGAGGCGCGTGCTCACGTGCGCTATGAATGGAGCGCGGCCGCAGACGCAGACTAGGCGCAGACGTCGTGCGGGAAACGCGCTCGACCGGCGCGCGCACAATCTGTGACATTCGTGTATAGTGTGATCCTTCGCGACGGATCTACAGAAATCATGTTTTCGGTAAGTTTTATTTATTTATCCGTCATTTGAAATGTTTCAGCTTTTTGTTCGAGCAAAATACTCTGTTTAACTAATATTATTCGCATTTATTCAGTTTACACTGAAAGACGTAAATATCAAGTTTTTACATTTATAAAATCATAATTATAGCAATTCTTTAATAGTGGCTATTACAAATATACATAAATTAAATACTACCATTCTTATATTTCTGTAAAATACGACAGGCTCTACGTAACGACGAAGACATCCTTATTTGCGCTTGCGAACAAAAGACATCAACGCGCGAAAAGTGTCACAAAGTTTTGTGTCAATATTTTACAGTCCTAATTATTTAAAATGTTTTATTCTACAATATAAATCACGAATTCGACATTTTTAGTTCAATAATCACTTATAACTGATCTAAATGTCATTATCTATTGACCTAAGTAAAATCTATAACTTACATTTGAGTAGGTAAATATCTATAAACAGTGAGAAGTGCAAACAGATTTAAGACGTATTTGATGTGGTGTCTAAACGAATACACTAAAACCGGTCAAGTGTGGGTCAAAGGCGCGCAATAAAGTTTTGTACCAGACAAGTAAATTGACTTGTCTACTGAATTCCAGGCAAAGTGCTGGCAAGTTTTCTTAGACAAGCTTCGACAAGCAAAACAAAAAACTTTTTCTATAATAAAATATAACAACATGATGTAACGAGGCAGCGAGGCTAACGTAATCCTGGGAAATCGCATCTATCAGTTTGACATAATGCGTCAGAAACAGAAATTGGTTATCACAACATTTATGCTGTCATTATAGAACAGATTATACCTACAGTTGATATAATATATGAATAAACTTACGTAACTATAATTATACACAACTTGTGTAATATTATTAATATTACATCAGGTTCCAATTTCCGGTATAACATAAGAAATGGTAAAAAAATGTAATTAAATATTTTTACATAGATTAAGTTAGAGCTAAGTATCTTTTGACCGTCTTTTACATAATTTTAATTAGGTTCATAGTAAGTGGTTGGTATGCTTTATTTAAACGTCATTTGTACGTGTATAATAGTTACGGATTTCATAACTCCGTGATATAGAGTAAAGAACTATTTAATATAATAATAATAATCAAGGTACCCATCCAGACTATATTATAGCCCTTTACGAAGAACAATATTTAACTGAAAGAAGTTCAGCAGTCACCTACTTAGTAGCACATTGTAAAGTACCACAACTTATGACTTTTACAGTTGTACTATGTTTGTAGGTCTACACGAACGTTGTACTTTTAAACCAACTCGCTCAATAAAATTCCTTAAATTTTTCTTTACATGTTGCAATAGGGTGCATAATTTTTATTTTTATATCCGCCTGGTAGATTATTTTGAATCATTAGACACGTATTTTTTATTTTCTTACAGAAACGAATACTTTCGACACTTCTAAACTTCGTTTTATCTAGGTATTGTTTTAATATACGACAAAATAAAAAAATACGTGTTTAATATTACCTAACTTACGGACTAATTAGATTTTTAATTTTCATACTGTCTTCATCTCAATTTGTTCTCTTTACCGACTTCATTTTTATACGAATATATCAATTCATCAAACAATAAATACCTTCCTAAAACTATAGATATTTTAATATATTCGTCATAAAAGAAATAAGTATATTACTCCACTGTGTAACATTAAAGAGTATAAGAACAATAAGGTGATTGCTTCTTGTCGGCGGTGGTGGCGACGGCAGCTCGGTTTAGTGATCCAGGGAAATCACTCGGCTCGGTACTCAATGTGGGATTCGGGCGGCCGCCGCCGCCGCCTCGGGCGGGCGCGGCCGTACGTGGGCAAGTCTTCTGCCTGCCCGAGCCGACGGGTCATCGACACATAAAGCGTGTGAAAGTGTTATCTTTCCTTCTGCACCCACACGCCAAGCTCGGTGTCGCGTCGCCGTGCCGCCGGACTATCGACATCCATTAACTAAAGTCTAAAACCATTTGAAAAAACTGCCGAAACTCTAATATTTTTCAGACCAGCACGAAATGATACTTGTACATAAATGCTGAAAAATAACGTAACGCTTTTATTCCCAACTTTCTTACTTATCTATTTTATCTATGTAAAAGGCTAAAACATAATCAGATTATTCAAGTAGGTACCTACTTTTATATTACTTCAAATGAAGTACTTAACTATTAAATATTGTATATGGAATATTACGTAAGTTGCTATGTGGGGCTAGAGTACAGTACAGTATAGTACCTATAAATTATTTATTTACTATCATATCTACTCAGATAGAATCCAAATAAAAGATTCTTACTATTTAAAATGGTTTCTTCCATTTGCAACGTTTGTAGTTCAGAATCAATTTTATTTCAGTATTCACTGAATCCTAAATAGGACTCTCGCGGTTATGCTATACTTACATTTTTGTTGTTGGTAAAATATAAACTCCTTGGATTCTTCGATATGGTTTAACACAAAAGAATATGAAGTTTAAAACGATGGGATCTTAGGATCAGGTATTTAAGAGCATGATGGAGGCATGGAAGGCGGTGGACGGTCGGGCAGTTGCTTGCGTTGGCGTCAAACCGCCCGTGGCGCCGCTCGGTCTGAGCGCGCGACGTTCCCACGCCCCCACCCCTCCACCTCTACTCCTCTCCTCTCGTGAATCAACGTCGACTTTTATAAATAAATGCTTTAAAACTTTCACTAACAAATATATACGACTTTTTGGAAGAACATGAATAATGATTTATGTCTAAAAGTCCGCTTAAAATGTATAGGTATCACCGTTTGTATATCCACGGATGATAAGATAACGAATAAACGAAACAGTTAAGCTGTTTCTTAGTACATACTCGTATTTTCTAGTAGTGTAATGTTAGGTAACATTCAAGCCGAAGATGTTCAGTCGCTCTAGTGATCACAGTACTTATCACGCGATGATACCATCACGCTACTTGTAGACGGTAGTATGTGCTAGTACACAGCATGTGGTTGTGTTAGTAAAAAAATAGTTCTCACATATACGTACAGTATTGGAGTATGTACCAGAGGCATTGTAGAACATACCCTTAAAAAAAAACGAATGGAGTTTCTTGCTCGTTCTTCTCCATTCGAATCGACATTTTAGAATGAGCACCTAGCTTCACCTAGCTTCACTGACGGTCTGACTGACAGACTATTATTTACTTTGTATTTGTTGACGTTTCAAAAGTACCAAATTATGGTTTAATTGAAATAAATGCTTTGACTTTGACTTTAGTGTAGTTCTTTACATTTCTTCACGTTCAACACGTCTGTCTGCAGAGACATCATTAGCACTAATTGATTAACTGGATACGCCTGCGCGTATCGTTTTACGGTTTGATTGCACGCATGTAAACCGCGTCGTTTTCAGTTTGATTGCTCGATTAAACTATTTTACTACCGCTTATAAAATATTGTAGAAACTAGATACGCACCCACCTAGATACTATCTCGTGGTTGTCACTAGAGGCGTATACCTTATAAAGCAGGTAAATAATATTTCTAACGTCTGCCTAATTATCTGGATTAACTACTGTTAATCCAGACATTTTCGGCGTCAGGGGAAAATGTCTGGATCGTTGGTCACCCCGTATCTGCCGTATAGATTATAGGGGGCCCCCGTGCAAATGTATTTTTATTTCATTTCAATAATCGCAAAAGTCAAAATAAATGATGTTTTCTGGCTTCAGTATGCGTTCAAAGGTTGGCAGAATGTTTAGCTAAAGTAATCATAGTCCGATAATTTGGGCAGAGAGAGTCTGGATAGTTTTCCGATTTTCACATAAATTATTAGTATATCTATTTTATGCAAAAATGTTTTTACTCTTCGTAACCCCCAAATAATTTTTTATACGGCAGGGAGGGGGAACCCCCTTCTTTGCCAAAGGCATGCCAAACCTCTGGTCGACGTGCACCTAAATGCTTAATAATAAATAATGTCGATAACTATAGCCTCATAATTATAAAGTATTTAATCAAGGAAATAAATGATAATAACTAGTCTATAGTTCTTTCGTATGCAACTGGGTTATAGACCTGATTGTAGGTCAAATCGATAAATTGCTCATTTGTCATAATCTATTCACAACTTCTTAGATTGATTTTGTTTTCGCTTTGCCGAAAACGATTGATTTACATAAAAATAATAAAATACAATTAAAATCATGAGGCTCGAAACTGGTAATCTACATTTAGAATAAGCGATTTTATGGTAACATATTCATTCAGAGCTTTCAGTGAAAGCCCGTCATTATTATTAATTATGTCGTTGTAAATCTTACTCGAAGTTAAAACGAAATTTTCCAACACTCCATAAGACGTTACATTTTGTTATAAAAACCATACATTAGTAGTTTTTAGCAAAACTAGTTGAGAGATAAGGATACGTGAGTTTAAAGCACTTACGTACTAAATTCCTTTGAGAAACATATATCCCTGTAGGTACTGTACATAAGTACGTGGATTATACCTAGGTATATAGGTATACTTAATAAAAGGCAGATGTACAAGTAAATATAATGCATGCGCTTATATTGGTATCCGTATGCAGCATCGCTGGCACCGAAGCCTAACGGAATCTGTGTCGGAGACAGGTTCGAAGTTTTATGTCACGTCCATTGTAGAGGTGTAGGTACGTAGGTAATTCTTGGTGCCTACATGTATCCATTAAAATAAGTGGATAGTTATACTTGTTCAGCCGTCTCGTCGACTCTGGGGGCGATAATAATCATTCGATGTTATTCATCCGTTAGATCCATTGAAAATCTATGCAGTATGTGGGGAACTTACCTATCTCTATCAAGCTTTATATTTTATAGCAATCAATGTTAAAACATGTATATGTTAGAAGTCATGTCATGTCATGTAATACACCTATTTACGAAAAAAAATTTTAAGCAAATCTTTGTCGACTAATGGATGCATCTTATCAAAATAACTTAATTACGTACACATTTATATGCTTAAATGCGGAAGCACAACATACGTACATAACTCGCCATATCCCATACCTGCTAAGAAGACATATAATCAGTTCTTTAGTGTATCTACATGATTATACTTACCTGCTTACTCTTGTAGCCACACAAGTAGCGACTAGATGGACGTAAGTAAAAAGTAATGATATATAATGTCGGCAGATGCATTATGTGTCATAAAACTTATAAAGTTCACTTACCCGTAGGCAATTTTCCTTTCCTGAGTGAAAAAACGTAGTCGCTTTATGCCCTGCTTGCTTCTTTTCTTTCTTCTTGTTGAATATAAAACAGATAATGATTCAATAGAAATAAAATCTATTTTGACCAAAGATAACAAGCGAAGAATTAAAGAGTTATCCGTAGTAATCAGATATATAGAACGCCATAATGCATATAAGCCTACCTAATCACAATCAGATATAGTGAAGCATGCGGGCTTCGATGGTGTTTTCACTAGCAACTTGAGTAAGATAGTGGTTAGTGTATTATATCAATCAGTTAGTAAAACTAGAGGACTCGGTTAACCACAATGCTTATAGAACTAGAAATGGAAAGTTGTACCACGTTCGGACCGAACAAATGTTTACTGAACGTGCCGATTGGATGAGCGAGGAGACCAAATTAACATTGCACTTGAGAGTAATTACCACCTATAAATAAATTTAATTGCGTTGATTTGATAAGAAAATGTAGGTAGGTGTAGCTACTAGCTAGGTAGGTAGGCTAGGTACTTTTTGACGTACTAAAGTATAAAAATCCGGTTGATTTACATAATCAGAAAAACCTACGTTTTTGTTTGATACAAACATGGCGTCATGTTTATTTAGCATGTGCTGACTATTAAGTATTAGATAGGCTCACAGTATAGCCTAGTCATTAATGTCAGTACAAATTTAAGAGAGTGAAAGGACATTTCAAAATAGGTTAAATTAAATGCAAAACACCTTAATATGATTCCCGTCAAGTACTATGCGTGTTAGTGATTCGGCGCACGCGCCGCTTTCACTGCTGCTGTCCATTGTATCCTGGTACCTGAGGTGTTGGTAGCAGCAGGTCTTACATCCCAATGAAATTCTAATAACCATTACAACAGGCGGAAGTCGGGATTATTTGATCCACACGCAAATGTTTTCGACGGTACATTTATCTTATGAGAATCGCGAACAGGCTGTATCTGCGTTTACGTAAATAGAATACATGAGATACTTCGAGGTGTGGAAGGGTCCGTATCCAAGAAAGTAAATCAAGTAATTAATAACCGTAAATTAAGTGCATACATACTAGGTGATTCTATGTAATTTAATTATTATCATTACTATTAGTCAAGTCCCCAAATCAATACTAAAGTATTACTTAGCTAAATTAGAATGATTCTCATGAATTTTTATTAAGTAATAGGTACATATAATGTTATTTACCTAGAGTTACACCAGCACGGAACTGAAATGAACAGCTTGTGAATCTGTTGTTACATAAAAAGAAACTTGGTGTCTCACCCTATGTTGTTGTACTAATGAGGTGTTGTACATTTTAACTTAATTTGTGATTTAATTCAGCAAACAAATATGGTACAAGGCAAATGAACAAGAAAACAACTTGAACTTGTACAGCTTTTTCCATAAACAGCTATTGAGGCCGAGTATTCGTATACATAAATAAAGAGGATGGTTAAAATATTAAATTAGCTCGTCTTTCTTCCCGCCGAAACAGCCGGCATTTTAATGAGGTACTGTCGTGTTTAAAGGTACCAAAAAAAAAAACAATCGGCTGCACTCTAATTGGATGAAAATCACGTTTTCAATCTTCATACCTACATAAACCTTTTTATCGAAAAACTGAAATATTAATCATGTTAAAGTAAAGCAAGACAAAAATTTGCATTGAATGGGTTAACGTATACATGAATAAACATAATATACCTACTTACTTGTACCAAATAGGTATTATGAACCTACATTACTTCAACTGTACAAAAATGTTTTTTATTAAATGAAACTACACAGCTAATACGTTCAAAAATCTGCTGAAGATGGACTTATGTCGTAAGGCGTTAAATACATAGGTGACATATTAACAAAATAAAGCAACTTCAGTTGATATTTTTTTATTTGGTTCACAAAACTGAATCTACTATCAAACATACCTATAAAATACGGCAACAAACTTAATTAAGATTATATCCTACTAGATGTGGACACAGCATGCATAATAGAGAAATCTTATATTACCTACTAAATGGAAATAAAAACATAAGTTTATAGTGTGTAAAATGATCTTTTACAAATAGGAAAGTATTACCATGACTGCCCGTACCCTGATGGGAGACAGGCTTAACGATATGGATCTGTGTAGGTACTTAGGTACTACTAAAAGTTGACATTACAGTCGAGGCCGAAAGTAGTAATTTTGCCCTGGCCCTTTTGTTAGCAAGCAAAATTAAGTGTGCCTACTTCTACAATTCTGCTGAGCTTATTGAAGTGACATCTTTCCAAACAAATTGATAAAGAAATACTTATAAACTTGTAGATAACTTGTTTCTTTATATTTACAGATACTACGGCATATTCTGCTGTTATTGTTCCTGGTGGCAGTAACCTCTTCCCGTTCGTTCTCCGCCGACTTGATTGCGACTGATACGGCGCCCATTAACCAAATTGCCAATATTACATGTAAGTATTCACATATTAAAGAATTAGAGTACCTACACTTATGTGCCAATAACCATGTGCCCGTTTTTACAAAATTTTCCGTTAGATATACATAGATGGAGTGCAAGAGAGTCGGTATAAAATATTGTGGACAAGTTTAAGTTTTAGAGCAAACTATTTTAAATTAATCCAACATGCATAAGAACTTGTACTTAATAATTTTGTAATTGTAAATACAATAATTTAAATTATAACCAATATTACTTACAGTTAAAGTAAATAGTAAATGATAACAGAAACCGAAAACAAAAACAATAAAGGTAACACGTGAACTCAAAATTAATTACAGATGGAGCAGAAACTGATAACCAAGGCACCTTGACGTCGATATTCTCCCCTCGTATGGACTTCGAGCAATGGAAGCCACTAACTGGCCGTGGAGACCCGCTTCGCAACGACCCGACGTATGATTACGAACCTCCTGTCCTCGAGCGAGTCCACTACTGGGCAGACGATACTAGATTGGAACGAGAACATTATCCAGAGAGAAAGTCAGAAGTATTAATGCTCGGTGTATCTTCTCGGAAGCCGAGTGTTACCTCTCGACAGCCACCTTTACTGCCAAGACGTCCCGCACACAGGCCACTGCCGAATAAGTACGAAGACTTTACTTACAAACTGAGCGAGCACTATCCAATGACAATTTTAGTGCCCCCGCCACCACCTCCACCTGGCCACCAACCACCGCTCTTTATCCTGTCGGACGATAAACCTCCCGTGAGCAAAAAAGTCCCGCCACCAATTCAGATAAATCATCCTCTTCAGAGCGTAATACAGGATACCACGCCCACTTCTGAACATCTTACATCTTTGTACGCATTGCAAGAATCAAATTTAATTTATCAGTCTTCAACAACTACCCAAAATTGGATAAGTAATGCTAATGAAACTAAAATCAAGAGAATGCTGTAAGTAGTGATTATGCTGGATGGGGCCAACCACACCTATTGATGATAAAGATGCTGCAAATGAAACGCATAATTTAATTTTAAACGACCATTCCGATTATTCCAGACATCCGTATTCATTTTACAAACCAATGTTATCTGAAGCACCCCCTCCTCCCAAGTTAATACTAAACACTTTCGTTACTTCAACATTTGTCCCAACTGCATTACCACCGACAACACCAGTATCTGTTACTGCGAGCTCCACTCAAGTAGCATGGTCAACTGAAAAATCAACAGAAACTATAGAAGTTTCTACAGAAATACCAGAAGAAACAACAACTGAAAAAACAAATACCGTTGTGTTTCAACCTACACCCGTACCTACTACAGAAACAAAATTACAAACTAGCCTATTTGATATGCTTGGCCCTATGATGTCCATGCCAATGGTTAATGGTCCCGAAAGACTCGAAGATAATCTCTATGCTCACGCTTCTGATACTGTTCACGTATTTAATGAAAAGAAGCCGGAGGACATACAAATTGAAACAATGCAAACTATGCAACCGCCACCCCCAGCCAAACTCGTGGAAAATCCAACAGTACCTCACAAGCAACCATTCCATGTAAACTCACAGGTCTCAAATAAAATGCCAGCCTTGTACACGCATGGACCCTATTTACACAATCGTTTTACCACACCGATACCAACAACTATAGAAGAGTATTCAGAAACCGCCAAACAAACGACTGAAATGCCTACTGTGCCAATGTATCTCATAATACAAGGTCACTCCAAAGTTAAAACCTATAGTTCAAAACCAAAAGCTTCTGTTGGCAAAGAAACAGCAAATAATGAAATTTCCAAATCTTTAGAAACTAATGAAGTTAAACATTTACACCCTAAAACTAAAAAATCTGCGAAAAAATTGGATTTAACAGACGCAAGTCGAACTAACAAAGCTAAAAATTTAAAAACATTAGTAGACAGTGGTCTGGGATCTATAGAAATACAAGAAACCGATCTAGGAATAAAATACGATGTTAGTGATGGTAGTGATGTACCAATAGAAATATATCGGAAGGGTATTGTAGACAATGATGAAAATGATTACTCTACTGCTAGAAAAATAAGTAAAGAGATAAGAACGAAGCGTCAAATTGACCTCGAAGACTTATTGCCCTTTGATGAAGAAACTATTGATGAATTCGTTTATAACTTTTTAGAAGGTAAAAAAAATGAAACAAGTGTTACTGGATTAATTGCGCAAGCTGTTACAAGTGATGCTGCGCAGGCCATTGATGAACTGGATGAAGATGATGATGATGATGACAATGAACAAGAAGATGGGAGATGAACTTTACCTCAGCGCATTTCTGAGACCTATTAGATTAAATTACATAGCACAATACCAAAAAACAAATTATTTTGGTGCAGAGAAAGAGCGTCAAAAATTTAAAAACCTAAATTATAACAGAATTATATTTGATTGACCCCACCGATGGATCAGATTGATTGCATTATACAATAATATAGCCACGCACTTGCAAACACCTACAGCCGGTTCTACATATAAAAGTCAGATGCGCATCACAACAGGAGATTATTATGTATGTATTAATAAAGTAGACATAAAATCATTTTCACATTCCCTACAATGGGTATAAGTACCCAGTACATATTAGGTATTGAATCCCTTTCGGGAAAATGTCTACCAATATTATAGTTTCGGTCTATATGACCTGAATGTAAAAAAAAATGTTAAACGTAACGATAAATTACTTTGTTTTACCAAATGAAGAGCTAGTTGAAGTGGCGAACATGACGAATTGGATTTTAATGAGACTATACTTTGTATTAATTAGTTTAGTAACTATGTACTTATTTAGTAAATGTATTTATTTTAGTATTACGATTAAATAAACAAATATAGCGAATATTTTTTTGCAACACTGAAGTTTTATTCTCAGAAGCTTTCTGTTCATTTAGCAACACTTCAAATATTGTCCGATAACATTGCTATTTAGATAATTTTCCATTTTTCTAATTACGTATGTTGGTTTAGATTGATGCATGTGTACAAAAAAGACACGTGCGACCAGCGGACGCGGCCCACTAACACACACATTTCTTACCATCCTTTTCGTAGAAATAGACAGACACCTTAGATAAAGTGAAAGCTGCTTATAAACCCATAAAGTCACATTTATTGCAATCCAGTGTAGCCTATAAGGAGCATCTAGGTATGATGGAGGGTCAACGGCAGATAAGTAAAACAGCGTCGACGTAAGTTGTGAACTAGTAAACATTATATTTTTTTTATACAAAGATGGGTAACTTATTAATTCAAAAAATAATAATTATATTTCCAACTATGTATGTTAACCACTTATAAAAATATTGTGCAATAGAAGGCACTAAGCTGGACGCGGAGTTGCACCAGTCTGCTCGACACAGACAGACCTTGTACTCTGCTTCGACATGTCTGAAATTATTTTTATAGCGTTAAGATATAATATACCCAAGGCAATATAATAGACTCAAGGGGATAGTAAGTAACCGACCGACAAACCTATTCGGTGTTATTGTGACTTGCGATTTGTATTAACTATAGGTAGGTACCTATACCTACCTATTGAGTCTTAGCGCACTTACTTCCATCAGTTAGGCTATTCTGTAACTTTCAATTAAAAAAGTCGAAGCGAACTCGATTACGGTCCGCCATGTCATTGGTTGTGAAAATAATCTCGAGCAATGACGGGCGAGAATGCGATCGAGCTCACTTCGACAGTTCGAATTGACATCTTACAGAATAGCCTAGCAGGCTCTTTTTTCTCAGTTGTACCCAAGTTGATCCTTTTTCAAACATGTTATTATAAATTATACCTCTATAATGTACCTATATTAGTTACATAACTTACCTTTCCTGTTTACAAGACATAGCTCTTGTGGGTATATTCACGGATCGGGGCAGTGTATCATCTCCTGTCGGTAGATAACATCCTCTCTGCACTATCCACGCATGACGCGCCCTTGCATTCCATGACCTCACAAAGCACATAGCGTTCTCTGCGGTAAAATTAATTTAGATAAGTACAAAAGCTTTTATGCCTACATCAGATCACAGTAAAGTACATCTAAAAGTATTATTGGTAGTTGTAAACACCTCCTGTACAATTGACAAGAAACATCCGAGTGCTGTTGAATCCGAGATTGGTCGGCACGAAATCACCTCCGCAGCGAGACCACTCACGCTGTGTCGTCGAACAGTTATAACATAGCAGTGCCTCATTTGTTTTAAACAAAATTAATAACCAAAGCCACAACTTTATTAACAACATGTGTGTGCATATTTGGAATCTGAAGAAACTTTATCACAGCCACCGTTGAGTGAACAGGGTTTATATGAAGTAGCATTCATACGTAAGGAAACGAGTGTGTCATTGTGAATTTATACAAGTTATGACAGCGTTAAACTAGACAGTTTATATCTCAGAAAACATTGCATCAAGAATGTCACACAATTATTGAAAGAGGCCGACTTCAAATGTCTACCTTTGCAAATATTGACGAATACAGGATTAGGAATATCTTTGACTCTACTTTGCATCCTGAATGTATCATAGTATAACGTATTTAAGCTAGGCACCACCCACCTATTGTAATGATTTTATGAGCAAGCTATTTGCAACTACCTACATCTGTGATCTACTTAATATAATAGTTATTAGTAGGTGTATGATGATATGAAATATTACAATCGCATTAGCTATGCTATTAGTTAGGTAAGTACCCACTTATCTAACCGGGACGGGGGCCTGCAAAGAACCGCCAGGGTTATCACCAGGGGTCCGGCTCGATGCAGGATTTGGAACAGGGTACTTTTTAGTCAGTGTCATTCTGACCCTTCCTCTCGCCTCATTCCGGACGGAAGGAGTAATTTGATGATTTTCCCCCTCAAAAAATAAGGCCTAAGTACTTTTAATTTGGTTAATTTATTAAAAACAATCAATTTGGAACCTGAACAAGGATCGCACTGTATGGTTAGCATACAACGTGTTCTTGCAACAGCTGTCCGGCTGGGGCCAAACAGTCCTCTGTAGGAGACGGGATCATTTCCATAACGACTGGATGTAAATGTTCCATTGTAACACAGTAATGAACAGGACTTATCGATAATAACAATGAAATTCAATATTATAAATAACAACATTTATTAACATGTGTGGTTGTGATATAAACCAAGATCGACCAACTAGATCTTGGTGACTAATAGTAGCATGTAGTTGTAATCCTATTTATGGGTTGAAAAATTATTGGACCTATATTACATGAAGATAGTCTAATTGCACTTGCACTCTGCTGCATGGTTATCAATGGTAAAGTATTTCATACCTTGATGCTTTCCTTTTGCGTATATTTCTGTCTAATTATGCGCATTGGATAGGTACAAAGTACCTTTAAAAATGTCTGTTTGTTCTTAGTTTTTTTTTAATTTATAAATAAAAAAAAGTTAGTTCTTTTTTTTTTTAAAAAAAAAGAAAGAAAGAAAGAAAGAAAAGTTGAAACTAGACAATTAGTATGTCTAATTCCGTTTATTAAAATACGAAATTCCCCACAAGTCTTACCCTAAATGGAGGAAAATGGGAATGAACCGAACATTGCCCAATTTCATCGATTTTATTCTACCACAAAATCCATTACTGCCAGTTTGACCAAGGAGTATTCACTTTAATCGGTCTGAAAGGGCAGAGGGCCGAACTTATTGGACGTGATTAGATTGCCCAATGCAATCTGGCTACGGATGCAGGACGCTTAAAGCCGGTCTATTTCGATATTGATGCAAGATTCTGACTCACGCTATGTAGATATTTTTAGGCCGCAGCTGGGTAGCAGTGAATAGTGACATTGCAATAAAATTTTAAGTAAAACTAATTGTAATTAATTTTTAATAATGTATTTCGTAGTTTCCATAAATTGATAACTATCCACTATCGGTGAGGTAACAACTCTTGTAGAACCATCTCAGCGACCTACAATTCTAAATTCACATTCTAACTGAAAATTTAAGGGTGCATCCAAAACATCATCTATTGCCTATGAAAACAGCAGATTTCTAGGCGGTTGAGTTCACACTTGTCATACGAGTGTAAAGCGAGACTCGTGATGATCCCAAAAACATGAATAAGCTTAAAAGAATAATTACAGTTTCTAAAAACCATTAAACAGTTACTAAAAATAATTTCTTGATTTTTTTTTCTTTTAATGGAAATGGGCCACAGTCTTCACCTTGACACCTTGTATTTCAATGATCTAATGTACGTTTCAGATGAAAAGTAAGATACTTTTGCTACGCTGCACTGCGAATAAATGTAATGAACGCACCCAGCACGCAAACACCGCCGCAAACTCAGGGCGCACTCCCAAATACGTAAATAAGCAAAATTAAACAAAATTAGTTTAGTACCTACGTTTTTACGACCCATAAGTGTTTCTGACTCGGAATCTTTTTTGGACCCAAATAAATGCGTACCACGTCAGGCAACTCAGACAGCCAACATTTCTTAATTTGTCTTCTTTTTGTAACAAACAAAACAAAATGATGTCGTCACCTTGTATAGTATGCATGCATGCATTTTAATTATGAATAAGTAATTCAAATCGAGCGAGTCCCCGTAAATATATTAAGTAAAGTTAACTAAGACAATATTGAAACATTAAAATTTTATTCATGTTATAATGGAGCGACTGAGCGACAATTCGTACATGTTTTAAAAAACACTACAGGTATTATATAAATTTAAAACTCAATATACAATCCATACCAGTGGCTATAAATGCAAATAAAAAAAAACAATAATATATCACAATGTAAAGACGATAAGTTTACAAACTTATGAAAAAGAACATGACTTACGTAACTTTCCCGCTCAGTCTCAACAATAATAATTCACTTCTAGATGCATTACACTAACAATACAATTACAATTAAATGACAGGATTTTATTCATTTTCATTAATAAATTTTGTTGGATTTATTAATATCAAGTTACATAACAATTTAGTTATTCATTTGTTCATATTAAATGCAGAAATATATAATCAGTTAAACTAAAGGTTTTCTTGAGAAACGATTAGGTCACCACTTCAATATGAAGCAGGCATACAACTTACATAATTTTTGTTTGACATTAGGATCAGAATTTCTAATAAATGCCAATAAATCAATATACATCTACATTGCAAAGGCAGTTTTAATAGAATTTAATAAGTATTTACAAATCTTTTAACTACATGTATATGCTATGTTAATCTTTTGTGATATATTATGGAAACACTGTTAAATAGTTATAGTTTTGTTTAGCTACTGACTCCAAGAAAGAACATTGTGGAAACTGACATTTTTACAAATGCATTGGGTGCACCTAATTCGTACAATAGTTTGGGAAATTAAAAGCTTCATTAAAAGCTTGCTAGAACATTAACACCATACTAACTATCGTTGCGATGCGAGTCCGCGGCGGCTAGGTACCAGTAGTCCACAACGAGAATACCATCTGGCACATTTCTTTGATAACATCTAACAAGTGATATGACACATTGAAATAATAGTATCTCAAGCACTCTTCCTTAAGCTTCCACAAATAATATTTTTTTTTGCAATGACGAAAAGAGATAGTTGGATACATACAGAGAGAATAATTTATTAATAATATACTGAGCTCTCTGGCTAATCTTGGACGGCCAGGTTTTATTCTCGTTGAGTATGAGGCAAGCTATGTGGCACAAGTCTAACTGACAGTCCAGTCCAGTCCCCAGCGCTCAGATACCTTCAGTTGTGCTGCTGCAGCATCTTTCAGAGAGAACAAATGTGTCATCTCTAGTTCAGTTTTGGCTAATGATATAGCCTTTTCAAATGATTCTAAGGACCGTCTCAGGTTTCCTCTGTAAAGAGAATAAATATGTTTATAATTGAAAAAGCCAACAAAAAAATAAAAACATTTAAGTAAAGTAAATAGTATAAATATACCACAACAAAATATGGATCAAGTAGATGTCAATTTAATTTACATTTCATTATAATGTACCGCTGGCTACCTTAGACAGGCATACAGGGATTAAAAGGTGGGATGTTGTACAAAATTTTCTCTGTGGTTACTTTGAATAGAGATGGACTGTGTAGTGTTGCACACATTAAACAAGGAATTTGCCTCTTAATGAGGTTTGAACCTTAATTACAATGCAAACAATTAATTTGGTATTTTTGTGAATAATATGATTATTTTAAACATGTAATATACAAATATGACATTATGATATGATGAGTCTGATCTCTTAACCTTGGTCAGTAATTACTATTAAAACTATAGTAATAATTAATTAAAGAGGTTAAGTCCAGTAGTTAAAAGGAACAGGGTGTTGATTATGATGAAGTCACTAATAAATAAATACAAAAGACAAATGAAACAGTTGCAGGATTATTGTATCTTACATAACATTTTTTTTCTTTAAAGACAATGTAATCTAGTATTTCTTATCATTTTAAATATTTACAGCCATGAATGATAAACCAGCTCAGTGATAACAGCAGATAGATAATACACCAGTAAAGCATGTCAATAGTTAAGCAATAGTAGATATATTATTTTTGCAGAGAATGAATCAGTGTACAAAAGTTATATTAACAAAATAATTATAGTCAAAAGTTATATTAACAAAATAATTATAGTCTTTGTAAACTGGAAGAAAAATAGTTTGTATTTAACTCACCTCTGTACTTCAATTGTACCAAGTGTCTCATATGCAAAGTCACATTTGTCATCCATCTCAATGGCTTTGTTAATCAACTTAACAGCCTTATCAAAATCTGTGCTCTTCTGGAGCTGCACCAGCCCCTTGTGTACATACAAAGTAGCATTGTTGGGATCTACTGAGAGTGCAGCATCAAACAATGCTTCAGCACGGCCCCACTCCTGCTGATCTGACAACACTTGAGCAAACAGAATATATGCTTCAGCACACCGAGGGAATTTTTCCAATGCCCTTTCAAAGTCAGCACGCACTTGTGTCAGAGCACCAACATTTTTGTTGATTTGTGCATGTCTGTAATCAGCATAGCACTTCTGTATGTAAGCAATTGAAAAGTCAGGGTTCAACTCAACAGCCTTTGCAAATTCAGCAGTAGCTTCATCCATACGCTCCAGAAGCAAGTACACTTGTCCACGGTGGTGGTAGATATCAGAGTTGTTAGGATCCAGCTGGGCAGCCCTTGCAAAGTCCTCTAGACAACGTTCAGTATTTTCCAATTGAGTAAATAATGAAGCACGCTTGATCAAAGCATTTACCTTAACCTTGGTAGAAGCATCACTGTCAATTACTTTTGCAAGATCTGCCTGGGCCTCATCATGCCTTCCTAATAGTAAATAGAAGGTTGAACGCAACAATAGTGCTTCATTTTTGTATTTCCCATCAGCGTCTTTGATTTCTTCAGTGCATGCATCTACAATGGAATCATAATCTTGAGCATCTAGAGCTTGCTTTGCTCTAGCAAAGCCCCCAACAGTTTTATCATCAAGTTGTATTTTCGTAATAGGATCCTCGGAGAAAGCAGAGAAATAAGTTTTAATGAAATGCTTTGATGGCATAACTGGGCGACGTTTAGCCAACGCTTCGCGAGCGTGCTGCCTACCCAAAGCTTTCAAGATCCTATCAGCATTAACCAGAGAACTTTGTACTTGGAACCTCTCAAGGATGCAGGCTGAAGTAACATCTTCAAGGGCTAGGACAAGATCACCACTCTTTTCGGCAGCACGAGAACGTCTCAAGAAAGCTTTAACATACTTCTCGTTAAGTTTCAGGGCAAAAGTACAGTCTTCCTTGACTTGCTCCCACATTTCGCGTTTTTCATAGCATGCAGACCGATTCTGATAAAAGGTGGCAAGGTCCACAGGACGGTCAGGGGGGCATGCTTCAATGGCTTCGTTGTACAAAGCTATAGCTTTATCATATTCTCCTGCATGGAAAGCCCGGTTTCCGGCACCTTTCAGTTTCATGGCGCGGTCGATAGCGCTCTCAGAGACTTTTGCGTTATTTTCTTCATTATCCAATGAAATGGTAGTTTTAGCTTTTAATTCAGATACTTTTTTCTTTTCGGGATCTTCCAATCTCTTTCTGAGATAAAGGTAACCTAAACCGATGGCAAGAGGTGCGCCAAGAAGAATTGCAAGTTGCCATTTCGGAAAAGGTGTACTGCCTGTTGACGCCATTTCTTCTGGGAAATTGCTTCAAAAGGTACAAAACCATAAACGATTCACCATTAAGTTATTCACTAATAAAATATCGTAAATACAGAACACCTAATTTATAATTTTCTTTACCATTCTTTCCATTTCATTGATGTCTTCATGCACGAAGGTAAAGCAAAACATAGACAAATTTTTGACATTTTGAGTTTTTTTTAAAGCATGAATCATGTCATGTGGATATTTTAAACTGCCAGTTTCATCGAAAATATCATTTACTATGGCTTGCATGAAGCTTTGATGCATCATCATCAGAGATTTATTAATCTATTGGTATAAATTATATACTCTTATTATTATACAAATGTGAATGTTTGTGAGCGAGATTTTGTGTATTTTTGTTTCACGTCACGTCAAAACGGCTGAAGGGATCGGTAAATCCCTTCGTTATTCCGTCATATACGTTGTGTTAATGATTAATATTATCTAACTACGTGGTGCATATACACAATTTGATATACGCACAATAATTTCTTCTACTACTATACTTACATTTAACTGTAGCCGTTGCTGGACAGTGTATGGCCAACTTTAATTATTTTCATCTGAATTCGAAGAGTAATTTTTAGCAGCTAACAACACAAGATTGCCCAAATGTCATCCATCAGTCATATCTGTCAATGCCAAATAGGAACTAATGATGTCAGATGTCAGTGTGTCTAATTTGTAATTAATTACTATTATTACATTTTATAACATAAGCCAAAAGGTCAAAACTTTGGACTGTATTTAAATTACAACCATTGCAGTTTACAAAACTACCATTCCGGTTTCAGTAAAAAATCACACATGTATTATTATACGAAATATCGTCTAATGATATAACCTCTCGTTCCATTCATATTTATATATTTTTTCTAATCTCTGGGTCTTTAGATTCCACAACAAAAATGTTTTGTAGAAAAATAATGAACATTGTAAGTAAGACATTGATAATCCAGAAGTAAGCAATTTTACTTAGAAAACTAATGAAACAACAAATTATTACAGCTTAAACTTCAGCAATCTTTGAAACCTATAGCCATGCGTACACTCAGCATGCCAGTGGTTCAAAGTCAACAGAGAAGATTTAAGAGTGATTTATATGAACCTGATTATTTAATAGTAAGTTAAAATGCATGTTTTTACAGTCATCAGCCAGAAGACATTCACCGTTGGGCAAAGGCGTCACTTTACCTTTAAAAATATTTTTTGTAAACTTTCATGTATTAAACTTGACTATATAGTCACATATTTCTGAATAATATTTAGTATTTAATTGTAATTTCTCTGAATGAATCCCTACAAGGTTGTTTTAAACACACCTTGTAAGCAGAAACCTCAAAACGCCACCTAGTAAGATCCTTACCTTACATACTTATTTACATAAATTTATGGATATGATCATATCCATGTGTGTGTATGTATTATCATATATACATACACATGTATACACACACTTGCCGTGTCTATTCTAAACTGCCCCAATTGGTTAATCTTTTGAGAAATAAGCATTTGTATTGCTATTTTAGAGCATGGAGCCTGATGAACCAGTATATGATTGCCTCAACCTGCAGTTGAAGGGTTATGACTTTGCCCTATTGGAAGCCTATCAAAGTCAACTCCATAAATATGCTGAGGTTATGGGGATTCAAGTTGATGAATGGTAAACTTTACTGACAATTAAAATCTGTTCTAATACAATAATTTGATACTAAAATTTAATTAAAATTACCTCCAATATTCATTTTGTTAGTATAATGAATAACATTATTTAATAAATGAAATAATTATTTATGTTCAAAAAAGCCAACTCTTCAACAACCTCTTTTTTTAAGTCAGTTAATAAACTAAACCCTTCTCCTAAGGGTAAAAAACAGTTTTCTGAAAACCGCATCGAATTTGGTTCACCCAATCACAAACATACATTCAGGTCAAACTGAGAACTGCCTTCTTTTTTAAAGTCAAAATACAAGAATTAATCTATACTAAAATAAATTATACAAAAAAGAACAACAATAAATACCATACAATCAATATTAAATAAATATTTAAGCAATATATTATGCAAACTTAATTACATATTATGTTATTTGATTGGTTTTGCTTTTTTTAGCTGGGCAACACCTGCACAGAAAATTAAAGTACAAAGATTTAAACCGGGTGGCACAGCTGTTGATGCAGAGTATAATCTTAATATCTACGAGAGGAATGTACAGGTAACGATTAATATTAAAAAATACACAAATAATATGTACAACAATAAACGAATTTGAATTTAAAATAGAATAATGAGCTCCATAATGTTGGAACAATTTTTTTAAGGTCACTGATGTACCGGCCTGGGCTCTGGGCACATTGCTGCGTGTAGCTCGTGCTTTATTACCTGAAGGCTGCACACTGCGCGTGCACGAGCACGAGATTGCGCACGAAGAGATACGATATGTGCCTGACAATCAACTCATTGAACTTAAACAGCAACTTCAGGACATGGGTGGCAGCCGCGCCGATAGGAAGAAGAGAAAATAAAATGTTAGTAGCTGTAGAATTAGTGTGTATTTTAGCAATTATAGAATAAATGATGTCAATTTGTTTTTAATCTTGTATTTACTTCGTCAGCAAAAGAACTATAATTATTTTAATTATTTATTACATTTAAGCTTGTTATAGTAGGTATCTAGACCTACACATGAATATACATTATAACACCAGATAGTACCGTGATACAGATAGTAGTATAGTATTATGATGCCGCCCTTTTTGGAAATGTACAATCGTAATGTGCCGGTCGTAGTAAACACGGAAAATGTAATTCAGTGGTTTTACTGCACATCAGTCTCGTTAATTCTTTAACACTAATATTCTGTCTGGGATATAACTAATCGTCCCTATGCTCTCTTTAATCAGATGACGGTATAAGCGAGTAGATGATACTCTGTGCCCTCAATTTGGCCGTCCGAAGCTAGTTATAGAATTTCTCAGAAAGAACGCATTCATCTAAATACACGGTAGCCAGGTTCATTCTAGCCTAGGCTTTATAGCGGAGTACCTACTGTAATAACTGACAGTAGTGAACGTGCTTATAAAGCGCACACTATATACATAATTCGATTTATATATCACCTAATTTATAAGATTACCTATTGTTTAAAATCTGGGAAATCTGTCGCTGATATGATCGATAATCTGAATGCTCGGAAGCGAAGACATCACACATATGGCAAATAGTACGAGAATACGGCAAACACATTCTTTACGGAAGTGGAACTATTTGCACTTTGTTTTTGCGCGGTCGGGTCTCATCCGGACGTAATCATCGATGATCATGATGTAACTCTGTCTTAGTTCATATGTTATGGATAACATGTCATAAAAGTTAACTTTTGATTACATTTAGCAGTCATTCGATGATTTTCCCCCCTTAAAAAAATACCTTCCTCGTCAAAACTACGCTACCGCGTCAAATTAGTGCGTGACGAGCTCCAGAGAGATCTCATGGCGGAATGGCAGCAACGATTGTCGCAAGTTGCAACCAATGGCTGGGCTCGCTATCATTGCAGCGGTAAGTTCTTTGAGTAGCGGCTTAAGAGACGCTACGGCGTTCTTACCTGCCGCCTGACGCAGGTGCTTACCGGACACAGACGTTTCCTGTTTCTGACTGGACGGGAGGGAACGCCCGGGCGTCATCACTGCGAGGACCGCCCGGAAGACACGGTGGAACATACGGTGGCGGTGTGCCCTGCGTGTGCTGAGCACCGCCGTGCCCTCAAGAATGTTATCGGCGATGGCGACCTTTCGCGTCCGCATCTGGTTCAGACCATGGTACAGAGCGAGTGGGACTGGAATGTCACGATGGACACTCTGGGTCTCGGGGGTCGCGAGTCGATCCCCGGCCACCGTAAGCACTGCCTACCGGCCTACAGACGGCGAGCACGGGTAACTTGCCGCCCTAGCAGACCCGGGCGTACGGCGCATCGCGTTTAAAAGAGCCATCAGACCACCACAAATGGAGCAGGGCTGGTGCTGATACAGATCCGTGAAGGGCTTACCGGGTTGCCGGGACTCCGGCTGGAAGAGCAGAAGTAGGAACGGGGTAGTTTTTTGGTCACTAAGAGTCTGACACGCCCTCTCGCTTCACCCAAGGCGGGAGAACTTATTGGATGATTATCCCCCTCAAAAAAACCTACCTTTTGTAATATTTTGAAATCATATCAGCATATGCATCCCCACCATATAGATGGTTGGCAGGCCACAACTGTGCGCTTCTCACGATGCTTTATGTCTCGCACAGCAAAACTGTGGAATGATCTGTCGTCGGCGGTATTTCCGAACCGATACGACCTTCAAACCTTCAAGAAAAGAGCGTATTCCTTTTTAAAAGGCCGGCAACGTATGTGCGTTGTCGGAGAGGAGTCACACCCGCAACACCAGAGGAGTCACACATGTGACTCCTCTGGTGTTGCGGGTGTCCATGGGCGGCGCTGATCGCTTACCATCAGGTGATCCGACTGCTCGTTTGTCTCCTATTCCATAAAAAAATCTATCTACATATGTTATTTAAACCGCGACCGCGACCTATTGTTCTTTAATTGTGTCTATAAAACCGGTACTCGACGAGTTAAAATACAATAAAAATAATTAGATACCTACTTTATTGTCTTTTTCAAAATTATTACAGCACATTAAATACTACATTCATAAACACTTATTGACCTGCGCATGTCAACTTGTAAGTAAATTCGTCTTTGAGTAAACTGTGATTGTAAATGTAGGGGAATAATGAAGACACTGAAGGCCTATTTACCTTGCCTTAGGTCTGTCTACCCCATTGGGGAGTTTATGCGTAATTAAATAATATTTTAAACCATGTATCATTGAACAATTAATATTATCACGTAGGTGAGTGTGCTAGAATATAATAAGCCATGATAGGCACGTACTACCTCAGTACACTACCTAACCCAGATGGAATAAATACGAGCATCAAATGTGATACCAATTTCACGGGTGGGCAGTTGACTACTGTGCAACAAGTTGTGGGTTCGATTTTCGTATGGCACCACGGAACACCAAATCTATGTGATTCCACATCCACATGCGACAGATTGTTTTTCATGTTTTGTTTGTGGTATACATATTTGTAAACCCACCCACAACACAGAGATCTTAATAGACTTGGTGGATATATATATATATATAAATATATATATATTTTTTTAAGAAGAAAAAGCTTTTATAAATACCAATACATTTACTGAATACTTAGTTTTGGTGAATGGTGGACCCTTGACAGTTAGATGGCTTGGTAAGATTCAATGCTAGAGATCATAACATAATACCTATTACGGTTACGTAAACTTAATAATCTTCGATCGTGATTTTATTCAGAAGTTTCCTATCAACAAAATGCATGGTCATTCGTGACTGGTTGCGTATTTTTCGTTCATGTTAAAATACATAACAGATGGCATATTCATTTCCGACCTTCGTTCACTACGCTCACATTCTCACCAGAGAGGTTAGTCTACTAATCATAGTTAGCTACATATATGGGCTTCCCAAAACATACATTAATGCTATATGTATAATATGTACTTGCCAACAGATTTGTTCACATTTTAGTACTAACCTAAGAATTCAGATAGAGGTTTCATGTGTTGCATGCAATGACTTGCGTCACATAGGTACAATTACTTAAACTGGTGCACTCTTGACAATCATTGTATCACAATGGAATAAAACAGTGAGAAAATGTGTAACTAATCCGAGCAGGTTTCTATATGCACTAGACTGGTTAAATACTTAGCATCATGTTTTGTAACAAGCATCTTTTTCGTGCCCGATTTACTTAGCGTTTTAATTTCTTCGTTGATCGAGTGCAGTAACCACAAGTGCGAGCGAGGGTTCTCATTCAATAAGGCATAGAAACTAAAAGAGATTCCGATATGTAAGTTTAAGACAATAGGATCATCTCCTAATGCATGGGACTCTTAACAATAACTGGTGAAAAAAGTAAGCATACAGTTAGATTAAAATAGGTTTATCTCTACCTCTGCGTCTGCCTTGTCCTTCAGAGAATTAAAGGCGTAATGTTTTATGTTTTTCTTCTATTCGTATGGTAAATGTGTTACGATGCTGTCTTATCTTTTCAACAAACTATAATTATTCACTTTCATCAGGTAGGTTACATTGACTGGGACTGATTATGGTTAAATCCGATGAACTATAAGAATCTGGGACCTATACCTAAAAGCGTGATCAATATAGTCCTTCTAGGTACATATCTACTATAGGTGCTGCGATGCTGCGAAAGGTTTATTTCTGCATCCTACTTGCAATTGAAAATGAAACTGTGGCCATTTTATAGTAGGTACACTAAGGTTTGTCATCAGTGAAACTGTCTATGTAAGTACGTTACTATACTATACATATACATGTACCACACAATATCATTGAATGAGTATCTAAGCAAATCACGTCATCTTTGCCAACTGATGTGATGAAATAATTTTAGCTCGTTTGTTTTTGTAGGTACTTATCTAAGCTGCCGTTGTATGTAGCTCAGGTACACGTCTATTTGGGCATAATATTTTGTCTAGTTACCTGCCTGAGTAATTAATCAATACCTGATTACCTACACTGGACACTGGTACTTTTACAGTCTCTAGTACCTACCTAATATAGGTACCTAGATTGGGTTTTACTGTAATTCTTATCCTCTTTTATTCTATACCTAACTATAATCAACCAGTCAAACCCTAAACACCTTAAGCAGTAAAAAATGACTCAAATATACTGAATAAATAAGTTTAAATTGCTTCATGTCCAACGCTTTAAGTGGAGCGTAAATTATATATGTAGTCTGTACTGTACTACACAATTCCTTAAATGGGCTTTACTCAACGTCTCTTATTATGAAAGGAGAACCTCTTAAATTTGTTTGTGCAATGTAATACAATATCGCAGTATCTTGGTAATCGTTAGATCCTTTCCCTACTCGGTAAAATGATCGCCTCGTTTGCAACACTGGGCGTGTGACAGATGTCGTAGTCGATAAGACAATTGCATTTCTTACATTTTTTAAGAGTATTTTTATGTTTATTGTGGTATTAGGATCATTGCCACGTTAAATGAGTTGGATTACAAGATAAATATTTATGACAACTTAATTAAATTCCATTACAACATCGGAATTACGGACGATGGATTACTTAATTAATAGTTTTTAATTCAAAGTACCTACAGTTGATAACATCGTTACAGTTAGACATTTCAGAAGAGTACAACCTATGATAAACATCAATCATATTGTCTAATACGACCTACGACCAACGTAAAACCTAATTTATCTTCCCTAAATGAAGGTCTACAGTAAACAGTAACTAAACACTTAAACCACTCGTTATACTCAGCATACCTATACTATAGACAGGTAGATATTTAGATACCTACCTACTCATAGCGGTCATAATATAGTTATGACGCGAATCTCCTCGTCACCAAATCTGTCATCAAACTCATTCATGACCAATCCTACGTATGCCCGGGTACATTTAACTAGGTACAAGCCATTTTAGCGCTTAATAATCTCATCAGCCTCACTCAAAATAAGTTTTTATTCAGGGCGCGTATCTCCAAGTCCAAACAACCTCCATAACTAAATAGAAGTACACATCGACCACACAGCAGGCCCTCCTCTTAATTCTGCACTATGACCTTCCATCTACAAAATATTTCTTCATTGCGGTTGAAAGGCATAATGTTCATGAACGATTTTTCGGACAGTAATTAGGTGGGTTGGTACCTAATAACACTTGAAATGGTTTTGTTATGCTAATTTTACGCTACACTTGTAATAGCAGAATATCAAATGATAATCTTTCCGCACTCATTGTGGTTTGAAGATATTGTGAGGTGGCTAATTAGTCTGCATATACTTAGCACTATACACATATTTGGCACTAATTAGCCATATGTGTTTACCGACCATTCAGACCAGATGAATGCAATATCTAATATCTGCCCAATAACTCAACCCCGCAATCTTTGGTCGCTATTGCTATTTTGAATAATCCAGTCACTTCAAACGTATAGGGATATAGGTACCTAAAAAAAAAGATCATATTTTTAGTTACAATACACTAATGACTACACGTATCTTTATTTTTGAGAGCTCTCAGTTATACTAAAACGGTAGTTCACAAGACAGGTCACGATGATGTCGAAGGTAAATGATAATTAGGTGTTATAAAAACGAAGCAGGTACCTCAAGTTTTATTACAAGGTATTGTGGTCTATGGTACTTACGTTTGCATCCTAGTAGAGTTTTTATGTAATGTAACAATTACAGTTTGTAGGTAGGAGGTGGTAGGTACCTGTGACTGCATTGTACCTAGGTAGTTTAATTTATGAGTCACTCGATCTTGCAGTTTATTTTATCGATTTTATTATTCAATGACGAATTAAATAAATGGTGCTGAAGAAGGATATTAAGAACAGACCAATAACAGGTCTTAGGCCGCGTTTCCACTGATGTGGAGCTGGGCAGAGAGGAGCAGTGAAGAGCGGTGAAAATGGGTCAGTGGTTTCACTGAAACGAAGCATAAAGCATTATGAAATCGCGCATTTTTGCGCTTAGTTATATGTACTCAATCTTTCAGAAAGACCATACGTCATCTTAGCAATTATTTTTTCTACCTAGGTACTTATATCTTTCTCTACTTGAAGACGAAGATAACGAATCAGATCAGATGCAGTAGCATTGACTGTTGCTCCTCGCTGTCCTCCATACACCACCCCAATGCTCATTGTCCTGCGCACCGTAACGCCTCGCTGTATTTATATTATGAATATCCGCACAACTCAGGCTCTACCCCGGTCATGTTGTTTTCATTGAAGTGCAGCGGAGATTTCAAACATAGTGAATAATAATTAATAGCGATTGATTGGTCAATTGGTGCACCGTTAAGCTCCTCTCCTTTCTGCCCCGCTCCGCGTCAGTCGAAACCAGGGCCGGATTTTGGGGGGGGCAACCGGGGCGCAAGCCCCGGGGCCTCCACAAGCAGGGGGCCTCCACAATAGACTTCGGAAAAAAAATCTTTAAAATTTCAACTAGTAAACCTAGTAAACATCTTTTCTTTGATACTTTTTTTTTTCGCTTTTACCTTTACCTACAGCCTAAAGTACTTTATACATACATGATTATTTGATTATATTAATTTTAAATATTAACAGAAACAGAAATCATTGATCTATATTTGTTTACTCCAATCAGGCAATCAGTGAAATATCAAAATCTCAAATGGCTCTGATAAGCACTTCCAATTTACTACCCATCTTGAGGGAGTACCCCAATGACTCAATGGCTCAGTGGGATGGTACTTGCCCGCAACCTCGGAGGTTGGCTATTCGATTCCGTGTCTCGACCATTAAAAAAATTAATTGCAGTATGTGAACAATTGGTATTCTTCAATTCTTAAACTCGAAATCTGTCGAGCGTCCTCGAAATCTATCGAGCATCCTCGATCGTTTTCGAGCGTCCTCGATTGTTTTCGAGCGTCACCGAAATCTATTGAGAGTCCTCGATCGTTTTCGAGCGTCCTCGATCGTTTTCGAGTGTCCTCGAAATCAATCGAGCGTCCTCGATTGTTTTCGAGCGTCCTCGAAATCTATCGAGAGTTCTCGATTGTTTTCGAGCGTCCTCGATCGTTTTCGAGCGTCCTCGAAATCTATCGGGCGTCCTCGAAATCTATCGAGCGTCCTCGAAATCTATCGAGCGTCCTCGATTGTTTTCGAGCGTCCTCGAAATCTATCGAGAGTCCTCGATCGTTTTCGAGCGTCCTCGAAATCAATCGAGAGTCCTCGATCGTTTTCGAGCGTCCTCGAAATCAAGCGAGCGTCCTCGATCTCAATCTGGAAAATAATTTGGGGCAAGGGGGCCTCCACTCCTTTGTTGCCCCGAGGCCTCTGGACCCCTAAATCCGGCCCTGGTCGAAACCCGGCCTTTCATAAATAAGTAACGAGAATCAAACTTGTAACGAATATGGCCTTGTTGCAAGTACCTAGTAATTATCAAGTTCTTAGTCTCAGCCTTTGTGTTGCTTTGCAGCCTCCACAATTTACTGGGGATGATACAACATCTTTGTTTGCGTGTGTTGTTTTTATACCTTCTTCCGAGGGATGTTAGAGTCATGATAATTCATGCTCATGGTGATCATGAATGTAGGTTGCAAAAACTTGCAAATATGAAGATATCTAGATAACCAAAGAAAAGGGGTGATGGATTGTGATAGAGTTGAATAATTAAATAACATTAATTCGGCGCTGATCGCTTACCATCAGGTGATCGGCCTGCTCGTTTGCATCATATTCCATAAAAAGGCGACAAGTTGAAATTGACCCCCAAGTTACCTGACAAGTTTATTACCTTCTCCTTCCTGAAGAAGAAAATCTTAGGCTCCTGAGCCGCATTATTTACTTACGCAAATATTATCACAGATAATCTTCTAACCACCAGCCAAAGTGACCAAAGCATCCCTTAATTCTCTAATAAAGTATCGCCCACATCCGTTATCCTGCAATTTGGTGATTACCATGGCAGATAACGTAATATGTATTACTTTTTTTGCAACCCGGAAATTGTTCCCGAGATTTCGTGACCTGCACTCATGTCTACATACCTACACTACACAATATCATCTCAAGAGCCAGACAAAAACAATCACGGAAGATAATTTCTGTGTGAACGTGCTTAAGTATATATCAGGCGAATAAGAGAGATGCCCGCGAGATGGATCCCGCCAAGGGATTTACGTTTATTAACACAAGTATGAAATTAACAAAAGATACTAATATTAAGACAATAATGTCAACCTCTGCATAAGTGCCTATTATGTAGGACTGTAACTTAAGTGGTCATGCATTTAGGCTTAACTAGAACCTTTAGTCCTTTACCTAAGTGTACCTAAATTAGGTTTTCCAATTTCCAGCTTGTAATTGTGCTCTGTGTATGACATAAGAATCTATTAGGTAGGTATCTACATGGAAATCATGAAATGGAACTCTTAGCGTAATGTACGTAGTACTGAATGGTAATAAGTTTCATAATATGCACCTCTACTTACCTGTTCTGAAAATAAAAGGTGTTCTATTAATGTCAGTAAATATACCTACTTACAACTTGATGAAAAACTGACCTCAAACTCCTTCTTTTCTAAGTCAGTTAAAAAATTAGTTTACGAATAGGAACACCTTACCATCGTCAGGGAGATGCTATTTATATTGCGTCAACATTTTACTACGTTATCTTTAAATCTCAAACAAGAAGTTAGGTATTATAAAATTGGTATAAGATCTCGTAGATTCAACTTCAACGATCGTCGAATTAGTTATTGACCTGACGGAGCGCTGCGCGGGCGACGACCATCCTGCATTTTGATTACGTAAATGCCTTTTACTCGGATGTAACTCCGAGACATATGGATTATGAAGTGTTACCGATTCACTCTAATGATTGTACGTACCCACGTAATGACTTATGGCTGTGACCTTCTTATTCACAACTCTGGCCAATTTAATGACTGTACTGGGAACTAAGAATACGACTAGACTGCGTTTTTGTATTCGTTTATTGTTGCAGTCGGCACAAGTTTTTATACATATATTAGATATTTATTTATTACTAGCGACCCGCCCCGGCGTCGCCAGGTCAAAATGCATATATTATACATAATATAAACCGTCCTTAAGAATCACTCTATCTATTAAAAAAACCGCATCAAAATACGTAGTTTTAAAGATCTAGCAAAAGCATACATAGGGACAGACAGACGGCGAATAGCGATTTTGTTTTAAATACTATGTAGTGATTTATCGTTAGGATCTTCAAGTGCCTAGGAAGATCACAGATCAATTTTTCCCAATTACTCCCCCCCCCCCCCCAGTCTCCCCAACAATTAGGTACTGGCCTTTTTAAAAAAATAAATTATTCTGACGGTTCAATACAATAAAATATTAAAAAATAATCACACTTTCATTAATTGATTTTATGACCAACTTAATTTTACTATATTTTCATTTTTTTAAGAAATAAGTATGCTGTTTGACGTCACGTTTTTATAGCAATACACAATCTCGTACAAAAATCACCGAAAACTGCTGTTTTTGACAGTTCAAAAAAGTATTGAATTTGACTAGTTGGCAAGTACCCAATCCTCAAATCACCAATTCCCAAAAGGCCGGTAACGCATTTGTAACGCCTCTGGTGTTTCAAGTGTCTATGGGCGGCACCGATTGCTTACCATCATCAGGTGATCCGTCTGCTCATTTACCGGCTTATCTGATAAAAAAAAATAAAAAAGTTTATTTCAATTACAAAAGGCATTACATAAAATTATTGGAGATTACCTTTTAAGCAATGGATTGCTTGTGTTAGGAGACTCCGCACTTCCACATGACATTCTAAGTAATTGAAGTTACAATGTAGATAATGTAAACATGCAAGATTAACAATAAAACAAGAAGAAAATAATAAAGAAATAAAGAATTTGACAATGGAGTTATACCATACGTGAGTAATAGGGAGATAGGACGTAGATTCTTTATACCTGGAATAGCTGGATGGATCTACTTTGGTTTGACCGTCTCCGCATCGTTTCTTCAAAGCGTGAAACTATCTGCTATGACTATAATATGTACCGACATGATATATTTCCTTTACTATATTGGTACCAAAATTAATTAATAGAATAGATGACCTTTCTACAAAGAATTATCGCCAAATAATTAATAATGTTTACAATGTTTAATTTTACCTTCTATTAAAAACGCAAATATATAAATATGTATGATACAATTAGCATTTATATAATTAAATTTATATAAACAGAATAAATAATAATTTTGAGATTCATAAACACGTTACATCACTACACACTGTTTTAATGCGGATGTTGTACCTGTATGAATACTATGAAACTCTTAAAATATTAAAATGTAAATCGGACGTAGGGTAACATTTACGTACCTATTACCATTACGGCCACATAGCATCACGACGTAGCCGTAGTAAGTAGCCCGTAGCACCCGTAGCACCTGTAGCCTGGAGATATAGTATATTTGACTGTTGTAATTTACAAACTAAAACCAGGGTCGATAATTTTTTAAACCAAAAATGTACAGTAAGATGAAACCCATTAGAAATGGAGGGAAATGTAATAAAAACAAAAAGATAAATTAATTACGGTCCATTCGAGATCGGGAAGTGGTCATGAACGTCATAGAGAGCCGAAACAGACTCGTGTCTGAAATCGAGACCTCTTTAGGGAGAATCTCTGATTGGGGTGGAATTAATTTGGTCCAGTTTAACCCCACTAAGACAGGTGTTTACCGCTAAGCCGCCTGCCGTTGGTCGCCTCTTCTCAGTTTTAAACTTTCAAAGCACCCCAAGTAGTCCAATACGGACACCAAGTATTATTGGAATATTGGAATAGAAAATATTGGAATATTTGGTGTCAGCATTTTGAGCGGCGTCCAGTTTCGCGGTCATCTAGAGGATAAAGCCAAATTAGCCTCGAGGAAGCTTGGTGTGCTCAATACATCGAGGCAGTATTTCACCCGGCTCACCGTCTGCTTCTATATAAAGCGCAGGTTCGGCCCCACATGGAATACTGTTCTCATTTTTTGGCGGGGGCACCCTAGTACCAGCTTTTTCCTCTGGACCGCGTTCAACGGCGTGCCGTTCGAACGCGGCGTTCAAACCGGCTGGACACTTTGGCAATGCGTACAGATGTAGATTCATTGTGCATTTTCTATCGCTTATACCACGAGGAGTGCTTTGAGGAATTGTTTGACCTGCCGCATTTTTTCGCCATCGACCCTCACGACAGTATATGCATTCCCATCATATAGATGGTTGGCAGGCCACAACTGTCCGCTTCTCACGTAGCTTTCTGCCTCGCACAGCAAAACTGTGGAATGATCTGTCGTCAACGGTATTTCCGAACCGATACGACCTTCAAACTTCCAAGAAAAGAGTACTCCTTAAAAGGCCGGCAACGCACCTGTGACTCCTTTGGTGTTGCAGGTGTCCATGGGCAGCGCTGATCGCTTACCATCAGGTGATCCGTCTGCTTGTTTGCCTCCTATACCATAAGAAAGTGCGAGGGGGTAAGCTTTTAAGGGGTAAGCTACAAGTCTTATAAAAAAGGTAAAAGTTAAATGGCAAAGTTTTGATCGGAATTCTAGCAATAGCAATGTGTATGTCATGGTGGCCCGGAGGTTAAGACGCCTGCTTCTCTTGCATGAGGGTACGGGTTCAAAACCTACCAATGGCAAGTACCAATATGAGTTTTTCCAAGTTATATGTACTTTCTAGACACCACTGACAAACGGTGAAGGAAAACATCGTGAGAATACCTGGACTTATAATTTCTAATTATAAGTTTGAAATCGCTAACCCGCAATGAGCAAGTACCAGGTGTCGTGTCCCAGTACAAATAATATTGATGGAGGAAAATTACTTATTACTTTATTATGCTACTTATATTATGCTGAAATAGGCAAGTGCAAATAATTTTGAACATAAAAAGATTTGGAGTAGAATGAAAGCTAGGTAGGAAAGGAAAGAGAATATGGAAACATAGTTACCTACCTACGGGTGATCGACTTATACGTACCTAAACTCACTTCTCTAAGTACCACCTAAACCTTAGAGGAATACAAAATGAGAGGCACCTAAAACCTACAGCTAATTCAATAGTGAGACTGTTACGAAATGATACTGTAAGACTTTTAGGTTGCCACACATTGTTGAGAACCATATGTACATAATAAAATTAATGTTTACACAGCTCTATGGCCTTCTCACCGTAATAATCTCATCTAACGCATCTCGATCTCGTCGGATGCTAAAGTTTACTTGCAATACAATTACGAACCATTTCCGAATCCAAATCTGTCCTTCCTCAACGTAATAATTTATGAGTAGTTTAACTTCAGTCAGGTGTGGTGTATAATTGATGGTAATTTGATTTATAGTCACGTTCTATCTGCGGCACAAAGGTTTATGATCTTCATCCTGACGATTAAATACTTTAGTTTAATCACAATTATCTTAGAATATTCTTAGGAACTCTTTGTGCGCACCTAATTTGTAAATCATTTTATTCTACACTAGCATTTGCCCGCGGTTTCCCACGCGTTAAATTTAGAGTTTGATATAAACTTTCTTCTTTAATCACTTACTTTTAGTTAGTTACCCATCAATAACTGTTGCATAATTTTGAAGATCAAAGGATACAGACACATAGACGGCGGAATCGACTTTGTTTTATACTTACTGTGGAGTATGGAGTCATGTAGAGAAGGGTAATTTTACAATTTTGTAATGCCTATAATGCCTATCTGTGAATTTTTCGTATCTACAAAAAAAGCAATGTAGGTAATATTTGAATTTCAAAACTAAGCACCATTGACAACCTCTTAATAGTATGTATGTCCCATCGAGTCGCATGTTATCGCCATCGGTGTATCGTTAGTGTATCGCAGCTTGCACCAAATAGGAGCCAGATGAAGAAGTCGGAAATATATTTTTTTTAACTACTTAGGTATATGTTATTTTGCTAGTCGTAATTTATCTGTCTAGGCATAAGGTCAATATCTTAGTAAAATTGTTAGTTTGATTTTATAAGGTCATCTTTATCAAACCATTCCTACTAGAATATTTGTCTATTTACTACTTAGTGGTTATTGCATGAGTGCATGGTTATTTATCAACCTTGTATATTTTTCAATTTGTGAATTTTCATTAAATCTTTGTGTAAGTAAGTATATAGGTACTTACATATGATTATGATGTAGTTATCAGAACGTTAATTGTTAAGTACTTTGTATCTACAATTACCACATCACAGGCCGCTGAGTACAAATTACAATATTTCGCGACTTGAACGCAATATTCATTTATAATGGTTATCATTGTGTGTTCGTTGCGAGATGAGGATGGCATAAATAATGTGTTGATAAATTGCCGCATAATGCGTGAGTAGTGGGTACTATGTAGGTGTAATGTACATTATTATATTGATCGAATACTTAGTGTCGGAATCTGGTTTATCATTATCATCATATCAGCCACCAGACATCACTGTTGAACATAAGGCTCCCTCAATGACAGCCAGATAGGTAAGTTAGAAGACCTGCTGTATGTATCAGGTCTCCGCAACCATTATCAGGTCATCTGTCCAGCTCGCAGATGGACAGTGTTATGCTACTGATATACCTAATGATAAAACTTACAGCCTAAATTAGTGATATAAATGCTAGTTATGAAATATTTTAATCACCATAGGAAATCTGAATAGTTTCCTGTGTATGACCAAAGCTCACATGATCCTATCAGATCATCACAGACCACATTAACTTTTTACGATGATAAGATTTGATACGAAGCCGCGAAATAGGTACTGCGGGTTGCCGGTGCTTTGGCTCGAAGCAGGATTAGAAACGGGGTGGTTTTGAGACAGTCATTAAGAGTCCTCTCTCGCGTCACCCAAAGCGAGAGGAGTGTTTGATAATTTCCCTCCCTTCAAAAAAGGCCTGAATGCAGGACGCTTCCAAAGTTCCTACCGACTAGTCTTTTGATGTCATTCGGGGAGGCCTTCAGTAGTCTTCACTTGTTAGACGCAACACACCTGAGTGGGTTATAGTCAGTAAGAGACGGACAGTCTGATTTGTGGCTGATATGATAGTGATGAAATAAGGTCCTAATTAAAACTCGAGTACCTTTGATACAGAATGCGAACGCCTCGTGAGTCACAATCATTGAAATTAGCACTAGAAGATCCATGTATGAAGTCAATGAGGACTGATTATGGACTCAATACAAGGATGTTTCTGTGAGTAACCCAGGGTTGGACCCTAGTCCTGGGCTCTAGCCCAGAGTATAGTGGGTAGATACGAAGAAGTCTGATAATCACTGAGTGCTATAATTATGATCAGTTCGATATAAGTTCTTCGTTACAAATTGTACCTCATTCAGTACCAATTACCTAAATAATTTTAATAAACAATTACTTACGTTAAAATATACTTACAGCTTATATACTCAGGTACTTATATATATCCCAAACAATCTCTTAGAATACAAATCACAGTCTGTTTAAGGCAGGTAGAGATACTTAAATTGTGTTGTTTATTGTTAGTGTTTTAAGGTGCCTATTTGCATTAAGCATAAGTTGTATTGGATTGATCTTCAGACAGGTGGATACCACACCTACATACCTACACGTAGGTACACACTAACACGAACTAAAATCTAGGTTTAATTAAAAGTTAGGTGTATGTAATCTTGGTATATAATCTTACATTTGTTTCTTTTTATTGATTAAAAAAAAACAGAAAAATATCTTCTATATAATATATCAACTCAAGGTTGACATTTTGTGCAAATATGCAACTCGGATACCTAACTTTCGATTTTGAACAGATATCCAGTTAAACTAGAATGTACCATCATCAAACTGTTAGATTATTATTTTAAGGTTGTATTGAAATTTTTAACCTTGCGTTTAAATGCTTTTAAAAGACGTTATTTATTTGTGATTACCTTCTAAATTAATTCTCAATGATTTGGCATTCATAAATTCATAACATTATTGGTTTAACAAAAGATGATAACATTTTTTATATTCATTTGGCATGAATTTTGAATGTTTGCTTTAGTACCTATGTAGGTAAAGGAACTTACTATCATCTGCCTTATTTTGGCAAGAGATATAATCAGAACCTACATTAGGTCAATTAACACCTAAAATAGGTCAATGAATTAAATTTTAGGTCATTGACCTAATAACAATAATAACGCGATGCAATGCTGAAACGGGAGTTTTTGTTCTTTATAACTGACTACCGACTTATCATAGGGTGAAATTACAGATAACGATTATTGCATAATACATACATATGTATATGATAGGTAGATACCTAACTACCTACAACCTACTATATTCTTTTAGTTATCGCATAGTACCTATATACGAAGTGCACCTGCTTAAATACTCGAAAAATGACTTAGACTTTAGAAATGACATACATTATATTATAATAGGTACATATTTATCTAGTGATGATTATGATGACAATAATTGGGGACAATTACTCCACCTGCTGTCAATTCCACCAGACTACGAGAGGACTTGAGACGTGACTGAGTTACGAACTCCGTCTCGTAAATATTTGGTATAATATCTTTATTTTAAAGTTTTACTTAGCTAAAATTTGCACCATCTCTACTTATTAGTAACTTTATAGATACTATACCAAATTACCAACGTAATTCAAACATTATTAAGTACTATCAGTTAATTTTTGTATTGGCCATCTTAGATTGTGACCCTGAAAAGTTCGACAAATGTGGATACTTATCCGTATAATTATTAGTAGCTTCTTAGTTACCTGTATATTTACCGAAGTCACCGAATAGGAGGAGACCGGGAGACCAAGTAAGTTAGAAGTTATTGCCCGGGCACAACTCGACCCACGACCCACGAGTGTTTTAGATAGATTTTGCAATCGGAGCATTCCTAATACTTTGTCGACTTAGGAATTAAACCCGAGACCTCGTGGATGGCGACCGCACTTGCGACCACTCGACAAGTGTTTAATTACTTGTTTACTTGTACCATACTTAATTTACCGTTAATAAGTAGCAATATAGATCCGAAGAAGAATAATTGACCTCGATGTAAAATAAAATTGAAATGTTCATAGTTATTAGGTGTTTGCTCAATTACATCATCAGATTTTGTGATGTGAGCTTCCTGGTTATTGGATGGTGGATCAAAACTTTTTATTTTATGCAACCAAAGGTATACGTAGGTACCCATATAAGGTGACGACATAATTTAGGTACTTACCTAGGTACATAACAACCCCTTTCATCTCCTAAGTAAGTCGTATGATAGAGGCGTTAAGTATAGAAATATTAAATCTTCACCTATTTTGTTACCAGTAGGTACAAATAATTGTCCATATAATATGGGGTGTTCTATGACTGTAGTTACCACTTTTCACATTCGGTGCCACCTAGGTTAGGTAAAATTCTTTTTGGTATACCTTCTTCAATATTGAAAATCTCTTAATTGACCTGATTGAATTGTAAATTATTACCTACCTACAATATATCGTAGACAATAGTGCTAACAAACAGATAGGTCACACTGTGAGTAAGCAGGGTCAATCAAATCTCTCTCAGCGACATTTTTGGTGTCTATATCTATACCTACATAGTGCCTACCGACAATAAAATGCAATAATGTAACAATCACCTATTTTTTGTAATCACAGCGTAATTAATCAAAATGGTGAAGATGTGAGTAAAGCTTAACAGGGTAGAGATTGAAGTAATCTCAAGTTCGGCATCATGCAGGGACAATGGGTTGCGTCACAAACAGACGGCCGCAGCCGCAGAGCAGCTTCCGTTCGCTTCTTCACGGCTCTCGACGGCCGCGAGCGGAGCACCCGAGTGGGAGATGCTACATCACATATATAATGCGATAACAACGACCCCTCAGCAAGCAGTTTGTTCTCAGCTTCGCCATGAAGGTAATATCTCAATTTAGCATAATATATTTACATTACCTATAATCAAAAGTAGACTCTTAGGAAGCTAGCCTATGGTTGGTTTTGTACCTATATGAAAAACTAAAGTATTTTCCGTATTTTTATAAAATCATATTTATTATTTCAACGTTCCTATAAATATTTTTCCTTTCTATATTGCAACTTATATTTATTGTATTAGGTTTATCCACAGTATCACAAACCAGTTAAAAGAGGGTAGAACGAAATACATTCCATGGTCATTCCGTAGTGCCTGTATATTCTGTGTTAAATATAAAAAAAAATATTTTATGGAACTGCATGTTTTAAATTAATTTTATTAATAATTATTTCTACATAAAGCATACTGTAAAGAAAACTTATCAATCCTTTACGCCTGAAACCGACTCTCACAAAATAGGTAAAACAATTTTAAAAATTGACATCTAAGCGAATACAGATGACCGAGTTGATTATACTATAAATTATAATTCTACACAATTTAATCTTTCCTCCTTTCATTCTATGCATCGTGACCTCTTGTAGCACTTTCAATTTTTATCTTATCAATGAATTTGTAAACATTTTATTCATTTTGACTGCTTTTATATTGTAAAGCTTCATATTATTGTATTATATGCATTTCTTTTATATACCGTATAGTAATTTGCCATTATGTTTGTTCCAGGTGTTTGTCTGTCTGTTAGCATTGGCAGTGGTCGCGAAGGCCGGCTACATTAGTAGCGGTGGCTGGTCAGGCGGCGGCGGCGGCGGTGGCGGCGGCTGGTCTGGTGGCGGCGGCGGGGGCTACGGCGGCGGCTACGGTAGTGGCGGCGGCGGCGGTGGCTGGAAACTCGGAGGTGGTGGTGGCGGCTGGTCCAGCGGAGGAGGCGGTGGTGGCTGGTCCAGCGGCGGTGGTGGTGGCGGCTGGTCCGGCGGCGGTGGTAGCGGCGGCCGTAAGTTATATTTTACTTATTTACTTTGTTATATTACTTATTTATATTATGTAAGTTATATTACTTATTTACCTCAATATTTTACTTTGACAATATATTTATTAATTATAATTATCTAAGTACCTTTAAGCAGCCTCTCGAAGTTTTATAGTTTTACCTACCGTCGTTACCCACCGTCCCTACTGAATTGTTTTAGTTAGTAATTAGGTATAATATTATTTAGTGGGTTATATCTAAAAAATGTTATATTAACGATTTCATCTTTTGTTAACAGAAGTTAAGATCATCAAGATCATAAGCTCCGGAGGCGGTGGTCACGGAGGTGGAGGCGGCTTCGGCGGTGGCTACGGAGGCGGATACGGTAAGATACATATTTCCTTTTATTTATTATTAGACTAGGTGAGACAAACACCATACATATTAACATCCTAAAAAAATGTAACACTATGCTTTGGACTGTTATTTTGCGAATATGAGCATCGATGCTTTACTGACCTCGTAACGACGAAGTCACGAAATGTCGATGAACTTAAACACTACGCGGCACCTATCTATGTATATACATGTTGACATTACATTTACATGTGTGTACCTGCTTTGGTATTAGATCCTAACCAAAGTGAGACCTCCCTAATAAGTAGACTTTATTGAACTGTTCTCAACCGTTTCTATTATTCTATTCCAACACCGGTAGCGACTGGGAATTTTTATTCCCATTCGCTATTTACATTGTAATATAAGTACTTACATGGGTAAAGGAGTTTCAAGACTTGAAAATAATTTGACACAAGCACCTAACTAGGCATCTAATTAAATTCTAGGTGGGTGTCCTAAAATCCAATTTGTAGATGTAGCTGATGCCTATAGGTACATAACTTGTTTAGTGGTACCCACAGTAGCGTAGAAGGTACCCTACCTACATATATGTATTTACACCGCTTAGTAGGTAGGTAGTTGGAGGTCGAGACATCGCCTGTAGCTGGGGTCATCCATTCGCTCAGCGGGCATCATTACAAATTTTGCAATCGCTGCATTTAGCCTGGACATTAGGTGTTCCGTTGTCTGTTCTATAGTAATTTATTTACGCAATCTTGAATTACTACTATTTTAATAAAAGTTACCGTCCGAGTATTTGACCGCAAGTCAAGGCTATTTCAAGGAGGCATTGACTTGAGTAACGATATTGCAACACCGATATAATTATCTTGCCATCATCTACCTATATTTGTTTGTCATCCTTGTCGAGCATTGTATAATATTTGAAATATACCTAGATACCTACACTACCTACTTAGGTCTCAGGTTTACCTGTTTAATACCTATCCTGATTAATTACCAACTTTTGGAATAAGTGTATTTTTCAGTTCTGATTACGATTGTAAATAATATTGTTGTGGACAGGCGGTGGTAGCAGCGGCTGGTCCAGCGGCGGCGGCGGCGGTGGCTGGAAGTCTGGCGGTGGTGGCTGGTCCAGCGGCGGTGGTGGTGGCGGCTGGAAACTCGGCGGTGGCAGCAGCGGCTGGTCCAGCGGAGGCGGAGGCGGTGGCTGGAAACTCGGCGGCGGTAGCAGCGGCTGGTCTAGCGGTGGTGGAGGCGGTGGCTGGAAGTCCGGCGGCGGTGGCGGCGGCGGTTGGTGGTGATTCCATCTCTAATAATTTATAGCGAAATTTCTGACAATACAGTGATACCTCCGAACATGTTGTTTTGATCTTTCTTAAAATTCCCTTAGCAACCCCCAAAAATATGATGAAAATCTTTCCATTACGGTTTGATAAGTTGTTATAGGAAATAAATCCTTTTTTGCTTTACTGAATGAAATAAGTACTAGTAAATGGTTCAAGTCCCATAAGACTGAGACCTAAAATTAAATTGTATAGTTCAAGGAAACTAAACAAATAATTATAAAAATATATAATTTATACTTTCAAATCATTGCCATTAAACAAATAAGGCACAAACAGTATCCTTAAGAAATAATGAATGCTTAACTTACATTCTGAAATACATTACAACTAACTTATAGATTCACATTGGAAGATAAAATAAAATTGCTTAATTTAAATAAAAAAAAAACATGTTCATAATTTTTTTGAATATTTTTTCTTTTTGTTTGTTTGTGTTTTCAATCTGTTGGGATTAAAATTTTCTTTCTCTGAAGAGTCAGTGCTAGTCGGTGTGAGCCCTCGTGGACCACGCCTTGACCTGCTGGTATGCTCCTGAATGTTTTCAATTTCACTTAGAATTCCATAATCCCTGAAAAAATATTGTTTTATCAGTTTTGGCTACAAATTTCTTATATAACTAGTACAGCCTTCGTATAGACCAACAAAATAATTTAATTTAATGCAAAAATAGTAAAAATAAAATATGTACTTTGTATAACTTTATGAACTAAGTAGATACCTATACCAAACAAGTAAGCCAACATTTTAGAGGAACTTTGATACATATTGAGTTAGAATGTAACTTACGTTTCATCACAAGATCTATGGACATCAACTTTAACTGGCAATGGGCCACTTCTCTCTAATTCCATATCACTATCAGATTCGGCAATTACTAAGCACTTATAATCATGACTTGGTCTATCATTTTCATTATGTTTTTCTTCATCTCCAAATAAATCTTCACTTTGTGTATCAGATTTTTGTGCAACATCTTCAATATTATCATTTGTGTCATTCAAATTTGCTACTGCAGAATCATTACCATTGAACACTTCAAAAATATCAGTTTGAACTGAAACCGAATTCTTTGTTTTCAGCTTACAGCCATTTTCAGCACAATTCAAAATCTTTATTGTAGTTGTGAAATCAGGATTATCAATGGTTATTTTTACATCTTCTGGTTGTGCTGTTGTCTTTTTATCAACATTACAAAGTGTACATGTTTCTGTAATATAGCTTTTTTTATAGAAAGGTACATTTTGGTTTCTTCTGCTTTGTTTCCCTTCAGACCTGTTTGCAATCTCTTTTGGGATATATTGAGGATCACTACAATCTAAGTGTACTACTGAGGTAGATTCATTTTGTTCATGTTCATTGGCTTCAAGCACAGCAAGCCATGCATTTCTATCTTTGTCAATAGCTGTTTCTTGTGAATCATCTATTACAATAGGATCATTATCCATAAATATACCACTTTCATCATTATCATGTTTTGGTTCATGCCTCAAACTTGTTGTAGGTGTTGGTTGTTCTATTTTAATTTTCTTAGAACTTGTATCTTGATACATAACAGATTTTCTTTTTGGACTTCTAAAAGATTGGTTGCTTACAGTGGTTTTATAATGAGTTCTTTTTCTGTTTGTTTTAGAAACTAATAAAATTTTATTAAAATTATTTTGTGTCTCATATTGGTTGCTGGAATGCTTTACATTATGATTCAAATGTGTGTTAACATTTAAATCTCTAAATGGTTTCCTCACAAAATCATTATCATTTTTATTGAGCCACTGCTGGACATATTTGAAAGAATTTTCCATTGTGTTATCTTTGTCTAAATGTAATATTGCTTCTCCAGGCAAAAATGAATACACCCAGTTTTCTTTATTTTTACTCAAATTAAATGAGCTTTTTCTTTTGTTCTCATATTTTAATGGAGCTTGAATGCATTTTGGGAACAATTCTTTTTCAATTCTCAACTGCTCTGATAATCTTTTACGTGTGATTGCTAAAAATAAACCATTGTATTGTATATATTAAGACATAAATCTGAAGCATTTGTTTAAACACACTCATACCGGAAACTGTGTGGGAGTCACTTGTTAATAAGATAATGTAGATAGAATTAAGCAATCCAAAAGTCATTGACATAATATCTTACCATCCGTATTAAATAACTTTTGACATTCTCTTAAAAGTGTTGATGCATTCTTCACTCGCTGTGTCAATACATTATCAAGCCTGGGCTGCGGAGAGGAAACCTGAGGTGGTGTAAGGCAAATACTACAGTCTATGACATCAATCACACAGTCATCACATGCTGTATGTCCACAGGAATATCTCAATCGCTGACCATCTGTCTTGGCACTGAAGGACCAAAGAAAGAAAAAAATTTACAAATAAAATGTTTTATTTCCAAAAAGAGAGCTGTATTGAATAATCCACGATTATTTCCATCACTATATCCTTGGGAACACTCAAAATAATTAATTAAAATAAGATTTAATTTATAACTGACCACACACTACATTGATTATTTTGGACTATATTCTCAACATGTTGAATGCTTTTATCTATATTAATATTATTCATGACAGGTGATTCATTCACTAAAACAAAACTGTATATGATTCAATACACATCCTATGAAAACTCCTAAAATAAATAATAATTTCAAGCAGTCAAATTCTAGCTTCATGTATGATGGATACGTCAATGGTGTAAACGTCAACAACAGCATAATCCATAGATATTTGCTGTTGTGTTAAAAAACTTTCTGAAAATGGGCATAGATAATGATATAGATTACTTAGTAAAACTTTCTATGCATCATCCTGCAAGAATGGTCCTAAAAACGGAACGTCTAAAATAAATAATTTAGTAATCAGGTATGGTCTAAAAGCCTAAGTTTCAAAGACGGGAATTAAAAAGTAAATATATACAAATAAATACACATCAAATGAAAAATAATAATTTACCGGCAAAACCTTAGGGTTTACAATATTATTTATTGTTTTTTTTTTGTGAAATATGTAAATCATTGCATTCAGAATAATGGCGTTGCAAGAATACAAGCATTATTTTCCAATAGATAGCATACAAAAAGTATGCGATCTGTTTGAAGAACAACTACGCAGTGAGAAAGAGGCAGATTTGGCTTTGTTTTCTATCATTGTTGGGGCGGTTGAAAATAATTTAACCAATGTAAAAAACAGCGACAAGGAAATGAATTTGGCGGCGAACAAAGTCGGAAAAATGAAATTTCCGTCTGTTGAATATGAAGAAGTAAAATCACTACACGAACGTTTTGTGACACTAATGCGGGGAGGCGTCGATGTGAAACTACTAAATGGAGCCTATACGACAGAGACTTGGTCAAACGAGTCGCCGATGTTGTTTGGAATTCTTTGACTCGCAGTTACTATAAAGACCGAGCACATTTGCAGTCCATTTACAGTTTTTTAACAGGAAATAAACTAGACTGCTTTGGGGTAGCATTTGCAGTAACTGCAGGATGTCAAGTTCTTGGTAAACAAGATGTGCACTTAGCCTTATCTGAGGATCATGCTTGGGTTGTATTTGGGAAAGATTGCACAGAAACGGCTGAGGTTTGTATTACAAAAATATTAAAATTTAAAATTGTAAACATGTTATAAGTTTACTAATTTTATCTTACCCCTATCTCTATATGCAGTATGAGGATAAGAATAATGTAGTTATAATAAGAATTACATGTGTAGGTAACTTGGCATGGCAAAGGCAATGAAGATAAACGTGGAAGATCAGTGGGAGATGGTGTATCTGCTCGATCATGGTTGTATGTGGCTGGTAAACCAGTGATATGTACCAGAGTAATGGAACTTGCTGCTCTTGTCTCTTCAATCAACCCTACATTAACCCAAACTACTGATGTCCATGAAATTGCTCAGATGCAGCACAGGCTTCTGTGGTTGTTATATGACAATGGTAAAATATAAAATAATAATGAAATAAAAAGTATTAATTTTACTAAATTAATTATTGCTACTGATAGGGCAATTAGAGTTGCAAGATTTTAATCTTACCTGCATGTCTCGAAACAAAGCTGTTTAAAAAAATTTGGGAAATTAAACAAGATCTCATATTTACAGGTCACTTAGATGCTTACCCTATGGCTTTGGGCAATCTTGGAGATTTAGATGAATACATGAGAATAGCCAACTGTTCTGCAGAGTCTGAGGAGTTACCTTTACTTAATAAACTGGAAAATTTGCGTCCAGATGGTACACCTAGACCAGACCCAGCTGCACTTTATGCCCAAGCTATTCGATCATCAAGAACGAACTATGACGATCGCCATGTATATCCATACACTTTCCAAGGAGGCCATTACCATCGCAATAAAATGTACAAAGAAGCTTTTCACGCTTGGGCCTGTGCTGGTGATGTTATTCGACAGTGAGTTTTATATTATTTATGATTAAGAAAGATGTGAATCCAGTTTAATACTAGCATTAGTATTGAATAAAGAACTAATAATTTTCAATAGCTAACATTAACGTATAACAGTAATACTGTAAGAGGTAAAATTGAGTACAATTCTTATTACACATAAATAGTAACATGCATTAAAACATTTAATTTATTATCACTATCATATTCTTGTGCACTTTCAGTTTTATTTCAAACATACATAATAATACCTTTGTGTATACTTACAAAGTGCATTCTTATTTACAGCTACAATTACTCTCGTGATGATGAAGAGATATACAAGGAGTTTTCTGAAATAGCGAATGAATTAATACCTCAGCTAATGAAAGCTGAGAGTTCTGGACATTCTGCCAGGTCCATCCTAAAGGACCCAGAGTGCTTTGCTTCTTTACTCAGGTTGGTAGACTTACTAACACTAGTTCTTTTTACTTGCTACTAAATATATAAATACATACAGATATGTTATTATCTTTTTAGATTTTATGATGGCATATGTAAGTGGGAGGAAGGTAGCCAAACACCAATTCTTCATATTGGTTGGGCAAAACCTTTGGTGAGCACAATATCAAAATTTGATGCAGAAGTAAGAGCCCAAGTTCACATTATATGCAAAACTGATGCTGATGAACATACAGAATCAACAAAAGGTACAGAAAATGTTGATAAAGGTGATAATGATAAATGGAATAACAATGCGGATAATACGGAGATGTCTGTGCGTGAACAGCTAACGGCTGCTGTAAACAGTCGGCCGCGAGTTACACTCTACAGCCATAAGATGGCTGCGCTGAGACCTTTACTTTTAGCTGAACGTCTAAATACTCATGCACTGCAGTTACAGTTAACAGCACAAAGTCAACTACAACGGCCACATGCGCCGACTAAGAAAAGAGATGTGGATGACGCTAACGCCTCTTTACCCACGGCACGCGCCAAACGAGCTCGGCGTGAACGTTGAAGTCATTGGTAATATTTTGGATTAGGAACCAAATACGCTTCTCTTTTAGACTGGTACCGATGTACCTAAATGAGTGATGTTTACAAAGTATTTTATGTAGTTTATGTGTTTCTATTACATTGTTAATGTTGGTATATTAATTATTATTATGGGTGATATCATGTATTTTTAGATTCAAGTTTAAAAGTGAGCGGATCGCCCAATAAATATGAATGCATTTATTAAAAATAATATAACATTCGATTCGATTAAAAACTCATCTGCTAATTCATGAATGGTATATGGCAATTAGATATTTTCTATAATGCCATATCTTGTCAATCAATGACGTAGGGTGCTGTTATAGGAAGTATAACAAATATAGCATAAGCAATAAAGCAATTTTAAATGGCAATTAAATTATTGTCACTTATCAATTGTTAAATATCTGTACATTTAAAATTTATTAAAAGTGACAATCATTCAATATTGATTCATCAACATAAAAACATTTTTTGCATTCACTAATACTGGGGTACAAGCAAATGATATTTTGTTGGTAGTACAACTAAGTAAAAAAGAAACTGCTATGTTTGTATCAGTTTAAATCATTACTTATAAAAATTGTTATGATTTATTGCTAAGCAATGACAATATAAAATTATTGCAACTAGTAAGATATAACTGTTTCTGCGTAATTCTTGAATAGGTTATCATTAACATTGGTGAGCCCTGTTTTTTATAGATTTAGTGTCTTAAACTGTCAAACACCAAGCGGTCACCGGTGACCGCGACCTATTGTTCTTTATTTGTGTCTATAAAACCGGTACTCGACGAGTTAAAGTCCTGAGTGAGTAGGTTGCTCGTAGGTAGACATGCTCCATTATCGTCCACATCATCACACGAGTGTGCCCGGCAAGGACAGCAAACACCATCCTAAATATTTAAAAAATGTAGTAAAGCCTAGGGATCGCAGCCGCTTTAAATTTTTAAATAAATTATTGTTTTGCTTAGATAAATAACGAGTAGAAACATCCATGAAGTATACTTGTAACAGTCTCGTAAAATACTTTATCACCATATGGTACCTACATAGGATTGAAAAACCTATTTGTATTACAATAAGAAAAACATTTTGATCTTTCTGTTTAGTTAGGTATGCGTTTCCGCAATGCAGTTTTCCGGTATTTGTGTAGGTATATAAATGAATAATAAATATTTAAAATTTTAAGAAAAATATTTAAATGTATTTTTAAAATATGGTTTTAATCTGTATTCTACGTCAAAATATTAGTTTAAAATAATGTTGAAAAACAAAAATATCTATTTATTAAAATGTTAGTTATCTGTGTAGTCCGACATTTAGCACCAAAACAGATTAATACTTACCTATTTGCAAGTTTGTAGTTTACGGTCTATCTCTCGAAACATTAAGGTTGTTCAATATATATTTATAGAATATAAACATTATTTATATATAAGCAAAATTATGGTACATTCGTACTTGCAGTTTGCAAAATACTATAATAAGCATTAATATAAATTATGCTAAAAGTAATAATCATCGTCAATCGTTTGTAGGTTTCCAAATTATGAATATAATAATTACATTAAAAATACAAATTTTCTTATTATACTTCATTTGAAATCTTATTTTACAAACTATTTTCTATGCATACAGTGTCATACATAATAATTGATGAGTAAGATTTCATCACATTAATGTAGTTCTTAATTTACTTATAAGTTTTACTTTTGCATTTAAATCCATACAAGGAGACACTAAGTGATAGCATTTATTATGTTAAATAAGTAGTTTATTAAAAAAGATATGTTGCATACCCACCGCATAGCTTGATAAACTATCATAAATAGTTGCGAGTGTAACTATTAATAAGAATTAGATTGTAAAAATCCTCTCAATACTTAGGTACAAATTGAAACAGAATTACGATACAGAATCAACTTTATTATGCAATAATGTGTATAAGATATATCCTAAGTAATAATTCGCTTCCAATTAACTATTATATATTTATACATTGGACTTTCTAGATAAAATATAAAATTCTTAAATAGCGTGTATTCATTCCAAGAAATTAAAATGTTGTGCTGTGCATTAATGTAAGGTTTAATTATTTATAAAATTGGAATCATAAATATTTTCAATCCATATGTTGATTTATGGCATAATACTTAATCTATTGTTGTCCTTTCTTGAAGTTTAAATGCATAGTGCCAATAGAAATCTGTTTACAATAGATAATGTTTCGAAATAATATTAAATATTTTGTAACAGTTTCAGTGAAAATGTACGTTGATTAATTAATTTTATGTATATATAATTGTCTGTGGATTTAGTAGATATCCACATATGTAAAATATTATTAACTTTGTTGGTAGTCTGTCCCGACTGCCGAACGAGAGGTGACAGGTTCGATCTCCAGCAGCTGTAGCCAAGCCAAATGCCATTTAACGCTTGTCTACTTGTAGAATAGAAAACCAAATTATGTACTATATGGAATTGACGTAAATTTTGACACTTATCAGTGTCGGGATGACACTGACAAGTGTCATCCATTTAGTTTACTACTCTCTCGGTAGACAAGCGCTAAAGTGGCGTTTGGCCAAAGGCACAGTTTCGACAATGAATTGTTTCGGTTTTCGAAATTCTCAGTACTATTATCAGGATGATAGCTTGAATCTAGCAATAGTAATAATACCTTGAAGATATACTAACAAAAAATACGTATCTGCCACCTGCATATCTCTTCGGGAAGTACCAGCTTGAAGCTTTATGTAATTCCTAATTTTAAAATAAATACAATTAAATGCTCTTTGAAATATGTTCCACATTCGAGCATAAACTTAGTTCATCAAATAATTTGTTTAGGCTAAGGGAGAATAAAGGTTTCATTGTTAGTACATCCTATTGTGAATTCTGTAATAAGTTACACATTATTTGTAACTAGGTATGCCATCGTCGATTAAATCGATATGCGACTCCCATTTGAATTATAGAATAAATGTATAGGTGAACATAGCATTTCTCTTCCTTCTTTTTCTTCCCTCCCATCATTTTATCATAGACCTATTTTTTTATTAGGTTAGGTAGGTATATAAAGTTGAAGGGCTTGTTTGAGTGCGCTAATCTCCGAAACTATTGGTCCGATTTGAATATTAATTATTTTTTGCGTTTATCTAATAGGAGACGAGTAGAGCGGATGAAACTATTGAAATGATAAAGCTATTGAACAGTACAAGTCTATAGAGGTTCATTTTATTTTTTTAACTATCGCTATATTTATCGTATCAATAGGGTAGGTAGATGAATAATTTTGATTACTTTAAAACTTTAGACATGTATTTTTTATTTTATCTTAGTAACTGGCGAAGTGATCTTCGAGTTTCTGAATGTAAAATATCTATAGTACCTACTTATTTTGCAATAAAATTACATTTATCGCAAAATTTAAGGTCAAGAATTTTTTTTCATCAGTTAAATGAGGCGATGGGTATCTACCGCCCTTAGTAGGTATTGTTTTCTTTTACCACAAAATAAAAAAAATACGTGTTTAATATTATTTCATTGCCTAACTGACGGGCTAATTAAATTTTTAATTTTCATACCCTCATCATCCCTATTTTACGGTGCCCCCATATTTAACGAACCTATGACTCCTCTGGTGTTGCGGGTGTCCATAGGCGGCGCTGGTCGCTTACCATCAGGTGATCCGTCTGCTCGTTGGCCTCCTAATCAATAAAAAATATTGCGTGAGCAAAAATTAATAAAAAAATTCTATTAAAAACCTATGTCGTCCTTGCTTACCTCTCAAGGACGTTGGAAAAAAAGGCGGACACAATTTTTTGCGGCAGCTGGCTAATAATATAGGCTTACAGAAGCAGAACATAATTACATGCCACATTGACACGAAGGACCTCTCGTAAAAAGTATCGAGTAGTATATTCGTTGCGAAGGACATATGGACATCTTCCTAGGTCTAATAACGTGGTAACCGTAGATATATATAAAGAATAATGTTTGTAATATTTTTGTAGTGGGAACTGGTAGGTAACCATTGGGTTACCGGCCCGGGTGTTTTTATATGCCTGTGTCAATGCATTGACACATAAAAACATAAATTACTTAGTAAACATTTATAAACCACTGACATTTTGGTTAAGAGTAAATTATTTAAAGAGGTTCAATCATTTCTAAGTGACATACTGTCCGCCTTTTTTCTACGTTTTAAGCTTACCTCACTTACTGTTAGGTATATGCCAATAATTATTTGAGTAATTACTTTTTCCCGCGTATGTACAAAGTGTGCATTAAAAAGTGAGCAGAAATCTCTGGACTTTGTCATAAATCGTTTTATTCGTCAAAAAAGTTGGCAACCCTCCCTAACTGTCACTGTCAAAAATTGTAATTGATTTGGTTGTAATTGATTGACCTATTTTTATTTACATAGTCTTTCCAAATCCCTTACACTTAATAAACCTACTCTTTGTTCCAATCCATCCAAGCCAAGAGTACTTACATACAAAGAGTCTAGTAAGTCTACAGGATTTTGGTTTTATTTTGTTGTGAATTTTTATGTACCTATCCAGAGAAAACGACTACAAATATTATCAAATTGAACAAATTTTTTTTTTTAAGGGGAGAATATCATCGAGTCACTGCTCCCGCCTGGGTGAGGCGGAAGGGTGTCAGACTCTTACTGACTAAAAACCACCCCGTTCCTTCTCCTGCACGTCGAGCCGGAGCCCCGGTTACCCGTTAGGTTCTCCGCGACAAATTGAACAAGATACGTGTATTATAGGACTGACAACAATGAATACTGCAATTAATAGTGACAAGCAGAATAAGCGATATAGAAAAAAATACAAATATATGAAAATGCGAATAAAAAGTTTAATTTTAGTAAGTATCTTAAAATACCACTGTTTTGTTTAATTAAATATTGCTACTATGCTCAGCAGTGTGATGTTTTGAAGATTATTTCTCGATAAATTGATTCATCATCATCAATTAATCATATCAGCCACAGGACGTCCACTACTGAACATATGCCCATATAAATTGATAATCCAACAAAAAATATTTTGAATTCGAACCAGTTCTGAGGTAATCCCTGGTACTGGTACTAACCCCATTCAAACAAACAATCTCTTTAACTTTGTATTTTTAGGATGGATTCCAGATAATGTAATTATTTCACTAACACCACTATATTTTACCTTCTTTTTAGGAAAATGCTGCATTGTGTGATGAAGTAGCAAAGGTTCAAGAAAGCATATTAATTGTAAAAGACGAAAGAAGATTTTTACTTCACAAACTGTTAGAATATGAAAATGATAATGAAATTCCACAAGTTTATTACAAAAATGACACCGTGGTAGCCACAAATGGTCCCAGAACTAAAATAAAAAAGCGGCTAAGTTGTGATGATACAAGATAATGTAATATTGTTTTCTGTATTTCATTGCAAGAAATTTTCATAAATCTGATTAAAATTGCTATTTCAGTAAATTTTTACACTTAAATAATATGGTACATAATTATTTAACCTTGTGTTTCTGCCATGGAGACAATAAAAAATATATTGTGTTTTTTTAAATTTGCATCACATTCTTCAGGATAATAAATATATTTATAGATAATAAATATATTATTATCATCAAAAAGTATTAAAAATAAACAGTGAAGTTACATATTAAATGGTATATTTTATTTCTAAGTTATTCTATCTACTAGGTGATACGAATTAGGAAAATGTTATGTTTCATTATCTTCATCTTCTTCCTCTTCATCATTAAAAGACAATACAGGACGACTTTTCTTTCCTTTTGATTCTTTTCTTTTATTATCTTGCTTTCTTTTAGAACTTACTTTGTCTGCTGTTGGTTTTGCTTTAGCTTTAAACAATACTCTCTGATTTAAGTCAGCTTTGGTTTCAGATTCTAATTTATCTATTCTCAACTTCTCTACCTCTGCTTCCTCTGCTGTTAAGTCACCCTCTTTAAGTACTACTACTTGAGGCTGCTCACTATCGTCGTCTTCGGCAAAGTCTCCTTCTGCATTCATTAAGTCATCAAACTTGTGATTTTTGTCATCATACCCAGCTTGTCTTTTCAAAACTTTTAGAAATTCTGGGTCTTCAGGTTTTATAAAACTAACATTCCTTTTTCTGTTCATTTTAAAGTTGAGTTTACCTTTATTCGTTCTTATCGGCTTCCTATGGGTCTGATGTTTTTATAAAATTTATGTAAAAAAGAACCAACCAGAGAACAGAATAGTGTATAAAGCAGCAAAACTTTGTTTTGTTTTTGAAATGAAAACAATACGAGAAAATATTAACTTAATCATACGATATTGTAATACTTGGTGTTTACAGTCTATTGTAAGCTTTCACGTACAGTACAATGTACAATGTTATTTTAATATTTCGAAAATGTCAAGATTGTCAAGAATTCAATATGTCAAATGTCAACCACATTTCCATCAGTCAACGTCAACGTTAAATTGCATAGACAATCTTATTTTTTTTCACTCCGTAAAAGAGATGATTTTAATTTTATGAATAATAATAATTAAAGAATAATAATATATGATATCCTTAGGGTCGTTTTTACAAATAACAGATAACGCTTAGCTGAAGAATAAAATTGACACTTGACAGTTTTTAGTATGGAAGAATTGTCAAATTTTCAAAGTTATTCCTCAGTTAAGAACTAACTTATGATTGAAAAATCGGCCCTTATAGGAATAACTCATACTATAAACTCAACTTGGGTATAGGGATTTTATCTTTTTAAAATAGTACCTACATTTCAATTTCAATAGCAACACTTATCCCATCAACTTAGAAAAATCTTGTAGAAAAATATCAAAACATAGCAATTTCCAGAGTTATTTCTAATAGCAGCATGATAATTAAACATGCCATTGCTATACGATAGATGTACCTATAATAACAATAAATGAAATGTACTTACCGCATTTACATGTAAGTACATGTGTAATAAATGGTTTGTTTGACTGTTCTGTCTGTCGATTTTATGAAAAATAATAGGTATACAAACATAAAATAAATACTATCTATTACTAAATATACTTAACTTTACTTAACTTTTAACTTTACAACTTAAGATAAAAATTAAATAAAAGAAAACTAAAAATGAATTTAATAATTATAAATGGTTGATGTAGGTACCTACATAATCTTGCTAATGTGAATGTTTTAGGTTACGGCTGAAGGAAAACAAAGAAAATAAAACTAGGAACCTACCTACCTAATAATATCAGTTATAAATATAGGTACCTATAATTAAATCTTACATATTATGGTAGGTACTGTATTTACTTTTATTTCTATACACCTTTTCCAAATGGTTCGAATGAATTAGTTATTAAATAATACTTTCCTTTCAAAGTTCTGTTCACTTCTTCACCCATATATCCATGATGATCACATTGCTTAGTCAAAAAATCATTCCAACTTTCACATTTATATGTCGGAAAAGATTTGGGATATTTGACTGACTCAATGAAATAGTAAAATGATCGGCCATGACTACAACCATCTGTAAATAGATATGCACAATTTTGAAATTTCAAATTAGGTACCCTATACCTTTTATTATAATAGTGTCTAGGCAGAACGTCACCATACAATACAACAAAAATTACGTTCCAAAATTTCTTGCATGTGTGCGTGCGGCCTTTGATTAGGTATATTGTGGGTATATTAATTATTTATTAATTAATTGTGTGTACTTCTTTTGTTTACAAAATGTTGTAGCGTAGTGACGCCTAGGTGACACAATTGGTACTACTTGACGGGAAAATGCATTGTAGTGCAACAGTTTACTGCAAAATTTAGGCTGCTTTTCGTGAACTGACACTCCATCTAGACATTATATAATTAAAGCCCTATACATATATTATAGGTACTACTTTTGTGGCTGGATTCAGGCTCTACATATTTGTGGACAGAACATTATTGTAGTTACCATCTGCAGGTTCATAGGTAAGTACTTATGGGTATGAAGCGGCAAAACACAAAAAATTACAGCTAAACGGAAAAGCAACTTATGCACTTACCAAAGAACTTCACAATATCTTCACATCCAGGTTGTGGTGCGACTCCATTATTTGGATAAAAATCCACCGTCCCAATTGGTGATAGGAAACCTAACAAACCTCCACATGTATGTATAATATCAACAAAATCCGCATCAGATGAATCTAGTTTTTCTGAATCGTTAAGATGGGATGGGAACTCGAAAAAGGGTCTGGCTGGATCGAGTCCTAAAATATTAAATTTTCAACGTGAGATACAATTTATGAATCGTAAAGTAGTAATTGGTAGATACAGTCCGCATAGCTATTTAACTACTACACAGGTAAAATAAAGATTAATTCGGTTCATTCAGTACAAAAACAGTACTTAACCATTGGTTACAAACCAAAAAAAAAGTAGTGGCTTGACATAATTAATAAAACTGAACTAAAAAATATTAAAACTACAAGTGTAAATTCTGTACATTGAATATATTAAAAAAAATAATAGTGGGGGGGGTGTTACTAGATAGACATGAATTATATATACCTATCTGTTATACATATAATAAAACTGTACCTCACAAATGTAAATTCTGTACGTTGAAAATATATATAAAAAAAACCGAATCCAAAATGATATTAAAAAATTTTTTGGTTATCTGTCTGTATGTTCACGAATCACGCAAAAAATACCGGTCGATTGTGTGACACTTGGTATATAATAATTATACTGTAATATTCTGGGCATCACACTGGGTACGTTTTTATCTCGAATGTTATGTTTTCCGCAGTGAACTTTATTCTGTAACTGATATTACTTATAAAAGTAAAAATATTTGGTACACCTACAGTGTATGTTTGTTACTCAGTTACATCAATAAGGGTGAAGGGGCCGGTATGAAATTTGGCACAGACGTGAATTACGGTCTGGAGTAATATACATAGCCTACTTGCTACTTTTTACCACTTGGAACGCGGGCGACGCCGCTGGCAGAAGCTAGTTTAGCAATAATAGCTACTATGGCTGTAGTCTGTACTGAGTCAATCTCTATTTCTTACCTGCATAGTAAATAGCTGTGCTGACTGTAGGTACTGGTATTACAAAAGTTTCCAACCCGTAATTCTGTTCACGCGCATTTTAGTTTGAGATGCTGCGATGCCCATGACGTGAGCTCCAAGGCTATGACCAATTAAATGTACTTGTTCCCCAGTCACATTGTACCACTTATTTAAACCATCTAAAAATAAAGCAATTCTAGCTCCAATATTCTTAGTTTCATTTGCTACCCAAGGATAAAATATAGAACTTGCTGTAGCGCTCCAGTCGACAGTTATAACATGAACATTTCCAGTTTCTAAATAAGCATTCTTTAAATCCGGTACCCCTGGCTTATCAACTGATGATAGCCATCCATGGGTTAAAAATTTTAAAGGCATTTTTGAAGACATTATGCTTTCTGTGGTAATACGATCACTTTTATTAATTGGTCGTCCATCACTATCCAATAAGATATAACTCTCATTTTGGTAGGTACCTAAGTTAGGTAATAGGTACTTGTTACTGAAAATATAATTTCGGCACATTTATTACCTATATAGGTACTATGAAAAACATAAAAGAAGTTAGTATCGCATAAACAGTCCGTTTTACCATTTTAACAAGAGCGTACAATAGCGCTGTATCTGACGTATCAATAGGGATGATGACGGGATATGAAAATTAAAAATCTAATTAGTCCGTCAGTTAAGTAATGAAAAAATATTAGACACGTATTTTTTTAATTTGTCCTATAGGAAAACAATATTTAGATATAACGAATCAAAGTTTAGAAGTAAAACGTCATTTCTAACTATAAATTGTACATAGAAGTGACGTCATATGATATTTCAAATAAATATATCATCGAAAGTACTTATTAGTTTAGTAGAAAATAAAAAATACGCGTCTAATGTTTTAAAATAATCTACCAGGCGGACATAGAAATGAAAATTAGTCATCTACCCCATTATACGGGGCCACGGGGCCCCAGTGTGCGTAAGCAATAATTAATAAAATCTAGGATTTTCTCCTGTGTCATGGGTTCATTTAAAAACATACAAGTTCACTTACACATGACACCACAACAAAGAGTTGTTCCGTGCGGGAATCGAACCTGCGACACGCGCGGCAGCCAGTTGCCCAACCACCGCGCCAACTGTGCAGTAATTTTTTTTCTTTCTACGTAAAGCTTGCGTTTAAAATTGGCAAAACTTTTAAAAAACTAAAGTAATTTGTAAACGCACTCACACGATACGATTCAGGATATTATATTATATATTATATTCAGTATAATTATTTAGGAGAAAAACCCAGTGTAAACTAGGGTGATATGAAAGATTAAATCGATTCGAATATATCGGCTACTCTAAGGTACGTAAGTTCTCAGTTTCAAACCTACGACTTGTGACTTTGTCACAAAGATCGGCTGGTCATCAAGCTTGGTTCCCTTAGGGCCGTCCAGTTCGGTGACGATAGGCAATCAAATTCAACAGATAGGTACTAATTTACATGAATGGTTGCCACATGTTGTTTTCTACCTTTTTAGTAGAGATATTATACATACATACCCTTTAATATATAATCTAAATAAAATATCAGAATAAGTTGACAATCGATTGGTGAGAGTTTCTTCTTCGACGTTGGTTAGATTGACATAGTGAGGGTAACCATCGCCGTCTGGAAAATAGATCCAACTAGTTCCGTATCCGGCACCGTCGTTACTTAAATGACCATCATCTTGGAACGTAGAGTCTGCAATATTAGATAGATAGGTAAATAACTAAGTAGGTATTTAATCAACTTATTTATAGTCTTTCAATTACTGGCCTAGAGGTTATAGGTACCCCTTTTACCAAGTGTGGAGAATCATCGAATGACTTCTCCCGACCGAGTCCTCACCCGGGAGGAAGTGTCAGTCTCTTACTAACAAAAAGCCAACCCGTTCCTACTCCTCACTTCAAGCCGGAACCTCGGTAACGCGGAGAACGTAACAACGATCTCCTTCACAACGTTCACTTTCAGTTACGATTAAAATTATGTAAACGTATTTTTAGAACTGAATACCTACCTACTTATTTTTTTATGTGGTTAATTTTTTTATACCTTCACTCCTTTCACCCCCTAAAGGGCAAGCAACGGTGCACTGTATCGCACGTAATGCCACTGCAATGTTTTTACCACACCCGCTTTTCACCAGTTATGTTATGAGTCCCATATGCATTAGGGAGTGAGCCTATTGCCATATACCTAGGTACTGGGCATAATTCCAAACTCTATGCTACTTCTGAGGTTAGTTTAATCTTGTCATTAAGCAGGTGTACTTACTGTGCATGTAAACTAAATCAATTACAATGCAAAATACAAGAAGACTAATATTAATTAATCTCATTACTATAACACAATGTCGATGTCGTAGAAACAAAAATTCAATTATGTGAGCCAAAAACTATATAAGCCTGTATTATACTGATTTGACAATCGTTTTAAAAGTTAATTCACACAACAATAGTAAAATGTAATGCTGTTATTCAAAAGGGTATCAACTTTACAATGTTTTAAAGATAAACAAAAGACAAACACATTTTTTACCATGAAGCAACTTTATATTTGCTCCATGTCTCGAAGCTTGACAACTGCTGGTTGGACATCGCATGACGCATCGTAGTCCAGAAGATTTAGGTTTATTAGAGAGTACCTACCTTGATAAGATCGAAACTTGAGCAGTGTTAGTGCACAATGACGCCACTTTCTATGTCAATTCCAGTACCTACTATAGTCTCTAGAGCTCTTAGGTAAAGCTAAATACCTACCTACCTCATAATTAATATTAACAGTACCTAATGCCAAAAAACCTTCGGCACGATGCCCAAAGCACTTTCCTTTTGAAGAGTGGTAGGGCACAGAGGGTATACCCCACTCAATTTGGAGCAGCCCGACTGTGGAAGGAACTCCACCTTACAGAAGACTGCAGCCAAATAACACTGTTTCGGCAGTGTTGTGTTCCTGCGGTAAGTAAGGTATCCAGTTCTCCAGAGGATTTCTTGTGTTGATAGCGGGGGACCGGTGAAGCAAATGATGCGGTCGCATGTTAATGAAGGCGCGTGGACGCAGCGGTCAGTGAGACCCAGTAAACGGCTCGTCGCTGGCCGCCCGCGGGTCAGTAGAGTTCCCGAACCCAGGGATCTGCCAACCCGTGAAAAATCCCTGTTGTAGTTGTCGTGCCGGAGAAGGAGACCGGAGTAGACCGGGCTACTGCAGTGGGGGGGGGGGGGACTGGGGGCCCTCTCGTATGCTGCGTCGATAAACGGCCCGTGGCCCGTGGCAGGTCAGCATTACAATTTTGTTCCCTAGACTATCAACACAATAAATCCTCATCAAACACTTTTCAAACCCCTCCATAAAAAATAAATTTGATAATTATAAATAATATTTATTATTTGATATGATGCCCACGGCCACTTTTTATCATCGCACCGCTCGCCATCGACAGGGGGCTCAGGCATCGCTTATTGGAGCCAAAATAAAAACTGCGTTTAAAAAACCGACTTCAAAAAACCAAAAACTAATAACAAACAAAAAGTCAAAACTAAAAAGCAAAAAATAACTATTATTAGTACTGATAGGTTACCCACCCACTGATAGGTAAGAAGTCGGTGCCATAAACATAATAGACGCATTACTCGCCCATAGAATTTTCGAAAGTTCCCCTCGGTTTCCCTAGGATCCCATCATCAGATGCTGACTCCATGGAAATGGGACCATCTCGGGAGTATACCCTTTCAAACAAAACAAGAATTTTGGAAATCGGTTCACAAACGGACGAGTACTGCGCGAACAAACAAAAAAAAAATCAATCAGCCGAACATAGTACCTCCTCCTTTTTTTGAAGTCGGTAAAAATGGTCCCGTACAGTTCGGTTTCAGAGGAATTTTCTCCCACGGACCCTCCGATTGTGGAATGAACTCCCTGCCGTGGTTTTCCCAGTGGGCTACAACATGAGGTTCTTCAAGAGGGTAGTGAATAGGTTTCTTAAGGGTAGGCAAGACGCATGTAATGCGGTAATGCCCCAAGTGTTGCAGGCGTACATAGGCCACGGTAACCGCTTACCATCAGGTGGGCCGTATGCTTTCTTGCCACTGTCGTGGTATAAAAAAAACTTACCTACTTAGGTAAGTATTATATTGAATTTTGTGCTTGTTTTATTCTAGCACAACATTTTTCCGAAAGTTAATGAAGCGTTACAAAATCTATTATGCATAGGTAAATGGAACAATTAAATTCTAACCGTAAAAATGTTAGCTATACTATACTTATTGAATTGTTTTATTGCCGCATTTGCTGATAACAATCTAATAGATTTTTTTGCTTTTAATTTGATGGTTGAATAACTTGTTTTTTTGCCTATTGCAAGCCAACTGACTTAGGTACTTAGATACTAAAATACTTTTAGGTATGTCATCATGTGTAAGGTAGGTTAGGGTAGCCTACTCTACTATAACTACTGAATATCCTATGAAATTCCCGTTCTGCAGTAATTGGACTATTCTACTAATATTATGAACTAGCTACTTCCGCGCAGTTTCATACTCTCTGCTTAGCTCCTATTGGTTGTCGCATGATGTTTTACGCCACGGCGGTGCTCAGCCCACGTAGGGCATTCCGCCACAGTGTGTTCCACCGTGTCCTCAGGGCGGTCCTCGCAGTGATGACACCCGGACGTTTCCTCCCACCCCAAGCCCTATCTGGGCGTACGCTGCCTAAACCATAGGAGTTAAACTAAGATAGTTAATGTACTGTAAGATTGTATGTCTTGATTAGTTCTAAATAAAAGTCGGCGGCGGCATATTTCTACCTTTTATGTGGAAGTTACTACGTTGGTAAGACATAAAGTCGGGCGACTTGGCTAACTTTTTGTATTATATTTCACCCAAAATAACAAAGTCATTTCAAATTGTAGCCAATATGTTATTCTGATGTAAGTATCTACATTACTGTGAAGTTTTTTCTAAATCCGATCAGTAGTTTTTACGTGACCAGTAACAAAAACATCCACACACACACACAAACTCACATACATCCTCACAAACCTTCTCATCTTATACTATTATCTTATACTATTACTAGCTTTTGCCCGCGACTTCGTCCGCGTGGAATAGTGACATCCGGCAAATTTTTTATTCTTCCCGTTCTTGCAGGATTTTCGGAATGGTCGAGTTCCCGCAGAATTTTCATTTCTTTTTCGATGTTTTTTTTCGAGTTCCAAACTATATCTGTACAATTTAAAAAATAAATTAAATTATTTTAAAGAACTTCTGCATATACTACATTTTTTGTTTTATTATCTTGTGGCAGAAGAACATATTGATTTTCACCACAACCCGATCTTGATAACGCGACATATACCTGGCCGTGTGAAAAACAGTCTTGGCGTAAATCGATCCCCACGGGTTTGAATGTTTGCCCCTGTGATTTATTTATTGTGACTGCGACAGATAATTTAAGCGGAATATGTATTCTTTTAAAATTGAAAGGTAAGTCGTTGGGTATCATTGGGATGCGGGGTATGAGGACTGTTTTTTATACATGAAACAGTTTTAGATGTAGCCGTAGTAATCTGCTGTGGAATATTAATACAGTATTCTTCTCTTTCCAAAGGGAAACAGTAAGGGATATTGAAGCGGGTCATAAGATCTATGAATTTCAGAAACTCGTTGAAGTCGACCATCTCTCGCAGTCAATACAATATCACAGGGGCCTTTGTCTTCATCTATCATAAGAACAGCTACTTCATCTACCACCGGCGCATTATACCGACCTCTATGCTCATTAGGAGGTTTTACATCAGCATGAATGATAAGTTTTAAATCATTCGGTGGTCTATTTTCTAGACTGTACTTAAAACTTTGAATATACGTATTATGATCATGAAGATATGTTTGGAGAACATCGATAAGGTCAATTTGCAAGCTTGGGTTTAAATTTGAGCGCAAGGATACCTGATCTACATGGGAAACAACATATATTTGGAGGAATTCGGGTTGTGCTCCTACAGCTGCAAGTAGCTTACGATAAACTTGCCCTTGGACTTTAAAAGTGGGCATAAAGTTTCCCTCACGAATTTCTTTGGCACCAAATGAAGTCATCTGAAATAATGTATTATATTGTCTTGAGTGATTTAAGAAATGCTTTTAATATTATCATGTTGATACAACTTAAACAAATTATTTCGACCAAATTGGTACCATAAAAACGGTTTTTGTGAGTTAATCTTAAAAGATAGACACATACTGTCGCAGACTTTTTTTTAGATCATTAAAAGAGCTATTATTCTTTAACTAGCTTTTACCCGCGGCTTCGCTCGCGTCACTAAAGAATAAAAAGTAGCCTATGTGACATATACCAATACACACAGCGCCATCTATACCAATACTTTTGATTTTCCTCAGGAATATCAATTTTTTCCGGGTTAAAAAGTACCATAATAAGATTTGTATATATATATATATTTACATCCTAGAATCGTTTATATATATATATATATATATATATATATATATAGTAAGTCCCCGTTTTGGAGAAAAGAACTGGGGTTGGAAGCTCTTCGTCATCCGCCTACTCACCAAACTTTGCGCCTACAGACTACTACTTTTTGCAGAAATTGGATAATTTCTTGGCGGGAAAAAAATTCAAGCCCCGAGAAGCAGTACAAAATGGCTTGTGGCTTGATTTAGGTGTCCGGAAGTGTATATAATTTATTTCTAAGTAATAGGTAGTATCAACAACCTGTCTATAATTACAACACTTACATGTAGGTATTTAGCATTTATTTCGGCTAAGTTGAATGATCCAGAGTAGACCGAGAAATAAAAATTTTCGTTCTTTTTTGCGACTTACCTTCCGATATCGGATACGATGATAATAAAATATAATTCGGTATGTAAAGTAATAATTATTAACCTATGCCAATTCGATAACCATTTCGAGATTTTAGGTTCCTAAGTTATATTTTTGTAAATTAAGTTTTTAAAATTGCAAGATTACGTTTATTTTTACAATAATACACAAAATCAGTGATTTTCTACTAACTACTAAATGACGTAAAGTACCTACTTTGATTAAACTTAATTATAATGTCTAGATGGAGTGTCAGTTCACGAAAAGCGGCACAGAAATTTGCAGTGAATTGTTGACTGCAATGCACTTTCCCGTCCTACGTACATACATGCACGCTAAAAAATAGTAAACAAAACAAGTAGGTACCTAAACAAGGAGACAGCGAATCGCTGCCTCCTCGCAACCCAGCCATCGCGAAGGACACACCGGGCGTCGGGGATCGCGGGACGATCTCCGGCCACCATAATGGGTCGATTACACCTAACGAGTATAGCGGCGAGTCAGTGTCCTCGGCCGAGTGCTCGGTTGGTATAAACACTTGAACGAGTGTTCGGCCGAGTACTCTGTCGAGAAGAGAGGCGAGAGAGTCACTAGAATCCCAATTTGTTTACTAGGCCGAGTACCCACCACCCCGCTTCATTCTTCTGCCCCCGCAGCGACTCGCTATCCCGCTCGGTACGTATAAACACGCACTCGCTTGTCACTCGGCCACTCGCCACTCGTTCGTTATTCGTCATCAAGCAGTGTGTGTGGAGTTATGTTCTCCAGCAATGTCTCAAAGCGTTCTATAGTCATTCTCAAAAGTGCCTTGAATTCTTTGGGATCTTCTAACTGTAATTCACAGGCTATTTGTTGCTCCAAGGGCATTCGCCTTAAAATCCATTTTCTGGTCCAAATTCGTTGATCTTCCTCTTCTAATAAATCCCACAATTCGTTAATAATATCTGGTAACAGCCGATTTAAAACACGTTTAAATTCTTTTTTTTTCGATCCATTGCAGACGTCGTGATCAAAACTGAACTGACTCGCCACTGGTGTAAATACGTGTAAACACCCACTCGGTTCGGCAACTCTCTCGGCCGAGAGCTGATTTACTGACTCGCCGCTGTACTCGTTAGGTGTAATCGACCCATAAGCGCGGGCCTGCGGACGGCGAGCATGGGTGGCTCCCCGTCCGACCAGAAACAGACCCGAGCGTACGGCGCGTCGCGTTCAGAGCCATCAGACCACCACAGATGGGGCCCAAAGTCAAAGTCAAAGTCAAAGTCAAAGTCAAAGCATTTATTTCAATTAAACCATAGTTTGGTGCTTTTGAAACGTCAACAAATACAAAATAAATAATAGTCTGTCAGTCAGTCCGTCAGTGAAACTAGGTGAAGCTAGGTGCTCATTCCAAAAAGTAGATTCGAATGGAGAAGAACGAGCAAGAAACTGCATTCGTTACTCTTTTTAAAAAAAGTATGTTCTACAATGTCTCTGATACATATTTCAATACTGTACGCATATGTAAGAACAATGCAAAGACACGCTTGACGCATTATACTAATAACTTACAAAAATTAAAAAAAAAATAAATAAATAAAATTTAACTTAAAGGCCAACATGGTGCTCACATTATGCATACTGACAATCCATAGAATTAGTGCTTCTATACAAGAAAAGGAAACTCTTTGTTTCAATAAAGAAATGGTCGATGCCATAAGGAAACTAGATTGTCTACATTAGAATTAAAGTGTTAAATTTTGTATTAAAATACCTACTATTGGAAATTAGCTACTGACTACATTTGAGTATTGTCCAGTGGAGCCGAACCAACATGCTGCCAAGCATTCTTATCTTCAAGATAATCTGTCAGTGTGTAGTAGGCTTGATTACATAATTCGCGCTTAATATATGTTTTAAATTTACTTTCACTGAGATCTAGTATGCTATTTGGTATTTTATTATAGCATTTAATACCTAACCCCATAAAGGATTTCTGTACTTTGGACAGTCTGAATTGCGGTATAGCTAACTTATTTTTGCCTCTAGTATTAAAATTGTGTCTATCGCTTCTTTTTTCAAACAATTGCCTATTTTTCCTTACATACATTATATTTTCATATATATATTGACAGGGCACCGTTAAAATATTTATCGTTTTAAACAATTCTCTCAGCGATTCGCAACGGCGTAAGTTATATATTGCTCGGATAGCCCGCTTTTGTAGAATAAATATTGATTCTATTTCTGCAGCTCGACCCCACAACAAAATGCCGTACGACATAATGCTGTGGAAATAACTAAAATAGACAAGCCTAGCTGTATCTACGTCCGTGAGCTGTCTAATCTGTCTAACTGCAAAAGCAGCTGAGCTCAATCTCCCCGAAAGCGCCTTTATATGCGGACCCCATTGTAGCCTATTGTCTAACGTAATGCCTAAAAATACTGTCTCGTCGACAAATTCTAACTTTTGACCGTTCAAAACAATATCACTATCGTTACTACGCACGTTTGGTAAACTGAATTTAATACATTTTGTTTTTTTCTCATTAAGTGCTAGATTATTAATGGTGAACCAATTATGCACTTGAAGAATGGAGCTGTTTACGTCGTCAAGATTATTTGTACGTCGATCTATTTTAAAAATTAATGATGTATCATCTGCAAAAAGCACCATTCGTGGTTCATTTTTAAATATAAATGGCAAATCATTTATATAGACTAAAAAGAGAAAGGGACCCAATATTGAACCTTGAGGAACGCCCATATTCATCCCAGAGCCCTGCGAGTTAATACCGTTAACATGAACCTTTAACTGTCTCTCTTCTAAATAAGATCTCATAAGACGGAGCGCAGAGTTTCTTATCCCGTAGTGATCTAATTTCAGCAAAAGTGTCTCGTGGTCAACGCAATCAAATGCTTTTGAGAGGTCACAAAAGACACCAATAGCATCCTGTGCTTCCTCCCAAGCACCAAATATTTCCTTAATCAAAGTGACACCGGCGTCAGTTGTACAACGACCTTTAGTGAAACCGTATTGTTGTTGGTGAAAGATGGAATGTTTATTAAAATGATGAAGCATCCGAGACAGCATCAACTTTTCAAAGACTTTGCTGAGAACCGGCAAAACAGACACTGGCCTATAGTTGTTAGGTTCTTTAGTGTCACCACTTTTAAATAGTGGGATAACCTTACTATATTTCATTAGGTCAGGGAAAACACCGTCATCTATACATTTATTGAAAATCACAGCCAGATATGGCGCTACAGTTTGGATAAGTGACTTGCAAACTATTACCGATAAGCCCCAAAGATCCTCCGTAGATTTGGTCTTGATTTCTTTAAAAACTTTTATAATTTCTAGAGGATTCGTATATCGAAAACTAAAACTAAATAGGGCCGATGCCGATTCGGAGTCGCGGAGAACCTAACGGGTAACCGGGGCTCCGGCTCGACCTCGACCGGAGAAGGAACGGGGTGGTAGTCAGTAAGAGTCTGACACTCCCTTCCGCCTCTCCCATGCGGGAGTAGTCATTCGATGACTTTCCCCCCTTTAAAAAAAAAACATTATCGTTACAAAAATCATTAACTTCTTTTCTGAAGCGAGTTTCTGGACGAGTTTAACATGCATAACATTTTTTTGAACTGTCAGTGAGTCTCTGAGAGAGACTTGATTTTGGCTTTCGTGATTTTCGGTGATAAGCCAGCGTAAATCAATCTGAAGAGTCTTATGGAGATGACTTGTTATAGAATTGCATTAGTTTTGTACATTTCTTCTTATCTAACTTTAATAGATTATAATATCATACCAATATTTATAATTAATAAATACAAGACAAACATAGCTTATTTTGTGTAACATTAGGTAACTGTTTTTAATAACTAATAACACTGATATGTTCTGATTTTAATGTATTGACATTGAATGAAACGCATCTGTCATCATGGATGTCATAACTCGTACGATAAACGTCAAATATTTTTAATTTTTATTTTGTACCCAATGAATACTTAAAAGTAGGTTAAAAATGTTGCTTTATTCCATGCAGTGGCTTATTTCCCTTTCCTATTATGTACATGTCATGGCCGAAATTCCATACAAAAGTGAAATATCTCCATAAGTCCATAGACTCTAGATTCTTTTTAAATAGGTATCTAAAAATTAATTTTATATCAAGGAAAGAGGTTATTCTGCCAGTAACTTTACGGCCGAAAACTTAAAAAAAAAAATTAAAAGAGTAACCAATACATAGAAAATTAAAATAATGAAATTAGATATAATTATATACTATTATATATATAGAGTTGACAGGGTATGAAAATTTCCGTCAGATAATGAAAAAAATATTAGACATGTATTTTTTTATTTTGTCATACAATAGAATAATAATTAGATAAAAAAGATTTAAGTTTAGGATTGGGATGTCGCTACGTCCATTTGCAGAACGATGGGTTTTATTTAACTATTATTGCTGTGTAAACACCGCGTACCTACTTTTCTTATACGTCTATGGTAATCACCAAAATGTCACTACCGCTTCTTATTCTCCATTCTCCGATATCGAGCTGTAAATTGCAAAAAAACATTAAGAAAATTTAAATTGTGCTTGTTACTCTGGGGCATTAATCACAAGAGAAATTGCACTTTATTTAAAAATATTATACAGATAAATAAGATGATCGGATCAAAAATGTTTCGTTCTTAGCACTTCTGCTATTCTTTGGATTTTGGCAAAGAGTATAGGGGGAGATTTTTGGGTTGATTCCATACATAATTATACTCCTATTGTAGATTTTAGACTTTTGGTTTGTGTCTCTATGCAAGTCTCTATGGTTTGTATGGACTCGGTGTCTATGCATCCGACGACAGACGACAGACAGTCCAATTTGTCCGAATATTGCCATTTTTTTCCATAATGTTTAATTTAAGACCCATAAAAAAATTATGCATAATAAATTTCACTTGAAAGTTCATTAAAATTATATATTTTTTTCAATTTATTTAACTGCTAAATAATAGATAATTTTATAAAATATAAAAAAAATAATTTAATAAGCATAGACAATATGCGTGTAAGCTTTTTCAAGCTTCACGAAAACAACGGATTAGTATGTATGGTAGTGCGTTAGACTGATTGCGCCGCAAATTATATTCTCGGGTAAGTTAATAGTTTTATCATTAGACTATTTCCTTATATTAGAATCATGAATCATGAACAAACCAAAGTTTTTGTCATTTGGTGATGTTACGATCTTTAGCAAACACTCGTATCTATGCGGGGTGTGTGCTCTATATTTTCATATATACTTAGGAAGTATTTGTAATTATCTTGCTTATTGCATTTTGTGTAACCTTTTTTGTTATAACTCTTGATTTAATCAAAAAATTTTAGTATTATTCAATCGTTATACTCAATAATTATCTATGCATCATGAAGAGGTTATAGCTCCATAAAGTATTTCCTAATTCAGTAATTGTTTTTTTCAGTGATTCGTAAGGTGAGGAATGAATGTGAAAAATTATCAGAGTTTTGGTTTTCAATAAAGGGATCAAATTTTGAATAAGTTGGAACAAGCAGAATGGCAACTTTAGAGCAACAAGCTTCTAAACTTTTGGATTTCAATCAGAAATTAGACATCACTCTACTTGATAATATAGTCGGATGCCTGTACTCAACTGTTGGAGAACAGCAACGTACAGCACAGGAGATACTGACAGCATTAAAAGAACACCCTGATGCCTGGACTCGTGTTGATACCATATTGGAATATTCACAAAACCAGGAAACAAAATACTATGCCTTACAAATATTAGAGCAAGTTATTCAAACAAGATGGAAAATATTACCAAGAAACCAGTGTGAAGGTATTAAAAAATACATTGTTGGTCTCATTATCAAAAACTCATCAGACCCTGTAACTATGGAAAACAACAAGGTGTATTTGAAAAAGCTCAATATGATCTTGATCCAAGTATTGAAACGAGAATGGCCTCACAACTGGGATACATTTATAAGTGATATTGTTGGTGCATCAAAGACAAACGAAAGCCTTTGCCAAAACAATATGGTAATTTTGAAGCTGCTCAGTGAGGAAGTATTTGTTTTCAGTACAGGACAACTAACTCAAACAAAAGCAAAACACTTAAAAGACACTATGTGTTCTGAATTCAGTCAAATATTTCAGCTTTGTCAATTTGTCCTTGAAAATTCACAAAATGCTCCCCTAGTGGATGCAACACTACATACTCTGTTAAGATTTTTGAATTGGATTCCCCTTGGATACATATTTGAAATGAAGTTGATAAGCACGCTCATATTCAAGTTTTTGAATGTGCCAATGTTCAGAAATGTAACTTTAAGCTGCCTGACAGAAATTGCAGGTGTGACAGTCAGTAACTATGAGGAACAATTTGTTGCTCTTCTTGTGCAAACTATGGAGCAACTTGAAGCAATGCTCCCTCTCACAACCAATATACGTGAAGCATATGCTGCTGGTCGTGACCAAGAACAAGTGTTTATCCAAAATCTTGCATTATTCCTTTGTACATACCTTAAAGAGCATGGACAACTTATTGAAAGAAGAGGGCTTACAAACACTCTAATGAATGCTCTACGGTATCTTGTTTTGATATCTGAAGTAGAAGAAGTAGAAATCTTTAAAATTTGTTTGGAGTTTTGGTTTGCACTGGCGGCAGATTTATACCAAGTTGCACCATGCTCTCATACATCTAACATGTATACATCACTTGGCAAGAGTGTAGGCAGGAAAGCCTTGTATTCAGAGGTTTTGAGCAGTGTCCGCTACATAATGATCTCTAGAATGGCTAAGCCAGAAGAAGTATTAGTGGTGGAGAATGAGAATGGTGAAGTGGTACGAGAGTTTATGAAGGACACTGATTCAATTAATTTGTATAAGAATATGAGAGAAACTTTAGTCTATTTAACACATTTGGATTACCAAGATACTGAACGCATCATGACTGAAAAACTTCAGAACCAAGTGAATGGTAGTGAGTGGTCATGGAAAAATCTGAACACACTGTGCTGGGCTATTGGTTCTATCTCAGGTGCAATGATGGAGGAAGATGAGAAAAGATTTCTTGTTGTTGTAATTAAAGAGTTGTTAGGACTTTGCGAACAGAAAAAGGGGAAGGATAATAAAGCTATTATTGCTAGTAACATAATGTATGTTGTGGGTCAGTATCCCAGATTCTTAAGAGCTCATTGGAAGTTTTTGAAAACTGTGGTCAATAAACTTTTCGAATTCATGCACGAGACTCACGATGGTGTCCAAGACATGGCATGTGACACCTTTATAAAAATCGCAATCAAGTGTCGGCGTCATTTCGTAACTGCGCAGGTTGGTGAAGCTTGCCCCTTTATAGAAGAAATCTTAAGCACTATCAGTTCCATTATCTGTGATTTGCAAACTCTACAAGTCCACACTTTCTATGAAGCTGTAGGGTATATGATCAGTGCACAAGTGGATCAAGTGGCACAAGAACAGCTCATTGAGAAGTATATGCTTCTGCCCAATCAAGTTTGGGATGATATAATATCTCAAGCATCACACAATGTCGATATCTTGAAGGATCCAGAGGCTGTCAAACAGCTGGTTAGCATTCTCAAAACGAATGTACGTGCCTGTCGTGCTTTAGGGCATCCATATGTTGTGCAATTGGGTAGAATATATCTAGACATGCTCAATGTTTACAAAGTAATGTCTGAAAACATAAGCCAAGCAATTGCTTTGAATGGTGTTGTTGTAACAAAACAGCCACTTATAAAGAACATGCGTATAATAAAGAAGGAGACACTTAAGTTGATTGCCAGTTGGGTATCACGCTCTACTGATAAAAGCATGGTATTGGAAAATTTCATTCCTCCGCTTTTAGATGCTGTTCTCTTGGATTACCAAAGAACGGCAGTGCCAGATGCACGGGAACCTGAAGTTTTGTCATGTATGGCTGCAATTGTTTATAAGCTAGAAGGGCATATAACATCTGAAGTGCCCAAGATATTTGATGCAGTTTTTGAATGTACTCTTGAGATGATAAACAAAGACTTTGAAGAATATCCAGAGCACAGGACAGAGTTCTTCCTGCTATTGCAGGCAGTGAATACACATTGTTTTAAGGCATTCCTAAGCATACCTCCAGCACAGTTCAAATTAGTATTGGATTCCATTATTTGGGCATTTAAGCACACAATGAGAAATGTGGCCGACACTGGTCTTCAGATTTTATATCGGTTGTTGCATAATGTAGAGCTGCACCCACAAGCCGCACAGAGTTTTTACCAAACTTATTTGTGTGACATTTTAGAACACGTTTTCAGTGTCGTAACTGACACATCTCATGGAGCCGGCCTTACCATGCATGCTACGATATTAGCATATATATTCTCCATTGTTGAAGCTGGTCGAGTTACAGTACCTCTTGGACCCACACCTGATAATGTCCTCTATATTCAGGTAATAATTGTGCTAATGCTAATAAAAACTATTTGTACCAATCACTACATAAATATGTAACTGAAATGAACTCATTTATAATCTACTTTTTTCATTTATATTTGCTTACTCTGTCTTTATTTTTTACAAAGTTATTGCCTGTGTCAGTATGGTGTATAATTTCTGTAATTATATTTTCAGGAATATGTGGCCAACCTGCTGAAAAGAGCATTTCCTCATTTAACAGACAATCAAATTAAAATCACGGTTCAAGGGCTTTTCAACCTGGATCAAGATATTCCCGGATTCAAAGATCATTTAAGAGACTTTTTAGTTCAAATAAGAGTAAGTAGTTGTAGTAGTAGTATTAAGGACTATTAGTGCTAGTAGTAGTTCACATAATTATATACTAGAGAGTAGAGGCGACATATACATCGAAATAATTAAAAATAATTAATGAAATGTAAACAAAGAGTGAAGACAAAACTAGAAAAGTTAAATTTTATTATATCTGATATTTATCTGAGAATCTATAGTACTAATATTTAGGGCTGAAGAGTTTGTTTGTTTTACCCATTGTGTGTCTAAACGTGGATCCACTCGAGACACAATGTAGTCTCTATTGTTGTCTTATGTACGGGCATTCAAGCAGTTAAACATGCTTCAGGAACATGCTATGATTTAAAAAATATTCTGGTATTGGATAGTACACTTACTGTGGGAGGCTATAAAACATCACACTACTGTAAATAGGAGCAGAACAGCGGTTGAAGCCGCGCGGGGGTAACCAGTTTTACATATTTATGATATTATTGGAATATACCTGATTTTAAATATGGAAACTGGAGTTGTGTAGACTGTTATCACGTAGGGATGAGAAGCTTTAATAGTTAAGGGTATCAACTCGCTAAATATATATTTTAAAACAACAATGATAATTATTATTTTTATATGTGTATTGAGAAGTTGACACAATTTATTTTGATTGAGTTGGCTTATATGATTCTTAGGGTCCTTTCTCAAAATTTTTTTATTGCGATACCTAGGTTTTTCTACCTTGTCTCATTTTAACAGCTTAGGGCCTAGTACGAGTTTGTTTTACGTTTAACGCGATCGATGGCGTTTATGACGACCAACCTATCAGAGGGCTGAAAGCGGTAACGTTTTGATTGCGTTAAACGTAAAAAAACTCTTACTATGTCCTCTGATGCGCTTAATTTATTGTGATTTTAAAGATTTTTATGTGTTTCTCAATTTCATGTAATTTTAAAAGACATTGAGTATTGTTATATTTAATAATGTTTTATATTACAGGAGTATACTGGTGAAGATGACAGTGATTTGTTTTTGGAAGAGCGCCTGTTCAATCTTCGTCAAGCACAAGAAGAGAAGCGAAGAGTTCAGTTATCAGTGCCAGGCATTCTCAATCCTCACGAATTGCCTGAAGAAATGCAAGATTAACTCTAGTTAAACTTCAGAAATGGTGACAGTTCACAATATTGCATGGATTTAAGTCTGTTTTTGTGTGGATCCGAATATTTGAGGAATTCGAATATTCTTATAATAGTGTTATGAATCATTTTAATCAATTCTAGAAGTTGAAACAATGCAATCGTAAATTGTATTTATTGACGTATCTCCTTCTAAACACCCTCATAAATTTCTTAAGAGGTTTTTAGTAAGCATAATTAATTTAGTGGACATTATACAGAAAATGTTCAGCTCTTAAGATAGCAAGCATAATGTGTCATTTCTCACATATATAGGTTTATTAGGTACTTAATTTTTAAGTTTTACCGTTATGTCTAAATGTCTGTGATGCGTTATTATCAACATTGCCTACTACCGTTTAGGTCAATTAGCATGACCATAATATTGATATTTTACTATTACAGATACTAACAACTTGCACTACTGTACTGGCTAAACTTGTAAGGCATACCATTTTATTTATGACATACAATGTATAATTATTATTTTATTCTGATAGTTTCTTTTTGCTAGATTTCACAATACATAATGACTGACTTAACCCGTGTATGGCTTAACTGGGCATATTTTGTGAACTGTTGCCATTTACACTGGTCTATATCTTGTGCCTATAAAATGATACCTTATTGTGACAGTTTGTACAAAGGACCGCTTGGAACAATGCGAGGTGATGAATGTAAGGAAAGAAACCTTTTCTTTATAGGTATCTTTTGCAAGCACAAGGCTGTTTGGGCCTTTAATTATAGGCAGGAAATCATGCATCCATTTACATTGCTAGTGAGGAAGTAGGATATTTCTATGTTTTTAAGTAATCTTCAAAATGTAGGTAATGAAATCTCTGTGATGGAAACCAGTGACGGAAATTCAACATAATGCACTGCAGAATCTGAGTATTACTGAGTAGATTCTAGGCGAACTTTATAAAGTGACTTGCTGTTAGTAATATTTTTTATGTTTTGTTTAATGTTGTCGAAACTAATTTGGTAATGGTTTGGGAATCCGAACATTTGGTAAGGTTTCCAAATGCATTTTGGGTCCGATTAACTGTCAGTCTTTCAATTTTGTGTTTCAAATAAACCATTAAATATGACAATATTGTTTTATTTATCTCATTGAATGGCATAAGTTTTTCATTACCTACCTACATAATTTTCTGAGGACAAAGAGCTCATGGATGGCTAGGTCCTTGCTAGTAAGGTGTCCACTGTATTCTACCAGCAATAGCTGTATTCAAAGATATTTTTAAAGTTATGACGAGTAGCGTACGAACATTTTTTTCTTGTAAAAACTCTTGAAGTTTTCAAGTAAACCAATATTTTATTTTATAGACAAGATTATCTTGTCTATAAAACATAATTTTCGACAAGATTAAAAGTTATCCTAATTTTGAAAATAATATTTCTAATGTGGTATTCGTAAAAATTGATTGAATGCAGAATGCCCAATAATGTATGGAGGGAACACCCAGAATCTATTAAAACAACATGTGTGGCAAGGTAGAGTACAAAGAATATCTCAAATCCAATATATTGTTAATAATGGTACTAAGAACTGTGGCGTCCAGCGAGCTTACCAGAGCTTACCTGCCACAGTTCTCAGTTTTTTTTAATTTTCTCAGTTAGTTTGGTATTGGCGTCCTACACATACCATCACGTACTACGTAGCTCACTCAACTGAGAGTTCGTAGCAAGATGGTGCATGCAAAACCTAAAGTGTATGTGTGGTATAAAACTGATATGCTTGTCGGTATTGTATGCACGGCTAAAACCATCATGCAGAACCTAGCGTGTATGGCCTCCTTTAGATTAACCATCACCACGTAGTAAAATAAGTCCAGTTTAACATGGTCTCGCTTTGTATGGACTTTCCACAGACTCAACAGTCAGTTTATACTGGAATATCAAACTAAATCACTTCGAGGTGATAGTAATTTTGTAGATTTGGGCCCAACCAAATCCGAAATTCTGTCTAACTTTGATATCATAAGACTTCAATGACCGACGTTACTGGCCTGTTCGATTATGGCTTTGGCGAAATTTAATAGCAAATTGGCGACCTCATAGTTTGTTAAATTGTTCATAGGTAAATAATTTTAATCGACTCTGAAGATAGACCATGAGCGGAGCGTAGAGTAGTGGTGGCGGTGCCAAAAGAAATTAGGGGTTATAAGATGTTTGCCAGGGCGCTCTCTAGGTTTAATTCTTTAGTCTGCACTGCTTTACTTCAACGGTAAATAAAATATAAAAGCATTTCAAGTATTCAACACAAAGACAAGATAAGAGGTATAAATAGTGATGTCGTGGTAATTTAAATAGGCGTTTTTTCGGATAAATATTGAAAATGGATACTGATTATTTTTATTCGAGTAATAATCCAAAAAATGACAAATTTCTATTTTTGGGTATTTATCTTAAAAATCGCCCATCTGTACGTGGTAAGATTTTAGCAAGTATAACGGAGTCTGAAAAGCCTAAAACTAAATGCCACTAAATGATAGATAAAAAAAAAAATTATCAATGACAAGTGGATTGTTAAAAATCAATTTCATTTCATATCATTCATGTTAGAAGAAACGTAGAAAGAGAACGATGAGATTTTCTTGTCTTGAAAGCAAATGTTGAGTGCTATTTAAAATACAAGCAATAAGTAATCCAGCAATACCTAAATAATCAGTATGGCGGAATCTGATAATCTTAACTCTTCCAACAGTCCTCCAGGCGAAGCCAGCAATGAAAACAGTGTGGTGGAAGCGAATAGATCTTCTGAAGATACTGTTGATGTAAGTATACAATTTTTTTCTATTAAAATGTTACAAAACGCTTTCAAACCCAATTTAACAAGTTTCCTATGTGTTGGAAAGAGTCAAAAACAATTTTAACCTGAAAAAAATGATTGCCATGGAGGCCAAATTATGACAACCAAAATTAAAAAGAATAGTAATCTTATCATTATTGTTTTAGGTCAATGCTCAAATCGATGAACAAAGGCGCAGAATGCAGCCAACTAAGATGGAATCATTCTTTGCTATTACAAAGTCCTTGATTATAAGGGCACTAGTGGTTTATTTCATCACTTCTATGTTTCGGCAACCATCAGCGCCCAAGACTGACCTAAGCAATCCTACAGCAGCCCCTCGTGTTCCTGCTATTAATATGTTTGCTAATGGCACTGTTTTAGATATGTACTGCTATGTATCAGAGAGAGAATTTTATTCCAATTTAGATGATTCTGATTTAATTTGGAAACAAACTGGGATTATTTATGGTGATTGGCTGGGAGGTCCTAATAATGATGGTACCTTCACTCACTCCACCACCATTAAGCCTTCAGATTCATTAAAGAACAATGGATCAATCTATCTTCACGTATTTGTGGTTCAATCTGGAAAATCACCTGACCCTAAAAATAAAAATGAATATGGTGGACCATACATCACCTATGGCAAAAAAATGCTTAATAAATATAAAAAGTTGCGTTATATGAAGACACACAACTTGTTAACAGGGCAAACTGAAAAATCTGCTGAAGAAATAATTAAGGCTGAAACCCTTAAAGAAGAAATTGTATCACACTGGCATCCAAATTTAACTGTCAATTTGGTAACAGACCAAACTAATTGGATGCAAGGCAGCGTTCCACCTCCATTAGATGAGTTCATCTTCTTTTTGCCAGATGGAAAACAGTATAAGCCTGCAGTTTTCTTGAATGACTATTGGAATATGATGCGAGATTATGTACCAATTAACAAAACTTCAGAATCATTGAATCTTGAGCTAACATTTCAACCTTTAAGTTTGTTTAAATGGCAGTTGTATACTGCCCAAGCAATGAGAGACAAATTGAGTATGTTTTCAGCACTGGGGGCTGAAGAGCAAGATGAAGAGCAAGACACTGTCAAGGAATTGCTACTTGACACTTCACCATACCTGCTTGCACTTACTATCAGTGTTTCAGTTTTACATTCCATATTTGAATTACTTGCTTTCAAAAATGATATACAATTCTGGAACAATAGGCAGTCACTTGAGGGTCTTTCTGTGAGATCAGTATTTTTCAATGTTTTCCAATCCACAGTGGTGTTGCTTTATGTCCTTGATAATGAAACAAATGTCATGGTCAGAATTTCATGTTTTATAGGTTTGCTTATAGAAGTCTGGAAAATTAACAAAGTTATGGATGTGAAGATAAATAGAGAGGAGCGTATCTTTGGTATACCAAAACTAAGTTTTACTGATAAAGGATCTTATGTTGAATCTAGTACAAAGCAGTATGATATGTTGGCTTTCCGCTATCTCAGCTGGGCTTGCTTCCCTCTTTTAATTGGATATGGTGTATACTCATTGTTATACCAGGAACATAAAGGATGGTATTCTTTCATATTAAACATGATGTATGGATATTTATTGACTTTTGGATTCATCATGATGACACCACAACTGTTCATTAACTACAAGTTGAAGTCAGTAGCACATTTGCCTTGGCGTATGATGACATACAAGTTCCTTAATACATTTATAGATGATATCTTCGCTTTTGTGATAAAAATGCCAACAATGTACCGATTGGGTTGCTTCAGAGATGGTAAGTGTTAATTTTATGAAACATCTTTATTGTCTAAATTGTACTAATCGTTTTTAAATGTATTTTCAAATCTTATCATTTTGTATATCTATTATACAATGTATGGGCTCGCTGCCGTTGCAGCGGTAAGTCCCCTCTTTGAAGAAGTGGCTTAAGAGACGCTGTGGCGTCCTCATCTACCGCCTAACGCAGGTGCTTACCGGATATGGGAGCTTCGGGAGGTACCTGAGTCTGGTAGGGCAGGAGGATAAATGACCGGGTGTCACCACTGCGAGGACCGCCCTGAGTACACGGTGGGGGCATGCCCTGCGTAGGCTGAGCACCGCCGTGCCCTCAGGGATGTGATCGGCGACGGCGCCCTCTCGCGTCCGGCCACAGTCGGGGCCATGATGCGGAGCGAGGTGGACTGGGATGCCGTCTCCTCCTTTTGCGAGGCGAGGCGCGTGAGGCAGCGAAACGCTGTTTCCTCACAACCCAGCCGTCGCGACGGACACTCCGGGCGTCTCGGGGATCGCAAAACGATCTCCGGCCACCGTAAGCAAGGGCCTGCGACCAGAACCAGACCCCAGCGTACGGCGCGTTACGTTCCGCGTATGAGTGACACTCCCTCCCGCCTCACCTAGGCGGGAAAAATATTCGATGATTTTCGCCCCTTAAAAAAATATACTATATATATATGTGTACATATGTTATCATTATCAGTATTAACTTGTGTTAGGTTCTCCCATTCATTATTTGCACAATGTGAGTTTGCTTAGACTAACTTCTTTGTATATTGTAAAATGTATAATTATGCTACAAACGTTTGTTTCAAAACATTTTAATTATTTACAGATATTGTATTCTTCATCTTTTTATACCAACGTTGGATCTACAAGGTTGACCATAAGCGGGTCAATGAATTTGGTTTCTCTGGTGAGATGGAACAACAACAGAAACAAGTAAAGAATGGTACTCCAGCTATTTTAGAAGCAGAACAACAACCAGTTGACAAGAAAAATGATTAATTAAATTTAATTGTATATTAGGTAAAGTCACAAGACAACCTCTCACTTATTTTGAGTATTTAGTGGTGGTGTACCCATAGCCAAATCATAGTTCTGAATGTGAGAAAACTTGTGGTAGATTATGAGAAAAATCTATATAGATTCTAATATAAAGATATCCTGATAATTGAATATTACTTACCCACACATATAATATATAAGATAATGGATAATATTAAATGTTCTCTTGAGTAATAAAATTTATCTTAAGATAGCTTAGTGCTCTTTCACATCAGTTTTGATGACATGTCACTGGGTAATACTTTATTTTGCAAATATATGAATAAATTTGGGTTTGTCCTTGTTATGACTATGTATTAGAAAACTAAATTTGTGTGCATAAGCCAGAAGCTTTTGATATAGTATTTGTGCTATTGATGTATAGTATATAAAATTATTTCGTTTGTTTTTGAATTTATTTATTGATATTGGGCTCCTATTAGATTTGCTTTATAAATATAATTCCTAAAATTTTGTACAAGTCACTACTTTTTATTAAATATTGTAAAGAGTGTATAGTTTATATCAACAATTTTTTTTTCAATTATTATTATCAGAATATAGTGATATCAAACCAGATCTTGTTAAAAATGTCATGTAAACAAACTGGGACAACTACTGCGAGATAAAAGACATATTTTCTTAAAAATAGCAGACACTTAAGTATTTATTTAAATTATTAAGTAAGAAGTGAAGGTTGTGTGATAACAGTTTGTTCTTGATCTTCGTTTCTTCTTTATTTTATTGTTAATGTTGTGTACGTGCGTTATTTTTCAGGTAGTACATTTCTATTAAGTAATATAATAAGAATAGTTGTAATAAAATATTGACACTTGCAAGTATACTACTGATTCACCCTCTAACGTCACAAATTTGAATTTGATAAACTAAGATTATGGAAAGCAAACAAAAAAAAATGATTGCGTTGTTTAAAGTAGATAAAATGTTGACAACGTATTAGAATTCTGCTGTTAGTTGGTGCTTTAAGTATTTCTTATACCATCCTTACAAATAATAAGTACCTAACTAATGATTTTATTAGAAAGAGTAGTACATTTACGTTTATGCTTACAAGTGTCAATCAACAAACATTTGAATTCATATTATAATGTTTACTTAATCAATTTTGATTATTATTATTATAATATATTTAATGTAGCATGTTTGTGTTTTGATGACACAACGATTTTTCTTATAAATTAAATACATTATTTGGAGCACAATATATTATTTTATTGCATAACTATTACACACTGTAACATATTTTCGAATAAATTCGTTGTTTCAAGATTTGTCTTTGTTGTACCATGGTAATTTCGGTAATTTTATTATTTATTAAATAAAACAATTCGTAAATCCTGAATTTTTTATTCCCTAACAAGCTCGAAGTCTAGTAGACACAAATCCAAATTTCTATGTAATATGTTTGTTTGTTACAACGGGCAATTTATTATTTTGGTGACAGAAACCTGCATTTATAATTTCTAATTAAAAGTTAAATCACCAACTCGCATTGAGCAATCGTGACGGAGATAGCTGAAGGAAGGGTGTATGACATAGGCTGTTTTTCTCTTCTAACCCTCCACTTTCCTAAAATGGGGGTAGAGAGAGAGAGTCTGTACGTAACGCATTTCGATTAATTCCAATCTTCCTCCAAATGGGAGAAAATGGGAATTTTCGTGGCATGGTGAACTTGTAATCGGCGCGAAGTATCATCATCATCAGCCCGTATTCGTCCACTGCTGGACATATGCCTCTCCAATGCACGCCACTGAGCTCGGTCTTCAGCTTTTCTCATCCAACCACTGCCAGCCACCTTGCGGATGTCGTCACTCCACCTAGCTGGAGGCCCTCTCCATAGCTCGCTGCGCCACCTTAAATTGGTAGACCAGTCGCACTGTCAGTGTCCACGTCTCGCATATATGTCATTACTGGAAGGCGGAAGGACGTATTCGTTGAAGACTTTTGTCTTCAGGCTTTGAGGTATCTGTGACGAGAAGACTTGATTAAGTTTCCTATACGCTGCCCAGCCAAGCTGTATCCTTCTACGGGCATTCTTCTCGAAGCTGTTCCTACCAAGCTGCAGGGTTTGTTCCAGGTAGATGTATTCCTGAACAACTTCAAGAGGCAACCCGTTGAGGACAATTGTCTCCGGAATGACATGTTTATGGGCGAAGTATCTAAATGTTTTAACTTTCTCCAAACTATTTTGAATATTTTTTTTATGCCACCACATTGCACAAAATCTTGTTATTTCATTCAAACCACTGCCCAAGTAGGTATAGTTTATATAGGTACCTACCCCAGGTATAGTTTGAAAAAGATCTCTAGGTCCTTAATATTACTTCATTCAATAAAGGAAGACATCAATTACGTAAAATACAGATAAAAATAAAACAATAAAAATTTACAAATTTGATTTAATAGACACTTTTCAATTATCCATTTTTTATAACGTATAAACAAATTTTGTGGATATTAATCATTCATCAGGCAGGTAGCCACTAATAATAATTAAAAAAACGATATTCCATCTATTAAAATACATCGGAGAGTAAAGTATGGGCGGTATATATTTTTACATAATGTTAACATTTTATTTGTCGTACCTTAAATTGTTTCTACAGGTTTTTGTTTTGTAAGCAATTGGTAATAATTAATAGAATAAGAGCCGGCAGTAGGTAACGAAAAAATCTGTTTCATATTTTCATTTTACATTATAAAATTTTATCACAGATCTCCGATACCTACTATATCTACATAAATTATTATATGAGGTCCATTGGTCAATGACCAACATAACGAAATATTTAAAAAAAAATAAAGAATAAAGATTCATAATTCAAAATTATGGTATTGAGCGCGTAAGCGAGCTTAATTGCACTTGTTACGCAGTAACATCAAGAATCGTTTGTTTTAATGAGTTGTTACGCGGAGTGGTGCTTTTGTCCGTTTTTATTTTTATTTCTACCAGTACTAGGAATAAGTGAAAATTATATATGGGTTGTCCTCAAGAGTAGAATTGGAATAAACGGACTTTTGTGTAGAAAGTTCGGCAATACTTAGTTAAACCTCGGGTGTAAAGATTTCAAAAGCCCATGTTAACTCATTCTAAACACGTTACTGTAGAAATTGTGCCAGATATTATATTATTTGATATTTTGGCCTTTTGATAGCATGGGTAATTTGGTCTCTATGTATAACATTATGGGGCTGTATTACAATGTCTGGATAGCCATTAGATTATATATTACAACGTATGTACCCAGTACCAGATACATTTAAATTAATCTGTCGCATAAATGTATAGGGTAGTTATATGAAGGTGGTCAAACCGGCGCTTACACTAAAATATTTCACACTATCACATTTTTACAAAAGTAAATTTAATTAATGTATGACTGCAATACCTACTAAACGAACATTACTGAGTTGTTTCCATAACTCAAGCACTTGACGACACAATCATGTCCAGATGACAAATGTATGGCATTATATAATTATACTCGCTGTCTTTGTAGACATAGTATGTAACAGTGCATTTCATTAGTTCGGATAGATACGTTGGCCGGACTTAGGCTGTTACCTAAAGGGACAGCCGGGCGCCCAGTGGCCGCGGGCACCACACGAGTAGCATCGCCCGTAGCCGCCGTAGTAAGCATCGGGAAGTCCTTCTATTGTCTCCGCAATTCTTCTGTTACTACTATTACCTCCGACTGCAAAATTATATTAATAGTTAAATATCTATCAGAATAGTTATTTATAACAATATAATATTAAATGCTATGTGACTTCGTGTCCAAATTATTCAATTTATTTGTCTGTATGTAGCTGGACGCAGACAACAGACTACCAGCAGGCAGGATACCAGCGTCTCTACTACCTCTACACCTTTTTATATGGGACAAAAACGGGTCCAAACTAATTTTTTTACAGTAGATTGTAGCAATTTTATTTTAATATTTACGTACCCCGACCACCATAGGCGTCGTCACTGTCAAGTCGACTATCGTCACTCTCGGTGTTCCATTCATTTCCGTATTCGCCGTAACGGTCGCCGTAGAAGTAGCTGTAAACATGTACGCTTGAAAAAAAAGTTTGCATTTTCAAATAATTAATGACATAGTTTCAGAAATAGGTAGGTACAAAATCTGACCGCCCAGAAACATTTGTAAAGAGCCACACTTTGTAAAGTGTGGCTCAGGTGCTAAGTGGTACCGTAAGGTTTTATGGTCCTTGGATTGAGCTGGAACTATTGGCGAATTTACCTATTCTAGCCACAATTTGTATGATCAATTTCTTATCAAGCGTTACCTAATTAGTAGCACGAAAAAAGGAGATCTACCTAAAGATGGAATGAATAATACCGCGTATCTAACAAGTGTAGCCGATTGGCCAATTGGTTATCATTAAATGTATAGTCAGATCCTAATTCAAATTGAGCAAAATATAAAATCGCCTAAAATCAGATACCTACGTGGAATTATCCAATACGCTGGTTTGCCTATCCCAAAAGTGGATTAACACAGAGTGTTCTAGGCACTTACATAAAAATCCATATTTATTTCGGCGCCGCCGCCGCTCTATTGGCACGCGCGTCTCGTGACGCCCTTTCGTAACCTGGTGCCCTAGGCACTTTCCTAGTTTGCTTTAGGAATAATACTGTAATGCTTAGAAATAATAACAAAATAAAATTCTGGTATATCGACGCTTAGTAATCACACACGGGCTAAATGTAAGTAGTACATTTGGAAGGTACTTACTGTACCGTACCGATAGCAGTTATATTCCATAAGTTTATGTTATGTAACTTGTTAACCTAGGGACTATAACAGCTACACTGTTACAATCTTGCATATAGCAGTATGATTGCAAACTTACTCCTCCTCTGGTTCCTCCTCGCTCTCCGCGAATTCGGAGTACTCTTCGTCGTCTGCCGAGTTGTAGCTGCTGCTATTTCCTCTGAAAACAATTCGGGTTTTGAAATACCAGGAAGCTATGCATTAAAGTGACATTTATGGAAGGTGACTGTGACAGAGGTGGCCAGGGTGAGAGAGTACAAGATGATGCATGAAAGACAATGATTATAATTACGATAGGAGCAGGATTGATTTCGAGATCAGTTAAGGTTAAAAAAGTCTCTTAGATTTACATAAAGTTATTTGGAACTGGGTTTACACGGCTTTAGCGTTGCACAGAATAAAAATAACAACAGGTTACGGTAAATACGAAGATAAGAAATGGTTTTTAACTGTCTTAATCTTGTAATTCTATTTAAAACACGTTTTCATTTGACTGTTCCCTTCTGTTCCATCGTGTCCAGACCAAACGAAAATACAGCCGGACAGTAGGTTTCTTCTTTATTTAATCCAAGATTACATCAATAAATTAAAAAGAACAGACCAGACAGCACACTTTAGCTTTCTATTTCATTTTTACTATGTTCTTAATTTTTGATCGTTTGGTGTGAACGCACCTTAAGATTTTGAGATATGAGATATATGTTATAAAAGTTTATATAAATAATATAGTAATGTATGTGCATACCGGCTGGTGTTAGCGTTGGACTGCCGGGCCTGTTCCGACTCGAGTTCTGTAACCAATACAGCTTCGTAAAGCTATTCACGTCATCACGTTACAATAACTACCCCATTAGTATTCTTTAAGGTATACACGTATTTTAGTTGACAGTGCGATTTATAAACTCGTAAACGTGCTATGTATCGTGACAACCGATGAAAATATCTTTGCCGAAATCATTTCATATTGTTTTTTGTAATAATAAGTGGAACTCCATATTCAAGATTTGACTAACATTTTGTTTTGTGCATTTTAAGAAATTACGTGAGCCTATTGCATGAAAAATAACAATTTCATACACATAAAAAGCTATTGCGTATTTTTTAAATAATACAAGAAGTGTAAAGATATGAAATTGTAAGCATAACAAACATAAATTACTACATTGTTGTGATTTTATGAATATGAAGCTGCATTGCCATAAAGTGCAACAGGATATTTCATCTTCTGACGAACTGACACTATCTCTGGAATTAATCTGTTTATTTCCAAATTGAACAATTGTTTGAGCAGCGTGTATTTGAAACAACATTGGGCAAACTGTATGATGTACCTAATAAACCAGACAGGGCCATTGACCAATTTATTATTTAGACCGATATTGACTGTAAAAACCACTGTACCCTCATAAGGTGCATAAGCTTATTAAAATATAAAAATACCAAGAACCACCTTTTTTTAAGTCGGTTAATAATCATTCGCAATTGTGAGTATCAATATAAGGAGATAAGAAAGATGATTACAACTACATAGTATAATTATTGACGTAGTGAGATATGACCAATGTCACTTGCAGTTTCAATATTTTTTTAATATAAACAATATTTTTGGTTTTTATGAAAAAGAAAGCACTGAATACATTTTCGTATGACAGCAGAAAGAAAAGAAATAAGCTCGAAATATCCTGTGCCCATTACTTGTACTTTTGTAGTTAAAAATATATACAAACCTTTCCTGCCCTCCAAGATATCTTTTCTTTTTTGTTTCATTTCTTCACTAAGACTTTGTACCATCTTCTCTATGAATGAATCCAAAACTAGACTCCTGCATTCAGATGTGATAGATGCTCTGAAATGTTTATAAAAAGGAGTAGATCATATTTTCAGATATACATGTGCTTTTTCCTTATTGGCGATTAGGTGACTGATAGTTATTGTACAGCCGCAACTGCTGAAGTACGAGAGTACGAGAACACTAAGAGAGAGGTTTCCCATGGAAATATGGGTTTTATATATTTATTTACATGTGATTAGCAGACATGACTTTGTAATTCTAGCTAGTAGGTATTAAAGTATAAAATTACTGCTAAATGGTTACCTGCATATAGGGCAATCTCTTTTCTTTTTTTTCCACACAGAAATGCAATACTTGCAAAACGTATGGGAGCAATTAAGTGTGGTGGCTTCTACAAATAGTTCGTTACATATACTGCACTGCAGTTCACTCTCCATCAGCTCGCCCATTTCTGTAAGCACCATATTCTTCGATGACTGTTCAATGGCTTTAGATGGAGCAGCAATGTTTTCTAATATTGTGTTCCTTTCACTTTCTACTGTTTGAAGTTGATTTGTGACCTGAAAAGTTTAATACAAAAATATGTTAAAAGTTATTAAGAAATAATAAAATGTTTTTTACTGATTTTGCTTAGGGATAGCATGGCACACGAGCAAACGGATCACGTTAAGCAATCGGCGCTAATGTATGTAAGTATAACAATATTAATTAGTCAAGCTTAGCTAGCTAAAACAAAAGTTTGTGATAGCAACGTAAATAAACTTGACAGTCATAACCAGTATAGGTAGTAGCGAAATTGCGATCTTCTGTTTGATTACATTTTTTTTTTTAATTCTTTTTTGATACCTTTTCAAGTTGCTCTTGCAATGTATTGATGACGGCACTAGACTGTTCCACCTGCTTTTGGATTCGATCTGCTGCTAACGCTGCCAGTTCTGTTTCTCTCTCTGTTACGCGCATCTGTTGTTACATAAGAATGTAGTCAAATATATTTTACTGTTTAAATTCCTCTATTACACACTCTCAATACACATAGGCAGTACACTTAGAGACTGTTTAATAAGGCAGGTTATAACAACAATACATAATTTGAAACATATGTAATTACATTTAGAATTTACCTTTAATTCTTCAAGGGATTTTTCAGCACTAGATTGAGCTTCATTATATTTCTTTTGTAATTCTTCTCTTTCTGTCATCTAAAATAAAAAGTATGGTATGAGCAGATTTTTATTTTAGCAAAAATTTATAGAGGCCTGTCTTTTACAACCCATATGACAATGATTCTGGTATACTTAAGTGTAACATCATGGACACATCACTAGAGTATTACTTCACTGAGAAAATGTAATTTGGCAAGAAAACACTCTACCTACAGACTATGTTCGGCCTTCATTTTGGATCATAGTTATTGAAGAACAGAATGTCAAATCACAGAATACAGAAAAAGTAGTAGTATAGTAGGCTGCGCGACATCGCCGCAACCGCGCACACTGCTCATGAGGAGGAGTCCCTTTGTAACTCGAAATAGGAAAGCTTTTCTCTGTATGTTTACGTGAGTAACTTGTAATATTTAGTTCAATATGTCTCACGACAGTTATTCTACGAACGGATACAGAAAAAAAACTATAAGTATGCATAATTAATTAAATAACCATAATTTCATCTACAATGTAACATACTTTGTAAATTCATTATAACAAGACATTTGATTTTTGAGTAATCTTTGGTAGCAGTAATTGTCTATAAATAAACTAATACATTACCAATTCTTTCATTTTTATTTGCTCTTCATCATTAAGTTTCTTCATATACTCCATTTGCTCATTAAGTAATTGTTCAGTTTTTATTTTTTCTTGTTCTGATTGTTGTATTTGTTCCTCCAAATTCTTTTTCATTTTATTCAATTCTTCCTTCAATTCATTTTCCCTTTGTATTCTCTGCTCTTCTAACTCTTTCATCTCCTGTGAATGAAAACCATCAGTTGTATTTTTTTGTGTGTTAAGTGTTTTTATAACACTTTTGGTATTAATATTAACGAATGAAACATTTATATTAGTAAAATATTAATTATTAATATCTGGTGATCTTCTAGTATTAGCGATATATTTATTTAAAATTCTCTAAAATATACATTTTTAAATACTACTTACATAAAATAATATTTAAAAATATAAAAATAGGAGCCAACCAGTAGTGGGAGCATGTCCAAGCTACCGGTGGTTAGGGCTTCAGAGACTGAAACCTCCTTACGATGCATGCTGTTTCAAGGAGAACTGGCTTCTGTATCAAGCCCTTGACCCAACTGCCTAATGCTAGCCTCCTAAGGTGGTTGTCGAGGTTGTTAGGAATTAACCCATTGGCGGACACGACGATAGCCCACCTTCCAACTTCGTGAGCCAAATAAAAATATTTTATTTGTTTATCTTTTTCAGTTTTCACAAGGTTGAGATATATTATTATTAAAAAGTAAGATTCATAGATAATTAAAATAAAGTGTGTTTATACCTTTTCCTTAGCTAATCTCAGCTGTTCTGTTTCTTTCTGGAGCATATTTACAAAATTTTGTCGTTCTTTTAACTGGATCTCTTCTTGTTCACGCAATTTTGCTTTTAATTTTTCTAACATTTCTTGTTTAGAAGTATTTTCTCTATTTAACTCTGACAAGAACTCTTCCCGTTCTTTTGTGAGTTTTTCTTTAAGTGAATTGTTTTCTTTTAGTAATTCTGATTCAGTTTCATTGTGCTTCTGGATTTGTTCCTGTAAATTTAACACAAGACAAGCTATAACTAATGTATTCTTGTTTAACCTAAGCATAACAATACTTAAGCGTCTTAACTTACCATGAGTTCACTAATTTTTTGTTCCATGTCATGTTTGATTGTAGCTAGTTGTATATCTCTTTCTTCTATGAGTTTAATCTTTTGTTGTTCAACTTCATCTTTCTCTCCTTTTAAATTTTCTATTTGTAATGCAAACTCACTTTCTAGTTGATGTATTTTTCTGTTCATATCTGTTTGTAATTGTTTTTTTAAAATGATCGATGTATTTTGCATTTGTTTGGCATTTTGTATCTTTTCTTCTATATGTTTTAATTCAAATGTTTGTGACTCTTCAAACTTCATTTTAACATCATCAATAATTGTGTTATTATGAGTGTTCTCCATTTTAAAACGTTTTCTAGGTGTCTCATAGTTCTCATTGTCTTGTGAAGGAATCACAAAGTTGAACATAAATTCATTAGTTGGTTCTAGAGATATAACATCATTATGAGACAAAGTTTTCTGATGTCCTTTGCCTACAGTCACACCATTAATTTTAACACCAAATGTGCTATAATCTTCTAGAATCCATTCATTATTATCACCTTTTGTAAATTTGCAATGATTTCTTGAAATTGAGATGAATGGCACTACTATGGAATTCGACATGCTACGTCCAATTGTGAACTACAATAATCAGAAAATAATTAGTTGGGTTGTTGGGAATTCGAAATGAATCTTGGTGTCAGTTTGTCCCCTTATATGTTTGTAGGAAGTTACAAAGCCTTTTCTTTTTGTTTAGTCTAGTAGTAGTAGATTATCAATAATCTGAATAATCTTTGTAAATTTTATAATACAATACATAGAACTTTTGAGGATGGTAACCAAAACTATAAGAATGGTATGATAGGAGGCTGACTCCTGTTACATGAGACTCATTAAATTACTGATGAACAATGGGAGTTCCATTATGTGTGCACCTTTGCTTACACCTCAGAATATCAAAAGGACAGTGAGTATCCCTACAGGCCATGTTTTTACTCGAGCACGCATATATGTTGATTTCTTTAATTAGTAACCAAATAATGATATTTGGTTAGTAATTATTACATTAATGGTTGGTAATTAACGATATTTCGATACGATTCCATTCACGTAATTTATCATTAGTAGGTATGTTTCAAATAATTAACATTATTATACTTACACCATCTGAGATTATAGGTATTTTATATAGATTTGAAAATTCTGATTTCAGGCTTTTACAAGACCTAAGAAAAGGCCAAGTACCACTATTTTCCATTGCAACTTGAAAGTAAAAATATATCTTCTAAAATCTTAAACTGCTTAAGTAACAAAACACAATTTAGAATTAAAAATAACACAAACATTCAACTCCTTATTTTCAACAAAACATAAATATTTAATTTCACAGTTCAACAAGCTAGACATTTACAAACTTTGTCATAGACTAAAGGAATAAATCAAGAGCTAAGACACTGATAAAAACATAAACACTTTGGTCTATGGTATTTGCAAATGTCAAATTTAGTGTTGCTATTTTTTATGACTATCAAAGAGAGAAAGTAGACTCGGTTTTATTTTAAATTAATGTGCGGAAGATTTATATAAAATATAATGTAAAAATAAAATAAAAATTGGCGTAAGTGTAAGGTTAGTGTGGTGGCTAGTTAAAGTAGGTAAATAGGGTAATTTTCTCCTGGAGGGAACGAAAGGGACTGTCAGTCAGGCTATTGCTGCTTAAAACCCAACCCTGGTGTCCCGTCTCATGCGTGGGTACGAGAGTGCGAGAAGTAGTCTGTGTTTTTTTAGGCTGCTACTCTAGCAGCGCGACAGGCGCCGCGTCGCGGATCGAGGAATGCTGCTCATGAATATGAGCCTCTAGCATGGCTTAAAACTAGTCGAGTTCCTCGTCAAATAATTACGTGTGTAAGCCGAAAAACAATAATTAATTTAGTTTGTGTCACGGAAAGTTATAATATAAACGTTCATATTTTTTTAATAACTACTACAAATTTTTTTTCAGTTTCGGAATCACTCGTCAGTTTTAAGCATTAATTTTTACTTTACAATAGTTTCTTGTATTACATATACAAAACCGACGGACTTCATAATTATAACTTAGTTGACATCTATGAGAATCTGATTGGTCACTAACATTTTGTTCAGTAATTACAAATTATTTACCTTTTTAAGCTATAATATCGTTAAGTACTCAGGTATTTACCTATAAATCCCTTAATGAGTGTTTTATTCCATGCATCGCAGTAAAAGTTAGAAATAGAAATAAAGTATTTTTACATACTTTATTTGTGTGCAAAACTAAGATACGTAAAGTATGCTCGATAACCCAAGTAGGGTAGGACCGAAAAAAAAAGATCATTGTAATTCTTGTAATATACATACATGCATGCAATGCAAAATCCTCTTCATCATCTTGAGTATATTTGGCATGACACATTTATCGATATCACTGATTTATTCGAAATGCGCTTTTGTAACGTTTCACGCTGTTCTTCAAAGTCTAATTTCGCAGAATTTTGTCTTGTTGGAGATACTTCCAAGGATTCGAGACAGCCGTAGAATATACATTCTACGGCTGTATCGAATCCTTATCCTTACTATTATAAATGGGAAAGTAAGTTTGTTTGTTTGTTTGTTCCGCTTTCACGCCGTAACTTCTAAACCGATTGATTTGAATTTTTGCAGACGTAAAGTTAGAAGTCCGGATTAAATAATAGGGTAATTTTTATCCCGGAAAATTTTGATATTCCCTAGGGAAAACAAAAGAATTGGTATAGATGGCGCTGTGTGTATTGGTATATGTCACATAGGCTACTTTTATCCTTTTGTGACGCGAGCGAAGCCGCGGGTAAAAGCTAGTTCTTTATACATACTTATAATAGGGAACATGCAATATTTTTAGTTTTGTTTTTATTTTAAAGGATCTCATATAAAATTGATTATATGCATATTAAAATAAAATAAAAAGTATGGTAAAAAATGCAGTTTTAAACGAACCGTTTAAATTTTCGCGCTAATACGATCCTGCTTCACTTCTCCTGTTTGAGTTCGTTGGCTGCACGTTGGCTGTCATAAATTGTAAAGGAGATCGGCAAACTTGCATAGTAAATCTGGCCCTCACTGACACGAATTAAATACTGTAGGTTCTCAAGGACTTATATATATTTTCTTTGTAAACTCACTTGTCAAAAAACGTCAGATGACATATAAATCTATATAATATTATAATAATGTTGTGTATGTTTATTTGTCCATCTTTTACGGCCAAAGGAAGCAAGAAATTGATGTGGTTTTTATAGAGCATTTCGTAATTTGTATAGAGCATTTCGTAATTTTCAAGGTAGAAAGCAAAAAATTGATATACGGACTACTTATTTAACAATTGTGCATATTGTATTTGTAAACTTGCCACCAACCCCTTATGAGAGCGCGAGCAAAACCGTGGGCAGAAGCTAGTCCATGAATAAAATTAAATTCATGCATACCGTAGTAATTTAGTCCCTTTCATTTCTACACTAGAAAACTCTGGACTCTCGACAAAAAAGTTACTACCGACGCTAACTCTTGGTAAATTCCTGCCGGGGTCGTGTATATGTATTAAGAAGATAATAAAAATATATGAATAGAATAGAATAGAATAGAATAGAATAGAATAAACGTTTATAATATTAAAATTCTATATTCTATAAAATTCTATAATACTAAATATACTATTACATCATCACTTAAAAATAGAATTTTTACAAGTGCATTTGATATGTATTTTTGGTACATTTTGTCCGGGGTCTTTTGTAGCCTATTGCCGAATTCTTTTCACACAATTTTATACATAACAATTATGAGAAGTACTGGGTTTAACCTATTATTACCGCCCATTTGGTCCTCGACCAGGGGCTACTTAGTATTTAATAAATAATAATAAAATATAAGATAATTTAAGAATGACTCTGAGAGTTATAGTTTATGCTGACGGGGAGGAGCCGTCCTCTTGTGAAGTGGTTTGCTTCTCTCTGTTTATTTAGGTAGTCTATTTCGCCTATTCTGTTAGCGAAGAGGAATGGGTTAAATTGGCCATATCTCGTGTAAGCATCGCCAGGGTCTTCTAGGCCTCCGATTGATAGTGATTCGAGTTTTTCTATCATATCGTGGTGTAGGTCGTGTGCTCTGAGATGCCACGGGTCCTGTCCAAGCATTTCCCAAAGTGTTTTGGTTTCGAGGCGACGTGGAAAGTTACCTGCAGCTTTCAGTGCCATCCTGTACTGTCTTTCCAGTTTTATCAGGTTGCTTTTACTGTATCTCGGTAGCAGTTGGATGACTCCATAATCGAGTACCGGCAGCAGGCACGCCTGTATGATGAGTAACTTTGTTTCGGTGTTTACCTTCGATCGGTATCCTATGATCGAGTTTAGGGCACCTCTTATTCGTTTCAATTTTTCTACTCTATCTTTAGTGTGTTTGTTCATTGATAGCCTCTTGTCGAATATGACGCACGCATAAAAATATATGAGGTACTTATATGTAAAAAGAAAATAAAATAATTATAATAGATAAATTAGTACTTAATTTAAATATGTTACAAATTATGTATTGTATTTAGATTAGATAGAAGATAGATTACAGATAAAAAGTGTGTTTTGTAAAGTATGGTTCGAACACTTTGGGGGGTATAAAGGCTTAAGTTGTGATAAAACCTTACAGCTATTATTAATATACGATGTCACTAAAAAGGCTACGCTTTTTTCAGTTGAAAGGCGAGCGATGCGTCTTAGTGTCTAGGAGTCACTTCTTTTATGAGATGACGAGGCTACGAGAGTGAAAGCATATTTCGGGGTGGATAAAACGAATAGATAGAGGGTCTTTAATATAAACGAAGCAGACTTTAGTACTCTCGAAAAATGCAAGCGTGGCTGGTGGGTACATATACTGAATTTTTAAAGCACAGTCAGTACCGCTAACCTCCGTAACTTGGCTTGCAGAGACTGAAATTTCGTGTTAGATGCTTCCAAACACTGCTGGTTTGTTAGTCGCTTAAATGTTTACACGGTTAGCGATGGTAGTTTACTAACGTAATAGCGTTATGAAGTTTAAAGCTTTTATACACCTACAGTAGTTTTAACCCATGATTAGGACTAAAACGTTTTAGGTAAGTATCTAATGAACGATTTCTAAGTACCTGGATTATTTATTTCTGAAACTACTACTTACTGTCAGTAGATACTTATTTTTGGGACCTACTCAATCTCAGTTTACACCGATACCTTTTAAGTATATCGTCTTAATATAAATCGCCATAATTACCTAGCTTTTTAACAACAATAACGACGGATGACAAACGAATTGTAAAAACACGATTTATTCAATGTTAAATTTGCCTCTGCAGAAATAATGTCAACATGAGTTCCACTTTAACTTGCATTCAGTTGTTTGTTGTACGTACCACAGAGATTTATATTGGTAATAATATAATCGTCTCAAACAGATATCAAAACTAACCAAAATTAAGTTGGTAGTTTGACTTTGTTACCTATCGTAATGCAATTATTGTGTTCGATATCTGGTGAAAAAAGTAAATGAGTTGTGTCGTCAGCCGGCGCGGTGGGCCACGGCTTCACATCGGCCCTCAATATATCAACGTGGACAGGACGAAAATTGGACTGGACCCTTGTTAATGTCCCGTACTTAGGCCCTTCCGCCCTTGTTTCTGATTATTTATTTAAGACCTATTGATACTTACACCCAACAGAGGGTAAGTATACCAAACAAATCGAACGAACACATTTATTTGCTTTCGCTTTTGAACTAAAGCACTGATTTATCAAAGAAAAAGCTAAAAATGTTTATCGTTTCAATAACTTTATGTGTGTATTGTGAACAGATGAATGAACTTATCCACAGTTCAGATAGTCATGTAGAAGTTTACCAGCTCATTATTATTCATTCTTCAGACTAAATTTTTGGATCGAACAGGGTACTTACTCTTGAAACCAATCTCAATGTTAATGCAATTTCAATCCAATATAATCTCAATAATTATTCAATGTCAACATTATACAACCACATTAGTAGCTGTTAAAATGGCATTCAGAGTACGGAATATAAAGCCAAACTCAACATAATTTAGTTAATTAAATATCCACGCAATACGGATGCAATGGCCGCTAGTGTTGCAACTCAAGAGTACGAAATTTCATAATGTCAATGTCGATCGATCGGAATTGGGTTCAAGAGTAAGCCCCCAGGTCTTATTTTAAACTTGTACCTACTTATGTATAGATACTAGGTATGGGTAGATACGTGTACAATATTGTTTTGGCGTCATGTTTTAGATCGCAGGGAAACTACAAAAGTAAGAAGTACCTACACGCCAACTACAGGCGGCTTAAGCTACAAGTAAAACAATAGAACACGTTATCTATAAGAAAAAAGTAGGACAAAACTTTCTTATTAAATTAAGACGTGAGTACCAAGTTTTGTTTGGCAGCAAACTACAAATAGTGTAAAAAATATTATTTAAAAGGACACATGATTCTATCGAAGTCAATATTATTTTGACAGCATTTCGGACAGGCTGCATCGAAAACTTTAGCTGACACAACACGTTCGAGGATCCAAGAGCTATTGATGGATAACTATCTACTTTGATGGACCTTTTCTGAGCAGAGTGATGGATGCAGGCAATTCATGTGCCAGGGAACACAAGCTAACGGGCGGCGGCAACGTCCCATCAATTTACAACGGCTTTTGACTGAATTGAGATGTGGAAGGGAATTAGAAAGTCAGTCAGTTATTATAGCGGAAGAAAATATTCAGGGACTGAAATAATAATATACATTTATATAGATAAACAAGTTTTAGGTAATATTTAAGGACTTATAAATTCAAATACTGAAACGAAGTCAGGCAAGGGTAATTAGAGGTTTTTGTCTTTAAAACTACAATTATTTCACATATGATTCTTCAAGCATATACACATAGCACATAGCTAAGGAACAAAGTATACTTAGTATCGAAGAACGATAAAGGTAAATATAGTTGAATTAAGTTCAAGCTTAGTCGTTAGGTAAGTATTTGAGGGATATTGAGCCAGGGCTGAATAGATCTGCGCACACACCTGCACCAGTGTGAGCTCTTTATCTGATCTTATTAAAGGCGGCAGGAAGGCTCTATTCCGATCACGTAGACAATTATTCGACTAAAGTGTGCGGGCTTGAATCACTAACCTCAGCGAACGCCCAACTTTTACAATAAATCCATCCTGGTCTCGACACTTAATCAGTCCTCCGATAAAAGCTTTAATCGAGAGTTAGAGAAGGTACCTACTAAGACGCACTGATTTTATTCCAACGTTACTGAACTAAATTAAACGAGGAAGCGACTGCGATTACAAACTCAGCAAACTTTTTATTCAATGAGGTTGACTCAATCTTGTTTTACCTATAACTGAGTGCTCATACATAGGCATATGATACACTCAAAGGTATCTTTATGTAGGTGAATAAGGTTCACAGAAAGTAAGGAGTTAAAGTACTACATTGTATTCTTTTTGAACCTGAATACCAGATCAGTAGAGCCACAGTCTCCTCTTTTTTTAATTGTCTCTTCCATCATATTTGATCATATAGGAAAAGCTAATATTGATGTATAATGGGTACAGGTATAATTGCGTTCAAAGTCGTGGGATCACATGAGTCTTGTACAATCGAATATAAACGGGACTGGGAAATTGATAGTCTGGCTAAGGCTTTGTCGCTTCTTAAGCCGATTCCGCGCAGTTAATTTCACTTAACCACGACTGTTTGTTCTCGGCCCTCGATTTTATTTTACTTACAAACGTTTATATTGCCCTACAGCCGTGAACTTGTAGGTACACGTACCTATTATTCTATTTTCTGTATGCTGACTGCATATATTTGTTGATATACCGAGATCTCTGAGTTTCAACCGATATCTTCGCTATTGTCACTTTATTGCCAGATATCTACTATTAATTAGTTATCATTTCATTACTTGTACATAGAACAAGTTATAGGTACCTAATAGAATTAAAAGTAAGTGAAATGGTGGCGACCCTAATCTATACAGGGTACTTAACGCATTCACTGCCCAGTGATTGCGTTAAGAGAGGGCTAAAATTTTGTGCACTATTGGTACATTGGTACTATTAATACTATATAGTCAGAGCAAAATAAAAACAAATGACACGTCAATGACGTCACTTGAAGTTACTTACAAAGTGGCAAGAATCAAATATCTATCGACTATACTTATTGTTTCTTTTTATTAATTTTTATTACAGCTTACTTATCTTCTATTGAATACCATTTTTATTTCAAGTTGAAGAGAATGTTCAACTTTGGCTCTGAGCTCTGCCGCAATATCGACAAACCCCTCGGTGTTGCTGGAGTCCACGGTAAATACATACAATCAGGTGGGTCGCGCCGACTTGTTTGCCTACGTACCTATAACATAATAAGTAGTGTATTCATAGTCAATCCGGTCTTTAAATTGAATAGCCTCAGCATCCATTGTTATTTTAGATCGTAGTTCATAGTTCGGTCTTGGAACGAGGAAATCCACTCAAAACTTCAGTTAATAACCTATAACTAATAAATTTAATTCTTGGTTAAGTTCGCGTAGTCTAGTTGGAATTCATTTTTGAGTTTCAAAGTTTTATGGGAAACCTTGTCCGCTGCACATTGTTTACGAACAAAGCGCGATCTCGTTCAGTTTCCGATAGCAGCGCAGCGGATCGAGTCCACTATTCGCCTCCAACTTATCCGTCTTTGTTCCACCAACTATTGATGCTTGATGAAACTCCGGCGTTCGCTTCGAGCGCCGCACCGTCTTACAGGTACGACTCGGTACGAGTTTCTGCCGCCTGCTGCCTGCCCGGTGTTGTCGAGCCTTCCGTGTAAAGCTTGTAGCTACAAATCTGATTGTATCTATCTGTTCGGCTATAGGAAAACGCACAGTATGATAAAAGTTTCACTTGTGTTCATGATTCAGTAGTTGTAAATAAAAATATAATGTTCTCATACCTACCTATTAGGTATGTTGTTTATTTCTTTAGATACAGTATAGGTACTTGTATGACCGTTTTTACAAGTACTATTAAGGCGATTTATAGAAATAGAAAGTTTTATTTCAAAATCGCTATCGTTTATTTTTCGTTCCTCTATAAGTGATGTAGTTAAAGCATTAAAAATCTTTTGTCTCGACATCAGTTTCTAAATAATGGAAGAAGCTAACATATTAGAAGCAAGTTTTCAACATATAGCCGCTGCACAATAGTTAGACACAGACAGCGCTAGGTACCGCCTCGTCAAAGAATTTTGCTTATAAGAAAAAAGTATAAGACTTGCATTTTCACTCATTCTAAACTTTTTAACATAGATATTAATGAGTTAATGAGTCTGCCTATCTATGATATGATTTGTGCTCAAGCTATGTACAAACTAGACAACAGCAAATGAAGACATGATGACTAAGTGTAACTTAGGATTCATTATTATGAAGCGAGTTAACCTAATTCTCATATACACCTTGACGTTGTATTGTCGTTACATCGTTTTTACATATATATACAAAAAAAAGGTAAAGGCTCAGGTTTTATAGCAATGAGACTGTATAAACATTTTTTTAAAAGAGTAACGATGGAGTTTCTTGCTTGTTTTTCTCCATTCGAATCTGGAACGAGCGCCTAGTTTCACTGACTGACAGATGGACAATTTAATTTATGACGTTTCTAAAGTGCTTAATTGAAATAAATTCTTTGATTTTGTCAGGATGCATGATTTTTGGACTTATTTTGCCGTATAACAATGCTTAACTCGTCGAGTACCGGTTTTATAGACACAATTAAAGAACAATAGGTCGCGGTCACCGGTGACCGCTTGGTGTTTGACAGATTAAATAGATATTTATTTATTATTTGTTTATTCGGACTAAACACTACAATTTACAAGCATCACATTTGGTGACTTAAACAAATAGGCTCATCCTATGTAAAAATTACCACAATTTCATACATATGTAGATACAAGGTACGATATTATGTTGAGAGTAAAGCAACGCTTTTCGAGAGAAAGACACTCGTGTGAGCAGATGAGAGACGTGATTCAATTTGCATGCCATGATGGACGGATTACACGCTGCAAGTACTTGTCCCTTTGCCGAGATAAATGGCTCCGGAAATAGAGTGCTCTTATAATACTATATCTAACTACTATAATATTTTAGTAGAAGTAGATGTACACGTGTACGTCATTAAGTCAAAGGACATTGCTCTGCGTCCATACATTGTTGGCTCTGGAGCCAAGAGCATCGGATAATTATATGTATTGTATACTCTATCATTTGTAGACTCCTAAAGGATTTTGATTTTATAGCGAACTAACTTCTGTCAGCGGCTTCGCTCACGATCCTAGGGTTAAAATGCCTATGTATTACTTCAGACCATAATCTACTTCTGTTCCGAATTTCATTCCGGTCCCTTCAGTCGTTTTAATATGGCTGAGGAACAAACATACACATAAACACACATATTTTCATAATAATAGTTATTTTTTTCCTTTTTAGTTTTTACTTTTCGTTTGTCTTTAGTTTTTGAAGTCGGTTTTTTTATTCGCAGTTTTGTATGGAAAATGCATCAGTTCCGTAGAATATCCAATGTATGGTGATTTTTGACAGTGTTAGAGATAAGAAACTCGATGCGTATCAGTCATGCATTCGTTGTTTTGATATGAAAGATATTGTAGTTGCAAGTAGCTGATAGTTACTCGATTTTAGTCAAGGTTTAGAGCGCCCTCTGTACTTCAACGTATTGTAGGAAAGAGTAGAGTGGGTAAAGTATACTTATTTCGAAAGGACATTGCTCTGCTTCCATACTTATTTGGCCCTGGAGCCAAGAGTATCGGATAATTATGTATTGTATTATCTATCATTTAGACTCCTAGAAGATCTTGTTTTTATAGTGGACTAGCTTTTGCCCGCGGCTTCGCTCGCGTCACAAGCTTATGTGACTATCCATCCTTACAGTTAAAAAATCATGTTAATTAGTACCTCCATTTTGCAGTTTAAAACAAACAAACAAAAAAATATCTTTCCGCTCGCGTGAAATTCGGTTATATTGCGGTTTTTAGATTTTTCCGTGGGATTTTTCCTTACTTCCTTCTCAGCCTTTCCAAGACTCAAACTACCTTCATACCAAATTTCTTCGAAATCATTTCAGCCGTTTAGCCGTGAAAGAACAACAGACAGAAGGAGTTATTTTCGCATTACCACAAATACCATCTTCCCATTTCAATTTAAAAGACTTCACCTAACTTAATGCAGCTACTGTATCAATCAACCTAAACAATGCACAAAGCGACTTAAAAAGAAGAAAAAACAATAACTACTTTAGGTAGTAACTAGCGGACCCGATGGCCGTTGGCCTGCATATAATATAATAATAGGTATAGATAAATAACCTAGAAACCGACTGCAGCGTTATCTGCCGGGCTGATTTGTGAATATAAACCATTCCCAGATCCCCTTGATCTGGGAATGGTTCCCCAACTAATGATCTAATCCCACACACAAAAAATTTCATCAAAATCGGTCCAGTCGTTTGAGAGAAGTTCGGTGACATACACACTCACAGAAGAATTATATATCTAAAGATATATCTACCGTGAAAAAAAAACACTTCCCTAATCAAATCTATTATTGAGCGAGCGAAAAAAAAATTAATCACAGTGCTAGATGCGATGATCCCTATTTCACTTTCTACACGACATGACATTAGACTAATTTATTTATTTATTTGTTTATTACACGGAATATAGATTGTGTGAATCTATATTCCGTGGTTTATTACATAAGCGATCTAATGTTATTAATCGCGTTAAATTCTATTAAAAGTACATTTTGGAATACAGTTAGTCCGTGGTACGGAAGTATTTGCAACTTATATAATAAAATAAGGGGATTAATTATCGTATATTCTGATACTCTTTATTGCACAGGGTCATTTTGGACATTGTCTTTTCTGCAACATTGTATAAAACTGTACCATTATACATATATTACAGCGAAGCCTTTTCCCAGCACTGTAGTAAATTACTGTATCCACGGTGATAATTTATAAAGAAATTCTTTGGTAGCGGGACAAAAAATGTGGTCTATACTTGAGACCCCACCGCCCCGCACCGGCCCACTAATGAAGGAGCTAGTCTGTCGAGTTACATGCCGCATTTTTTCCTCAAAACTGTGTGGAAAAGTTTATTACTTATGAATTAATAATTTATTAATTTCGTTTTTTATATTTTGTTCCTTTAAGTTAAATCATTTTCATTAATTGTAGTTTATTTAAACTTAGGTACATCACAATAAAATGTTATTTAAATTATAAAGTATTACACCATTTTTTTCTTTTTTTTTATAAAAACTGTGCCCCACATTAAATTTTCTCCTGTGTCGTAGGTGCGTTTACAAACATACAAGTTCACATACACATGTCACCCAGATACGGAACAACAATCTGTGGATCACACAAAGAGTTGTTCCGTGCGGGAATCGAACCTGCGACACGTTGCGCGGCATTTAGTTGCCCAACCACCGCACCAACCGTGCAGTCATTACACTGTAAATTTAAGTGATAGAAACATGCTATGAATTTGTACTACATCATTTTATAATTTATATTAGTAAGCTATGTTACTTTATGTTCCAGGATTGGGATGTTGTTACATGTTTGACCACTATCTCGCCTGGTGGTAAGCGATGATGTGGTCTACGATGGAGCACGTCGTCCCATTAGCAACCTATTCACTCGGGCCTTGAAGACTTCCCTTATTCCCTTCGGGAAATATAGACTCTGGCAAAGAATTCCACATCTTAGCAGTACGCACAAAGAAGGTTGTTGCGCTTAGTGCTTGTGGGTGGAAGGTCTACCATGAATCAGTGACGCTTCGCCGATTGTCTTGTGGTACGATGATGCAAAGGACTAGGAGGAATCAAGTTGTGCAATTCCCCCGCACATTCACCGATATGTTTCCGGTAGAAAATCAGAAGGCTTGCGACCTTACGCCTGTGTTTGAGGCTTTGAAGCCGGGCCTCCACAAGCGCGTCATCGTTGAAGAGCCTCTTGGTACGTCTCTCAATGTGCTCTAACACGTCTAATATTTAGCCGAGTCGTCCCAAAGATGAGAGCAGTACTCCATACAGGACCGTACCTGTGATTGGTTCAGGCTCAACAGTTGTTTCAGCGTGAAGTACCGTCTCTTTCTCCGTAGTATACCCAACTTCTTATCAGTTGCTCTAGTGACTCTATATAGGAGCCAAAGTCTAATGTGGGCGACAGAGTTACGCCATGAAGCTGAAGATGGTCAGTTATCGGAAAGGATACATTCCGGAAAGTAGGAGTCTGCGGAAATCGACTTAGTTTGGCGGAGAATAGACACGTCTGGGTTTTGCCAGCGTTGAACTGGACCAAGTTGGCATCACCCCAGTTAGAGACCGCCTTCAAGGTCGAGTTCAAACGCTCGACCATGGATTCTCTTAGAGACCTGATCTCTGTTCCGCTAGGCCGCGTATCGGACACATACCTTTCAAAAACTGTGCTGTTATCTGCATACCCAAAGATACCAAGCTTAAGCAGGTCGTTTATGTGCAGCAAAAAAAGCGTCGCTGAAAGAACTGACCCCTAAAGGACGCCAGCATTAATACCAAATTGGTCAGACGAGCAGCCATTGATGACTACACGTATTGACCGATCCCCCAGGAAGTCTGCTATCCATCTGCACAGATCAGTAAGAAGTCCATATACAGGAAGCTTGCCGATTAGACTGTCGTGTCATACCCTGTCAAAGGTCTTTGAAATATTGAGGGAGACTGCCAATGCCTCTCCGTGCCCCTCGATGGCCTCGCTCCATATGTGAGTGGCATACTCAAGAAGTCCCCAGTAGATCGGTTACATCGAAACCCGTGTTGCCGATCGCTGAGGACATGGCAAGGTATGCCCTCTTAGTAGACCTTGAAGGTAACGATCTCTATTGTTAAGTACACGTTTCATGCTCTTACAGAGTATGGACGTGACCGAAATAGGGCGGTAATTCTTAGGGTCAGGACGACTACCTTTTTTGGACACAGGCTGTACGTTGGCCAGCTTCCACGCAACCGGCACTAGACCAGTCTCCCAGGAAAGGCGAAACAGACGTGTCAGGACAATTTTCGTTCAGTGAGTTCCATTATAAGAGTTTTCCGAATACCTAAGGAAATATACAAACCTAAAAGTGATCAAAACAATGCCACGTCTATAGCAAAAATGTCAAATTATATTAAAATTATGCTTAATGTAACCAGTATTACAATTTAAACATTATTTAAAAAAATATTAGGGATGGAACACGAATTTTAAATATTCCTCTGTCTTCAAATTCAGTAGATCAGTAAAATTGTTCCGAGGTAAGAAAACCAAAAACAAGTTTGTTGGATTTAATGATGTAAATAAGGCAAATAGTTAACAATAACATCTTAATAACACAGAGAACATAATAAGCAACACACGAGCACCTATACTTTCTGGCTGTACAAATATCCACTTGGGTAGAAGGTGTAAGACAAAATATCTTCCCGAAAAACAATTTCAGGTTTAATTACAATCCAGTTCCGCGTTCCCGTATACTGAAAGCACTTACGTCGTAAAAGTTACAATAGTAGGTGACATGTAAGCCCGCCGGTAAGTCAAGGCGCTAATGAACCGCGCGAAGAACATCGTACTAAAGACTTTGGAGTGATCTTGGGGTGGATTTTTTGAGCGTACCTTCCCTTGTTCATTAGTGTAATTAACTTATACCGTAGGTACCTATTCTTATATAATTCGTTGCGGATCCTCGAACGTTATTAAATTACTATTCGGCCCTCATTTTGTATTACATTTTTAGGAATATTTTTAAAAAGTTTACATAATTGTTTTCCATGTTTTCAGATGATTAGTCAAATTTTAATGGATATTAGAATAGATACAACCCCATTTTGATTAATTAATAATAGTTTTTGTAGTCATTGATATTGATAAGACCATTAAAATTAAATTCACCTTTTTTATTCTGTTTATCGTAGAAACCAAAATTAAAATTAAAACCTCATATTTTTCTTGGTAGTTGTGTAATTATCTTAATAAAAGAAGCAATAACAATTTTGATTCACAATTACGCAAAATGACTACCCACTAAACGGATTTATAAGTGACTGTGTGATCCGTGGTAATCTAGAAAAATGTTATGTCTAAAATTAAATTTAAAGATAACACTTAGTTGGGGTGTACATCATTTAGGGAAAGAGTTAGTTTTTGAGTCCTTGTTTGTTTTTTACTATGACAAGCAGATATAGTTAGGTTATAAAGTGGTAATTGTAGGCGCACGGGGCCACGTGATGCACAAGTTGAATTAGTTTTTGCAGAGGACGGCGTGTGGGCCGGCGCGCGGACCGTTCGCAGGAGGGAGGCCTGGGAGTACCAGCGCAGGCGGAACCTCCCTCACCTTGCCTCAAATTAATTAAAATAATTCGTTGAAAACGTCACGAATCTACCAGCTTCCGCAGCTTGTTAGTACGCTCTTGTTGCTTTGAAAACATTAAATTCCAACGGATCTGTGTGGAGAATTTCACCGTTTAATTCTCGTAATAAATTCGTCGCACGTCGTATTTTGACATATGACGGTAGTAAACGATAAGTAGGTATCCATATTGCCATACTATCGCTATTGCTGCTACATTATTGTACATTACTGTAGGTGTCGGTGTTGCCATCACTGCGGAGGGTATAAATAAATGACGATACGGTTTGAAGTTTCCCAGTTTAGAACATTCAATAGTGTTCCGTACGTTCTTAACGCGCTGTAATTTACAGTGAACGCTGCAGTACTCAAGAACGAGTGTTTTTACTCTTTTGCACTTTTATGGCCACGGGGGAAAAATTCATTGAAATTCCGGAGTAAAGTAGATAAACTGTATGAAACTGGGAAGATACAACCAATTAATGTAATTTATTACAAGTTTATACGAAAATACGTCCCTTTAAATAGTTTCACGCTACTTTGAGATATATTGCGAAATTTTATGGAGCTGGAAAAATTGTAAATGAAGCTTCAGGTTTGACAATGCTCTTATAGAGCCTGATAATCAGGGGCGTAGCTACCGCTGTATCTGCCGTATCAATTATACGGGGCCCCCAGGTCACAGGGGCCCCCGACGTGCGTAAGTAAAATTTAATCAAAACCACCAAATCTTTATTTGAGAAATCACAAAAGTCAAAGTATGAATTATTTATTGATTGCACGGTTGGCGCGGTGGTTGGGCAACTGACTGCCGCGCAACGTGTCGCGGGTTCGATTCCCGCACGGAACAACTCTTTGTGTGATCCATAGATTGTTGTTCCGAGTCTGGGTGTAACGTGTACCTCTATGTGAACCTGTATATTTGTAAACGCACCCACGACACAGGAGAAAATCCTAGTGTGGGACAATGTTAAAAAAATATATATATATGAAAAAAATTTTGGGGCCCCGCAAACATTTTTTATACGAGGCCCCGCCAAGGCTCGCTACGCCACTGCTGATAATGGTCTAGTAGATATGTACTCGCTAGAATGTTGTAGCTTCAAATCATCAAATGCTATGTAGATAGGTGGTTGGTCAGAGGGATCATCCCTTTCTCATCGAATATACACCTAGTATAACATAGTACAACACGTTTCGCTCTTTTCTTTCGAAAGTAAAGTCCTGTGTAGTTGATTTTACTCGAAGTAAAAGTTGCTATGGTAGCTACTCAGTGACTTCATTATGTTAATATGTTTACTAGAATAAGCATATTGTAAAATGTCTTTGAGTCACAAGTGCGACTATCGAGTATGTGGTTTAGAGTTCGATTTTTGGGTTGAGTAAAATATAACACATATATTTTTGTTAAAAAAATAATGGGTTAGAGTAAGGAGTCAGTAAGTAGGAATTGAGTTTGAACTCGTACCACAACTGGTGAGACATGTGCTACACTGTGTGAGATGTCATCTTTTGTATTTTTTTAAAGGACCAAAAATCTATCATAAAAACTTCCAATTGTGTTTGTACAGCATTATTGCTAAAAGCTAACTATATAAATAACAAAGCTATTAGGGAACTCGCAATAAATATTGAATAGTGCGTCTAATACAACTGTCGCTCATTCCACGTTTAGCAAAGATACTTTTATATGGGAGCGAGTACTTGGTATGGCATGCACGATTCTGACGGCGATATAACCACGTAAGTGATTGCCCAACCGTGTATACGTACAACTATTCCTCGAGATTTTCAGGAGCACTTGAGAAAATGTTGATGCGAGGTCACGCATGCCATGTCGAGGCGTGCTCGTGCAATGAGCGCCTCCGCCCGTGTGATGACCTGGACGTGTTCCGGTGACACCAACTACGAAGTACGAAGTTTATTCAAATGTGCTTTCTACTTCAATTGAATTAAAATTGATAATCCTATTATTAATATGAAAAAAGGTAATAATTTTGTCATCGTTTCATCAGAATAAACCTAATAATTGTTTGAGAAAAACTAAACGTAGCCCAAGTTAGTAAATGCGACCACCGCATTCACGTAAAAATATGTTTGCATAAAATGTAACGCATAGCAGTGTCCATGACAATGATAGTAATGAATGGTAAAAGCGTATAATTTAGAAGACTAATATAATGAAACGTATAAAAATTGAGTGGCTGTGATGTGTTTGATGATTAGTAGATAGTAAGAACATTTTAATTAATATTAACAATAGCAGGTTTCTTTCTATGTTTATCTAAATAACTAAACATATTGGTGTGTTGTGATCATTAAGGTTAAATCGAGGCAAATGGTTAACTCCAATTACTTGGTCTGACTTTCGCAAGAAATTGGGAAAATAATTAAACAATATAAATGAATAAATGATTCCCTTCTAGTTAGTATCTATGTCCTGTGTGTATACCTTGCCATACATTAATAAAAATAATTTGTACCTTCATTCCCTAGTGTACGTGCGAGATTCAGGCAGATTTATTGTAGACTACTCTAGTTCTACAGTAAGTGCTTAAAAACTAGGTACAATATAGTATGAATAGAACACCAAAACTGTTTTACATAATCTAAAACGAGAAGGATTTATTATCCTATATTTGTGGCGAAAGTATTTCCTTTGTGCCAAATTTCAAGATTTTAGGTTATTGTGCCCGTTTAGTTTGGATGATCATTCAATGACCTACACTTTTATTACAAAAATACGGTATGAAGGGACGCGCCTTTTATAAAGTTAGTGTACAAACTTTATGATTTATTATTGTAGTAGTGATGAGGCTATAAACCATCGATATTAATTTCAGCTTGACACCATAAACCGTTTTTGAGACTGATTGACTGATGGACAATAATAAAATTGATGGTTGGATTTAGTTTTTCTATTATGCGAAGGTAAGCCCGATGAAAATAATAAATGAATACACCTTGTGAAGTTAATCTCAACAGTTTCATTGACGGCTTAATTAATGCAAGTTGCTAAGCGTAGCTTTTGTAAGCATGTTGCGGTAGAGACGTGGATTATTCAATGTTGAACAAAAACTGTTAGTAGATTATTTTGTTTGGTAAAAGGCTTGATGGTTGACAGTAAAGTGTGCAGACTTGGCTTAGAGTGAAACCTCGGAAACGGAGTAGTTGTAAATAAGGCGGTGTACACACATATAACTGCGCTATCGTCGCCCGCTCTGTCCGGCTGTGTCGTTTTTACGCCGGAACTGTGTATGAGTTACTGAGGCCGCCGTATCCGGTAGCCCCAGTCTTTTATTATTTAACATACATGAAGGTATTTTGTGGTGGACTAAGTTTCAATAGTCCAAATAGGTCAAACAGTTTCATAGGATTTTGCGTTTTGTATATTTATTGATTTTATATATTTAGTACCATTTAGGATAAATTTTCATTCTTTCAAGCCGACATCACAGCCGACATGGTTGCAGGATAAAGTGTGAAAATGTTTGAATTTTTAAGAAACATTCATGCAAATTACCTACAAGGAGACAAGACATAGGATTTTATCTAGGATTGGAATTAATGTTCCAGTGCTCTCATAAACTCACTCTTTGAGGTCCTTTAGAAGCTGAGATCTAAAACAGTTGGGTAAAACGAATCTTAGCCAGGTTCATTCGAATATGGTATTGTTTATTGTTAACTTTAGAACAGTCTGGTATCATAAATTATTTAATTGCCACTTTCAAATTATTTGGACAACACTATGAGCAAGAAATTTAACCAACATTGATAGAAAAAAACTAATTTATAACATGGGGTGATAATGCGATATCTATATTTTAACACCTACATATATTTATAAGGAACATAAAACTATTTTTCTCAGATGTAGTGGGAAACGAAATAAATAAACAGGGTTATTTACCAAGAGACAAATAGGTACACAGTTTTCTTGTAGTTTTATAAAAACAGTACTGTTTCACAAGACTAAGTAGTGAGTAAAGTGGCGAAAACGGTCTGCAACGAGCGTTCTACTGAGATCATTACGCTGGTGGCCATTTGTATAAATATCTGTGGCGGAAAAAGTCGCGGCCGGATTAAGTTGCGCGTCGTACATTATGAGAACATCCGCATTATATTTCACTGAGCGCCATGAATTATGTGCTGTTGGACCGCACTGTAAAGCTACTTTGAATCAGGCGATGGAAAATTCCTTTAGTTAATGCCACGCTACGAATTTTCCCCAAAGACAATATAATTAGAGAAGCTCCTTTACAATACTTTTTGTGCCTGTTTGGGAACGATCAAAGTTGATTTTACTTCATAAAAATATATATTTCTTGGTATAAAAATAACACTTTCTTCAACAATATTTTTCTAGATACCTATGATATTTCTTTTCTAATATATAATTAAGTAGATGCTGGTTGCCGAAGCGGCCTAGCTAAATATAGAGATGTTTGAAGTCGTAACTAGGTATTTTCTTTTTTGGAAAATATTTTGGACACAATAACCGTGATTGATCTGAAGACAATTTTTCAAGTTGATTAAAATACTATTTCAGTAATAATAACAATGATATGTATAGACGCCAAGTATGTAAAGGGTCTGAGTAATTGAGCCTCACCTACATATAATATATTAATTAGTAATTGATTGCCGAAGAAAAGTTTAGGTACTTAATTTAAGAAAAATCGATACTGTTAAATTATGAACAGAATTAGGTAAGTACATACTTTTATTGGCCCGGGTGCTGAATTCCTGCGAAACTTAAAGGTCCCTTTTAGCAATGCGATTACACTGTTTTGTTCAAAACGAGCATACTTCGACGGAAACAAATGAATTGTCTCGAGTCGGAAGTATTGGCGCACAGCCAAGCGTTAATGCTTTTTATTGAACTGATGATCACCTTTTGTGTTTCTTTTAAGTTCGTGATTAATTAAGAATTTGAAAATAATTGGACCAATTTCGTAAAAATTAAAAGGTACCTATTACAAATTATTATTAGTAATGGATGACGCTTTGTAGAAATGCAAAGTAAAGGACTTTGCATTTCTACAAAGCGTTCTTGTATGCGACCACGATCACGGTCATCATCATGCTCAGTCTGTTTCTATCTACCTACTACTGGACTGAGGAACTCCTTTACAGGCTCCTCAATTCAAACGATTGAGGAGCCATGTTTGCATTAAAATAACTAGTGATATATTTAGCTGCTAAATCTAGAATACGTGCTGCAAAATAAGCTAAACTGCTGCTAAATGTAGCTCCTCAATCCTTACGTACATCATCTGCAGACGGATTCGTGGTGGTCGGTGTTATGTAACTAGGTACTATACGACTACGATTTCACTTCATTAGAAGAATAATGCGAGCCACTTGAATAGAATATTCATTGCATTTTGTTAATGACTTCTTTCTTTCGCTCATTTCGGATGCTCTCTTCGAAGCCATGTCGAGTTCCATCGCAGATTTGTTTGGTGACCTAATTGTCGTGATTTAAGTTACGCGGTTGCTAAAGTAGCCAGCACAAAGGGGCTTAAGCTGTGATATAATCTTAAGAGTGACATTAAGTTGGAATATTACAGGCACTATTTCTCTCGCAGATAAGGATACTGAATTGTTTAATTTAATTTATTAGAGTCCTGAGAGATCTCGACGGGGAAAAAAGGTTTAGATAGTGTGGAGATGTTAACCGTATCGTATAAGAACGTTGGTGTTTATTATCAGACTTATCAGCAATACTACCCACGAGACCAGTACAGAGACGTGTCTTGATATTAGTTATCATTAAAATGTATATATATATCCTCTACCTACCCACCTATAATAACCAACTTTATGCTATGCACCCACGCAAAGTTAACAACGATATCTCACTTTTCTCTAATTCGCCAAGAAACATTTTAAGAAAGGTAAGTTATTTAAGTAGATACTCTCTATTTTTCTTTCAGATCTGTATTTCTAGTTACTTGGACCAGGCAGGAAGATGTAATTTAAGTTGATACTCAACTGAGAAGTACCTAAATATTTCTCTGTTAGAAATATTTCTTTTTGTAGGTAATTTGGACTTCACAGAATAACTATAGAAGTCAATATCACAAAACAAAATAACATTTTCTTTATACTTTTTAGGAATATTTATTAAACATAAACATTCAAATGAATAGTTTTATTTAAAGAAAGTAAAAACACACGTTGCTTAAAGCTCACACAACAATATCGACAGTGGGTACCACAACGATCCCAGCTTGGCTTATTCTGCCAGCATTTATTGCCTGTTTGCGCGACAAACCCCCGCAATTGCAACGTAGATTTTAGGGTTTCACAAAATGGATTCTTCTTATCCCACCAATGTTACATTACAGCTCTGTACAAGCAGAGAGAATATATAATGGTACACACTGCTATACCATGTAGATACAAACATGTTCTCGTGCTTCAAATGTGACGTGATTATTAAGATTGACGGATATTAGGTAATGCGTTATTTAAAATACCTCCTCTGAATACTGAATCTGTCATTCATATAGCTAGGAAGTTGATACTACATCATGTTATAATATTCCACGTTAATTCAGTGTACGCTATATTTATTAAATAACGTACTCATGACAATGGACGACTAACATTGGAGTAATTAAAATATTGTCAACCAATTTAAATATTCGGTAAGTTGGTAAAATTTTGACCTTTCATTTGATAAACTTTTAACAACTCTCAGAGCTGTAACTGACAAAATAATTGATCTTGAGATTTTACGTAGCAAAAGAAAAATTACGTCTAAAACATTTTCTTCTTTTTAAATAAAAATCTAATTAGCTCATAGTTTTCCTATTGTGTGAACGATTAAGAAAACAATTTTATATGATGTTGTGTATCCTAGCTCCATATAAGCTCGAGGGATTGTAGAGAGCTTGCTCAGATAATTAGGAGAAGCGCTAAAGACGACGTTAATAGATCTGTAAGATTGATGGTGCGAGCACAAAGAAAAACACGAACTCATGCATCAATCTGACAACCACGACGTTTTCCCACAATTTTGGTTCACATCCGATACTGTCGGGACATTTTCCGGAGTTCACGGGGTGACAGAACATACCTATAATAATAAAATTAGATATAAGTAGTATATATAATATTCTACGAGTTATTATACTTAAATAACTACTGATATATTATTAGAATGATTATTAATTATTTTGGACTTTTTTTAAATTAAAATTAAAGTTTAATTAAAAGATATTAATATCGTTTATACGGCTACATATTAATGTTATGTAGTTGTACAAAGTATAACTGGGTTTATAAAAAATTCTTAGTAGTAGCACGAAATCTGGAATTGTGCCCGGTATATGGCAATAGGCTCACCCCCTATTACATGGGACTCGTAACATGAAAATTAAGTGGGTGTTACATTGTGCAGTGGCATAATGTGCACCTCTGCCTACCCCTTCGGGTATAAAAGGCGTGATGTTATGTTATATTATGATATGATAACACATAATTGTATTTTGTTTTTAATAAGGTTTCAGTATGATTCGTTCTTTCGCTTCCTAGTTCCATTGTTTTAAATAGATTTCTTGGGTTACATATACCTAGGTACTTATGTATGTTAAAGTTAAATTTTTTTAAAGGGGGGAAAAATCATCGAATGCCTGCTCCCGCCTGGGTGAGGCGGAAGGGAGTGTCAGACTCTTACTGACTAAAAACCACCCCGTTCCTTCTTCTGCACGTCGAGCCAGAGCCCCGGTAACCCGTTAGGTTCTCCGCGACATGTTAAAGTTGAATAGGTATTTTGTATACGTTTGTTTCGTTAAATATTACTCGTTTGCAAGAAAGCAAACCGTGCAGTCATGAATGTTTGATTAACGAGTGCAATTATACACATAAATCACATGCGCGAACATCTAGGAACGCTACAAGTTTGTGTTAGCTGTTTTAAATCTGATGATTCTTTACGTGTTGTTTTTGTGATTAATATACTCTTAAGAAGTGTTAGCTACGACGATATACAGAATTAAGCACATTAAGTAGTTTGCTGCAGCAATCGTTACTGACACGTGTATATGTGTATTATGAAAAAAATAATGTTTCTCATAAGGTACCTTCATATTATTTACTAGTTTGCCTAGTTTGTCTATGTAAAACTTAAAATATTATAGGTCCTGATTCCATAAGAATCCTTACTAATATTATAAATCGCAAAGTGAGTTTGTTTGTTTGTTTGTTTGTTCCACTTTTACGCCGTAACTTCTAAACCGATTGCTTTGAATTTTTGCAGACGTAAAGTTAGAAATCCGGATTAAATAATATGGTACTTTTTAACCCGGAAAAATTTGATATTCCCGAGAAAAAATAAAAGTATTGGTATAGATGGCGCTGTGTGTATTGTTATATGTCACATAGGCTACTTTTTATCCTTTTGTGACGCGAGCGAAGCCGCGGGTAAAAGCTAGTATTTGGATAAAACTGATTAAAAGTATTATATTTTCTTTAACCCATTGGTTGTCGGATTGGAGCCCTGGTCTCAATTCCGTGTCTGTCAAAGGATTTTTCAATTTCAAAGAGTATTAAAAGAACTCTGTGATCCTGTTCACGACAATCGGAACTTCTCTTTTTGTATGGGATTAATGAATACATTTCTAGCTGAAATTGGTTGCGGTTTCACTTTGTAAATATTAATATTACAAATGTCTTATTTTTTATGGATAATTTTCAAACTGGAATATAAACTAAACTTTCATTATTTGTTTTATTTCACAATATGGAGTGATAAAACCAATATAAATTAGAAGGTGTTTTATATGTTACTAAATATAAACTGGTTTTCCATTAGGCGTGGAGTGTATAAATCAATACAGAAACGATGTAACGCCTATGTGATTGGTAAGAACTCAGTGTGACATTAAATGAGCCTAAAATGATTTATGTGTTCGCAGAGCAGGACCAAGCTCTCTATATATCAATCATTGTTTGACTGTTACGACTCATCTTCACGTCTATATCTGTTGAGCGGAAAATACTATGAGTTCTTAAGGAAATCGTTTTGTCATGCTGTGAAATGTGAAACTGTGACTTTTAGGTAAATAGATAAAATATTTATGTATTATTTGCATATTATGATTTTGAGATATATTTAAGTATAGAGACTTACTTTTTTAAGAACATTTTTAAATAAAAATTAACTATTTACCTGGTACTTCCGTTTTAAACGGACGCTGAAATTGCAACTATGGCAAATATATTTTGTTATATCTTCTGAGTTCTGAACGTGATGTAAGTTTGTATCCTAAATTAATAATATCACGCCTTTTACTGCTGAAATGGGCAGGTAGAGTTGTACATTTGAACAATACATACAATGTAACACACGCTTCTTTCTAGTCAGAAAAATTTAAATCCAAATGTCTAAAACCTACATTAATTTGTTAAAGTAATGTATTGTATAATTATTTATCGGTTTAGTAAACGAATATCAATGATGTTTTTTTCCACACGGAAATAAAGGCGGTTCTTCATTCAGGAAAATGAGGAACATTTTATGCGGGCGGAGCCGGCGGGCTTTACTAATAAAAGGGTTAGAGATTTTCCTGTAAACAACAGAAAGTAAGAGCTACCAGTCAGCACTGCTTTTAAAAGCACTTGGCCCGCACTTTACCATCAAGGTACTTGATTTAATTTATATTCCTAAGAAAATTATTTCCCTTCGCTCTCTTCATTTTTCTATGGATTAAAGTATTTTACTAAGATTAATTTGACTTCGCAATTTATGTTTCAGATAAGTAATTTAATTTTTATATAGATAAATTCTGAACCAGAAAATTAGATGTTTTGTGCGTGTAGGTAGATTAAAGCAATTTACTTTCTGCGAGGATAGGTACATAAATAAATTAAACTGATAAAAGTTCATTCGTGCGAAGCTTATTTAAGACTTGTCGTATTGAAACAGTAAACAAGGTCCCTAATTAATAGAATGACAAAATAAACAAAATACGTGCCGGTTTTCATTAAGGGCTCGACTACCGCAATCAGTCTTTGAATGTTTAGACAATTTGGTTGTGTCGCGATGTCGCGTCGATGTGTGTTTCATCGTTCAATTTCAACTTTTTACGTCATCACGCAACTACTGATACAATCTTTTTAATTAATAATTTAACTATTATTGCCGGGTTCGACAGTGGCAAGAGTAATAGAAAATTATCGTCAGCCAATTCGTGATGCGTTATCATGCGTATAATTTTTGTTGGATTTCACATTCATTCAAAGAGGAGTTTATAAAACACCGTTTATCTGTTATGAATATAATGTGGTTTAGCGGCACAAAACATGAACAATGTAATTGACAAGTTAAATCTTGTCTAAAATAACCTATTTCGAAAGCCCGTTACTTATTGGACGTTAAAATGAATAGCGGTATGATTTTATACGAACGACTATCTTAATGATGTCTCCAAGTTATTAATTTATGACGCAGCCGAATATAAATCATAGAGATATCAGTTTTACGCTTCGTTGTTTTAGTAAATGAGAACTATCTCGTATTCAGGTAGTTGGCGGAGGTCATTAGTGGCAAATGTCTTGAGTTGGCAAATTGCGGAAAAAATCGCAAGTAACGAGCGTAAGTGATGTAACGGTATATTTTGGTGTGAACCGTCGCTTATTTATTTCTACTTGTGTTCGTAAAACTAGGACGGAAGTATGTTAAGCCTGCATAAAATAAATAAAATAAAGTTTTGTGTAACTTGCATTTTCAGATTAAGTTTTGATTATTGATGTATGTCATGAACAATATCTTCTTACATGTATTGTGTTTGATAATTACATAAATTAAATAATATTACATCTATATAAGAAATCAGAAAGTGTAAATACCACATACAGAACAAATAACCACATATGAAAGTGCTCTTACTTATTTTGATGTTGAGTGGGTATCTAAAGGGATTGAGTTTCAGTTTTGAATAAAAATGTGATCACCCAAAACCTGCAACAGTTGTACTAGTTAAACGTATCAAAACTTAGAATCTCAGCAATAGTTTGAAATCGTGAATAATGTAGGGTATTGTGAGCCATTGGTATTCTGCTCCCTCAAATTGAAGTGTCGAAAGAGAGGAGCGAAGCAGGTAAACATCGGAAATGAATCGTCGTTATTGATCGGAGATTTTTCTCAGCCACTCGGCCCAAAGAACATTTGTCAAAATTTGTCTGCGTAATAAATTTTATCGTTCGCCAATTATTTAAACCAAGACAGGAAACTGAGACTCGCCCTCCGAAAACGTTTTAATTTATGGACACTTTAGACTCAGACATTGTTCTATACTTCTCAAAATGATATTTAAATATGTGAATATAAAAATTCTCTTGAATTTTTGGATCTCGGTGAATCATGTTGCTTGTACGAAAAAAATGTTAATTGGATCTTGTGGCTAATACGGCAAAATTATGCATCTGACTGATTAATCTTCAGTTATTTTACTTTTATTAGGCGTGTTTTTGGTGTGGTCATAATAAACAACTGAATCTAAGCTCACATGGTCATAAATATAGATTAAAAAAAAATGTCGTTTACAAACCTGACATCAAACTCAGTAGCCCACTTACATCATGACAAACGTAAAATGACAGCTAGCCTAATTGGACTTATTTAGCGCAAGTAAAAGCAAACTCAAAAGAAAATAAAACATCTCATTGATCGCGTTCAATGATTACACAGTTCTATAAGTTTAGGTATTCGAATGGTGAGTCTATATTGCTAGTTTTCTATTGATATGCATCAGGTAGCAGGTGCAGTCTTATCAAGAGAGCGATCAAAGGTGATGCTCACTCGACTCGACTCGTCTGGGTCGAAGATGCATAAACTGTGACGTCATAAACACCTTTGTGCAAACGACACAATCCTGAAGGTTTTCTTCTTACCAGTAAAAATGAAATAATATATTTATTTAGTGTTCTTCTTTTATCTTTATAAACATGTATGGTTATTGACGACATTATTTCATTAAATTGTTATTGGTCATGGTACCTACATATGGATGGATATAATTGGAATCTGCATTGTTTGCCACGAACCGAGCTCTCATGTATATACAAAATGATCATGAAAACTACAATATTAATGCGATTATCTTAGGAAGACAATAATATTCAAACGTTAATTACTTTTCAATACCTCATTTATGTTTTACTGTACCTAATACTTTACATTAGGTATTAATGACTATTGTGCCGTGTAAAATGAAATGGCTAAACTTCCAATGGCAAGTATTAATTACACTTTTTCCGAGTTATATGTGCTTTCTAAGATTATTTAGACACCAGTAACAAACCTTGCAGGAACACATCATGATGAAAACAAGCTGGGCTTATAATTTGTAGTAAAATTATAAGTTGCAAATCACCAATCCGCCTGAGCAAGCGTGGTGATTAAAACTTGTCCATGTGAGAAGAGGCCTTTTTTTTTAAGGGGGGAAAATCATCGATTGACTGCTCCCGCCTGGGTAAGGCGGAAGGGAGTGTCAGACTCTTACTGACTAAAAACCACCCCATTCGGGGCTCCGGTTCGACGCGAGAACCTGCACGTCGAGCCGGAGCCCCAGTTACCCGTTAGGTTCTCCATGACTCCGAATCGGCAACAGCCCTATTGGGCCCCATCTGTGGTGGTCTGGTGGCTATTTGAGGCGCGCGCGGAACGCGACGCGCCGTACGCTCGGGTCTGTTTCTGGTCGGACGGGGACCCACCCATGCTCGTTGTCCGCAGTCCCGCGCTGACGGTGGCCGGAGATCGTCCCGCGATCCCAGACGCCCGGTGTGTCCTTCGCGATGGCCGGGTTGCGAGGAGGCAGCGAAGCGCTGCCTCACGCGTCCCGCCTCCTCCTTAGCTAGCATGACTGCTTCGCAAAAGGAGGAGACGGCATCCCAGTCCCCCTCGCTCCGCATCATGGCCCGCACTGTGTGTTCCACCGTGTCCTCAGGGCGGTCCTCGCAGTGATGACACCCGGGCGTTTACTCCCGCCCCATCAGACACAGGTACCTCCCGAAACTTCCATGTCCGGTGAGGACTTGCATCAGGCGGTAGGTGAGGACGCCGTAGCGTCTCTCAAGCTACTCCTCAAAGAGGGCACTTACCGCTGCAATGGCAGCGAGCCCAGCCCTCGGTTGCGACAGTCGTTGCTGCCATTCCGACATAAGATCGCGCCGGAGCTCATCCCGCCACGCACTTATCTGGCGCGGCAGCGGAGTTTCGCCCCGGCGACGTGCTCTCGCGCGCAGGTGTATGACACGCGCGCGAGCACCTTCGCCTCCAGAGAAGAGGCTTTGACTTAGCTGTGGCCACTTATTGACTGTTAATGATGAGCGATGATAGTCACTATTTCGCGCTAATTATTGTTAGCTCGTTATTACGTTTGTTATTATTTGTGTTTCGAACGAACCGTATATATTATATATATAGGTATAGCTCATAACAATAATTACGGTGCATTGCAAACAAAAAAATATGAATTAAGTCGTAATGATACTCACTGTGCAAACAGGTGTTATTTATTGTATATGTTGTGTTTCTCTATCCCATTATTGGCCAATACAAGAGGTGAGATGTTAGATTAACAGGTTGAGTGTCTGTGATATTGTATTTAAGGAATTACTTACTTTATCTACTGACCATGATTGTGTTTTTTTGAGCGGGGAAATCGTCCAATGACTTACTGACTTAAAACCACCCTGTTCGTACTCCTGTTCTTCGAGCCGGAGCCCCGGCAACCCGTTAGGCCTTCCGCTGCTCCGTATAGGGCATCGTATCCGTATCGCGGTTCTGTTCAGGTGGAACCATGATTGTGTTGGTGAATCAAATAACATTTACTTCGAACTATTGCTAAACTTATGTATGTGTATTTAAATCTCTGTAAAACAACAAGTACCTACTTATTCCGTAAAAATCTAATACAATATTAAAATGAGATTCAATAAAAAGGTGTATTTTTATTTTATCTTGTAACCTATGTAATTTTTATTTAATCTTGTAACAAGCCAGCTGCTTAAGATAACTATGTTACGTAAAGCGAGTATAAATATTTTGTGTAATATCAATCCTCGTTTTCCTCATAAGGGGTTGTAATCGTGTGTACCTACGTATACGTACAGGTTCAGCGTAATGGGCTTTTTTGTTTTCTCCCGTTTCGGTTCTCAGGTGGTGCTGTTACATTGTTTCCTAAAGAAAAAAGCGGAGCGGAGGTTCCGGTATATGCGGGTAATCGTAACACTGAATCACCACTCTCACCACTGCAAAGGGCGCGCTCCCTGCCCATGCGGTACTTCATCGTGGAATTATGACTTTGGTACGTGCTCGATATTTCGGATGAGATAAGAATACCGTTTTATGTGTATTCGTGTCACAGCAGACCAAATTACTGTGAATAATGAAGTTTATAGCATCCCACTGAATATCCAACTTTAGCTAAACGTGTGCAATAAAAACAGCAACTACTTTAAACAATTTGCGCTCCCAACTTTCACAAACTAAATGCTTAATTAAAGCGTTAGCCACGAATTAAAAGTGAGCATACGACACGCATATTGTGGCGTCATTAGTGGGTTCAATCACTTATTTATAAAACTAAATGTCAGTGATGATACTCGAAAATTAATTTGACGCTTTAATTGTTACATACGCATAACAATTGTACTTACATACCAGATGATATTTAGTTGTTGTGTGAGTTTCTTTGACAAACATAATTTCAAATTCAAGTTGTTTCATCTTTGTTTAGACCTCTATGTAGCAAAGTAGTAAATAATCATCTACATATGTATTAACAGCATTAATATAGAACAAATAACAATTACTAACTTAGTGCTCCACTAGTATTTGACAGTATCTGGTAGGGAACTCATGCACTCCACCATTAGGTCTACTATCTAGTAAAATAATTTCGATTAAATGATTAGTACCGAACACCGCTTTCATTTACGATCTCTGAGTTAAACAGTTTTTAATGACTGAACTAACTTAACCTCCAAAGTTCGAACCTCAGGAGATGTGTCCAGTCAGCCAGGTAGCTATTTACTCTCCTCCTCTCTAGGTCAGTAGCGTTTTTGACGTGACAAGACTTCAGATATTTGCAGATGTTGATCTTTCCATTGGGAGGTTTTAGCAATCCACTGAAGTAATTTTATGGTTTACGCTTAACTAGGTTTGAAATGATTGGTTTATCACTCAATGCTTCTTATTTGTTAGCTACACTGAACCAAGAAATGCCTTCTATTAGATTTTTAGTAGTTTTCAGGATATCTTATATCAGTAGTTTTTAAGTTGTTTCAAAACGAAATAATAATGGTAAAACTATTTCTCTTGTCGACAGACGCAGTTGTGTGTCTAAACAAAAGCATGTAATTGCGAAAGTTCGTTAAGCCACCTACTGTTTATCGAAGCACGTTTCCCATGTTATAAGTTGAATTTAAGTTTACAGATTAGTATGTTTTGCTTGTGCAGCGAGGCTAGAACGGGGCTATCTTCAAACTCAACATATTACTGGTGAACGTTGCTTTGAGAATTCTCGACGCGAATTGCTGTGAGCGAAATGAGTACAAATATGTATAAAGTTATGTTTTGCGTATGGTGTTGCTTGGCGTATATACTGGACATTCATAAGAGCCGAAATATATTATGAACTGGATATACATCGTATCATTCCTGTGTTTTATGTGTCAAAATGTATGGGAAATTATTATTTGCCATGATTGTCCGATGTTTTAGTACTTATTTTGCTATTAGGGACAGAGTTAAATCAAATGAATCTATTTTTTTTTTATTTGAATAACGAATCAATTTAAAAAAAGGTACTTATTGAGAAGAAGAAGAGAAAAATACTGCAGCTGTTGTGCGAAGTGACTGACGGGTCAATTTTATGTATTGTACAGAGAAGATAACATGTTTCTATTCTGGTCATTTTGGTCGTGACGTCATTGACGTTAATTTGTTTTCGATTGTCGGTTTACATACAATCTTTGATTTTTATTTCTGTTGAACCACGCCTAGATTAGTAATCAGCATAAGAAAGTAATACTTACATATACTGGTTTATTGGGCTACTAGGTTTATACTCTCGAAATAATACAATGACATCTTTAGAGCTGTGTTTGTTTTGTACATTGTCTAACTTTGATGTTTACTCTTCGAAGCACACCAAGATTTTCATTAAACTTATACTCCTCACGAGGTCAACTTGCAAGTTTATGAGACTTACTATAGGGATCCAACGCTCTCTAATATTTAAAAAGTTAATTTTGCTAGTGTTTAGTGTATTTGCTACTGATGTGAAGGTCAATATTATTTTAACGAATATTTACTGGTAACTGACTTGAGCCTGAGGTCTGCCTAGCAAAAGTTACAATTAGGTTTAATCAATATTACAATTACACCTTAATTTATGTAGCGAGACCTCATCTTTTTGTAATGGTTAATAGGTATGTACATTTAGGATTCTCACTTGGCTTTTAATGTTTGACCTAAACCGTTTTCATTTTCAGTACAATATTAAAAACTCAAGATATCAAACAGCTGAAATTCGCAACTCCGACCCACTTCCAAGACACAACAGTGAACCGGAATTTCATAATGGGAAACGACAAGCAATTTAGACCGACCACATAAAGAATGATGCGAGCATGTATTTACTTCAACACTGAATTATTCTCACAGCATAACGCATTGTGAGATAAATATGAAAGTTGAGCCGTGCCACAGACAAGATCATCAACACAAACTTACGTAACAAGTGCTCTATTTTTCATTTCAGCACAAAGTATAAATAAACAGGCGCAAGAAGAACGATAACAAAAGGAATTTGAGTCTCGTACTTTTGAATTTGAATATTTAATTTATACCGAGCTTAAAATTCGTGCAGGCGGCGATTTAAAATTGTATCTTGTTTGGGGATGTGCCTCCTAAAACGGGTTCGTTTCTGTTTACTGTTTAGTTTGCTCTGTGAATAAGTTAGATAAGTGGCGAGAGGGGCAGTGCCTTTGAACCGACGAAGAGCAGTAGTAAACAAGAGGATTTAATGGTTATGGAGCAGTCGGTGGCGCTAAGTGAAAATGAAAGTGATTCCCGGGAGCCCGTTAACTCCTCGGAATTATGACGAAAATTCTTGTTCACCGTTCACGTGTCCCCGCCGTTTGTGACCTGACTACACAGCTTTTACGATATTGTTACGTTCATTGCCCTTTCACATTACGGGAATGGACTCTATTGGTCTATTTCGTGGCGGCTGATCGTCTCTAACGTCGAGGATGAGTGGTCAGCCGCTTTCGATGTCACTTGTTATAGGCACACGTAGGTTCATATACACGGAGTAAAGTTGTCGAACCATTATTAATCTGGAACAGTCTGTATGGCTGAAATGGTAAACCAAAACAACTAATTAGTGGTTGAATATATTAAGTCTGCCCAGCTACAGCATGTTGCATTAATTACTTTATATCCTACCTATATCTATATTATTTGCTTTGTTTTGTTTATTGTTTGTATTTTTTTATACAGGAGAGTACTAAACTCATAAAATGTATATCAACATTTATACATCGTACAAGAAGAAGTAACTAAAGTAGACGCTTGTTATTGTACGTTACACTAAGTTATTTTACTCTGATACCTAAGATTCAATGCCCAGCTGCTTTACATTAGCATTCATTTATAATAACTTCATCTACGTAAGTACTTGATCTTGTATTTCTAAGTTTAATATAGTAAACGCTACTTGTTTAGCATCCGACAGTTGCTATCTGGTAAACAACAAAAATATTCATAGACGTTTCAATCTGTATAAATCTGAAGTTACACAAAGCAGCTCTGTAATATTATTTGTGAACACAGATTGTTGCAAATAAGTCCCTCGGGTGGTTTGGGGTTGTAGTGCCTCTCAATATTATATAGTTTCGATTTTAAAAGCGTTCCACTCGCCTAGTTAGAAGCGTTCAGCTTTATGTTATTCTTGTGATACAACCGAGGGAAAGTTACTTTAAATTATCCCTTTAATTTTCCGAAAGCAAATTCAGTTTCTAATTACAAAAGTTTTAGTATTTTAATAACAAGTGCCGGTAATGAAATAGTTAATGCTTTCTTAAATGGAATACTGTAAATATAAACTTGGAACTAGTACAATAGTGTTACTTTATAAGTACGGACACGCCAAATATTTATAATTTTACTGAGTGTAGGCATAGTACGCCCACTGACGCCCAATGTTCAAAGCATTTCATCACACCTAGATAGAGTGGGACTGTCATTAAGGGTGTGTGAACAAGTGTAATTGTTAAGGGAACTCCTCAACGGTATACAGTAACTACCTTGTGTTTGGGCTTGTATAATTTGTATTGATTAGAACTTTGCACCTATGTAGATTATAAGTGACAAAATAGATCTATGTAGCTTTACAATGAAAATGATAAAATAAAAACTGCGTTTAAAAAACCGACTTCAAGAAACCAAAAACTAATAATAAACAAAAAGTCTAAACTAAATAAGAAAAAAACAACTATCATTAGTACTGATAGGTTACCCAACCACTGAGGTTAGAAGTCGGTGCCATAAGCTCATATTATAATGATATAACTTAATGGCCACAAAATTGTAAATTAGGTATCTATTAAGGTTTTAATGAACAATTTTGTATAGAACTTATGGCGCCGAATTCTAACCTCAGTGGGTGGGTAACCTATCAGTACTAATGATAGTTATTTTTTCTTTTTAGTTTATCAATTTAAATAGTCATTGAAATAAACAGTAATCGTACGAAATGGAATTGAATACCTGTTCTCATTCACCCACTAGTATCCAGTATTATGTGACTCTTCCAAAAGGCGCCTCAAAGACCGGTCTACACCTTTAAGTATCCAATCTTTGCCAGCCACTCTTAGCAAATCGTTTTGCGAGTGTCCTACACTATGTTAGTTTAGATGTGAGCTTCACTGCACTGGTTTTGTTGAACAATAGTCGAGTCCTCGAGGTTGCGAGACCATTTTATAGGCCATGATTTTCTTTGTTGCATGTTACATTCAGGATTTTATGTCAAAGTATATTTCTTGTCTCGTTGTCTGCTAGTACATGTAGCTATATAGCTCTATTTACAGAATTTTGCTTTCAAATTGTTATTGTACTTCTGGAAAATGATTAAGGCGAAGTATTCAAAAGAGTCCTTGAAGTTTCCGCGCATGAGTATTTTAATAAACAATTTACTATAGGTAGGAACATAATTACGGTCGAGTGTTTTGCTTTAGGAAGTAAACTGATATTTGTTAATAAATTTTCCGAATAAGTAGGTACTTTTGAGGGTATTATGTTAGTTTTCTATAACTTCTTTATCTAGACTACCTCATTGATCAAATGGTCGTGCGATTGGTGAGTAAGGTAAGGAATTGTATCCCGGACTGGGTAGTGTTATAATAGGATTCTCGGTTCATTAAAAAAGTCTCAGCATTAGCATAGATCCTGGGTTTGTACGCGGTGTGTGGTAATAGGTTAAATTCATTTTACATGGAACTAATATGTACATATGTTATAACTAAAAAGCGGATTTTACTTTGTGACACTCCTACTTCCTTGGAGGTATAGAAGTTAAGCTCTTAAAATAATTTTTACTAACCGAAAATTGGTCATTAATAACAGAAGGAAACCTATGCAACCTCCAAGGTATATTTTAATAAACGTAGACAAGCCGGCATAGAACCTGCTGATGTGATTTGTGGTCATCAGTTATATCACTAGTAATATTTTATACGTATTTGTAAACGAAATATGAGAATGTGCTAGGATAATGATGGCTGCCATTCAGTGCCGTGATTATAACGTTGTTTGGTATTTTTACTGTTAATAGTGGCATGTAAGTACATGCCCCTGGGCATCTGACCTGATTTATGTGCTCGGTGCCTTTACTCGTGTCTTACAATCCCCACAGGCGCAGACGGGCTGACCTATTCTTAACTGGGCACATACGGTTAAACTGGTGCCTAATATTAGATAACAGAATTGCAAGTAAACTCTTGGGTGTTGGTAGCTCCTTAAATGAAAATGGGGCGAGGGGTGAAGCCGGAAGCAGAACCAGCCAACTCGTAGCTTAGAATAAACGTAAACTAAGAAACGTTAAGTCAAAGTATGGAGTTAAATATTGACTTTTCTAGTTCAAAAGGTACTCTGTAGCTCCGTATGCACGTAGCTAACTGTTGGTGTCTTTTGCCAGATATAAACTTAATTATCTCATGTTGAACTCGCACAGATTTCTTCAAATTGACTAGTAATTAATAGGAGTTTTAATTGAAGTGATACTTATTTTGTTGTAGTGTCGTGAACGTTTTCCACCTTAACGACTATTTATTATTTAGTGAGATTACAAGAAGCCCGACAATTGATTTAGATTTCTGAATGTCTTGTAACTCAATAGGATTAGGCTTAAAGGTCAAATGGAAGATGTCGTCCTAAGTAAAATAAAATTCCAACATTCTGTCTAAACTCATTAGATTCAGTGCTAAGCCAAACCTAGTTAGTAAAAGGTCAGAAGGACGGACAAACGTGTGTGCCCCGCTTTCTTAACTTTGTAGGACCAACAACAACAAAAAAAATAGAAACTGCAGTAAAAAGAGTTAAACCGTAATTTAAAAGAAATAAGAATAAAATTCACAACAGAGTTTTAAACTTAAAAGGCAGGAAGCACTGCTCCGGAAGTCAATTTGTTGGAGTAGGGACTTAGGTATTTTGTGGTGCCAATGTCTGGATATGTTGCTAACTTGTTGTGATTTAAAAGGTAATCTTATTAACGAGAGTTTGATTAACCATTCAACGTCTTAAAATATATGTGTTGGTATCTAAAACCTTGTGTAAATGTATGACTAATGTCTATGTTAATATTATGAATGACCGGAGTTACTTCTTCAATATTATCACAGCGAGGACGTCCCTTTCCTAGCTCTAATTGCATGTTTATGCAAATCGTATTCCCGACTTCACTATCTGTATAATATTGGATTCCAAACATTTTACTTGGATATTTATTTGCTCAGGCACTGAACATAGACGCGACTTAATTTTTATTTATTTAAAACGTTTGTCATTGATTGGATTTTTAGAGAAAGTTTATTATTTCAGAATAATTTTGAGAATTTGTAAATGTTACTTAGATAGGTACCTACGTAGAACACATGGTTTCAATAAAAACCAGAATTTAAAATTGGCAAGTGTACAAGGTTCAAATCGTAAGCTTCCAATAAGAAAAGCAATTTCACAAATACGAAGGGCGACAATATATTAGTTTTTTCCCCATTTTCTTAGTGAATAGCAAAGTAAGTTGAGCTATGGCTCACTATAAATACATATAAATCACTTGGATTAAAAATATTCTATGATCTTTGTCAAAATATTCGCTTATATTTCCAACAAATGAATGACATCTTTGTCTGTTCTCTGGCTCGTAGCAATTTGTGCAGTCGGTCTAACTGAAGCATCTGAGGTTTATACTACCTACTTTGTTCAGGACTTCTAAGGGTTACTAACTCCTTTATCGTATACAAGCTTTATTATACACATACTAGATAAGAACCACGAGACTCTCATACAGTAATATTCTCAAAATATGCTGCATTTTTAAGCAAGTGGATATTTGAATTTAAGTCGTGTTACAGAGAGTGGTATAATCCCAGTTTATAAGAGTTAGTGTTATTACGGCCCGCAGAGACGGCAACGCTTACACTTCCTAGAGGTTTTTAAAGGATTAAAAGCAACCGTTTCTGAGTAGGTATCAACTTTGACCTAATTTTTTATGAAAATCTTATAGTTTCCATCCAAATTTCAGCTGAATGTATATTCAGCTTTTTAAATTAAAAATGTTTCGTGAATAAGTTATAAGCAAATGAATACATGATTTTGGGGAAGTCTGAGCAGATTTATGAAAGTGGAAAATCTGAATAATTCCTATTTTTGAATGTCTACCTACATCTTGTTATAAATATTTTTGTAACAATTATTTTTGTTCACTGATACTTACCTTTTATTTCTGCTTCAGTGCATTTCAATAACGTGTAGTCATATCTAGCGAGTATCCGCCAACACCATCCAATTTGAAATAGGTAGCCGACAGTGAGCATAATTGCTTTCCCGCCAACTGTTCTACTTGGTTTCCAAATAACCACAGTTTTGCTTCGTCCGACAGAATAATCCATATTTATCTATGATGGATGAAATAATTAAATTCTGTAACGTACACAAATATTAATTGTGTGTATTAAAAGCGCTAAAAGCAGACGAAAATTAGAGTTTATTGGAGATGACTGATGGTTCTTCAACCAGAGTTCCAAATAATTTGAAATTTCTTAAATGTTATGATGTTTTTAATACACAGTAGGTATGACTAGCAAATAACTGTAATGAATTTGAAAACTCATTAGATTAAAGAACAAGTATAAAAAAATTTAAGCTTCTCTATATAATAGAAGGAAGGAAGTTTTTTTTAATAGACTAAGACTTTTTTAATAGACACTCAAATAAAAAAACCTTCCTCAGGCAATATACAGATATGTATGTACAGATTCACCACCAATTCACTTCAATTCACCACCTTGGAACAACAGTAGGTAGTTACCTTCCTTCCTTACTACCTACCTAGGTAATTAAGCATAATATTAACTAGGATAAAAAACCTGCAACAGAGTGCTGTGCTGTCAGCTTTTGGCATGGTTCCCACGTAAAATGTTGCGTGATCGTTGTACATAACACCTATTGTATATGAGTTTTATCACTAAGATTTTTCTCATGCCTTTTGCAGCTTTTGGTAATGACTACAGTGCACTCTCCACGACTCTCATTACCCACTTTATTAATGCACATTGCACAACTGTTCCTAAAGTTTTGTTAAGTATGAAGCACTGCACATCATTATCATAATTATGAATAAAAAAATACACGTACAAAATGACGCGCGCCATTTCAACTTTTTTATTCGAATGCTTGAAAGAAAATATATAATGATGTACCATTATGTTCACCTCACTGTCCTCACTTATATATCTACATTATAATTCCCGTTTATTTTATAAATGAGGTTAAACTATATTTTTTGCTTAATAATTTGTTGTGGAAAGGCAGTTGTAGGAATATTGTAAAAAGATTAGAACATTTTTAATTTACCTACAATGATTGTGCTACCCAATGTAGACACCTACATTAATGCTACTTCAGCATTTTTTATTTAATTTCATATTTGATGCTTATTTGAAAAACGTCTGGACGAATAAAGAATTTTGTATTCCATAATGAAATGTTTAAAACCCCGTTAAATATTATAGACTATCATTGTTTTCTTTTTATTTCAGATGATAAAGCTAAAAGCTATGCCAGTTAAAATTTAATTTTCTCGATAAGACTTCGTATTTTTATTTTCTGGGTCTATTTATAATTTTGCGCCGCTCTTGGTTAAATCGAGTGAAGAAAATGATGGAATCTTGACTTCCTTTTGATGTTTTCTGAAATATTAAAAAAAACCCCAACCAAACAAAACACCAACTCTTAAGAGTTGGTGTTTTTTTTCTCAACCAACACCAACGTTACCATGAAGCGGTTCTTGCAAATAAAATACGGGTTTAACTTGGTTATTATTGTAACTTTTTTTGACATAAGATATTAATTTGAGTAAAGTTTATAAGCTACTAATTGTAGGTACTAGTGACAGTAAAGATAATCAGGAGGACGAAAGGAGATAAAAAGTATAAAAACATGAAAATCACTAGCACATTTGGCGTTTGCAAGTGATGACATTTACACGGGCGAGCGATCAAAAATTGAGCTTCCTTTCTTTTTAAGTAAAGCAAATTCTGGCATAACGCCGGGAAACGCGACGATGAAGACTGTATAAAAATATACTGGTTATAAAAAGTTCGTACATAATGCAGAGCATGACACAGTACTTGAATATTTTATTATTTTAGAAGATGTTCAAGTTTAGACGTTTTTAACCTCGTTTTCATTGAAAATCTCATTTATTAAGTGTAGTGAAGCGAAAAAGAAACATTTAAATGGCAAAGTACACGGCTTGTTTGTCGTTGGGAGCGGGTGTAGCTTCGTGCTGATATTGCAATCCCCTTCGGTCCGCTGCAGTCTCAGAATTGCATATTAACTTTTTGTAAAGCTTAATAAACGTGCATTTAGCACGTCCAGAACAGAAATGGAATACAAATTGACGCCAGGCATGACTTTGGTAATGTAACTACTCAAATTATTAATATTGTGAGTAGGTGATTGTTGATTGATCGTTTAATTATATAACAACATGTTTCAGTTGTGTTAACTCAGTTTCGTAGGTTGTTGTTATCATTGTCCAGGAGCCTGTATTTTAAATACACATATCCAAGTTGTAGTGTTAGTAATGCTTGACATTTTTATAACTGCCAGAGAAAACAATCCACCTACTTATTATTTTAATAGCCCACGATATGTAACAGCCTTTAAGCCGCTTAACCCATAAAATGTCACGTGAACGCATTAACTACATAAACATATGTGAGTGTAAGTTGTATTTGTATAGTAAATTCACGCCTGTCTCTCGGTGGGTGGATTCACAGAATACCTAATGTACCCGGTAGATTCCCCAAGCTACGATGTTGGCAAACCTCTTTCGACCACCAAATTAAAAGAGCTATATAACAGGTACGTAGTTATGTAGGTTACCACGAAACGTATTACGTGTTACACTGGTAGTGGTTACAGCTACGCAGTGTAGTCTCTGCCGGTATGTAGTAACTGTTTACTCTTCTTAAGTATTTGTATGGCGGTAGCTGAGGGCTAAACATGAACGAATTAATAATGCCAGCTATCCTTAAACATTTGCAACATTGAAACCGACAAACATTCGGCCTGACGGGTTCATTAAAATACATCTACCAAGAGTTTTTTGCATGTTCAATAAAATAGGTGCCTTTTAATCAAGCCATTAGTGCAAATCAGGGTGATGTAGAGTTTTATTAAATCCTGAGACGGTTCCATCTTGTACGTGTGTAAATTAAATAAATAAAACCAGTGATATAAATAGAAAGAACTTCGCGATTGGATCCTAAACCTTGTAATCAGTCTATGAATTAAAAAGAGAAGTAAGTCGAAGAAAATTCGAACTGAGTGTGGAATTTTACCGGAAGGCTACCGGAAGCGGTTGCCGCAATCGAGGGGAAAAGTAGCTCGCTCCGGGACGCTTTGACCGGTCATTCGTACTACTGCCTTTCAGAGAATTTCTGTTTAAAAAGCTTTTTCAATCGTAAACATTTCTTCTATTACGCTACGCCAACTTGTCATGTTGTTTGGATGAAATGCCAATTCCCATCTTAACATCTGGTTCCAATCCGATTAATTCAAAACATTGAATAGCAAGCTCAATTAACTGGAAGGCTGTTGACGAATGCATACAATCTGTGGACGGTAATAAAACAGGAGTCTAATAACAGATCAAGGTTCGGATATCCGGGATAGAGATGTTGATGGATTTGACGGCAGAAGGCGCTGGCTCGTGCGGATTCCAATCTAGCGTGAAACGGGACGAGACGCGGGCACGCCGCCTCACCCCGGCCGCCTGCCCCACCCACCGGCCCGGCGGTTCATTATGCAGCCGCCCACGCCGCGCGCCAATCACATAGCATCGCAACGATATTGCCGTCTCGCTAGGGATTTCAACAATGTTTGTCGATTACTTGGAATACGGATGTTTAGTTCCTTACTTCGCATGCATAATGGTATCTTGGGTGTCTTATACTTTATCCATATCTGTAGAATTCATATTGTGTATATATCGACGACTTTTGTATTAATTTTATTGACGTATTTCTGTAAGGTCTGTTAAAACAAGCTGTTACGGTACCAGGAAATATCGACTAATTTTAAGAACTACTTTCTTGAGCTTAAATCTCAAGCGCGATATAAGATCTGCTATCCGCTATGGATTCAAAACACACTTCAGTGATTAACTAATTATTATTATGATCAGAAAACATTTCATTAAAAGTAAATAGGTATTGACAGCTTCCTCTTCAAAAAACGAAATGATTTCCATAATTTTGAATTATTTGATTTGTTGCACTAAACACAATCTACAACATATTAGCCCGTTACTTCAGTTAATACAAAAACAATTAAATAACAAGTTGGTTCCGTAAAGTATCGATAAGTATAATAAAGGCCGGCAGCAGTAGCACATCACTATCAATATTACCTGTTCCTAGCATAAAGAATAATCCGGGTTGGTCGTCATTGTATGTTGCACGGCCGACAGAAAGCCTCATAGCTTGTATAACGTCTTTGGTATGGCTGGCCGAGTCAGCTGTACCTAAGTATTTTTTATTGCAGCAGAAAGGCTCCAGTGAATATAAATGCAACCGCCGCCCGAGCCTGCCGTGCGGTCGTGTGCGAGCCGGCAGCGTATCTGATAAGTTATTTCCGTTACTTTGAGACGACAACTCATGCCGGATGCATGATTTTTATTTTAATTTACCTTGAATATTACATTAATACCTTTTCTTTTTATTAAATGAAGGTTTTGTTTGTTTACCAGATCACACATTAGGTTAATTGATTCTTATTAGTGGATGGTTTATTTTTACTGATATTATTCAGTTTGTGCTGACTGGTTGTGACACAAAACATAATTGTTATTGTAATTTTTATTCCCAGGTATACCTGACAGATCTTATCTAAAGTAACAATAGTTGTCTCATATAAGATAAAGCCGCACATTAAGCTGGAGCACAGTAATTGGAACCAGTTAGGAGTGTTATGTAGAGCTAGTAACAATTCGTCAATCTTTATTGTCACTTATTGGGACCATTGGTAAGTCTGACATTATTACAGAGTGGAGGTAGTGTGGCGGCGACGACACTAGCCTGCGAGTGGGAGTTCACATTGACACCGCGGCAAGCGTAGGGCTGCCTCAAGTACAAAATTCATTTTGTGCTTAATGTTTTCTTCTGAATTAGGTATCTGTAGTTGGGTATGACGATTTATTAAATGAAATTCATATAAAAGTAATGTAAAAGTTAATAATGCAGCATTTACATACTAAAAATGAGGATTTTAGAAGCAGGTCAACTGTCACATTTAATAACGAGATATTTCACGAGGCCAAGCGTCTAGGTACCCAATATGACGACGGCTATGTGTAACTCTACGATATATGGGTCACAAGAAACATTTTTCCCCTGGTAACATTGTTTAGGTTGAGCATTTTATCCCGCGGCACGGCACGTTGCCCGTCAAACTGCGGAACATTGCTCGATAGTAACACGTGGCTGGAATTCCAAGTGCGCTCGCTACAAATAATCTTGATAACGGCAGCTTTGTTAAGATAATAATTACTGCTAAAGATGAAACCCTTGGCGCTCGTTTTTAATACATTTGGTTAAATCATGTCATCCCGGAGGAGGAGCGGGGGAGGGGGGAGTAGAGGGCGGGCATCGGGCAGCGCGCAACCCTAACCGCAGCAGACATTCCAACACAATTTCCCTTTTAACTCGGACTCTGTGGCCAGTATTTATCAATGGAATGATCTCACGGGCCGGGCTCACACGAGTAGTTTATTTATTTAGCATATTCATTCGACAGGTACCCGTAACCCGTCAGCCCTTGTGCTTTATTTGTACCATTATTTTGGAATTAGGCGTTATTGGAACAATTTATTTGGGGATGCTGTATTTAAACTTAAAGTCAGTCCATTTTAAAACCTTTTTGAAATATAACATTGCTGTTTTAATTTTGCTCGGTTTTCTTGATATTCAAGGATTTAAAATTTTATAGCTGTGACAATGTCTAATGATTCACCCATTGTTTTACTAGATGTTCAATAGATGAGTGGCATTGTATTGAATCAATAGACTAGTCACTGTGTTTTAAATACTAACCTTCAGTCATATCTGGTTTAGATTCAGAACTGAGCCTCCGAAACTAGTTAGAAAAAGGCCAAAGAGATCACGAGAACACTTCAACTTTCGCTTAGCAGTTTTTTAGGTTTTATTTTACGTAAATAAATCTAATATTTATTCCATCAAAAGTAACAAAATGATTGGATCCTTTGAAACTTCATAACAATAACAGCCTATCTGTAATAACAATAACAGTTTCAATCGCCAGAATCTGGTTAACTTAACGTTTTGAGTGAGAGCATTCACCGCCGTTGATTATTCTGGCTGAGTGTTATTTTGGAGTTAACAAATAACAACACAGAGACATTCGGTACCGAACACCTTACGAATGAACAAACAATTCAGTCAGCAACGTGTTCTATGGGCCTTATTGTGTGCGACACATCCTGTATTAACGCGGGTTTGTCTGTGTGTGTCGGTACCGCTGTCATATCGAACGTATCACTCACACATGGTTATTGCAAGACATGTATTAACCTGTCGATTCAACCTTGTTCCTTTGTCGCCATGGTTTATCGCTATGCAAACGAGCTTTTGTGATGATATCACTGAGTCATAGTGTTCGTAAATATAATATGTTAAAAGTTTACAAGGAACTACACTCACAGGGTTCGGTACTGATGTGCCGGAAACATTCGTGTTTAGTTTAGATAGACAAGTTTACACAGAGATTATAAGAATACACACTTCACTTAGAACTCTGAATGGAATTTAAAGCGTATTTATGTTGTAACTTGTACTTAATATAGTTTTCGTTAAAATCCTTTTAGTGTAATTTTCGGGAAAATGTAAATAATATTGTAATTTTATACTTATTTTACTCAAAACATATACAGGATCACTAAGCTATAACATAAACTCCATCAAGCAAAAATTTATTTTGACTGTATCAGCGGAGGCGTAGCAGTCGGTCGGCGTAGTCGAATTTATTCGTAGCGTAGTCGCTACGAAAAATTTCACGACAATCCAATTTAGATAACGCTGAGCTTAATCCGTGCCCATTGAAATAAAACTACGAAACGTATTTTAAACACCTGTCTATATCTTCTATATGTAGTTCCTGCTGCCAAAGAACGCGGATGTGGTATCATTTGCTATGTGAAATTTGTGTTACAAACCAATTTTCGAGAGAGCTAGTATTTCGCTCAAACCCGTGTAAACTTGCTGACTGTTAACGAATACGAATTAAGTCTTAATTTGATTGAATTATTGTTCAAACAAGAGTTTCCCAAGATGATTTTACGCAGATGTGATATAAGTACCTGAATGTTTACAATGTAATTAAATTATCCAATTGGTATTCTACATATCACTATAAACTACCTAAAGTAGTAGTAGTAGCTAATAATATAACAATAGCTAGCTAATAATAATAATAATTATAAGCCTGCAGGGCACCTTGAGGCGAGGTGACGGGCATTAGCGATCCCGCGGGCTACCATCATCCCGAGTGTTCCAGGGAGAAGTCACCGTTCCTTCTTCTCCGGCTTGCCTTAATTGGCTGGCTGGAGTGAACGATGACAAGGAACAGGTCTCCCACCTCTGGCTTGCCTTCATTGGCCGTCCAGAGTGGAGTCGCGAGAGCAGTGAACCTGCTCGGAGGGTAAGAAACTATTCGTAAGTCGCGAGTGGGCCAGGGATGCAGGAGGCTTCGGCTGGAGCAGATGATCTGAGTAGAAAGCGGTGGTAGTTTCTTAACCCTTCAGCCACTCACATTCTCGTTGCCCCTCTGTTGCTATATCTAGCAACCATTTCCGGGGCCCGGTCGGTGAGTTGGCGAGTCTCCGCCTGCCATTTTTACGTGTAAAAATTACATTGTTTCGGCAGGTGCCATAGTCATCCATAGTTCCCAATTTACCAGTCCACAGCAACCCATCCATAGCCCTACCTTTTTTTTTTCCATTATTCACAATAGTCCTACACTAACCGGGGACTGTCCTTGGGTGCATTTCCATAGTGCATACAGGGGTAGTCGCCGGTTTGTGTCTCCATTACAGTTAGATTAATGTTGTCTAAAGGGCCTCTGCGTAGTTGGCTTCGGCCCCTCGTACGCCTCCCAAATGACCGGGACCCTGTGGTCCCGTGAATGGTAAAGACATACATAATAATAATTATAATATCACTAGCTGACCCAGCGGATTTCGTACCGTATAAAATTTATTTTTCTCACCTTTAAACCTTCCTTGGGCCTCCACGAATGTTTCAAGACCAAAATTATATAAATCCGTTCAGCCGTTCTGGAGTTTTAGTCCGACTAACGAACGGAAGTTAATTTTTTTTTATATAGATTTAATAATGGCTTTACTCTAAATAATTTAAAAGCAGTGTGTGTACCTCTAGATCACGTCACGTGTAGACGGTGTAGGTACCTACTGTACAAATATAGTTGTGCAACTAGCCCCTTTATTTACAGCGGGTAAGTAAGTTTTCCAACTGAAATACCTAATTGACCGCTACGAATTTACTCTACTAAGATACTAAGAAATAAACTCTTAAGTTTTTCAAGTTTCATAATTTAAGATCTACGTTTTGTGTGGGCTGTGAAATTTATAAGGTGCGAAACAAAAATGTTGTAGATACGCAATATCTTTGTAAATACATAATTATTATTATAGTTTGTAACTAAGACTCCTTTAAATATTCCAAATAGCTTTGATGTTATGAAAATGAAGCACAGTGAGCTAATGTTATAAAATAGAAATTTTTTATAGGTTGGTAGAAAAAGGCTATTATGTTATAGAGAGGGGAATGCTACACATTTTCCGGTGGCGCATTGTTTGTTGGCGGAGAGCCGGGACTCCGGACTCCGGGACCGGACCCGGGACAGTTGTGGACTTGTGGCGCGCCTGGAAGTTCACTTACGTGAAATGTGTAAACTATCCGACACTGACCACGCGTGAAGTATTTGTAAAATATGCACATTGTAAGCATGTGTCTAGCGGGTTACAAAGTTGAAGTGCACTATGTTGGCTTGTGGTGTTGTCTGCGTAACTCGGAGCTTATTTTTCTATGTTGTTTTGTAGACATGAAAATTATGTACAAATGGCGGCATATACAGTGATGCTGGTACTATTTATTCGAGGTAGTAATAATTTTTTAGTTAGTTGTTTTTTACACTGATGGTTTTATTGGGCTTTTTAATGAGAATTTGTCTTAACATTGATGAACGTAGATTAATTATTCCGTTCCACAAGGGAATAGTACAAGCTGTTTGTTTAAATGAACTTTGACCCCGAGACCTTGTTAGTGAGCAGTGCCATTTTTATACATTACTTAAGTACATTCATCATTTATATGAATTATCATACGTATGACATATTTAAGTCCCAAAGCTTTACAAGGAGGTAACACTGGGCACATACCCTAGAATAAGAACAAATATAATTTTGGTTTTAGCAATGCAATCTGGTCGTGGTGGCCTGGAGGTTGAAGACGCCTACTTCTCATGCACGACGGTGCGGATTCGAAACCTACCAATGGCATGCACCAATGTGACTTTTCCGAGTTATACGTGCTTTCTATGGTTATTTAGACACCACTGAACAACGGTGAAAGAAAACATCGTGAGGAAACCTGGGCTTATAATTTCTAATTATAAGTTTGAAATCGCCAACCCGCATTGACCAAGCGTGCTGATTAATACTCAAACCTACTCCGTGTGAGAAGAGGCTTTGCTCAGTAATGGGCATTTGTAAGCTGTTCATGATGATGATGATGATGAATGCAATCTGGTTATGGGTAGGCAGAGTAGGTATTTAATATGACGTGTTTATAATTATTATCATTGAAAATGCTGTTACCACACTACTGTAGCAATTAGTGGTGCGGCCACTAATGTTCCGCGATAGCCACTAATGAAGTGTCGCGTGGACCCTGGAACTACAGCAGTAGAAGCTAGCACTGTACGTGTTTGATATTTACATTAGGTCTGCGCGTCTAATTAACTAAAGTAACCATAACTACAAACTTCAACACAATGTAAACGTAGGTACATTAGCTCGCATACAGCTAGTTAGCAATGTAAATTAAATAATTATTTCGTATTATGACAAATTCAAAGCAGGCAGGTACAATTTTTTTTTAAATTATGGTATGTTCTTTGCAACGATTCCTTTGCAAATTTTAAATTCTTTAGAATAACATTGAACAAAAAGCAGGAAGCGAATGTGGGATTATAAATACGTGAGGTGATGTGAAGGATGTTGGTTTTGTCCCCCTGGCCGCGCCGCCGCCCGCGCCGCGCTCCCAGCCTGGTGCGCGCCGCTTTTGTTCACAATGAGAATGGCAAACAGTCGTGACGTATTTGGTGACTGCCAAAGCATAGAAATATTCCGCTATCGAGTCCTGTCTTCCCCGTCATGATTTTATAAACATACATATATTTTGGCAGGTTCTTACGACATTTACCGATCGCACGTATTTTATTTCCGCACCGTTTGTAGGTACAATTATAGAGAAAACGTTTCATTTTATAAAGTATAATGTTATTGCTATTTTTTATTCTGGTTAGCATTGGCAGTTTAAAAAATTCGGTAGGTGTGATAATAAAATGCACAGAATACTCGAGCATAATCAGATAGAAAAAGGTGAGGGGATGACCCTAGTTAATGGGATAGGAATGGGTGAATTGGGTACAAAAGGAGCTGGGTAATTGGGGTGAGAGATTGGAGCTTGGTACTTGATAACGATGGTCGGCAAACTACATAGAGATAGGTACCAAATACCCAATAGAACATTACAATATATTATTTCTTTGTAGTCTGTGTGTATAATATGTTAATATCGTACAAACGATTGGGTTGGTTGCATAACCAAAATAACATTTACAACCCATTTGGTGGGCAAAATAACATTTATTTCGATAATTGATCGTGTCATAGACCTATCTTGTTGTATTATACTAAGATATTTTATGATTGCTATCACATCAACAGCCTATAATGCCAACTGCTGAGCAAAGCCTCTTTTCACACGGAGAAGGTTTGAGCATTAATCACCACGCTTGCTCAATGCGGATTGGTGAGTTCAAACTTATAATTAGAAATTATAAGCCCAGGTTTCTTCATTATGTTTTCCTTCATCGTTCGTCAGTGGTGTCTGAATAATCTTAGAAAGTACGTGTAACTTAGAAAAGGCACATTGCTACTTGCCGTTGGTAGGTTTCGAACCCGCAACCTCATGCATGAGAAGCGGCCGTCTTAAACCTCCGGGCCACTATGACACAATGACTATCACTATGATATGTTTGCTATAACAAGTTGCAACCGTACTCATCCAAATCATACGTTTTGAAATCACAGACGTTTATTGTAAGGCATTGTACCCTACGATTTGATGTTTTGTATGCAACATAACAAGGAGTCCGACCTTTTTATAAATCCAATATTATAAACGTCAATATGTAGTCTACTAGCCTTCCTATAAGTTACACACTATAACATTCCCTAGAGGTCCAAGATTGCCGGGAAATAAACGCATTGTTTACCTTTTCCGTATCGATATTATATTAATGTTTATCGAAAGCTGACTAAGGTTTGATAAAACAGATTCCGGGTTGGGATGCTCGGTTTAAATTAAAACAAAGAGTTATTCCCACCGCCACTGGAAACGGAAACGGGGAAAAAGGAAATAAAAATAAGGCGTAAAACGGTTGTCAAATCTGTCAGTGACAGGCATCTCATTCAATTATCGTAACAACAACAGAGCGCAATTTTCATTTTATGGTTTGTGTTTTTTAGCTGAAAATGTTTTTGTTGCAATTGCATTAATTAAAAGCTTTGACGAACACCTCGATTGACATGATTCACGTAGTTATTTTATAGGAATCGACAGCTAGCCTGAAACGTGAAGAATTAACATCTCTTGTCATTTGAAATTTTTTATAATCGAATAATGCCACAAATTATAAACTTTTCCTAACTACAACAATTTAGCGAACAAAGTACAGACAGACGTAGGAACTTTTAGCTAGAACAGTGATAAAATATATCGGAAGATATATTTTGGTACATCATCATCCGAACTACGTGACTGCAGGGCTCGTAATATATATTACACGTACTCAAAGGTTCAAAGGCGTTCAGTATGTATTATAGCATAGTAAATATTACTAACCCGAGACCCAACAGGCACAGACATAAAGCTACGCCGACTTTTAATAGCATAAGTAATAAAGCCTCTTTTATTTACACTACTGAACCGCTTGGGAGCTAATAATGATTCTGGGGCGGAGCGTATTGAATATTGGAATAAAAGTCTAAATAGGTCCTCACTGTTACTGATGTTTTGTGATGGAGTGAAAGTATAATATACAATTTCGACTTTTGAAGTAATTTACGTGCATATTGCTTTTCTTTTCTTTGCACACACTCAATATTAATGCCTACATTTATAATCTTTAGAAGTAACTGCCAGGTTACAAGATGATATGATGATGATGGCGGATGGTTAGTATGAAATACTTATATTCACTGAAATCAGCTAAAAAGCCAAAAATAATTATATTTGACTATTCCACAAGACACCTAAACGAAAACCATTAAATTAGAGTTATATACAATTCTCAAGCACCCACATTTTTTATAATAAAGAGCGAAGTTACAGGGAGACCCATAGACCGCTACAGCTTTAGAAGCCATTTACGACTTGATGCGTTGATAAAAAAGGTAGTCGGTTGTTATTTTTGTTTATTACTATGTGCGTAGTATGAAACCGTTCTTGAAGCGGTCCTAATATAAAGTAAAGAAAGCTGATGTCACTGAACAAATGTTTGCAGCCAGGCGTCACCATAATGTTGTTACGCCGCAATAACACACTTGGTACACAGAGTTACAAATTAAAAATACCTACCTCCGAGATTGCGTTACGCACGCACAATCCCTGAAAAGGTCCCTCGCTTGAATGTTTCCAGGTAAACCAGCACATGTATGTTACCTTCAAATGGGTTCTTCTCCAGTGATATAATTAGTTTAAACATTCTTAAATGTTTTAGTGGTAGCATATAAATATACTGTATTCAGGTCAACCGTATACAAGCCATTCACGAGACATACACACATTATGTCCCTCGTCCCGGACGGAGCATAAAGTAATTTACACACTTCATTAGCATAGCTTAGTTGGCATATCCTAATAACAACACCTTGTGGTTTCCCGATTGGGAAATGTAACACTCAACTATTGTTAGTAATCCGTTCGCAGAGAGTCTTGTCGAGTAAAATGCAAATAACCGGCACAACTCGTCAGAGAGCGAGGTCGAAGTTAGACCATGCTTTTTAATTTACCGAGTGCCGCCATTACCGACCTTATCGCGCCAGTTGCCCCCAGATCTAAAATAGGATGCTTTAAAATTGCCTTCTTATTCAGATTATACTCAGCATGCGCCGATGTCGAATTTAGAATGTTGTACGTCGAACGGCAGTTATTGAGCCTTAATGGTCCCGGGACCGTCTATCTAGCGTTATTTGCTTGCGTCCGTGACGTTAAAAACAATGAAATGAATTTCGTTATATTATTACTGAAATAAACAGTGTAATTGTATGTGTATTTTGGATACATATGGATAAAATAATCTTATAATCACATGATTTAGATTGCTTGCATTGTTTGTGATCATAAAACAAATAATTTAAATTAGCACTGGACAATTATTCTACAGTATCTAATCAACCTTTCATTTATAAAAATGTGTGGCTGTTTGGTCTATTAATCTCTCGTCTAGATCTCGTCGTACATTGTTGTCAATTAAAGATATCAAGGGTTGTGAAACTTATCTAATCGATCTAAATTTGACCTTTCACCATATTTCGACCTTGAACCTATCAAACCTTAGTTGTTCCTCAACTCCAGTGAATTTATTTCTATGGCGGTAATTTTAATGAAATCACATAAACTAATCGAGTATTAGAGGTAATAAAATAAAAGTATTATTATTACCCTGGTTTATTTAAATTTTAAATATCGAGATAGTACTGAGTTAGACGGGAAGCGTTGAAGCGACAATACCCTGCAGGCGTGCGGGTTAACCCTGTTTTTAGTCCACTAACCAACCGATCGGGGTTTAAGCGCTGGAAATGAGAAATACAATTAGAATAATCTGCTATAATTGGAGCATAACGAAATTGTTGGCCCCGTTCCTATATGCAAAAATAGAATATCGTTTGTACTTCTGATTGCAAATTTTACCAACGCTACGCTGATCCTTTAGAAACATATTCACTCAAGTAAATCTGTGTAAGTTTTTCTAAAGATCTCATTTTGTATTTAGAAGGTCAATAACTTTTATTGGTTGGAGTACCGATATTACAATATAGTAAGAACTTCCTTGAGCCATACGTTGTCTATAATACGCAGTGGCACTAATGAAACTACAATGACGTCAAATCTTGCAACTCTGTTTTGACCCACTTCACCGAATATATGTCGCATTGATTTTAAACTTGCAAACTACTGAAGTGTCATGAGAACACAATTCTCGTGTTGAAATTTGAATGCTTGCAGTTATCGAAACTCACGTGGATTTCTTGGTACATAACAATAAATATTATTAACTAAATTTTGTATAACTGAGAAGAGGGCGAGAATAGGATCGATCGATATCGATTTGTAGTAATTGACCTTAATTAAATGGTTTAATATAATAAAAAGTGACTAACTAACCAAATAGTAACTAATTACTAACATTAATAATTCTTTTATATAAACTTCGTTTAAAATAACCGACAAAAACCTCCTCTTTTTTTTGAAGTCGGTTAATTAATATACTAAAACCTTCTCCTAGTGTTCTTTTTTAGGGGAAAATCATTGAATGACTTCTACTTCCTACGTGAGGCGGGAGGAAGTGTCAGACCAGACTCTTACTGACTAAAATCACCCCGTTCCTACTTCTGCACTTCGAGCCGGAGCCCCGGTAACCCGTCGAGTTCTCCGCGGCTCCGTATCGGCATCAGCCTTATTGGGCCCCATCGGTGGTGGTCTGATGGCTCTTTGAGGCGCACGCAAAAAGCGACGCGCCGCACGCTCGGGGCCGGTTCTGTTTGGGCGGCGAGCTACCCATGCTCGCCGTCCGCAGGCCCGTGTTTATGGTGGCCGGAGGCACTCCGCGGAGTGTCCTTGTGTGGCGCTTTGCTGCCTCATGCGCACCGCCTCTTCATTAGCTAGCATGACTGCTTAGCAAAAGAAGGAGACGGCATTCCAGTCCTCCTCGCTCCACATCATGCCCCGGTCGAAGGCCGGACGCGAGAGGTCCCCGTCGCCGATCACATTTCTGAGGGCACGGCGGTGCTCAACCCACGCAGGGCATTCCCCTACCGTGTGCTCCACCGTGTCCTCAGGGCGGTCCTCGCAGTGATGACATCTGGGCGTTTCCTCCCGCCCTATCAGACACAGGTACCTTCCGAAGCTCCCATGTCCGGTGAGGACCTGCGTCAAGCGGTAGGTGAGGACGCCGTAGCGTCTCTCAAGCCACTCCTGAAAGAGGAGACTTACCGCTGTAATGGCAGCGAGCCCACTTCTCTTAGTGTAGCAAACACTTTTCTGAAAACACACATATGAGTAAGTACATACATACCTAGGTACAAATAAAATTAAATAGTAGGAGGATACAATTATATTAATAAATTCGACAGAATTAGATTAGATGACTTATTACCAAAGGAAATATAGTATGTGTGGCATTTGTACAAAATGTAAGTCCCTAATTGTCTCGATGGTGACGCGCTACTACGAATGTAGAATTAATGGTACAATGGACTGACTCATGGCACTTGGCATTTAAAACCGTGTGAAGCCGAACACTCGTCATATAAATTATTTTATCCTTCACTCAAGACCACGGAATTGAGTGAACTGGAGTTTTCGCACAGTGAAGTGTAGTCGGTCGGTGACCACCGGAACTAGCTCATAATCATTAAATTGGGACGCTCGTTTAACTGTTAATTATTGCCGACACTTTGGCCATTAAGACGCTCCAGAAAAAGGAACGCACAGATGTGAATACAAGCGACGTTTTAAATGCAATTAGGTATTTAGGTAGGTGGTTAAAAGCGAGCAAATGTCAAACAGGTTTTGATTTTAATGAACGCGTTTTTCGCCCGCTTTGTTGAATTTTAATGTGCACTTTTATCACCTCTTGAATACTAAGTTCAGACTGGTTTTGTGTATTTAATTGTAATAAAATGTCACTATGTTCAGAGTCATACAATGGCACCTAATCAACAGCAGAGGAATCAGGTAAATTAGGAAATAAAACAACAATTTTTCAAGCAAAATCGTGAGCTTTCCTGTATAGAAGTACCGGCGTAACTCAGTTGAAGCACAAGCTACTTGCCTTAATTGGTAGAGTTAGCGGGAATAGGAAAGCATCATGCATTGTTACGAACACCATACATTATGAACTCTAAGCGCGCTGTAATCTCCTTTAATCCTTTAGCGGCTCTACTAATCTATATCCTTTCGTAAAAAAACAGTATTTTGTTTGAAGTTTGTTTTTCAGCAGCGTTGAATACTAATGACTGAAAGCGAGTCTTTTAATTCTAATTAATATTAATGAACGATATGCATATAAGTTGTTCAGAATTCTGATCCTCTTATAAGTTCATTCTTAATATAAAAAAATATTTACTGATCGACTGTTTGCTACAGTCGATCAGTAAATATTTAATGACATTGTGTTTGGTTTGTCTGAAAACTTTACTCTATAATTCAATGTATTCCCAGATTGAATTTTCTTATAGAACGTGTTATTTATAGGTGTAAATGCAGCTATTTCAGACTCAATAAATATAAATCTTCGTAACGTAGATCAAATAATGCCATAAATGACACACTTGTACTAATTCTAATTACGACTACAAAGGAAATAACTACTTGTCTACACTAGTATTATAAGGAGGAAAGATTTCATTTCGTTTGAATTGAATAGGTTCCGAAACTGCCAGACTAATTTGAAAAATTCTTTTACTGTTGTAATCCTACAGTATCCCTGATGAACATGACCGTCTATAGCTACATGTAATAAAACTGTAGAAGTGTACATTCTGTTCATTGAAAATATTACAAAAATAAATATTAAGGGTGTGTTACTAGTATTTAATTATAGAGGTAGTAAGTAGAGAAAAAAAGAACCGTGTGAAAATGTAATCTGATGTGTGTAATGAAAATTGTTTTCAAGGACTAAGAATAGTATTTAGCTGCATCAGGATCAGGGATTTTAAAGGAAAAATATGAATTCAATTAACTGAATAAATTTTGTTCATGGACTAGCTTCTACCCACGACTTCAATCGCGCTCTTTTAAGTATCTATTGGTGGTTATTGGGGTTTACAAAGAGAAAAAATAATTGGTGAACGATTTTTGCTTTTCACAAATATACCAAAAACTTTTAGCGTTATCTACCTTGAAAATTACGAAATGTTCCATAACATCATCTACCCCTTGTTTTAGGGAAGTAGTGGGTTAGAAAGAGACAAAAAGTAGCCTATGCTACTGTACATCCTTTCAACATTTTTTTTTTGTTATCATGGTACAACATTAAGATAATCAAAGAGGTTGACAGCAGTCTTAAGAGAGAAATCCATGAATAAAATATTTTCAGTTTACTAAAAATGATATCTTTTCCGATTAAAAAAAACTTATTACACAGCGCTGAATACTTATACCTTGAAAACCCATAGTATTTCATTTATGTCGTCATTTCATTCAGATGAGATTTGTTACAGAGCATTGGAATTAACCTTGAAAAATACTAATTAAAAATACACATTCTGCCAGAAGTTATTATGTATTATATCTACGCGGACGAAGTCGTGGGTAACATTTATTATAGTAACGTCAGTAGGGTATATAACATTTATTATAGGAATTGAATCAACGACATATTTGGCCAATATATTTTTAATTCTACATCACGTATCACGCTATAGTGACCAAAATTTCCGACCAAAACCTGAATAATTTGATTTACAATAGACACTTGGCATCTTACACGTAATTAGGTACAGTGAAATAACGTACGTATCTTTTTTCATATGGAATGTTCTATGTTCCACAGTTGTAGTAGAACTCGTTATAAAATAAATGCAGCTTAAATAAACTTCAATATTAATAACTAATGTACACAGAAATTGCCCGCTGTAAACCCTCAAAAGAAACTGTAAATCTATATATATAAAAGAAAGTCGTGTTAGTTACACCACTTATAACTCAAGAACGGCAGAATAGATTTGGCTGAAAATTGGTAGGGAGGTAGCTTAGAGCTTAGCTTAGAGGTAGCAGGAGACCGACATAGGATACTTTTTAACCAACATTTTTTTTTTTACTTTTTACCGAAAATCACGAACGGGGACGGGAAAAAATGGGATTACGCGTACGAAGTCGCGGGCAGAAGCTAGTAATTAAATAAACAAATAATTAAGAAAGATAAATAAATGTCCGATACGGCAGCTTTAAAGAAATATTTTCATTTGCTGAATTCTTGCAACAGTTTTATACAAACCTACTTTCCAGGAATATCTACAATTAATAACAAAATTTAATGTTTACATTATTTTCATCTTCCGTTTACTTTCTTTAAACAGATGTTATCGTAATAACTTTCGAACTGTTTTGAGATCAGCCGACTGTTGAATGTTGAATTATTGTTTCAACTGTGCTACTGTTTCTTCAATGGAAACGTTTTTGGAGGAACAAGCTGAATACAGCTGCAGTTTGCAGGAAGAATATTGATTATAACAATAATTCAGTTTGTGATCAATGAACATTAAATATTTTTTGTTTATGTGTTAGCGTTAGCGGAACCTTTATTATGATTTCTCAATTCATTCTTCAGTTGAGATTGTTTGACATGTTTCGGATAATGTTTATATCACAGTGGCAGATGAATGGTCACATGTTATCTTTAACAGGTCGTAGGAGCATTGTTAGCGATCCATTTTAAATAAATAAAGGAACTACACTTCGTATCAGATTATTATTAACGAATCCTTTAGCGTTAATCGATTTAGTTTCCCTCCTTCCCAAGTACCACTTTTATCAAGTATTATTATTTTACTTCAGCGTGGGCTGAGGAGAGTGAACCTATTTGTGTGAAATAAAAGGATCTTTTATAAAAACAGATCACACAATGTGTTCTATTGTTATTCCGCACTTACGTCATACAAGGCCAGTGAATGTAAGTGGATGAAAAGGATATCCATTATAATGTATGACTCAAAACCAAGTGTTGTCCGAGTAACTGCACGCAGAGCGATAAGCATTACTTTATATGGAGCGTACTTCAGCGAACAAACATTATTTTGGTTTTTTGCGAAGTTAAAATGTAATATTTTATAGACATTAGTTTTTATGGGCGATATAAGATTTTAAAAATGGTTGTTTACAATGAACTTAACTTTATTTATGGCAATAAAGTTTCAACTAAGCTTTGGTTCTAAAATGTAGTTAGATTGTAAACTGAGTAAGTAGGTACGTAACTTTGTAATTTGTGGAATGAAAAAATAACATTTACGAAACTGTATGTGTAGAGACTATATAATTTTTTTTTATTTCATTATGGTGTTTTTTCACGTAATTTATTGATTTGCATATTTTTTGTGGGATAAGCCGGTAAGCGATCGGAACCGCCCATAGACACTCGAAACACCAGAGGCGTTACAATTACAAGTGCGGTACCGGCCTTTTGGGAATTAGGTATTTCATAATTGTTGCGGATTCAGTGATTGGAGAGATCGGGGAGGGGGTAATCTCACTCATATGGCGAAACACAACGCAAGCGTTGGTTCACGCCAGTTTTCTGTAAGGTCGTGGTATCACTCCGGTCGAGCCGGCCCATACTTGCAGAAACATGGCTCGCCCACACTTTATTATTTAATAGTCTACTTATTTTAATATAAACTTGTAACGGTACACTTAATACCTTAGTCATGATTGCGATTACATAACTGACAGTAACTTATATGGAAATTTAAAAAATAAGTGAACATTCCCAAGTAGTTGATTCCTATAATCAGATCTAAACCGTAGAACAGAACATAAAATAAAGTTGTCTATTTGTTCTTACTTCAGTGAACTTGATTCGTAAGTTAATAAAATCAGGTTTACGTATATTACATTCTATTAATAGATATTCTAGGGTCCTTGCTTGTTGAGTGGCACTGTTAATTTTATTAAAAGCTATGAGAAGCCGTAGAAGGGCGCGGCATATGTTGGGGCGCACGCGTGCTGCTGTGCCCGCCAGGTGTCGCCACAGCTGACTATGTACAGAAGACGTCGGTGACGCCGGCGCACATGGCGGAGCGTGCCAGCCGCGTGCCAACTCACTAATTTCGTTTTATTAGCTTCCTTTGAACCTTTGTGGAGCATACTTACTTCTCTCGAACAGTCGCCGTAATTTATTGCAGCTTTGCACCCTACTTATAGGATACTGCTAGTAAGCCATGCCAAAATGATTGCAAAGGCTGCGGTTTACTTTTGTTCATAATTATTTTGTGCTTTATTGTTTTGTTGCAATAAGCTGGCCAATATGGAATATTCTTAGCGGCAATGTAACTCGGAAGTGATGAACCATGTAATAATATGTATAAAAAATGATCTAGACCTAGAATATGAAGTAACTTCACTAATTAAGAAATTAATTAAGATCAGGCTCATGTTCACCCAATGTCAAAGAGAATAACAACAAAGGACTTAAGATTATGAATAGCGTAGTTTTTTGTTTGGCAAAGGGTCTGGTCAAAAGCAAAACACCTGTTAATGCTGTAGTCGTAGAATTATGAATGAAATTGTAATGAATGGTCATTCAAACGACAACAACTGACAAAGTTTGCTAAATTACACAAGAATGTTTTTCAATTATTAAATTAGATCACCTTAATGTACTACTGTTTTTCCTGGAAGGGAAAGTCAGTGGGGAATTGATTTTGTCAATTAGATTACGTTATTATTATAATATTGTAGGAATTTAGGTAAATGTATTGCTAGGAAACTAATATACTAATATAAATATACAGCAAAAGAACAAACAAAACAAACAAAACAACATTATGAATTCCACCATTAATTGGTTGATCACAATCCAAATTGATTCGAATGTTTAGACATTCTCTTAAGGTTGAACGTGTAATCATATTTATGAATAATAACTTGACAGACGTATATAGATTCCAGCACCACTACTAGAACTAGGCTTTGTATGTGAGGACTTTTATGATTCTAGTCAAAGTTTCGAATACGAAAAGTACTAAAACCGAAAATAACGACGGTTAACAAAATGAAAATTGTTATTATAGCCATCAGGCGGGACATTTGTTTGATCAATTTGAAATCATACTTGTTTGAACACTAGTACAATAGTAACATAGTACTGCAATGTCCAACACTTATCCATGTATTGTAACAACAGTAAAACAGTGTAGTTACATTAGCATATCTATTGCTACGTTAGCACGCCACCAAACGTGGATTTTGTTACAATCTTCTGCGCTTTTACGGTTAAGTTCACCTATAAAATATTTATACTAAATAGGACCACAAAATTTAAAAAAAAATTGTCGCTAAATTGCCTCAAAAGCAGTTTTGTTGCAACCAAGCTCGTTCACCGAAAAGCTGAATGAATGTGTCGCATCTATTGTGCGACACATCCTGTGTTATTGTTGCTGTATACCTGCCGTCCCTTCGGACTGCTATTTATAATTAGTCCTCTACCTGATGCCCAAGACGACGTGCTCTCAACAAAAGGATGCGTATTGTATAACAATTGGAGAGGTTTGCGTACCGTAGTTGAGCGGGTCCACAGTATTGTTTGTTGCATCTCAGACCGATGGGTTTTGAAACTAGCGCCCCGCCGCCGTGCCGCCACTAGTGACTCAGGTATTTATGAATGAACGTGACGAGTCAGCGAGTGGGAAGATCGGCCGCGGTCACAGCCAGGTAGAAAATTACACTTTTGGAATTCTTTCAACAGTTCGCGTCGAGTAGGGCTACTCAACTCGGTGGTCGAGGAGAGCCGCAGAGCGGGGCGCGGGGTGCCATTAACACGCATGCGTCGAGCTCTTTTACCGAGACGATCAGACGATCCCTCCCTCTCAGTTGATACAGAGACGTCGCGCGAGCACACCGTGCCGTCATGTACCGTTTGCCAACTTTTTCGAGTAGTGATGTGATACGATACCGACGTTCAAACGCCACTTTTCATTAAATACTATTACGTTTTGTAACTTTATGATTTTTGTGACTCAAGTTAATTGTGTGGATTTAAGTGAAAGAAATGTTACAGTGACTTAAAATAAATTGGATTTGGAAACAAAATGAGGTGGTTTATAGTGACAATGAGCGTGATGGTGTGGGAAACAATTTTAGCCGGCATTGCTCCCCCAGGCTCATGTCCTGCGGTGTGTGCGTGTAAGTGGAAAGGAGGCAAGCAGACTGTGGAGTGTGTGGATAGAGCTCTTATCACAGTGCCCGAACCTGTAGACCCAGCCACGCAAGTATTGGACCTTTCCGGGAATAATCTTCAAATACTTCCTCAGGAAGCTTTTGCCAAAACAGGGCTGCTCAACTTACAGAGAGTGTATTTACGCAATTGTAATATTGGCCAAATTCACGATAGAGCTTTTAAGGGCTTAACAAATTTAGTTGAATTAGATCTATCTTATAATTTACTCACAGAGATCCCTTCAGATAGCTTCAAGGATGCACCTTTCTTACGGGATCTTACACTGTCTCAAAATCCAATATTAAAAGTCCATGCAGATGCTTTGAATAATCTTGGCAACGTCGTCAAGCTTGATCTATCAAAATGCGACATTAGAGAAATAGCTCCCGACGCGTTCAGGACGTTGCGCTCGCTGGAATCTTTAAAATTGAACCATAACAAGCTACGTGATATACCACTGAGTTCATTAGAGAAGATCGAGAAACTTCGAGCCATAGACTTATCGGACAATCCTTGGACTTGTGACTGCCGGTTACGAGATCTTAAATTATGGTTAGCAAAACATAAATTGCTTTCAACGCCCAGCTGTTATGCGCCGACACGTTTAGCTAACCGACCATTTTCAGAGCTACCCATTGAAGAGTTTGCATGTAAACCGGAAATATTACCAGCTAGTCGACATATCGAGGCGGCAGTGGGTTCCAATGCTACCATTACTTGTCGAACAGAAGCTGTACCGACTGCTAATATTAATTGGTACTGGAACGGCAGATTGCTTCAAAATGGAAGCCACTTCAATTCACATCAGAGAATTTATATTTTTGAAGAAGGGGAGTCGAAAAAGAAGTCTTCCCTAGTATTGACAAATACGCAGGAATCAGATTCCAGCGAGTTTTACTGCGTAGCGGAGAATAAAGGCGGGAATGCCGAAGCAAATTTCACTGTACATGTCACACAACTAGCAGCCGGCATGGCTTCCTTGGGGAGCGCACAGATAGCCAGTCTTGGAGCTGCATTATTCCTAGTCGTCGTCGTCATTTCTTTAGCACTGCTGATTACATTCGTCCGGTTTCGTCCAACTCCGGCTTGCGAAAGTAAAACACCAAATACAATAGACAGAGTGGTGTCTGGAAATGAAGTACATCCGACATCAACCGATAGACCTCATGTTGCTGTTTTAGCTAACCGACAAGACTCACCGAATTACAATGACCCAAAATGTAATCCGGTTTTAAAACCTCCTAGAGCAAATGACATTCCTTACACTACAAATCATTATGAGGGCAGAGGAAGTGTCGTCACTGCTGGTGGCCCAGTAGTCGTATCTCCTACAGTATCAGGAAATATTGATCCTGACCTTATAAATGATACAAGGCCAGAAAGTGCTGCTAGGCCAGGAAGTGGAGAGTATGCACGTGAGACCTCAGAGTCATTATACCCATCTGGTCTTTGGGATCAGATGAAAATGAGTCAAGCTAACAATTTAGCTCGTGCGGTTAGTACGGCAATTCCTACGTACTACAACGACAGAACACCTATTATAGAGAACTGCAGCGTGGACGGTTCGCAGGAGGAGTTAGGCTACATGAGCCGGACTTTCCCTCGATCCCATGCGATGACGGCGCCCAGCCCGGCGCCCCCGAGCGACGCTCCATACCCGCCTGACTACGGGCTGCCGGTGAACGGCGCGCGCACGCTCCGTGTGTGGCAGCGGGCGCCCCCGGTGCTGCCGCCCGTGGCCGCGCTCAAGCGCGTCCTCACGATCACGAGGCCCTCGGCCGATGATCACTTTCAGGATGGCTGTGCTACTGATGTTTAATCTGATAAAAGAAAGCAGTAATGTTTGCATATCTAGATGACATGTCAGAAATTGTAAATTTGTATCCTAAGCTAGAAATCATCTTATACGTAAGGTATGTGTAATTTATAAACAGGTTGTTAGTGTAATATTTTTTGTATCATATAATTTATTTAGATAATTAATGGAAAGTTACATTGGATCCAAATGCGAAGGGTCCGCGACTGATTAGTTGAAGAATGTAAGTGTAAATTATTACGTGATATGGAATGGTACCTATCGTCTATGATCGCCAAATAAATAAAATACTAATTATGAATATATCTTCATTGTTGAAACTCAAATAAGATGTTACATGAATATTATAATAATGTACAGTATAAGACATACATATCTACACGAAATACCCAAAGATATCGAACTCCCCCTGAAAGTAATTATTCTCTATGTTACTTATTATTATTGTAATTCACGCTGAATGTTAATCAATGTACGATAATGAATGTGTAAATTTTATGTTGAAAAGGAATAAGAGTTTTAGCAGTAAAATGAAAAAATAAATCTGGCGATTGTAAAATGTACACTTTGTTTGAATTGGTTTCACCTAGTAGCCACCCAATATTGCTTGCTGATTCTTGTACAGAATTTCTATAGGTACTTACTACACTACATATTAGGTTTAATATAATAATATTTTACCTCTCACTGACATACATACACACACACACACGTACGCTGACACTTTTATAGCAATGAAGAGTATTTCATAGGTTTGTACAATTCTCAACTTCTTTTTTGTCAAAGAGATCTAAATAAAGTTAAATACTGGTGATAATGGATTGGGATAATTATCTACGCTATCGGATGTAATGGGTACAATGTTAGTTAGTTTTTTTATTACATTATACATACGCATAATATGTTAGAAGGAGATTCACAGATATCTTCATATTCTTAAAGATATTTATATTGACACGCGTTGATTTATGTCTCTCACATAAAGTACCCACACCAAGCTCGACAGGATGGCGTGGGCAGTTTGTTCGAGGAACGCTCGCAATAGAGAGTTATCATGACCATGTTAATATGTATGAGTGACCAAAGTTCTTCACTTGCCGGATATTCTGTTCTAAGCATAGGTACTTCAATACACTTCGTTAAATGTATACACACATTCACAACTTTATATCATTCACACACCTGCTTTATGATCGATCGTACGATAATATTAATGCCTGCTCTGTAATTGTACCTTGTGAGTAATTAACTATTTAAAAGCCGCTTCAAAACGTGTAGGTAGATGTGTAATTTATTTTGTACAATTTGCAAACAGATGGCTAATTTCCTTCCAGACAAGGTTATATATTTTTATAGCCATCGCATCCGGACAAACCGGTCGGAGTTAACTTGTTCATTCATAGCAACGAAAGGTGTATTACATTTTGAATAGACAATGAGAAAGAAACTAGATTAAATGTAATTTTATTTTATCAATAGAATTCAATACAAGAATGAATTCGACTTAAATGTTTTTTATGGACAGCCAGTGTCATGGCTACAAAAAAGGGAAAAAAGTTTCAAGCGCACCTTCCAACCCGCCGGAGAAAAACCGGTTAACGTTGTTTCATTTCCGTTCGATTCAGTTTTTTATTAGAACCAAACTCTAAACGGGTTCAATGGAAGTGAGAATATCGAAACAAGATTTTTAAAGCAAAGTATTGCATTACGACTTTACGACTAACTAAATCGAAATTTACGCAAATACGCAAATAAATCCTTTCACAAAGAATAAAGGCATAATCTGATATTTCAAAAGCAATTTTTGTATTTTTTACTTTCGTATCATAAGTAACATCAGTAGAATACTGATGTGGCGCTGGAGAAGTAATATACAGAAGTATATACCTACATGTTCCATTAACATTATGAATACAAGATATATGGAAAGTATATTTCATACTTATGTGTGACTTATGATTGTCAATTTGTGATCCCAAGCAGTTATTGATGACCAAAACGTTAGGAATTGATAATGATTTATGTTTATGATTTTGGTAAAATTGCGTACATGTTCTTAGTGTTTTTGCTCAATGTGCCCTTCCGTGTACCAAAGGCTATTAATGAAATGACTACTGATTACCGAAATCAAGAAACAAATTCATAACAATTGTAAGTGTAAGAGGCTAAAAGCAAATTACATTTTCATTAATCTAGGTTTGACAAAGAGGCATATTGTTCAGGCTTGCTTGGTTTACATTTAAAACTTCTGAATTTTTTTTCATGAATATTCAATGAGAAATAAAAAAGTTTGCCTGAAAATAAATTACCTGGTCTGTATACTATAATTTGCATAGATAATGTAGGTATTAGGCAATGTTTAATACTCAAAATATAACGTCGAAGTGATTTTTATTATATTCTCTATCGGATTTAAAATAAGGTTTTTAGCTTTTGGGTCATTGGGAAGTATTTGGATCGAAAATTTCCTCTTTTGTAAGATTTTGTCGTAGGTGTGTGTCTGAATGATGCCCTGGGGTTTGGTCACTTCCTCTTCAACCGTTTTTTTACAAATAGGTTTTTCAGAAATGTCTCTTATAATAATGAGAATTACCAACTCCGTTTATAACTCCCATGACTTGACTGATTCTGTGCGGCTGTGTCTATAATAAGAAATATTGGCACTCTACGACCTTTTATCTTTAACGACAGCGGTGTAGTTTATGTGTCGCCTTATGATAAAAAATAGGTATACAAAGCATGTAGATTGTAGAGTCATGTATAGACGTGTTCAGACGTGTTGGTTTCATATAGTACATACAAACTGGAAGTTTGCATATTTTTTGTGTGTGAAGGTCCCTCCTGGACCGTGTAGCCTAAAAACGGACGTGATTATTTTTATAAAACTTTATACTACACTTATGTTATGGCGTAAGTTCTCAACCGGTAATATCAACTTCATTCTTGTTTTTTTTTCAAAAAGATACATGTAGCCCTGTTATGACTTTATTTTTTACGTAGAGGAAGTTGAGCCATGGGTCATGTAGGTATGATCCTCATACCTAATATAAATTAAACAACAAAATGAAATAGCTACAAACAATGGTTTGCTCGACAAAAATATTTAATAGAATAAATATCAATAAACAATTTTTGTGATATTTATTATGTATAAGTCAAAATATGTACATAACTAGTTATGTTTTTAAAGGCAAGAAGGTTCACATCCGGGCTTGTTAACAATAATGAATTTCGTTGGTATTCTCACTGGCAACTTGTCCATTGTTTAAATGATAGTTTTTATATGTTTACTAATGTTTGAAGAATCATAAAGACCTTGTTTATAATGTTAGTGGTAGGAATTGCATTCCAATTGTTTTAAGAGTCCATTTCAAAGTAAGAGCGGTTAGCACAAGTGTAAGGAGCTTTTACTTCTCAGGCGTTGAAGTAGTTGATGAAGTCTTTCTACAAGATTGTTTCTCGAGTGTCGTCTCAAGAAAAGTTAACGGGTATATTAATTTTATTTCTGAACTAAACACTAATATTGATGTAAAATCGACTTAATCTCTTTACTAAAACCAATTGTATGATAAGTTGATTCGACAGCAAGTTTACAAACCACAAATACTTATTACAATAACAAATAGAGCAGTACACAAACTTTCATGTCGATTCTCATCTTGCGTAGGTACTGGTACTATAATATAGGTAACTCTTAAACTTCTGATAAGAGAAACAATAGTATTGAAATAAGCAAAATTTTGTAGAACGACAACCTTATTTACCTACCATCAATGGCTTTGCGCTTTCTTCTCGTAAAAGCGGAGACTTTCGCTGACAATAATGATGTTTCGGCCCTGGCAACAATGGGAACTCAGCCAGAGCGATCTTGATTGTTCGCCTGAATATTTCAATTGTGTACTGCTTTCGAGACTCGCTCTTTGTATATTCATTGCTATCATATTTTGTCGTGTAACGTTTGTTATTTTATCGTTTCTTAGATTTCTCTGTCTTAGTGGTTTTTACGTTTGGGTATCTTAGCTTGTTTGAAGTTAGTTTAGTTTGATATTCTTACAAATTATAATCACAGTTTTCTTCAGAATTGTGCCTCTAAAAATCATAGATTGTGATTGCAACTCTTTTGAAAGGAAGAGTATTTTATTGTTTATGATAACGTTATTGCTAAATCAATTTCTCTATTGGTTCAATAGGTACTATAAATATTTTATAAACTATAGACAAAACCAACATTACCTAATTATATTTCATAAACTCTAGAACACCCTAATTTTCCTTGAATAGGTATCATTAAAGAGTCTAGGAGTTACCTATCTTGGTTAATTAGATTACTAGAAATGTGAAAGTTTAGTAATATGGTACAATGCCACAAAATCTATTGAACACTATTTACCACGAAATTATCAACATCACACACCATACAGAGAAGTTTCTAAACTTTCATGCGAATAACGCAGACAAAGTCTGTAGTATTGTAATGTATGAAATTAGTAATAGGTATAACTGACAGGACTACAAATGAAAACTGCAGATTACTAAGACCAAGAGAGAAAAATGCTGCTCAGGAGTTTGGAGTTTTCCGGGATACCACAACGGATCAATAGTAACAACAAGAACTCCTGTACACATCTGCCTAAGTCTAGGTAAGTGTTTGTGACTTGGTAATCAACAAATGTATGAAAATTAGATATAAACCATTACCGCTTGCAGTTTGTAAGAGCATAGCAAATTATATAATCTTCTTTTCACCACAACGCTAATTAGAATCGCACATTATAAACTTTCTGTTTTAGTTACGAAATCTGTTAAGGTACGGTCGCCATTATATTCAATTTTGATTGAACGGTGAACAATTATTACTGGTGTGAACACTGTAAATTGAAATAATATGTAAAAACGTAATATTCAGACTAACTGGCCAGTGCGGCGGCTGCGAAGCCACCGGTGCATGATGTTGCCAATGCCAATATAAATTCATTCTATTTTTGGTTATTGACACGTGCTGAAATAGTTAAAAGCGGAAAATCATTTCATTTTTGATAAAATAAATCTTTTTGAGTTACGAATGTAAATGTATTTTGCGAGTACTGCATTTAATTAATAACTTTGTTCTTTACACAACATTTTGCATGATACGTAAGTATTTACATAATATTTACAAGTATGAAGTATATATTTTATAGTTTATAAAACTTTTGTCTATATTTTTGAACACAATATAAGCTTTAATATCTATTACTGAAGCTGAATCGGATCCAATTACAAACAATTTTTACAGCTTCAGAATTAAGGCTGCTGTTCTAGTTTAAAACCTATAACATTAATACAATGGATATCATAACAAAAACTCTCAAATGAATAAACCAGAACAAAGTCCCAAGTAAACTAGAACAATAACGCACGAAACACTACAAGTCAATCAAAGTGATAAATAACAAACATGGATTATTTTGGTCAATCCTTGTTTTATATACCACTGCTGGTAAAAACTCTTCTTCGAAAAACTTATTCAATTAACAATGTCGGCCATGCCCCAAGGCCATGCTATAAAAGCTAAAACCAGATTTCAGTATGACGCAAACTATGGCCCGTATTAATAAATAAGTCTCAATCACGATATCAAGACCGGCATCAGTTGATACGTTCTCAAGATGCGATCAGCATCTTAATGTCGACGCTAATTAATAAACCTATATCCACACGATCTCAGGTGATACCGCGGTTTGGATCGGGTTATCAAGATTCGTAATTTGACACTCTATGAAATCCTGATATTAAGACTTGTTACGTCACAGCGAACGAACTATTACATCTTTCGTTCATTCCGTTTAGTAATAGCTTTGTAGAACGATAATATTTAACTCTGTATGCATAGGAATAAAAGTTTTTTTCCAGTTTAAATTGATTGAAGTTTTAGGAAACTATATTACTTTTTTATATTTTATACATTATGATTTGTTTGACCATAAAAAAGCACTATTTATTATAAAGTTACGTTTAATTTAAGCACATACCTACCAGGGATTGCGCGTCACCTCATTATTATATCTGTCTCTTTCTCTCAATTGTTTATTAGGTACTTGATAATACAATCATACATATCAGTGTTTCGTGTTTATTTACAAGTTACTTATTAATCGACTGCCTCGTTGGCCGAGTGGTCGCAAGTGCGACTGCCGGGCAAGGGGTCTCGGGTTCGATTCCCGGGTCGGGCAAAGTACTGGTGGGGTTTTTAAAAATTATCAGTAGTAGCACGGAGTCTGGAATTGTGCCCAGTATATGGCAATAGGGTCACCCCCTATTACATGGGACTCATAACATAAATAGTGAAAAGTGGGTGTTCCATTGTAGAGTGGCATAATGTGCACCTCTGCTTACCCCTTCGGGGATAAAAGGAGTGATGTTATGTTACTTATTAATATTCGATAAAGGAGTCAAAAATGCTTATGCAAGCTAGCTTGATCTCCGGTAGGTATTTTAATATAGGTTTTAGGGAGTACCTAATACTAGCAGTCGTGATACTTTTCTAACGACGTTTGATACTGTAGGCTGAGATAAATAAATGAGATCCCCGCACACAAATTGAAAGCTTTTGTCATTATTAATAAATCGTTTAACATACATAACAAATTTAACTTTTCTATGTTTACAATTTAATTGATCAAAATAATTTACCTGAAAGGATGCTGTAGCGTAAAACCTCAAAGTAAGCAAGACTGCAATTTCTGGTGCAACTGGCAGTCACTTTTTACCAAATTATTACTTATCAACGATAGGATATCAACAGCACTGATTCTTGATTTGTCGCGTCCCTTATATAAACTTTAGGTAGGTAGGTACTTAATAGATTTTGAAAAGGCCATAAAATATCATCGTATTAGTCGACTTCATCATCATAATTGATTTCGGAAATAATATTGTCAATATTCATGGTTCCCGCGAAATACTTAGGTACGAGTTCACGATATTAAGTCCAGGGTCGACTGAACTTAACAATCGTGGTCTTGATAACCGTCCTAATACCGATCTTGAAACCCGAGTAATGTTTATTAAACAATACGATCTCAGGTGATGACGAAGTCTTAAACCGCGTATTAGGTTTTGTTTATTAATATGTCGGAATATCAAACAGGATCTTAACATCTCACTCTTACGCTGATATCGGTTTATTAATACGGGCCTATGATTGTACGAGCTCTATGGCTTCTATAGCTCTAATCTACTTAATAGCTACGAATAAAAGAAAAATAATGAATAATAAGTCTTCGGCAGTTAATACTATGCTTACTGTCGCTGATGTTACCATGATACCGATCACTGACCCAACGGGTGTCTTCAAGCGGAACGACCCATAATACAAAAAGTACCTATAAAACTTGTTGACAACCACTTTTCATTGAATAGTGTACATTATAACATTTGAATTCAAAAATACTCAGAATTATAGACTGTTGTATTATTATTTTTTTTAGACTACCTAAATGAAAATGGGTGTTGACTGAGTGTAGGTACATAAGTAAGTTATTTTAATGGTGGAATAGATTATTAGTTATACTACGAAAACAGCACTTTATAAAATAAACGTGTCAATGTCGGTGTGACCGAGGATATGCGGTTCCCTGTTCGAGTACTACTAGAAATTAGAATTCAAAGTGTAATTTTCTGAAGCCCGTCAACGCTTATGTGGTTTGATAGCTGATGAGCCAGACCTCCGGATATAGACATTACAAAGGTATTTACGTTATCCCGGCATTAATACAAACATGGATCTGTTGTTAGGCGTGTGATTGATAATTGAATTAATGGTTAATTCCATCGGGTACCAATCGGTTCCCAAAGCAATTTGGTAAATCGGCGGACTGCCGCTGCCGACCGCTCCAAACCGACGAATGTTCTTGCACACTCATAAATTAGCTTGGCATGTGTTTTGGTTTACGACGAAATCAACGATAGCAGTGGTCACTCAGATAGATAGGTACTTACTTCATTTTGTATTTCCACGAGCGCGCTTCACAATTAGTGATTCACAAGATTCCGACTCATTTTTACCATACAAAGAACTCATTACAAAGAATACCTACACGGTATGTTAAGATGCATAGATTGCATAGATTTTAATACTTTCAACTGAACTATATTTTAAATTCATGGAACAAAATAGTAGACTTTTATATTAAATTGATTATCTAAACCGTGCTTGATATTGATTTATTTTCCCGAAGCTTTGTGGCTAACTCGCACAATACTAAATTATTTAGTTAGGAATTCGGCCAATGCTTAGTGACAGTTTCTTTTTCGAATACGAAATTAATCCTTTATAAGCTTTTAAATACTCCAACCGAGTTCAACTGAAAGCGATTTGACGAAGACTAATTGATGCTACATCTAACACATGCAATTTTATTGAGCGATTGTAGTTATGCCTGTTGAGTGAGGTCCACAATAAATTCAATATTATTACCGCTCGTGTAGATTTGACTTTGCACATAGCCTCAAGGTATTGTCGGCAAATATTATAATTACGTACACATAACATATTAATGATCCACAATGTCGGAAGTTTGGTAAGCGATGTCGTGGAACATATTAACAATAACATATCTATTTATAAGTTAGAAATGAGTGAACCGAATGTTACTAAGTTTTAATAATGTCCGAAACCAAACCTTTCTCATTATTTGATTAATTTGTTTGACATGATAATTGTTCATGTTTTAATACAGAGCAATATAAAAATGCTATTATATAACTATCTAAATATTTACTAAGGTCTATTTACATTATTATTTCCTTAAATGGCCGTAAATGTAGGGTACGTAAGTAAACCGAAATTGTTTTGACCCTGTGACAACTTATTACGGGCCTCGATAATTATAAAATGTTTCCTGCTCAATAAGACTCCCCACGCGTTCTACGACCCAACGAGACAATACGAGATATCCCTCGTTGTGTATCCTCAATATAATTATGTGGAGCAGTTATGGGACTTTCCCATTATAATATTACAGCACGGTGTATGGACGTATACATACATACACATATACCTACATAGTTGCTTTTATTCCGGTCTCTTTAGCGCACCTTCTCACTTCAGATCGTTTCATATTGTTCTTTGTGGTGAAAACGTTGCCTTTTAAAAGGACTTTTGCCTGGAAGCTAGCAAAAATGTACAAAAGAAAAAAATAGTAGGTTGCTTTTACAAATAAAGTGTAAGTGGACTAACTACACATATATCCGACCGACCTTTTGGTTGTGTTGTGTTTACCGCTAAGTCCCGGGCTAAGCTTAACCACCTTAAGGCTAATGCCGGGATTTCCTTATCCCGTTGGCCCGTGGTCAGTTTGGCCGACGCCTTAACATCAATTAGCACTGTGTCTTGGACTTTGCTATCTTAACTGAGCCAAAGCTTTATTTAGATAAAAGCCATTTTATCCTTTACCTCACCGCGCACGTTCACGTCACATCGGTAGAAATAGAAAATTGTATTGTTTTGCATCCCTGAGTTTTAAGATGTACATAACTAAATTAAAAAATCCTTTTAACATCTATTTCGTTGCGGAAGTATGTAGATACAAATTGTTCATGTTTATTTAAGGGCTCGAGATGAATCTTGGGCGATCTTCATTAACGAAACAAAAGAACGTAACAAAAAATCTTCTGGCCGTCGTTCTTTTGTTTATTTCGAGTTGGCGCAGAAAAATTGGAGTTTCTAATGAGTCAAAAGATTTTCAAGAGATTAATCTAACCATCAACGAACGAAAAAAATCAAAGAGAGTTATAAAATATGTTTTTGGCTCTGCAAGTATTGAGATTTTTTTTGGAGAAAAGTACAAAAGACATTGTCGCACATCCATTAAAAAAATTAAATGAAACTATGATTTTTTTAATTACTACATTTTTTTAAATTTAGGGGTTAATAATAACATATAAAATACGTAGTGAAACGTAGGCGCTGCCGCTAAAATCCCAGAATTTGCGATGAGGGTAATAATACCATAAGCCATAGCCATAAGGCTAGATACTTATATGTCTTTAGCAGGTAATATTGGAGTAATTGCATATAATTTCTTTTGCAGTCATGTTTTTAAAATGAGCCGATAATCTAAACTAATATTTAACTTTGTGCTTTGAAGTTTTGATTAGAGCAGATTTTTATCGACGCTTTCAATTTAAAAAAAGGTGTAAAATTCTAATGTGAACAATCTTTTGAGTAGGTATTTTCGATGATATTAAACTCCATTGACGCTCATGTTTATAATAGCTCGACTACTTATCAAAACTTAGAAGGCAATCGAAGAAAGTTGAGACGCCAAAGTTAGTTCAGATTTGTACCGATGACTCAACAACTAGTTGAAGGCGATAGCGATAGCAGGACGGACAAACAGGACATTTGAGTTGAAACTATCTCCTGTTCTATTTGAAATATCTACATACGTTATTTAAAGCCTTGTGCTGGGACTTTAGCGGTTTTACGAATTGAATTAAGTTCTTTATTTCTTTTTAAACAACAACTTAAAATTGTGCGCCTAGGCTAAAGCTTTCGTGAGTGGTGGTTTCAAAAATCTGATTGCAGACACACAAATAGCGGGGCTCAATGTTATAGTTAGTCAATATTGAACCTTTTCGGGCGTCTCGATGGCGTGCAGAATGCCGTTAGCATGTATAATCGCCCTTGTACGTTTTAAATACTCCCTTCTTGCTCATTATTTAGCTCGTTTATTATTGCTAACTACGTCCGTTTACTTACACGTAATGATGTTCACACTTACTCAATTTTTATGCAATTTACACAGAGATAGGTGCCGGTGTCAATATCAACATCGACAGCGCTATTGTAAAATGTGATTGCATTTATGGACAGTACATACATGTATGTATGTAAAATAGTTTATCAAGATATTATAAAATAAATACAATTATCTATTAATAACCGACGACACGGTTAGTGCGGTGACTGGGCAACCCGCTGCCGCGCATTGTGTCGTGGGTTCTATTCGCGCACGGAGCAACTCTTTGTGTGTTCCACAAAATAAATTGTTGTGTCAGGTCTGGGTGTAATGTGTATGTGAACTTATATGTTTGTAAATGCACCCACGACATAGGAGAAAAACCTAGTGTGGGGCAACGTTTTTTTAAAATAAAGTTAGAAAAATAATGTTAAATAATGGTAAAAAGGTATATTTAGAGCCGCAAAATTAGAAATATCAAGTACACGTCAAAGATACACGACTGCAGTGCAATAGCAAGCAATTTATTGCATGGAACTAACATTAAATTAGTTAGCAAAAACGAATTGTGAGTAACACATAACATCACGCCTTTTATCCCCAAAGGGGTAGGCACACAGAATTAACACCCACTTTTCACTATTTATGTTATGAGTCCCATGTAATAGGGGTGAGCCTATTGCCATATACCGGGCACATTTCCAGACTCCGTGCTACTACTGAGGTTTTTTTTTAAAATTCCCAATAATACTTTGCCCGACCCGGGAATCGAACCCGAGACCCCTTGCCCCGGCAGTTACTTGTGAGTAGGTACTCCATAAATAATCAAATTAAAATTGAAGTGTAATACCGTGTCACTTTAAGTTTTCCCATGCTAGTAAATGTACAGTACACTTACGGCAAACAATTTCAAATCCCGGTTCTTGCAAGCCATTTCTTTTTTATTCACATAATCATTTATTTATCTTCCGTTTCCGTGCAATCTACAGCAACATTATGGATATCAGTAGGTACTTATTATTAACATCCTGTGATCAATAGAGAACCATTAAGAAAGTTTTATGTCCTACTGATTAACTGTTGTAGCGAGTATACTTTTGTATGTATGTTATTTAATCATTATGTTTTTAAAATACCAATACGTAAAATATTATATGGCTTTCAGAAACAGTCCGATTGTACATTGCATTTTGCTAAGAAATTTCAAGAATTGTGAAAATGTTTGTGATTTTATCATTACTTAATATTGTTCTCTAATTTATTGGTTGACTGGTTGTAGATGTGACTACCGAACAAAGGAGCTCGAGTTCGATTTCCGAGTTGGGTAAAATGTGGATTGTGGTGATAAGTGAGTGTTACATTAACCTTACGTGTTATTATTATTATTTTAATTTAGGTTTAACTATGGTCATCCCACTGCAGGACAAAGCCTTATCACTTGAATTATATTCTGTCACGCTTGTTCATCTTTTTAAATCCTTTATTAATTGTATGTAGTTACTTCTATGTAGTGTTTTTAAGGTAAATATATAAATCTAAAGGAGCTTCCCGAGAGATACCCAACCTGTAACCGCAAGGTCAATGCTCTCTGTGTAATCAACCTCGCTACCATTCCTACCACACCCCATGTAAAAATTAGGTGACGTCGACACTGAAATGAAAAGAAGAAAATTCTTTTAACCGGTACGTTCTTCATTGCATACAATCTCATTTCGCCAGTGCTCCAAGATCAAAAGTTAAATAAATTAAAGTTAAATCAAAACAGAATTGATGTAATCGGTTCTCATTGGTCGGTACATCGATAAGTAAGACAGTCAAGGATAATTTATAACTCCAGGGAAGCAATAAATAGTACCTACCTAATGAAAACTACGATAATACAATTAATTTATTGTACCTAATTGAATGTGTCTTTGTCACGACGGCGACGTATTCGTAATATTCTAGACAGATATAAAAGTTCAAAAGTTAAAGGAAATCAAATTAAACATCAGTAATAATAACAGTAACGCTGATTCATGTTATGACCAAATATGGTGACTCGTACAAAGTGTATGTCGACCTACACACTCTGCTGAAGCTGGTGTGAACCACTACGAAACCAGATTATGTCGTTTATAGATAATCGGGCGTGTCAGGCAGAAATACATTAAACGTCCGTAAGGATCCATTTTCACATTATTGACACGGAACCCTATAAAACGTGCGCGGTTAGGGCTCGAGGTGTGTGAAGCCAAGCCACAAAGAGAGAGCAATCCTTCCCTAATGGAACGTTAAAAACACGAGGCTACAATTGTCACGGCAAGTTTTTGCTTCGTTGTTCAGTCACGCGGCGGTCACACTTATATTATACCTTCGATATAAAAACCAAAGTCCCCGGCTCTTCCTCTATAAATTCTGAAGCTTTGCGTTCCCACTTTTTGTTTTGCCACGGATCACTTCCCTAGACTTTGTTTTTAACCGATGGGTCGGGAATACCAATCTGATACGCAGTCACTTATGATTTATGAACTGTCTTCATGCAGAATGTTGTAAACATGAGTTCTGAGTGTTGAATTTAAAGTTGATGTAAAACGATTTTGCACGTCAAACGATGTTTAAAAGCATGATACAGTTATTCTCATTCATTATTTATGTTTTAGATATTATTGCGTCACATTTATTTATTCCAACTGACTGAAAATTATTAACCGACAACAGGGGATTCGTAGTAGATTTAATTATGGTAACCTAATTACTGCAAATGTGAGAACGAAACCAGTGTAATTTAGTGCTTATTATCATGACCGAGTTTCATGACGCCTATATTCTTTACTTTAACATTTGGGTTTGTGTTACTTGAAATTAGATATATGTAGGAGAAAGGCAACTCCTCGATTCGGTCTGTTGGCACCCGCGTAAGTACAACCAGCGAAAGATTACTCACCGTCAGTCACCGTGACACCGTGACTGCATCTGATCCCAGCTGAGTTCATTACCGAGTCACCGAAGTCGATGCGACCGCTTCATTTGAATAGTGTTTGGTACCTAGTGGCTAGCCAGCATTTTATCTCGTTTAGTAAACATGACGTTGAGCAAGGAAATGTTTTATATTTGAACGTAGGAAGGCTTTGTTCATAAGATATAAGTATTCAACAGTTTCTGATCTAATTATAGGAACCAACATTGTGCGGCGAAAGGAACATTATGAGCGCGGGTTTATCAACGACGCTCTACGTATGTATGTATGTCTGTATCTTGTTGCAACTAGGAAACCCTACTCCAAATATATTGATTTTATAACAAAAACGAGGGGATGGTTGCACGCGGGGTGAATGCCCTTGTCACTGCAGATTCGCCCCGCCATATTGGTTGGGGTTCCCGCGTCACTAATGGAGTAGCGACGCCTAAAATATGAGCCTGTGTTCCTCTCCATACGTTGAAAAACATGCGGACTCCAACGAATCATTTTTGGAATTAATTCTATTACACATTTTGGCAGATGGCGCCCGCAACGGTATATTAATTTTTTCCATATTTCGTTCAACATTTTCTTTCTTTTGTTACAGTAACAGAACTGCTGTGTTTTATTTATTGCTTAAACTACTAAAACCATGATGAATTTGAAAAAAGGTAAGTTAATACGCGAATAAAATTTTGGAAGCAATTATTTCATAACTTGAAATAAATTCGTTTCCATTTGTAGATTTTAACTTATAATTGAATCTTTGTTAATTAACCTTTGCAATTCATGGTTTTAATTTGAATATCAACCAATTTTATATTGGTTTTATCAAAGTAAATCCAGTTAGGGTACATTATTGCAATTTTTAACTACTGAATCTTTAATTACTTAATGTTTTTGTATATCTACATAATGCTTCTTTAAAATATAAAAATGGTGTCTATCTGCTACTACCATCTAGTGGAAACCCATTTGTATTTGAGTAAGTTCATTAATTCCTTCTAGCTACTAGATGCCTATAATTTAGCTTTTAGTTCCGTATCGTCATAGTTTCAAATGACATGTTAATTCTATAGGTGTGATCACAACTTCTATGTTATTAAAGTATGTAATCAATCTAACCTTCTGATATACTGCGAATTTCAGAAATTCGAGTAAATGAACTTCTTAGAAGAGTTATTAAGAATATTATAGACAAAAAATATATTAATAAGAGCAAAGTCGCGGCAAAAGCTAGTTTCGAAACGTGGACAAGAAAGTGGAAAGTTTAAGTAAGTACTTAAGTTTTTACGAGTGGGTCGTCGTCATATAAATAAATCTAATAATTAAATTTTTTGAAGTGAAAACTTCTTTAGCGGCGGTGTACACATTTTTTGTACCTAATGGGTAAAAAATGTTAAACTCGCGTCAGGACACGTGACCCTGATCGAAAATTCGTAAGACGGATTGGAAGCTGGCGTGGCGTAGGACAGGGAGGGGAGTATAGTATAAACCTCTTTTTCTACGGCGCGGTAAAAATGTATACCTGCGCCGGCTGTTTCGCTTAGGCGGCACAGGGCTCTTGCGCGAATGTTCGTTTGTGTTTATGTGTTTAATTAAATTTTTAAATAATGAATTTGGTTTAACTATGTCAAATGAGCGCCATCTTAACACAACGAAATACAAAACTGCTATCGATGTGGTCTTTATTAGACATTTAAATAGGTTCGAATCAAAACTGTTCGTTTCTTACTTCAGCTATCATAAACCGATCGTATCAGTTTTAGAGATTGCGATGATGGTTCTGGTAATAATGATAGTAAAAAAGTCGTCATAATTGTAAATGGAAGTTGATTTTACTGAGGAATAAACTTTTTAATGTAATATAAATTGTTATGTTTGTGTACGATAGCACAATAAATAAATATTGTATTCTACCGCATAAAAGATAGTACTTTTATCCTGATAATTAAAGCAATTCTTGTAAAATGATTCCATAACCATTCCAAAATATCTAAAACGCACAACGTTATTAAGTTTTCACGTCTGCCAGCACAGGAGTGCAATCCGTCGTATTTATTTTTGTTAGCCCCAAATATTTATACCGATATTCGTTTATGTCAGGAAAGTTGGCGATATCGTCCAAGTTACTTGGGATGAAGTTACTACATATAGTTAGCAACTCTATTCTCTATATTCTATACTCTATTTAAAATTACTTCAAGGCAGAGGTTATCGCGGGCCTGCGGACGGCGAGCATGGGTGGCTCCCCGTCCGACCAGAAACAGACCCGAGCGTACGGCGCGTCGCGTTCCGCGCGCGCCTCAAAGAGCCATCAGACCACCACAGATGGGGCCCATTAGGGCCGATGCCGATTCGGAGTCGCGGAGATCCTAACGGGTAACCGGGGCTCCGGCTTGACGTGCAGGAGAAGGAACGGGGTGGTTTTTAGTCAGTAAGACTCTGACACTCCCTTTCGCCTCACCCAGGCGGGAGCAGTCATTCGATGATTTTCCCCCCTTAAAAAAAAAGGCAGAGGTTATATAAGTTGTTGTAACTAAGTAGACGGTAAGCCTACAAACTTACTGAATTTCCAAATCTTAATTTGACATCAAGATCGAACTATACAACGACGCATTTGTTGCACGTTACTATGAGGTTTTTATAATAATAGTTATATAGATCTATCTCTTTAATTTGTAGCCAAATTCTTCAAGACAACAGTTGCCAGTTTGTTTCGATTACATAAAAATCGCTTCTCGCTCTGTTAAAAAGGGACTTAGAGTCACTGCTATGTTCACCTAGATATAAAACATACAAATATTTATACACCGTTCAAGTTTAGTACGTAGCGCAGTAATAACGCTTTGTATGAGCGATGGATCAAAATGTCTATATAAACAACCCCTTTGTTGCATCCCTGGGTAAAATATAACCCAGAAAGCAGGTACACGCTACATTGTGTGCAAGTAGTAAGCATAAAGGCCAAGCCTGAATGGTGCATCATTTTGTACATCGAACCAATATTGTCAAAGTCAAAGTCAAAGCATTTATTTCAATTAAACCATAGTTTGGTGCTTTTGAAACGTCAACAAATACAAAATAAATAATAGTCTGTCAGTCAGTCCGTCAGTGAAACTAGGTGAAGCTAGGTGCTCATTCCAAAAAGTAGATTCGAATGGAGAAGAACGAGCAAGAAACTCCATTCGTTACTCTTTTTAAAAAAAGTATGTTCTACAATGTCTCTGATACATATTTCAATACTGTACCCATATGTAAGAACAATGCAAAGACACGCTTGACGCATTATACTAATAACTTACAAAAATTAAAAAAAAAAAAATTAATAAAAATTAACTTAAAGTCCAACATGGTGCTCACATATGCATACTGACAATCCATAGAATTAGTGCATCTATACAAGAAAAGGAAACTCTTTGTTTCAATAAAGAAATGCTCGATGCCATAAGGAAACTAGATTGTCTACATTAGAATTAAAGTGTTAAATTATGTATTAAAATACCTACTATTGGAATTTAGCTACTGACTACATTTGAGTATTGTCCAGTGGAGCCGAACCAACATGCTGCCAAGCATTCTTATCTTCAAGATAATCTGTCAGTGTGTAGTAGGCTTGATTACATAATTCGCGCTTAATATATGTTTTAAATTTACTTTCACTGAGATCTAGTATGCTATTTGGTATTATTATAGCATTTAATACCTAACCCCATAAAGGATTTCTGTACTTTGGACAGTCTGAATTGCGGTATAGCTAACTTATTTTTGCCTCTAGTATTAAAATTGTGTCTATCGCTTCTTTTTTCAAACAATTGCCTATTTTTCCTTACATACATTATATTTTCATATATATTGACAGGGCACCGTTAAAATATTTATCGTTTTAAACAATTCTCTCAGCGATTCGCAACGGCGTAAGTTATATATTGCTCGGATAGCCCGCTTTTGTAGAATAAATATTGATTCTATTTCTGCAGCTCGACCCCACAACAAAATGCCGTACGACATAATGCTGTGGAAATAACTAAAATAGACAAGCCTAGCTGTATCTACGTCCGTGAGCTGTCTAATCTGTCTAACTGCAAAAGCAGCTGAGCTCAATCTCCCCGAAAGCGCCTTTATATGCGGACCCCATTGTAGCGTATTGTCCAACGTAATGCCTAAAAATACTGTCTCGTCGACAAATTCTAACTTTTGACCGTTCAAAACAATATCACTATCGTTACTACGCACGTTTGGTAAACTGAATTTAATACATTTTGTTTTTTTCTCATTAAGTGCTAGATTTTAATGGTGAACCAATTATGCACTTGAAGAATGGAGCTGTTTACGTCGTCAAGATTATTTGTACGTCGATCTATTTTAAAAATTAATGATGTATCATCTGCAAAAAGCACCATTCGTGGTTCATTTTTAAATATAAATGGCAAATCATTTATATAGACTAAAAAGAGAAAGGGACCCAATATTGAACCTTGAGGAACGCCCATATTCATCCCAGAGCCCTGCGAGTTAATACCGTTAACATGAACCTTTAACTGTCTCTCTTCTAAATAAGATCTCATAAGACGGAGCGCAGAGTTTCTTATCCCGTAGTGATCTAATTTCAGCAAAAGTGTCTCGTGGTCAACGCAATCAAATGCTTTTGAGAGGTCACAAAAGACACCAATAGCATCCTGTGCTTCCTCCCAAGCACCAAATATTTCCTTAATCAAAGTGACACCGGCGTCAGTTGTACAACGACCTTTAGTGAAACCGTATTGTTGTTGGTGAAAGATGGAATGTTTATTAAAATGATGAAGCATCCGAGACAGCATCAACTTTTCAAAGACTTTGCTGAGAACCGGCAAAACAGACACTGGCCTATAGTTGTTAGGTTCTTTAGTGTCACCACTTTTAAATAGTGGGATAACCTTACTATATTTCATTAGGTCAGGGAAAACACCGTCATCTATACATTTATTGAAAATCACAGCCAGATATGGCGCTACAGTTTGGATAAGTGACTTGCAAACTATTACCGATAAGCCCCAAAGATCCTCCGTAGATTTGGTCTTGATTTCTTTAAAAACTTTTATAATTTCTAGAGGATTCGTATATCGAAAACTAAAGTCGTTGTACAGTAAAGGTGTCCATTTTACGTAGAACTGAGATCCACGTCATTGTAAACTGGGCGTTCAAGAGGATTTTAACGAGAAATCGTTCTCTGCAAGAAGATTGCGTAGCAACAATATGTAAGTAGGTATGTCATTTTGTTATGACCAATGAGTCTTTTACAGAATTGCTTGTCACTATGGGTACAAGGGTAAATTGAGTACTACCAAGCACTGATATTTAAACTCTGATTGAACTGACTGCCTCGTTGGCCCAGTGGTCGTAAGTGCGACTGCCGGGCAAGGGGTCTCGGGTTCGATTCCCGGGTCGGGCAAAGTATTACTGGGTTTTAAATACTCTCAGTAGTAATACGGAGTCTGGAAATGTGCCCGGTATATGGCAATAGGCTCACCCCCTATTAGAGGTACATGGGCCTCATAACATAAATAGTGAAAAGTGGGTGTTACACTGTACAGTGGTATAATGTGCACCTCTGCCTACCCCTTCGGGGATAAAAGGCGTGATGTTATGATATTTAAACCGTATTTCATGTTATGATTATGTCTAGCTCTGGATGTATGCTGAAAACGGATTTGATACAAATTTTCTGTTTTAGAGTAATCATCAAGGTGTATAGAACGACATAATAAAGACTAAAGGAGTATCTAGGTAAACATATAATATGATGGTGTGATGAAATTAATTAATTAATGTGAATGTTACACTTTCATAAGTCTCGTTTATAGGATGCAAGCAGAGATCGTCGGTTGAGTGACGAATTAATGGTACCGATAAGTATGAGCGGTGCACTCCGGGGAGCCGCGCTTCCATCTTCGTTGATGAGCCAATCTGCTGAATCGGCTGACTGCACGGTTGGTGCAGTGGCTGGGCAACTGGCTGCCGTGCAACGTGTCGCGGGTTCGATTCCCGCACGGAACAACACTTTGCGTGATCCACAAATTGTTGTTTCGGGTCTGGGTGTCTTGTCTTGTATGTTTGTAAATGCACCCACGACACAGGAAATAATCCCAGTGTGGGGCAACGTTCTATTAAAGAAAAAAAATCTCAATTATGGTATGAGTTGTTCCAAGTAAAAGTAAACTCCGAGAAAGATAATGTTTTATTGAAAGTTATATTATAGCTAGATATATTAGTGTAAAAGAATGTTCATGTAGTTTACCACCGGACACGCCAGGCCATCCTCTCCGGGTCAGCTAGACTTTATATTATTAAATCCAATACCTAGTCTTTTCAGGGCTCCGTTTGAGTTAGCTTTTTCAACATGAATATTTCAATGAAACGCCTGTCATGTACCTAACTAATTTACTCGGTATACTATAATATTCCTATAGAGTGCCTATATTGGAAGGTAAGAAGTTGTATTAGGATGTTTGTAGGTTTTGTTAGTATAAACCCAATACAGTGTTCAGTCTGGGAAACGAACCTAATACTAAATGTTCGGCACCAATTTTACGAATGGTTAATAATAAAAATTTTCGACGATCATGAAGTTGGAGGGACTGAACAGGTTAAGTTTTATACTGATCTAGCAGATCAATGAATTAGGAAAAATAAAAAAAATATTAATTCTTACATATATTTGTAAAAATGAGGAGTTGGCTCAAACTTTCTTCCGAAGGTCGGATATTTTTACAAGAGAAATGTGATCGCGTAACCAGTTACAACTGTTACAATTGGAAATGTATGTAGGGAGTCTCAAAGTTAATGGAGGCCGTGTGATTTGTACGTGGGGTGGTCGGGCCGTCCGTTACCACGCACGTTTCTGGCACCCTAGTAAAACTCCCCTCACGGCTTCGCACTTCCTTATACGCCGAGTGCCTTCAGTACCTCGGCTTGACTCCGGCAACTGCGATAACTTTGATAGCTGTCGAGAATTGGACACCGACTGATTGTGTTTACTACCTACAAAACATTATAAACGGTGTTCGTCCGGCCGGCTTTCCTGTATTACTGTACTGGCACCGAACTAAATATCGATCCGGCGCATGTACTTGAAAATCAAGGAGGTGGGAAAAGAAAACAGTATCAATTAAAAATCGGCGCGGAAACGGCAATTAAACTAGTAGTTACTCCTCCTCATGTAAGAGTACAAACACCCACAAATACGGAGAAACCATAAAAATAGTATCAAACAGTTTCTATTTTGGTATCGAACGGCTTTAGGTAATGGCAACTAAAGTACGGCATCAATGGCACGGTACTATGTTTAGAAAATCATTCTAAGATTAAATTCGGATCCCTCCGACCACAAATCAGTAACGAGTCCTTATTTATTAGGGTAGAAATAAAATATAGCATCAACTTTTCATGTAAGATGCTCAAATGGGAGGTTTGGTTACAAAGTTTGTTCGAGGAAAACGTCTCGGTTCCACCTAATAAGAGAATAAATGTTTTTTGTAACAAAAATGGACGAGATTAAAGTGTGATATAAAATAAGATGCGAAACTGCTGGGGCTATGAATTCCGACACATGGCTTTATCGATTCATCGGTCGTGTATTGTAGAACTTATTATATCGATGTACATTATGAAATTGTGTAGTATCGTGATATTTTATTATAAATACGTGCGGTACATAGTTTTTTTGAAGGATAAAATCTGGGATGAGGTTAATGGTTATATAAAAACGAATCAAAAAAGCAGTAAGTACCTATTGCCTATTGACTACCTGAAACTACAACTTATCAACTACAGAAAACAGCTTCAGGATAGATTATTTTAAGTGAAATCACAAACCATCAAACGGGTAGTCCGTTTACCGATTCTTAGGTGGGTAATGGCGATCTTCGTGAAGTAACCAGTAATGAGTGGTCGAGAATCGAAGTTGGCGAAGTGCAGAATATTTAGCCCAACAGGGGCTGAAAGGGTTAACCGCATCTAACACAATTTGAAAAACACAGTAAGTATGTACCTTCTGGCCATTACAGATCATTTTATGGACAACCTACGCCTATGTAATTTATTGAAATATAACTAATTATCTTCCCAATTATTATACATACATCTTTTTACAAGAACTTTATTTATTAAAGTAACTGGCAATTTCTTTGTAAATTCTCGAATCTTAGTATAAAACGCAGATATAAAAGAAGTTGTGAGCAGATATTATGACTCTGCAAGTATCGTATTTAGGTAGGCGGGAAAGGCATTAATGGCGATGCGTCAGTCTTTTATGAGAACCATACAGTAAATTGATATTACGGTGGTATATTAAGGTACGTACATGGTGTCATTAGTATGCCAAACATAAATAGATCATCAGATCATTTATCTGATACCGTTATTATTTTCAAGATTGTATCAGCTATACCTAATACTTAACAACAGGATGTTGAAGTAAAACAGCCTCATTGAACGTATCTACCGTACGAACACACACAGCTATAAATCGAGATCGACTGCAAAAAATGGCAAAGGAAATGATCCTACTTATCTTCCGAATGGTCTTTTAAGTATCCACATTCGTTTTACATAAAGACGAATTTAGCAGAATAAGTAGGATATGGGTACACTGGGATAAAAGTACAAGTCGAGTGCAGGCGTTCAGTGAAACGTTTCATATGTAAATGGCCCCGTAATCTGTAGGAGGCTCCCGGCGAACAGACATCTATCGCCGGGATCAGACTCAAGTGCAAAACTTTTCGTCTCTGATATGTATTCTCCAGTAAACAGTAGACTGGAAAGTTTGTCACAGTTTTATGTACAGGCGAACTAGCAATGATACATTTGCAAGTACTCGGCTGTGAAACGAAGGGTTTTCATGTTTCTTTGTATCTTTTTTCCATTTAAAAATATCGCTTTGACAGCTAACTCGGTGCACTTATTTTTTTTTTTAGTAGCGGTGTAACCGAGATAATAGCTTTCCCCGCGTTGCATTCTCTCAGCTTTGTTAATATTTTTAGTGCTCGTCTAAATGCTATCTATAAAAAGTTTTTCATCCTATACATGTATTCGTGATTTTATTATTTGTAATAAAAATTCATGAAAATTTATATCAAATGGTGAACATTTTCCTTGTTCATATTTTTATATGGTTACTAGCTTCTGCCCGCGACTTCGTACGCGCATTCCCATTTTCCCCCGTTCCCGTTCGTGATTATCGGTAAAAAGTAAAAAAAGTACTATCCTATGTCCGTCTCCTGGTTCTAAGCTACCTCCCTGCCAATTTTCATATAAATCGATTGAGGCGTTCTTGAGTTAGAAATAGTGTAACTAACACGACTTTCTTTTATATATATAGATTTTATACATAGGTACAGTCAACATCAAAACTTGATGACCACATTTTGGTTGTCAAAATCGCCATACACCGTATTGTACCTAAATCGGTATCATTGTAAAATGGCATAAATAAGTGATAATCAAAATTAAAAAACATATTATTCTTTGTCCTAAGTCTCGGAACCATTTTTTTGACAAACAGCATATCATCGCTTATTTCTAAAGTCCCTCAACAAACAAAATGTTTTTTGGGTATAATATACGTGTATTTTTTTCGGTAGGTAGGTATATGTATTTTGGTGTATATATTAAATAGACTGCACATGTAAATCACCATTTTCATTTATTATTAACTCGTCGAGTACCGTATTTATAGACACAATTAAAGAACAATAGGTTGCGGTCACCGGTGACCGCTTGGTGTTTGACAGTTTAATATATTATATTATCAACAAAATTAAACGACTTAGAATTAAATACTTATAAATAAATCCAATTATATAATTAAGAATTAAGAATGTGATCAGCATTATCCCAGAACCATGCAGAGGTTCTGCACACTCGGTCCCCTGGTCGAAATTCCCTTCCACTGGATCTGTGTTCTATCAAGTTCTCCTCTTGATAACGGGTATCATTAATTATTCGTAACGTGATTCGTCCGTATTTAGAAGATTTAAAACTTTTCTTCATTTATTAACTCATGCTATATTTAACATTAGAAAGGCCGCCGTCCCAATTTTGTCCCATTTGCAAGTTTGGTAGTTCATATCTTTTTTATTTTGAAAGTTAGGTGCGTTTTTGGCTTTTAATTATTGTATTTTAATAATGATTATTGTTTTCAGTTGGAAAACCATAATAATATTTAAAAATAATATGGCCCGCCGGGCACCTTGAGGCGAGGTGACGGGCATTAGCGATCCCGCGGGCTACCATCATCCCGAGTGCTCCAGGGAGAAGTCACCGTTCCTTACTCTCCGGCTTGCCTTAATTGGCTGGCTGGAGTGAACAATGACAAGGAACAAGTCTCCCACCTCTGGCTTGCCTTCATTGGCCGTCTAGAGTGGAGTCGCGAGAGCAGTGATCCTGCTTGGAGGGTAAGAAACTATTCATAAGTCGCGAGTGGGCCAGGGATGCAGGAGGCTTCGGCTGGAGCAGATGATCTGAGTAGAAAGCGGTGGTAGTTTCTTAACCCTTCAGCGACTCACATTCTCGTTGCCCCTCTGTTGCTATATCTAGCAACCATTCCCGGGGCCCGGTCGGTGAGTTGGCGAGTCTCCGCCTGCCATTTTTACGTGTTACGTTACATTGTTTCGGCAAGTGCCATAGTCGTCCATAGTTCCTAATTTACTAGTCCACAGCAATCCATCCATAGCCCTACCTATTTTTCCATTGTCCACAATAGCTTTACACTAACCGGGGACTGTCCTTGGGTGCATTTCCATAGTGCATACAGGGATAGTCGCCGGTTTGTGTGCCCATTACATTTATATTAAAGTTGTCTAAAGGGCCTCTGCGCAGTTGGCTTCGGCCCCTCGTACGCCTCCCAAACGACCGGGACCATGTGGTCCCGTGAATGGTAAAGACATACATAATAATATTTAAAAATATAATAATGATTTACCTAGAACTGCCGCTGGGTCATTTGGATTCTCGGCCTTTCTAGTGTTAAAGCTCTATTATTTATATGTGAAATGAAATGAAATAAGTTTATTCGGCGTAAGACATGCACGCCAGAAAAGACATATAAATATAAAAAAAGTATAAAAACAGAAAAATTAAAAGATAAAAGTTAAATTATAAAACTAAAACTAAAACAAGCCAATAATTCAAGTGCGCGGTGTTGGCGGACATGTCCAATCCGAACTGGTCACCAACTTAGCATAAAGCTGGGCACAATGAGCACCCAACACTGATTTTCAGTTGGCACCCCTGCAGTGACGCACGGATGATGTGCTGGTATTATTCTATAATATAAGTAATGATATTCAAGATATTCGTTTCATAGGTGGCATTATGTCAATATTTACAATTGTTAGTGTTAGGACCGTGTGAGACTTTGCCTCGCCATTTCTTTTTTAATTACCCATATTCTGACAGTTTGAGTATTTGTGCGACTCACGCAAATGTTCTTTATGTAGGTTGATATTCTTCGTCAAATCAGTCAGCCTCACCTGTTAATTGAGCTGATTATAAACCGACACATGCGTACTGTCTTCAGAGCGGGTCCGCTCAAACTGTTGTGGTTCTTTCCTCAAAAGGCCACTGCAGAAAGAACTTGCACGGTTCTCACACATGATCTTTTATACACATTTGTCTGGACTTTAAAAGAGACGGACCTCTGAGTTTGTTTCGCCATTTCTTCTCTGAGTCAGTTAGGAAATGTCGACCTCATCGTTCGCTTGATAAAATTGACGTGTAAAAGTGCTGCCTTGTAGCCTATTTGCAAATAAATTTACTTGTTTTACTTGTCACTTGTTTCACTTGTTTCACAATAGTGCCTTGCATTCACAATGTCAAGTGAAATTATATCCTACAAAGCTTACACTTGCACTCGCACCCGCTCCCGCACCAGCACTAGCATCAGCACCCGCACCCACACCTTGTTTTTTTATGGCATAAGCCGGTAAACGAGCAGACGGATCACGGTAAGCAATCGGCGTCGCCCATGGACACCTGGAACACCAGAGGCGTTACAAGTGCGTCACCGGCTTTTTGCGGATTAGGAGTTTGAGGATCGTTGGGGATTCAGGGATTGGGGAGATTGGGGAAGGGGAAGGGGAAGGTAATTGGGCCTCCGGGAACCTCACTCACACGACGAAACACCGACGCAAGCGTTGCTTCACGTCGGTTTTCTGTGAGTCACTTTTTTCACTTGTTTCAGAATAGTGCCTTACATTCACAATGTCAAGTGAAATTATATCCTACAAAGCTCACACTTGCACTCGCACCCGCTCCCGCACCAGCACTAGCATCAGCACCCACACCCACACCTGCAACTGTATCAGCACTTGTACTCACACCCACACCAGCACCTACACCCGCACAAGCACCCGCACCCACAGTACTCGCACCTGGAGTAGCAGACAAGATAAACACGACATATGCGACAGATGCGACTGACAAGACATACACGACAGACACGACATATGCGACAAACACGACAGACACGACGTACACGACAAACACGAAATACATGAGAGACACGACAGAAATGACAAACACGACTGGCACGACAGAGGCGGCAGACACTGGAAACAGACGTCTGACATTAGTGATGTGCGTAAGAGGTATGTCAGAATCGTAGCAATCAAAAACCTATCAGTGGATTGGTAACCTATCAGTACTAAAAATAGTTATGTTTGCTCTTTAAAAAAATAATCATCATACTCTTAATGACAGTCCAACTTTACAGCGGCTCTTAATTATATCAAGTTAGTTACTATAAACTGTTAAGGAATTCCCTCGACTGTCTGTCGGTTACATCACCAGGTCCACTCCAGACCCTTATCAAATTTTAGTGTTCTTACCTTTGGCGCGTAGTATTCAGTTAATTTTGAACTTTAATATCTTTCATTCTATACTAGCGTCCTTCTTATTGAGCGATTTATGAGTGGTATAATGTAGGTACAGCGAAAAATCTAAATGTGGTCATCAACTTTTAATGCTAACTGTATTGACACTACGAGTTCGTTTTTATGTTGATATGATTTTGAACACTATCATTGTACCTAAGTGAGGTTCTTTGCACAAGACTGGTTTTATGAATAAAATTTATTAAAAGAACACAGCAGCGGCCACACCTATGTTAATGATAATATTTACAAAAGTATGAGTAATTTGTCAGACTGCACGTTTCGTCCTAGACACATCTTGAGTCACCGAGCTGGTATGTTATTGAGTAAGGATACTAAAACGTTGTATTACTCACATTTGTTTCATAATCCTTGAATAACATTTCACCAGATGCTATCTTAGTCACTCGTACTTGATTTTTATAAATATGGCAATTAACGTAATATTTTTGTAGCGTTATCCATTCTATGCCGGAGTAAAATAAATAAAATCGAAAAAATATCGATGGTAAAATATATTAGAGAAATAAAAAAGCATAACATTATGTTACATTTCAAGTTTTTAACTGTCTGTTCGCATACCGATAGAGTGTACCAACCTTGGTTAGCAAACTACACTTACTGTGATATGCCATTTACATCTTTGTGGTCTCAAGGAGTTCCGTTACATACAGTTGATAACCCAAGTGGGTACAATGTATCGTACCGGTATGTCTCAATACTATCCGTACTAATAATATGAGTACGTATTTCGAACTAAAATAACAATTTAATATTTAAATTTTAATTTAATCAAACTAAACTTTGATTGACATTTTTGGTAAAATTCTCACGTATAGGTCCGTAATATTGTTGTAATTGTAGATATTAAAATTTATTTAAATTGTTCTTATGTTTGTACTTAACAATGTCGAGTATCATCACTGCTTAACATAATTGAATGCACTGTCTGAAGACGCTGATACTTAAACCGAAGATCAATACAGCTTAAAACAAACTTGGGAAACGACACTGAAGTTACTTAAGGTACTCTTTAATCAGTTTTACTTTTAAATCTATAGATTTTCTACATTTATTTTGCTTTGTTACCGTGATTAATGTCCAAGATACTTAGGTATCGTAAATTATTCTTTGTTCAAGGAATAATCAATTTTCTGGTTTCGTTTAAAGGTAGTGATTACGTATTTTTTGCCGGAGCCATTCGTTTAGGCTTTACCGGAGTTAGAAAAGTACAAAAAGTTCTTGTTAAGTTTGGTTAAGACATGATTGGAGCTTGATATCCGCCTCTTCGATAAGGTAAATAATAAACTGTAACATAAATAATTGTTACAATATTTAGTGTCGATGTGTTATGTGAAGCATTTTCATTGCACAAGGTGACACACGATTGGTTGCAAATGAGAGTGTGGCGAGAAAGTCAAGTTGTAGCTGTGTGGCATGCGAGTCTGTGCACACAATGTAGGATGCAGGTAAATCAATCGTGAGTTCGGTGGCTTCTCAGGCGGCGCGCTTACTTAGAGGGCTCTCAAGTCGATCGCGCCTTCCATTCAACGCCTTTTTGTACAGTACGCCATTTCCTCTCGGGAAAAAATGCCAAGCGACAGTGAGACGGACGTTTGTGGTTCTTGTGATATTTTCGTAATACCACTTCGGAGATTAGATTGTAACGTTGTATAGCCATTCTGCTGCCGGTATTTGAACTAAAAATAACAAACTGATGAAGTAACTTTTGTTTACTTCTCATTTCAATTACAGTAAGAGCAGATAGCCTTCTTTAAATATGTATGTGGCCATTAGAAAGCATATCTAATGATACCAGATAAATTAAGCCTCACCGTGAAACTAAATTAACTTCGTAACACTAATCGTCACATTCCATGCACTTCATAACCATATGCTGAGAAGTTGTGAGTTATTTGTTCATAGCGGAATGTAATGTCAGCTGCTCGGCGCAATATGAATAGTTGAAATCAAACAAAGAACTGTACATGAAACTATAGTATCGTCTATAAGCTAGCCAGTTTATTTCACTTCCAATTGAGAATTTCACTAGATCGCTATAATTATAGTAACAATAATGACCGTATAATTGAGAACTGAGATGAAACTCGGCGCAAAGCAGGAAATACTTAAGACTTTATGGCCGTAGCTTCCTTTATAGCACTGTTTTTCAATCGTGCGAGTGAAGTTGGTCAAACGTAAATAAATAACACTAGTCATTATGTATGCTTTACATTAAACATTGATAAATAAAATCGATCTTTAGAGCGGTTCGTAGACACACCGAGTAAATCGCATCGACATAGTTTTTGCTCCATTAGTTAGGTGTGCAGTGAGTATATGGCAGGTGTTGTTTTATCAGTGGACGGGAACGTTGCCCTCACTTCCGCCCTTATCTGAGTTTACTTACCTTTGCCTGAGAACCGACGAGCCCAGTCAGCTGTACTGTCTTCATTCATACGCTACCACTGATATGGATGCTTGCACGGCTGTAACCACGGTAATAATATGCAGTCACAAATATTTGTTCCGCTAGTTCCGTGTTTATTAATCAATACATCAATACGTTTATAAGTATTTATACTAAGGTGGTGTTTGCATAATTATGAAGGCTGTCATTATTGTTACTGCATGATGGATGGAGTATTTGCAAAATTATGTTTATAAACTAAAATTTTTTTTGGGAATAGAAGTTTTTAATCTGCTTATGAGAGTGGAGAATACCTATTCACGTATACTAAGTAACGAGTGATGTAATTATTATTTAATACTTCCAAATAGAACTGTTATAGATATGCTATGTACAGTCAGCTAAAAGCCAAGTTATTTGGTATGCAGGTAACAAAATATAGATTGATTCAGTACAGAGACAGTAGCTATTGTTATACTAAATTGAATAATTTTTAACGAATGCGTATCTTTTCTAACCGTTGGTCAGCTCAGTAGGCAACCAACGATTACTGTCTCTGTATTTAATTAATCTTTGTTTTCTTACCTATATACTTGATAACTTGGGTGAGTGTACATACATACATTACTTATACAAAATGTAAACGGAAAGCTTCCAAAAGTCATGCAAAAAATTTTTTTTACAATTTTAATCATTTTTGTTTTCGTATTATTCATACAACCAACATCAGTCTTGAGTAGTTGATTAAAACTGTTATTACATAAAAGAAACATTTCATTTCTTACTTTTATGAAAATAAAACTTGTTTTTTACCATCACCGGTCGCGTTCTTCGTTTACACCCTGTATAACTAAATCTAATCTATGTATATATATAAAAGAAAGTCGTGTTAGTTATACCACTTATAACTCAAGAACGGCAGAATAGATTTGGCTGAAAATTGGTAGGGAGGTAGCTTAGAGCCAGGAGACCGACATAGGACTTTTTAACCAATTTTTTTTTACTTTTTTCCAAAAATCACGAACGGGGACGGGAAAAAATGGGATTACGCGGACAAAGTCGCGGGCAGAAGCTAGTAAACTAATATATACTAACGAGAGTAACAGAGATGGCAGAAAGAATCTAAAACGATTAACTTGTAATTTTCAATAATTTGGTTTACACTCATGTTAAATGACTACTTACTAAACGCCTATTAAGTCGGCTATACTTTGTAGGTAACCTACGATAAAACCCCTGATCAAAGACTGCGAAGAAATGTAATATACGAACAGGTATTGGCTATCAAGTAAGAGGGAAGTGAAATAAAATGTTAGTGGATCGGAATCTCGCCGCAGGTTAGGCTTCGCAGACTCTACGCGAAAGCGGTCTATTGATGTTCCCGGTCCGGAAAACCATCTCAATGAGCCTACACACCTATTTTACATACATACTGCCTTCGTAATGGTCGCGTAGACGAGCTAGGCGTGAACCGATTCACGATAAAATACCTATTTCCCTAGAAATATACGAATCCCCTAATCTGCATCGCAACACTGAGTACATTTAACGCTTTGTATATTTAAAACTACAGTTACGACACGTGTAATTTATATGCATGAAGGACGCCGACCGGCCATAATTTTAAGCGATGAAAAAATGTTTATTGAATAAAGTGTAAGTAGGTACTCAAGAAGAAAGGCAGAAAACACATAATGTTTCTCGGTTATGTAATACTAGGGCCCATAAATATAAAGTATAATACGACTTAATACAAGTACCTACCTAGTGAACTAGGCAGGCAATATTTACTAAGTTAAACGAATCAACCCAATTGCGGCGGAAACGTACGCGCGATGAAAACGTTGAATATTTTAGTGAATAAAGAATTTAGTTAAATATTTGCTTTCCCAAATGCTCAAATTAGATAAAATAAAACGCGAGGAACGCAACGCGAGTCAACTTTGCATGATAAATGTTTCGTAGGCATCGTTTTTATATTTCACCAAAAGGTACTTATTGGTTTTTGCGTAGCTTTAGGAGCGAGAGAGAAATCCGGTGCCATTTGTTAGAGTCGCGTTAGTGAAAAGGGTTGTCTGAATGTTTTAAAAGAAGCCTACCGATATGTTCTGGCTTGTGCTGGTCTACTCGGGCTGGTCCAAATTGATGTTGCTTTAGAATGGTTAATGTTAACTGGTGAATGCAGAAAGGATGAGGTTCGTGCACACATATGTATATTAAAAAGTGTAATAACGTGTCATTGTAGTAATGAAACTAATGTTAGTTAAGGCTTCTTTAGCATTACACTGAAGTATGATGTAAACGGTAACGATATAATGTTAATTGATGTACCTATTGGAAGAAAAATGAAGCTAATTAATGAAAATATCCCTATTCCCTTTTGTAAAATTTCATATAAATAATGTTCATGAAACCAATTTTGGCATGAGTATCGTTGGTAAAAAGTAGATAAACCGCATATGTGGCGACAGTATGCCAACACGTCGACTACCTATCTACTAGTACACCAGTAAACCTTTCTCTAAGAGCTTTACGATTTGTACGATGATAAAACGAACAGTTGGTACATTTCGCACTCTTTGCCTTTTATTTGCAGAAAGAAGCAGATTTTTTGTAATAAATAAAGGTTTTTATTAAAACCTAGCAACCGATCAATGTAGGTTGCTAAACAAAATTCGGAGCTGAGCAAAAATCGGTTTCGTTTAGCAACTTATTCCTACTTTCATACATGTGGCATGCTGTGTTTATTTACCAACACTATTGTAAGTTTTGAGTTACAGGTTCGTAGGTTTTATACCCTGATATTAAAATGTCTAGCAATGTGAGATAATCCTCGTTTCTGCTCTTAAATCCAATTATGCACGAGCTAAAGCAAAAGCTTCGTCATTGTCTCTCCATCACTCAGCGCCGTCTACTAAATATCGTCTTTATTAGAAGCAGTCGCCAATTAAAATCCTTTAATGTTCAATCAGCTCACAGTCATTTAATCGTAGCACATACGAAACCTAATCGGTATTTCAAACGAGTCATTACAACGAAATATTAACCCTTATCCCTTTTATCGTTTGTTCACATGCCGTTGGAAAGTCGGTGAGCAGGAAATATGTTGCTCGGCCTCTGAAGAAAACTTCAACGACCCTGAGCATTTCTAATTTATCGAACAACAAAAGCAATTTTGCAACAGTTGTACGAGCATGGCGGGAAGCCGATGGCGAGCGGGCCGTACTCGCGCCCGCCCTCGCGCCTGGCGCTGGCGTGGCACTCCTGTGGCCACTTGCGTGCTCCACTCGATGTCTTATCTTAAACCAACTTAGCAACAAAACTAAGTTTAACCTACTTTGAAGTGTAATGGCCTTTTGAACATTCCCGATAAAATGTTTTTAAAATACTTAATTCGATTTTAATTACTAACTTCCTTTGAGTTGTTGCTGTTTTTGCTCACCTTAAGCTGTAAAACATTTTAATTTATACTTTATGTGTAGAGGTAATTTATTCCTGGTGATAAATATAATATAACCTAAAGTGTAGTATGAGAACACTTTCTAAACTAACCCACATGTTATCATTAATTCAAACATTAATGTTGTTAGCCAGCCATTAGGTAAGTGAAATTGACTGAATTCTGCGCTTCACTATAGATAACTGAATCAAAACGTTAAGTTATATTGATAGGATGAAGTTGTTCTAGGTTAATGTCGTTTATTTCGCATTATTCTTATAACTATAAAATTAGTTTTAGCAACAAATAACTTATATTTGTTTTTTATATTTGAAGGACGAAACCATTCGTACTATGTGTCACACAGATTTGTGTCGTGATATTTAAATGTTGAGCCCGATCGCTCAATATGGTGGAATCGTAAAGGAAACGTAGTCAAATCGACACCGGTACGGGTGTACAGCGCTTGCCGGGATTCTCACGATTTATGAGGCAATATGTTTAACGTCTACTACGGGAACCCTCTCCGAACATAACGGGGCTGTTACGTAAACAGATTGCTCGCGAGTGGTGGGCCGACGCCGATGCCGACGCTCCAGATCGGCCTACGAACGAGTCCTATACTTACAACTTTTGTTCCAAATCGACGACGACATTTCGCTTTTCGTAAAGCTTCTTGCATACGAATAGCTGGGTATGGTGACAATTGCAGAATGAATATTATAAAAATACAGATTTCAGTTCAATAAAATTCGACCTGAAACCGCACTAAACGCTACGGTTTCGTCTCGGCTTTTCGATATCCTTCACCAATTTGTGGAATTCATGTAGTTCAGTAACTTGTAGTATTGTTCGAGGTCTACAAAAATAAAACTTATAAAAGGTTCTACTGCATATGTGAGGTAAATAGCAAACCAAGTTGTATTACTATAAGGCTTTATTTTTATGATTTTTCTTTTGTCGCAAACACCCTATATTTGTTCATCGTTTGATTGATTCATGTTTATATTACACTAATTTATTCTACTGGGTGCCAGGGAAGAAAATTGTTCAGCAATAAAAACGTAAGAAACAGAATAATTTTATTGGGCGCGTGTACGTTTCATTCCCCTTGACATTTGGATCTAAACTCGTCTGTGTTAGTCGCGTTTTACGAGTATGAGTATAAAGTGATTTTTTAAATTTCGTTTTTTATTGTTTATGATGAACGTTAAAAAATAAGAAAAGAGTATTACATTTTGTATGACATTCTTATTCATGTTGCCATAAAAGCTACATTTATATTATGAATCAGCTGGGTGAGGTTGATTGATTCGCAAAGGCGCCTGCCGCGTACGAGGTGTGGTGTTAGAATCCTGCGACAAACAAATTATTTATAGATTTTTTTATTTCGAATCTCAATAATAACACAATGGCCGAAAATGGAGTAGTAATGTCACTGATGTTTCATCTGGCTGTGGTTCTGACAATTGGAGAGCATCATTTTACTTCAGTCGGAGGAGAGCTAATGTCGTGGTGGCCCGGATGTTAAGACGCCCGCTTCTCATGCATGAGGGTACGGGTTCGAAACCTACATGCATGTATGTATGTACCAATGTGACTAATGTGAATTATATGCACTTTCTAAGATTATTTAGACACCACTGACAAACGGTGAAGGAAATATCGTGTGGAAACCTGGACTTATAATTTCTAATTATAAGTTTGAAATCGCCAACCTGCAATGAGCAAGCGTGGTGATTAATGCTCAAACTTTCTTCGTGTAAGAAGAAGCTTTTCTCAGTTGTGGGCACATAGGCTGTTGATGATGATGATAAGGGAGGAGAGCTTGATATGTCATTTGTTTTTTTTTTTACATTTTTGTGTAGATACATATTTCAAACTTGTCGAATAACAACTGGAGTTTTATTTTGCGACTTGCGACCAAGTGGCTACCGTGCCGTGCTATTTTAGTATTCGAATACATTATTCTTAATTAGTCCCCAGGTATTATGAAAAAAACAGGTCATTACAGACTTAAACCGAAAGATTTACAATTGAAGATCTCATAACAATAGATTAATTTATTATATTACTATTGTGTGCAAATTATATTCATACTGTGGATACAAAGTTTAATGACCTCACACATCACTTTAGACACGCTCTACCAATGTTGTGATGTCTAGTTATTAACATTCTTTGTAAATTAATGATAGCACATTCAACGAATATAGCCTCAATTTTAAATACTTTACTAATTAGTGACTTCTAATTCTAGGTATAGAGTGACAGCGCCATACACTCCATACAACCAAGTACGTACCTACATACAGCAAAGCTATGATGTAAATAATTTCTGTGAGTAGATATCGTAATAAAGACCTATAAGAATGTGAACAAAACCCAAAAACAACCAAAAGGTCAAAACTTAAAAAGAAAAAAATAACTATTATTAGTCATACGTACTTGTAGGTTCCCCACCCACTGATAGGTGAGAAGTCGGTGCCACAAGCCCATAACAAAATATAACTTATGTTAATGGTCATGGTTATAATCCGTCATAAAATTGTACACAGCTTAGGTATATAAGGTATTTGTTACAGGTTTAAAGATTTAGGTGTAAAGTTCTCATCACTAGAAATTAATCAAGCCCAAATACCAGGTATCTACTGTTAACCGTTGAGGAGTTCCCTTAGCTATCATACTACTTCATCATCAGTCTCCTAATGACAACTACATCCCATCTAGATGTAAAGATCTTCTCAATACAAATAATAAAACATAATAAAACACGGGGTCATTGATTGCTACCAAATCTCGAGGAGTTCTCTAAGCTGTCTTTTGACTCCATCATCAAATAAACTCCATGCCTTCATCAAATTGTAGTAGTTTCAAATACTATATCAAAAAATTAACAAACGCTCTCGCAACCCATACGATTTTGAAAAGTTCCCCTCGGTTTCCATGGGATCCTATCATCAGATCCTGACCTGGTGGAAATGCAACCACTCCTAGAGTATAACCTTGTCAAGAACAAAAAGAATCATCAAAATCTATCCACAAACGCCGGAGTAATCGGGTAACATATACATACAAAAAAAAAACACGGCCGAATCGATAACCTCCTCCTTTTTGGGAAGTCGGTTAAAAACTGAAACTTTATGTAGGTATAAAAGAAGTCAGGGAGGTTAACTTCTGCTATTTTAGTATTAGTTTAGCGAACCCCGAAGTAATGTTCCATCCATCATTGCAAGTGGCACTGGGGTAGACCCAGTATGCATAAGTAAATTTTTATCGATCCTGTAGTGGAGTAAAGTAATGACGACGGCCGACTAGCGCGCCGTTGCCTCACTGCAAGCCCTTAAAAGGCAACAATTGCGTGACGTCGGAAGATTCTTAATTTTGATTAGGGGCTTGCGTGAATGGGGCGCTCGCGGAGCTGTTCATCAACTGATTTTACCACCGCTGATGTTTACTTTACAGCTTTATTGACTTTACGTCCAAAAGTTATTATGCCCACACTCTAGCTCGATGCTCGGCGAGGTCATTAGGTACGTCAACAAATCCTTTAGTACAATTTTCCTCCATTTAAAATCCTTTCATACAAATAAAACGCTACCGCCGCAAAATTGAAATGGCAATAAATAAAACCATGACCAATTGACAACAAACAATTGAGTTTGCATCGCAGATAAATAAGCAATCAGAAGTCTATTTTCAAAGCTATACCTTTTTATCCAGCAATTGTAAAGCAATACACTTTAAAACTAAAAGCGAGTGTTCAAACATGAATCGGCTTGGCGAGGCAATAAATTGTGGCACGGTGCAAAACTCGCCGTTAAATATACTCTTTTAAAGTTCAAGTTAACATTTGCGACGCCAGTTTTATCGTCTAAAATAAACTTATAAAAATACGTAGCTTTGTTATGTGCATGTGATATAATATTTCCCTAAAGGACTACACATGAAGAGAACGCCACTTTGCACTTTTGTATTCCACTTTTCATTTTCATACAAATGCATACTACTTTTATTTAAATGTTTCAGTTACGGCTCTTACGTTATGAGGTTAAAGCTCCACTCACTAGTTCATTAGTTGTAGGCCGAGCATACCTACATAAATCCATGACTTTTTAATGTTATACTGATAGAGGACTCACAGTGTCCTTACCTACTCGAAGTATATAAAATGAAAATTATCTACTTTCGTTAAAAGAAGTATCTCTTACGTTAAATCGACATTTGAATAAAATATAACTGGCTTTTATCAGTCGTTTCACTGTATTCGGTTTTGGAATGTCGTAAGTGCGTTATAAGTCATACCTATAAAAGGAAATATTAGATAACTAAGAATGTCTTCATCATATACTATAGAATTTTTTATTTCTTATAAAGATTTCCTTTTATTACAAGGTCGCAAATTGCCGTTGTTGTACTAACAAGCTTTTTTTTCAACAGCAACACGTAGATTTTAAGTTCTCGTAAAATTATTAATCCGTTGAGACGGAACAACAAAAAGAAATAATAATTCATTCTGCTCGCAGACCCCGCGGGGATTACAAAACAGGATAAAAAGTCTTTTCGTGTGTAAGTTTCCATGTACAAGGTTTCATACAATTTAGTTGTGACGCGACGCCGACACCAACTGATTGACTGATACTGACGTGGTCGGTACATCAATATTATGATGATAATAAAACATGAAAGGGTAGCATAAAGCGGTATTTAAAATAATTTCTGCGTTAATATAATTAATGTATGACATATGCATTAAAATAAGTGCTTTTATTAATTTTGTGTTAAATGTACCTATATCACTTTGTTTTGATAAATGACTCTTTGATATTTATTTGTGGTCCGTAGTTGTGTTCAGCATAGTCTAAGTCTTCAACAATAAGTAAATAATTAATAATAGCATGTGTATATGTTTTTGTTAAAGAAAAGCAAGATCACTGTTTTCAAGAATATATGGTACCTACCTAACTATACAAATTTATCCTAGTTATGTTATAAGCCCTATGTACTAGAAGGCAAGCTTATTGTTATAAACCGGACCAAATCCGACTTTCGTGCTACTATTGAGGGTTCAGATATCGAAAAAGCTAATACTTAATATTTGTTCGATCCAAGAATCGAAACCAGGATCATGTGCTCAGTATTATAACTATTGACTCATGTCTAAAAATAAATGTGTTGTAATTATTTAAAGGCTAGCTGATATTAGGTGCAAGATTCTAAAAATGATCATATTTTTCTTTGATAATATTTACTGAGAATTTAAAATTATTTTTATCAAGTAACACGAATTTCTAAGCCGTCCGAACAAGTTAAAACGCTTAAAATAAATTGGTCTCCAAATTAAGAAGCCTATTTTGTAGCTGTATTATTTCGAAATCAAAAGAGAGAGGATAATATTACAAATCTTATAATCACAAACTTTCGGAGCGATAATATAGGATTAGTATTACAATCTTACTTTTATTTCAACTTTCTGTTATTTTAGTCTAATTAGCTTTCATTCGTATTTTATTTGAAGCGGAAAATTTTATACGAAATGTGATAAAATTAATGACAATTAACTGACCATTGTTTCATTATCCATTAGATTTGTGTTACGTGTGCGGGAAAGTAAGCAGATGGCAGGGAAAGCAGGAAATGACCTTCTACCTAGTTATAATTACGTTCAATATAATATATGTAATAACAATATAACCTCATGTTGTTATCCAGAGGCTCCACATTTATCAGTACATTGCTACAGTTATATTGTTAGGTATGTGCTAATAGGAGACGTGTTTTTCCAGTCAGTGTTCTGTCAAAGTTTCGTCCATTATGATAATGCATGCAACTGATCAGGCATGTTTACGGTACACTATAAGAAAACAACTATTTATATACAAATCTAATACGTTCAGAATAATCAACGTCCATAAACCTGGATTATACGAGTATTCTCTCTTCTCAAAACAATCACTTTTAGATACAAGTTAGGTGAGCTACATCAATATTGGTAATACTAACGTATTTACCATGTTCTTATTATACAGTAGCTATTATATTTTATTTTCTTAGTACATTACCTACTTACACTATTAAATGTTAAGTATCTTTTAGTTAAGAAAGCAATTTACTCGAGAAATACGAGATAACGAGATACAGTTTCTAGGATTCCACTGTTGACTCTTTAATGTTTTATTTTTAAATGTAATTTGCATTTAATGTAATATATTTTGTAAGTGTACTTTTTAGCTTGATGTATTGTTTAAAAAATTGTTGGCTGCAGCGTTATGACGGCGCCATGGGTACCGCACGAAACAAATATTTGTGTGACCTACAGATAGTTGGACCGGGTCTGGGTGTTTGTGTAGGTGAGGTTTGTGTTTGTGAAAACACCCACAATACAGAATAAAATTCGGTGAGGCAACATTTAAAAAATAGGTGACACACGAACTTATGACACCAAAAGCCACTGCTTAGGTATTAAGTAGGTCGGTATTAAGTTTTTATTTTATTCGTATAGACTATAGAGGCTATATATTTCTCTATTTCGACACCATCGCCTTTTACGGTCAAAACCTATTTTTCAGCCAGTTTCATTGTATCTGGTATAGCCTATTGTTAAAGGCTAGGTGGAATTCTGGTCTAAAATATAGTTTAAAAAACTGAAATAGCACCATAATGAAAATTTTCTATGTTATAGAGAATTTCAGGACATTGTGAAGCATTTCAGCCTGTAATTATTGGACTAAAAAAGTAAAATGGTAAACCTGCATCGTAATAAATATATTTATTAATTGAAGCTTAGTTTAAGTGTGACACATTGTAGAAACCGGATAATGTTGACTAGAACCTTTTACGAGAACTTAATTAGTAAGCGTTGACGTAATGAATTCAGATACGATCTCAACATATCAAGGTTGAATGGAGTCAATTTCCACGCCTGCCAACTTAGACAAGTCAAAAGCCAAATTGAAGAGTAATTTATTGTTTGAACTTTCTATTTGGCTTAATATTAGTAGCAAGTTGTCCTGAGATCGTATGTTGAAAAAAGATCGTTACTTGTACTTATTCTTATTTCCGAGTTATTTGTGGCTGAGCGACCGCCGCGTGGATCGATCATACGTTGGCTTAATTAAGGTGCCTATTTGCTTGCCGTGGTTGGTTCTTTGACGGATGGTTCACTCGTCATCGAGCCTTTTTAGCAATTTGAATTCTCGTACTTTACTGCGATCGTAAACCTTGCCATCAACCCATTTTTTATCCGTGAACATGCTCTGATTTTTGACGGTGCACGAGTTTAATTTGTTATATTAAAGTTAATTGTCGATTATATAAATGCGTTGAGCACATAATTAATAATTGTTTGAGACATCTTATAAAGAAGAGGTTTTGAAAGGTTTCATTAATTTAATGGACAGTAATCTATTTTTGTATTCCCACTTTATTCATTAATAGTCTAGATAATACGTTTTACTTAACGTATGCGCTAGTGTTACTATAGCGGACATAAGTTATTATACTTATAAATGAATACTTTTGGAAGATTTCGTGTCAAAAAGAGGTCAATGAATGAGAAAAATAAACCGTGAAACAGAGACAGTTTATGTGAAGTTATCCAACAAAACGAAGTGGAAATATCATCATACTTAATGCTCCAGAGAGTTTCTAGCTACTGAAGAAATAACACTTTATGTCAAATCCTCAGGTAACAAGCTGACAGACAGATTTTTCGCGTGCAATATACAAGAAATTGAGTCCCCAGGGTGTTCTCTGCGTTTATCGCTTACGTCTAGCTTTGTTTTAAGATATGAGGAATACAGCTACAAACATTATCCCTACATCGTGAGTACTAAACGCGTGAGATAAATAGCTTTCAACAAACAGTTGAACTACGTACGTTCAAACATTTACGTTTATAGTCTTAATCGGTGACCGGTGTACATAATAAAAAAATGCCAACAGCGCCGTGGCCGCACGTAACGCAAGTCCCCCACGTTTATTAGCACTTACCTTAATTTTCCTCCTCACAGGTACGCTTCAACCCGCACGATGAGCCTCCAGTTCCACGTACCTATGTATATTATTAAAAAACGCAAGTTAGATAAATTCTATAGGCATGTTTTATAATTATGTACCTATATGTAAAAAATCATGATAGAGTTAAAAACTATGAAATCTATTCAGAAAATCTTAAAAGATAGCTCAGAAAATGGAATCACATTTGGAGTGAAGCAATTCAATTCTGAGATTAAATATCAACAATTTTAAATGAAGCTAGATCATAAAATGTTAAAGACGATATTAGGCAGTAAGCTTACCCTCTCTCGTGTACCTAATCCCCGGCGTAAGCTCGCGAGTCGCGTCTCACCATATGCTGTAATCTGTTGAGATTTGACAAGAAAGATGGGGGACATTGGCCGTTATTTAAAATGTGATAAATTGAACAATATTCTTTGATCACTTCTGATCGTCTCATTTTGTATGATTGAGAGTTAGTCCTTTATTGAAACTCTTTGTTTGATGTGAGCGATTTTGCGTAGGTACATTGGGTAGCTTGACAATGAAGCGGCATTATAATTCCGAAATATTTTTCGGGCCTGCGTGAAACTCTAAGGGAAAATGCGGATATAACGTTCCTGGGTATCCATAAAAGAAATATTTCCCGCACAGTTATTTGAGAGAGCAAAGCGGAGCACAAAACGACTAAAATTATACTTCATATGAATGTTCATACGAGTGGCCCTTGTTCACGCAACTTATATAATATTCGCATGGACTGCAAAAGCCATCACGAGTACTACGGCAGTCTGTACAAGGTTTGGGTGTAAATAGGCACTACTTATTTACTTACTTAGAAAATGTAGAGCAGAATAAAATTGTTGTTAAATAACAAAGACGTTAGGCTCGTGCTAGATTGTAAGTAAAGTAGGTATAAAAGAACACGGCTGGCACATTTTAATATCGATTAGCCTTAGCGCGGTACTTTACGGTACGTACGATTTCAGATTTCTTTTTTGTTTTGGTTTTCATAATAAATACAGATTTCGGATATTTTTACATTCCAAGTTATTTATTATTAATTTTTCTCTATTTTTGTAATCGAAACTTGCACCTAAGTTACAACAGTTGTACATTCTGATTCCATTTATCTTGATTCCTATCGAATAACATACCATTTCATGACACACCCATGTGTTGTAAGTATATGTGTGTGTAAGTACAAGTGACTTGATTCACCACTTAGTATTATAATCTATTTATCACATCATTGATCGAATCAATCTGGATATAATTAAATAGGAACATAACGACATCATTGATTAGTATCCCATCACAGACTGGAGCTTTTTTTTGTTTCGTTTCAATTTACCAATGAGGCCAATGAGAATGAGGCCTAGTTTCTAAGAAGTTGTTGTCTATTAAGGAAGTTAATGTTTCCTGTCATAACAACATAACTTCACGACTTTTATTCCCGAAGAGCAGAGGTGCATATTACGGTACTTGATGCCACTATACAATCTAACACCCACTCTTTACTGTTATGAGTGCCATGTAATAGGGGGTGAGCCTATTGCCATATACTGGGCACATTTCCAGACTCCGTGCTACTACTGAGATTTTTTTTTAAATCCCAAACAGAGCCGTTCATGTTTCCTGTCCTTCCTTGAAAACGCCGGCACTCTTACAAAGGCTTACTTATAATAATTATTTTATAACCGACCTTTGCCGCTTAGGATCTTAATCCCGACGTAAGCCTACAACCCTCGAAAGGGCAAGCAGTATAAGATTGTATACTAATATCTATAGGTCACCGATGATTAAGCTGTAACGAACTACTTCTTCAGCCACTTTAGACAATACGGTACAGATTTAATATTATATCTAGTTATAAGGATGAAATTAAATAGCTTAGGTAAAAATGCTGCATCAAAACATAGCGTTCATAAGGCCGTTGACAGTTTTCCCATAGGATCATGAATTACTTTGGATGAAACAAGAATCTATTCTAGTTTACTCTACTTGGAGAAGTTCATCATATTGGTCAACCATTATCTATAGATGTTCACTGCAGAACATAAACGTCCCCAATGATTTCGAGATCCGCTGATTAGCAGCAAACTCCATCCTGCGGCTTATTGCGACCTTTTTAGGTTCACTGTTAATGTTGTAGGTTGAATAGGATTTCTTGCAGTCGAACTAGGCTGCGACGTTGACTGAAGTTAACGCTTGAATAAATCTATGGGTAAAACAAAGGACAAAGTTAAACTTTATAAGAAAGTTAAGTTTACCGCTTACCTCTAGAAAATCTACAGGGCTAAAGTTAACTACTAGAGCTCCCAGTTCAGCTGGAAACACTTTGGATGCATGTTTGTTGCGTTCACCATTATAAAATATACGTAAATAATGTGTAATACAATAAAATATTTTTAAAATAGTACCTAACTTATAGTTTTTTTTTTATTGGACAAGCCCGCCACAACCTCCCAAAACCGCTGCAACTCCTGTAAGCCAGGATCTACAGTAGATACAACCATGAAAACACCGGAACACTGAAGTCCGGCGTGTCCCAGGGACATGAGTAACTGTCTTGGTTCCCGCAACGAAATGAATCAGAATATATTATAAGAGGAGAAGAAAAAACTATAATTTCCACTTCCCTCGATGAATTACTGCAGGAGACAGAATGAATTAAGCCTAAAGGCACAAAGAAGAGACTGTACAACTGGGTGAAGCCCAGTCGCCAAGCACCACGGAAATTTGACTAAAAAACTAAGTGGGTCCTATGTGTGAGCTGTTATACTTGCTTCCACTTAACTTATAGTATTTGTATAAAATAAAAACCATATAATGTATTTTAAAGTCTTACCGAGGCTGCGATAAAGAAGATTAAACTTTCAGAACAGAATACTTACCCACGCCACGGTGTTTTCAGATTTACAACATTCTCGTAACGTGTATTTATAAAAGCAATTCCAGATTTTATTTTATACAGACGAATGAACTAACCGAAATATATGTATGAAATAGTATTTCCAAATTTTTGCCCTCATAAAATCAAGTACAAAGGTTCACGTTAGTATTTTCTTAAAAGGGTGAGTTCGGTTTGGTTCCGCTTGTTACGTTACTAATAGTCTCCCTTTAATAGGAATTTGAACCAATGGGTACATTTTAATCGGATTAAAATTTTTAGATTGACGATCGATTTTTCCAACGCCAGATAATTTTTATCTGAGGATTAACTTAGACTGTTTGACAAGTCTTTCCATACTAAAAGTATCAAATGCCAATTTTATACTACAGTTAAGAAATAACGGATGATTAAATAATCGGCCCTTAATGAAACAAATTCGTCTCCTTCGAACTTTTAGCTGTAATTCTATATAATTATATTAATTACTACCTTCAGCCAGCGGCTTCGTACGATGCCTATGTATTACTTCAGACCATAATCTACCTCTGTTCTGAATTTCATTCCCGTCCCTTCAGTCGTTTTAATATGACTAAGTAACAAACATACACACAAACTCATAAACTCACATATTTTCACATTTAATCGAGTCAAGCTAATTTCAACCATCGGCTCTACAGTTACAGCGTAAAATCTATGGATGAGTATTGTAAACGTAAGAGTAAACAAAAATAAGCAGAAAGCTCCGAACTGCTACGCTATCGGGAGTTCCACGTGTTATTGTGAGTCAACTATAAAAGATAGACGTGTGCTGTTATGGGATATTATTTAGATAATTTTATGTAAAACATTTCCGTCATACATGATTTCTATGTAGCTTTAACTATTAAGCCTGCTCACGCGACGGAAGCGCGGTTTAAATAATGGAGTAACTTCTCCCGTTTTCTCAACACTTTCCTTCACTGCTCTGCTCCTATTGATTGTAGCGTGATGAAAAGTATACTGTAACCTCCCCAGGAGTATGAAGAATAAATGTACAAAGTTTCGTTAAAATCCGTCGAGTAGTTAAAGAACATACAGACAGACAGACAAAAATTTTACTGATTGCATTTTTTGCATTAGTATCGATCACTAATCACTCCTGATAGTTATTTTGGAAATATATTTCATGTACAGAATTGACCTCTCTACAGAATTATTATAAGTATAGATGTGTTATAATTACATTGTTTCGGTAGGTGCCATAGTCATCCATAGGTCCCAATTTACCAGTCCACAGCAACCCATCCATAGCCCTACCTTTTTTTCCACTGTCAACAATATCCAGTTTTACACTGACTGTCTTTGGGTGCATTTCCATAGTGCATACAGGTAAAGACCCCGGTTTGTGTGTCCATTACATGTAGATTAAAGTTGTCCCAAGGGCCTCTGTGCCATTACATTTAGATTATTTATTAATTAAAAAAAGAAAATCTACATTTACACACCACACAGACAGGAGCAGACGTAAGAAAACTTTTTGAGGCATTCTATTGGAAAACGCATCGGCTGGTAATTCGTGGTGATGTCAGCACCTTAGTGAGAACTGAGCCTTATGTTTCCACAGTATAAACTCATTATATACTCAGTCTGATGTTACTTTGCTATGGTTCCAGTCTAAATAAACTTCGGATGTGATTAGATTTCCAAAGTTTGATTTGATTTCGTCCGCTATTTCACGATTACAGGTGTTTAGTCATCGAGCTATTCCAAACTAAATTGATGATTTTGTTAGACATGTTTCATTTTGAACGTTTTCATCTTGTTTTATTTAGTACTTCATATCACGGAATTATATTATATACATAGTCTGTATTTTTTCACAAGCGAACCGAACATAGATACCGGTATGATAATTTTATTTCAAGAAAGGCTTGTATCCATATGGGCATGTACACCCCAATGTACTTGTTTTTCCCCATATTCAGAAATCTACTCTCAGAATCATGTCATTTCAGAGTTAACCCGTTAAAATAACTTTAAAGAACTGTGAAACTTATTTTACGGCACTCCAAAAAACGATATAAACTTTAAAATTCTTGTTTATTTTTTGAATTGAGCGCTTTATTTTTTTCATTTCATTATCAATGCGGATGTTTGTCGAGATTGTGTGTTTATGGTAATCCGGCAGTCTGTAATGAATAAAATCGATTGCATCTCATTACGGGGAACGCAGTGCTGCGAGTGTGCGCCGGTGAGTATTAAGCAGCTTCACCAGACCGACAAACTTCCGTTCCGGTGAAATCCGATTTTATCGTAACTGAGACAAATTCGGTTCACATATTTTTTACCGAGTGCACGGTGAATTATTCTGGCGGCGAGGAAAGCGGCGTGTCGTGTGATTCCGTCGTATCGACGCTCATTATCGGCAGGCGGGGTGCCGACGCGCTCAGCCGTGCCGCTATTACAATCGAATTCTACTTGACGACTCGTGATTCACGATCCAAATCCCACTGCGTATGATTCGATAATGTCTGTGTTTGATTCACATCTCAATACGCACATTTATTTGTGTTGTCATTGTTACGATGAAATGAGTTAGTTTGTTAATTTTCCCGAAATAGCTGATTGCTTTATCTCCCGGAAATTGTATTGTTGTAGTTCTACATAATTATATACTTATTATCCTGTCTTTGTTAGCTAATTACGAACGTTATTAATTCGTGGAATAGACGGTGAATCCTTTTCCATATACCGTGCACCTCGTAACTTATTAAAACCAGGCATCGATTGACATGGGAATCGATCTTGGTAAGTAAGGTATGTTTATCGCTTACCTTAAGTATGTGAGTGAGTAACTATATTGGGATGTGATTAATACCTACATAAAGCAAAATTAAAAACTGGGTTTAAAACTGTTCAGTAGGCTCAAGCGTAATATTATTAAAATAAATGGAGTGTGGTCTTGGTAAGTAGAGAGTCAGGTAGTGGCAGCGTGATGTTGGTAACGGGGACGTGTAGCTGAACTTCACGGCTGAAAGCGCTCTTATAACAGGTTGCTCCGTGCCGTGCGGGGCGAGGCATTAATCGAGTAACGTAGCGGGCATACATCACCTCAGTACCGAGTGTCATATCGCACACTCTAGTTAACGTAAATCACTCATTAGAACCATACTTAATGACTCATCCACGGGATGATATTCTAATGACAATTTAATAACGCCCATCGCTTAATTTCGCAGAGTAATCAAACTTTCAAGCAACGTGGCTCTTAAGGTAAGCTAAGGATAATAGACAGCACCTTTGTGGATTTGAATACATTAAGGGAACTGTTGTTTAGTGATTTATTATAAAGCCATTTTGAATATGACTTTAGACGTAGGTAGACGTTCGGTTTCTTAGACATGCTGTAGATAATGTAGTGAGTTTATTACGACCGTTCATTAAGTCTTACATTCATTAAGATTGTGGATATTGAGACACAAGTTAATTAGTTTTTGTCAAGTTCTTTTCCTTTTTCCTTTAAAGAAAGGAAAGCTTTTGTAGCAATTAGGCTGGTACTACTTACATACGTAGATGAACACTTACTGTTGAAAGCACTTGGTAATGAACCGTAGTTAATAGAGTACCTCAGACACCACTGTTGTGTCTTTGAAGTGTTATGGCAAAAGGCAAGTGTAAGCCTTTGTCTTCTCCAACTGTTTGGAGGCGACGGAAATTACACATGTTGTACAGAATAAATTAAATTGATAGTATACACGAGATACTAATTTCGGGAATTACATTTGTTTGATCATTGCTCGAATGTAATTGAAACTTTCTTAATTTAATTAATCAAGTTCGTACTGAATTGCCTTTGTTGAAGTAAATGCCGAGAAGCTGGCGAGTTAGCTCAATCGTGAGGCAAATTCACAATTAAGGTTAAGCTATACGGTTGTTGCAATTTTCGTTGCGTTTCTAATATGTCGGACCTGTCCTTTACTCGTACTGTACGTAAAATCTTCACGTTATGTCCGAAGTTTGAAACCTGACAAAATGTCGTTAGTGCTAAAATTCTGACATTCAGTGAAATTTGGTTAAGACTGTGAATCCCAATCCAGTTAAAACGCAGATTGGGATAAAATTAAATTACGGATTTCAAGTTTCAGGGACTAGGTCACGTTGGAGCACTTTTATTCATATTCCTTCGTGCATTATCTTTGATCCTAATGTTATCAATCTAGGTACTGTGTATGGTACAATAAATAACATTTTTACATCTGTCTAACAAATGTGTTCCGTAAAAAAATATTAACACATTTTTTCAAAGCTTATTTTTTATTTGCTTTTCCTTTGTATCGTTATGCAAAGATATACGACCTTTCGTGATAAATGCCTTACACTTCACTGGGTACAGTCGCGAAATCGGTTAAATGGTTTCAGAGTATTTCTACTGGCGAACCTTTCGGATGTAGGTTATTGAGTAGCTCCATAGTTTTATCTGTTCTCATTTAATATTTAATTTATGTAAAATAACTTTATATGTTTGAAATAATTTTGTGACTATTGTTTTGAAAACATGATTGCTCAATGACCTACTTGTGGTGTTTCTGAGAGTTAAAGTAGTTGTGTATGTAGATATGGTTTATATAGGTACTTTAGTGGTAACTTGTGAATTTTATTCCTTAGTTTGGTCTAAGTTTACTAAGTTTTGAGTGTAGGCAGTAAATTTTTTACTTTAAATACTTTTTAACGTTATATTTGTGATATCTATCAATTTTATAAATGAACGTATAGGTACCTATACAAAAAATTAGAAACACTCCAGTAAAATTTGATACTTTCATTTTTTACATTTCTATACCGAAAATAGATGAACACAAACAAACATAATAATATAGAAATAAGATAATTAGGGTTGTCACCGTATCGGAGGAAAATCCGGGGTAAACAATCGTTATCCGAGAAAAAAAATAACGACTACCTACACTGGACTCGGCTTTTTGTATGTTTTTTATAAATCCTGCTATGTTGTTATATGAAACAGTTGCGTTGTTGCAGCAGCGGCCCAGTATTAAACAATGTAAATGTCAGCATATATTCTACCGACTTCATTTATTTTTCCATCAAAGCCAGTAACTTGACGTGGTACTTTTATTTCAACAAATATTCGATGTTTATTTTTATCATTTCATTGGATTAAATAAATACCGGAACGCACAATAGGACAACTTCCGGGCACTAGTTATTTTATTACAAACAATTCCTATATTTTATAACAAATAAGCCTAGAAGGTTTTCGGTACAATGAGTAAAAACGACTAACGGTTCACCGTGTATACCTATTTATTATTATATGTACATAATTATATTAGAAAGTATATAACTATATTCAAACCATTGTGTCAAGTTGTTTTTGCATCCATTTATGAAGTCGTCAGTAGAAAATATGATTTTTAGTAGATATTTTAAACAAGAAAAGTATGAAATGGTTTCAATGTTTCATTAAGTATTATAGCCCATTAGTGTTTAATGTCAAATAAACTTTGTGAAATTAGGTAACTTGATGGCCAATACCTACGTGCTTATATCTAAACTAACTAGTAGTAAAGTATGAACGAATAGACTGACCTCCCTACACAGCAAAAAATCAAATTATTATGAACATGTATCACGTATCCAAAAGATTAATTTAAATGGTACAATATACGTATATGTTTATATATACGGAGTACATCAGGTGTTCCCTTAGATCGCCAAATTCGATAGTGGTAGGTACCACAACAATTTCCTGTGAATGATTTGAAAGAAATTGTCAATTAGTTTTATTTATACGTGACAATGTTGCAACCATTCACTTTTCTTTGGGACTCAAAACTTTGAAACTTATCTTCAAAAACACGAACACAAATTCTAAATGACACTAAAATAAAAATGTTAAATGTTTTAAGCTCCCGAAACGCTTGTAATAATTGCACTCAACTTGGCAAAGCGGTAGTAAAGTGTGATGTGATGCGCAAGACTGAACACTGTAATAAATGTGGAGCGAACATCGAGCGGAAACGAAACGTCCATCGCGTCTCAATCCCTCTGCTCAACCGGATAAACAACAGGTAAGTATTCAGATTTTAGTACGCTACAGATAGCTATGGGTCGCCCATTATGGGTTGCCCGTTCACTCCTTGCTCGCCTCTGTTTCATTTATCTTTAGATCTCCGATTCCGTTTTCATATCCGCTTACTTGACACCCAAAGCGACCTAATTGCTCACTCCTACAAAACATACTTATCACGAGGTTTCGCTCCAATTAATGGTTCTGGATTACTCGGTGTTGTTGATAAAGCAGATCATCTAAACTGTTATGCGTGATTAATCCGAAACAATGAGAAGTTTGTATGTCGGTGCGAGCAGACGCGAGGGCAGTGCTCTGGCTGCCATTGTCTCTGGTCACCGGTGTGTGGAGGCCAGCGGACCACAAAATCGGTCCAAGCCGCGCGTCGCGTTGCGCCTCCGGAGCTCACTACTTCGGTAATACTCAGCCTATTTTATTTTTTGCATACGTCGAAAAATTATGAATGATTACACTGATTTAAAGTACCAAAAAATTATTATGTGTAGTCCGCAAAGTGTGTACAAAAAGGCTTCTACTAGTTTTTGGTACTCATTTTACTTGCTTTGTCTTATTCTGATCCGATTTTTTTTACAATTCTGAATATGATCAGTGTTGTTTTATAATATCGGATATGACCTCACATCATAAGTTAAGTGCCTCCGAAAATGTAACTTTATGTCTTAAAATTAAATTTCAATATTGGAGTAAAAAAGTAGTAAAACGCACAGCCCAAACCGCTGGACAGATTGGGCTAAAATTTGGCATACAGATAGATGTTATAACGTAGGCATCCGCTAAGAAAGGATTTTGATAATTTCCACCCCCAAGGGGGTAAAAAAGGGGATGAAAGTTTGTATGAAACTTTGTCAGTTTTTAACTGATCGGGTTGAAATTTGGTATGCAGATAGATGTTATGACGTAAGCATCCGATGTGAAAGGATTTTGATAATTTCCACCCCCAAGGGGGTAAAATAGGGGATGAAAGTTTGTATGAGACTTTGTCAGTTTTAAACCGATCGGGTTGAAATTTGGCATGCAGATAGATGTTATGACGTAAGCATCCGTTGTGAAAGGATTTTGATAATTTCCACCCCCAAATGGGTAAAATAGGGGATGAAAGTTTGTATGAGACTTTGTCAGTTTTAAATCGATCGGATTGAAATTTGACATGCAGATAGATGTTATCACATAGGCATCCGCTAAGAAAGGATTTTGATAATTTCCACCCCTAAGGGGGTAAAATAGGGGATGAACGTTTGTATGAAGCTTTGTCAGTTTTACACCGATCGGGTTGAAATTCGGCGTGCAGATGGATATTATGACGTAAACGTCCCTTTAGAAAGGTTTTTGAACATTCTCACCCCAAAGTGGGTCAAATAGGGGGTGAAAGTTTGTATGATACTTTGCCAGTTTTAAATTGATCGGGCTGAGACTTTGCATGCATAAAGTTACTATGACATAGGTATCTCTTTAGAAAGGATTTTGATAAATTCCACCCCTAAGGGGATAAAATAGGGAATGAGAGTTTGTATAAATCTTCTTAGCCATTGAATTTAGAATCATTGAATCTTTTTGAATTACATTCGGTAAAACGATGATTTAGGACCTGGGTAACGTATGATAGTTTTTTCACAGATGTCTCACGAGAACGGGAACTATGCGTCAATGCCCCAGGACTCTCTAACTCTTAACCACTGAACTTATTCTAGAGAGATTCGGTACAATAGTCGATAGAATAGTTTTTATTACTCAAACCTTACGTGATCGGGCACTGTACTGGTAATGATTATTTATTTATTGAAACTACGATAAATCATTTCAAAATAGGTAAATCTTACTTGGGCACTGAATTGATTCTGGTTAATTCTGTCAGAAGTCATTAATCTACGCGGACGAAGTCGCGGGCAACAGCTAGTTAGAACATAAGTTTTTTAAACTATCGCTGGATTCTTATCACGTGACACATAATATCAGCTCGGTTAGGGCATGATCTATCATAAGCTTTCTATATCCATGTCATAAGGGACAGGGGACGCGTCGATTATTGTCATTACCGAGCTCTACATATAGATACGCAACTACATATACACTAGCTCATTATAGCGGCCGTCAACCAATGAAGGGTGGTGAGCATGAACAGGTGTAATCAGCCTTTAGGGGCAGCCAATTATTATGAAAATATTCATAATCGCGTTTGGGCATGTATCCTGGGAAACCTATTGATAAGGGTAGATACATGTGATCGGGTTTTATGAGAGCTCCGTTACGAGTAGGCCACTTAGCGGGATCCCGAGAGGCTTATGACAGAAAAGTGGTAAGCCTCGTCCCCTGCTATGTAGCTGTACATATTTTTAAAACACGCAGATAATTCTTACTTATTTATAAAAAAGTTACAATTAAATATTATTGTTCAAGTCTCTTCGAATAGGCAACATTTAGATTGAGGAACCTGCTTTTATGAAAAACTACACACATTTTCAAATTAGCGAGCTTACAAAATCTCTCAGATTCCAAACATTTCCCTAATGTCATAGTCAAAAAGAAGATCTTTTAAAGTAAGTTCAAAAAGGACGACTTATTGAAAACATTCATTCTTGGATCATCCTATTATTACTCGTTCGGAGAGCTTTCAGTAAAAAGTAAAAGGGATCATAACAGAATTTATTTTATATAGAATTTATTTTATCGGCAGTAACTTGTGAATCGATCGCCGCCGCTGAAGGAGGGCTCGCAAAATTATTTTCGAGGGTGACCATCAAACAACTTACCGTTCGCTACAGAAACTTCGTGTGGCATAAAAGAAGTTTTATGGACCGATAAAGACCTTTTCAAGGGGCACTGCTAAAGGAGATCGTGTCCATACATGTTACTGCCGGCTGCGTCGCGAATGGCCTCAAAATCAAAAGTTACTGGTCAACGCTGACTCGTATAAATATTTAAGACTCTTTATAAAAAATGAGCAAGATTGTGACTTAATAAATGGCCGTGGGTATTTTGCCATGAACTGTTATGTATAAAGAAATGTTATCCTCAATGTAGTGTTCTCATCGTCATTACATTTTACCTAACCATTTACTTCACTAGAAAAGAATCTAATTGCAGTATCGTTTTTAACTGCCTTACTTCAGGTCTACGCCCCGTAGCCATGCTAGACATTATCTCATAAATTAATCGTAGCAAGCAAGTGGACTGCCGCTGTTAGCTATTATTTTTTTACAGGCGTTAGGTTGAACATGAATTTATTTTTCGATGAGTTTTATATGTTTTTCCAGATCCTGTAATTATTTTGAAATAAGTATTTGTTGCATATTATTATATCTCCAAAATACATAAATCAGTTTCTATCAGTTTCAAGGAAAAATACGACGGGTTGCACTCCGGGAGTGCCGGCAGAATGAAAACTTAAGTATTAACATTGTGCGTTTTAGATATTTTGGAATGGTTATGGAATAATTTTGCACGAATTGCTTTAATTATCAGGATGAAAGTTCTATCTTTTATGTGGTAGAATACAATATTTATTTATTACGCTATCGTACACAAACATGACAATTTATATTACATTAAAAAGTTTATCCCTCAGAAAAATCAACTCAATCCACAATTTCGACGACTTTTTCACTATCATTATTACCAGAACTATCATCGCCAATTTCTAAAACTGTTACGATCGGTTTATGATAGCTGAAGTAAGAACAGTTTTCATTCGAACCTATTTAAATCTATACTTATAATAAATCTGTAGAGAGGTCAATTCTGTACATACAATATATTTAAAAAATAACTATCAAGGGGTGGTTAGGGATCGCTACTGATGCCAAAAATGCAATCAGTAAAATTTTTGTCTGTCTGTCTGTCTGTATGTTCGTTATGGAAACAAAAACTACTCGATGGATTTTAACGAAATTAGGCACAATTATTCTTCATACTCTTGGGCAGGTTATAGTATACTTTTCATTACGCTACGATCAAAAGGAGCAGAGCAGTGAAGGGAAATATTGGGAAAACGGGAGAAGTTACTCCATTTTTTAAGCTTCCGTCGCGTGTGCAGGCTTATAAGTTAAAGCTGCATAGAAATCATATATGACGAAAATATTCTCGTTAAAATTATATAAAAAATATTTTTCGACAGCATATGTCTATCTTTTATGGTTGACTCACAATAACACGTGAAACTCCCGATGGCTTAGCAATTCGGTGATTTCTGATTGTATTTGTCTACTCTAACGATTACAATACTCATTCATAGACATTACGCTGTAACTGAAAGGCCAATGGTTGAAATTAGCTTGACTCGATATTATAAATGAAAATATGTGAGTTTATGTGTATGTTTGTTACTCAGTCATATTAAAACCACTGAAGGGACCGGGATGAAATTCGGAACAGAGGTAGATTATGGTATGAAGTGATACATAGGCATTTTACCCCTGAGATCGCGGGCGTAGCCGCTGGCAGAAGCTAGTGTCTAATAAAGACCGCCTCAATAGCAGTTTTGTATTTCATAAAGCTAAGATTGCGATCATTTGACATAAGTAGTTAAACCAAATTCGTTAAAATTATTAAAAATTTAATTATACACATAAGCACACACGAACATTCGCGCAAGCGCCCTGCGCTGCTTAAACGAAACGAAAAGCCGGCGCAGGCATACATTTTCGCCGCGTCGTTGAAAGAGAGGAGGATACTTACTATGTCCTACACCACGCCAGCTGTCAATCTGTCTTACGAATTTTCGATCAGGGTCACGTGTCCTGACGCGAGTTTAACATTTTTAACCCATTACAAAAAGTGTACACCGCCGCTAAAGAATTTTTCACTTCAAAATATTATGAGTTGCACGTGGAAAGATTTAAGCTGGTATGATAAAGATTAAACCTACTTTCATTTCATCAACTGTTGAATATAATGAGCATTGCAAATTGTACTAACAAGAATTTTGTATGATCTCCTTTAAACGATGATAAATCTGTGTAAGGAAAGATCAACTGAATGCTGCCATATGAAACGGATTTCCCGGACCTTTTGCAACTTTAGTACCCTTATAATAAACGACACATCTTTACTAAGGACCAGTACTTCACTTATTATGAAACCTACATTTTAATTGATAAATAAGCAAATAATCTATAACTATAATACATCTGTAGAGAGGTCAAATTTGTACATGAATTAGTGATCGATACTAATGCCAAAAATGCTAATAGTAAAAATTTTGTCTGTCTGTCTGTATGTTCCTTGTAGAAATAAGAACTACTCGACGGACTTTAAAGAAATTTGGTACAATTATTCTTTATACTCTTGGAGAGGTTATAGTATACTTTTCATCACACTACAATCAATAGGAGCAGAGCAGTGAAGGAAAGTGTTGAGAAAACGGGAGAAGTTACTCCATTTTTTAAGCTTCCGTCGCGTGATCAGGCTTAATAGTTAAACCTACATAGAAATCATGTATGACGGAAATATTTTACATAAAATTATCTAAATAGTATCCCACAACAATACACGTCTATCTATTATGGTTGACTCACAATAACACGTGGAACTCCCGATAGCTTAGCAGTTCGGAGCTTTCTGCTTATATTTATTTACTCTTACGTTTACAATACTCATCCATAGATTTTACGCTGTAACTGTAGGGCCGATGGTTGAAATTAGCTTGACTCGATATTATAAATGTGAAAATATGTGATTTATGTGTTTGTGTGTTTGTTACACAGTCACAGAAGCTAGTAATAATTATATTTTATAGTAATATTCTATTGAAACATTATAACCCAACAATAGGGTAGATAATTAGCTAATTTCTCCTTTATTTAAGAATAAAGTAATTAGAACACTGAAAGTTAATCTCTCGCTGTCCCTTCCAAGAAATATAGACGACTAGCAATGTGAGTAATTTTACGTTCCTTTATTTTTAATAGAAAAACATTTTCATTATATACTTCAATACTTTATGTTACCTCTAGATTTATTTATTGTGTCCTACATTGTATGTTTAAGCTACTAAACATAATACAAACATGATCCACAATATACAAGGAAGTGAATGCTTAAAACCCGTAGTGGATCCCTCCCTTTCCGATCTCCCCAATCCAATGGAGACATTATTTAAATTGAGACATTTGTTTCACAGAACCAGTTTGCGAAACATTTGAATTGCATTCATCCTATACGTAAAGTTGCAATCGAATTTGGTTTGTTGACACATTTTCAATGGGAACTATACCAGTCACTACATATTTTGTTATTGTAGTCCATACAAAAGAAAATAAAATCCGTTAGCAGAATGTGATAAAGATCGACGAGGTATTGACTATTGTGTTTCTGAATCTCTTTCTTTTGTAAGTACGTCTCAATACAACAATATGATGAATGCTGATACCGCACTACTGTCCGACTACCCACACAAAGGTTATTAACGCTTGCGGTATATTAATAAAAAGCATTTATATCATGCAATTGCACGGTCATTTTCTTCACAAGAACAAAAAATAAAATCGTTTTTGAAAAATAATTTCACTTGACATTCTGTGATATATTAACATCCAGATGTTAACAGTTCCTATCGTAATATTTCTGTTAGACAATACTTTATGTACACACTATGTACGAAGCACGTATAGTGCCCCAATAAGCTGTCCCCCACGGGCGGCCTTTGGCTCTCACATGCAGCGATATAAAACGCATAGACAATACGATGTCTGCTGCAGTGCTGCTGAATGTATTGAAATATCCAAACGCACGGCATTGTCATAAAAATAGAAAAGTTGTATTTGATTTTAATTAAATTTCGTTCTCGTTTAAACAGTTAGTGGTTATCGATTTTCATTTAACTCTTCTTAAATAGGTCATTACGGCAGTGTGTTTATGAGCAAAGCGGCGACGTCGGTCGAAGGGCAATATTGCGTTTTGTGCCACTGCGTACAATAATAGGGTGATTAATGGCTCAGGCGATACACGAGGCAAGTTCTTTGTTGTTTACCAAATATTTGATCCGGCGCCGACATCGCAATCCATTCCTTTGATATTACTTGTAACGGTGATTTCAGCGGCCTGGCTTGCGGGGGATGTGTGAGGACGCGTTAATGGTCTGCGAGCTTTCACCAGCCACATCCATCCTCCACGAGGGGGTTCCGCCGTGAATAACTTATACATATATTACTCACTCCACTTTGGAACCGTTTGCTCTTACCAACTCTTAATAATTTAATTATTATAAACCATTGACGAACAAAAGACTGTGATTAATGTTGATGGTAGAGTTCGTTTATGGCTCTTTGTAATTTATTTGTAGGTAATTATGTTAAACTTTTGGGTTCACTAATCATTCTTGATAATATATTTTGAAAACAACTTCTTTATCTCAATTTACTCTTACGTAATATTTTCTGCTGGGAATAAAAAATGTTTATTTATTTAGTAACTGAAATATGTATTGTATGTTTCAAAAAATGCATAGGCAAGATTGTGATATGTATTACGAATCGTGACACCTAGTACAGAAGTGGCATAATATTCTCATAAACTACTGCACACTCTTAGCATCCTTTTCATCGTTTCTGTAAGTATGAAACTATTTAAAACAATTAATGAAGCGACTTTACACACACACACACACACACTCACAGCCCCCCCCCAGACACACATACAATATATTCTACGGTAATGAAATGAAATGAAAAGTGTTTTATTAACCCAAACATATTCCACCTTTTTTTCCATTATCCACAATAGTTCTACACTAATCGGAGACTGTCCTTGGGTGCATTTCCATAGTGCATACAGGGATAGTTGATGGTTTGTGTCTCCATTACATTTAAATTAAAGTTGTCTGAAGGACCTCTGCGCAGTTGCTTCGGCCCCTCGTACGCCTTCAAATCACCGGGACCCTGTGGTCCCGTGAATGGTAAAGTCATCTTTAATAGTAATAATATTGAAGTTCGGTGTATCATTTTCTGCCCAGTAAATGACGACGTCCACAATGCGATATACTAGTGGTTGAATATGAAATTAGTAGGTTAGGCTGATAATGATAATGAAATAGAACGCAGCAAGATAGCTTCTAGATAAAAGTTCAGTATTTTTTTTATCAATCACAATTCATTTTTGGCTTTTCATTTACGCCTATGCCTTATGACAAAAAGGGACACAAATCGTATACAATATCAATGACATAGTTGTGTGACTGTGTATCTCCTTTCCTGTTTGATTACAATATGTATTAAAGGGCTAATAAATTATTCAAGCAATGACGCAGGAAGCAAAACGAGGAGATACCTACGTATTTTATTGATTGGTTTAGATTGCCTTGTTAATTGAGTGCCGTAATCACGGTTGTCGAACAAGATATGTCAAGTTTAATGGTTGGATCAGACAAAGTACTAGTTTTAAAAAAGCCTCATTAATTTAATACAAATCCAATATAACTTGATATGGGACTAAATTACTACTGAAACTGCATGTTGTTAGATTTAATGCATATCTGCCTTCCCTTTCGGGGATTAAAAAGCGTAGCAGCGTTATATTATTTTCTATATTGATTGTATTTTATAGAATCACACCTTTCTAAATAACTCTGTATGTGGATATGTGGTGAGTTCCATCGTATGTGTACATATATTGGGTGTGTGCGAGCTTATTGCTAAATGCCGAGCAGAATACGATTCTCGAAATAGCCGAAGTCTGGAATGGTGCCCAGTGTGGGTAAAGAGATTTGCTGCCCTATTATATTGAACTTATACCGTAACTGACGAAAAGTGGGAGTTATTTCGAACCCCGCTAAGTGCAATTTAAGCTTAAAAAACAAAAAGCTTAAAGACACTTGGTATCGAACTACCATTAAAATCCATTAGAGTATCTATCGACCCAAGTCTACTAAGGTAGGTATTGCGTACGCAATACCTACGTGGAGCACTGAATGTATAATATATTGAATTAAGGTTATAAGTGTTAACCATTATCCTGATTTATACTTGAGCAGAAGTTAGCGGTCGGCTATTAGTCGAAGCCAGGACCTGTGTAATGGGCCGTGATCCGAGAGCTTTAAACTTCTATCTACAGTATTACCTTATGGGATAAACAACCACTGTAATAATAGGTACCTAACAAATACATTATTACACATTATTATTAGGTGCTGCGGTTACAATATTACTTCTTCCTAAATTTTAAGGGAAAAAGAGTCAAGAAGTTTACGTAATGTTAAGTATTTATTACAATTGCGGGTTTCCAGCTAAAACATGCTAAGCCCCACAAAATATACGCATGTGATTTACGAGCATTCCTTATGAGATTCCCTCGTAGACATCTGTAACTTATCTAGAATTTGGCCACCGTTGAAATTGATGCGTACGCATTTCCTATACATGTATATTCGTATGTCTATGGAGAAGCAGTTATTAAATATTTGTTTTTTATTATATTTTACAAGACAATCTTATTAAAATGAAAATTCGAAGTATTGTCACGTGGCCTTTACTAAGTACGATGGATATTTATTTAAGCATCAATAATTTTCGGTATCTAAGCACATTAATGTGGGTAAATCAGGTCAAAGCATAAGTTGTGGAAGGTATAACTATTTGGGAAAATGTGTTCGTTTCATTTTTTAATAACCGACTAGAAATCGGTTTGCTTTTTTAAAACACAGCGTTGTACGGCATCTACTGAGTTCACGAGGGATCAATGAAAATATTTTTCGTTCCGCTATCGTAGCAATTTTCTACAGAGAAACTCGTTTAATTGGTTAGCCAGCATTTACAAAAAGTTCAGCCGATTATTCCATTGGAGTAAGCTCACAGAGTGATTTGCAAAGTTCCAAAATCGCAACAATAGGCACATTTATCTTTAGTAAAGTTTCGCTACAGAGTTGAACAAGCATTAACGCGTTATTCTTGAAATTTTCAAAAGAAATTTTTCATATTTTTTGTTTAGTATTTCATAAGAAGGTGGGCACGTGGCCATCGCTGCGTGTTGATTAATCGCTAGAACATTGGGAGAGCACTTGTTGCTGCAAATTAATTAGGAAACAAGTTAACAAAAAGTGCAATAAACTTCGTTAAGGAAGCTTAATTTCCGTCGGAGCCCGAAAGAGACTGGCATTAATCAACTGAAATCGCTCTTGACTACCGCGAATTTCATGACAGAGGCGAAGCCTTCTAGAGTTATCATAATATTGATACAATTGATTATTTATTATCCATTCTCTTGACTATAACTTATACTTTTTAAATGTAAGGTTATCAAACTAATATCGTCATTTAAAAATAATATCTACGTTTATTAGGCAGTCAAACAGTACGCAATATTTATTCTAATTATCGTTTCGATCAGAAATCTACGTCCATCTATATTATTGATCAAGTCTTTCATTGGCTCTTATGGGATTGTGCTCGATGCTCGTATATTGAGTCCCGACAAGCTCGAGCGAGATGATTGTAAATCTGATTTTGAACCTAAAACAACAAAAGAGAATACCTTTATCGGGTTTCTGTTTTGTGTTGTATGTCGGTCACGGTTAAAAGGCTTTTTCGCGGGTTGTTGAGGTTGAACATAAACGTGGGAGCGCCGAACCAACACCACTATCCTACAATTAACATTTTCGACGAATCTGTTACGAATTAGGAAATCTCCATAAGATATCCTTTATCGTTTAAGTTCCAGATTATACAGATAAAAGGAACAATTAACCTTTGTTTTTTTATATTTCGAGCATGATCTCTCTTATTGAAAATATATTCTTCAAGTTTTCTTCTTTTTAAACTTATGCTTTTTATCTGAAGACTTACTTTTAATAGTACCTAAGTAGTATAAAAACCAAAACCAGTTCACATAAACGTCTCATTACGCAAGTGTCTTCATCGAACTAATTCATGTTTTTACGTCCAAACAAATTGTTATTATTTAATACAATATCTTGAATATATTACAAGATGTAAAACATGCCACATAAATATGAGTTGACTGTTAAATTCGATCCGAGTTGGTTAAATATGTTTCTAGGAAGCAGTCCACTGGAAAAGGCCCTCCCGATTTCTTAGAAATGAAAGGACTGAGTACTTGTGGCCTCGTCTTGGTCACGTGTGAACATTCGCAACAGTTTTCCGGCTTGTGGGTATCGTCATAGTTGACTCAGATATCGTTAGTGTCAGTGACCCCTTTAAACATAAACAGGTTATTATCCAACGTACTACTGTTTATGAGTTTGTTTGTCATAGTTAACAATGTAAATAGACGGGTACAATAAAATGTTCGTCTCTATAAATAAATATCCGATTTGGACAATAATTTATGATAACTAGTTTAACAAAACCTTTTAAAGTAAGAATTTTTAACATGCGATTCTTACGTAAGTACGTACATACGTACGCAAGTAAATCACAACAAAACTGAATACAAATCAAAAGCTTAAATAGTAACTCAATAAGTAATCAACTAACTATCCTTGCTTACCAAACAGAAAATATTATCATAACAAACAAAAGGCAAAGCTTCAACGAAACATTTGCTATTTTCAGTGCAGTTAATTGACTTCTGACTTTGAAGAGTCGATCAAAGTTATGGGATGAAGTCTAAGCCGTTTGCGATCCCCAAGTTTCCTCGTTTGCATCACTTAGGGCGTGGAAAGGCTTCAAGTGGGGCTGTGATTAGCTCGCTTCTCTCAAATAGTAACACTTACGGGCCCTTGATTATAATGAAACCTTTCATTACACTCGCTCGACGTCTGCTCGGCGGTAAACCTAGTGCCGACTCCTACCCTAACTATGTTTTACAAGTCTAGTTAGTTCCATCGTTATTTCTAAAGCAAATATAACCGCAATCTCGGTTACATACGTCTGCTTTCGTTTAAATATGAGGTGGACCATGAAGGTAAACTAGAAGTAATATATAAGTAAATAAAAATATGTGTACACATTAAATTGACTGTACTATAAAAATTTGTTAACAGACTAAATTAAATGAATAGAAAAAGGTGCAAAGAATACGTAATTGACTTTGCTATTTAAATTCCTTTTTTAAATTACTTCATAAATAAAAATGGAATTTAAACATTAATGAGTACACAGACATACAGAATATGATTCATTTTAAAGTTATTGTTTAAAATCAAAATTAAATGTTTTATTACGACAGCAGATGTTTTACTACGAGGCGTAGTTAGCGTAGCTACGATCTCTATGTGTCAGCTACGGGCTACGGCGTAGAAGTAGAAACAAAAATATATCGTTGATAATTTTTTATTAGATTTGGAGGTAATTTTCATAATAGTTATTATGGAAATAAAGATTATATTATGTTATATGTAATTGATATCGCTACACCATTATGATCTAAGAGGCAGGTCTAAATGATCTGCAGTGACCTACTCGCCGTTGTGCGTCCAATCAAAGTCAAAGTTAAAGTCAAAATCATTTATTTCAATTAGGCCAGAATGGCACTTTTGAACGTCAACAATGTTTGTTCATTCTAATATGATACAATAGGGTAGATGCCTAATTTTTATTTCAATGTCCGTCTGGTTGATTATTTTAAATCATTAGACACGTATTTTTTTTTCTTACAGAAACGAATACTTTCGACGAAGTATTGATTTGAAATGTCGCGTGACATCTCTTTTAAGTACATTTTATACGTAGAAATGACTTTTTAGCCCCACTCCTAAACTTTGATTCGTTTTATCTAAGTATTGTTTTATTATACGATAAAAAAATACGTGTTTTTTCATTACCTAACCTAAGAACTTTTAATTTTTGTAACCTGTCATCATCCCAATTATTGCGTCGGTATTATCTTAGTTCAATGGTGATTATAGTGTGACATTATATCCACTAATTTATGCTGCTTCTATTTATACAGAGATACGTTGTGTTGCCTCAAATATATTTTAATTACACTTACGTTTCACATAATATAGATTATACATTTTTATTTAATTCAATTCAAAGTCCCAAATAATAATAAATGTATCTAGTTCGCAGTCAGTTCGGAGCTTTGTACAACAAACAAGAAACGAATTTAATTTTAAATCACAAAGAAAGTCATTACAAACAATGGAGGTCTTGGGTAATTTTCTTCAAATTTAGACCTCATAGCGTTTATCGTTATTTTTTTATTGTTACTTTACGAAATCGTTCTGGGTTGGTATTATAGAGAGATTAAAAGTTAGCCCGACTGACAGATTGCCACCAACTTTTACTTTTGGTGCCATTTTTTTACAAAGAGAAACTGCTCTCAGTTTCTCATTGTGACTAAACATTAAAATTCTTTACGTAGAAATATGCTTTGTATCTACAAAAACCTCTTACGAATAGCCAGAATTTAAAATATTGGTTAGTAACACATCGGCAGCACAGATAATTATTTTTAAAAAGGCTTGTTATAGAGGTATTGTATCAGGAGGTCATCATGAATATGTAAATACGTGGATATAAGCTAATACATATGTATGTACGGAGGCTAAGCTTCAGTTATCTGTGATCTAACAAGATGATTCCCATTATATATGGCTTGTAATTAATTTAGTGCGTCTACTCACTAACCTCCAGCAATTTACCGTAATTTGTAATAGGACAATATTATTAATAACAATGCTTTCTAAAATATGGGTATATATATTAACAGTTTCTGCCTTTAGGACACGTTTTCGATATAATGTTTGATTTGGATAGAACACTAAACTCTGCATTATAATGTTAGGGCTCTATTGTCATGTTTACAACTAACGTGTTTGATGTTGAATAGAATTAGTGACAATGTTTGTATTCGGTCAATACGTACATTTAATTAACGTTGTAACTTTTTTATTTTATAATTGGTTCAATCCACACTGGATGGTGTTTATTGCAATTTTGTATGTAGTGGAGTCAGAATGGTTTCTGAAATGTCGATGTAATACATAAAAAAGTAAGTAAGACCTATGGAAATGCGACTTATAGCGTATATTTTTAGTAATAATAATATTCTGTAATAAACTACGTTTATAAAAAACTGACTACAATCCCCTCTTTTTTGAAGTCGTTTTGATTAATATACTAAAACCTTCTCCTAACTGTAACTAACATTTTTCTCAAAATCACATTAAAATCGATTCAGCCAATTGCGAAATAATCGCACATATACATACATACATACGTACATACAGGTCAAACTGGGAACATCCGGATTTTTATTTTTGAAGTTGGTTAAAAACGAAATTTGCTTATATAATAAATCAATAAATACAAAACAAAGAAAAATAAAAAAAATAATAAAACAAAAATTTGTTATAATAAAACAATTGACCTTAGAACCAGCGAGAACCCTCGTTCCACTATCAACTAAAACGTCAATAAAATGTAATTATTTATATAACATCCGTAAATATAATTAAACTAAAATTTTCATTACGTTACACAATTATCGGTAGCCTACAAAGTGAGGTAATTAGTGATTTTAAATAGATTGTAAAGACAGTTTTTACTGTAAACACGTGTAACAATCAAAGTTTCCTTTAACGTTACAAGGTTTGCTGAAGCCCTGACATTCAATAACATTAAGTATATTACGGTCGTTAATTGTTTAGACTACAACTACAGAGCTAGCAAGAAATGTATTTAAATTACCTTAACTTGCTAGTCTAATTTTTTTCTTTCTAATTTTAACATTCGTTATCATTTTTAAAACAGAAACAAAATAAATAACCATTGTCCCAAAATGTAATTTTCCATTGCATACTATATTTTATTATGTCCAAAGCAAGTCAATTTAGATTTTAAAATAATTGCTCCAAACTAAAAGCTATGAATATTCAGATTACTTAAATCTTAAAAGACAAAGACAGACGTTTGTTATGGGAATATTGACAAGTGTGTGAAAAAGAGGTCCTTTTAATTAACTTTCGGGTACACAAGATGGAGATCCCGGGGGTTTACTGGGATGTACCTTAGATTTCGCAGGTCTCGGTAAACCTTAAAGGTTTACCCGGATCTCAGCTTAAAAGCTATCTCGGAACCACTATGTGGCCCCATTATGGTGCTTATGGGAGACTTCTTGACGGATATAAAATAATAAATTCATTATATAATACGGCTTCAGGACAAAATTTCATCGTTGTTTTAGTTGTTAACATAAAATAATGATAATATGCAATATTGACTCTATACAGTCAGCCAGGGTAATAAATAAATATTTACAATTTTCGTATCAAATAAATTGAAAACCTTCATTATCAGAACCACAGGGAGGCATAAACCAAACAGCTTCAAATTTACCATGTAGTTTCATCACATAGCAATGAATGGTTCTGCGGGTACGTGCGTGACGCAATATTTGTATATTTGCATGTGAAACAAACTGATAAAATAGTGTACATATTGTAAAGTTGGCCGCAAACCAAATTGTGTCCAAACTTTTCTGCATCGGTTTAAACAAAAACCTCCTTGCGCAAGAATTCTGTTCTTTGTAATAGACCGTTCTCTACGGGCAAGTTGTATTAAAAAGGCTAACTATAGTTTTATACAAAAACCTTGTTTTTTAGGATTATAGTGCCACTAAGCACGCTGCGTTACACATATTACAGGGCATACTAAAGAAATATATCATGTTGAAATAATATTTCATTACTTTTACTATGAATTTTGCGTGTGTAATGTGTATATGTATATGTGGTTAGTTTACATAACTTTTGTCAAAATTGTTTTAAAGTAAAACATGACTGAATTTTCTAAAATTTTATGTATACTGTAACAAAATTTTAACTGCTTGGGTGTATGTATACGTTCTTACGTACTTCTACTAAGCATGTATTGATTTCTGCACGGTATAAGAAAGGCTCGCCCACTCACTCATGGAATTTTAATTTATATTCAATTCCTATAGATAAAATAAACCTTGTCTTATCTTATACAACGTTATTACGTTATATCACTTAATAAACTTTGCCGCTCAATGGAAATTCTTGTATCGTTAGTGCTATATTACACAAACTTCTAACACAAACATCGATTCTCGGAACAATCAGTAAGCCGTACACTTGTTTGTTGCGGGAAACCAGTATTGTATTCAAATTAATTTCATAACTTTAAAAATATTCCATATTAACCTTAAGCTTGAAAGAATCAGTATTCTAATTTATGCTTCACAGAAAACTTTTGACTTGAGGAATGTACAATTAAATTCGTACTATTCGGGGACAAGACGTATATGTATTTCCGATACGTCCAACATGTCCGGAACCGGGAACTCCAAAGGTTGGTTGGGTAATATTGTGAAACACACTTTAATATTAGTAGCTAACAACCGAATGTGCTCGACCGTGGTAACTTATTCATTTGTCGAGATTGTGTTTACTTACTTATGTCAACCTTTACCAATTAAATTAGAAAGATTTTTCGTTTGCATTGAATATACTCCGAAAACTTCAAACAATGTTTACCTAAAATAGCAACATGGCATATTTTTTACTGTTATTCCTAAAAAATCGATCCTATTTACATGAAGTTAAAATTCCAAGCGGTATACTAGGAAGTGATAAATATGACTTCAGCGTAAAATTAAAATTCATGTAACTGTTCCCTGTTTATAGTTAATGATGTTTTGCGTTAAGCCAAACCGTTGAATGATTCGGTTTAGGATTTAGCCTGAATAAATTACCTATTCAAAACCATTATAATTCATTCCGTGATGAATCAAAATGGCTCAATGTTTAGTTGTTATTTCAGGTAATATATCAAAACAACTATTTTCAAAGTAGAGAAAGTTATGTGTTACGCAGTTCACACAAGTTTATTGTTGTAGTTGCTTTATTTGAACGTTGTTGGCACATGGGTGGACAGCGCCTGTCTTTACCTCATATTGGATCTTTGACACTGGTTAATATGGAAACAGGTTGCCGAGCCACGTCTATTTCGGGCGTACCTATATTCAGGAAACTAAGTGAAGGTCCCATTGTCTAGTCGTGCATTTTGGCATCCCATTTTATGTAACAATGCATGAACAGCAATAAATATGAATCACATCTTTTATCGTACCCAAGGGATAGGCAGTTGTGTCTAGTGTCACCAGTTAAGTTACGAATCTCATGTAATATTTCACACTTTTCGCATATGCGTTTCTACAGACAATTTTCGAAAAAATACAAATAACACATACTCTTAACTCGAAATCGAACCTATAAAGTTGCATATTATTAGCCTTGCTCGACAGTTGCGATCACTAAACCTTAAAAGAGCAAATCCTAGAATTTTATATAACCTAATATAACGAAAAATTTCTATGAAAATACTATAACAGCTGCAAAACTATTAAACAATGCATTTCCGATTAAGCCTTGACCTGGTTTACTTCAGACAATGACGCAATTATTATCTGTTTGTTAATATGTAAACCTATTTAGGAGGAGGCTTAACGATCGCTTGATTAAAAATAGAAGCTCAAACTTTTTACTGATAAGGTGTTTTCTTGGAAAAGTAATATCTAAAGTTAAGTGGTGTTTAGTCGACCAAGTGATTTAATTTATGTACGTAGTGTCTGAACTTTTATACAAGTGACGAGCGACGTGTATTTACCTATATGTAGGGAGTGACGCGACTGCTGTTTTATTGACTCGCCGAGTACTAAATCCAAGTGTTAAATGGATCGGCATAATGCATTTGCCGTTCCACTGCTACGCTACACTATTCGGATAATCTGTCAGTAGATCGATGCCCATCAACTAAATATGCAAGGTAAATTCGAAGTAAACTGATCCGATTCAATTTTATCTGTCTGGAATCTGAAGCAAAATTGAAGGAATAATTTTTCGAACCAGATTTAAGCTGGAGTTTCTTGACTTAAAATAATCGAATAAAAATTAAATTACGTTAAGTGGGTTATAGTGTTCAAATCTTGTTATTCAAAGCTTGTGAAAAGTTAAAGTAACGTTAACCCTTTTTACACTGACGAAGTTTTTGTCCTTTTTTAGGTTTCTTATACCTACACTACGACTTTCATGAAAAATATACTAAAACTACAGTTTAAAATTAAAGTTCTCTATTTTTCCAGAGGGATTCACACGTTTAAGAGCATATAGGTAGATCAAATTTTACATTGCGCTTTAACATCAATTTGAATTTAGCTCTAAACGACCGCGTGTGGTTTCAAGCCACACTTCTACTTTCATTTTAGTTTCCGCAAAATTTAGGGAATTATTTTACTAGCGTGCTACTCCTTTATTCATAAGAGTAAAATTAACCAACCAATAGAATTTGCGTTTTGACTAAAATGGAGTTGAATAGTAAGTTTGTTAATGATATGAATAGCGGTGGTACACAGTCTTTTTGTCAAGCTGCTGTATTTGTTTTTTATTCATTTTTGCATGGTATAGATAATTCTTTTTACTGTATGTGAAAAATGCTTACAGAACTAAAAGGACGGGATTAGCAAAAATAAAAGTTATTAACAACGTTTTTCGAGAATCTAATTCAGACCTGTCATTACGGAAATGACTAACATGAGGAAGTAATTTAAAAGTGTAATTATACTATATACAATGTCGTTTACAATGTGATACGTTAAATTGATAACAAGTCAATAAACGCGTACAAATAAACACGTTGATGTTGTATGTTCGAGCTACCCGTGATCGGCATGTGATGGATTCCATCGCTTGTGCCTGCTCTATCTCCATCAAGCCTGGCGCCAGTGTTAACGATTTGCCATCGATTTTTATGTACCTACTAGCTCGTAGCATTGAATTTAATAGACATAGCACAAGCTTCTCTCATATAATATATGGTGTTTTTGTAGCTATAGTATTATTTTAAATCTGTCTGTTGTTATTTTCCATAACACTGGTACTTACAACCCACGCATTTCAACATTCTTAGGAATACTTAGCCTTAATTTATTATTTTTGGTCCATAAATAATTACGAGTGATTTTATTATAAAGAAATCGCTCGCTTTTAATATTACATCTATAAATATATTTAATGATGTAATATTAATGTGTTATGAGTGCCAAAGTATGAGAATGAGTGACAGAGTACATCTAAGTATGTTAAAATATTTTATTATAGATACGATTAACGACGTATTTATCGTCATTGGTTACGCAGCCATAAATTCTACTGCGGAACTGCAAACTCACACGCAAACAAATTAAAAATTGAATATGAAAAGTCAATCGCTAGTCATGTTTATTTTCAGGAGGTGGTACGTGTTAATTGGGGACGCTGAGCACGTCGGTCGGCTTGTTGACTTGCGACAGGGCCATTAGGCCTGAACAGTAAAGGGGGCACCCCACACCCTGGCCCGCCCATTCTTTGTTGGTTATCTGCATTATTATAAAGCAAAACGTCAGCACTTCTAAAAATAAAAAATAAATATCATACACAACACAAAAGAAGTACACTACGTCAGTACACACGCTTATGACTTTACCTAGAAGACCATTCATTATGTGTACCCTAGGCTTAGGTAAAAGGTACACAAAGCTACACTCTGAACAATATTTACTTTTAAAGGTAGCTGAACATAATTGTTTTTTGTTTGAGAATGAAGATTAACAATTTAAAATTTACGCTTATTGTTTTATTGTGTTGGTGGACGGCTCAGCTATGTTGAGCATTGTAGTAAAAACGTATTTGAGCTTTTATTCTTCAAAAGCCACTCACTTGGACATAAATTCAAATAAGTATAATATAATATTGAATGTGTATAATTGAATAAGGCTATACTTGTGCTTATGTATCCATGACCTATATTAAGTTATTATATATTTATATGACTACAGTACATTTATAGCACCAAGGCAAATGTCACGAGTTCAAGTTACTCAATAAGAATAAGAAGTACAAAAATAAAACAATTCGGGTATAGTTTATTTCTAGTTTGGTTAGTGAAGGCGACCGAATCTGGTTCTTAAATCTATTTGTTGTTTAATTAGTGGTTCCATTCCATCCAACGAAACAAACTTATTTATATACCCTGCAAGTTACATGGCCTTAAGCTTCTGAAGAAGTTAATTGGTACCTTACATGAGATCAAGACAATAATAACATAACATTTTACACCTCCGCTTAGAACACCTACACAACGATTAGTGCACTAACTCCCACTGATAGCTTTCACGTCTAAACCGTTCAATGATTTTAGCCTAACAGTTAAATTTGCACCCGCTACGAACGTAGCTCCTGCACCAAAGAAAATATTTAACAAAAACAAATGGTATTTTAAATACAAATCTGACACAAAACAGTGTTCTGCCGTGATTTTTATTTTGCCGTGTATTTTGTGAGCGGTTTCTTAGGGATTAAGTCATGGGAATGGACAGAAGCTTTCGCCTTATGTCGTCATCAATCCGGCTGCCAAACGCGATGATTATCTCATTATTCTCTCAGAATCGCTTGCTGTCTACTGTAGCGCCCATTTAGTGGATAGTATATGCGCCCACATTAACCAGGGTTTGATGTTATTCTGCTATAATTATGCTAAAGTGCTTCTTGATTTGTCTTTACATAGTATCTAACAACGGTCCGACGTATATGATTTTTAGGTTCTTTATTCTATTTTACTGAGTCTGAGATCATTGTAAAACTAAACAAAAATTCTTGAGACTTATTATTAGATTAAACTAAAAAAAGACTTTCATAGCAAAAAAAAAACTGATTTGCAGAAATAGGCATTAATTATTTAATTCTCAGTGGATGCCTAATTGAGTTAGATACCAGGCACAGTCAATCTTCTATTTATGAAAATAAAATTGTATTAACAAATTAGCAAAATTAATGAATACACGGCTGCCTAATGTCACAAAAAAATATTTTATAATATTATTTGCCTAGAATAAGATATGCAGTAATTCGTTAAGAGAATGTAATTTTTCTTTATCGTGTAAAAAATTATGCAGTTTAGTGTACCACGAAAATTTATAAATTGGGGTTCAAATGGATTTGAAAACGGAAATTTCTATTGATAAAACATTTATCTTCAAACAAATTAGTGACAAGTAAAACGATTTGAATTTTTCGAAGTGAAATTGTTGGAGTGGCTGCCTACTTAGTTACAGGAGGGGCTGAAAACGACCCGTGTAGGAGCTGGAGCACGAAACTTTCTAGAATTCGTTACTTTGTTGAACTTCCCAAGTCAATGCATTCTCCCTAAGATTAAGAAAGCAAACTAACTTTTACGTAGAATGACTAAATTGAAAAAAGGTACATGACTTCTTTTTCGTTGGTTTGGTTTTCATGTTTCCGACTTACGTGTAATCTTTCATCATCTGTTCTTTGGCTTGCTGACAATTAATTTGTAGCAGGGGTATTATTCGTAATTGGACATTAATAATTATAATCTAAGTATATATTACAATAACATTGTCAGCTTGACTTATAATCTAGGTACCTATTCTTAAATTAATTCCACATAAATGTATTACGAATATTGTCTTTGTGGTTTCAACCTACGCTTATAAAGTTACTAGCCTCAGCCCGCGACTTCGAACGCACAATCCCGTTTTTTCCCGTTCCCGTTCGTGACTTTCGGTAAAAGGTAGAAAAAATTATAGGTTAAAAAGTTCTAATCTACCAATTTTCATCCAAATCGATTTAACCGTTCTTGAGTTATAAATAATGTAACTAACACGAATTTCTTTTATATATATATTTAGACTAGCTGTTTCCCACGACTTCGTCCGCGTATAATAACAATTTCCGGAAAAAATATTTTTTTGTAATTATCAGTCTTCTTTCTCCAAGGGTAATTGCAATGCTGTGTAACAAATCTCATCAGAATCGATTTAGTTACATTTATTGTGAAACGTTGTTTATTTTCGTAATTTCAAAAAATAAACAATCCCACGTGGATTTTCCCGTATAGTATCCATTCCCGTGAGGCTTCAGTGATAAAAATGCCATGTGAATTCCAATCTTTATTGTTGATCTTTGTCTTTATTGTTGATAAAATGAGCAAAATACAAAATATTATCTTAATAAGCGATGTAGACCTTATACTAATAGGTACAGAGTTGTTGAAAACTATCAGGCGTCATTTTCCGAGTCTCAAACTATCGTTGAACCGAATTTCAATCAAATGAACCTATTTGATTGAAATTTGGTTCAACGATAGTTTGGTTAATAAAATTAGTATTCAGCCTCTACGCATACTATATCAAGATAATAAAAAAAAAATTGAACATAACATAGAAAGGTATACTTCATATTTGTGTATGTTTGTTTGTTTTGTTAGATATTGACGTTATTTTTTATTGAGTGGAAATTCAATCCTTTCAACTATCTAGTTGAAAGGATTGAATTTTTAACCTACCATTTGCCTAAAACAGGGGATGGAAGTTTGTATGGAGCATTTCGTAATTGTCAAGAAACCTAAAATTAGTATCATACAGAGTGTAAACGGAACGCTCTCGAAAAAGCCGACAAATGATGGTGAAAACAAGTTTTATTTTCATAAAAGTAAGGAATTAAATGTTTTCTTTGTTATGTAATAAAAGTTATAATCAACGGCAAACGAATAACACGATAACAAAAACGACTAAAATTGTAAAAACGATTTCTTTTTGTAAGCGTTTCGTTTACACTCTTTATTTGTAACCAGCGAAACATCGAGATATTTTATGTTTTCTAAACCTAATTCATTACGGTAAAAGAGCGCGAGTGAAACTGTGGGCAGAAGCTAGTCAATGAATACAATGTATTCAGTTAATTGAATTAGTATTTTTTCCTTAAAATCTCTCTGATTCTGGTGCAGCTAAATACTATTAAATCAATTCAAATCATTCCAGTAGTTTCGGAGCCTATTCAATTTAAACAAACAAACAAAATCTCAAAAATCTTTCTTCTTTATACTAGTTTAGATAATTCATAGACGGGATTCTATAAATAACCTTATTATAATTATTACATACAAACATCCCATAACGACATTCGTTAAATCTCTTGGGTTTTTCTTTATTACCTGACGTCTGGATTTATGACAAATGTATTAACTTAGTTGTTATGTCGTATATTGTCAAACTACTAATGACAGTTTCGAAAGTTGGCAGAAGTGAATGGTGTTTGCGTGCTTATGGGTTCTTGGTGTTTAGAGAGAAAATAAATTTTTCATAGTAGTTTTCTTTGCATTCTTATTTTGGTATCAAATTCCTAAGTAACTAATACTCCTAAGTATAACCTTTTGGGCACGATTCGCCATTTGACAAATGCATGTATTCGTCACAAACAATACCCTAAGACCTACAAATAACAAATGCTTACATACTGATTAGGAACCATGAATATGAGCCTCTGGAATGACTTGAAACTAGTCGTATTGATGTTAAAATATAATTGAGAATAGTTTTGATTACAAATAGTTAGAAAAATATTAGGATAAGACTTTCTTTATTATGAGAAGAACACATTACAGTTACTTAAAAGAACCCTCAAAACGCCGTCCCATTAAGCCGCACAATATTGAAATATAACTTCAACTAGTTTAATATAGTCACATTTATAATATAACACAAACAACATTATCGCAGAAGTTTATTGCTAATTATAATATGTTTGTCTCCTTCGAGACTCCAGACAGTCATTGTCACAAGGTTATGCCAGTTATTCACCAGCTAGAGAAACAACGACAATCTCTTGGGTAATAATATTACGTTGAGCGAAGCCAAAAAATCTTGGATACTTTATTCAAACTTACTTACAATTTTGGTCTAGGAGCCAGAAAAAACATAGTTTGTACTTTATCTAGGAATATATTTGTAGGCTACAAAACTTATTGATCTATTTAAGAAAATATTATCATTTTCACGTTTCCTATTCCAGTGGTTATTGTTGAATTTTCTTATAAACTTATACATTTTCCGGCAAACTCTTTGTTCAAGAATAAAATAAAGTAAGATCGTATTCAAAAGACCTTGTAATTTCTTACACTTTACAGTAACATTTAAATCGTCGCGGAACTCATAAAATATCTAATTGCTATAACGTTACATTCTTTTTACTACAACCCGTAAATTTCACAATAAAAACTTAATTTAACATAGTAAAAATGCAATTTTTATTCTCCAATCGTCCGCCTTAAACTTTCCAGCGAGAGCCGTTTCTTACGAGTTATGAGAGCAACGAGGGGAATATTGGAATTTATTTTTATGAAGCAAGATCCCCGACCGAGTTAATCTGTTAATATTGAACATTTTCCCCACAAGAGTAAACCATCCCCCGGCTTAGAGTGGGACAGAAATAAGATATTACCACTGCTTTGCATGTAAGTACGTATTGTCGTGGAGCTAATCTATCATTTTCATTTAATTTGTGTTATATAAGAAAATCCTTGAGACTACACAGTGATCAAAACAATTTCGCTACTAACATGTATCACAACAATCTCTGCCATTTGTGATGACACGAATCTATTTTCACTTTGTCACTTGTTCAGAGACAGTTTTGAAAAATTGAAAACTTTCAGTAGACGAACTCGATAAGTTATGAAACTAGTAAAATTTCCGTATCCAGGACAGCGCAGCTTAAAATAAAATAAAAGTATTGAGAAAATATGACATTTTGGCATTGAATAAATATTAGATTATTTTTATAACTTTTTCAGATATCCTGTATTGTGCAGTTAAAAGTGTCACTATATTAGAGCACAGTGCAGTGTTCTAGTCTAGACCGTCTATAAATATTTGAAGTTATTTTTATTAATAAACTCTCAAAAATATTTATTAATTACAAATTATTGAAACATAAAGAACAGCAAAAGTAAGTAATGATTTAATTTAAATATGAAGACCCTAAGTCTTTGATGCTGTCTAGAACATGTCGAAGATATCCAAATCAAAATATGACATTTTGTGAAGTCTACTAAAACAAGGCATACAGCATACAAGCTACAGGAGGACATAATGACATTTTATTTGTTTAATAGCATTTCCAAAAATCTACTTCCAAAATCTTGATGTCACCCAAGCGTGTCTTTATGCTTTACTTGTATGGAAACTAAAATTACTACAAACATCTGTACAAAATCTTTTTAAATTGATTATCATTGAATTGTTATTGTATTATTGTAAATAATATTATGACGGAAACAATAACTCAGTTTGTTATGGTTTCTATATCAAACATGCCGCGAGCCATTCCTGTTCCTAATCTATTTTCATTACATAAACTGTAACTTACTACGTAGGTACACCTGAATATGTATTGTATTACATTGTCATGAAATATACCTACACTTGGCTTAATTACGTGTACACATAATATGTTGTTGTTTTGCTGGGGTAAGCAGACAATACAGTGAACTTTGAAGTGAAGAGTGCTTTAATTTGGTATCTGTCTTTTTCTCAGAATGCATATACATTTAAAATGTTCTTTTCTTAAAGTGACTCTCACTTACATGAAATCCTAACTTATCTACATACTTTGAGTACAAATAAACAAAAGGTTAAAATAAACAATTGAACTATAGAGTAATAAAGCCGTTGGTTAGGAATAGAGTTTTTCAGACAGAAGACTGAAGCATTTCCATTTGTTAATTTCGTGGTCGTTACACACGTATTCGTGGGAGTACGCACGGCCCGCACGACTCGCGTAGCGTGGCGGATGTTGTGCGGAGGGCTACGTCCGATGCTGGCGGACAGTGGCTAAGTGGTCTGTCGGGCCTCGCTTACGCGTGATGGATTGCACAACCGTTTCTATAACACTGTCCCATTTAGTCTTAACCTTAATGATGTACTTACCACCACGGCCGCAGCCAAATTGTTGCCCATACTAATGACCACGTTAGTCTTCCTAAATAGATTTATTGTAAAAGGCACATTTAGTTCAACGTTGTAAATTACTATATCTGAGTTTGCACGCAGTTTACTTAATTGGGTGGCTGGCGATGCTTTTAGTTTAGGATTTGCTTGTTGTATTGCAACTACCATTAGCGGAGTAGAGCTCTACCTACAAAATTGTACATTGTTCAGAATGCGGGCTCAGACGAAGCTATATAATTACCAGTGTAATTATTCAATGCAAAGAAGTAATTTCTGATTCTGATTTCACTGTAAGTCCTCAAAACAGTAGATTTGACGCATCACGCCGGAGCTACTTTTGTCAGAGTTAATACGATACAATTCGGAGTAGGGATTTAGCAAAGACGGGACATGAGGTCCCATCCCATCACTCATATCATATACTTCATGACGCACTCATAAGGTCTATATTACAATAACAGACAATCTCTAAGCTCTCTGACATTTTTTTGTTAGCGTATGTGAGGCATTGTGTATTTTTATGGCTATATCAAACCGCACCATTTTAATTCTAATGAGTCGATTTGGATCATTCGCGAATTTAACCGACCCAAAGTACCCATATGCCGAATTTCATTTAAGCCGATTAAGAAATATGGTCTTCTGTTTGCGAACAATTTTGTTTTACGCAATATGTACGGCTTTGTTGAGGTTATTTGTACATTTTAAATAGATTTAGATTTTTATTAAAGGGTATGGTTTAATTAATTTTAATGTTGAGTACAGAATATGAAAATATACAGTTTTTGTACTTATGATGCATCATTAGACACCTCGTCCTTAGCTGCTAGACCCTCTTAGTTTATACGTGTAATATTAGTGGTCATATTTAGACTAGAATACAAAAAGTTTTTTTTTCATTATAAGGCGTCATATGTCGATAACATACTATATATACCTAAGCATAACAACCTACGAGCCGCTAGCAGTACATCGTTCTATCACGACAGGTGTCCCGTCCGCTGGGCATTGTACTCCTACAACGTTGCAAGAATTTTTATATTTACTTTACTTTATTTTTTAAATCTTTGTACAGAAAAGTACGTGGTTAATAAACTACGTAAATAATAATATTGTTTATATCCTTTTAACATCTTTTTTTCCAGGATTAACCTTACATGAAAAAAAAAATGTAATAAATAAGGCACCTAAAACCATAACATAAGATCATAGTACTCATATTATTCCCAGAAGAGATGCCCATAAGCCCATGCCGCCTTCTTACAAATTATAATGTTATACGTCGTAAGATCTATGCAAAAGGAAGCGACCTTCGAGTTTCGGAGAAAACCGAAATACCCAATAATATTTTGGTCGACCCACAGATTGAACTTGCCACCTCATATGTGGAAGTAATGATTTTGTAAAATATGTAGCAGATATATAAATAAGCTTGCGATCAAGTTCAACGAACAGATACATCAAGCGGTATTACCGTTTGAAAAATCGCAGGAAGGTGACGTTGACGATTGTACAATCCTACGCCTCACTTTCGCTAGGGCTGAGGAAAATCTTTCACGTTACGCGTACACGTTACTACATTTTCCTCGAAGATAATGTTATTTTCCTTTAGCTAATCAACCGTTACATGGAAATGTTACTGATGTTTCGAAGACACTAATAAAGTGATTTTTATAAATTTCGAGCATTTACCCGCGTCTTCGACTTTCCATGATTATTTTTCCTTGATAAAACCTATCCTACGTCTTTTCTCGAGTCTCAAACTATCGTTGAGCCAAGATTTCACTTAAATAAGTTAAGTGGCTTAAAAGATAGACAGTCCCGGGATTGTGGCACACTGTTCCCGTTCCCGTGAGATTTTTAAGATAAGACTACCCTATAAGTAGATAGACACAGAACGTAATAAAATAATATTATATACAAATTGTACCCACAAACGACGAACCCGCCCGAAGAGATTGATGAATGTGGATGAAGCGAAAGAAGCAGATATGTCAGGACCGGGGCATTTGGCATTTCATTGTCTCTGCCTTCCGTATGCGAGAAAGGCAAGGCGATTGCATGTACATATTTCTACCTCTATATAATTTTACGAAATATGAGAACTGAAACTACACAGACCAATTTTTCATTTTTATTCTTCAAGAATTCTAACAATACCAAGATGTAAGAATCTGATTACAAACGAAAGTATAAGAATATGAGTTTTAGTCTTTGAATGGTTGAGTAAATCGTTTGCAAATCAAAATAAATCTCATATAGTATTGGGAATTAATCACGTTACCCGACCACATTATTACAAATGGATTCTATTTAATATTTGATATGTTCAATATCGATGAGTTAGTTGCGTAAGGTATCCATTAATTTTTAGAAGTGGCAAAATGATGACTAGTAGATTTTATTACAATTGAAGGTGGGAACTGAAGGGTTTTTTTGCGGAGCGGTATGTGTTCGAGTCGGTGTCATAAATCAACCGATGGCGAACACCACTAATGATGTGTTTGGCGAACAAGGAAGTGTGTTTACTTACAATAAACAAAATTAAGAGCTGTATAAAACTGCTTTAATAAGATAGCTCCCAAAACTTATGTTTTATGTTTTCAATTTAAATATTCATATTTCCCGCATCACAGAACACCACAATATAAACAGCGCCGTTTGAAGAATGTGCAAATTATTCCAAAAGCATCTCTTTATAAATTGTGGGAGAGTAACAAATAATGCTTTAAATATACTTGGAGTAGAACATATTGAGAACATCCAGAATATTACTGCTTCCAATATTTTCTATTTTATGTTGAGATCACAATAGAATTCTGTTATTACTCGCGGCGTACACCACACATCCAATAACTTTGGCGCCCATATATGCTCAAGTTGCAACATTATTGTCGATATTATTTTGTTACTTCGGGTTTTGGTAAGTAAGAATTCTTTTACTGGAGAATAGATGCCGTCATTCTAGGAAATAGTAGTAGAAAGCATACGGCTTATACAGGGTACATATACTATGCCAATTTGCTGACTTAAATTACTTATAGATAAAATAAAATAATGCGTACTAGATATTTACTTACATTATCTCGGAAGATTAGATGTTTGATGATATTGCAAAAGTATAGGTATAATAAACGGCATCTTTATTATTATTAGACTTCTAGGAGTTGCCATGACAGAATATAATATGTATATCCTATTTATAATCATCATCATCATCATCAACAGACCGCCACTCATAGACTTGACAAAGATTGAGGAGCGCATGCATGAGCAGGGGTGATAAAAGGTATTCGAGTCTTCCGTCACCACGTGGCTGGATTGGTGTCTATAGGTAAGCAGGTACGTTATCGTCTGCTCAATAATTCCGCTTGTGGACACTGCACTAATGAAACAATAACGTAATTATGTAACTAAAAATAACCCACCTACATTTCTATCGAAATCGATTCAACGTACGCGTGTTTTGTTTTCACATGAATGTATGACGTATACGATTGTTCATGTTTTTATTCTACCTAGGTACTCTAATATAGGGAACCTAGTTTTCCTGGGGGTGGGACATTGAGGCAACATGCGCAGGTAGAATCCATTAGAGCTTGAAGTTTCTTATTTACAAGTTCGTTAGCGTCAAGGAATTTCCTACAGAACTCCTTAATTTCACACCATGGGCTTATAACAGGTTTTCTCAAGTCTATAGAGGTACGTATAGGTTCGGTAATGAAATATTTCCTTTCATTGCTGCGATAGTCCATTGTCCAATTAGTTTGTGTTGTTGTGTTATGATTGTTATATAAATATTGTTATTTCTTTTAATATCACATACCTAATACCTACCTTTAAACGAGCATTCTTGAATCAAGGATCTCGGAAACAGTTCCAACGATTATTTTGAAATTTTGTATTAATGTGTTTGCTAGCTAGGTTTCATTCTCAGAATTAGTCGTTCACTAAAAAAAACACCGAGAGCAAAAGTCGGACATCTAAGTACTTTTATTTAGTCGAGTCTTTGGTATAACAGTTTTAAGTAAGTAAGTAACAACTTCACGCTTGGCGGAGTGGCTATGCACTCGGTTGCCGTGTAGCGTGTTCGATTTCACGGAGCAATACTTTGTGTGATCCACAAATTGTTTTTTCGAGTCTGAGTGTCATGTGTATAATTATGAACGTGTCTGTTTATAAGTGCACCTTCCATACAGAAGAAAGTTCTAGTTTGGAGTATTTTTTTAAATACTTAATTATTAACATAGTCATCAAAAGGAAAACCTGCATTGCTGAACTTGAGTACTTGCTTAGCTTTTTGAAATGAATCTAGATATATTTAACTGGCCAAACATGTGTGTTAGTTTCCAATGCACAATGCACATGGCAGGTCAGTCTTTCCCTAAACGAAATAACAGGCACGATATTACATAATGTTAGTGTTGATCGCTAGCTATTCAATATTTATTTGAAACTTTTCCGCAATGGTCATGAAGAAGGGATCCTTTAGGTAGGGAGAAGGTACCCACTAACAAATAGGGAAAAATAAACTAAGAAACGGGAACATTCTGTGGGGAACTTGGCGATTATGTCAATTACCTCTCGGTGTGCTGATAACCTCGACAAAAGAGCCTTCTCCCACTAGGGTCATTAATAGGCCGTTACTATTCAGCTATCAACAAAGGAAAATCTAATTTTGTTTCTGAATACGCGCACGTATTTGAACTTTACCGTTCGCTACGAAAACTTCCCTGTTGTCCTAAACGAACTTTCGTAAAGATGGCAGTTAGGTGAATAAAATTATACAATACCTACATATATTACAGACATAATAATACGATATTATGTCTATTTATATCCCTTTTCGTATAACACCTCTTCGCTATTTGTCAGTCGAAAACAGTCGAATAGCGATTTTTAATTGAAGTTGCCGTTTCAAATGCGGCTACTGTTCAACTTGCATGCGAATATAAATAGGTACTTGTATATATATTATGAAGTAGTGTTAGTGTTCCACGGAATTATTGATGTCATATTATTGCATCAAATCGAAATGTTGACTCCTCTCATATGAATATAACATATAACTGAGAATCACGATAAAATTATATTATAGTCTAACCTGGTCGAAATATTCGGCCATGTTCAAAAAAAAGAATGGTGACGTTCTGAATTTAATAATAAGTCAACGTGCTCTAAGTCTAAGATAGTACGCATATGCACATCTATAAAGGCTTCTGAGCCTTGTGTCGCATAGTAATGCGACATAAAAAACTAGCTCTAGAATACGACTTTAAAAGTCGAAGCACAAAATGTTCTTTAAAGTTTTTTTTTGAAAAATACAATTCTTGTTAGACGTTTGAAACGGGCACGTTTGTAATACCGGGCTCTAGAATGAAATGTATGTACGAAACAAAACAGAGCGCCGAGCGGAGCTAAGCGTAGCGGCCTAGCTTCGGGTACTACTCTCCGACCACGTTTCGTCTTCTCCCCCGGGAATTCATATCGTGTGTGAACTTTTTCGAATCTTCTTTGTTTCTTTGTAGAACCATAACTCTAAGTCGGAAAGGACCAACACTCAACTGAGTTACGTCACTAGGGCTTTACATATTTTATTAATATCTAAATCTTATCACTGCTTTTAAAAACTAAAGTAAATATAGGTAGACGTCACCATTAATTTGTGGAACTGTGTTATTAGAGACTTCAGAACACTATTCCTGGTTGAAACTCGTAATTAAATTTAATCACGACCGAAATTAAATTGCTAATTTGTATTTGTATTGCGGTATTGGGACCATCTGCAATCATACACGATCCTAGTAAATTAGATGGTATATTTTCTTTGGAGTATAGTATTGTCAAGAGTAGACAACAAAAATGATTTGATAGTCCTATCAAATTAATCCAGTTTAACCCTATAATTAATGCAGTTTACGGATTCTGTACCTGTAGCTACGTGATCTAAATATTACATTAGCTCATTATAATCCAGTTTCAAAGGCGTGAAATGTCAAAAACAGTAAACAACAAATAGATGTGCGAAGTGAAAGGCGCAACCCTAGGGCTTAAAACGTTACGTGACCTGAGTACGGCGGACATTATAACCAGTTTAAGTCCCAACTCAAAGTTCCATTCGGAATCGCAATTAGCCGCATCCGAAATGTGAAAACGTCAGGAAAGGCAACACTTTCAATTATAAATTAAAGCTCGTAAGCTAGTCAATGTAAAATTTGAATATTCATTTGTGATTTCAACAAGCCTAAAAGAGGGTTATACGAGTGAAATTTGTCAATTTATTGGCTGGTACTTGTGTTTAATTTTCGTCGCTCGCTGTACAATTGGTATTGATGTGATATTTCGAAATTAATTTTGTTGATAAATAATTTCTCGAGGATTTAAATAGGACCGAGTTAAACGAATTTAATATTTTTTCTCAGTCCATATAATTTGGAATGAACATTTTTTTATTTTCTCACTACGCTTCAAGACTTGATGCGATTTCAGTTGAGTAAGAAACATGGATTGTCTCCGAGGAAGTTTCATTCAAAAAAGTACATTCGCGTTATTGCATGCCCAGAGACGATTTGTAAAGATAACAGAGAATGTCTGATGAGTAGATTACATTCAATGATTCGCCTCCAAGTGTTCTCTTTGAGTTAATACGAATATAGACGTAAAGTTGTTGAGATTCACTTGAATAATGTATAAGGATAATAGAAAGAAATGATCAGATTACCTTAAGTTCATTCGAATATAAAGCTGTTAATAAATTTCGTATTCAAATGTATATAGTACTAAAAAGAATTTCTAGACATCTGATTCATTATTTAGGACAGACTGTGATACATGGGTATATATTACACTTGTTTGTCTTTTTGATAGACTGGTTATTTATTAGAAATCACATGGTTATGTAGACTCAGGTTCAATTAGCGTTTCGATTAAAAACTGCGAATGGGTATTTCTAAAGCTATTTTTCCAGCATTTGACATCGGTACGATTATGTTACATTCTTGTAAGATTGAAATATTTAAGATTATAATCAGTAAAGACTTAAATAGTTTAAATATCTTGTCACAAAATCAATGAGATTCTACGATCGAACTGAAAAATTACAAAAAATATAATCTAGAAAACATGGAGACAATTACACTGCTATTATATTTAAAATCATTTTGTATGTAGGTATCTGGGTATTGATATTCAATCTGTACAATCAAGTAGTAATAGGTCGTAGTGTATGTTTATTGTTGGACACGAATGTTGTTTAATTTGAAACACCTTCAACAAAATGTCCAATAATGATACAAATCTGTGCATTATTGACATGCAAAACCTCAAACACTACAACAGGGTAATTGAACGTTAGCCAGGTAAGTATTTAGTAAGTTATTAAATCCAATCGGGGTAACCTTAGGTACCTATATGCAACAACAAGGTAATGTCTGTGTTCCCTGACTTTGTATCGTTATACTTCGTACAGTATTTCTAAGATTATTCAAAATCATAATAAGGATAATGGTGCCTAAATCTACGGACCCATGCTCTACCGACAGTCACACTATCCCCTGGTCTGGGGACTGGGGCACAAGATCCGGGAATCTAGACTAAATAGTCATAAAAATAATCAAAATGTAGTAAGGAAATTGTAGAAGATATATCATTAAAGCTATCGTAGGAATTTATGGAGTTGCGAACGCGTGTGTCGCTTGAAAAGATCAAGTTTTTAGTTGCAGGTATAGTGTATTTGAGTTTTCTATGTTGACTTTTTTCTGTCCCAGTTTATGTGGAAATTTTACCCACAATTCTGAACACCAGTTTGTCAATAAAAATGTTTTTCCTAACTTTTATTACCACAGCTTTTGGAAATTTCAATGTAGATTTTGTTGTTGAGTTAACGACTAAACTAAACAACATTGTTTGTCAATAAATTATGTAAATATTTAAATAAAATTGGAGTGTCTATTTGTAGTATTAAAATAACCGATGAATATACACACAATTTAAAAAAAAATTGTATGTATATTCATCGGTTACTTCGGACAGAAAAAAGTCAACATAGAAAACTCAAATACACTATACCTGCAAATTATATATTTTATTGTTACATCAGTCAAATAACGAATTGATATTGACGGACGCGATAGGTCACCATCGCCGATCACATCCCTGAGGGCACGGCGGTACTCAGCCCACGCAGAGCCAGCCCCCACCGTGTGTTCCACCGTGTCCTCAGAGCAGTCCTCGCAGTGATGACACCCGGGCGTTTCCTCCCTCCCTATCAGACACAGATACCTCCCGAAGTTCCCATGTCCGGTAAGCACCTACGTCATGCGGTAGATGAGGACGCCATAGCGTCTCCCAAGCCACTCCTCAAAGAGGGGACTTACGTACTTAGCCCAGCCTTCGGTTGCGACAGTCGTTGCTGTCATTCCGCCATGAGATTGCGCCGGAGCTCATGCAACCACCCACTAATCTGGATTCCACGCACCAAGCAAGGTAGCTAGGTGACGAAGGAGAGTCAAGATAAGAGAATAAAGTGGTTAGTACTCTCTGCTGTCTTCGCAAGCGTATGGGCAGCCACTTTAATTCAATATGCAGAAACATGATCATATTTAGGTAAGTTGAAAACGAATAGAATGCAGTTATTTAGAAGTCGGTCTAATTTTTTGAGTAGATCTGCATTCAGTAACACACATCAGCTCGCTCGCAATGATCCAGTCACGAACACGCCAGCTTAATGTGCTAACAAAAATCAGGCCCAGGTCCTTCACGTCCCGACTGAACGGACTGTCACATTATTATACGAGATAGGGGATTTTTTTTAAGTGGGGAAAATCATCGAATGACTGCTCCCGCCTGCGGGAGGCAGGAGGGAGTGTCAGACTCTTACTGACTAAAAACCACCCCGTTCCTTCTCCTGCACGTCGAGCCGGAGCCCCGGTTACCCGTTAGGTTCTCCGCAACACGAGATAGGGGATAGTGTTGCACCGTCAATCCATTCGAGATTCCGAGAGCTACCTATGATTATGGCCTGGCATTTGTTTCGATTTACAGCTATGACAAACCTCTCCGACCAATTTTGAACAGCTGTTAGATCACTATTAAGGTTACTGATAGCACCGTGCAGATTGTCCACCCCAAATTGACGGTACAGCTGTAAGTCGTCCGCATACAAATGGTACGCACACTGAAGTTCAGGAGTAATAAGGTTGATAAAAATAGAAAAGAAAAGTGGGAAAAGAATGCCGCCCTGAGGAAAGCCTGCCGTCAAGTCACACCAGTCAGAGAACTTGCCATCATACTGGACCGACTGCTGACGCTCCTGAAGATATGAAGAGAACCATCCCAGTGACTCGCTGGAGATCGCAAGATGGGATAGGATTGCCAAAAGGATAATATATCGTGACTGACCATATCAAACGCGTTGGAAATATCAGAGCCAAAACCGATAATTTAGTAACCCTATCATCGCCAGTCAGTTTAAGGAAGTTCCAGTGCTGTGGCCCGTTCGAAAGTCTGTTTGCAAAGGGCTTATTCAGCTGTGATTGTAAACAAATTAAGATAATTGTTTGTGGACACAAGCCTCCAGCACCTTGGATAGGAAGGGAAGGATTGAGATAGGACAGAAGTGGGTCGGTGGAGTGAGAGTACTAAATTTAGGTAAGGGTCGGACGAAACCTTTACGCCATACTGCTAGAAATACAACGGATTTTTTTAAGGAGGGAAAATCATCGAATGACTCCTCCCGCGCGACTCTGCTCGACTCCAAATCGGCATCGACTCTGTTGGGCCCCATCTGTAGTGGTCTGATAGCTTTTAAAGGCGCGCGCGGAACGCGACGCGCCGTACGCTCGGGTTTGTTTCTGGTCGGACGGGGAGCCACCCATGCTCGCCGTTCGCAGACCCGCGCTTACGGTGGCCGGAGATCGTCCCGCAATCCTCGATGCCCGGTGTGGCCTTCGCGACGATGGGGTTGCGAGGAGGCAGTGCTTTGCTGCCTCATGCGTCCCGCCTCCTCCTTAGCTAGCATAACTGCTTCGCAAAAGGAGGAGACGGCATCCCAGTCCCCCTCGCTCCGCATCATGACCTGCACTAGGCCCAGACGCGAGGGTTCGCCATCGCCGATCACTTCCCTGAGGGCACGGCGGTGCTCAGCCCACGCAGGGCATTCCCCTACTGTGTGTTCCACCGTGTCCTCAGGGCGGTCCTCGCAGTGATGACACCAGGGCGTTTCCTCCCGCCCCTCAGACACAGGTACCTCCCGAAACTTTCATGTCCGGTGAGGACCTGCGCCAGGCGGCAGGTGAGGACACCGTAACGTCTCTCAAGCCACTCCTCAAAGAGGGGACTTACCGCGGCGATGGCAGCGAGCCCAGCCCTCAGTTGCGACAGTCGTTTCTACCATTCCACCATGAGATCGTGCCGGAGCTCATCCCGCCACGCAGTTATCTAGCGCGACAGCGGAGTTTCGCCCCGGCGACGTGCCTCCGCGCGCATGCAATACACGCGCGCGAGCACCTTCGCCTCCAGATCCCACGGCGGTAATCCGGCAAGGAGGTTCGCCGCAAACAGTACAAATAATAAGAGTATATAATTATTAAATTGATAACAAAAATCTAATCTAATAAATATCAATAAATTAAACAAATTCGCTAATCACCAAACCCAACACCACCCGCCGGCCGACATCGACATTATCAAAAATAAGACAGTACAAAACCAAAAAAATTAAAATACAAAGAAAAACAAAACATGATAAGGAAAAAAATATTAAAGTACAAGTTAATCTGGTACCACTTCCGAATGTTTATAAGTGGCATATTACTGTAACTGTCACATGCCAATAACACTGGCCCATTCGTGCCGGAGCATGGCTCTCCCACACTTACACATTAAATAATGATGTCTAAGGTATTTTTTATAACGAAACATATTGCTTATATTGATTGATCAGAAAATATTTACAACAAAATTACACAATATTTAATGAGAAAATAAATAAAGCTGTCAAATAATATGACCAAAATACTCTAATATTATTATTTGACGTTATTTTCTTAATTCACAAGTAAAACATTGCATTCAACGTTGAAGTACTAAGTAATACAATCACTTAAACATTATGAAAATAAGCATGACATCAAACAATTCAATATAGTATATGTTTATTTATGCTTTCGCCTTTATGATTTGTAAAATTTTCTTATGGCCCTAATATTATAAAAATATTATGTCTATGCTAATGTTAATGGAATCATTGGACTGACTGTAGATTAACCTTTATTTCGTGAATTCTAAATTAAAGTACCTATGAAAAAGGTTTAAGATACATATGTTAGTAAGCGTGAATTATCCGTTAAATACGGATGTAGAAATCTCTTAAAGAAGAATCTTTATTGCTACCGGGAATTTCAAATACATTTTAATGTGGCTGTTATATTATCTAGTTACATTCTAGATAATATAACGATAACTAGCTACTTGTAATAGTTAATCTTCTTTTAATCGTAATAATTTCAAGATTTTTCTAATAAAAATTACCCAGGCTTCCTATTTGTGTCTCAGAAACTATTGATCTGTTTGTGCTAAGTCTATCATTAATTTGAAATTATAATATCTTGAAATACTATATTTTTTTACAAATCTTAATTAAAACTACCTTAGGATTACTTTTTTGTTTTATATGAAAACCCTACTTCCGATCCTTGTGGGGATAATATTACAACGGTTTATCAGCTCATTTTAGATTTAACTATAATAATCACAAAGGTGATTATTATAGTTAAATCTAAATCTAAATCTCTTTGTATGTTAAGGTAACGTAAAAAAGTTTATGACTTCATACAGATTGACATACAATTCGTTTACGGTAGGTTTTAAGAAACGTTACTTATGTACATTATGTTTTGTATTTTCATTTAAAACCCCTTACTCCATAAAATAACAGAAAAGTGTTATTTTATGGATTTTTTTTATTTTTTATTTTTCATTTGTAATTCGCACTTAAACACATGGTCACTTGACCTCTCCGAGCTATGAAGTCATATTCTTATAAACAAACAAAGCGGTTCCTCATTTGGTTGAGGAGAAACAACAATTAAGGCAGATATTTCATATAATTGTAAAAATCGTGTGCCGTACGTATGTGTAGAAGTACGACAGTTAAATATAAAAAAAACGTTAATTCTACAAAATTTTCCTGGAAACTGTCAAGTAGCCAATTAGCAACTGTTTTTAATTAAAGGTTAAGTTTGCATTTAAAATGAGAACACAACATGTTACTGTCCTTGTAATTTCGGGCGTGACGTCATTGGCCTGCGAACTAGCATATTATAAAAATCCTAGTTACTGTTCTTTTAATGTTCGTATCTCCAACTGTAGTTTAAAATAGCTACTATACAAAAAATGCAGGCCGCTTTGTGTCGTCCACATAGTAGATACCACAATGAAACCTCTCCCGCACTTGAGGCGACCACAACTTAGGGGCGACGGACAACGCAAGTACCAGCTTATTTACGGATTTTCTCACGTTCCTTAAACACCATAAACGGCCACAAAGCCCGTGTCTAATAAATCCCTAACCTTCATCACTATAACACCATTCTTTTAATTATCACTTTTAATGAACACTGAACGATATAAGGAGCGTTTACGCACGTAATCGTTTAAAGCCCCTTTATAGCCGTTTTGAGCGGTTGTGAGCTAGAGCCGGGCTTATCGAATGATGGATGCACTGCAGGATTATGGAGCGTTGTGTGGCGTTCAGATGACCGTCTGACCACCGGCACTAGCTACCTAGTACCGCCGTGTTAAACATATTATGTAAACAAACATTCGGCTAATACTGCCACAACTAACAAATGATACAAGATGCGAAGTGGGGCGTATATAAATGATGTCGTTACACTGCCATATTTTAGTAGTTTGTGCTCGTTTTCGGAAGTTGATCCGATGTCACGTTCCGTTTCTTTACATACTGATCTTAGCCCTTTGTCCTCATACTTGGGCCTTGTTTTGTGGTTCGATATAAAGTTCCCGTAAACTTTGTGATAATAGACTATGGTATATCACAAAGTTTACTATAGTAGATAATATATATGTAGAACAAGTTATTTGAGTAATATCATAATACCTAAAATAGACCTCTCACTGATACAGAAATAGAATTACTAGTTCAATTCGTCATAATCGTTGATATTAGATTCGACATACGTACGTGTATAATACACAAGAATTAAATAATACATATTATATGTACATTTAGTATCTACGTCTACAACTGAATTTAAAACCGTTCCGCGCGCTCCTAAAGGAGCCATCAGACCACCACGGATGGGGCCGCGGAAGACTTAACGGGTTGCCGGGACTCCTGCTCGAAGTGCAGGAACGAGGTGGTTTTTAGTCAGTAAGAGTCTGACACTCCCTCTCGCTTCACCCAGGTGGGCGGGAGAAGTCATTGGGTGATTTTCCCTCTTCAAAAAAAGCCTTTTACTGTCGGTTTAGGTACTAGTTCATCTGTTTGCTAATCAAAAATATCATTAATCATTTTAGGACCACGCGAGGCCTGTGCGGATATCACATTCAGCAGAAAGGTTTATCTAATGTATATTTTTATTTTCTTGTTAAAATTGGTAGATACATAAGAAGATAAAGTTATGTAAGCCGGAAAAACTTTGGGCAAAGAAATCTTAACTTAATATCAGAACGAAATCATATTTCACTGTTGATCTCTAAGGAACTAGCGATCCAATCGGGTAAACAAGTAGCCTATGTCCCTTTGCGTTGGAGCAACTTTCCCTGCAAAGTTTCATCGCCAGCCATTGCTCCTTCGAGACCGGATCGAGTAACAAATAAAACTACAATCAAATCTCATTCATAACATTACAAACGGAGATTGCAGTGTTCTCCGTTGTAAATTATGCTTACAACACATTCTGCTTCGAATTTCTCTAATAAACTGTTGGCTTTGTTTAGGAAATAACGTTGAGTACCTTGGTACAACATACTACATATTTTTTTCTACAGCTACCATTAAGGATTATTTATGAGCGGATATAATAAGCCCAGCGAGATGACCTATGCAATATGTCTATATATATGTAAAGCAATAGGTAATGGAATAAGCGACGTGTGTTCTATGGCGTCTTTCAATAAAGGTCATCCATTTACGAGTTTACGGTTAATAAATAAGGGCGCGTAATATCTATAAATAAAATGCATTTAAAAAGAATATCACTCTTCAAAATGTCTTAAAGGTCAACGTTTTACAATTGCGTGCATTATAATTGTAACGTCAATAAGATTTTTTTCTATGATTCATAATAATTATGAAGTGAAGCATATATAAATTGTATTTAGAAAAGACATCAGTAAGTCGTAAGTACTGTGAGTTGAGACTAATAATAAAGATTTTGTCTCCATTAGAAAAAAGCCCCAGGCCCAATATTAGACACCGTTTGCTAGCTTAAAAGAGATTTGCGCGACAAAATAGCTATTTATATCAACATTACTAAAGTTCTAAAGAACAGTAAAAGGTTTTTAAATATTGTGAGTTGCTTTGAGATTTACTACAGTAAGCAGACTGTGTAAAATAATATTACACATGTACACATCACATGGTAAATGTATTAACATACATAATCTACACCCGCCCTCAAAAGTATAAGTAGGGTTCTACTTACGCTACGTCACTAATCACCGATTCTGTTACGTACGAACAAAATTATTCATTGAACTGATACACTGATAAATAAAGAAAATCACACATAGATAGTACATAATATTGACGTCTAAATCGTATGAAAGATATCAGACGTAACTAAGGCAGTAGTCAAGGACATAATGTTACTAATGGTACGGGATAACCGAGGGGACGATCATAATTTTGGGGAACAAAGCGTTGCCGTGAACGACGTGTTTTGAGTTTCACCGGAACAATGAGATAATGATTCGTGAGCTCGTAAAGTGTGCACTTGTAACTATAGAGTTGTCAAACTTCCTTCAGACGCGAGGGTTTGATGAGGGCCCAATCTCTGTCTGCACGTACTTGGACGTGCCCACTGAAACGGTAGCTACTCACATTATATTGAAACAATGCAACGTGTGTAGTTAATTTAATTATCGTCTACCTATATATGCAATTTATTCGGTTCGTCGATACGTGTGGCTTTAACACCTCGTTACCTTGTTTAAGTTGATTAATGTCACTCTAAATATGGTAACAGTGTGTAGGTGTTATATTTATCGTATGTGTAAATGAAAATTAAACCTTTTTGTAAGTAAGTTAGCATAAAACATTTAATTCTGTTTATGTGGGTATAGGCTTGACATGTTTTAATTTAGGTTGTGTTGTATACGTCTGGTGAAGGATAGGCACTTTAATCAACGTACTTCTAAGAATAACGTCCGTGATGTCCTCGGTATGTTGTCATAAATCGTCGCTGCGGCCGCGAGCAATGGTACGTCGCGACAAATTGTGAGAAAAATAAATTTCCGGATATCAAGCAAAGCTCTTGTTAAAAGAAGGAAGGTGGCAGCTGGACAAACAGATAGCTAGAGGCACCGGCCGCGCGCCCTCTCTGACAAACGAGCTCACTCCCGACACCAGAATCTTTTTGGGAAAAAGTGTATGTATCTATGTCTGGACATCTCTACTACGAACCCTTATTTCGGTGCCAAAAATTAAATACTTTGGGAAAAACAAATACACTCTGAATATTTCTAATTCTGAATAAATTCAACAGTAGGCACAGGTTTTATTTCTAACCGATTATACTAAAAAGCTTACAATCCTAAATTACGAGCCTCTTGATGGTTGTGGAATGGCTGCCATAAAAATAATTACGACGTCTAGCTATGATTAGATAATTTAATTATTTACGGCTTTCATTGTGAAGAAGTTATTAAATAGAAAACAATAGATTTACGATACGCAGCAGTGGAGTGTTCTGGAAATATAAGACAATCTGAGTTTATCGTCTCAAGATTAACTTTAATTATCCGTTTATAGAGGGTATTTATTACTGCAATATCATGTATGTTTGTCTTACAAGATTGAGTAACACTGAAAGGACGGACCATGGACCTTGTTTATAACATACCAATAGTACTAACATTCTGTTATGTCTATTTTTAGACGGATTAATTAAATGGACTAGTACTCGAATATGAACAAAGGTAACATAAAGGTCTGCTACACTTATCGTCTATCAACATCATTACACTCAAAACGAAGCCTCAGTTCCAAATGACTACTACGATTATTTAACTAATAATATGTAATTATTTTTCCAAAAAACATTAATTATAAACATGAAAGGGTAATTTTTCATTAGCTTTAAAAATCAATTGTTACAATACCTAACTATAAAATGCTACATTATTTATAAGTGGGGGGTTGGAAGTACTGCAATGAAAATATATAGTTATTTATTAGATTTGGTATGTCATATCGTTGTGGGCCAGAGGTTTTAGACGCCCATTTCTCATGCACGAGGGTGCGGATTCGAAAACCTAATACGGTAAATAGGTACCAATGTGTACCTTTTTCCGAGTTGTATGTACTTTCTAAAATTATCTAGACACCACTGGCAAACGGTGAAGGAAAACATTGTGAGGTAACCTACGCTTATAATTTCTAATTAGATATATGTTTGTTATCGCCAACCCTAATTGAGCATGCGTGGTAATTAATCCTCAAACCTTCTGCGTGAGAGAAGAGGCTTTGCTCAGCAGTGGGTATTTATAAGCTGTTGATGCTGATGATGGAACGTCAATAAATAGATGTTTTATTTTTTAAATTGTTGCATCATAAATGTTTTCTAGATTTTTACTTTTGTCAGTTGTTTTGTAACTTATGTATTTATTAATAAAAATATAATCATAATTCCGTCGGAGATATTTTCCAGATACATACTAATATTAATGTATAATATAATGTTATGAACGGTTCATTGCAATCTCGTCCAGGGCCCCAAGTACTAAAAAAATAAACTTACTGTTATCTAACTACACACTAAGTATAAATAAGTACATACATAGTAAGTATAAGTAGGTAAGTACGTCGGAACTTAACATTAAGAGCATGGCAATAGAGCCAATAATATGGAATCGATATCAATCACTTGTTTTATAATAGAGGTGTTTGTGGTCAAAGAGTAAAGAAAAATCTCTGAAATAAAACTTCACCTTTTCCTTTATTATAATGTATGGATAAATGTCATTTTCCAAGGTGAAGAAGGTCATAGGGCACATTTCTGTGTGAGTCACGCGTGGCCCGCGTCAGCTGTTGGCGATCGCTAAGCCTTAATATTTCTCATATGAGCTCCTTCCCCTCTGTAAAAAATGCCAAGGTTGAATCCACTTATTTATCGAATGTTCCGTATAAACGACGTAAACATGCTGAAACGTATTAAATATTCAGGCACCTTTTCACGGAGGCCGATTTACGGTTACCATTGATAGCGACTAAACTCACGGGGCGATAATGTTGCGTGCCCGCATGCGGTTGCGGTCCGCAGAGTTTTGTTTTGAAACTTTCTTCCTTCATCATCATTTGGGTTTCGCGGTATTTAAAAATGCCATACTTAGCCACGTGACTTAGTCGGAACATGCCCATTTATTAACATATTTTTACAAAAATTTAAGAGGTGGTAACTAGGACAAACAAGCATTAAATACTAAGGTTTTTTCATATATCTACGTACTACACCTATTTACTATGATTGTCATCACACTTTTCATTGAGTATTTAAAGGAGAAATGTGCACGATTGCACATATTATTCATAAACCACTTTCAGTTACGAGTTTTGCCATGAGGTAATAATACTGCAGGTACAAAGTGCCAACATTATATTGTAACTTTTATACAAATGACAAAAATATGCTTTACACCACTTTAGGAATTAAACGAAAACATGTTTTACAATAAAAAAAGTATTAAAGCGAACCACCAACCTAATTCTGATTAAAATAGAAAAACGAAAGTTTAATTTCCACACAAGAGTTCGTTTCCACACACTGAATAGAGCAGGAACACACTTCGTGAGAACACAATCAGCAAACCGAATGTTTAAATGTGTTTAGTTCTTCGCAATATTACTTTGATTATAAGTTAGGCAGTTATGATAAACTTTCATAAGATACCTACAAACAAAACGCGGTTACGCGTACGTACCATCGATTTTGTGGCATATACCGGAAATTAAGTGACAACTGTAAATATTAGTATCACGTTACATTGTGATACTAACCTCCACCTGCAGTTTTCAAATCTCCTTCTATCTAAATGTAGTTACGATTAGGTCAATACAGAGAAAGCCACATTATATTTCGGTTTTTGAGTTTCCCGTGAACAGATAGATGGGTGATCAACTTTGTTTTAAATGCAAATCTACAAGCAACAAATAGATTTAACGCATAAAACCCCTGACTAAGTATACATATTTTGTTTAGCAATAAATTGGTATACCTATGATCGATAAGGATTTCCGTAACAAAGGATGTTTTTCATGTGATTTAAATTCTCAGAGCAGAACATAATTCCTTAAGACTCTATACAGGAATGAAGAACAAAGATATATAAAATTTTACTTCCTTTAACTTTCCTTTACCGGGGCGATACTATTGTAAAGTTCATGTTATATTATATTGACTGTTTTGTTTTCACTTGTATCGAATATTAATAAGGACTGTTAAAACTGAAGTTTGTTCCCCTGTTGATTTCGTTAAATTATAAGCAGTGTACTTTGAAACAACATTGTTACTAGATTAGTATCTAGTACAACAGAAGTTTCTCGATATTAAATGTTCAACTAACCGGTAATCTTAGAAATATCTCCCTGTTACACGGGAAAATCTAATCTCAATGCGTTTGGGGATTAGACCGTTGCCTTACGACCGATAGAGTTGTTCGAACGACAATTGCCTGTTTCAGAACTGTCTCGGAATTAGTTTTGTGCAAAGAAATTGGTATTTTAATTAAAACTACACGATAGTACACATAAAAAATGACAAAGAAAAAACTCTGCATGTTTAGCGCTAGGTATTTGGCTGTTGAGCAACTCGTCTTAGATTTGACTACAGCACGGAATAAGTTTTTTAACGATCACAAATCTCTTGTCCCGGGACTGAAAAACCTAATAATAATGTTTACAAATGCACCCACGACACTGAAGAAAATATAAGTGTGTAAAAATTACATACAAAAATTCTAATGTTAATTAATACTTATCCATACTTTACGGTTTTATTAGTTTTGTAGTAAAAAAAAAGTGTTATAAAAGGTCACCAAATATTCTCTCCGGTTACGGAACTCCGAAGTCGGGCCGTACCTTTATATCGGCTGGTGTTTCCGAAAGCAGTCGCGCACAATTTTGCTTTGAACATCTCTTTGTGTAGTTGATCGTTCATAAATAAGTACATTTTGTTATATCTCTAGCCTATATACTAATATAAAAAAACTGAAGTTACCAAGGTTTGTTTAAGTTTAGCATATTATTTACAATAACCACATGTCATATATCACACATAATAATAATGATTATAAAGTTAGCAACCCGCTTGAGCTTCGCCTGAGTTTTGTTTCTCGTTTATTAAATTTTATTTCATACAAAATCAAAGTCAAAATCATTTATTTCAATTAGACCAGGATGGCACTTTTGAACGCCAACAATAAAAATTTAGAAGTGAAGCTATTTGCTCATTCCTAGGTGTAGATTCCTATGGAGAAGAACGAACAAGAAACCCCATAGGATACAAATCTTGTCAATACGATGGAATCACATACCAAAATAAGAATTATTTAATTTTGTACATTTCTGCACGTATAATCATTTCAATAATGAAGTAAATTTTATTTACCTTTTTTATGTCAGACAGTCACAAAAAAGTATGTAAAACAGCTGTTTAAGCTAGTTGACTGTGACAAGAGCGACATTATTTACGTATTTCTCTAAGGAGCTAGTATAATTATGTATAAACGCATATATATATTTTTCACTCACGAGACATGACATAATTTGTATCAAATTGAAGGCGGCAATAATTTAGAGTAAGAAAAAGAACACGATTTAGGTATGTCCGTCCTTGTCATTTTGGGTTTAGCGTTTCATTCGTTTAAATTTTGTATTGTTCTATTCACAATAAACTGCAATACATAAAAAAACGAGTGTCAAGTTATTTGGTGTCATAAGAACAGCAGCTGTAGCCAAATGCCTTTAGCGCTTGTCTACAGAGAGAGTAGAAAACTAAATTACCTATATTTATGGAATTGACGTAAATTTTGACACTTGTCAGTGTCGTCCCCATACATTTAGTTTTCTACTCTCTGTAGACAAACGCTAAAGTGGGGTTTGGCTAAAGGTACAGAATAGAAAATGTAAATTCTCCGAATCTGGGATTAGGTATTTTCAGCACTCTCGACTACGATTGATCTGAAATAAATAATATATTATTACTTTTACGCTTCCAGTAACAGAATGTCATTAATCACGTTCTATTTTAAGAAAACACTGCCGAGGACATTTCTAAGTTGCCAACACAAGTACGTGGTACCGAAAGTTTAAAAGGAAACGTAATATTTTCTTGTTTTTCTAAAGAAGTCTTAAGATTGTTGAGCCCATTCCACTGAAGTTTCTGGAACACTAAGGAATAATAAGGAGTCATAAACAAACATTATGTTGTATAGAGAAGTATAATATAATACTCTTATAAAATGAACTTTTAAGCAGTCTTAAGAACTGTTGTCGCTGGTACGTTTTTATTACCCTTCGCAATATCATGTTCGTACTTTATGTATCTATAAATGGTACGGTATTATGAGAAAAATATATTTCATTTCATACTAGATGCGGTTATGCTATTAGATTTAAACCAAATATAAATGTTATTTTAGCATTAGGTATGCTATTGTTTTATCGAAGTAACAATAATATACTAGCATAAATATAATAGTATAACCAATCACACCTGTTCATCCTCGAAAATTAAAGATTAGGTGTTCTCACAGTACTACACTTTCGTAACTTATATTATAAGTCTTATCGGAATAGGGGATAAACCTACAGCAAAACGAGTCCAACCATATTCATTCTTGATACATACAATTGGGTAAAATAATACAGAAGTCAGTAATAAATTAATTCAGCCATCCCCTTCCAATTAACATTTTGCAGAGATAAAAAGGGTTAACGACAGATATCGGAACACTGCGAACGGCACGTAGCGCTTTGGCTACTAAAACATTAAAAAGAACATAAAGTTGGTACAGCTATCTCAACAAACTAACGTTAGGGGAATCTCTCGTAGTGGGGTCAGGTATTGTGAAAAAACCAGGGGCGATATCACAACAAACCTCGAGGTGCTCGCCGTTCGCGTTGTTACGCCGACGTGACCCGAATGCCCACGCCCCGATGTTCAGGGATACTTCACAAATGTTTCCGTTACGATACGCGATCTTTTCCTTTACTGAATGCGTACTAAACACGTAAATAGCTATACGATCACCTTAACTTCGTCGTTTCGATGTATTTATATACGACTCCAATCTAACAGGATCTACTTTATTTTATACGACTTTTATGCTATTATCATCTTTGAGCTACAGTTTTTGTACGTAACATGTGAGAAATTGAAATGGAAACCACCAAGAAATGTGGATCACGTTCCGAGCGATATCGTTTTCCCACTATTAGTATGAAGCAGTTCGCGTATTTAGTTTTAAAATAAAATTCAGTTGACTCCGTGTAATGTTCGAGTACTGTTACAGTATAATTAAGTTGATTCCTTAGTTGTTACTGAGATCGTGTAATTTTAATATTTACCGCGTTATTATTTCGTCGCTACATTAAGAAACACGAAATCCGTTTTAGCGAGCCCTCGATATTGCATGAGAGTGTTCCGCGAAGCCAGCGGCTGCGGTCGCGGGGTGGCAGGGTCAAGGTGATTAGCTAATTAACCCGACATCACGGATCGATATCTGTATAATTGTATACTTATCACAAACATTTTGACAGTATTATCTACCAGAAAATCTTCAGGTTGGGTGAGGAATTGTGCCTTACAAAACATTAAATTATTTTTGTAGTAATATTTTTCATGCTCGTTGTCTTGCCTACTGCCTCGTTGGCCGAGGGGTCGCAAGTGCGACTGTCGGGCAAGGGGTCTCGGGTTCGATCCCCGGGTCGGGTAAAGTATTACTAGGTTTTTAAAAATCTCAGTAGTAGCATGGAGTCTGGAAATATGCCCGGTATATGGCAATAGGCTCACTCCCTATTACATGGGACTCACAACATAAGTAGTGAAAAGTGGGTGTTATATTGTACAGTGGCATTAAGTGCCGTAATGTGCACCTCTGTCTACCCCTTCGGGGATAAAAAGGCGTGATGTTATGTTATGTTATTTTCATTGATCCAACAAAGGCTTATATATTCAGTCATTGCAATGAATGTCAGAAATTACTATTTTCTAGGTTAGTTCCGTTAAACTTAAAAATGAAATCATCGGGATAGAAATCAAATAGGGATGTACAATATAAGAAAATCTATTCTCAAAAACTTTTTTAACATGAAAATATTTTGAATAGGCTTAACATGAAAATATTTTGAATAGGCACTCTGGTAAAAAAGTATCAAAGTAGCACGTAAGCACATATAAGAATACTTATGGATACCGGTAATTATATTTGATTCCAGATTTGCTCATACGTTAAACAAAATACTAAAGTACTAGTAAAACTACCTATGTCCTATCAAAAATGTTCATGTAAATATAGGTACAGAACTTGATAAATCTTTTGATTTTAGCCCGAGGCAGAAAAAGGGTACCTAACAAATAAAAAATAAGTGTTGCACACAAAGGTTTGTGAACCAAATAAATTTGATTTGTAGACCAGCTAAATTCTCAAACGGTACCCGGTCTTTGTTTGTTTACCAATACATATGTAAAAGGTTTTAATTTGCAGTATTATTCATAAAGGTATCATACCTTGTTAAATAAAAAGTTCTGCTTACGAACCCAGCTCGGGAAAGAAGAAATATAATTCAGGTTCAGGGTCGCGTCGTTTGTCCAGGGGTTGTAGGTACGAATACGGAGTAAAGGGATTCAAAATCTATTTCTAACTTGAGTAAAGATGATTGGTGGGTGTTTATTTACTAATAGCATAAAGTCTAAAGATTTGTCACTCGATTACCTACTTAGGTCTCGTAACGTGGCTGATGAAAAGTTGATATTACGGCTCGATACGTTGTGAAAACTACGTATTTCACAAACACACAGCTTATCTTCATAAAAACAAGAAGTATGATTTTATTATTGATAGATTACACATAATTAGCGGCTATTCATGACGCCATTAATGTCAACAGCTACGGCGGGCCAGTTCATAATAATCCACTTAAGGAAGAGCTTACGCAATAAGAGAAGGAATCCTTCGGTTCCCTTGTATGAGGCACTTTTATTGTGGCTCTAAATCAAGAGCATTCAATAGAAGCCTTTATACTAATAATGGTATGCCTGTTTTATCTAGTCGTGCATACATAGCGGGTTGTTTATGTTTAAGAAATTGGGATGGTGTAAAGGTTTTAAATATCAATAATAAAAATGAATTAAATATCCAACGTGCTCAGTATGAAAATTTAATGATTTGTGTAATGCATACATCTAACTTTATTGAAATAAAGTTAATAATTAATGTTTAGAAACATTAATATTACCGTTACTTGAAGCTTGCTATTATCCTAAAACATATTATTGTTTTAGCATATAACGAAATGAACATTTTAGTTATTTAAACTTGAGTTTATTTTTGAAAACTAACAATACGAAACAAACATCTGAATTCTGATTAATAAAAATATTAAATGTATAATATAGTATAGTATTAACATGATCATTAAATATTTTCAACAAATTCTGATTAGATATACACTTACACATACTGCAGACTACATCTCAATCTTAAATATTTTAATCTTAAATTTTCCCGGCCACGATAATCTAAGTATCGAGCATCTGAAACATGCGGGTCGTCATTTGCCTAGGGTGTTGGCAATGTTATACTCCTTTTGTATGGGACATTCATTTATGCCAAAGCAAATGATGAAGACTGTAGTGGTGCCAATTGTCAAAAATAAAACCGGGGACATTAGTGATAAGAATAATTACAGACCGGTTTCATTGGCTACTGTTATCTCGAAGGTGCTTGACGGTTTGCTTGACACTCAGCTGGACAATTTCATCCATTTACACGACAATCAGTTTGGTTTCAAATCCGGTCTGTCCACGGAGGCTGCGATACTGTGTCTAAAGCAAACTGTGAAGTATTATACTGATAGAAGTACGCCTGTCTTTGCCTGCTTTCTGGATCTATCGAAGGCATTCGATCTGGTATCATATGATCTGCTGTGGCATAAAATGCAGCAGGTTTCAGTGCCGGACGGAATTATTCGGATTTTTCGGTACTGGTATAACAACCAAGTTAATGTTGTTCGGTGGTCGGGGGCGTACTCGGCTCCGTACAGGTTGGAGTGTGGCGTTAGGCAGGGAGGACTGACCTCTCCGAGGCTCTTTAACCTGTATGTGAATGCGCTGATAGAGGAGCTCAGCAGAACGCATGTAGGTTGTCATGTCGGAGGGGTGTGCATAAACAATATCAGCTATGCTGACGATATGGTGCTGCTGAGCGCCTCTGTTTGCGGGTTGTCGAGGATGATTGGCATTTGTCAGCAGTATGCTGAAAAGCATGGTTTAGTTTACAACACGAAGAAAAGCGAGTGCATGGTCTTTCGGGCCAAGAAGAGATGTCCGGCTCCGATACCAAAAATAATTCTAAATGGACACCCTCTCAAGAGAGTAGATACTTTTAAATATCTTGGACATATTCTGACCTCAGACCTGGAAGATGATGCTGATATTGAGCGGGAGCGTAGGGCGCTGTCTGTTCGTGCGAATATGATAGCCCGTAGATTTGCAAGATGTTCGGAGAATGTCAAGATAACCTTGTTTAGAGCATTTTGTACGTCTTTCTATACGGGGGCTTTGTGGTTGAGTTATACGCAGAAACAGTACAGCGCTCTGCGTGTTCAATACAATAACGCGTTCAGGATGCTCTTGGGGCTGCCTCGCTTTTGTAGCGCATCGGGTATGTTTGCCAGCGCACGGGTAGACTGCTTCAACACAATCATGCGCAAGCGGTGCACGTCATTAGTGAACAGGGTGCGGGGCAGCCGCAATAGTATCCTGAGCGCCTTTGCTGAACGTTTTGACTGTCAGTACATGAACCACTGTTGTATGGTTCATGTACTGGCTAATGTGAAATTATTGTTTTGAGTTGGGAGATTATTTTAGTGATGACTGACTTGTGATTGTGATTTTTGATATGTGACTGTGACTTTTATATTGTATTATGGTTTGTAATGTGTAATTAATGATCTATGTAATTGATTGAAATAAATGGTAATAATAATAATAATAAGCCCGCAGGGCACCTTGAGGCGAGGTGACGGGCATTAGCGATCCCGCGGGCTACCATCATCCCGAGTGCTCCAGGGAGAGGTCACCGTTCCTTCTTCTCCGGCTTGCCTTAATTGGCTGGCTGGAGTGAATGATGACAAGGAACAGGTCTCCCACCTCTGGCTTGCCTTCATTGGCCGTCCAGAGTGGAGTCGCGAGAGCAGTGATCCTGCTCGGAGGGTAAGAAACTATTCGTAAGTCGCGAGTGGGCCAGGGATGCAGGAGGCTTCGGCTGGAGCAGATGATCTGAGTAGAAAGCGGTGGTAGTTTCTTAACCCTTCAGCCACTCACATTCTCGTTGCCCCTCTGTTGCTATATCTAGCAGCCATTCCCGGGGCCCGGTCGGTGAGTTGGCGAGTCTCCGCCTGCCATTTTTACGTGTAATAATTACATTGTTTCGGCAGGTGCCATAGTCATCCATAGTTCCCAATTTGCCAGTCCACAGTAACCCATCCATAGCCCTATCTTTTTTTTTTTTTTTTTCCATTATCCTCAATAGTTTTACACTAACCGGAGACTGTCCTTGGGTGCATTTCCATAGTGCATACAGGGATAGTCGCCGGTTTGTGTCTCCATTACATTTATATTAAAGTTGTCTAAAGAGCCTCTGCGCAGTTGGCTTCGGCCCCTCGCATGCCTCCCAAATGACCGGGACCCTGTGGTCCCGTGAATGGTAAAGACACACATAATAATAATAATTAATTTCATATTACTCCATTAGCAGTTTAGAAATTTATATCTAATTAATGTTACGTGAAATATAATTAAAACTGTATTCTTCATAACATTTTCAATAAAACAGAACTACTACAGAGGTGTCTACTGAGCCATATGGGTTCGAATTAAACCTAACAAATCTAGAGCTTTTTATAAAACAACATGCTGTAGTTAATGAAAGCAATATCAACCAAATGACAATCGTCTGCTAAATTAATTATCAACAATATATTATTAAATACATTCTTGAAAACAGTCATATATAAGCAGCTTCCTTGATTTTTTTATGCTTATGATGGAATAACATCATTTTTATCCCAGATTTCATCAATAAATTTGAAAGTAGCTTTATGTCTTTTCACATTTTCACGGAAAGCAGAGGAACAAAACATCGGACTGCTAACAAGTTTCATTTTAACGAAAGTTATCAAATCAGTTCTGTGAGATACATGAGTCAATTTTCAGTCAAGTTTTACATACGACCCTGGTACATGTTTCTCATTCTTCCCTCTACCCGCTTTGCGATAAACGTTTAGTGCATAAGAAAACATATATTTATTGCTAATTTCTAGTAAAAACACAACGAAATTATTGAAAATTAAATATGGTGGTAATAACAATATTTGGTAATCATTTCAAATGCCTTGGGGATAATTCAAAAGTAACAAAACTACGTAGATACTCATCGTTAATGATGAAAAGAGAACAGAAAGTAAAAGTTGTACAGATAGAATACCTATTATAATTGACTCGCTTACAAGCGAGAAAGGAACAACTCCATATGTAGAGAAGAGAGTAGATTATTCCGTAGTGCAAGTTTTTCTCAAGTATCATTATTTTTGCAGCTCTACAGATATTGGTCTGGGGTAGCAAAGATATTGCCTGTAGCTGTCACCGCCAGTAGTTTCAACTGGCTTATGTACTTGTGTCGTTTCGCCACATTGTACTCCCCGGACCGAGCGCGGAATGTGTTTCTACGTTGTATTATTCTTTTTGTTTACCCACCGTTTTTTGTCTTCATGTTTATTAATATGTAGTGGACGTAATGTTTCTTGCGGTGATTCGGTTTTGGATTTGAATTGCTGTAATTTCTCTTTCTTGAAACTAGGATTGTCTATTTAATTTTTTATCTTTAACTCAGGAGATTACGAGGTCCTGAATTCAACTGGTTCGGAGAAAGTTTTATTAGTTTAAAGATTTGGATTTGTTCTTGGTAATAATACAAACCTCACTTTGTGTTAGGTTTACGATCCTTAGAGATAAATTATGAATCATTTTAATTTGTGGCTGCTAAATGCTACTTTTCGAATGAAATGTAATATATTAACAGACTCTCATTACGGAATGTTTATTTTAAAGCTTACGTCAAACTGTCAACTTAGTAAGACCTCAGCAAATTTTAACGTACACAAATTATGAAAATGTTTCTGAAACGTAATATTTACTTTTAACTTGCACCTCTACATAAGACATGGAGGAATGTATACAGTAATATTATATGGAGTAGGACTATCAGTTTCACAAACAAATCTAAGGGTCTGGAGCACTAGTTACACGTTATGTATAATTTATGGTGGAGGCGTAAATGGATTCTGAAAATGGAATAAGGGATAATAGTAAGTAAATATTTGCGTTACCATTGATGTTCGACGGTGCTGATTTTCAACCTAATCGAAATATTTATTTGATCATGAATTTATGTATGTACATTTCTCTTCTAGCAATTTTATCTATTTATAGGTATTCTAAAAATGTTTACTTAAGAACTACTACTGTTACTACTACTGTTAACTACTGAAACGTAACAAATCAAAGAATACATTTTCTCGTTAGTACCACATATTACTCTCACCCCGCTGCCTGAATACCCGCAATTTATTTAAAATATTTAATTCGGTTAATGTGATGAAATATACGTCAAAAACAATGTGGCTTCGTTAAATATTAAAAGTTAAAAGGTTTACTATTTGTTTACCAGTTAACACTATTTCAAAGTATCCAATGAATTCTGATAAGTGTTATATGACGACATGCGCTATGGAGACTATTTTAACAATAATTCCAAAGAATTACGTAGTACAGAGTGTGTAAATGGTCGGTATAGTTTTTCCCGTGGCGCGGCTTCCAGGTATATGAAGAGTTATTTCCACAAATTCCCCCCACTAGTGATAGCCCACCGAGCGACGTGTCCGGTGAATCAACGAGAAGCGCTCCGCTCGGTCGGGCAAAAACGGAAAACCATTTTACGGTCCATTGTGAAAGAGGATTGGCAATTTCGTTCCGAGCTTACTCGACCATCGGCCGGACAAGTTTTACAACGTCTCTGATGTAACGCGAATGCTCTGACGAAACTCTCTAATACATGCGCACTGTTCCTGCTGATTCAGCACTTTATTTCCCCTTTTAATCTTAGAAAAGTTGAGCTGTCAGTGACTATTCAATTTATTACCGCCTCTAGTACGCTGTGAAACTTTTGAGAGGTTAGTTACTTTCTGATAGAAATGTCATTGTATACGTTTTAATTCATATTTATTTATAGTAGTTACTGTATATAAAATCTATAAATCTATGTAGCATCAACACGTAGGGGTTAATGCAACATAGATACATAATGATTATTTCAGCTAACACTGCTACGCCGCCTACGTTGTAGCAAACTACGTAGTCGTAGCAAGTTCTCATATCACTAGCTACGACCACGAAAAAAGTTTTCTTTTCCAAATTTTTATTGCAAAATAAGGCGTCGTAGGTATAGTAAATACTATTTTGATAAATTTTATAATTATCATTTATTATGTTTGGGTTGAAGTCAACCCAAACTATTTCATATAGTTCTCGTGTTAATTGATGAGTTTCAATAATTATCCTACAATTTCATATTCAGGTTAAATACTGGTTACTGTAACTATAAATAATACAGGTTGTGGCAACAGTATATAAAAATATGAAATTCAACCACAAACGTTACATCATTACGTAAATACATTCGACGTTATTTATTTTATTTTCGATAATTTAAATAGCGTAACTTGTATAAAACCCTAATAAATAAAGATTAACGTTAGTAAAACATCATTAAGTCCTATGTTTACTAGATACACACCAACATAAAGTGTGATTGTCAGGGTTGAAAAATAGCGATTGGAATACATGGTAGCTAGTTAGATAGCTTATACAATAATTAGAAATCGATATCTACCTCGTATGTACGTTAAACTTTTGCCTATACATAGCTATGATAAAATGGCGTAGACTGATAAACCCGCATTCAGATTAAACAGCTATTGTGCGTGTGGGCTTTAACTTGGAATGTGAAATCATGATACGTCGTTCATTTGGAACTCTACAAAGTCTGTTTATTCAGTCACTAGAACAAAAAACAATAACTATTACTATAAAATTAATACAGAGATTAATGTTTTTTCCTTAACGAAACACGTCATTGAGGTAAATCGCTTAACGAGTATGTTAAATATGATAGGTAGGTATACCTCACTCTGTGTTCCTGAAACGTTACTCATGAGAAGGAAAAATTCACAAAGTGTTTTCCTCAACCGTTTCAAATTGAACATGAATCGCGAAGAGATGTTTAAAAATATGTTGGCACTCGCCTTGAACCAACCTGAAGCACTTCGCAACATAACTTTTAGCTCCTTGAACGTTTATTTAAAACTTGATCTGTGTTATCAAAGGAAATAGAGAGCACACCACGACGATAACTTCTTTATACCTTAGCTATAAAACTAAATTAAATTATCGAACATAATATCCAGTAGATGACGTCATTACATTTTGTTATAGAACTTTAATCGGTATGAACTGAAATAACAAGTTTTGATCCAACTTAAAAATTTACATCATTTCTAAAGATGCAAAGGAACTGCATCTATGAGTGTAACATGGTCTGTTGACAATAGGAAGCAGTGCTATGTGAAATTACTAAAACCCATATCAATTACCCAACCCGAAGAGAATTATAATGCGGCCCAGCATGTTGGCGTCGAACCGCGAACAGCTCTCGTCTGGATAAACGGAGGCCTATTTGAAATTCCAATTAGAAAGTTTTCTCATTTACTTGAATCAGGGCGTAGAGTGGCGGAAGGGCAACAATCCGCGCTGATTAGTCCTGGTCTCCACCCTGCATTAGATTTAAAGGGTATGGGTTCACCGCATAAACTAATCCTTCATTGAGGACTACCTTATTTGAATTATTTTTGGGCCTAGCCCTGCGGCTGTTCACCGGATTATTTAAACGTCGCATTTAAAAACAAATTGATTCGAACAATTAACCTTTATTTTTACGCGCTTTTCCATCACTGAAGGTTAATAACTGTGACATGACCGCACTATTGATACATAATCGTAGTGTAGGGGCTTACCCCTCAAAGGGTATGCAGAGACATACTTCAGAATACACCCACTTTTGGTATTTATGACATTAATTGTATTGTAATAGGCGGTGAACATATTACCAGAATATGTGTTTTTTCTGTTATTGAGAGTTTTGGAACAGACTTACATAACATAACACCTCACACCCTGAAGATGTATACTTTTTATTAATGAAAAGACTTTCCTCAAATATGACTTCGACATACATTATCCTATAATATTTAATAAAAAACAAAAACAACCGTCGTACGTATGAAATCTAATAAAACCAGCACAGTAGTCAGTTTCAATGACTGGTTTCTACTAAGGTTTTTTAACAAATATTGATAACGGAAAACACCCAATAACCCTTGGTCTAATGCCGGAATATTGAAAAGTTACTAAATTTTAAGTCGTGCTTAAATAACGTGCCATCTAAAGAGATGGCACGTTATTTGCCACAAATTCTTTGTAAAATGAAAGCATTTTACAAAGAATTTGTGGAGACAGAACTATACTTAAGCACGACTTAAAATTGAGTAGCGTTTGAGTATTCCGACATAAGAGAATCAAATCAGAGTGGCCGTGTCAAATTCTCACTCTGAAAACACAATAACTTTATTCTTCCTAGAGCTAAACAAAAGGTTCTTTAATCAATTAATCAATAATAAAATTAACAAATACTTATAAACAAACTGAGCAGTTGGTATGTCCTAATGGAAACCATATTCAACATGTTTCGGTAGCAGACACGCCTAATCTAATATAAACTAAGTTATTTATGGTGCTGAGTGAAGGACACACATAGGCATACGAATGCAGACTATTTGCTGATGAATATATTTCGACTTGAGTTATCTATTCTATGCATTAACAAAACATAGGAAGTCAAATTTCCGGCGAATATCGCGCCTACTTCCAAAAATAATATTTTTCTTGATAGATGTGACGGCGTCCGACCATCGACCGCAAACAAGCTCAGAAATACGGATATTACTGATTCAATATTCTACGAAAGTTATGTTGCCTTTCGATAACTTCCGAGTTTTCTATACTACTATCGATTCGGCGCGGGGCCAATTTATTCAAAAAGTATCAAGCGTGAACCGCCCAGACACGGAAGTTACCCAGTTGAAAATTGAATTTATCAAACTTTTCCGGGACAAACAGATAGCTACTTTATAGACTGTGAAATGCAATTTACTTTCAATTGCTATCAATCGAGTGAATTGAAGCTTGTAATGCTAAATGCCACACTGAAACCAAGTGAGTTCATGCAATCTCGGGTCACAATAGCGGTAGCACCTATTACACTATCTCTGCGCAGCTACGATCGCTTTACCTCTTACTTGTGATATATACTTTGATTCATATACTTAGTAATAACTGTATAGTAGTAACTGCATAACTTTTGGTTGATAAACTCTTCAGTTAGCTACGTTTTTCCTACTCCCCTCAGTTCAAAAAAGCCAGTGTTAAATAGATAACCTCTTTATTTTACACCATTTAAAGCAACATTGAATAAATCAATTGTCTACGCACCTACATAATTTTCTATCTAAATTAAATACTCGCTAAATAAACAAGTCACCCTTTGTCTTTATATAATACAAATCTCAACCGTTCTCAAATAGGACTGAAATGATAAGGCTCGACATTTGGAGTGGTCATCCCTTCGCAAAACAGAGCGGACTTAATAAATATGCCGTCGTTTTTAAGAATTTAATCCAAATACTCGCAGTACTCATTATGTTCTGGTATTCACGAAAGCTGTAAGGGTCAATAACGTCCCGCCACTTGTGAATTTGGCATGACCACTAGACGTCACTCTATTCCTGGCGGCTATGATGTCTGTAATTAGTGCGTCGCATGGTGCGTGTCATATGTCGAGCCGGATCGAATTGCGTCCGTTTCAATTAAATTCCGACATGAGCGCGAACCGTGCAGCCGCCGGCCGGCTGGAGAGCTCTCATTGAACACGGTTAGGACGGTTGAATCGAATCAATTCACGACCTCGTATGGAGATTTTATTTATTTTGCTATACGAGAAAGACTTGTCGATAATTAATTGGTGGAATTACTGACATGACACCGCTTTTAAACTTATATTTATTCAGCTTTGTTTATTCCGTACAAGTTTTGTGGGAAAATAGAGCAAAATTAGAATAAAGGTAGCAGTAACGAAATTAATCTGCATACATATCTACGTACATAATGACAACTTTTCATGTTTCGCTCATGCAAAGAATCACCTCGTAATGCAATACTCACAATAAAATTACAACGACCAACAAAATGAGTAGAGTAGCTTCATTTAATCAAAAACCATATAAACTACAGTTTCTGCGTGGAATAAATGTGAGCAAGAAAATAAAATGAACCGTTATGGAGCGTAACATGATTTCAATATTAAGTAGTGTTGATGTCGAATTTAATTTGCAAATAGGCAGCTGTAACTATAGTCAGCAACGAGGCGTCACGTCTGCGAGGACATAATATTAAGAAAATGGCCAGACCATCAGCAGACGATTACAAATGGCTGCGACACGAGGGCGATTAACCGAAGAACATTTTACAAGGTCGGGTCGTCGATAACTTTTTACCTGCTCCTTAGTTATGACAAGCATCTACAAATGGGGCTTAATACCGTTTTATATTAAGTATTACGTCTGTTATTTTTTCATTTTTTCTATGCGCTAGAATAAGCCGAGTATTTTTATCATGATTATACATAGAACTATGAGTAAATTACGTACATTACACAAAGAACTTTTAATTACTCACGGCTTTTTTGCTTGCATGTACGCTACTCACTCACATTACATACAGCTAAAGTAAATTAACACAGCCGTACAAACGTCTGGTAAAAATAATAATACATGACAGTAACGATATATTCGTTATATTAAATCATTAGCAGTAACATTTACATTATTCCACTGACGACTCAATTTATTCTGATTCCCAAACGGAGTCCTCGGTTCGTTGTTTGGGCCTGTGATAACTGTACAAGTGGAACCATTTGAATAAATGGTAGACGATTCTCCAGCCTCAGGATAAAATATGGCTATTAATTCATTAGACTCGAGCTAATTGCTTCGCTGCAATTAAATTATTCTGAATAGACACAACATTGCTGATATTGTTCTACTGCATTAACACTTCAATATTTGAGAACTATTGAAAGGCGAATTTTATGCTATACGAGTGTGCGTAAAACTCGCTTTGCACCAGTATACACAAACTAATTGCTTCAACTAGTGCTTAGTTTTATTAATATTAATTACACCATGTCTTTTATTAGGTATTTAATTGTCTAAATACACTTAATCTTCATAGTTTTAAACAAAGATAAGCCTTTAAGTTTACAGATATAATTTATTTGTTAAACCAAAATGAAAAGTGTCAAGCAATAATAAACTTTGAAAAGAATAAAAGTATTTTGGAAATGATACAAGCAATAAATTAAAAAGAAATTAGAATTATCTTGAACAAAAACATATTTTTTCGCAGTTATCGCTTTCGAGTGTCGGGGACGATTCCATTTGTCTTCGGCGCAAGTGTATTCCCGGTGGAGTTTTCAAAGCAAGTTTACTGGGCCTGCGATAAGATAGAATAAGCCCTTTGCGCTCGTATGTCATGACTTCTTCCTGAAGACGAAGGCCAAGGTTTAGTGAAAGTTCGCCATATTTATTTCTCTCTTCTATAATTCCTAATGATTGAATTAAAACTTTCGGTTGCTTGGCCAATATTTTATTACGTTCAATCTTATCGTTACTTCTTTTTAAATTGATAAGGGTAGCTATTTGAAATCAGAAACGGTTGGGAACTATACGAAAAAAGGCCTTGCTTTATTATTATTAGCTGTGTTTAAGAGATGTTCGTGTAGGTACCTAAACGAAAGGAATTATTTAAATTTAAATTAGTTTTTAAACAAAACTATGCTATAAAATATTTTCTAAAGAGAACCAGTAAATAGTACGGTTCGTATTATTGCGCGTTAAATGGCACTGGGAATAAACCAGCCAGGTAGTAAGTACGATTTTTATTGTGTTCACTCTACTGTACCTTTTACGATTACCTTTTGAGTCACCCCTTAAAAAGATCTATATGATGACGCCTTTATCCCCGAGAGAGCGAGTAGGTAGAAATGTCGGATTGTAGGTGTACCTGTAATAACGGAGGGACACCCACTAGTAATAGTCGAGATTTTCAGTTACAACTCTATTTTTATGAGTCTCACATTATAGAGAGTGGGCTTATTTAACTTAGTACATATTCGACGGGCGAATAAGTTCAAAACACCATGTTCAATCGTCGAAGTTAACGAATTAAAAAAATAATATATATTGAAGAACTAAAATGCAAAATGGAAAAGCCAGGCTTAAAGTGTCACGAAAATTTAGTATGCGCATGAGCAATACATGAATATATAGAACATGTTAGTTAATGAGTTTCATAGTGCGAATACTTCTCCTAAACGCTTGTCATTTCGTATCACAATACACTTGTCATTTGTTACGTGGAATATAAAATTAAGCTCGACGGCCCACTCCCAGTGATGGGTAGTCAGCCAAATACCCTTTCAGAGAATTACTTTAGATGGAATTCCATGGACGGCAATTGTACCTATACGTCACCGAACAAATTGAAACGTTTACATTAAAATCTAGCTACAATCACGTGTCAGATGTTGGGTGATCCATTTTGTTATGACATTCCATTACGAGCTGATTTATTTTACTTCGATACTAAAAACTAACACAAATTATTATACGTGACCAACATGTTATGCGAAAATCACGTCCACGCCACTAGTGCTAAAGCTGTAGAAAAACATCAGCCAACCACGGTAACAAATAAATAGTTCACGCACAGACATAAAATCATATTTGGTCATAAAATTGGCTACAAACATTGGCGCCCAACTTATAACGACCATCCTTTTTCGCGTCGAGGTTATAAAGAAGGCTGGTTGGAACAGCTGATGTTAAAGTGATTTGTGTAAGAAAACGCTCTCAGAATAAACAAGAGAGCAGAATACGGTCTAGGGGCCAAACGGCACACTTTTAATAAATCACGAGTCAACCTGAAAACAAGTAACACTATTACGTTCTTAAGAATTTAAGACAACATGGCCGGTCCAGCGGTCGCTTGCTGCTGAGTTATTGAGCTTACATAAAACATAACATCTCGCCTGCTATTCCTCAAGGGGCAGGAGATGTGAACTCACAGTCTACCGGTCATAACTTAAATCTGGTGAGCTTTTGTATGAAAAATTCACTTTGTGATATTTAATATCTTTTATTTCAAAAAAATAAAAATATAACATGGGTAGGGGCTTTGCTGAATTAACGGAATCTGTTTTTGAAATCATGTAAATAGGTTGTCACGTTTAAGTATTCGCGGTATTCAATGACACAGTCATTGTATAATTAATTGTGTTAGTTAAGTATTCAAATATATTCACGTTGCAAAATTATGCAAATTAAATGTAAGGAAAACTGTCACTAGAAACAGAAACTCGCCAAATTGCGTATAAAAATACTGGTCTTAATTAATTTACAAGAGACCTTTGTGGTAGGTCGAAACGTAAAATGAAAAAGATTTCTTATTGTAAATTGGATATCTTAAAATATACATAGGTACTCTTGATTCAGATTGAATGTCCGCAGTTTTCAGGGGGACGTAACTTGGTCTAGTCGTAATAAATTTCATTGAGGACTTCTCCAGCCAAAGGTCTTATAAAACTAGATTCCATTGGAAAAGTGGGATCTATATTTAAAGAAGGGCTTGTTCCTCGGTATAACATAATTCTCAGCGAGCTGCGTCAAGGATATTTCGGGCAATAAATCAACCCACTTTCGGGATTTTGCCTTGTGCGCGATAATGCGATCCTTGTCATCGTATCTTATTACCTGTTGAACACGGATCCAATTTTATTACTTAAGAAAATGAAGTGTATATTTGAACAACATTTCAGATTATAATATTTTATTTAAATTAAATATAATATAATATTTTATCATAGGAATGTCCAATTTATAACGAGCAACATGAGACAATTCCATTATGACAACCAAGAAACTTAGTAATTCATGTTTCATATTTTAGCACTAATTTAATTCAAGACTACATACCAACTTACCCCTATCGTACCCTACCCTATCGTAGGTACACACGAACACTTACCTCAAAATAAATAAAACATTGGATATTATAATCGGATTGATCACGTAACGAACACAGACGGCACAGTTCTCCATGCCAATAAATATTTCGACTGTGCATATCACGATTAACAAAGGTTTCCACACATTTTATTAACATGTCGATGGGCCAATGCTTTTCCATTTTTCGTTGAATATTCCTTTCATTATTACCGAAGTATTTGCATAGTTATTTCGGCGACAGGTGTAGTGTTTTGGAACCAATTGGGTAAATGAAGGCGCAGGTAATATTTTAGAGAGAAATTGGAAATCACAAACTACACTAATATTTTTGAAAGGATTTTTAAGAAAATGTTAAGTTTTAATGTTCACTAAAAATATTAATAATTTAACTCCTATGCAGAATACATCCGGTTGATGTTAAAGTTGCTGAATTAAAATTTAAATTACAGGTAAATAGCTAATATCCTAAAAATAATTCCCCAAGCTCAGATTCGAACTCCAAACTCCACTGTCATACTAACGAACATTCAGCCAAGAAGGCAGTACAAAATGAAGTGATCGTACAGTGACCATCACATTATCGTTCGAACAGTTTAAAAGCAATAAAGTAATTTCGCTACAGTCATTAAAGTATTAACGAAGTGATAAACATTAAACAGCGACGAGCTACTTTAACTACATAAAAATATGGTTTATACAATATATAACTGATACATAATTATATACTACATACTGTAGCTGAATAAATAAATGAATATTAATAATACCTCTACCATTAACAGGCTGTTCGCAGTTAACTTTTTCGGTTGAAAAATTAATGGCTTTCCAATTGGAAACTTCAAAGTGTCATAAATACAGCAATTTGTTTCTAGAAAATATGAATTTAAGTTGCAAGAGAGAAATGTTTCATACGAGTCGAGGTGACACCCGCACCTGTGGTCGCGACCAACTTTTAACATCCAATTTCATAGAAATATATGTATACAGTATACACACACACACAAACACACGCTTCTAAAGTATTTAGAATTAATTTATATACCTACGAGGCACGTTAAATGTACATAAGTCTTAAATAGTTGAACATAATCCAAAAACTTTATTTATTTCAGTGTAGGTAAGCCTTTGGGTTAACTTTAGCATAATTTTTGTTCTCATCTCCAACATTTCGCCTAAAAAATACCCTATTCATTTGTGTTGGTTCTTTCAAGTTTGCTTTAAGTTTACAGAATTACGAAAATATTAATTTCTAAAACCTACTTCAAACTTCTGACTAAGAGAGAGAAAATTTTATTTTAGAAAAACTTGCTTTCATACATCCATGCGACTAAGTTCCATAGAAATAACGTAACTGGTGAAAACTGGGTGTGCTATAAGTACTTACCTCAACAAATATGAGAAGAATGTAGCTTTTAATATATTGTGTACGCATACATTTGTATTTAGTCAGTACCTAGTCGGGTCGTTTCTGTAAATGAGAGGGCGTTGTCAGTGAAAGATTTCATCGTCAAACGGGTCGAAAATCTCTATCTTTATACATACTGACACAAAAATATGGCACGTAAAGTTAAAAACCACATATCCGTCCTCAATCCATCCGTCCATATACATAGACTGAAACCTAAAAGAAAATTTATGTGCCGATTAAGACCCTTTGAAGGGCGGACCGCCGCAAACGCGCTGCGCCGTCATTTGGGAAGCCGTTAGTTTCCCAGAATTAAATATAATTCCTCACTATTTTACGCCCATATCGTAGAATTTGTACGTGACTAGTGTAGTTGAAAACATAAAAAAAAAACAATATAAACGATTTGATCACAAACGAAATCAATTTAATAGTTGGAGGTGTTTTGTTTGAAAGCTCTCCGGTCGCTGGTAGCGTCATTCACATTGTTATTAAATAAAACGCAAATTAAATACACCAACTAACACTTGTACTGATGTTTGACATGCATGTGTACATGAACGTCACTATTGTACGACAGGTCGGCCACTTTGCTACTACAATGTTTTATTTTAATGCAATAGTAAAAATATAGCTCCTCAATTGGAGCGTAGTTCTGGTAAGGTATAACTTATAGAGTCACCTCAATACCAAAGATACGCTACTCCATAAATTGAATGCTAGCGTGTACGCGTGTTTAACTCAATAAAATAATAAATTACTTTTCACCAAGTCTGTGTACGACGCTATCACAAATCTCTGTTAGCGTACAGTAAGTTAAATTGAATGTCTAAGCTCGCAATCGAGGATTCAGCAAATACCAGTATCTATTGGAAGCGACCGGAGTCTTTAAGAAAATCCCGTAGCTTCACTCGTCTGCTGTGATTCCAGTTAGGTTTACTACTGAGAAAATATTTGAAAACCTGTATAAAATTTTAAGAAGTTCTAATAAAAAATAGTGTAAATTGGTAAAGTATAACTTTATTCGTTATCATTTACCATCACTTTGAGTAGGTCGTTAGTGAATTAAAACTACTTATACATGAAACAGATGGACCTTTTTTTAGTAAATTACGTTTTAATTACTGTGTAAGGTGAAGTAGTTATTATTGGATAGAATGAAATACAATTAGAAACAGATGATCGGCGGGTCACACGCACACATCACACAGCGTGATATGAAAACGAACTTCGCTTTATAAATTATGAAGTGGACTGACCGCGCAGGAGCGGCGCTTGTGAATATTTGGAAGTAGCGTTGCACGAGAAGATCCACTAGGTTCGTTACTTCTGCAGGACAAAAGTAAATGAGAATTGCCCTTAATTGGAATTGTAAATGAGTCTTGCGGCGCTTTCTTGTCGGTTGAACGCCCGTTTCGCCATCACAGTAGAATAAACTGTGATGATTTCATTTAAATTAATTCTCAACGCGAGAGGGCCACAGACGAGATGTCTAAATTGAGACATCTCTGGATCGTTTGTACAGACTTCTTGCTCGTTTTAAGATGTCTCGTGTCCTAAATTCTAGGGACCGCGTCGTTAAGGTTTCTTTTTCCCTTAAAACAACGAGTCTCAATTTTAAAAAGTAAATTACCCCTTTACGAAGGACATTACGTCTAAGAACAGGAATTAGTTGTCTTTGTCTAACAAAAGGGTAGGCTTTATTTAGTTGTGACGCAATTAACGTTTTGATTGACAGATGGAAAAGGAGATTTTCAACAAAACAAGTAATTGATTGGAAAAAGTAGACCGGAAAATATTATTTTATTTTCGATTTAGTTGATTACATTGGAATCTTCTCGACATGGCATTTGGATAACATTTACAAATAACCGTAAAAAGTAAATTGTCAGTCGATCGTCAATTTATTTGGTACGATGTTACGAAAATGAGAAACGGCGGGTGCGACTGATGTTATCACAACGTTGATTTGGAATTTATTGGCATAGAATTCGCAAGTGGAGCGTCAATACTGGCTCCAGTGGGGTGCACCTGTGCCTTCACCTTCGTCAAGCATTGACGCGGGTTCCGAACATTAGTCACGAGTGTATAAGACATGTATGCAGGCCGGCCGAAGGGGACGGAAACACCACCTACTTATACTGAAAAATGTATACTACCAATATACAATATTCGCATTATGCGTTAGTGTAGCTGAATAAATATTCCATTTCAATACATTTAATTGTCATTACATACTAGAATCAATTACATTTCAGATCAAATTGAGGCTTGCATTTGAATGTTAATGGATATGTTTAAATTTGTTGTATAGTAAGCTGATACAATAATCATAAAACAATAAATCCAGAACTGTGAACATAACTCTGCTACTGAAAATTAAAAATGCTCGTTCTGTAAATATCTAGGTACACATTTTTATGTAAATAGTGAGCGTTTTATGTAAGTTACCGTAAAATTTACATGTCTGCAATTTTCCAAGTGGTGGTGGAAGCAATTTTTAATTGAAAATGTTAAAGTATACTAGCTGTAAATATTGACAAAGTGGTTTATTAAACGTGACTGGATTATTAAATTTCAGAAAATTTCATAATAATATATTTAACGGAGTGATAAATTTGACATATTTGAAAAAAAATAAGTACATATATTAAATTATCTTGTATTTTACAAAATGAAACTAGCAGCTGAAGTCGTCCATCGGGGTTTTAAAGGTTGCTTTCATAATTTGACTAGTTTTGAAACCGTTCCTCGGCTAGATCTCAATTTAATGAAAACAAAAGAAATTCATGTTGGTTTTGTTCGAATAAGCACAAATTGTGCAACCCTTGGCTAAGTTTGCCGATTTTTACTTGTAGGAATGAACTAAGACTAATAGAAACTCTGTTTACACAAAGAAAAACCCAGTTAGGTTAACTCGCCAGTATTTTCAGGTGGAACAAACTACAATTATAGTAATAACTTATAATGATACAAGTTCTTTTGTGAACTTTGTTTTCTTATACTTTCACGATAGTTAGGCACATATTCTTCTCATTCATCGCAGTCATATGAAGTTTTTATATGAATATACTAATGCTATGCGGTATCAGGAAAGTTAACGATATTTCTATATTATTACAGCTAGGCTGTGCCTATTCACATCCGAAATGGAACACAAATCATTTTTATATCTTTTTGCTTCGAGCAATTCATTTAGAGGGGACATAAAATCTTACAACTAAATGATTCCATATTCATATCCTAAAAAGCTAAAACACTTTTCGCAACTTTTATCATTTGAAAATTGCGTAAAACTTTGAGCCGTCATAAAAAGTCAGTCGGGAGTAAAATCCCTTTCTTCCACTCATTATTTATAAAAAGTTCAGAGAATCCCTATTTTATATTTCATGAAATTAGTCATCAAGTAAACAAAACATTTTTTGAAAAGCTGGCTAAGTGCGCAAGTACCGTCGTTGTACTCGTTGTTATGAAAAACTACGTTTAAAAAAACCGACTTCAAAAAATACAGACAAACGAAAAGTAAAAAGGAAAAAAAATACTATTATTGGTCATACGAACTTATAGCTTACACACTCACTGATACGTTAGAAGTCGGTGCCACAAGTTTTAAACAAAATTATTCATTAAAACCTTAATACATAACTAACGTTATTATGTTGTTTACAATTTTATTATGGAATATACCAGCTGTGACCATTAACTATTTTATATTTTGTTGTGGGTTTGTGGCACCGACTTCTAACCTATCAGTGGGTGTGTAAGCTATAAGTTCGTATGACCAATAATAGTTATTTTTTTATTTTTACTTTTCTATTGTCTTTATTTTTTGAAGTCGGTTTTTTTTAAACGTTAATTTTATTTTATACTTTTTAGTTTAGTACTTGGATATATTATAATATTATACACAACCCACATGGATGCAAAGTCCTCATCAATATAAATTATCATACCCAAATACAAGGTAGCTACTGGTAGCCGCCGAGGAGTTCCCTCAACTGTCGTATTACTTCATCATCAGACCCTCAATGACAATCACATCCTATCTGGTTGTATAGTCCGCATCAATACAAATTATCAAACCGCAACACAACATAGCTACTGGTAACCGTTGGGGAGTTCCAGTTCCCTCAACTGTCGTACTACTTCATCATCAGACCCTCAATGACAATCACATCCCATCTAGGTGTAAAGTCCGCATCAATACAAATTATCAAACCCAAACACAACATAGCTACCGGTTACCGTTAAGGAGTTCCCTCAACTATCGTACTACTTCATCATCAGACCCTTATTGGCAATTACACCCCGCTTAGGTGTAAAGTTCTCATCAATACAAATGAATCAAACCCAAACACAAGGTAGCTACTGTTAACCGTTAAAGAGTTCCCTCAACTACCGTACTACTTCATCATAAGACCCTTGTTGACAATTAAACTTCATCTAGGTGTAAAGTCCTCATCAATACAAATTAATCAAACCCAAACACAAGGTAGCTACTGTTAACCGTTGAGGAGTTCCCTCGACTGGCTCTCGGCTCCATGATCAGATCGACTCCAAACTTTTATCAGATAGTAGTGGTTTTTAATACTTAATGAAAAAATTAACAAATTCACTAGTCGTCCCTATAATTTTTAAAAGTACCCTTTGGTTTCCCTGGTCTTCCATCATCAGATCCTGATTTCCTTATCGTGGAACCATTCTGGGACTATCTCCTTTTCAACAAAAAAAGAATTATTGAAATCAGTTCATAAATAACGGAGATATCAGCGAACAAACATAAAAAAAACATATATACGATCGAATTGAGAACCTCCTCCTTTTTTTGAAGTCGGTTAAAAACGACATACTACGCTTTTTACAAATTAAGTTACGTAACTTCTGTACCCCACCCTGCTGATACCGGCTTCGATACATTATTGTAAATATTGTTTTGCATACACATACTTACATCCTAATAGTTACCTCCTGCTTTGTAAGCTTGATTTGTAAGTTAGAAGATATCGAAAATCTTAGAATAAATAAATTAGAAAATTTGATACATTCGTCGTGCTTTACACATAAACATAAATAAATAAAAAATCATAACTGACAGTTTCCTCATGAAAACAGTCTCTTACGAACATACATTATTTAATACCTTTGAAATAAGCACTTCGGATTTAGGAAAAATATTACCTTAATAAACCTGATAAAAATAAAATACGTAGAAGTCCGTAATTTGGTTACACAATCAAGGAAACTGGATTTTGTAAATAAAATAATCATATTCAGTGTCATTTGTAAAATAACTTTGAAAATATGAGCTCTACGATGTTCACGTCACCGACGTCACGTGTACAACATCGTATGTGTACGTAAATTTTACCAAAAACCACTTTGTCCCTGGCGGAGTTAAGTGCCTTGTCAAAACTTGTTCTCTTATGGTATTCCCGTTTGATTTATGACTTCGATATGTCAATTTTACGTCAGTCAGTATGATTTATATGGTCATTTGCACAACCTTACGTGTCGTATCGAAATTCACACGTTCGATTTTACATTAGCACACATCGAAAATGGATAAATACTTACGCAAATATCACATTACAGATAAATCAATAAAAACTTTGTATCACTTTACAATGAGATACAAAATAACGAGACCGAGCTAAAATTGTAGAAACATTCATTTACAATGAGCGGTTAACAAAATTGTAAATAGGACGCGGACGGCAAAGCGGCCGACAGCGCACTCGATGTATCGCGTGTTGCCGTGATTGATTGTTGTACAAAACAGTAATAAAAATGTCCGTTCATGGAAATACGAATATCTCGTGTGGAGTGCGTTAAATAAATATGAGGCTGAAGCTAAACAGTATTTTCCATTAGTGTCATAAAAAGGTAACGTTTCGAAATAACCGCGAGGCCGGAGCCATATCCACGTGTGATAATGCGCAGTAACATTTTATAAGGGATCTAAATGTGAGCAGATGGCACAATGCGAATCGCTGGTAGTACTTCCCGCCACGGCCGCAATCTGCCATTACATTTTATGCAAACACTGTCGGAATGATTTCGGTTGTACAATTTCCAAAATAGAATACCAACAACTTTTACAATATGGCCGTTTGTTAAGCGTACTTTAAATGTCACTATATTCCAACTTTTAATTTTCCCATAAAAGCTTCGTTAGCAAAAATTACGGTAGTTGTAACTAAAATGTCCGTACACCGTAACAGGCAAACATTTTATTACTGCCAAGTACATTATTTCGATTATAGTTAATTAGGTGGTTCTAAAGAAAGTCCGAGATCACAGAGCACGTTTATACGTAAATTATACTTCTAAATCCTCCTTCATAGTCCCCCTTATTTAAATGTCGACCTCTCCATTTACATTTTGCCCCTCAGTATTGCTTTCTATTGATTTCATCTTCAAAATCACTGATTTATAGATTTTATTGATACGGGAGTAAAAGTCTTTTGAAAGCTTTTTTCCTGAAATGTCTTTTACTCAACTTCTTTAGGTATAGGAATTTAATGATAGGATTACTTCACTTTACTGCTGAAAATAACTAAGTTTTGATGCCGGTGACTTAGTTGGAACACAGAAATATCATAGCTTTACTGAGCACAGGAATATTTATACACAGAATGAAAATTAATTTACCATAACCCATTTAATTGCTCAGCTGTTAGCACAATCGTTAGTACTCAAGTTGATAAAATTCCTTTTGCCATTAAAGGCAGAGAAATCTAGGTCAATGGTATTACCGTTGTTGACAGTTTATTAGAAAACGTTATTGTTTATGACTCAAAAACAATTAAACTGCTCGAGGATGTTTATGAGTGGACAAATGCATTTTTACCCCTATTCATTTCCGAGAACTAAGTCGAGCGAAGAAGCTTTTCCTTCCTGTCCTACTAGGATTGCCGTACACATACTTACAACTGTAAACACGGTCATTTAGTTGTCCGTTCTTCGTTATACATTCATGACGTGATAACAAATCATCTTGTGTATCACGCAACAAGATTTACTCGTAAATATTTAACTAATTGAACATTAGGGGCCAGCTTCAAGTTACGTATTGTAATAAAACGAAATGTGTGTATGTAGGTGTACCAATGCATACTTAAAAACAATGATTAATGTCATACATTTATACGATGTTTATTTACTTACTCCTACATAATTGCTTATTTACCAAAAAGTACCTAAATCGTTTTCTACATAAAAATAAATAAACTAATACGATCTTAAGTACTAGTTATAAATATCCATAAGTTCCTATGAATATTAAAGAATATTATTAAGATACTAAGTTCCGAGCTCTAGAACCGTACTTAAATACCACTGTAAATTTTCAAGGAAGGACATTTACCGCTATTTAGATTCTTAGAAGTCGCGTTCTAGTTAATGCATAAGAAATAGAAGTACACAAGTTTTGCTTCCAACTGTGCTTAAATATCAGTAGTTTTGTTTTAATAAATATTTCATGGGAGGTTCACGAATTTTAATCAACCACAAGGAAATATAAAGTTAAACATTAATATTTTCGAAGCTACATGATACGTGCGATGAATAATTACTGTAATATTTAATTATGAGATAAAGAAATAAATTCTTGACGAATTCGCCCATTTTCAATAATATTTTCCAATGTATCGTTTTCTGTGCGCGCAGAGTGTAGGGGTAGACGTTCTCCTGGCACAAGGGTAATCGAATGTCATACGCGGTCGCTACCCGACAGAACTATTCACGAGCTGCCAGCCGGCGCACTCCACGCCCTGATTTATGTCCCTTTTGCTGTCCAACTTTCTGCACCTTGTTCGTGCAACATTTGTACATGACGTCTTAAATATATAGACCAACGGAAGGAGAAACTCCCGCCAACCGATGGTGCTGACTCACATACATGTGTGTTTAAGCATCATTAACTTTATCGTTTTATTACCTTTGCATTTTCAGGTTACAAAACGCCCGTAGGCCCTTTTAAAGTTGTATTGTAAGTATAATTGTACTCATACATCAAACACTCAAAATATTAACATTATCTGTCTATTTTAGTTGCACCTGTACTGCTACTTTGATTCAGCACTTAATCACACAACAACATGTACCTATATTTTATCTCCCCTGACGCAAGTTTATTATTGCAAACAAAATCATATTAAGTTGTCATTCAACATGTCACACGTACGAACTAATTATGTCAATGTGACGTTCGGGAATAAGTTACAGACGGGTGTTACCTAGAGAGAGCAACGGCAAAAGCGCTCATAAACTCATTAAAAGTTGCCTCCATATACTAAAACGACTGACCTTATCCATACAGACGGCAGTTTTAATCGAGACCGCTTTACGAACCATTAAATTCCACGGACGGTTATTGTCGAGCTGGGATCGTTAAATGAAATTCTAGACACAGTAGCCGCTGCCCCTTCACCATAATAACACGCGGATTTGCAAATTTAACCCATAATAGCAAATATATTCCACGCCAATATCACAGATGAACCTACTAATAGAAACATTTCTCCAACAACTTTGTTACATTTTTTTATGTTAATATCCATCATTCCAAAGAAACTGTCGACGTTTATTAAGTTGAATTTACGTTTAAAAAAGTAAAAATCTGCAAAGTATACTTTCGCGAAGAAAGTAACGCTATCAAGACCGTATTGAAGCAAGATGGAAGAAATTGAATGTCGATCCACTTATACAGAAGATTTGTTCCATAACTGAAAGAAAGCGACACCCCTTTTCGTGCAAGGCGAACGTAAAAGATTGCTGAAAAGTAAGTACGCTTATTCTTGACGCCAATTTATTGGTTCAAAGGTGCGCCGTCGACTAAATGGTACTGTATAAACTCATCACCTTCTCAGGACCGCCTCTTCCATGTAGAGGGATTTCGCTCGTTCATTCACCTTAAATCGACGTCATTCTGAGAGGCAAAATAGAGCACTTCTGAAAAAGAGTTTCCGATAAAAAGGGGCCCATCAAATTTTTTCAATATCCATTTACGAAGGAATAAGAAAGGATTATGCGCAAACCAAAACCCTTTAATCCGTGATATGGGTTATTGAAACATTGCGCAAAGTGTGGACGAATTATATCGGCTTGTTCGCATATACGTAATCCTCGTAATCTTTTGGTCCTTACCAGTAATTATGGGAACCACCGAAAGTTATTACAACACGAGCCTGCGCTGATCATGCGTTGCTACTTTGAATTACGCAGCTGAAATTTACATTTTCACATCTATTTAACAACTGCTAACTGGCCACTTTCCTCAACTCTTTGACGCCGATTTGAGGGCTGATTAAGGAGATTCCTTCAGAGAATTTAGTTACTTTAAAAGCTCTAATATTCGTAACAGTGTCCAATATAGCATGAAAAATTTAACATGAATAGAATACTAATAGTACTCTGTATCGTATTATGTCAGATAAAGTTAGGCTTATAAACATTTTATTGTTCTAAAAATGGTCCTATTTTTGTTTTTGTTGTGTTTATTCTTAAATTTGAACTCATTCCAAAAATAAAACAAATCAAATGAAATTATGTTTACATTTCAACCAACACCCCGCCTAGGTGTTGTGACATACAATTGACTTTTATTATTGAGTATTCAAAAAAGAAAATTAGAATGCTGATACAAAAAGTAACGAATAATTTTACTTAGAAACGCTGCCCCTGAGCGTAGTTTTCATTTGTTTCACAGAAGCGGTTAATGTAAACGGTTGCTCTTTAACATTTAGCTCGATTACATCTAGCGACTCATCGTGGCCCGTGTTTTGTTTTGTGAAATTATAAAAAGCAAGGCCATTTCTTTCAACGCTCGGTAACAACTATTGTTCCTGTGTATTTTTTTATAAAAAATAAAATATTTTATGCTGATAAGCTAACAAAAACAAAGATGCATCTATTTTTTTCTCAAATTGTATACTTCATTTATAATTATAATATAAAAATATACTTTGTTTATAATATAAAAATATAAAGCCATTTTGTTCAACAATTATAATTTCAGGTGGACAGCTACACAGATCTCATGTTTTACGCACATTGTCTACATAGATGGTCTGATACCTACTTCTTTAATCGGTTTATACATGATCGTAATACATATTTCTATGTTTGTTTATAATTTACTCTACTGTATTTTCAGACTACTGATAAAAGTCAGCGAACAATATAATTGGGTACTTGCCTTAATCAAAACTAATTATTTCGACTGTTCAATACACTACAATATTACAAAAATCACACTTTCATTAATTGATTTTAAGACCAACTTAATTTTAGTAATTTTCTAGCTTTTTAAGCAATAAATAGGTATGCTGTTTGCACTAAAAAACGTTACAATACACAATCTCGTACAAAATTCATAGAAAACTGTCGTTTCTGACAGTTCGAAAAATGTATTGAATTTGACTAGTTGACAAGTACCCAATTACAACAATATGTTACCTAACTGTATTACACAGAATTAAAATGACATCCACAAAATACTTTATTTTTTATCTAAGTACCACAAGCCATCTCTTGGCATACTTAGTGAAAGCAGCATATTCGCTCATACGCTGCGCCGTCTGTAACGATTGATTTTATGGTTCACCCAGACACCCGTTTCTTACAATTGATTTTTATGAGCTGACTAACCCAGGAACGAAAGAAAGTAAGTACATATCAAATTTTCCTTTCCTTTGATTCCGAACTTCTCAAAGGGGCGAATGGCATTCGTCGTTCGGCGAAGGCTCACAAAAGCCAATAACGTAAAGAACGTTAAACATTAAAAAAACTGTATGTTTATGTAAAGGCTGGCTGAGATGTATGAGCACCTTCAAGCAGGTCTACTTGCGCTGAATAATAAGCTATCCACAGTCGCCATGTTTCGCTGTCTCGTTTTACCTGTTCAATATTCCCTATGTAAATTGAAAATACAACGGCAACTTCATTGTATTATTTGATTACATTGCATGAACAATTTGTGTGAACAGTTTATTGCAATAACGACATTTATATAGTCAATTTTTAAAGTAGCTGAGTGATTGTACAATAATATCAACGGCAGGTTTATAAAATAATATAAAATGTAGATAAATAAATATGAATTCGTCTACCGAATATGTAGACAAATTATGCAAATGATCATGCGTAAAACACGGATCAATCCAATTTACTGTCAAAAGGCACGGTTAGAAAAGAAAAGGAGAAATCAAATTGTTTTCACGAGGATATCAAATCGACGATGTTTAAGGAAGAATTTAGGTCACGTCTCATGGATTACGGCTTATTTCCCGCCTCTCTTTTTCTTCGTTTGACGCTAATCCCAGCGGCTTCGCAGAGATTCTACCGCCCAGCCGTCGTGCGTTGCCATTCCCCGCCTCGAGATGGTACATCAATTTCAAGGACAAAAGTATTTACGAATAAATTACAAGCTTTTCATTAATTCTTTTATAACACGCACAAATACTTAGAAATGTGTTTATGCTCAGAGATCTTTTTCTCTTTACAAAAATCACGTTGCTGAAATACGATCACTGTTACATAATAATATAATTATATATGTTTTACGAAGACGTAGGCACTTGAACTTATTTCTCAGCTCCACGATCTTCATGTAATTACACCAAGGAGACGACGCTCGATTTCGTTTCATAACTCAGGCCAATATAATTACAGCCTAGTCTTTTATCGTGTTACCTTTAATATAATCACATAATACTAATGTAAGTGAGCGCCACTTCTCATCCTAATAACATCTCGAAGGAGTCACCTCGACCCGTGCGGAAAATCTGATTATTCAGTGAGTGACGGCGTGCCACCGACCGAATATTAATCGCGCTCTTCCACTTATACTAATCATTGTAACTATCAGGGTTACAAAATCAACTGAGAATCATACCATTTTCCAAATCCTACATTTCATTCGGTTAATGGTACAAACGACATAAGAAAATATTATTTGATACTCGTACCCGGCGAACGTCGACGTGCTCAACATTTTAATGAAAAATACCCTTAGGTATAAAAGTCAAAGATATTTTATTGGACTTTACGCGTATCAACACAAAAGAAAAACGTTTGGGAAAAGTAAGCGGTCTGGAATGTGTCCTATAAAGTCTAAAAAGGATTTGGAACCTACATTCGCTGCGGGCCGTCGCCAGCGACGAGGGTGTAATCGTTTTACTGCAGACCTAAAAACGTATTATATTTTCATTAATTAAATTGATTCCATTAACAAACCATGTAACTGTTAAGCTGTTAATCCGTTTACTAATTTGGCTGTAGTAATCCATAATATTGCCAGTTTATGTAGATACAACCAATTATCACCAGTTATATTTTAGTGCTAAAATGCGGCCACGCACATGCAGCCACAACATTCCCAAACTACCAAAATGCAATTTAAACTCAGTATAGCCACTGTTCCTGCACTGTTATGTGACAAGTTAAAGCATTATGCAAATTTTGGCCAAATCTGGGTTACAAATGTACATATTACCCAGGAGCAATTACACAATGCATTTTTGAAATTTCATATTCCGTCCATTATGATAAAATGCAAGTACAATATTAGAATGTTACTCTATCTGTACTGCAACGAAAGAGAAAAACTTATTTTATCCTTTCAATAGAACCCAAATTCAGACACTCCGATATAGATGCGAGTCAGGCCGCTTTGATCTCTTTTCTAGACTCCTATATATACCTTTTGTTACTCAGAAATTCCAAAATCAAAAACTTTTTGAGTTTATATCGTATTTCGCTCACAAATCGACCGACAAATGTAACATTGGTCAAGTTCTATCATTCAAGTGTATTTTTTTAACCGACTTTCCTAAAAGGAGAGTCTCAATTCGGCCGGTATGTTTTCGTTGCTTTTTTTTCTATGTATGTACACTGAATACGTCGAGGTTTATGAATCGATTTGAGTGATTAAGTATTTTTTACTCAACGCGGAATAGCTGAAATTTGGTCCAATAAAAATTTGTTTCAGATTGGTAAGTAGTAGTAGTAGTAAGTAATTTTATTCTATGAGCATTATAAGTATTTGAACGATGTCATTATCACGATACTTCATAGATTTGTACATCGATTACTTAAACATTTCTGTTCCGAATTGTGTGATACTTTTTTTGTTCTTTCAAGTTAGTTTTGTTGCTACCTGGTGATCACCTGATGATCAGATCCCAGAAAAATCGAGGGCAACCCTCTAATTATAAGCACTTATTATGTTTATTCTGACAATTTTATAAAGACATTCAACTATTTATGTCCGATGACGATTTTATATCCATGAGCTGAACTCCTCAGTAGTTAGGAGTTTAGAGAAAATTCTTCCAATAGTATACTCACGTATCAATCATAGTACTCTTTGAGGCTATTATGTAGACCTGATTATAGAAGATAAATCTCGTTTAGTTTAAATAGATGTGGTAAAATTTACTCGTGTGTGTTATCTCTTCACTATTTACCTACACTTATTTAACTACAAAACAACAAATAGAACTGCGTTTAAAAAACCGACTTCAAAAACCATTAATGAAAAACAAATCACGCCTTTTATCCCCGAATGAATAGGCAGAGGTGCACATTAGGGTACTTAATATCCCTGGACAATGTAACGCCCACTTTCACTATTTATGTTATGAGTTCCATAGGAGGTGAGCCTATATACCGGGCATAATTCCAGACTCCGTGCTACAACTGAGATTTTTTAAAACCCAGTAATACTTTGCCCGACCCGGGAATCGAACCCGAGACCCCTTGATCGGCAGTCGCACTTGCGACCACTCGGCCAACGAGGTAACCAATAATAAACTGCGTTTAAAAAAACCGGCTCCAAAAACCATCAATTAAAAACCTGAAACTAAAAACCAAGTACCATAGTATCGGTAAGTTATATTTTGTTACTGGCTTGTGGCACCGGCTTCTAAACTATCAGTGGGTAGGCAGAACAATTAATAACAGTTTATATTTTTGTTTTTAGTTAATGGTTTGTGAAGTCGTAGTATAAAATTTAACCCAACTTCCAATGTGCGGTCAATACTGTATGAAAATGTGAGCATAGTTGGACAAACTGTTTGATGTAGCTATCAGGTGAAGGATATTGTTTGAACTAGCCACCAGAGCACTTCACTTCCTACGTATCATTGCGTAGAAACAATCTACTTCTATGGCAAACGTTCCCGATGCACTACAAAAGCGGGGCCACAAAGCCGACGAGCTACGAGTATACACTTCTAGAATGCAGTGGAAGGTATACGATGTTTGATGTTTGAGTATAGCTTATTTAATGTCAGCTTTCTGATAAACGTATATATATATTTATATTATAGTATCCTAGCAGATTCGGGATACATTTGTGAGAATGCATACCTACACTACTTATTACTAACGCTATCTAAAACTGAAAGTGAATCCAATTAATCCTACTGTAGGCATTTCAGTACTGGTTGGTGTTGGGTGTAAACCAAGACTAAATATTTAACAGCATACAATTACTAGATCATTACACAAAATGAAAGAAAAAAAATAAGCTGAAATTTAAACACAAATACATTTACTTTTATTAATAAACATAAATCACTGCTTTCTTTTGCTTTAGCCGTGGTAGAGTAAAAAGAAAATCCGTGAACTACGACCTTCCCTTCTTTTACTACGAAATTAGTATATCCTGAACTAGGTTTCAGTTCTAGGCTTTGTATTAAGTCGAAAAAATATACCTACATAAATATATTCAAGAAAAATATCAACTACTATTGTACAATTCATACGATTTATCTCTGCAGTACTATTACTGTTCAGGAAAAATATTTTGTAATGAAAATATTTGAAATAATACTTAACGTGATTTCCAGCAAAACAAAATTATTCATTATTGGAATAACCCTTTTTCAGAAATATAAGGAAAGCAAAACCAATGAAAATGACTTAAATTCTTTAATACCTATTTACCTCATTTTAATTGTTTTTGTATTAATATAATTTATTATTCCTAGTTCAGTGCATGCATTTGCTTTGTAACATTTGTGGAAAAAAATATTAAATAATATCAATATGATATCAATACACAGATCTTATACGGATAATACATATTTGTTCAAATTCCTTTCTACCAAACTTTACTTCTAAATACTATTATTTTCTAATATTATTTAATAAAGAAACTTACTATTGTACTATAGGCGTATGTGATGTCTTGCAAATAGTTTTGTAGATAATCGCTTTTGGATTCCGTCAACCGTTTGAACTTTTTACACATGACTGTTCACAAAATTATCGCGAGTGAGCTTCTCACAAAATTACATATTCTATTATGTGAGATAAGCTGAATGTAAAATATCTCACATCGAGGCACGGTCAGATAAATTGTTTCGTACTCTTGACAAGTTCCATCAGGTAACGAAGCGTAATTTAAACGTGCCCAAAAGAACAGGGATGAAAGCATTCATTGTAATATAACATATCACGAACTCTAGCGTCTCCTAAGCGATTTTTCATGAGGTGTGCCACGTTAATGTGTACAAACGCTCCGGCTCGGCATACTTTGCTTCTTTGCAGGAAATAAATTACCTATGCTTAGAGCGCTACCTCCTAGATGGCTTTGCTACACGAATTTCGCAAACAGATAAGCTACCTCGTTATTTTAGTAGTTTAAACACGTTGAATAAGTGTTGACAAGTAAGAACACGATAACGGCAAGTCAGTAACGAGATTAGGTTTTCCTTCTTGCTTTATTTTTGTGCAAAGTTGAAGGTTAAACATATTTGTAAAATAAGATGCATGTCTCGAGTATCAGGATTATTTGACCGATGTTTGTATAGCTATCACTAGAGATATATTCCCCGAAACCCAACTTGTGGGCTGTTTGTAAAGTCCCGCGTGTAAATGTACCTATTACCGCTTAGTCATAACAGTAAACATCTGATATAGAGCCACAACCGAGTACTTACTACAAGTTTAGCGTTACGTTGCTTTACACTATGAAGCAGGCGTTTATAAAAGCCTCCGGATTATTTGCTTTAGCATAGGTCTAGACTAATATTTATTTATCTTACACGCTTAGTGCCAGGTAGCATTCTTCAACATTCAACCAGTCAACCATCAATTTATGTATATTTTGTTTTGATTGTTTTGAAGTATCAGGATGTTGTATGTTCCATCCATGCAACAAACTTTTACCAGTCATTTCGGTTACTGAATGATTGAAGATTTCCTTACCTTTGACATATTTAATTGGAAATTGGAAGTGCTTTCCTGGTCTAATTGAAGTAAATTATGGTTTTGTCTTTGACTTTGAATTCAAAGTTACGTAAATCAATAAACACTTCAAACACGTGATCCTAAAATGTAAGCGTACTTAAGTACCTATCTCGCTCGCCGTTTAATATAAATCAACACTCCGTAAAATCTCCTTGTTGGTAGTGAAGTAAAAATTCAGTTATCCATTCTGCCATCCAGAATTAAAATTTCTAATAGAATATAAAAATTTCCTTGAGCACGATTTCATAAAAGAAGCGAGAACACTTTGTTAGCAAAATGTAAATAACCGATACACTCTGTCGAGGTTATCGGGAATTTAACGCAAAGAATTCTGATAAGCTGCAGGGGAATATTCAAAATTAAATAACTTAAATCTTTGCAAACTGAGCGTGTTTTTGCTAAAAAGTAAGAAAAGAATCAAATACTTAGATAACGAGTTTACACGCCTGTACAATGTACCATTCGAGCATCAAAGCACGTTTGTGTTGAAAATCTAATAAATAGACATAACACTAACTTAGTCTTAGCCGTACTTCCACCAAAGTGTAACCTAGATCGATCGATGAACGCCTACCTGAAAACCTTCCCGTTATAAAAAACAAATCTGAGCATCCAAAAGACGTATTATATTCTATCATCATTGACCTTTGCGTCTATAACAGAAAATTTGCAGCGTAATATCTGTGAAACAACATTTTTGATGAATAATATGAGAACAACACCATCCGGCAAGTACAGTAGAAGTTTGCCTCGTTGTCAAACTGCCTTGGTATGTCTTTCGTTTCGAAAGTATATGGATTATCGAAATATTTTTTGTTGACCTCTAAATCAGACTTCTTTTCAATTTTACGATTCGAAGTTCCTAACTTTGCACATATTTAATAGGTACCTACCAGTAATAACAAACAGAGTCACTAAAAATATACCAAAACTTATCTAAATTTGAACAAGCAGAGATTGCAACATTGATCTTGCCTACCAATGTCTGACTTTTAAGAGATATCTCAAAGCCGCATTCATAAAACATGTGTGATTTCACCAAAACACTTAAAAGTCGAAGTTATAAGATTAGAATTTGAATATGACCTACATGGACTTCAAAGGACCTTGATGTAATATGTATTCCGTTCGAGCCATATTCGTATACGGATGAAGTATCACAATTATGTCGTCCTTGTGACGACGACCCTCACTGTATGTTTACAATAACAATCCCAATTATCCAGTTATCAAATAAGAACAGCTAGTGCTAAGTGGTCGTACAATTACGAAATTACTACAATTAACGCTTTGGACCGTTTGATACCCTCCCTTACGAACAATTACGATGAATATATCCCGAACTTCATTGTGATGAAGTCGTCTTAGACAAAGGTGCCAATTAGTTACCGAGTTTAGCAGGTAAATGATCTGCAGTTCACCGTAGCATTGTTTTATCAACGTGAAATACGACACGTAATTAAGTAGGTAAGTTGGGAAAAATCAATAGCGAATGTAGGTACAAAACAAATATATAAATACAGACATAAAATATAGCACGCAGTCACGAGAGCCCTTGTTTGGCACCTAAACACTCTTTTCCGCTTGCTAACACTCACTGTAAGGTAAACGAGTTTTTGTATACGACGCGAAGGCGAGTTAACCAGTCGATCGACATCCACTGACCGGGTCGCATTAGTTAATACCGTACGCTTAACGCCACATACATTACTGGCAACATGAAGACCGCACCTGTGTTCCTCGTCGTGCTGTTATCCATCATTTGTGTCGTCCATTGTAAGGACCTGATTGTGGGCTCCAGTTTCAACAACAGACTCATACACCAAGAAAAAGCCGAGTACAATGCTATCCCACTCAAGAAGCGAGTTAAAGAAGTATTTTTCTCTGATCCTGGACAACAAATTATCAAGGTAACTTCAGACCTATATTCTTTACCATTTATAAATTACATATTTATTTATATTGTTATTTACAGTGTTAACAACTTTAGTTTGTATTGAAATCCTTGCCGTTTATAATGTTTGAATAGCAAACTTTTTGTTTTAATTAATTTTCTATTAAAGGTATAAAACATTTAATTATGCTCTCAAACCTTGACTTGATTGACTTTCGTAGAAGTTCTTAATGATAAATGGCACTAAGAGTTTTATAGACAAAGTTAAAGGTGATCTGATTGCGACAACAGCACTTTGCAAGTTAACCTGTTCTATTTAAATAATTGATTCAGTCAACTGATTCTTGACGTTATTATACTTGACTGTTTCAAACAAACTTACAACAGAACCTCTTCATTTATTCATTTAAATTTTCGAGACTGATACAAACTACTGTGCAAGTCAACAGATGCCATGCAAACATAGTTTGCAAACCAGTTTTTTAGAAAACATAACTAAATATGTACATACTTACATAGATAGATACATTGTGTACTATGTACGTGTACATTGCCCAGGGTACAGATACATACAGAGAGTCTCCATGAGTCGTAAAGAATAACGATGTCAGTAAAGATTTCGGCTTTCATCTTATGTCAGTAATTAGGGTCACGCTAAGCACTCACCCAGTTGATAACGTACTCTATTTGTATATAACAAGCATAACCTCTAGAGATTTATTTCAACCGTTTACTAATTAACATTTATCAGAAATGTTAAGGCTGGTACTTAATATAGTGCGTGCTAGAATACTGAGAAATACCAACTCCATTGTTTTAATTCCAGTCATAACCACTTGAAATCTGGAACAAGTAGGTAATGTGTGATATTTTATAGCAACATGGTACATAATTCTTGCAGATATCACGTTTTATGTAGTAGACCTTACATTATGCTGATTGCACACATTTTTCGCATTTTTGTAGAGACGTGTAGAGTGTCTGCTAAGGTATGCGCTTACTGGTCGGGCCGCAGTAGGTCGCAATGCAGGACTAAATTTCACATGAATCATTTTAGTACACACACTAATGCCACGAGTAACCTTCACACACTATTGGTGGGACGTGTCATAATGTACGGCTCAATTCAAGTATAATATCATATAACATCGTAAATACGTATTTATTCAATTAAATTTCATCTCGTCGGTCTGGTCGTCACAATGGGTATATATATACTGATAAATCTATGTTTGGACATTAAGAGGATTAGTTTTAGATTTAAATCTCATTTCAAATCTTATATCTCAGTAGGTATTTGATTCTGCGCATTGTCCAATCAAAGTTAAAATCAAAGTTCAATATTTCAATTAATCCTTAATTCGTCACTTTTGAAAGTCAAATTGAATTATCAGTGAAGCTAGATTCTCATGAATCGTATGCTCAATGTGCTCATAAAACTGCTCGTTGCAGAAAATTGCAAAATTGCAAAATAATTTTTAAGCCAGATAACGAGAACCTTCAAATGCGCTCTCTAAATCTGAACCTTATAATTTGTAACTTCTAATCCGACTGTCAACCGTGTAGATTGTAGAATACCTTCTTATGAGAAGATTCAAAGTTCAGTAATAGACTGTCACTAGACGTTGCTAATCACCATGAACGAATGAATAAACCAATTTTTATAAATCTAAAATAGACCCCAAAAACAAGAATGTAAACCCACATGTATTACCTCCAACACTACTTGAAACTCATGCTAGGAGCCGTATAGCCGTATATAGTCTAGACTGTCTAAATTGTCAAAACAGTAGATCTAAAATTAGTGAATTATGTACTTGAAAACTTCAAATATAACGGTAAACTGCTGTAATAACACCTCTCGGAGGCATAATGGCGTGGTATTATTATGTTAATGCAAAGATTATAAAATCATAAAAGTTTCTCACAAACAACTCAACCAAAATCTGATATCAATGAAATAAAGTTACGTTTACTTTGTATTTCAATAGATTTCTATCTCACTACTAAGCGAGCTATATTGAATGCTGTGAAGACATATACATATATCATAATACTACAAGTAAAAATCGTTCTTAGAAAAGGTTTTATTTTACAGCGAAACTCGACATAAACATTATAGGTACGAAGGTATGTACAGCTCAGATCTTATTCGTTTAATTGATACTCAACCGCAGAGGCTTTTTACTGTGTTGTAACAAATAAAAAGGCTTTTCACTGTGATTTTACGTTCAGCACTTGCGTGTCATATAAAGCTTTGTATGGCACCATGAAAAAGAACGATTGCCTTTTTTGTTAATGTTTTTGTCAGTAATTGAACGTTCATTGCTTTTGTTGAAAACGGAATGTAGCTTTATTTTTTAGTAAATTCGGAATCATTTGATTTCTCGTGGCTTTCCAACACTCTTTTAGTTTATCTCGAATACTTTGAGGCTTAGAACGTTTATAAATTATTCGTATTTACTCTTTCGACGTTGAATTTAAAATAGAAGCGGTTTATGTACCTTTCATCCGAACTAGTCATTGTACCATGATAAAGACTGGATTATTCAAGATCATGAGTAAATAGCAATTACTTGTCTCTTAGTTCTCATTTTTGTTTATAAATAGCTAGCTTTATGTCAGGTACGGCTTACGTGTAGGTACCAATTATACCTATATCGGGGCGGGATTAGGAGTAATTGATTAATCTTACTTATTAAATATAACAGATGAATGATTAGCGAGTAGCAGACCTTGATTCCTTCAATACCTTCTAATTAGACCAAATATACCGTCACAAGCAGAGATTTCGTTCAAAATTGTAATTAGTTCTATATTGTTAGGTAGTTTTGTGTATTTAATAATTAATTTATTTGGAGAATTATGAAATATATAGAATAATTATTTTTGTATAAATGAAGTAACATTTAAAGTAAGAGAGCAATTTTTTGTAGCACATAACACAAAGATAAAATACTGCTACAGTCTAAATTATTGTTAAAAATAAATTACATAATTTTGTTCATCACAGAAGTTTATAAATGTCTATTTCTAAATACATTCAAATACTCTTCAAAGAACGCGGTTGTTAACAATGAACGACATAAGTTTGCGTAACTTGGTGTAATGTGTATCTAACTAGCTATATATTAAAAGCATAATACGAGTATAACTTAGGGCTTAGTTATAAAAAGACTAGCTCAGACTTCAGACACCCTCACAAGCAACTTGTTAGGATTCCCCCGAGCCCAGACTTCGGTGACTCACACCCGTTACTTAGATATTCTGATGTTATTATAAAAGCAACACGTCGCCCACCTTGGCATAAATATGTATGACATTTTATAAAAAATATACATATTTAATTATTTATACAATGACGTAGGTGTTTATAACTTTATGTATTTTCGTAGGTGTAATAAAATATAAAGTTCATATAATTCTTTTTGGAATAAACCTAATCACGTGTAGGATAAAAACCACAAACATTAAGTTACAGGAAAAATAAAAATCACTTAGGACGGTGGTAAAAAATCAAATGGAAAAATTCATTTTCCTTAATTAAAATAGAGTAGTTATCTACCTACAATACGAGTATATGATTGACACAGCTTCGATTCTCGCACGCAATCAATATTTGACCCACAGGTTGTTATTCCGAGTTTAGGTGCGTTGTGTGTTTGAGAGATTTGTGTAGTAGGTACCTACGTACAGGATTTCTGTGCGTTTCTACTGCAATATGTAAGTCTGTTTCCATAACATAACATCACCTATCCCCGAAAGGGTAGGCAGAGGTGCACATTACGGCACTTAATGCCACTGTACGATGTAACACCCACTTTTCACTATTTATATTATGAGTCCCATGTCCAGACTCTGTGTAACTACTGGGTTTTTTTTTAAACCCAGTAGTAGTATCTATACCTACTTTGCCCTACTTGGGAATCGAACCCGAGACCCCTTGCCCGGAAGACGCACTTGCGACCACTCGGTCAACGAGGCAGTCTGTTTCCACTCCCGTTTAATTGCTATCTATCTGAATCTAAGCTCTTAATTAATAATCTAACACGAATTAGCCTAATATAAAAATGGAAAAACCAATAAAACTTAAAAGAAAAGTCTACTCTACATATTACCTTTTTACTTTATTACTTGTTTGTTTTGATAGCAGATGTAAAATAATGTGCTGAGAATAGAAACGCAACAGACAAAAATCGTCGACTCATCGTTACGCCAGCCACGTTTATTTATGTAATATTGTTATAAGCAATATAAAACATGCACATACATGTATACCTGATAAAATGTACCTTAGTCAGTCAGTGCTTACAATGCAATCATAATTTTTCTGCGGATTTAACGTTTTCTGCGCAATTAAGTCTTCTGAGTGCCAAGCACGAATAACTATCGCATTCGTAACGTAATAGTATCGAGCACGTTCGGCGCTCTGATTGGCCGGTTCCAGTGAACCAACCAATCAGAACGCTTAACTCGCTCGATACTGTTACGATACGAATGCGATAGTTATTCGTGCTTGGGCCTCAGTTGCGTATACGATGCAAACACGTTCCAAAAAAAATAACAGAATGTATGACTCATAATTTCACAACTATAAACATTCGTGATTTAGATTTTAATTAGAACATAATTTTAAAGGCACAAAACTTAATTCACAACTATTTACACTGAAAAAGCTGAAAGCGCGCCAAATTAAAGTCGGCAACGAGTCGGAACATCTCTTGGTTTTGTAGGTGTCCAACTATTATGGCGGCTTCAACCACTATTCAGATGGGCAGTCAAGCTTCGCTAAACGCGTGCGTTATAGAATTCAACACAATTTCCATGAATGTAATTATGTGCTGTAGTTTATGTCTAGTTTACTTCGCTGTTTGAATTATTTTATTCACTAACGTAGTTATTACTTTGTTCAAAAAACACACTTTAGATTACGAATATAATTTGAACTAAATGAGGTATTATTTTGGAATGAAATTAACAATATTTGTATGAACTGGTTGACCCGGTATCGTACAGTACCTATTTTTATTCTTATAAGAATAAACTCCAATTATCTACTTATTCAACAATATATTACGTAGTACTTACATGAAACTACATAACATAACATCACGCCTTTTATCCCCGAAGGGGTAGGCAGAGGTCACACCCACTTTTCACTATTTATGTTATGAGTCCCATGTAATAGGGTGGGGTGAGCCTATTGCCATGCACCGGGCACATTTCCAAACTCCGTGCTACTGAGATTTTTAAAACCCCAGTAATACTTTGCCCGACCCGGGAACCGAACCTCTTGACCAGCAGTCGCACTTACGCCCACTCAGCCAACGAGGAATGAACTTACATGAAACTGATTTAGCTATTCATAAATGTATTATAGAATACCAGCTTCTGCCAGCCGCCCGCGTCCCCGTAGGATAAAAACTGGCCTATATGTTAAAGACCATAATCTACCCCTGTTCAAATTTAATTTTTATCCCTTCAGCTGTTTTGACGTGAAAGAGTAACATACACACACACACACACACACACACACACACACACACACACACACACACACACACACACACACACACACACACACACACATCCGCACAAACTTTCGCATTTATAATAATAATAAGTAATACAATTTAATAACAGTTGACATTTTCCTTTTTCCAGGGTATAATCCTACGAGACTTGGACCATACTGAGGCCATTCCCAGTGTCACAGCTGGAGGAGTGGGCTTTTCTTACGCTAACATCAGGCTGAAGAGCGAACGGGGCTCAGGACTCAACTACCAGGTCGAAATTTACGTATAAACTGTAAAAAACCACCGATAACATTTACTACTCACCTTTTCTATGAAACTACGAAGGTATTATTTCTCTCTCACTCTTACATGCTTAAAATCTGGTGTTGAAGTAAGAAAATTGTGTTTATCGTACACATTGTACTATTATTTCTTAAGAAAAACGGAAACATTTTCCTATAAAGTTTGCTTTACTGTGAAAGAAGTCTTAAATTGAATAATAATGGGCATTTTACATAATATATGCAAATTAAAATAAGTCAGGAATGTAATTTCAATAAAAAATCTAAACATGTAGAAGGAAAAGGTATTTGCCTTCTATCAACTACGCTCGGAAACCTTCGTAAATGTCTGGGAAGAGTGAGTAACATATGTATTTATAATTATTGTTATCGCGCATTCATTATTTTATTCATTAATTTAAAGTAAATATTGTTAAATTACATTTTTAGTTTTATTTTACCTACTTTCAACTTATACTATAATATGATAAACTTTATGTGGGAGACATACTATCGTGCCTTTTCAAGAAGGTAGGCATAGACAAGCATATTTAAAATGTAGGTAACATTTACTTTAACTTGGTGTGCTGTGATATATAACAAGGAATTTGTACGTAACAACAATTGAAGCTCTAGCACTCACAACAACTACATAATGTGAAATAAGCACTATATAACAATAATTAAAATAAAGCCGACCACTATCCTCGTTAATTATTATACTACATGTTTATTTAACAAAACTAATAATTTAATGATACCTACACTACATACATTCTATTCAGAGATGGAGTTCATTACAGCTCATGCCGATTTTGTTATTAATTAACTCGAATTCAAATTACGATTTTATTATTAGTTAGAGTAATTAGTAATTACATCAATGTTAGTTTTAATTGAACACAACAAACAATCACGCCTGTCCCTTATAATTGGGTAGTTGACAGTGTGAAAATTAAAAATCTAATTAGTCCGTCAGTTAGGTAATAAAAATATATTATTCGTATTTTTTTGTCATACAGGAAAATAATACTTAGATGACGACGTATTAAGTTTAGTAGTGGGAGTGTTGACTACTCCACATGTTTCTATAAAAAACGTTGCAACTCATGACGCATGACGTTACACGATATTTCAAATCAATATAACGTCCAAAGTGTTTCATTTTGTAAGGCAATAAAAAAATTACGTGTCTAATGTTTTAAAATAATTTACTAAATGAACGTTGAAAACATATAGGGAACTACCTTATTAATTGGTTTAGTGTTCTGAAACAATCAATTAAGAAGCTACATGCAAAAATAAGTTCGTATAATTTTCAGCTTCTTATGCTATCTATTATTAGAATAAAATTGAACTAAGCGTATAGGTAACAAGTACATCCAATTTTATGTTCAGTTCCGTAAAGAAGACTAAAGAGAACAACCGTACCTATTGTCATACATCCTACCAACTTCCAATTGCTACTGCAACTTATGAAACAGAATTAAATTTAAATAACACAATAAGACTCTGATCAACCCTGCGTGAGCTGAGCACCGCCGTGCCCTCAGAGAAGTGATCGGCGATGGCGACCTCTCGCGTCCGGGCCTAGTGCAACACATGATGCGGAGCGAGGGTCTGGGATGCCGTGTCCTCCTTTTGCGACGCAGTTATGCTAGCTAAGGAGGAGGCAGGACGCGTGAGGCAAAGAGTCATCAGACCACTACAGATGGGGCCTAAGCCGATTCGGAGTCGCGGAGAACCTAACGGGTTACCGGGGCTCCGGCTCGATGTGCAGGAGAAGGAACGGCGTGGTGTTTAGTCAGTAAGAGTCTGACACTCTCTCCCGCCTCACCCAGGCGGCAGCAGTCATTCGACGATTTCCCCCCCTTAAAAAAAACTCTGATCGAACAATATTGTACAGGTACCTAAATACAAAAATGAGTTTGTTTGTTGCTCATAAACATCATAACAAACATTAGGTTACATTTGCACAAGCGAAGTCATAGGATGACATAAAAGGAAAACTAGTATAAAATGATGAGGTAAATTGAGATATTTTTATAGAATATGGGCCGCATTATAACAATAGTAAGTATATGTCCGTCGTGTAAGGAAAACGTTAAGAGGAAAATGTAGCGCGCACGTTGAGTGATGTCACCTCCGCGGCCGACAAGAGACCTCAGAACAACAGGAAATCTTCATTTAGCGAGGTTGATTGCCCAATGATGACCCGCAATTGCCCACCCGCCGTATTTACAAACAGCCACATACAAGAATAATGTTTTAATGTAGTATAATCAATCATACATTTTCTTTTTGTTTTGCACTAGAAAAACTTTCAGTCACGCTGTTTTATTCAGCAACTAGTTCACCTGACGCTAATTAGGCGAAGACAAACGACTTTTCTTTTCGTTGCACGTTTTACAAAACGTTTAATAGGTCAGTGAATAATGCGCCTATTTTTACTAGAGTACCTACCTTTTGCGGCATAAAATACTTAAAAGTACTTGTATAATGTATATATTTACTTGCAAAATTACCATGACTAAATCGATAAAGCAGTCAAATACTTACCTAAAGCGATAAACAAACGATAAGCTAATATAAATTGATGCGTTCATAAATTATAATAATTGCAAATTATGAAATACCTTCACAAGTTCACACCATCTTGAAGTCACTCGCTTTGTAACTCTTTACGAGTATTACTCTCGAACAAGTTCAGCGCTCAATATAAGTGTTACAAGAGGTTCATATGACTAAGTATATATCTAATTATACTTAGTTGTAGTTCTGAAGTACTGCAGCATAGATTCCAAGCCAGACTCAATTATTTAACATGAAGACAATTTGCCTGCATTAAGCGCCAACTCTCTGCCTCAGTGAAACTCAGTTAAAATCATACATGTATACAATTATTTTTATACTTACAAACATGATGTTTCAAAAGTTTGTTTGTTTGAATGTACATTTCATAGTGATTTCTTTTATTTATAAGTAGAATGTGCACTGTTTTATTTGGTATTAGTCTTATTTCCAAGATGATTATAATTGATCACATAAAAAAGCTTAATATAACGATATGACAACATAAAACTGGCAAACAAAATTACGTGAAAGTATTAGTGCTTTCTTGAACTAAAAATCGCGGGGTACTCATGTGAGTGAATATAATGAGAAAAGCTCTACTAGTTTCGAACAACAGAAGGGTTCTTCCTCATGAGCAGCCTGCGCATCACATCACATCGCGCGATATCGCCGCCGTGAGTAACCCGCGATTTTTAGTTAATTTATTATGTCTTTCTGTATGTGTGTATGTATTTAGCTTTCTTTTAAATAAAGTACTCATATTTTATTAGTTAGAAAAAAGTATAAATGATAATTGCAATTACATGTTAGTTGAATTCTTTTATAATAGAATTATTTAGGTGCTCGTGTTTCTTTGTTTATTTTCACAGATTTTGAAGAAATGTTATAGAAATATTAGGTACCTAAATAAGTCTTGTGATCAAATTTATTTTCTTTGTTTTTGATTAAAAGACTGGGTGTATGAATGGTCCGACACGATCACAAATACAAATACAAATATTGTTTATTTCGTCAATGTAGGTATGTTACAATAGATGGTAGATAATATTATGGTAGTGCGCCACATTGTGTCTGTACAGACATACAAAATTCTTATAGTATGTTCTTAATCTAGTGTGTTTACAGACAATAATCACAAAGCATGTTATCTTTGTTTAAAAACTATTTTATCTGAGTGGGATCACTGCACAGGGGTATTTGAGAGGTCACAAGAACCGGTCAAATTAATGAGATTTAAATGTACTTTTTCCTTATATTTCCAGATTAGTTATAGCAGTTTCGCTGGTGTTAGACTACTTCTTATTGTGTGTTCTATGTTCACACTTTTATATGGAATTTAATTTAAGCAGATATTATGTAGGACGTAGCGGTGAGTCAGCTCATTGTATCGTTTGTACGCGATGGCGTAATATCCTGCGTCGCGGCTAGTTGTGAATTGTGAATGGATGGAACTAATGTGATTATAGTATAGTACCTCTTTATATATATATTCAAAAACTTAGCCAGTAACTAGTCCAGAAAAGAAAACGGGTTCGATTCTTGGTTCGATTAATTTGTACCTAAACCTAACAGGTAACGCTTTGTCTCCCACATAACATAAGATTTCGAATGTTTTATGTACCTACGTACTATGATGCTTCAATTCTTGTTATATGTTTCCTTAATAGCATGATTTAAGTTAAAACATCATACGTATCAGATGTGGCAGTCTACAAGGACAGTCAGATCAGAAAATAAATTAAAAGTAGTCTCACTTATTAATATTGATTTGTGTGAGATTTAAAATACCTATATAAAAAAAATAAACGGAAGGTAATAAAAGAATTGGTAAGTTAGTCAGATAAAAAACCACAACTAGAGATCACGCATATTAGGAGGATAAGATAAATAGTCCACCGCAATGCGAGAATAAACTCGTCGCGGAGAACCTAACGGGTTACCGGGGCTCCTTGCTCGAAGCGCAGGAGAAGGAACGGGGTGGTTTTTAGTCAGTAAGAATCTGAAACTCCCTCCCGCCTCACCCAGAGCAGTCATTCGATGATTTTCCCCCCTTAAAAAAAATGCAAGAATAAACTCCAGATCTTCTCCAACAAGATCTTGTTTTAATACATATAGACAGTTAATTATATCCAAGTTGCCTTTAATTCAAGTCCTTATCGCAGGGTAAATACCGCCTCAGCGCCATAATCCTTGGCTGTCCTCAAGAAATTATTTTATACGACTAATGTTCAACAGGTAATAACGCATAAACGGCACACGTATGATGACAGGGATCCTATTATCGCCCCTCGACCAAGACCCGGGGCTGCCCTATACAAAGGGTCCCTGCTAATTTATTACCAAAATATCTTTAACACCACCCGCCTACAGATAATTAGACACCTACATTACGAAATATGTTCTCTAAAATATATGTACGAGCTTCGGATTATGTTTATTACATGCCTATAATTTATTACACGACAAGTAGATGTTGCCCGTGTAACCAGTATTTTGAAAGTAATAGAGCTTGCGATTTTTATTCTTGTCTAATAAGATTTGAGCTTCAAGTTCATTTAAGTTAATACACTGTGAAATATATTGCGTTTTCGTCCCGCGGCAAAACAACTTGGCATAAGGAGTACTTTCGATGTAGTTATAAAGTAAAACAAAAAAAATAGATATGTCATTTTTACTTTAAAAAAGAATTCATCGAAATACGCACTCGAAACACTAGATGTAAATATGTGGACACTACTCACATTGCACGTGCCACCCGACGAGAAATAATTCTTCGAGGATTACATGGCGTGATGTTTTGATAAAGTAATATGAGTTCGTATGCGCTTTTGAAGATTGCTTTTGTCATGGTTCACCAGTAATTTTAATTTTAAACATTTAATTTCTTCGTAAAACTATTGTATTACCAAGACAGAACCATTTTACTTCGGGACGAAAATGAAAGAGATTTCACGGTGTACATACTTATATTCAAAGAATGTAAAGGACAAAATCATAATCATCGGTAAGAAGACGCCGGTGACGTCACTAAAGTTTAGGATATCCGACTACCCGTCTGTCGTTGGCTAGTACCAGCCAGCTTCAATACATACCAAGATTTAAAAATAAAGTAACTAATAAAGCGTGGTATCGTAGAATCCCACAAACCATGCTCTTATGACGTAATTCATTTCTAAATATAATCTTTAAGTCACTAATTTTAAATATTGACTTCCAAAGTAAAATTGATACTAATAAAGGCGGTATATAGATATGTGTAGGAAGATTGTTCTATACATTCTAGCAGAGTTAAACCACATTCATCTTAGTAGAAATTCTTCACACCAAACAGACGTGGTAGACGCGTGGGAGTAAGTTAATTCCAAGGAATTCAGAACCATTTGTCCGGTAAATACATTAAACCAAAAAGGCATAGCTTATCCGGTGTTTACTAAGGGCCATCATCAGTTATTTTTAAATAATTGACATTTGACAGTTTTTAGTATGGAAGAATTGTCGAATATTGAAATTTATTCCTCAATTAACATTTAACTGAGTATTGGAGTATTGAAAATAAAATCGGCCCTAAGAGAAATAACTACCTTATACTGTAAAGAAAAACTGATGGTATAATATAAATAGAGTTTTAAATATGATATAGTAGGTACGCGTTGTATAAAGTGCGGTACCATTACAGCATTATGGAAACTCTTATACCCCGGAGACATAAACCAAGTCCTCAGAGATTACAATAAAAATAAATTAAAAGCGACAGCCCATTAAAACAGCTCAAGCTTTGAGTGCTATGCATAAAGTTGGACATAATTTGTGAAAACATGCTTAGCCTTCTGTCAGCTAAAATATTTTCATAAATATGCCGCCCGCTGTACAGATTTACAACAGATCAATTTTGCGTTAATTAGAAAATGTCACTCGCAAACGCTTTGATAACGTTAACGAAAATAGAATCTGTTTTAATGATAAAATTAATTTGTGACACATGTAGCGGTACACACGGAACGATACTTAGAAGTACACCAACGGTTGTTTCTAACTTGTTGTTCGTTAAATACACAATCAACTTTTGTGTTTCATCAAAATTAACTTGAAACTCTTTAACCTAATGTCTACGGTACATTAAATTATATGAAATCTTTAATTATGTACCATTTAACTACTCGTTACTGAATCTAAACATGCCACAGGCATTGCTTATCTAATAAATCATAAAATTTTCTTAGACATCAATTGAGACGCTGCTGCGGTGAAGACGATTGTACCTAATCAGGGTAAAAGAAATGCCAACATAAGTTTTAACTTAGTTAGTTCGAAGAAATTCATCGCTCCAACTTACGCAATTTCTACATTTATTTACTTTTATATTTAATTATTCTGTATTTTTTTTTCTTATTTAGTATAATTTAAGTGTTCTTTCCCTTTTTTTTTAGTCTATGTCAGGCACAAGTACGAGTGCGGACTGTGGTGTATTTGGTAGTCACCCTTCGGCGTCGCAGCATTCTCTGGAAAGATGCCCGCTATGTTCCCAGGCTCGCTTTTTTAAAGGTAAGCGAGGGCTGAATGTACACGTTGGACGTGTTCACAAATCTCAAAGTACATTCAGCCCCGTTATCGACACTACTCTTCCTATTTTGACAGATCCCTTTTGGAAAAGATTATCAAAATTTAAAAAATCTATCCCTGTGCTTATACGTGTTCCCCGTGGTGCCAGACCTTTAGCTGCGCAACAATTAGCAAATTATGTCCGTCTGGCAACACAGGAAAACTCGCTACGCGCTTGGGAACAACTTCTCACCTTCCCTTACCAAATCTTACACGTCAAAAAGAATTTGGCCAAACAAATTAAAGAAAATTGTTTCGGCTTCCCAATTCGACCCAAAATTACCGGCTTGCAGGTATGCCTCAACCAAAACTTTAGCGGATTTAGTTGAGGCCAAAATAGGTGAAGGTGATATTAGCGGTGCAGCCAGGATTATTTTCAGCAACGACGTACTGGCCCCATGTTCTCCAGATACGCTTAAAGCTCTGGAGAGCAAACAGCCGGCCCCACTAGATGGTCTCTCTTTTCCGGATCCTCCAGAAGCAGATATTCATACCCTATCTGTTACAGGTCGACAAGTGGTCACTGCCATAGGCTCCTTCCGGGCCGGTCCTGCCGGAGGCCTCGACGGTTTGACGCCGCAGCATCTCAAAGATCTGACGAGCTCAAGCGCCGGGGAGTCCGGCGTGACGCTGCTGAAGGAGCTTACGGTTTTGATCAATCTTATGCTCTCCGGCAATGTGCACGAATCTGTCATCGACGTTTTGTACGGGGCCAATTTATGTGCCCTTCGCAAGAAGGGTGGCGGTATTCGTCCCATTGCCGTGGGAACAACTTATCGTCGCATGGCAGCCAAGATTTGTTGCAAATTTTATAATAATCACCTTTCGGAAAAATTCCAGCCCCTTCAACTCGGTATGGATCGAGAGGGGCTGCGAGGCTGCCGTGCATGCGTTGTCGACCTATCTGAATTCTAGGAAAGGTGATATCATCCTGAAGGTTGACATAAAGAATGCCTTTAATTCGGTCAATAGGGATACTATGTTGACAGAAGTTAAAAAAGAAGTACCCCAAATTTTCAGTTTTCTCTGGCAATGTTATAGACATCCTACCAAATTAATATCAGGACAACCTTTTGGAATCAGCCGTTGGCTGTCAACAAGGCGATCCCCTTGGACCAGTGATTTTTAGCCTGGCTATTAATCCTATTATTCGACAGCTAAATTCCAAATTTAATGTTTGGTACCTCGATGACGGTACCCTGGGAGGCGATGCCGATACAGTATTAAATGACTTCATATATTAAAAAACGAACTTCATGCTATTGGCCTTGACCTAAATTTTTCCAAATGTGAGATATTTTTAGATGACTCTACCGACAGACAGACCATAACAAAATTTAATACTTTTGCGCCTAATATCTCGGTGGTTGATAAGTGTTCACTTCGCCTCCTAGGTGCGCCCGTCTTCGAGGACTCTTTTCCAAGTTTTATTGAAGAAAAAATTCAAAATTTTTCTGTCGTTTCAGAAAAACTATATAACATTAGAATGCATTCGGCTTATACTATTATTCGGTTTTGTTGCTTTGGTCCCAAATTTATGTACTTTTGCGGTCGACCCACCTCTGGTCTGCACCCCTTCTTTTAGAAAAAATTGACCAAATTATTAGGCGAACCCTGTCCTTAATTTTGAATGTGGCTCTTGATGACCGAGCTTGGACACAAGCCACTCTGCCTGTCCGCATGGGTGGGCTTGGCGTCCGTAAAATTTCCAGTGTAAGCCTACCGGCTTTCATATCTTCCGCCCATGGTACTAAAGAATTAACCAGGAAAATTCTTTCTCAATCACTGGTTAATTTTGATGTACCATATTTAGTGGAAGCTGTGAATGCTTGGAAAATCGCTTGCCCAAATATTGACGCCCCTGTCAAATCACTCTCCCAGAGACAATGGGACGAGCCACTCTGCAGAAAAGTGAGCGAAAATCTTTTGAACTCCTCTTGTTCAACTGCAGAGAGAGCTCGCCTTTTGGCTGTGGGTGAGTGGGAGTCGGGGTTATGGCTTCTTGCTTTACCTTCGTCTAACCTAGGTACTTTGTTGAACGACACCACGTTCCGCGCTGCAATTTGTTTAAGGCTTGGAGCTTCAATTTGTTCACCTCATCGTTGTCGTTGTGGTGAAGTTGTCAACAACCTTGGACACCACGGCTTGTCATGTAGCCGTAGTGCGGGCCGTTTTGCTCGACACGCAAGTATTAATGACATAATTCGTCGAGCTCTTGCCTCCGTTGGCGTGCCAGTTACTTTAGAACCGAATGGCTTGGTACGCGACGATGGCAAGAGACCCGACGGTATGTCATTATTCCCTTGGAAGATGGGTAGGGCTTTAGTATGGGACGCCACTTGCGTTGATACTCTGGCGCCATCCCATCTTCCAAGCTCAGCGTGTCGAGCCGGTGCTGCCGCTGCCGCTGCCGAGAACCTCAAACGGCGAAAGTATAATAGCCTGATTGGCAATTATGCGAACCGTTTGGGGTTGAAACTTTAGGGCCGTGCGGCCCAAGTGCACATCTTCTTTACAAAGATATTGTAAGGAGGATGGTTGACACTTCAGGTGATCGAAGGGCTGGCTACTACCTTGGGCAAAGGTTAAGTATTGCCATTCAACGTGGCAATGCTGCCAGTCTTTTGGGCACCCTACCTCACGGTAGCGATGAGGAAAATGTTTTTTTTTTGATGCCTTATGATTTTTTTTTCATTATTATTATTTTTTCATTATTAATATTTTTTAAGGTGTAAATATTTTAGTTTTATTTCTATATTTATTTACATAAAAAGAAAAACTCCAGCAAGAATACATAGCACTTATGAACTTGAATTTTATATACCTCTATATATATGTTGTCCTCTATGCTGTACGTGAATTATGAAATAAATTAAATAAATAAATAAAATGTATAATAAGTAATAATAATTTATTGGTAATTATACATTTCTAGATTGACACGACTGCAATCTTGTCCTAATATCCTCGAAAACATTCGCATATAGGTACGATACTACAAGAATTGACGTCTACTGTTTTAATATATTATTTTAGAAGAGCTTGATCATTTTACGTATAATTTTAAGTTAGAAAATCTTTTTCACGCGGTTAAATAAATTGCATTGAACATTTCTGCCACTCAATCACGGTATGAAAGATTAACTAACCATGTAATGAAGTGTTACAGCAAATTCTACTTAACATAAATCCTTCTTTCATTTTCTGTGAAACAAGTAATCTATACTTATAATAAATCTGTAGAGAGTACATGAAATATATTTCCAAAATAAATCCACAATCCTCAAATTCCCAATTCCCAAAACGCCGGTAACGCACTTGTAACGCCTTGGTGTTTCGAGTGTCCATGGGCGGCGCCGATTGCTTACCATCAGGTGGTCCGTCTGGTTATTTCTCGGCTTACGCTATAAAAAAACTATCAGGGGTGATTAGTGACCGATACTAATGCCAAAAATGCAATCATGAAATTTTTGTCTGTCTGTCTGTCTATGTTCCTTATAGAAACAAAAAGTACTTGACGAATTTTAACGAAACTTGGTATAGTTATTCTTAGTTTCCATCACGTTACAATCAATAGGAACAGAGCAGTGAAGGAAAATGTTGGGAAAACGGAATAAGTTACTCCATTTTTTAAGAGTCGACGCGTGTTCAGCCTTCATTGTTAAAGCTACATAGAAATCATGTATGACGGAAATTTTCTACATAAAATTATCAAAAATATATCCCACAATAGCATGTGTCTATCTTTTATGGTTGACTCACAATAACACTGTAAATTATACAGTTAGGTACCTATAGATGTGGCGAAAACTGATTATAATATTGTAGGGTCACTGAGATTGAGATTGGTACAAATATCAGATGGATCAGGAAATGAGTAAAATATCGTTATTACATTTGACCCAAACAAACAAACGGAGTAAGCTTAATAAAACTGCTTGATAATAATAAAATACAACCTAGACTGTATTAGAATATGTTGAATTAGAAACATAATCATGTCATATTAAAAAACGACTTACACATAAATAATGGGAGAAAATCTTAGTCTATGTATATCTGTAAAACATGTGTGAGCACTTATTAGCTCCTGAGTGAGGTAATAAGATAATACAGCGCAGAAGTCAAGTGTAGTTAATGAACAAACAGTACGTCATGCAGTCAGGTGCCCCCCTCTTCCTTCCGCCTTCTCCTTGTGACGTCACAGGCGCGACTCGGTGCAACGCCGTCGAGTTCACCGGATCCGCAATTTCCCAACCTGGAAATTACAAATCCTAATGAAAACGCAAACGTTGATAGAATAACTTCCTGTACATACAAAATAACATTATCGTTATATATTGCACTTTGGATGTAATGATAAGACGCTTTAAAGCCAGAATATCTTGGCTCCATGCGTTTTCTATTGACTCCTCTATCCTCTAAGCACACGTATCGTATAGTATACAACTCTAGTTACGTATTTTTGACGCAATCATTGTATCGGTAAGAGTAACTGAAAAATAAATATTTCTTTTAAGGTTGCTCAAGGAAATTGACCCGTAATTAAGGTTCTTGTTAAGGAAATGGAATTAGCTCTACTTTGATTGGGATTTCCAATACCTGCTTAGCTACATCAATCAAACATTTACAATTAATATTTTACATTTCTCCATGATTTTAAGGAAAAAAGGCATTATTACGACACTATTAGAGGTACGCGTACAATAATATTCCTTGCCTTGTTTATAATTCCAATTGTCCTGTCGTTAGTGTAATTCTCTTTGACTTAAATAATGGTTAAAGCAAACTGACCTTTGCAATAAATAAGACCTTTATTGAGCAGTCACAAGTCTTAAATATTACAGGTGTTCCCAGTAGCTTTAGGTTGAAACTCCTTTACATTAAAAGCCAAACCAGCTTACAGCTACTAAGAATCATATTCCAAGAAACTTGTCTGGTATCTCTAAGTCTCAGATTAGATTACGATTTGTATTGATTTCATTTGTTGGCCACATAAATGATTAACTAGAAGCAATCAGTTACCTAAAGTGCGTTGACATGAAAATTATAATAACTATATTACTAAATTAACTAAATTCCTCATTATCTAAGCTTATGCTTTAAGCTAAGTGTGGGAGAGCCATGCTTCGGCACACAACGCTTGCGTTGTGTTTCGTCGTGTGAGTGAGGTTACCGGAAGCCCAATTACCCCCTCCCTGGTCTCCCGAATCCCCAAATCCTCCACAATCCTCAAATTCCCAATTCCCAAAAGGCCGGTAACGCACTTGTAACGCCTTGGTGTCTCGGGTGTCCATCGGCAGCGCCGATTGCTTACCATCAGGTGATCCGTCTGCTCGTTTACCGGCTTATGCTATAAAAAAAAGGTTGAGCCATAAATAAGCAAGTAACCGTCTCATATTTAAAATTCTTACAAAAATAAACTTATTCTGAGTGCGACACCAAATGTTCTGTGGCATGGAGATCGCTCGCGACTCGCACGAAGGATAGCGTAAGCTACAATTTATGAGGCAATTCATCAGATCTCCGAGAGCTCCGAGCCTTATTCCATTCCTGTGGAATAGAGGCATGACAATGCAAATTATATCGATACGATACTTCTTACGTTTGTTGCCGCAGCTTCTCATGTCAGCTTACACTGCACAAAGAACTCCGTATAACCTGTCCATTTCATTGAGATAGTATTTTGAAATTCATGTCACCATTTTTTCTATTCTTCTAATTCCATACGTCTCAGTACAGAATAAACTATCTCCTCTCTTATCTGTATTCCATATTAGAATTTAGAAAAATGAACTCCTCGGCAAGTAGATTTGTCTGTGATTTATTTTCTCTTCTACGGAACAAGATTTTTCTCTATATGCGTTTATCATAGAAGTGCATAAAGTAGTCACAGGTTACTAGTCCATTTCCTAGCAGCATAACGTACTTCTCTCTATTCGATATTTCGCTAAGAAAACGTGTCACTACCGCTGATTTGCGTCGCGCCCACTTTCAGATCAAATTCGTAGATATTTCAATTGATATACCATATATCAATACATGTATTTGATATATTGTTCGAGGTCAAGTACTGTTGAGTGCTGACTCGGCAGATTTTAAATTAATGTCTCAAGCCTTTTTAATAACTTGGTCCTAGATTAATTAACTTAGATTGTACTAAGGTCATGCGTAAATGCTCTAATAATTAATGGAAATATATATACCCGGATATTTACTTACTTCGTAATCATATACAATAATATACCTCAAGATCTACATCATGTTATGTTTATCAATGTCCACGTGAAATATAAATTTTATTATTAATATTTTCAAATAAATATTTTTTTAGTTCATTAGAAAAACCAAATAAACAATTCTGAAATTCAAACGTAGTTATACAAATAGATATTACATAAGCGCCTACTGAAATGGACGTTCAATTATGTACCTAGTACGAAAAAACGTGCTGTGTAATATTAGCAAGTTAAACTCGCTTGCTACAACAGTGATGAATTACGTCACGCTATAAGGCTAATAAAGCTTCAGGGCATGACTCCAGATTATGGAGTTAATACGAGCGGAGCACCGAGGGTGTTTGTGAAAACCGTTATAGAACGTGTATTATGTACCGAAATTGTTAAATAACCTCCCGGAAAGCAAACACCTACTCCATTTTAAATATTTTACAGCAGGTATCCGATCGCTCTCTAATATTCCCGGTGAAAACATATTTTGCCTCTTCTCGCTCAATTTATTTCTGAAAAATTCGTCGTTAACGGTTGCCGACATCAGACGTCTTATACGTAAACAGCTATTTATGTGTAGCGATCAAAGTAATATAAATGTAAAGGCTGCTTACGTCACAATGTAAAAATAGTCGCAGAAAAACCACTGTAGTTAATTCAAACTTAATCATATAGCTGAATAAATTATGTTTACCGACCGAGCTTACTTCTTTATAAATAAACTATAACAAACTTGCATTACGTGGGTAAACTTACTCGAGTTAAACGGAAATCAATATTGTGGGCTCATAACCATTCGTCACAAAGTTATAAATGTAGTAATGTTATGTAAGTAGGCCATCTACCTTGAACTACCTAGGTATGTATTGAACAGATAGGGTCCATAACTGAAACAACTCGCGGTGGTAGCATACGGCATACAGGCGACCCGGCTCACAAAACTATTTAGCAAGAACGTAACACTTCCATACAAAAGTTTACTTCATAAGTACATTAAGCTATATACGCTTCCGACTTATCCCGCCGGACCGTTACTTAAAATTGCATCGTTTTGTTACGGGCTAAGTAAAGTAAGTACAGTGCTTAGTGGTACTGGTATTTGGACTGAGCTGCGGAAGTTAAATGAAGTTCAGTGTAATTACTCTCGGAGAGGCGGTTAACTCGGCTCGGTTATGGTGACAGCCACTGGCGCAAGCCTCGTGTCGCCTTGCCTCTAATTGAGGCCAATATTCATAATGAAATACTGTTCCGGATAAAAGAAAATTGTTTATATGAAGAACTTTATCATATCAAAACAATATTAAGTTAAAGAGAACTCGGACTTGCACGGCTTTTCATATTAATGAAAAGCCGTGCAAGTTTGAACAAAATTATTTGTTCAAACAAATTCCAATTCCATGCGTATGATAAAATATAACAATCAGCGAATTTATGGCATGCATGTATGATATAGGTAAACATGTATGTATGACTGCCATTTAAACCACAAATTACGATGTAGTATCAGCTCCTCAAACAATAGTTTATAAATCTAGATTAATACTGCAGCTAACTGATGGATGGGTTTCGAAGGTAGCTGCAGAATGTTGTACACTGCGATACCATACTCGTTACCAATGTAGGTGCAGGGGTGCGGCCGAACGAACATTCCGCTAAACCATGGCGTTTATCCAACTATTTGTGAAATTCTAAAGCTTCTATTTGTCCTCGATGCATTTGCCTAGTTACACAGCCAACGGCAAAATGAGTTGGACAACAATGCTAAGAGCCAATTTTCACCAGTTTTTATTTCGTCGGCTCTTCACCCATTAACTAATTAATGTACGAATTTTATTTGTTGTTTCTAAATGGTCGTTCTCTTTTCACACTTGTAATCAATGAATAGGAACTGATCATTTCGGTGCTTTATCTCGTTACACTGGCGTCTAGGCGGTGCCGGAAACGGTCGGAAACAAAGGTTCTGAACTAGACATCTCAAGTCCCTATCTATGAACCTATTGTGCTCGGTATCTCACTTCCTGCCAATCGTGTCTTAAACATATCAACGTTATCAATGCTATAATACTATATAGTTGAAAAACAGAGTCACTTCTAATGACATTTTATTATAACATTTTATTACCTATGGTATTGGTATTGGGAGTACCACGTACAAGATCATAATCTTGCTTATATTATTTAAATAAAATACAAAGTACCACTTTTACACGTTAATACACAAAAAAACAGTTTTAAATTTAAAACACGAGTTAGCCTCAGGTCATGTCTCTAAGCTTTGGAATTTTATCCAAGATTTTCATGTTAATTTACTTACTTATAATTTGGTTATTTCCTGCATGGTTTGTAATAGCATCATTTTTACTGCACAACACAATTCACTTTAGTGGCCATTTCATGGAGGAAAAGGAGGGATTTTTTAACGTTTTTAACATTTTCGAAAGAAACAACTCACAAGGACGTGTATACTTGAAACTAGCTTCACTTGCAAACCTAGCAGTTGGTTTGAGTTATGCCTTATCTGTCAGTAACTCAATAATAATTTGTCTTTCAAACTCAAAAATGAAAGTTATCAGTAAAGAAGGAATCCAACGCACCGATATAATTATAAAACATACAGAGTATTAGGTACCTACTTCGACTTTCGATTTAATTAAACATATATTTGAAATCCTTCCATAAAACAGTGAAAAAAGATGTATTTATTGAAATATGATTATTTTCACATAAGTTAGTATGGGAAGATGTTTGAGTTAAAGCAGTTAAAGGCCTCCCGCATTCTCCATGCATTATGTCGATCGTCACACAAAAGAACCAGTAAGTATATAAATTAACCTGGAATTTAATTTATTTGTCGTTAGGTCTGTTTTACGAACAGATAACAAAAGTTCCCCTACCTAAAAATAAATAAAGTAATCGCAAATTGTCTTGAGTCTCTTATAAATAAATCAGGCGCCTTTAACTGTAGCGAGACACGAACTAAATATTAAACTGTGTTCAATAACCTTTTTATTTACCTTCAGTTAACTAAATATTTATCCTTAGCCATAATTTTAAAATTGTAATAATTCATCAATAAAAAGGTACAGGTATATAATTAAGAATTCGTACGAAACCCATACAGCACTGTAACGGACTGTGTAGAACGTATTTTTATTATTCATACCTAGTTATTTTAACATATGCATGAAAAGACTGTTGATGAAGCAAAAGAGGTATGTAAGAATCGTAGCAATTGGCGTTCCCTAGTCTCTGCCTACCCCCGTGGGAGACATTGTTTATAGCAATTTTAAGTGGTACTTAAATATCGTGGCATCTCTGTCACTCGACTAAGAATTTGTAGCGTTTGACTGAAAATTCGGGTGTTAAACTTCTACAAAAAAAAATACTTGTAAACTTTTGTCCTAGAAACATTCAGACGTTTAATAAATAAATTATTCATCCTTATTTTAAAAACAATTCATACATTCGTGAAATAACCTGAAAATTAAACAGTCTACATTTAAGTGGTTTTATTTAAATTTCTATCGAACAAAAATGTGTAATAAATAATTGAATTAAATTAATTAATTTTGTATTACATGTAGTTAACATATTTTATCGACCAACGGATTATGGGCAAATCAGCGAATCAAAATCACTGACAACTGGAATGTTTGATAAACAGGCATGAAACACCGATAAATGCATTGCGGTGTGAATATTATTAGGCGATACTCGCAATAGTGACGTGCGGAACAATATTTGTGTATTTATTGGTCGCTAGTGTTGTGATTCAACGGACGAGGACGCGGCTCGGGCGGGCGCGCGCCGTGTTTGGCGACTCGGTGAGCAAACTCGCGCTCTAGCCGCATTTGCAATTCGTTTGCGGACTACGAAATACTCTGCACCCGACCAAGTCTTTTGTGTAACCGGATTTCTCGGTTAACGACCTAGATTCTGCATATTTATGCAGTTTGGTCACACAATTTTTCGTGTCTGTAACTATCTCTTAAGCCTTCGCTGAATGTGATGTGGTGTTGATAACATTTCTCGGTTATTTTCCACATCCTGAAGTGTTATCGTGAATATCGTAAATTCATGATATGTGAATAGTGCTGTTACCATATATTAATTTTATAGCGAGATTGGTAAGTATTATTGTCCAACGGACCTAATCTGTGACGAATAAAATACTGGAATGTACCTACACACATGTGCCGTAGTGCCATAAGTCAAATGCCTTGGCTATTGGTACCTAAGTAAAACAACAAATCGATAAATTCCAAAAATATCGTACATTTCCAATTTCCAGAAAAAGGAATAATATAACAGTACGTGTTGAAAGTAAAACACATGAAAATTCAGCATTTCTCATGAAGTCTAAACTCACTCAGATAAAGTTATAAGCTTTCGTTCCAAATAACATGTCTGGCAGCGAAAGATATCTTGAATTTAATTATAAAAGTTAGACAATAGTCGTACAGCTACGTTCATGAACCCGTTTAATGTTCACTTTATGAGGAAATGGTTTCAAAAATAAACAAACAAAATAAACATGGGCCCCGGCCCGGCGCTGCCACGGCCGCACCGCGTCGGCGTAATATCGTACCAGGCCGGTAGCAGAGACCGGCACCCACCGCTGCCAACTAACACTAATGTTCTTAATTTTTACACCAGAGGCTATACCAACGAATCCAAGATTAACAATTGCCCTAAGCTAGGGAGTGAGAAAATTAACTTTTAAATGTAAATTTTACGAGGAAGTCATAACGTGAAAGCTGCCGCGGTTAGCTCTGATTTATTGCACTTGGAATTGAAAGTGTTAAAGGAGTTGCAATCTGAAAAAAGTTTTAATAGGTACCTCTTTAAAGAAATATAAATCATGATTGTAGAGCGAATTTAACTTTAGCAAAGTTGTACAACATTTAGGCTCATCTCCTTGAGTGGCTATTTAATGACGGCGCTTATTTCGCTAATCAGAAAAGTATTCATTAGCTTCACAGTAGCAGGGAATTATTATATTTTGTTCCACCCCTTTACTTGTCTCGGAAAGTCTTCAGTAAACTTTGTAATTTTGATTTCATTATTTAAGTAGGTACCTACTAGAGTAATGATAAAAAATTAAAAACTCTTTTATTCTACAATATTTTAACTTATTTGGTATAGTTGTTTTATTTTATTTTATGAGATTAACCGGTAAACGAGCAGACGGATATGCAGAGGACGCCCATGGACACCCGCAACACCAGAGGCGTTACAAGTGCGTTACCGGCCTTTTGGGATTAAGAATTTGAGGATTGTTGGGGATTCCAGGATTGGGGAAGGTCATTGTGCCTCCAGTAACCTCACTCACACGACAAAACACAACGCAGGCGTTGTTTCACGTCTTAGTTTGTTTAAATCTCATATTTCAACTATTGGTACGCTTCATACTTTATGGTCAAGCATGTTCATCATGCTAATACAAACATAAATGAAATGAAATGGCAAAAATGTCTTGAAAATTCAAGAAGATATATCTTAAAATAATATATGAAAAATACAACATCAGAAATCCAAATATTCATTCAAATTCGTATTTGATAACTGTTTATTCCCAATATTCCATGAAAATATTCCGCTCGCATTTCTTACATGTAAGCAATACCAAAAAAACTCCAATTAATATAAATAAGACCAAATTTCATTCAACACTCATATTTTTAAAGATGTAAGACACATTAATTCTGTAACAAATTTCAATTTCCAAGTACTTGGAAGCTTAACTCTTTGGACCGCAAAGTTATATGGATTGAAACTCTTTAGCGTTGACGAATGGTACGAGGTAACGAATGTGTACAATCAAAACTTTGAAAAGATTCATTGCCGCAAATTTAGCCAGCCAAAAATATGATCCAGTCTGAGTCAAAGAATTTGAGAACGGATGTGGCTCGAGGCGGTGCGATGCCGCTACTCGCAAAACTTTTTCATTTCCACGCAGAAATATAAAAAGCGGAAAAGTTTCTGCGAATAAACTATCGTCCTGGAATATTTTAAAAACTCCTTCAGATATTTTTATAGTGCTATACTGAAATTCTTCTTAACTCTACACCACGGACAACTTTTGACACATACTTTCAAGGGGCCAATAAGAATTCACACAATTATTCTGTACAAACGAAATGAGATTCCAGATTTCCAGTTTAAATTTGATTTATTAAATAACATAAATCAGTCTCGAAAACTGTACATTTATATGGATCATAAAATATTTGAAATATCGAGTCGATTGAGTACACCAGAAGAATCGGTTTCATATCTGTGGTTATTCTCAATTCACAACACAACAATTTAGAATAGCATTTATCTTATTCTCGATTTTTAAATGATTTAATTTTTTTCCGACTTTGGGCTATAGCTACGTAGCTAGTGTAGCTTAGTGAAGAAGACAAGGGTTTTTCTATGAAGGTAAGGGACGCTCTATGGCTCACCGGAAGCACTCAATTATGTTATAATCAAGGTGTCCGGAGGTCGAGTACGACGAGGCAGGCGGCCGGGCCGGAGCACCGCGCGACCCCACTGCCAACCAACTTAAATGTCACGGCTGTAATGCACGACCCATTCATTATTAAAATACGACTCTCAACGTACAACGACCCTCCCTGTAATAATTTCTCAGTAAAAAGTTCTAACGTAGAAAATAATACCGAAACACGATAATGTTCTGTGCTAACTCCTCGGGGATGAAGAAAAACCACGGAGTAGCTTATCAGCGCACCAGGTGAAATACACTTCAGTGAACAAACATTGCAATACAACTTTCATGTGTTGCAAAAATTCTGTTTGTACGAGGAACGTATTTGAAGCAAGCAAGTTTTAACGAGATGATTGTGTGTGTGACTGAACCCAAAATAATAAAAAAGATATATCTTAATCGGGCCTTAACTTTTTATTGTGTTTATCTTTGTATGTCGGTCGAGGTTAAAGGGTTTTTTCGGAAGCAGCTTGGTTTTTGGGATTTAAAATATTTACGAGATCCCATCATCTCATACTGGATGTTGTTTGTGTTATCCAAATCATACATATGTTTGTTAGTTGCATGTTTGTCTTATTATCCTGTAGATATTATCTATTTGTATTGTATTAGTATAAGTAATAACAGTATCACTTAGTAAAATTTCAAAAATATCACGTTCATCGGGTATTTCATTTGTGTTAACTAAGGATTTACAAAAAAATCTGAATTTTAAGAACTAATATTAGGAAAGCAACTTTACAGGTACGACTTATATCTTAGAAACATTTAATGTCAGTTTTTAGAACTTACCTATTCCTTATAGGTACATATTCTTCTTATTTTTTTTTAAACAGAAAACAGGAATACATCAAATTGATTGATCGCTCTGTTTGACTAACATGTTACGTAAGTACCGTTACAACTAACTCACCCCGTTAACCTTTTTATATACCGAATTTTGTTATAAATATATTCCCCAGCGCTTTTATGTAAATACCTATCTAATATATTAGGGTAAAAAGTTAGCATTCCAAAATAAAATCAGGTTTATGTATGTACACACGTCATACGTATTAGTAAATCGTGAATGTCGTAGTCGTAGGTAATTGTAGGTATAGGGATTTTTTGTGATTTAGTATGTGTCGGCAACGCGTCCGATTACAATTCGTATATATTACTTCGCGCCAGAGCCAAAGCAATTGAGGAAGAGTGTTATAAATCATACATTTCCAGAACTGAAGCATCCATCATTAAAAATCCAAAAATGTTTTGGTCCTTCATAAAAGCGAACAAAAAGGGCACTAACACTCTCCCGGCCAGCGTGTCATTTAATGGTCGTTGCTATAGCACAAATGATGAAATCAGTGATGCTTTCGCAGAGTACTTCCAGTCCAATTTCCTTTCCACTTCTGACCGAAACTCGCCTAGCCCAAATTCTTTTAATGTTCCCACTGACTCTGCACTAAGCATAGGCGAGATTGAAATAAATTCAAACCACCTGCTTAGGCTTTTAGAATCTTTGGATCTCAATAAAGGCGCGGGTCCCGATAACATACCGCCACTATTTATTGTCAAGTGTGCCAAAGGATTAGTTAAGCCTCTAACGATTATTTTCAAGCGTTCTGTTACGGAAGGAATTGTCCCCAGTATATGGAAGTACGCGTACATAACACCTGTACACAAAAGTGGGAATAAGAGTAGCATCAATAATTACAGACCCATATCTAAAATTATGCCTGTTTGGTAAAATACTTGAACGCATTATCTACACGCAGGTTTACAGCACTTTTTCTTCAACATTTATTCCCCAACAACACGGATTTCTTAAAAATCGTTCGACCACTACCAACCTGCTGTCCTTTATCGACTTCGCTACAACGAGATGGACGATGGAGGGCAGGTAGATTGTATTTTTACTGACTATAGTAAATGTTTTGACCGTATTGACCTTACTATCCTTTTGCAAAAAATTTTTCATGCAGGTATTCATGGTAATTTATACCGGTGGATAACATCTTACATAAGGAATCGTTCCCAGGCTGTTGTAGTTAATGGTGTTGCGTCAAAGCGTATGTAGTCCCTTCAGGAGTGCCCCAGGGATCGCTGCTTGGGCCCTTACTATTTAATATCTTCATAAACGATATTCACACGTGCTTTCAAAATTCGTTATTCCTACTTTACGCAGACGATATGAAGATCTTCAAACGCATAAACAATCTCGGAGACTGCTACTGTTTGCAACATGATCTCGATAGGCTTGAAAAGTATTGTCAGTTAAATAATCTGAACTCAATGTGTCAAAATTTACGCAATTACATTAACTCGCAAAGCCAACATCATATCCCATACATATATTTTAAAGAATGACCAGCTGAACGAGTAGATTACATACGAGACTTGGGTGTGATACATGATTCCAAACTTACCTATGAGAGGCACGTAGATTACATAGTAAAAAAGCTAACAAAGCCATGGGTTCTTAAAAAGGTCTTGTTCCCAGTTTACAAATATCAAAATAATTAAATCTTATACTGTTCTTTTGTCCGTAGCTCACTTGAGTACTGTTCGCAGGTTTGGAATCCCATGTATGACATCTGTATCTCAAGACTGGAATCTATTCAACGAAACTTTACGCGATACCTGCAATATAAGTGTAAAACCCACGACCATAATTATGATTTGAGATGCAAAAGGTACCACTTACTGCCACTTAAGGAAAGGAGGAATATATCAGATATCTCTTTCCTCGTCAAGTTGGCACAATCTTATATCGACGCCCCGGAACTTTTGTCCAAGATTAATTTACGCGCTCCCACTAGATCTTCTAGAACACCCTTCCTTCTTCTAAACATTCCCCGTTGTCACACTAATTACAGACAGAACTCATTCTTTATAAGATGCGCAAAGTCCTACAATAATCTGGTCGACTTTTCTGAACTGGACTTGTTCGTTACTAAGCCTCATGTATTCAATCGATTACTTACAAAACATTGGTTCGATAGCTGTTCCACTTAGCACTGCAAGAATTAATATTATTGTATTTGCCATAATTCCTAATTACCTCTTTATTCATTTTTTCTCTTTCAAGCGTGTTCTTCATAGATAACTAAATGCGAAAACATGTAATTGGTTATTAGTTGCGTAAATTGTGTTTTTGTTAGCTGTTAATACTGTATGTTTTCCGATGTAAATAAAATAAAAATAAAATAAAATAAAAGTACAAACCGCAGCCAGCCGTCCGCTCGTTAATTTGCTCCTTTCTGTGTTGTTCGTAATCAAACAATCGCGGCTGGCCGACTGGCCGTCGATCGAAGGACGGGACTATAGCGATTTGTTACATATTGTGTTGATATTTCATTTATCACGGTGATTCAATTTTCCAAGCAATTAATCACGGAACAATAGCGGTGGTCAGTGAGCGAACGGCTGGACGAAAAGATAGACAAAGTACCTACTGTGAAAATATAAAACACAATAAGTCCATAAACAATCGTACAAACCTACGCGATGTTAGGGAAATGGCAAAGCTTAAAATAACGTTGTGAGGATTATACGGGTCCAAGAAATTGGATATTTTAGGTTAACTTTAAGATCAATATGAAGATTTTATGATAGGTACTCCGTTTATCTTTTGCAATTTTCTGTCCTTATTTATATTCGTCATCTACCTACTACAACCACCCACATTTCTATGATGTAACTTCATTCAAAATTTGTTTAATACCAACTCTTTATTCGTAGAATTTCAATATACTACCTACAAACTATATATTTAGTATAATTTTTATCCGTATATGAAAACCTTCTAGCACACAAGGGAGGCAGAAGGTCCTGGAAGGATTTTGTGTCCTCCGTACAAAACGTAGCCTCTCATTTCACATCTAGAAGCCTTCAGAATCCCTCTATTTACTAAATACATATTTCTCAATAAATTATCCCGACCGCCTGACTAATTAATCAGGAGACATTTATTTCTTACAAAGGAACCAATATTGTTGAGTAAAAATATCCGAAACATTTGTTAATTGAATACAAGCAAGCGTTCCGAGTAGCTATAAATATTTAAAGTTCAAATCAGTCCGTGATGCATATCCGATGCAACTGGCTCCGATAGATGTATTACATCGTATCAAGCTTGAGGTTCCACGAAAGGATACATACCGTACAAGTATGTTAGATCATGTCCAGAATTAAATAACTTAATATGTGGTGGTCGTGGTGGCCCGGAGGTTTAAGACGCTGGCTTCTCATGCATGAGAATGCGGGTTCGAAACCTACCAACGGCAAGTACCAATGTGACTTTTTCCGAGTTATATGTACTTTCTAAGATTATTTAGACACCACTGACTAACGGTGAAGGAAAACATCGTGAGGAAACCTGGGCTTATAATTTCTAATTATAAGTTTGTAATCGCCAACCCGCATTGAGCAAGCGTGGTGATTAATGCTCAAACCTTCTCCGTGTGAGAAGAGGCTTTGCTCAGCAGTGGGCATTTATTTCCTACCGATTCGGATAACAATAGAATCTAAAATCTAAAAGAAAAATGTTTACATTGTATGATAAAAGGTATTTGAATTACCGAGATAAAATCGTTTGTTTTTAATATAACCAGTCGATACCTTTCTTACCGAACTAAATATTCTCAAGTAGATAATTTAATAAAAACTTAGCACAAAGCCAATTTAACTAGATAGACTAAAAGCAGCCTCCTCTGGAATAATTTTGTCGTGGAAATTTGAGATCTCTTAGTAGCCTAAAGCCTAATATCTAGCTCGGATGCAAGCGCATGAGCCTTTACGAAACACCCTTCATATTACGCTCGTAGTAGCGCTGTTAGTAACGTTTTTAACTGTAGCGAACGTTTTTACACTCTCTGGCTATGAAAGATTTCGTTTCCTTTTGCCGTTCTTAAAATTTTTATTTTATTGAATTCGAATCTCTTTGTAAGGGTGAGCCATGATTCGGCACGAATGGACCGGCTCAACCGGAGTGATACCACGGCCTCACAGAAAAACGACGTGAAACAACACTTGAGTGGTGTTTCATCGCGTGAGTGAGGTTGCTCAAATTCCTGATCAGAAGGCCGCTAACGCACTTGTAACACCTGTATGTTTTGGGTCTCTATAGGCGGCGCCGATTGCTTAATCCGTCTGCTCGTTTACCGACTTATTCCATAAAAAAACATGAATGAACTGATTCGAAGCCTGAATTATGTAGGTCAATACGAGCATCATGATTTGAAATAATTATGTTATCATAGTAAAATGCCAGAGCTATGTTACTCCGGTGTTTTAATAAAGTTAAATATTTACCATGGTATTAACTTTGTCAGAACGTTTTAATTTTGTTCGCTTACTCGTACTGAAACACGATGCAGCTTTTCGTTAATCTCATATAATAACGCAAAATATAAAGTCGCACTCGCGAACCCACACCGCGCAGTAACAACTAATTACTTACCCCCTAATTAACTGCGAATTAACTTACTGTTTCATTAACTTAAAGACAAAACACAAATTACACTCGATGAAATTTTTTTGGGTACTTTTTACAACGAAGATACGAAACAGATGTTAATTTTAGCAAAAGTTGAATGTCATAAAACTCTTTCGTTCGTACACAGCTGGTAACAATATTAATAAGGATCATAACATGTGGCGTCCTTAAAGTCTTAGATGACACATAACTTAGGTACTTCGGTACTAGTGTGTGTATGGACATGAAACTTAGAAGAATATACTCGCTATTCACTTGTTAAACACCAATACTTTCACGGTAGTGGGATCCACAGAACATTTAAAGAAGATATCAATAAGCTTAAATAAATATCTTAAAATAATACAAACTCAACAATATAAACGTAATACCAAAAGTTCATTAATACTTTATGAAAAAACTTCATCCGACGACTTCATTTACTGATGTGTTTGTCTGTTTCGGACTGCACATAAAGTGTACATGTACTGTAAAATTAGTTCTGCACTAATAAGTGCGGGATAAACGGCAGCGAGCGAGCAGCGCTCCGCCCCAAAGTGGATACATTATACGTTACCCAGTCTTCATTTCTTTAGACATTTTCGCATTATCCCGCCGCTTGGAAATTGGTGGTTTGGTTTTACTCAATGCAAGCAACATTATGTATAATCAGTACTTATTTACAATATCTTTTTCTTGTTATGCATTCATTTTATTTCTGAAAATAAAGATATCACTTTCACAATAACCCATGTAAGGCTAAATTTTGACGTTAATTTGTATTTCTTTAACACTAGAAAGACGGAAAAAGTCATCTACCTACAAAGACGGCGAGCGGTCAAATGACTGCTCCAAGTTTTTTGATATTTTTTTATGTTTAAGTGCTAGAAATGGTACCTACAGTATTAAACATGATATAATATACTGTTAATTAAGTAATATGTATACCTCTAGAATTTCTAATTTTATCATTTTATTTACATTACAAAAGCCGCAAAGTGGCTTTTTGCAATTGTCGCATTCTTTATGGTTTTTGTATTTGCATTTGTGTATATAATATTTTGGAATTTACTGGATTTTGTGCAGAAGATTGTGAAGTTCTAGACTATCTAGACTCTTCAGGCAAGGATTCAGTTTCAGAGAGTCTTTTCAATTACTACGTTCAGGGGGCGAACTTAGAAGCAAAGTATATGCTTCTAAGTTCGCCCCCTGAACTTAGTATAAATAGCCTTTGTTTCATATAATATTCTACATTTTCCTATACCAAATGAAGGAATTATATCTAAAAAGGAAAATTATCTAAATTATGTTATATCTTTGCTAGGTCTCAAATATGAAAAAAAAATCTATTTCACCTTTGAGATGCTCGAAACATTTTGACCAGTATTTGCAAAAAGTTTCACAAGACGCATCTGTATCAACGGATTCATCGACATTTGACCACTTCGAGTAGATGCCATTTGAGGTGTGTACGAGAAATACAGTCGATTGTTGTGAAAAGACCTTGATGCTCAGGATCTTCCAAACTCCTTTCACAGCCTTTATCACTACCACAGCAACGATTACAACCACGAGAACCCGACCTGTCAACGTCTGATAAATTTGCTCGAGGTATCTGGTCTTTCAGGTCACTTTCGTCGGTAGAGGAATTCGAACTGACAAGTAGTACCACATAATCGTCGTCGCTATCATGTTTTGTATTTTTAGAATCAAAATCAGACTCATCTTTACAAATATTTTGGAAGTAACAAACGTTTTTTTCATTTTCAAGACTCCAACACGTTGCGACCACAAACTACTTTCAATAATTTCGTAAAAGTTCACAGACACTTGAAATGATACGGTCTCATTTGATAAAAAAACTATAAACAATGAATTAGTGTATATAATTTGTATTCTACCCTCTCATATTACACTTATAAACACTTTTTGGTTGTCAGCAGTCAAATGACTGCCGCCGTCTTTGTCGGTAGATCAAGATTTTAAATAATAAATAAAAGAGTTGTGATTTATTTTCATACATCGTTGCATTTAACTAGTAAAATAAATAAAAGTCACAAAGTCTCAGTTTAAAAACTCAAATAGATTTCAAGTTATTCAACATTTAAAATCAAATTGCGGTCAAATGACTGCTCCCGTCTTTCTAGTGTTAAGATGTAAAACGTAAGACCACACTTTAAGCGACTTTTAGTAATACAGATACATGACATCAAGCTTAAAATCTCTAATCCAATAAAAGTAGCAGTTGGCATTGGATGAGTGAAATAACGAGACATTGAGAAACAAATAAATACAATAAAACAACTGATGTGCGATATTGCAGCACATATGTATGTGGTTAGCTAGGGAAGGTATTGAAAGAGGTCGATTGTGAGCCTCACACAGTGCTCTAGTACATACGTTCTATTCCAATTAACGAACTCCTGTATCTATCGCTACACCTCATCCTAAAGGATCCCAATCCCACGTTTTTCATAGTTTTAGTGTTCTCTATTGATTCGAAGCGAAACGTTTGTGGTCACTGGGCCCGATCAAACTTTATCTTGGCCGTATTGGCCGAAGTTATATCGGATCTACACGGCAGTAAAACCGGATAATAATAAGCAGTGAATGCTATAAAACATGGCGTATACGATCAACAATTCGATGACACCTATAAACCCGGCTGCACCCGTCTGCTGCCAATTTATATGCTTAAGAACTTTTTATTTTATAGCATTTGTAATAAAACAATGCTTGTATTCATTCGTCGTAACAAATTATTTTTTTATCGACGTCGTTCTCCGGCCTATATTAATTCCTATTTTCCCGAAATCTGTAAATATGCTTGATTTGTTTTTATTATAAGTACTAGCTTTTACCTGCGGCTTAGCTCGCGTCACAAAAGGATAAAAAGTAGCCTATGCGACTATCCATTCCTTCAAATACCTTCAGTTAAAAAATCACGTTAATTAGTACCTCAGTTTTGCCGTTTAAGACAGGCAAATAGCTTTCCGCTCGCGTTTAATTCGGTTGTATCGCCCTTTTTAGATTTTTCCGTGGAAATGAGAAGTTCTGCCGCGGTAAAGCCTTGTTTTTCCAGGACTTAAACTACCTTCATACCAAATTTCTTCAAAATCCGTTCAGCTGTTTAAGCGTGAAAAAACAACTATTATTTTCGCATTACCAGTAATACCATCCTCCCATTTCAATTTAAAAGACTTCACCTAACTATATACAGCTACTATATCAATCAACCTAAACAACGAACAAAGCTATTTAAAACGACGAAAATAATAATATCTACTTGAAAAGAAAAACATTAACTAATCAAACCTATTATTGAGCGAGCGAAAAAATAAATCACAGTGTTAGATGCTTACACCAATATATAATTGTTTTGTAAGCTCGGGACCTATACTTTCGCCGGTAACAAAACTATAGCGCCATCTAACTCGATCCTAACGCCATCTATTGAACGTTGAAACAACAGCGTACAATTTATTTGCTAATTTTTGCGTAATCTTGACGCTATAATTTCGTGTACCTTTAACATAACATTTTTTCCGGAATAAAAAGTACCCTATTATTTAATCCAGACTTCTAACTTTACGTCTGCAAAATTTCAAAGCAATCGGTATAATAGTTACGGCGTGAAAGCGGAACAAACAAACTACAATCAATCCACATTCATATTTACTTCACTATCTTGTTTCATTTAGATGTTTAACATATCAATTAGTTATGTAACATTTACCACAGAGTGATGGGAGCCGTTTGATGTTGAGTGTCCACAAACTACGGTATCGATATTTCAATTAATATGCATCGTTACTTTAAACTTTACTTAGTGAAAGTGGGGTGAAGCAAGTTTTAATAAGGGTCTCTCTGGGTCATTACAGCCTCGTAGCGGTAATTGTCAGAGGCGGCGCGGCCCCAGCACTTAACGACACTTCTGGTTGACGTAGGCAGCCACTCCTTACTGCCGCCGTTTGTATTTCAATAGCTTTGTAAAACGAAATAAACCTATATCTGCCCACCAAATATACGTTTTTCCAAAATATGGCCACCATTTGTTTTGTTTGTTTTTAAAACAAAAGCCCAACCGTCCCTTGCCGTATATTGATTTTCGCCTCTGTATGGTAAAAACGTACGTTGGCTTACGTATGTTTCATATCCGGTTATTATGGTCTGCTTAATGCCATGATAATACTGATGTGTTTTTCTACCTTCGTAGCTTGTGCTACGATATGTCTACGCAACGCTACGCAAACTCTACCGGCACTTGAACGAGACATAGTCCCAATACTTGTTATGTTACCAAGACATTTAATATTTTTATTTTAAATACAGTAAAATTTTAACAATAAGCTTGTACTTAAATGTGAAGGAGGTTAAATAATTAAGCTTAATTTAATTCACTACGTCAAATTAATTAATAATTACGAGCCAATTATTTAGCTACTTATTGGAGATACTAATGTATACCACTCCAATATCAAAATTATCACAAAGAAACTCATCTTTCGGGCGAACAGGGCGAAAAGGCAAATTGAAATGGGATACGGTAGACCTACTAACCTAATTACTTTATTGACGTATGCAGTATTTATGTTTTTTAGTAATAAACCATGAACTAGGTGTATAAATATAATGTTTGAAAGGCTCTAGTCCTAATTGGCGCGGAGATCGCAATCACGGCAGACATGTCATGTCAAACGTAGCTGGCGTCGGCTCGACGCGTACGTAAGGTTACGGGTAGACGGCGACGACTAATTCAATTCCGCAGCAGCGAACTGAATGCTAACGACCGGCTTAAAATGAACACGTATACTGAAATAACACATGCGGGAACATACTCTATTCACTAATAATACGCGACGAATATAAAGCGCGGGATTTCTACCGGTTCTGACGCAACCATACTTCAGATAATTATAATTCTAAGCGGTTTAAGATTTCAAATTAAATTTCCCTAAAACTTGCCCTCAAACTTGATTTCTTTCTTTGAGAATAATTATTCGGAGACCGAATTTCTTGCTCACCTTTTAAGGCTTCGTGGTAATACAATTTATTATAACCGTCTTGATCTCACTTTAATCAAGTGTCCTCACTGGCTCATTAATGGATAATTCAAACCGCTCTTTAGGTACGCTGAGTCACAACCTTTTAAGAACATTTTCTCTTTGGTCCCCCCGTGCGTGCACGAAGGTTGGTATGAATGTCACGATACCAGCAAGTATGCGCCGATAAATAGGTAATGTTACATTGAAACATGGGTAAAGTACGTGTAAAAATGTTATTTTTTTGTATTTTGTGCATGAAAACTTTTTACCGCAGTGGTTTCGTCTCCGGCGGCCGCGCCGGGCAACCAGTCCGCTGTCGGCAAGTAAGTATTGTGGAATGATTAATTGTTCTGTAAATTGAATTCACCGTGATAAATGAAATATCCGCACAATAGGTAATAAATTACGCTGACCCGTTTGGGCGTAAGATGAAACGGTCTGAAAGTAGGTCCGGACGGATGTTACAGGATAATAGGTATAAAACACTACACACGTAAAACACCTGCCCGAAGGTATTGTTGGGATTTTAATTCGAATTCAGCACGGAACGGCTTTGTTAAATGAACTCGTACAGCTTGCTTTCACTCCATTGCTACTACATTTCTATCTCGGTTTTGCTGTATTCGTTACTATTCCAAAGCAATCTGAAATCAATATAGCGAACAACACGTGCTTTGGAAAAATATTCAGTACCTGTTTCAATAACGTAGGCCTAGACCTTAAATATTATTTACAATGGTATTCTCTACAACGTACTTAGTATTTTTAACTCTAGACTAAATTATTGCACTATTTTTTGTACTTGCCTGATTAGTAGATTAGATATCAATAAAGTTCGAGGAAGGCTCTTAAAAGACATTTATTTGTCTGTGTTGAACGGAATATAAAGGACAGACAACGAATATAACGATAAAAATTACTTTAGTCTGGCTATTTTTAACCATCAAATCTCGCTTCTCGTACCACTAATCTACATGCTTAGTACTTCACACAACTTTGATTAATATTGTTTTCAGTTTGTTGGTTAAAATATTAAATAAACGTTTATTAAATACTTGTACTGCATGTTAGAAAAGGATTTGCCTCTATGTTGATACCAAAATCCAATCAAAGCCAAACAGGTACAGTCAATTTAAGATACTCAAGTTAAATAAAATACCGAACTCGTACCAAACTTCGTCTTACTTTAATTCTCTGAGATACAATGTCTAGTATTCCCGTTAAGTTATAATTGCAATGGTTGCCTTGTTAGTGTAGTAGTGCACGGTAAAACATTGTTTCTAGTTTTGAGCTACAGATTAGAAATTTTCTCAGACAAAATTGTCCTTAATGATCTAAAGTAACAATTCGAGTTTATCATCATCCTATATATTGTATATACTGTGCGATTAAAAAGTAAAGATTTTCGTAATAAATACAAGCTTTTAACATTCTTATGATGTAATTATGATTGTAATATGAACCTAACATCGTGAAAAAGGCGCTTCAGGCGTACATTTATTGAACAAAGCGGCAAGAAAAACGACGGCAACAAGCGGCGCCGGCTGTTCTAAATTGCCAACACTTCTGAGCCTTGGGCGTTTACTGGAGTTCACTCCACTTCATTATTTGTTACATTGCATCGATCCGCGATCGCGCAAAGTGTTATATGATAGCGTCGTCAATGTATGCGCCCGATAAAAAATACAATACGATACTTATTATTTCTGAGTTGCAGTTACAGAAATACGGCATTAATGACGTTAATTATAATGGTGCATTGTTGTTAAGTCGAAATTGAAACATATTCTCAAACATTCGTATATATAGTAATATTTTATTGAAATGAAAAGCAGATTCACACGCGTCCAATGGTGTAATAATAATATTTGATATGGGTTTTTGCGATCTCTCTGTGCACATTTCAAAGGTTAATTTGGGCACTGTGTATCCATCCGTTAATGATGTTTCAATGTTAAAAATAAGTTTGTGCATCAAGCCAGACGGCCGACCAGTGAGCGTAACTTTTTTAAATTCCAACTCGGTAAAGTAATTAGAATTTTTCCAACGGCCCCATTGTGCTACGAACTCTGCTCACGCAAACTTTTAATGCGACTTAAATTCAAATGCTATTTTACGGTTTCTCTTTGTGAAGTTGATTTTAATGAAATATTGAGTTCGGAGACATTGATTACCTTTGTACAATTGCGCATTATTTATTAAACAGAACTATAAAAATCATTGCTTCAAAATGCAAGCTTATTAAAACGTCTTTTCAAAATTGAATACAGTTAAGAAAAGTTATCCTTATTTCAATTTTATTACAATTTGTATTTATTAGAGCAGCGAAATATTAAATATCCAATATTGCATCTCGTGTTATGTTAACGTCTCGTAAATACGCAAGAACCAATATTATCGAAGTAATATATTTTTCGGACAACTCAAACGCTGAGGGCAAACTTGAAAGTCATTCAACGAACTCGAACTCGACGCAAATATGTCATCAATCGAAGAGGCTTTCGATCAAAGACAAGGGACAAAGGGACATCGTAGAGCAAGGGCTGATATGCGGAAGAATTATTACCGACACGGACGGCCCTAATGTCTGAGCTGAACGTATTTATTTGGTGACCCGTTGAAGGTAAACCGACAACCCGAATGCACATTAACTTATTGTTTAAATGGCGGCGCACCTAACTATTATCTTTTTAGTTGGAGCTTTTATGGACTCCTTTAATAAGGGGATGGTCCTTTATGGCTATGGGCGAGGACCTAAACAAAATCAGTACTTTCGTTAAATTTTCTTAATCTTTCAATTATTGTTGACAAACTTTTTAAATATTGACAAACGTAGCCAGACTTTGAATAAATACTCAATCAAGTCTGAAATATCTTCTGTAATATTGATCTTATTATTATCAGTAGGTCTAACTTTGTCTGGAAAATAAGATTAAGTTGCCTAAAAAGATGTATTTAAAAAAAATTAACATAAATTGTTTACCATGGCATTGCTTGTTGCATTACTCTATGCTCTTAACATAATAAATTCTTGGCAATCCTAAGACAAAAAACGGGTAATGTAAGACGAATCCTGGTTTAACTATTCGGATATTCCAAATAATTAATACCTGTAACAATAAATATTAACTTCAAATTAATGTAAAAGTCTGCTACTTTGAACAAAGACGCAATTTGTTAAGGCAAAAGATCAAACGCATACCGACTTGTAACTTAAAGGGTGATGAATGTTAAAAAAGGAAGGAGGCTCTATAGGGTTGATGGGGGTTTGGAAAATGTGCGAATACATACTGTATACATATACGTAAATCGGTGACCCAAAAAACTTCAAACCGATAGCCAGAAGATGCAGAAGGAGGAATGATACAACTAGAGGTATAAGCCTTTTAAATCTTTTAATGAATTTTAATAGCAAACTACTCCCTCTATTATGAGTAAAATCCCGTATAATGAAATGTATTTGCTTAACAAAACGTTTCATATCATAAAAGGATCTTAAACAGTTTTAGAGGTTTAATCCTTTCCTTTGGAATATTCCATTAATCTTAAAATCGCAAAGCGGTTGTTTTATTATGCAAATTGCTTGACTGGTATTTGTTTTGCCTACATGCTATGCACTACAATGAAAAGAGATCCCAGTTATCGATATAAAGGTTTATTATAAAACGTGTATTAGGTGGACTTATAGTTATATATTTTATCAACAGAATTAGTTTCTAGAAAATGTAAGTAATTAACAAGAATTATAATTACTTTTACAATCTACCCGTGGTCGATTTTTGAGATTGAGATGTTGCTTAACTGTGCACAGTAATCAATTGGTAATTAACTAAACAAGCCATATTTGTGTTTAATAAATAGGGAGCAGCGACACAGCCACGTACAGTCAACAAAAACAATGTCGCGTCGGTTGAAAGACCAAGATTCCGGCTGCAATCATCTAGATAACACTTGAGGGATTTATCCAAAATAACATTTCGCCTGCGCAAAGTTCTTAATGAAATAAGTTAGTAATCCTCGGGTAATTCGTTAAATGTTTGTGCGATAGATACTAGTTTGGAAGCTCTCCCCGAGTGGCTGTTTCATGCTTTGATTACAGCGCGCCGTGTCTTCACAGTAGATATCAATGATTCTTGTGAACGTGCTCACAAGTTTACCTATCATTTACATTGTTATACAAGGACGTTATAAAGTTGGGCCACATATTTATGAATAGTATGCAGATTGGGAGAAAGTTTGCAGCGTGTTCGCCCTTTCACAATTGATCATCATGATCATCTTAACATCGTCTCTTCAACTTCTCAACTCAACTTTGAGGGGGCTGAGCTCTTATCTCATCGTATACATACATTAATGATACATATGTATTCGCAGTACTTGTCGTAAAATACGTTTGAAAAATATGTTTACGAAAGGAGAAATAAGTTTAAGCCTGAAAACAAACTCAGTGCCGTCATACTTTTACGTCAATCAAAGGTTATTGCGAATATTTAGATGTCTATTCTTAACTTAGTCAAGTCCTTACATTGTAATTGCAGATAATTTAGATAACTGAACAAACAAAAGATAATAGAAAAATAAAGCCTAATAGTACTAACCCAAGAGATTAGGGAAAAATTAATCTTCTACAGCTTAGAACAATATAAGTGACATTAGCCAAACGATTCCTCTTCCAACCTGTTACATGTACTTATTTTATATGTTCCTATAACGATTTACTCACAAGGGTCATCGAGGCCCCTGACTTGGGCAACAGTAAGTTCTGTCGAATAAAAAACTCCCATAAAATAAAGCTAAAACTAACCGTCGGTCGGTCGCCGGGCACAGGTTATTTATATAAGTCATGTCAGACAACGCTTCTGGGCTGAAAGTTCAGTCATATTTTTTATTTGACAAATTGCCGCGGTAACGGGACTTGGCTAAAGTTTCACCTCCATTTAAGCGTCCATTAATACCTACCCGGTGGCCATGACTCTCTTTACATTTTATGAAATATTGAGTATCGACCTACCTATTACAGAAAGTATACGAGACTCTTTAATAGCTGTTCCTGGTGCACCCTACCGAGAATTAAATAATAATGTTCATAAAAAGTGTTTACTTTTATTTTTAAAGCAGAATAGTTTACCAAAACGAGCATCACCCACTTGCTTACGACTGGTATTACATTCAGTTAATTTGTTTATCGGATACTGCCGTAGCACCTATTTATTCCACGAAGTTCTCAAAGGTTCCTTTTAGGAGTGACGTCATTCAACGTTGAACGTCTTTTCCCCAAGCTGTGATCTTGTTTGTCAATTTTATTATTCGTCACATCGGCCGACACGTCCCAAGCCCTTATTCTGCTTGAAGGCAACCCCCTTAGCTTTTTACCCTTGGCCGACATTACGCTAATGAACGTCAAGGATAAGAGGCTCCGATGAGATAAGTTTTTTCACTGTTTTAAGTTATTAGCGATCGTAGTGATGAAAAATGTTGTGATTAATGATTAAACGTAATAAATTACATTCCTAATGTGTGAAGGTAAACCCGTAACTTACCATCAAGCCTTTTATTTTCTGAGTGAGCAAACGATGGGCAGAACCATGAATCATCATCATCATAACATCACGCCTTTTTATCCCTGACGGGGTTGGCAGAGGTCCACATTAAGATACTTAATATCACTGTACAATTTAACATCCACTTTTCACTGTTTATGTTATGAGTCCCATATAATAGGGGGTGAGCCTATTGCCATATACCGAGCACAATTCCAGACTCCGTGCTACTTCTGAGATTTTTTTAAATGCTTTGTAATACTTTACTCGACCCGGGAACCGAACCCGAGACCCCTTGCCCGGCAGTCGCATTTGCGACCACTCGGTCAACAAGGCAGTCCACCATGAATCGTTTAAACTTATGTTCTAAGTTCCATAAATTATTGCTGTTACTATTGCGAAATTATTACTGAGAATAATTACACTACCGGGTAATTAAATTCGAGATACCTACAAACATTACTCGATGGACACATATTGGAGCATTTCTCCAACGAGAAGCAAAAATAAATAAACAATAAACAAAAGCAAAATATTAAAAAAGAATCTTGTTTAAATTATTGTTACCGTTGAGAAGAAACTTGCGCATATCATTGGCAGCACTATCACGTTAAAAGGCTTATCCGGCGGATAAAGTAAAATCCAATCCTTCGGATATGAGAAGTGTCAAACGACTACTTTTCACAAAGATGAACACAGATCCTATCGCCCGCGGCTATCCCTGTTACATAACCTTCCAGTTAAGAGTTATTCGTAACTGGAAGTTTAGGTCTAACACGCTTCGACAAATAAACAATACTTTACTGTAAAATCTTAGTCAAATATAGACCCCAGTATACCGCAGATATATCAGATTATTTTTAAGATTAGACAATCGTTTAGCTATTGTGTTTAGAAATATGCGATTAATAGTCAATTATCTCAAACCGTGACCGTTTTTCCTTAGCTCGTCCTATTGAAGCCCTATCTAAATTACACATTAAATTCCTTTTTGAAAATTGTTCAACACAAAACTGATTTCTACTCCTACTCCTTCACTGTTCATGCGGTGAGACTGTATGGTATTTGCTGCCGCCTAACATACGAGACTCTAAATTTATGTCCATTTCTAAACGACTTGTAAGAGATTATTAACTTTCATCGTAGGTACTGTATCTAAAAACGTATCTATCAACACTTCTGTCGGTGTGATCACAAATGAAAACTGACGTGTCACTATCACAACTACCCAGATGTCTGTCTTCGAACTAATAAAATATTACTTACATTTTAAAAACGGAAATGTTAGGTTGGCAACATTTAAACGTTGAACATTTAAATAATATCGTGTTATTGTAATACGATTAGTTTGCGTAAAACGTCTTACAAGTGTTTACGCCATGAAGAGGCTTGCTACGAACGCTACGCGGATCGGGTTACGAACGCGTAGCACTTCAACTTGTGATCCCAAGTACCTTGTTCTGTAAATACCAGTATATTGCGTTCCAACAATCACTGTTGAATCAAAACCGTTTCATGTATCCTCCCTATACTAATTATAACAATGTAACACTCGCCTTTATTGAATCTGTATTGAATTTCATTTGTTGGCTCGTACGTTTACTCTCTAATATTCGATGAATACATTAAATTCCAAATATTAATATTGTTATTACTGATTGTTACTAGTACCAATCAATTGTTAACTATTGAATAGGAGTATTTTTTTTTACAAATCATACAAGTTCATTGGCCGATGAATTTCAGCGAACGTTACTATTATTTCTAGCCGAAAGATCAAACTTTTCATTGAAATTCAGACTTCGTTAGCATGCCAACCGCAATATGGAAATCAATTAAATGTACATTCCAGGTCAGCGAACTGAGAAATGCATGGGTGGTGCTCGCACGGGGCTCCACGAACCGCGTCACCTCTCCTCTCCTCCCCTCAACTGTGCAGCCAGCACCCCCAGCCACTGTGCTGACGCCTGATGTACCTCCTGCTTATTCTAAACAATTCTAACTGTTCTTCTTACTATTCCGACTATTGCAATCGACCTAATAACGCCAAAATCCTGCTGAAGGCGTAAACAATACAATTTAAAATAATTTAATTGGAATTTTCACTGTAAACTAACTAAAATAAATTTCACTGTGTATTCAGATATTTGGTATAACAGTGGATGTAGCTTTCATAGTTAACATTTTTTGGTTTCTATCGGAATGCACATAAGCCTCCTATTGTGAGTTATTTTGTTTAAGTATCGTGTGTTTTAACAATGCTCTCTATACGCATTTTGTATTTATAAATGTACCTATGAAACAAGAGATCCTATTGTGTTTTAACAATGCTCTATGCTATACCTACAAATTCAAAAACATTGAAATATTATGTGATATTATTAGAAGAAAATAGGTACTGAAATGATCTACTAATTCCAATTTATTCGAAATTCGTACCTCTCGTAATTAAACAGGTATACAATAGAGTTTCAGTAGAACGATTATTGAAAGCGAATAGCGACTAAGTGATGCAAGTGGCACGAGCTATATGAAGAATACTATGTGAGCAACGCCGCGCGTCGCCCGGAGCCGAAATTGTCAAGTTATGTAAATGCGGTCGGAAACTTGCAGGCGACGAGAGGCGCGTCCGCTATGTTGTGTTGTGTCGCCTCTCAATACTCAATAACATGCCCCTTTAATAATTCATTACAATATTCACTTGCCTTAACTTTGGCCCGATAACAACTTTTATTGGTGTTAACCGACAACACGCCATTTATTACTGCTGTCATGTCTACGCGTTCTTGCGTTTATAGGAGTTGGACGAACTATACAACTTATACGGAACGCTTGAGCGGTGCGTGATTACACACAGCAAAATATGAAAGTCACAGCTAGTATTATACTCTATTTTAAGAAGAAAGTTCAAGTGTTTTTCTTAATTATTTATTTATTAATAATAAAATATTGGTTTAAAAGTCAGTCATCAAACCCGCAAACCCGGTAAATCAAACTTAGAAATACATGAGTATTTTAAATATTCCACCTATTAGATAGGAAGTTACAGTAAAAAGTATAAGACCAGGCCTGAGTCACACACTAATGAACAAGAGACTTACTCAAAACGCAAGGCTACAACAAATTATTACATTTGCGTAAAAATAATTATAATCTAAATCATTCGCTTTTTACAACTACGAACTTTGTCTACGAACTATGCACGCAAATACTTTACGAAAACAAACTTTGCAAGTACACTTTCTAACTCTTAATTACCTAGTCTTAATATGTGAATTTATGTAGTACAGGTCAAATGTAAGCAGAATAAACATTAGTCGAATATAAAAGTAAAAGCACATTTCCTTCACAATAATAAAAATGTAAAACTTAATCAATACAGACAAGCAGACAAGCAAGAGCTTGAGCTCCATGTAGCAGCCAGCGCCACTCCCGAGAGAAGGCAAAGTAAATTAAAATCTAAAATGAAATGGATTTAAAAAAAGAATATCAAAAGAGGATACGGAGATATTTTAACCTTTGGTGGCGCAGAATGAGATGATAACAAGGCGTTTAGTATTCGAGTCACGAAAGGTCGATCCACCTGCTTTTCATATCACGACAATTGCCGACCCCGAGCAATCGGCTCTCTAGCGGAATGACAATTCTTGTCTATGAAAATCAATTGGGGAGAACGAGGAGCTCAGGGGCCGGCGACAATTCCAATTTCATTAATAGCTTCCGTCGCAGCGTAGGGATGCCACTGCGTCGCCATTCGGAATACCTCAAACTCGCTTTTGTTTACGGTCGTTGCGCTGCAGCTAAGCTATAACGAGCGCTGTAATTAACAAACGATTAGCAAGCCCCGAACGAACGCGCCGCACCGCCGTACCTCGTCACCCAAACACTTGAATATCGGGCCCACCAGATTTATTACTACACGACGAATGATAAAAGATATACCGAGTACATTATTTTATCTAAAAGCAGATAGGAGATTTCATAACACATCAGACAATTTAGTTCTACTTGTTATAAGTAATTTACTGAACAATTCTTCTTATGTAAAAATCTATATTCCATACTAAAGCTGTACGTTTATTTTTAATAAAAATATGAAAGTTTAAAACAATATCAGATACTATTCCAACAAAATGAAGTACTCACTCGTATAAACAAAATGTATTTAAACACCACAAAAATAATTAAAAAGTTTTCATAATCAAACCCAATCACTGGAATTAAGTATTGAATATTGTTTATAGAAGGTTATGGATGCTTTAGTTTGTAGTTTTTGATATGATAATAAATTTATTTTAGAGGTGTTTTTGATTTTCCATAATGTTTCCATCAAAGCATATCTAAAAATACTCAACCGGTACCCAATTTTAAGATAGTAAATTAATGTAATAATCAGTGACATGAGTACCACTAGTAGCCGGGTTCTTTTACTAATCGCTTTAACTAGTTGTTACAAGTTCTCAGCCGGGCCCAAGTTTCGTGACGCTGATGTGCTCCACAATAGAACTTCCTGCGTAACATAAACAGGTAATTAAATTTATTCGTAGACGCCTCAGTAGCACTTTATTTTAATTATAATGTACTTGAATCATAATTTTAATTATGTCTCTAGTGTTTGAAGTGTTCTCTAGGATAATAAAGTTTGGACTCACGTACTTACGCACTGAGTACATTGTACCACAATACGTGTACTTAGTCTCAGAACTGAGTATCTCAGTGCGGCTAAATAAGATATACTAATGACAAGAACCCAAACCATGCCCTGACTAGAAAACTAGCAACCAATATCATTTTTCGTTGAAAATGAAGTCCAAAAAATAGGCCAACTTAGTACATTTATACTATGTATCGTTTACTAACGCGGGTCTCTTTACTTCTTTTAAGATTCAAAAATGAAGACAATATATATATATATGTTTGAACATAGTTTTACTATTAAAGCGTCTACTCTTAATGTCTTTAACGTTGCTGTTGCGTTAGAGGCATCCTCCATTTTAATAGTAATGTTCAAGAGCCGGCCCTAGTTCACTAGTTCGGAGGTAATTATAGGGAAATCACTTATTACCCGGCTCGTAGCCGCCTTACAGTTTATACTTCTATTAAGTCAGCCCGTTTACAACTAAACTTAGAATCAAGACTAAATGCATGCAATATTTTCATAATTTTATTTTTTTAATTCATTTATGAATTACCCATTATTACAAATAACGCTGAATGCTCAAAATATCCACGAAGTGGTCACAATCAATAATGCTACAGGCCTCGGTATATTTCATACAAATATAATAATAATATCTCGTTTAAGAATTCATGCACGTATTCGTAAGTTAATAAAGCGAACAAGTTACGATTATGTATAGCGGAGTTTATCCTAGACCCTGCTTTATGTCGGCATTAGAGTAACCTTTGACCAGCAGCGACGTGTACCACAGGTGTTCAACTACAGCTGTACGGACATAAAGCTTTCATGTATTTAGATATCACATGAGATATGTTAATAGTACGCCTGAACTTTAGGGACACCGTATCCTACCAAGTTCCACCTTAAACACGCACCAAGTTAAATTTTGTCGGTATAATTTTAACTTCAAAGGCTAAAATCGCATTTATTGAAACATCGGAAAACAACTTTGTAAAAAATAAAATATCATGCCTTCTGATCACAGAGTAAAACATTGACGACTCACAAACTCAACTTATTTCCATTACTGACGAAATTGAATGGAAACTCAGCGAACTTCGGATTTCTTATCAAACTGCAAAAGTAAGTCGAAGTGTAAGTTTTATATTACAAAACCTGCAAAATGTATCCAGCGAAACTAAAACAAAGAATGGAAGGTAAGACCTGACAATGATTTCATTATTCACAACTTCTGTAACTATTCTGACGAAGACGAACTGGCTGGAAGTCTAGCTTGAAACATAGTTCAGATATTTGTCTCGGCTCCGTCTAGGCGGACACCCGGTGTTAATTAACTTCGAGTTACATAGTTAGCGGCGCAAAACGAACAGAGTACTAGCTGAGTCCTCAGCAGTACCTGAGCTCGCGATCAATGGATTTATAATATATACTAAACATAAACTCGACCGACATTATTAACTATAACTACTTTACATTAAACTTTCACGATTATATCGTACATGTAACTTTAAGTTTTATTTTGGTTTTACTTACGCAATGGCCCTCTGAGGCCGACTAAGTATGAAGATATAATATCCTAGCATTAATTTAATATCAAAAGGTAATATTTTGTTTGATTTATACATATAATCAACTCAATTATAGAGCTATAGCCAATTAACTCTAAGCCCACCTTGCAATAAACCAAGACCTCCGGGTTGACCACTCGACTAATGGGCGGTTTCAACTAGAACTATCGGTTGCAAACTATTCCCGGCTACATTCAATAGGAACAATGTTTTGTTTTATTTATGTATTTTGATATTATCCCATGAATTGACCTAGAGTCCAACAAAACTGAAATATGTCGTGGTTTATTATAAGCAATTTGTGGAGCGTACATGTAATTTTCTTCAAGAAAAAATGTGACATTCATTTATAACTTTCATAATCTGGATACAAATGTAAGATAATAGAAAGAGATATTTATGATTGTTTTTAAGATAGGGTTAATAAATCCATCGTAAAACAACATCTTTATTATCCTAATGGTAGTTCTATAATTAAGGAACCTACTTATTAAGACGGGAAGTTTATTTAATCCGAAATAATTAATTACGACGCTGATCTTAAGTACAAAATGGATTTCTGAGAACTTCTAAATGAGTCTTAAAGATATTATTTAAATAGGGGAGGCACGGAGTACCCGCGGCCCTTCCTTGCTTCCTTTACGCACCATGCATTCATCAATTATAAAAAGTACAAAACTTTTGACGTAACTTTCACATCTCATGGATAATGAAAACAATAATAAATGGTCTCGAGAGAAAACACGTTATGATTTTATTTTGTAGACCGTGAACAATTCGCTTAATAATTGTTTGTTCATTTTATACGGAAAGCGGCAAAAGAGTAGTAAACATCTAAACATTGCGGTGTTATTGTGTAAAGAATAGCAACTACAAAGTGTTATATGTAGTTAGTGACTGGCTGCATTAATGGCAGTATCTGTCTAACACTTATTGTAACTTAAAATGTAGGTATGTCCTACATTTTAAGTTACAATAAGTGTTAGACTTATAGTATCATAATATAATAATATTCCGGTAGAATACGTTTCTTAATGAAAAGTTTTTGTATAAAGAAAATACTTACATGTAAAAATCATTCCATTTTTATTTATTTTTAATTAAAGGTTTTTCTTACAAAACAGTAATATTACTAGTTAGTCTACCACGTGGGTTTAAAGCATCAACTCACAAGATTAAACAACGACAACTTTAAAAGACATCCACTTAGTTAATGAATGATATCAGCGTAGTTGGAAATAGGCCTCTCATTGCACACACGGTCGGCGTGCCGCGTCCAGTGTCCCTCATATACATACATAATGTGACGTAATAAAGCGAGCCCGACACTCGCCTGTTGCCTTCCGACTACCGACACATTGGAAGTATCCTACTACTGAGGATTAATACACGCCAGTGGTTTGGCGCAAACTTGGATTACGCGGACTACCCGCCGTAATTAGTTTTGATGGTTCACAATACAAACAATACTTAGATGCATGTATGTAAATTTGACATAGGGAGTGGAAAGCAGTGCATTTTATTTTAAATAGTTAATATTAAACGCTTCACAATTGAATTATTTATTGGGGTTAATATAAGAATGATAAATATTATCGTACATGTTGGTGTCCATCGATTGTCAAAAAAAGTTCTGGCAAACCTAGTCCATGAAATGTTACGAATCATTACGCGGATAACTTTGCTGTCAATAAAGACTTACATAAATTACTTTATACAATACTCCTTAGATGAGTAAATACCGCAAATAAAATCGACGGATGACGTATGGGCCACACATGTCGTTTCGTTTTCATGTGTTTTCCATTATTAATACAAACTCCGAGATATATAGTAACTAAGTAAGAACGAGGCACCTACTTATCTTCTGTAAACAGTATCTATAAGTAAGTATACAGCCATTGTTTCCGACTTGACATCTCCCGGTGATTCGGATTCTGAACACGAGTCGGTAGTAAATTTCTTTCTCCCATTTTGTTTGGTTTCCTATAGAGACTAGCGGCTCGGCCAACAAAATTGTTACGAGATCAACTTCATCTGATAATCTTGGGACCTACACTAATTTTAACTAGAATCTGATAAAGACCCATATTTATTGTTACCTACATTATAATTGGCTTTTATCTTTGATGTAGTGAGTGTAATCAAAATAGGCCTTTTTCACGACAAAACAATTAACGATAAAGTAATTATGTAACTCCATTCTTTATGTTTATTATTTTTCGCATCAATCGCTTCATATCTCTGCACTTCCCTATGGTTGACTGTTAGAGAACGCCTTCAGTCATTAGAAGTTCGCCATTCTCTGTCATTTTGTGTGAAGAAGAAATAAATCATATTATTCGTGTAGGTACCTACTTTTTAAATACACAAACACAGTATGAACAATCGAATAGAACATAAACAATTAAAATAACAGTTTTTTTAAACAAACATCTGTAGACTTAAATTGCAATCAATATACCTATTGAACGTAATAATTTAAATTTAATTAAATTTCTCGTAAAGCAGACAGGTGTCCATTTGTCGGCTGTGTAACACTATTTGTCAGCGGCGAGCGCGCGGCTCTTGCGCACCCGACCGGAAACAGTGACGAAAGAAATCGATCAGAAGAAATTTATTTAGACAAAAGACAATAAAAAAATGAGGGCGACTGCTTCGCAACTTGGCCTTGACTGGGGACGCCCTTGACTCTAGTGAAAACAGTCGCGACTTCTGAGAGCTCATCAATGTTAAACGTACTAGCGCATGGAAATCTACGACTAGCGCATTTATTTGATTAAGCGCAAGATCTTGACATGTTACACACTTAAGAACTTATTTTACTGTCAAATTTTACTCTTACTCTGAATATTCATTAAATGATAAATAGGCACTTAGTGTTTATATCTGAATTTCATATCTCTATATCAATGTCCCGTGAACATTTTTACAGCTTTTTACTCTGAAAATATCTGATATTGAGATAATATGTATCTACCTGACCTCAAGTATTCAGATATATGTCGTTATGGAATATTTTAAAACAACAATAAGAAGTGATGAGTATTTAAAATATGTATTTTGTGTTATACATTATCAATTTAAGCAACGCGAAAATATTTTTTAATTTCAGCAAATAAATATGGGAGCTAAGTGTACACACTACGCATTAATTTATTCCATGACCCGAGTGCGTGACGGATCGACGCAAAGTTCAAATTGTATCAAAAGTTTGTACTCGTCGTCGCCGGATCTTCGATGGTAGTTTATCCAAACTCTCCCTCGTTTTGGTATAAGCTTAAATTTCATGAATTTTAATTTGAGTAACTTCCCAATGCTAACACAGATGTAGTAAGAAGTCTGCTACGGTCGATTGAAGAATTATTATGTTTATTTCATTCTGTACTTATTTGACGGTAATTATGATAACCATGTATCCATGAACTAATTTTAATGAACATTTTAAAACGTCCGTATTGTAACGACAAACGTTGATAAATTGCACTTAACTTCATTTTATGTTCGACGACTATATTTATGTATCGTGGCTGATGTGGTGCAACGCGTATTAACATGCAGAATATTACGTTAAATGAAACTTAATTTATTAGCCCCATCCCATATTTACCTATAGCTATCTCGTTATTCTTGTCCTGAGTTTAGTAAAATATTAAACTCTACATTTTATATACGCCCGTGCACTGTAACTTCATCATTAAAATGCTTGTGACATTTTTTATAAAAAACTGTATCACATAATAATAAAAGTAACCTGTGTAAATACATAGATATTTTATGGTTCGTCCATTCCATAATCGTCGAATGTGCACGAATGATCCAGACATAGGTACCATATTTATCATACACATTAACTGTTCGAAATCTTTTGTGCACAATATATTGTAGTATTATAGTAGGTATGAGGAAAGTGATTGGACAATGATAAAATTTAAGAAATAAATATGTTTATACAACTTACTCAATTGATTCGTTTTAATTAAATATGCGTTGAATAGTTAAGTAATGCAATATAATGCACTATTTCGAAGACCGAAACATTTTCATTGATAGGTATTTATTATTTAAAATATATTCAGGTCAGTCGTGTACCTGTGACCGTCACTCATTACCCTGACATTAAAAGCAACACTATTATTGGCAATACTATATAAGCTCAGAAGAAATCGTAACAGGCATCATTTGGCAATCATTGCCCAATAGAACCGGGACAACAGTTCAGGATGAAAGCCACCGTCGTTTGCTTGTTGGTACTCGTAGTCGCGGTCTGCGCCAGGGACATGCGCCTCAGGCGGGACCTCGATTTACAAACTGCAGCTTCCACAAATGGGAGAAGGGTGATGGCGGAGAATATCATGGACATCACCACGACGAGCACGGTGGACACGGTGAGAAGGGATACAAAGGATACCATGGTCATGAGCACGGTAAAAAAGGACACTCCGACCACGAAGGACATAAAGGACACTATGACGAAAGCGGAGGACACAAGAAACACCATCATCACGACGATGGCTACTACGATGAACATCATCATGGCGAGAAAGGCGAAAAAGGTCACGGTTTTGAAGAAAAGGGACATTTTCACAAGGGCCATTCCACCAAAGGACATCACGGTATCCACAAAATAGACGAGTTTAAGAAAGATAAACATTTCCATGATAAACACGGTGAATCAGGATTCGAAGAAGGATACGGTGGACATCACCACGAAGGAGGTTACAAAGAGGGTGGACACTTCGACAAAGGACACAAAGAAGGTGGCTTCCATGAACATGAGCACGGTAACAAGGGCTCCTTTGAAAAGGGTGGTCATCACCACGACCATAAGGGTCACCACGATGAAGGTGCCGGGCACGAGTACTGGGGACACCATGAGGACCACGGCAGCAAGGGAGGTCATGAGGACCACAAAGGTTGGGGCTTTAAGAAAGGTCACAAATAAGTTACTGCTTTGATATTATAAGATGAGGGTTTTTGTTATTGTTGATACTTTGTGATACACAAATAAATATTTATTTTACAAATCTTAGAAAATTATTTCATTAGGTAATGGCATAGAATGTATATTTAGAACCAAAGCGGATAAGCTTAAGTTAATTCCTAATTTATTCATCGTTACAGTATTCAAGTACAAATATAGAAGTCTCAAAAATGTTTAGTAAACATAATGATAGTAGCTAAGCATTTAAACAAGCATTAAGAATACTCAAATATGGTCAGTTAATGCTTAGGGAATACTAACAAAACAGGATAAAAGGAAGGTCAGCGGTCTGCCTTTTAAATAAAATAGTTCTAAACTAGCATTAAGTTTATTAGCTACGGCTTTATAAAACTAACAACGCGGGACTCTCGAAAAGCGGCAGCTGTTGAAATCCCCGCTGAATACCTGATCCAGTGTCCTAGGCGAGTGGCTGGCTACTAAAAAGTATCCAATATTTTCACTACCTACTCTTTGCGTAGATACCGACATTACGTAATAAAATGTTAGTTATTATAACTAACACCGGAGAACACTCTTAAAATAATTCATTCCATTTATGCGGAATCCATTTCCAATCCAATCCAATCCACCACAAACGAATCTATTTAATCTAGTTTAACTAGTCGTTGATTTTTTTATGTGACCCGAATATGTCGTAGGGATAAACTACCTTTTCTATTTAATAACAAGACTATAAATGAGTTATAGGAAAACGCGACACGCGTTTTCCTATAACTCATTTATAATCTGACGCGACACGCGTTTTCCTATGCATAGATAAAAGAGCATCTTGTCCTCATAAAAACCACATAGCTTTAAAGACTTTGTCTTGAAAACTAAATTAGAAATGTAAGAAAATACAAAACCTATGTAGTTTCTACAATCTGCAAACCATTTTAGTATTGAAAATTGTGGTACAATCATTCAAATTATACAATAATATACAATAATATATTTGTATAGAGAAAGTTTTCATTGCGGACACAAAATTTTTTTTATCACAATACCCTAAAAACAATATAGTGATGTGACATGTGTGGTTTAGTTCAAAATACTAAAGCACACGCGACTTTGCTGACATTATCTCGGTAAGTAGTTGATTGTATCGTTGTTCACATTCCGTATGAATTCTTGTTTTTATGAAGTTTCCTTCTAGCGCCAACACAATCTCAAGCGATAGGAATCAAATGTCCACAAAGACCATTGTTTCAGCTACATTTAGTATATTATTTGAGTATTACACCAACTACTTACGTACCTACGGCAAGCTTAAAATAGTAAACTACAGCCATGATATTTTACCAAATTGTACGATAATATTGCAGACAGGATTATGACTAGATATATACGCATCGTGCTAAAGTTCGTGTACAGAATAGACGCATGGTTAAGATGATTTAATTTTGAGCTGATAGGAAAGCGACATGTGAGGTTTAAGGGATCATCATTGTGTACACGCAATAATAAAACGGAGAAGCGTAGACAAGTATGTGTCAGCTACCTTTTTGCTTTAATCTTCTGTACCCATGAATTTGTATTGATTTATTTTCAAGCGACTTCAAAAAAAGGAGGAGGTTCTCAATTCGACTGTATTTTTTTTATGTTTGTTACTCGATTATTCGAAGACGCCTAGACAGATTTAAAAAAATCTTTTTTGTTTGAAAGGGTAGGCTTGTCATTTGGTCTCATTGTCATGAAATTAGGATCTGATGAGAGAATCCCAGGGGAACGAAGGGGAACTAAACTAACTAACGAAAAAATTATAGGAGGGACTAATGCATTTGTTAATTTTTCGTTAAGTATTTAAAGCCAATACAATCTGATAAAGGTCTAGAGTTGATCTGGTGATGGAGCCGAGAGCCAGTCGAGGGAACTCTTCAGCGGTTACTAGTAGCTATTATATGTTTGGGTTTGATTAATTCGTATTAATGAGGACTTTATACCTAGGTGGTATGTGATTGCCAATAAGGGTCTGATGATGAAGTAGTACCATAGGTGAGGGAATTCCTCAACGGTTAACAGTCGTTATCTTATGTTTGAGTTTGATTAATTTGTATTGATGAGGACTAGGTTATAACCTAGGTGTGGTGTGGTTGTCACTAAATATCCAATGATGAAGTAGTATAATAGCTAAAAGAACAATGGTTAACAGTAGCTACCTGGTGTTTGAGATTAAATAATATGTATTAATGAAACCTTTGCAGCGATGTGGGTTGTGCATAATATAATATATTCTAGTATCAAATTTAAAAATATAAAAAAAATAAAAAACTGCGTTTAAAAAAACCGACTTCACAAACTAAAAACAAACGAAAAATAAAAACTTAAAAGCAAAAAATAACTATTATTGGTCATACGTACTTATAGCTTACACATCCACTGATAAGTTAGAAGTCGGTGCCACAAACCCATAACAAAATATATCTTAGATACTGGTCACAGGTATATCCATTATAAAATTGTAACCAGCTTAATAATGTTAAGTATCTTTTAAGGTTTTAATGAATAATTTTGTGTAAAACTTGTGGCACCGACTTCTCACCTATCAGTGAGTGTGTAAGCTATAAGAGTACGTATGACCAATAATAGTTATTTTTTCCTTTTTAGTTCTTACTTTTTGTTTGTTTTTAATTTTTGAAGTCGGTTTTTTTAAACGCAGTTTTTTATTTTTATTTAATATGAAGTTTAGTCATTTTTATCTAAAAAAATACTTAATTTAAACTAATGTAAGGTATAAAATATTATGGCGAATGCCTAATAACTAATTAGCTATAGAAAAAAATATTTGCCTTTCATTAGTCTCGCTAAAACTCGAGAACGGGTGAATTTGCTAATTTTGGTCTTGAAATGTTCGTGTGAAAGTCCAGGGAAGGTTTAAGCGATGAGAAAAACAATGTATGCGGTACGAAGTTTGCCAGGTCAGCTATTTTTACCGACTTCAAAAAAAGGAGAAGGTTTTTTTGTTTGTTCGCCGATTACTCCGCCATTTGTAAACCGATTTTCAAAATTCTTATTTTGTTTGAAAGGGTATACTCTCGAGATGGTCCCTGGAATCCTAGGGAAACCGGAGGGAACTTTCGAAAATTGAAGGGGCGAGTAATGCGACTATTATATTTTTCAATTAGGACTAAACACTACATTTTAATAAGGCTCTGGAGTTGACCTGATGATGGAGCTGACAGACAGTCGAAAGGACTCCTCAACGGTTTACATTAACTACCTTGTGTTTGGGCTTGATTAATTTGTATTGATGAGGACTTTACACCTAGACAGAGTGGGACTGTCATTAAGGGTCTGATGATGAAGAAGTGTAATTGTTAAGGGAACTCTTCAACGGTATACAGTAACTACCTTGGGTAACCTATCAGTACTAATAATCGTTATTTTTTGGTTTTTAGTTTTGACATTTTGTTTGTTATTAGTTTGTGGTTTTTTTTTGAAGTCAGTTTTTATAGTAATTATAACTCCACATACCCAACCAAGTTGGAAGTGACTCCGGGTCACATTTAATCAAAAACTAGATATTCATTCGGTACATACCGATCGGAGAAATTCCTTTTCGGATCCGATAACGGTCACAAAGATAATGACATTCCTAACTCCCTCCTCCATTATTGGCATTTCATATTGCATGGCAATATTTATTTAATGTCTTTTTCATCGCTTTCCTACTGAAATAAAAATAGCGGCTTATGATAAAAATAGATTATATGTGAATGCTTTCGAGGCAACGACTATTTCTGGAAACTCTTTCAACATTTATACGGTCTGGGAATGGTATCACCCCTTCTTAAACGAAATTTATAACATAACTGGTGAAAAATTCATACACTAACATTCACTTACACCCACTACCGCCATTAATAATTTTTGAAAAATTTCAATCCGCAAATTATATTATTAGTACCTCTTATGTATATATGTATGTATTGATATGTATTTTTAGTAAGGTCGGTTTATCTACAAAATCATTAGAATAGCAGGCTTACTAATTCAAAATGAATGTAATTATGTTTGAGAACTAGCAAGTAAGTGGAATGTAATGCTTACCAAATGGGGTATGTAACGTACTGGCTGCACTTATGTAAATGCCGGAGCCACATATCCTGAATGTAACTGGGCGTACAATTATAGCCTGTTGCGCAACAAACCAACCATCCATTGTGGAGATTTTGGATACCATTCTGATATATAGGCTAACGTACGGAACAAGTGTGATGATTTATAATAGCTGCAACATTTGCTTCAACTGAGAAAGGAGGTGATCCTTTATTCCGTAATCGTTAAGTTTTCCTAATGTCGACTATGTAAATGTTAATGTTAACCAAATTCCGCATACACTGCCCAGAATGCTTAGTAAAATTAATTGACGGTGCTTTGTGCGTTGCTGTCATCTTTGTTGTCTCATCTCAGCAGAAAACTCCACTGGCAGAGAAACAAATAAAAAAGTACACCGCAAAGGTTTTTCGAAACGTTTGTAAATCTGTTAGCTTACTTAATAATATCACGTTCATGGTATCAACTAGAAGCTCTCGACGTTACAGATAAAGTCAAAAAACAAAGATGAATCACAAGGAAAGAGGACGAATGCGGAACTTCGTGACGTAGAGTACAGATGTATATTAAATATACATAGAACTCATTTATCATTTCCAATGGATTTTGCCGGTATGCCAGTCATTTGGCAAATGAGATAAAAGTGATGAAAATGTACAAATCATATTCTTCACTCCTCAAAAATATTCTTTTACATTTTAGTTTAAATTAATAATAAGTACTCTATTTTTTGCATAGGTACTTTTTTGTCAAATATAATTATGGAGTATTTAAAAATTGCCTGCGTAGCTACAATCAACGTAGTTACGTGGCTTTCGTTTCTTGGAATCCGTTGTTTTAAGAAAAAAATACAACATCTTTATTCTTCGAAGAAAATAGAATATCTTATTCGAAGATTTGTAATTATTATTATATTATATTTTATTTAAAATTATTTACTTTATTACTTAGTCCTAAATATACACGTAAGAACAAATACATTTCATATTCGTTAAATAACTTCTCTATTATTTTCCTAAGAGCGACTGATTCGGAAGTTATATCATAATACACCGAATTTAGTAAAGGAAGGAAGTGGAAATTTCTGCGAGTTAGTTATAACAACCTTGACACTATCGGCAGCGTTGACTTACCTAACCACCGCTAGCGTTTAGTATATAAAATCATTGACATCGATGAATTGATATCATTCAGCACCAACTAGTCCAATCAACGATGAGAAGTAGCCTTCTTGTGGCATTTGGCCTTCTGGCCATAGCTGCCTTCAGCTCCGCCAGGGAAATCCGAGAAAAGAGGGCTGCTGACCTGGAAGCTGCCGCGTCGCATGGTCATCACTGGGATAAGGGTGGCGGCCACGAGCACCATGGACATCACCACGACGAGCATGGTGGCGGACACCATAAGGGACACAAAGGTCATCACGAGCACCACCACGGCAAACACGGCCATAGCCACCACGAGGGACACAAGGGTCACCACGGAGAGCACGGCGGACATAAGAAGCACCACCATCATGATGAAGGCTACCATGACCACCACCACCACGGAGAGAAGGGCGAGCACGGGCATGGACACGACGAGCACGGCCACTGGCACAAGGGACACGACACCAAAGGACACCACGGCGTTGAGAAACATGACGAGTTCAAGAAGGACAAGCACTTCCACGACCACCATGGCGAGAAAGGCTTCCATGAACACCACGGCGGCCACCACCACGAGGGCGGTTACAAGAAGGGCGGTCACTTCCACAAGGGCCACAAGCACGGTGGACATCACGAGCACCACCACGGCAAAAAGGGCCACCACGAAGAGGGCGGCCACCACCACCACCACAAGGGACACCACGGCGAGGGCGGCCACCACGAGCACTGGCATGGCCACCACGACCACGGCAAGAAAGGGGGCCACGAGCACCACAAGCACTGGGGACACAAGAAGGGCCACTAATCTGTTGCTCAATGTACCTGGACTGATATTTGTTGAACTTATGTTATATATGAGTATTTTTGTTATGTTTATACGAAAAAGAATTAAACTTTGTACAAAATAACTATTTGGTTTTTAATTTCAACCCAATAATTTAAAAATAATTCCATCTTTAAGATGAACATTGTATTGTGGTGTACTTTGTTAACAGATGAGAAATAAGAAATCACGAGTAAGAAGTATAAAGAATAATAAACATACGCCAATGATGTCATCCCATTAATGTGAAGTAACCTGAGCCAGCCGCCAGAGAGGGTGCTTTCTAAGACAATAGAATTAAATAATTATATATTTAACGAATGTTATTTTAATTACATTTTCATTTCTATATGCAAAGGGTCCTAATGAAATCTCCATTAACATCGAGTTTACGAATTCTATTGAAAATCGCTGCAACGCTAGGTCTAGGTCCTAGTCGATATATGTACATACTAGCTGTTTGCCCACGACTTCGTCCGCGAAGAATGTAAGTGTTAGTACGTAACTTTTTTTGTTTCAATTTTCCAAAATAAAAGTGGCCTATATTACTCGTTAGTACATTAGGGAACTGCCAATATATTCCTGTCAAAATCGGTCCAGCCTAACCAGAAATTAGCCAGTACAAACAGACAGACGGACAAAAAAATTTAAAAAAATTATTAATATCTATATCGTATGTATATTTATATGCATATTCATTTAGTAAAAAGCGGTTATTTTAATATTACAAACAAACACTCCAATTTTTTTTCCGGGCGAGATGGTGGACTATCGTATACAAATACAACGTATAAAATATCTGTATATTGTATTTATACCTTTACTTTTGATAGGCAACGCCTGAATTTTCAATATTCACTTTTAATTTTTGAAGTGATCATCTTGCTGTTATCTATTTATATATTTCCCCGAATAAACGGATGAATTGAAAATTCATGCCCATACTGGGAACAGTAGTTTGTGGATCATACATTTACCTAATTTGTTAGTTATCTGTAAAAATCAATTCCCTGCCAGCTACTTAACCACTCATGCAGACGCATAATTATTATATTTGTGTTACATAACATACCGTAACATCACGCTTTTTATTTCCAGAAGGATAAGACAGGGGTGCAAAATCCTCCTTTCACCACTTAGGCCTATTCCTATATCACATGCTCCGTGCTACTACGAATATTTTTTAAAAAAGTTAGAAATCTCAAAACGAATTTGCTTGACCCGAAATCAAATCTAACACCCCTTACTTTATTGAAACATCTCTAATATTTTTTTATTGGATAAGCCGGTAAACGATCAGACGGATCACCACATAATAAGGGTAAGTAATCGGCGGCATCCATGGACACCCGAGACACCAGAGGCGTTACAAGTACGTTATCGGCCTTTTAGGGTTAGGGATTTGAGGATTGTTGGGGATTCATGGATTAGGGGTATTTGGGCCTCTGGTATCCTCACTCAAACGACGAAACACAACGCAAGCGTTTTTTCACGTCTAATTTCCGTGAGGTCGTGGTATTACTCCGGTCGACCCGACCATATTCATGCCGAAGCATGGCTCTCTTACACTAAAGTGATAATAAAATTGAAAATAAAATAAAATTAATAACAGCTATACATAGATACTTTTCTAGAATTTATAATAAATTAGGAAACTACGTGCCCTATGGGATAAGAAAAATAACTGACAACTGAAGGAAAATAAAAATCATTTTCATTCATTTTTGGACTTAAGTACCATCATTTGAATCATATGGAAACTAAAGAAAATATGATATATTATAATCTTTTTATATTAAACAAAATCGTCTATGTATCTCTGATAACTAAGAGGAAAGCGAACTTGACTGCTTCTGTTTAAAAAAACCTGAGGCTCTTTCCCGATCTCATCTTAAATCTAACCTTTCTGTTGCCTCACAGAATACTGACTTTTACTCCTATTCCTTCACTGTTCATGCGGTGCGACTTTGGAATTCCCTACCACCTAACATCCGTGACTCTAAATCTATCCCTATCTTTTAAAGACTCGTAAGGGAGCATTACCTTTCCTCATCTTGTGCAAATTAGTGTCATATATGTATGTATAATATGTTTATTTGTATATTGTATATATTGTATATTGTATGTATAATATGTTTACTCTCATATGTGTATTATTTGATGTGTATCTATCATATATCTATGTATTTTATTGAGATCTATTTATTCAATACATTATTTATCGGTTATATATATTTTGTGTATGTAGTTTTAAGTACTTATTGGCTTAAATTTTGGTAATTTTTGTTTTTTTTTTGTTCATGCTATGTTACACACAGTGTCTTAGTTTTTACTGTTTTTCCTGTCGAAGAACTGCAGGAAGAGATTCCTACGGGAATATGTAGTGCCTATGTACCTCCAAATTATTTATATATGTATTCTCCTGTGTACTGTATGTGTGTTGTGCATAAATAAATAAATAAAATCAATACAGTCCTCATTGTGTTTTTATATCCTAAGATTTAATTCCACAATAGAATGGTGTTTGTAATTAACATTAAACACAGTAAAAGAATTTCCCCGACAATCAATAATACCTGTGGTAACCACTATCCGGTCAAAGCTGGTATCAAATAAATGCTCACCTGACACTAGGGCGCTTGACCTTGCTAGTAAGTAAGTGCAAGCACTCGAGTCAGTGCAACTATTGCCTAATGCAAGTACGAGAAAACCAGACCCACAGTATCTATAAAATGTAGTCGTAGCAATAATACGTGCCATATCTCATCTCGATCTGTTCAAGAATACAACAACCATGAAGGTGGCGCTCCTGCTGAGCCTGCTGGTGCTGGCGCTGGCAGCACTTGCTGATGCACGAAACCTGCGTGAGAAACGTGATGCAGATCTAGAGGCGGCCGCTTCCGGACACCATCACGAAAAGGGTGGTGGTAAGGAACACCATCATCATCATCACCATGACCACGAGGGACATGGACACAAAGGGTACAAAGGACATCATCACCATGAACATGGCAAGAAAGGTCACCACCACCATGAAGGACACAAGGGACACCATGAACACCACGGAGGCCACAAGAAACACCATCACCACGATGATGGACACCACCATGAGCACCATCACGGAGAAAAAGGCGAAAAAGGCCATGGTTTCGAAGAAAAGGGACACTATCACAAGGGACACTCTACGAAAGGACATCATGGTGTTCACAAACTAGACGAGTTTAAAAAGGACAAACACTTCCACCACAAACATGGTGAGTCAGGACACCATGAAGGCTACGGTGGCCACCATCATGAGCACGGACACAAGAAGGGTGGACACTTTGACAAAGGACACAAGCATCACGGACATCACGAGCACCACCATGGCAAGAAGGGCCACCATGAAAAGGGAGGCCACCACCACGAACACAAGGGCCACCACGATGAGGGCGGCCACCACGAGCACCATCACCACCACAGTGGTCATGGCAAGAAGGGTGGACATGAAGACCACAAGCATTGGGGATTCAAGAAAGGACATTAAATATTAGTTAGCTAATTTATTAATGTACTTGTTGATAGACTTTTATTGTTATATTTGTTATACTTTTATAACCACAATGTAAATAAACACTGTTTTATGTGGAAGATATTTGATTTTTTGTAGCAAGTTGTAACACAAAAATTCATTAGAAACGATACCTACCTATGAAACTCCATCTGTGAATAACTTAATTATTAACAAGGAAAAATATTATAAACACAATAATTTCCGAAGTTTTAGTGCTTATTGGTAGTTAAACTTTTAAACTTACCTATAATGTAAATACTTTTGAACTGTAAACTACCAACGACCTTAATTGTTTTTTATAAGTTGCAATTAATTAAAACCATAGTTGTGATTTCATTTACAAATAAATAAATGAACATTAAAAAATGAAAAATTGTATGCACTTTACAATATATTATGTTTTATTTTCATTATAAAGCTGACAGATGCACTAGGCGAACGAAACATTCGAAACAAGCTACGAAATATCTAGTTTTTAAAATTCTCCGAAAAACGAGATGGAGCTTAGTTCAGGCACGGTGTACGACGACAGGGTCGGCAATGGGCTGGGTACCTGTTATGATTAATGACTACTGAAACGTAGATATGCAGCACTGTGTTTCTCTTCAAAGTAAGAATATGTAAAATTATCTTGTTAGAAATCTGAGCGTACACCTCTAGAGACAAACAAAAACAATGAGAACACGGCCTATATTTTCCCATAACTTTTCTAAGTTAACCCATGTGCATACGTAAGAAAGTTTTTTAGAACTTATAAAATAGATGTGAAAGATACCTCCATGAAATTTATATGGCCAACCAATGTGTGTAAGTCGTCTTGAAATAACCAAAATAATGTGTGGATTAATATAAATACTTACATAAAATGAAGGTTTTGAAAATCGTCGCGTCGTTGCAATGTTTTTATGGAAGGAAATTTCGGAAAATGAAATGAACCGGTGAAATATGTAACTGATTCTTTCACTCTAATATTACAATAACGAATATTTCTTTTTTAAACAACAGTCTTAGCTTACGAACACAGTGAGAGTTGTTAAATTATTAAAGGCTTTAATTAATTATTACAAGTCGGTGTATTGGTAATTCCACATTAGTTCACAAATCTGTGTGTGTTTTTGTTCTGTGGTTTATCTATGTTTTTTCTGAACTTTAGAAAAGCACATAATAAAATAATACCTTACTTTTGCCTTTTCCCTCAGTATGTGTTCTTTTTATTTTCTACTAGCGATCCGCCCCGGCTTCGCACGGGTACAATATGTATTATACATAATAAACCCTCCAAACCTTTCTTAAGAATCACTCTATCTATAAAAAAACGCTTCTAAATCCATTGCGTAGTTTTAAAGATCTAAGCATACCTACATATAGAGAGAGACAGACAGACGGCGGATTTTTTTTAAGGCTGGAAAATCATCGAATTACTTCTCCCGCCTGGGTGAGGCGGGAGGGAGTGTCAGACTCTTACTGACTAAAAACCACCCCGTTCCTTCTCCTGCACGTCGAGCAGGAGCCCCGGTAACCCGTTAGGTTCTCCGCGACTCCGAATCGGCATCGGCCCTGTTGGGCCCCATCTGTGGTGGTCTGATGGCTTTTTGAGGTGCGCGCGGAAGGCGACATGCCGTACGCTCGGGTCACTCTTACGGTGGCCGGAGATCGTCCCGCGATCCCCGACCCCCGGTGTATTCTTCGCAATGGCTGGGTTGCGAGGAGACAGCGCTTCGCTGCCTCACGCGTCCCGCCTCCTCCTTAGCTAGCATAACTGCTTCCCAAAAGGAGGAGACGGCATCCAGTCCCCCTCGCTCCGCATCATGACTGTGACATGACCTAGTGCACTAGGCCCGGATGCGAGAGGTTGCCATCGCCGATCACTTCCCTGAGGGCACGGCGGTGCTCAGCACACGCAGGGCATTCCCCCACTGTGTGTTCCACCGTGTCCTCAGGGCGGCCCTCGCAGTGATGGCACCCGGGCCTTTCCTCCCGCCCCATCAGACGGTGAGGATGTCCGGTGAGGACCTGCTTGTTTTATACTATGTAGTGATTGATATGAGTCAGTAACATGATGTTTATTGTTGATTTAATTTGTATTCTGTGGAGAATGCTGTTGGTTACGTATTTAATCAAACTACCTATTTTTTTTAATCGTGTAATTAGTCACTGTTTGTTTTCCCAAATGAATAAAATAAAATTAAAAATAAATGTCGTGAAAGTAATAAAAATAAACTTGCAATTTCAAATAACTTTTTCTTTCGTCTCGTCTTAAAACTATTTTTATTTAAAATAATGTGAGTGGCATAATATAAATATCTTCACTGTAATAAGCCCTGTTCTTACGTCTAGACTAGCTTTATACACTTATATATAGCTTTATACACTTTATACTAACTTTACACCTACCGCCTGACGCAGGTCCTCACCGGACATAGGAGTTTCGGGAGGTATCTGTGTCTGATAGAGCGGGAGGAAACGCCCGGGTGTCATCACTGCGAGGACAGGGTGGAACACACTGTAGGGGCTTATCCTGCCACTGTAGGGGATGTGATCGGCGATGGCGATGGCGACCGTCGCGAAGGACACTCCGGGCATCGGGGATCGCTGGACGATCTCTGGTCATCGTAAGCAGGGGCCTGCTGATCGCGAGCATGGGTAGCTTGCCGCCCGACCAGAACCAGACCACGCGCTCAAAGAGCCATCAGACCACCACGGATGGGGCCCAATAGGACTGATGCCGATACGAAGCCGCGGAGAACTTAACCTTTTTACCGGGGCTCCGGCTCGAAGTGCAGGAGTAGGAACAGGGTGGTTTTAGTCAGTAAGAATCTGACACTCCCTCCAGGCGGGAAAAGTAATTCGATGATTTTCCCCTCTTAAAAAAAAACCGTTGTACGCATACACATTATTAAAAATGTTTTAAATTTTCCCTAAAAACATGTGCATTGTAAAATATTAACGAAAAATTAAACTGAAATCCAAAATGAATGTAGACTAAACTATAATCACGTTTCCATCGAAATTTAAGTACTGGTTCATTCGTTTTTGTATTGTATAATAACATACCTAAACCATCAAACAAGTCGCGGAGAACCTAACGGGTAACCGGGGCTCCGGCTCGACGTGCAGGAGAAGGAACGGGGTGGTTTTTAGTCAGTAAGAGTCTGACACTCCCTTCCGCCTCACCCAGGCGGGAGCAGTCATTCGATGATTTTCCATCCTTAAAAAAAAACCATCAAACAAAACCTATTAAATCGATCGAAAATCGAAAATTGTACGTATCTCAAGTATTGTTAATAAATGATATATGTAAAAAGACTCATACAAAATGCGCCCTCTATTATTCGCAAAATTTTCCATCAGTATCTAATTAGATATACTATTAAAAATCTTATTACCTATAAAGTTATCAGCTAATTTTAAAACCTTTAATGCCTTAAAGCATAAAATTAACCTCCCTTAAATAGCATGAAATTATTAAAACGATTTGAATTGTAAACAAGGTGCTAAAAACCACGACACTTAGAGTTTTTGTAATCATACTAAGAGCTAGAAAACTGCAAATTGTATTACGCAAACTGATAATCTAGCAAATTAATTAAAGTAATGGCCATAGTTTTTGCTAACCAAACTTGAGTTGGTCATATCTCGTTATTCAGCACAAACAGATGGAACCCGTTTTAAAATTGTTTTTTATAAAAATGCAACTTTGAGACTTACTCATTTTCGCGACGAGTAGGTACTTATTATATTCTAACAGACGTTTTAGGCAAAGTCTAAATCAGTCTTCAGTTTATTTAGGCGTTTATGTATAGTAGGTAGTGCTGCTATATTTCAAATAGGTTGAATGTAAATAAAAAAGCAATGCAGTGAACGTCAATATCTACAATACAATCGTCATTTGCGCTTACAGTATGATTGCTACCATAATAATGCAAATATTCGATGATAATAATAATAAATATCTGTCATCTAAGTTATTTATTAGATATTTATGTAGGTACACGCACAAAAATGTCGCCGCAACGCCAGCTACACGCACAATGTGCTTTTAAAAGTATACAGGCGTTTTCTGATAGAACTCTTGAATGGATGTTGACGCTTCACAAAGATAGCTGGGCCAACACATTCATTATTCACTTGTTTGTCTTGTACACTATAACAATGGGGTGGAGCGCCATATGTTATGCCGAACTGTCCGTATGAACATGTCGTATTTCCCGGCACAACGACCGTCGATCGTAGATAACAAACAAAAATTGACACTCGAATATGATTTTTAGTGAAAAGTATATAATGACCGTATATCAAAGTATATAATAGACTCAAACTAACTTATAATGTTTCCTAAGTGTTTTTCCTCAGCCCCATTACTCATTATAAGCAAGTTCACGTAGACCGTAAAAGTTGAAATAACAATGTTGTTGTTGCCTCGAGGAATAGAACGAAATAATAAATAAAAACATGTTTTTACAACACAGTCACTTGACAAAGTGAAAAAATATTTATTTTGTACTTAACTGTCCCTCCTCCCCACCAGAGATATATCCAACAATAGATTATAATACTACTTTTTTTTAAGGGGGGAAAATCATCGAATGACTGCTCCCGCCTGCGTGGGGCGGGAGGGAGTGTCAGACTCTTACTGACTAAAACCACCCCGTTCCTTCTCCTGCACGTCGAGCCGGAGCCCCGGATTATAATACTACTACAGACTACTCACCAATTCCTTAAAAAATTATATTCTTATTTTTCTTTTGTATTATTATATTTATCTTACTGAAAGAGACTGGGCCTCACGACACAGGGATCCTAGTGTGGAGTCCAGGGCCATACAAAAATGTAATGTAAAGCTTTTTTTCAATAAACATATTTTTATTTATCAGAGACGTCAGGCGCGGTAACTAAAGAATCTGGGTTAACAGAATTTATAGCTAAAGATTAAAATCCTGACTGTAACTAAAACTCAAACTCGCCTACTACGAAAATACCAATATTACCGCCGCTCAGAATAAATACCCAACAGACTACTTGTCAAGCTTTTTTGAGGAAATAAAAGCAATAGACGTACTTTCAGACCACACCACGCCTTTTATTTATGCGGTTTTTAACACACTCGCGATGTTCTACTCCCGGGCCAGTTTTAAAAAAAAATTTGGATACTTTTTTTATTTTGAGCATAGAATAGTACGCCCATATAGGCATATAGGCGTACTATTCTATGCTCCATGTATAACTATACTCCATGACATTCATAATAAAATTAGGGAAATTGATATTTACTTCGGATATGTGCATTTTTGAAACCATAATTTGGATCGAACTCACACTGGATCGAAATAAATAACTACAATGTAACACATTAAATAGTGATGTAGTTTGACCAACACGTAATACTAGTAACTGAGATATATTCCTCGGCGAGTGAGGGTAAATCTTACGACCTACGCAGCTATGTACGTGTGAAAAACTAATGTATTCTTCGCTTTCTGCTTTTAGCTTTAATGTTCGATATTTTTTAATTAACTGACTCGTTGGCCGAGTGGTCGCAAGTGCGACTGCTGGGCAAGAGGTCTCGGGTTCGATTCCCGGGTCGGGCAAGGTTACAGGGTATTTAAAAAAAATCTCAGTAATAGCACAGAGTCTGGAATTGTGCCCGGTATATGACAATAGGCTCACCCCCTATTACATGGGACTCATAATATATTTTTTTTAGACATTAGGGAAATTGGGGCTCCTGTAACCTCACTCAGACGACGAAACACAACGCAAGCGTTGCTTCACGTCGGTTTTCAAATTCATAATAAATAGTAAAAAGTGGGTGTTACATTGTACAGTGGCATTAAGTGCCGTAATGTGCACTTTTGCGAACCCCTACGGGGATAAAAGGCATGATGTAACGATGGTATTTTTTAATAATATTCTACATTTTTATACCAAATGAAACCTGCATTTTTATTATTAGGTATTTCTATTCAAACAGACAAGAGCAACGACTTATGTTCTATAAAAAGTCTAGTAACTATTATTTTTACCAGTTCTTGGTATTCCTAGTTAACTTGTTTTTAAATTACCTTAGTTTTTCTTTGGCCCCAAAAAGCTTTACATAGAGAGGAGTGGGAGGAGGGTAGGGAGGCCTTTGCCCTGCAGTGGGACGATCATGGCTGAAAATAAAATAAATAAATAATAGTTTTTCTTCAGCATAATATTTTCTCTGCGTGCATATTTTAAAATACAGAAGAAATTGGTTCTATTTTTTTATTTAAATTTAGTTTCATGTGTTATTTCCTCAGTATTACAACCAGTACCTTAGCTATGTGACTTCATATAATATTAAGATTACAATAACTGTAGTTTCGCGTAAATAATACGCAAATGTGAATCGGGTTATAACGGTGGCGATTGACGAGTAACGAGCTGACATGTTGGCTGTGTGTCTGTGTGTGCGTTATCGAAGGCTTAACCGCAGTACTCCACAGCGAATACACAGGTATCCGCGGTAACAATGAAATTATTACAGTGGCTGACTTAGATTAACTGGATATTATATATGTTTGACTAAATAAAGTTCGTCTATTCAATATTCATTTGACCTAACTACACGTGGTTACTTATAACCAGGGTCTTGACAATAACGCACATAACAAAGACAACTATAAACATAAAGACAGTATTATTTTTAAATAATGCACCCTATTTACAATTCGTTGTTTATGTTTGTTAAATAGAAAATAATTAAGATTGATAAAAACAGATACGATGTTTGGCCTATTATTTTAGTAGATTCACAATTTCACATGTAATATGTAACGTATGTACACGCAAGTAAAACAAAACAAATATTAAGATTTACCTATGTAAAATGCAAACAAACCATCCTGAACAAGCTGAAGCACTGTTGCACGACCTGTGTCGCTTTTCGACTAAAACATTAGATAAGCTCGTAATACGCTAAAATAATGATGCAATTAACAGTAGAGGCAACATAACAAACCGGTATGGGACAGGAAGGCACGACGCGGCGCGGTGCGGCGGCGGGGCCACGCGCCACGCAGCGACACGGGCTCGGCACGTCAGCTCCTGCTCACTTGGTCAGGATTACGGGCTGACAGCGTCTGCACCCATAAATCTAGTGACGTGACGTCACTAAGCTCCATACTCACTCGCTAATTAGTGTAAAAGCGTTATCAATGGATTACAACCTTACCCGTCTACTGTAACCACGTAAATTCTAAAATATGTGGATAACTGCTCACAAATCTCCTTTGCGGTTCTGAGATTAACACCGATGAGGGTTTTTTAGGGTTCGAAATTAACAGCTATTTGAAACCAAACAAGATTTAAGCATTGACTTTTGAGCTTGGTAAGTTTATTTTATGTTTGTTACCTCTTATATTTGTAGGTGCCTTCTTTCTCCTAGGTTTTTCTCAACAATATTATGGTTGGCACTAAGTCTCTGTGAGAATCGGATAACTGTCAGAATTCTACGTACAGCGACGGCCATCTGATTTCATAACTAACTTGGCACATATGACATTCTCGGTTAGATAGTCCGACTCGCACGAAGCGCTTCGCAACAAGCTTCCTTGTGCGTACTGCTAAAGAGTGAAATTCTTTGTCAGAGTCTGTATTTCCTGAAGGGAGTCTTCAAGGGCCCGAGTAAATAGATTGCTTATGGGACGTGCTACATCGTAGACCCTATCATCGCTTACCACCAGGCGAGATAGTGGTCAAACGTCGGTCCATCAAATATAAAAAAGACTAAAGTGTAAATAAATACTTTAGTCTACACGAGATGTAAATTAGTATTTAACACTATCTGATATACAAAAGGTAACTTTTCATAACTGTAAGATGATGAGCAGAAACGGTCACAATGTCCAGTTTAATCAAGAGTAGTCACTGGCGCTATCCCTACCTACCTACAAATAATAATAATTATGACAGGAGATTTCGATTTAGGAATTTTCAGATATATTACAAGATGCATGAAAAATATGTCTTGCGACAATAATATATAACCATAAAATGTTTAACTATCGTAGTTGTATCGATGAGGCAAATCTAATTCATATATTATTGTATTCCTATAAAATACATGGCTAAATGGCATTATGGCATACATGACATGCGTGGACATAATGCCGCAGGCATCTTCCACCAGTCTGACCCTTAGGTGATGCAGAGAAAGTAATCAGAGGGTTCAAAGAGCATGCATTGAATTTAACATTGTTTAATTATGATCGTGACTCGTGAAATAAAATAACGTATATGAATCTGTTATAGATACTATGTAGTTATACAGATACTCCTATATTTCTTTTTCACATGCAAAGTTATTTGCAAAGTGTTAGAATTAGAAACATATAAAAACACACATGATCTTAACTGAAAAACTTACGAGAAAATTTAAACTACAAAATTAGACGCACCTGTCACTTAAATTATTTAAAATTCCACACTGAAATACAGACAAACAAATCTACGAATGTATATAAAATTTCTGCTTTTACATACTAAATGTGTGTTTCTTTTTTCTGGTTTGACAGGTCCTTTCTGTGAGGCGTAATAAAGGAGCTGACGACCTGCTGCCATGCTACGCTGTCATTTACTTCAGTAAGTGCAGCAATAATATGTACCTACATTATGTATATATTTTTAGTACATACGCGATATACATCAATAAATAAACAATTTAAATTTAAAAACTATGGTTTGTACTAGTCTTTTCTACATGACGCACACATATGTCAAGATCTACTAAACTCGCCAAAGAACCTACGTATCATCGGCTACACACGTTGTCTATAAGCTAATCGATAAAGGTTTTTTATATATATGACTGTATATATTTTTTCCAATATATCAATATTATTCTACACTTACTACGTATGTATATGTATACATATATAGGAAAATAATTTCATACGTAACAATGTTGACGATTGTCTTCACAAAGATTAATGCTACGAAGCTACAACATACGTAGTCGTGTGTAGCACATACGTAGCGCACACGTAGCACTGCTACGCCACTGTTCTACGCTACGAAAGTTACATAAATTAGTCTTGATCAAATTATTTGCTTTATAATTGAAACTGGGTGTCATGTGTATGTAAAATTAAATGTTTCTAAACGTACTTAAGACACATCTTTAAAGAAAATATCAGTATGAGTAGGTATTCTGGGTTATTCTTTCCATTACTACACTACAGTAACTAACTAAGTTTACTAGTTTAGCTGTTGTTGACACCAAGATAATATAGATTTTACGAAGTTACTTAAGTTTGTGAAAATACTAGCTGATCGATAACCACGGCTCTATTGACAAAAGAAAATAAACTAGCGAAAGACGGATATGAATTGAATAATATAATGCCATTTTACTTCATCCACTTTACGTTTTTTTTTGGAAATATTATTTTTCCTTTATAGGTATGAGATTATTTTTTCGCCATAAAACTTATTTAAACCTACGTCACTTTAGGCTAACGAGTCCTTTTTCTATGTGTACCTAAGTATATAATTTTCTTTTGCTTCGCCATAAAATGAAATGTAGTGAAGAAGTATAAGAATACAATTAGTAACATTGATTTTATAAAAGTAGTACGATCTGAAACTATCATTCGGTCATATGTATGTAACTGAGAAACAAAAACGTTTCAATATGTAAGTCAGCTGTTAAAATATTTACGTATGCAACACCACTAAACAATAGACTGTCGGTTGTGCGGGAAAGAGTGGTCCCATAACATATGTACATAGAATAACATACGGACAATGGACTGAACTGGTTGTGGGTAAAACGACAGCTTGATTGAGTCGCTCGCACGCACACTACTGGACCTCATTCACTTTTAATCCTTGACCGACACGTTGTTCGACCAGATATCCATCGTATAACTGAACCCTTAATCGTTCAATCCGTCAGCTAGCGACATCGATCCAATATCACGCTATTTAGCTTCGCAGGTGAGCAGAAATCCAAGCGTGACAAATCCGGGGCAAGGTGTGACAATGACTAGAGTCAATGTGATTCTGTCTGACAATGACAATGCTGTAGAAATTGAAGAACACGACAATACGAGGTTAATAATAATTGACTGTTTGGTAACACGAGTCGATGACCTTCTTAATTTTGATCAATGCAGACACTATTATTTGCAGACCAAGTCAATAGATGACATTCTAAATAATGGATGCTACATCAAAGTAATTATACATAACGTAATAATATGTATTTAATGATATCGGTTAAAAACAAACAAACAATTGGTAGCCCATAATGTAGCCTTGACAGATTACATGGTGTTTTAAATGTTAGAAAATCTGACACACTGTAGCCGTGGCCGCTCTCAATGCCCTAGTCAGATATATTAGGCGCACCAATTTGATTACCAAACATCTATGAGATTTTAGTACCGCAGAGTAAGCATAATACATATTTACATAAGTAATTATTATTACGGTGCGAAAGTCTCACGATCCTGAGTGGTGGTTGCCAACCTTAATTAGTTTAAAAGCGTACTTAGATCACCGACGGAGGCGACAGATTTTGTGTTCACACCATCTAAAATGTCGGGATCAAGCTGTAATAGTGTGTAAGTTCTAATCTATGTATAATATTTTAAAGAGGTTTTTGTTAAATACTCAACATTATGCTGTACATATTTATTCAATTACTTATGTAGTTTCTTAGTATAAAAAATAATAATTTAATTATTAATTATCTACAAAATTATTTTTATGTCGCCACATAGTATTTAACGGAATACTACTGTATGTATCACCGTCATATAAATTACCAAAAAATAAATTAGTCCATAATTACTAGCGTCGTCTGTTAGAGACTGCTCCCCACTCGGCCAGCAGTTGAGCTCAGTGACCTTTTTTGTATCCATATTTCTTATGGTGCTCGTGGTCGCCTTTCTTGCCATGGTCATGATGATGTTTATAGTGCGAATCGTGTCCACCGGCTTCTTTATGTCCTTTGTGTTCATGGTGGTGACCACCTTTTTCATGAAAACCTTTTTCACCGTGTTCTTTTTCGTGGTGGTCACCATGATGATGACCTTTGTGGAAGTGGCCACCCTTCTTGTGACCATGTTCTTCGTGGAAACCTCCGTGTTTCTCTTCGTGGCCTGAATCTCCCTCTTCATCAAAGAAATGTTTATCTTTTTTGAATTCATCAAGTTTGTGAATTTCATGATGTCCTTTGGTTGAATGGCCCTTATCGTAATGCCCCTTTTCTTCGTACTTGTGCCCTTTTTCACCCTTTTCACCTTTATGGAACTCATCGTAATGACCATCTTCATGGTGATGATCTTTTTTGTGACCACCATGGTCATCGTACTCGCCTTTGTGGTGCTCCTTATCGTGATGACCCTTCTCACCCTTCTCGTGATGATGATGTCCCTTGTACCCCTTCACCCCTTTTTCTTCATGGTCGTGATGATGATGTGCGTGATGCTCCTTTCCACCTCCTTTTTTATACTCATGGTTCTTTGGTGCTTCTTTTTTATGATCCGTCGCAGCAGGTTGCTGATCCTTAGCTTCTAGGTCTGCACTCTGTTCAAGACGTCGCGCGGGTAAACGTCGTGAATGCACAACTGCCAAAATCGTTAGAAAACCTAACACTAATAGCACCCTCATAGTGCGAGGCTTCTGTTATCCCGCGGCGCTGAGACTGTACTGTACTCTTAATATTGACAACATCATTGATGGTGCAGCAGTTTTATATAAGGCATTGTGTAAGCTGTGCTAATCGCTGCGTCGGCCGTCTCACGTCAGACTCGGTGACCGCGAGTTGCAACAAGCGCTAGTTAGGAGATGCTTTGTATCCAAATTAACTTGATAAAATATTTTGTACTACTCTTATATATAAGTAGTTCAATGACATAATCAGAAATAATGTAGGTACATTTTATATTTATAAAACGTTATTTTAAATAAGAAAAATATTATAAACGGTTCAATATTTAGATCAAATGTATGTTTGTGGGCATTTTGTTTAGCGTTTTATTTGGTTTATGATAAAATAATATTAATATTTTCATATATGCAATTCTGTAAACTATTTTATTATTTAAAATTTCTAATCACATGTTTGTACTTATTATAAATAACTGACATTGTGTCAATATTTCTTACCAAAATATTATCAAATCGTCATATTTTTAATTTATGATGGTCAGTTCAGATAAATGTTATAAAATAATAAAATTAAATCGCGTAATCTTCCATATTTACATGCCCTTCTTCACCCTTCTCACCAGGGGCGTAGCTAGCGCCGTATCTGCCGTATCAATTATACGGGGCCCCCGGACTAAGAGGGCGTAAGCCAAACTTAAAAACTTTCCAGTAATAAAAGTCAAAGTAAACAATATTTTTCTTATACCTATAACTATCGTGTGATATACTAAATTGGCTTTAAAAATTGCGGGTTTCTCACACGATGCGCGACATCGCCGCGATGGCGCACGCTGCTCATGAGGAAGAACTGCTATGGCTGTAGAACTTTTCTCAGTATATTCGTGTGAGTAATCCGCGATTTTTTGTTAATCGTTATCTTGCGTAAAGCATGCGTTCAAAAGTTGAAAGAAACTTATAAACAACTAAAGTAGGTAATTATAGTCCGATAATTTGGGTAGAGGGAGTTGCCTGGAAAGTTGTCCGATTTTTACACAAATTGTACTTGTACTATAATATTACTATTGTACTTGTACTATACTATAATACTATTGTAATTGTACTATTTTATGCATAACTTTTTTTTAAATATTGATTTTCGGCTTACTTACGTAATCATTATTTAACACGACTAGTTTTGCTGAGCACTGTCGCGCTACCCAGTGGCAGCGCGACACTCGCAGCGTCGCGGGTCGTGAAATGCTGCTCATGAATATGACTCTCTAGCATAGCTTGAAACTAGTCGAGTTCTTCCTTAAATAATTACGTGAACAAGCCGAAAATCATAATAATTCATTTTTACGGTCTTACGAAAGTTATAATATAAATTTTTTTTTCATCTTTACTCTTTATAAGGGCCCCCAAATATATATTTATACGGGGGCCCCGCCAAGACACGCTACGCCACTGCTTCTCACCTTTATGGAACTCATCTTATTGACCATCTTCATGGTGGCGTTCCTTTTTGTGACCGTCATGGTCATTGTACATACCTACTTGGCCTTGTGGTGCTTTCCTTATCGTCATGAACCTTTTCACTCTTGTAAATTCAAATTGTTCTATTATTCTACAACAGACACAAAACTCGATTTAGATAGAATCCTTTGTATAGTAGGTTAAAAAAATTGAAAGGTGTACAATGTGGAAATGAATAGGTATATTACTTTACTCACACTAACAAATCTTTATTACCTATTGGTGATACGATTCGCGGTAGAACGCTAGCCTCAAGATTCAACCACTTGTTGCGCAGGATAACATTAACCACACAACGCAATGTACATTATTCTTAAAATATTACTAACTCGAAACATACTAATCTCTGGACAAAAATACAGCTGAAACTAAACTCATTCGTGAGAGCCATACTCGTAGTGGCAGTATGCCAACACAGCTAACTGCATTTCTTGTCATTTACAAGCGACGAAGTCCAATATCGTGCAAAGTGGAAAATAATTATCATAACACTTTTTATCGACTTAAAAATGATATCTGAAAAAAAGAAATGTATGAGAATTCCGAGATTTTTCTAATCTTTGTAGGTATAAATATTTTTAAAAATACCCAGACACCAGAAACATTTCATCAATTTTAAAGTTGTTCATTGGCTGTGATTATGAATCAGTCTTCAAATCTTATATTATACACAGATTACGCTAATAGGTATTTAAATTATAAATAGTACTAAAATAAACCTGAATCCAAAATGTCGACTGAAAAAATCATGAAAGTTGGTAAATGTCAAGGCCGCTAAGTGTGCTGTGAATTGGAAGTTAAAGTTAATTAAGTAGGTACTTTTTTAAATAGTATTAGTAGCTCATTAAATTAATGTTTAAATAGAATACTTACTTATGTCAAATACTATAAACATCACTCGTTAGTAGGCAAAAGTACTTGAACGTTAATTCATGTTGTTTATGCATGATTATGTTTTCTTCAAACGGAATTGGTATCACAAATAAAGCTTTGCCCACTTGAGATGCTCAATAAAGCGTGACATCGAAAATAATCGTACGTGCTATTGAAAATATCCGACCTAGCCGGTCTGGCTACTATTATTTTGCCCAGTGATTTTCTGAAACGGATCACAACGTTGGCTGAGATGCTCTCTGTTGCTGCTAACATGCTTGGGACTATTTCATGTGGCTTTTGTTAGTGTATTGGTACTGACAAGCTGTGGCTATTGAGAAATGTTATCAATTTCAGTAGCTGCAAGTGTTTTCTATAGGAAACGGTTGATTGCAACCACGACTAATTCGTTGCCCAGTAAAATGTAGGCCAATCTCGGGCAGCGCTCTAGTTTCTCAACGCTGAGTTACTTATCTCGTCGGGAGCTGTTGCCAACGGACCAACGCCAACTATTTTATGTAACTTTGTTGTCGAAACGTGCTGTGAAATTGATAAGTTTATTTTGTATCGCACCCAATTGCCAACATATTTTTTTATAATTTATTATTAAAGGACTTTTTTCTTGATTTCTTTCGATCGCAATTAAGTCTAGGTCATTGAAATAGGTACACGAAACCGTTGTTTATGTTTCAAAAACATTTATTTTTATTAATAAAAACATCACAGTCAACAAAACTTAACACAGTATGAAAGCTTAATTAGATACAACTAATAAAGACTTCATTAACTCGAATCGATAGATTTCAGTCTCAGAGAAACATTTACTTGTGTCCCTTCTTGTGACCCCAGTGCTTATGGTGCTCATGGCCACCCTTCTTTCCATGGTCATGATGGTGATGATGATGATGGTGGTGACCATCTTCCTCATGATGTCCCTTATGGTCGTGGTGATGTCCTCCCTCTTCGTGGTGACCCTTCTTACCATGTTCATGCTCATGGTGGCCATGGTGCTTGTGTCCCTTGTGGAACTCTCCTCCCTTTTTGTGTCCATGCTCCTCGTGATGCCCACCGTGGTGCTCATGGTGACCGCCGTCATGATGATGATCATGGAAGTGCTTTTCCTTCTTAAACTCGTCGTGCTTGTGTACGCCGTGATGACCCTTGGTGGAGTGTCCTTTATGGTAGTGACCCTCTTCATGATGACCATGGCCCTTATGGCCCTTCTCGCCATGATGGTGTTCATGGTGATGTCCATCATCGTGATGATGATGCTTCTTGTGGCCACCATGCTCGTCGTGGTGACCTTTGTGCCCTTCATGGTGGTGATGACCCTTCTTGCCATGCTCGTGGTGATGATGTCCTTTGTATCCTTTGTGTCCCTTTTCTCCATGGTCGTGGTGATGATGAGCATGATGTTCATGGCCGCCACCCTTATCCCACTTGCCACCATGATGGCTGGCCGCTACTTCCAAATCTGCATCACGTTTCTCACGAGTAGTTCTACAGCTTACATATGCTAACGCCGCTAGGGCTACGCAGCAGACCAGTGAAGCTCTCATATTTCCAGTGCACTGATCTGATCTAAGCAGTTGACTGATACTTGTGTTCGTGACTGCTTAGTTTTATACTGGTAGCCCGTTTAGTTGGTATTGTAGAAAAATTGTGTAAAGCTCCAAGGTTGCAGCTACATGGCGTAGCTGTCGTACAACGGGTTGCGCAGTTCCACCCGGTGTCTCAACTTTAAAATTGGTACTGTACTCACTAGTAAAAACATGTATACCTACATACCTATGACCCTACATCACAACTATCTCAAAAATCCCAACAAGTTATCATAGAAACTTTAATGGAATTTGGGTAATAGACCTAAACACTTAAACAGAACCGTATTTGCAACCAATATCTATCATACAAATGAGTGCTAGTCACCTGAACTACTCCATAAATATGTTCTTTTCAATGCTACAAAATTTGAACCCAACCATATTAACTCTTTAAATATAATATTTTTGTTATGACTTAGTGGGCTATTGAAAGCAGGCTTGTATTGCGATATTATTGAGAAAGCGGCTTGGGAAATAATCGGAAAAGTATAGAACTAAGCAAGTAAGCAGTTCAACGGTGAAACAAACATAGATACCTTAATAACAATTGGATCTCAATCCATATAATATCCATTAAATCAAGTGTATGGAAAATTATGTGCATAAAATAATAATACCTATTCAAACTGTTTTATCAGAAGAAAATACACTGAGCACAAGGTACCAGGATCAATTTATTATTGGCGGTTTGGTTTAAGAAAATATGTATAGGTATTACTAGAGTATGTATAAATGTGTAGAGTAAAAATTTGTAGGTATATTGTGTAGTTGAGTTTTGAATCGGGCTTCTTGAATTATGAATAATCTGGGCATAATTATGAGTTCTTATACCTCTATAAATTAATCCCGCGGTCCAGTGGTCACCATTAGCACCTTGAATACTCCCAGGTCCATTAAAATGCCAACTTTGAAGCTCCATTGTTCAACGGGTATTACCAATCATGAAATTGATAATCACATAATTGATATTTCAAAAAATACCAGGTGAGACGTTGGTCAAACGCTATACTATTAAATATAAAAGAATACTCATACTTCTAAAGGAATTTCGGATGATCTTCATCTCTAGAAGTAAGGGAGATGCTGTAATTTACGATAGATTTTGGTACAGCCATCTATGCCCTTATACTGAGTGGTGACGACTTATACAGAGTGCATTAATACTTTTTTCACGGCCCCTACTCTTTCACGGGTGTCGTAAAATACGAATCAGGGACAGCAGCTGAAATCATGTACCTTTTGAACTACGATCTTCAACCCGCCTGCCAAGCGTGGAAACGTAAAACCTTCCCATGGACTGTAAACAGTCCACAGAGGACTGTCACTATGAAGTTCTGGTTAAACTGATTTTATCTACTTTACTCTCTTTTTTATCGGCCTTTTTAATTGATAAATTCTTTTAATTTTAATTATGATTTTACTACCCATTCATGACGAAATATTTAATAACTACCCAAAAATGCATAAAATTGTTGCTCTAGGGCAGTCATAGTCAGTTTGGACATCTCTGTTTTAAAACGAGTTGATTTCACTATTGCACCCATCCGCCCGTCCATCACTAAAATGTTAATGTGTTATTATAATTTAGTTGCAGGTCATGGTTTCCTGCTTTCCTCGTTTCTGGGTTATCGCAAGTTATGAAAAAGCCAAATGATTTTTACTTAATTTATTGATACAATCCTCAACAACAATTACATGAGCACTACATGATGCCATTATGGTTAATAGTTTAATCTAAATACCTATTGAATTTAAACTAAATATATTAATTCGTAAAGTAGTTTATATTTATAAATCACAATATATACCAACTTACAGTTGACAAAATTATTATTTAACTAAAGGAACATATCTAAATATCTTTCGTAGAAACGCATTAGTGTTTCACACCCTAAAGTTAAAATTTACTTCAGTCCTAATTATGGTTTCACAAAAACATATTAAGTGCAACGATCTCAGCTTACATCGTAGGCACTGTGATTTACTGCTCCAGCTACATGTTTTTGTATTATAAATGAAATAATCGTGCCTAACGAACATTTCAACCGTTACACAAATATATGATTTGAATACCAAATAGCAGCATTTTTGGTTCCAATACAAATGTTTTTTTTAAATTGTTTAACTTTAAAAGGTTATTACTTTCGCTGTGGTTAATAACAGCTGTGGTTAATGCTTTCGGACGAACGAGTACTATAAAATAATATTATTGGAAGCACAAACTGAAATCAAAATAATTGGTAAAAGTTTCTTTTTTTATTACTGATCAGATTACAAACTCAACTAAACTCGTCTTGGAACAACTTACATAATCTGAAAATAAAACTAAATATCACCACGCCATACACAAACATTTATCTAAAATTTGCTTGAAACGCTAGATGCCTACTATTTTTATAAATATATCATTAAACACACTCAAATAAAGTTACTAAAACAAGTTACATATAAAGCAAAGACCAATTGGTGTAAAAAATATTTATCTTATATTATTATAATATCAAATACTAGTTTAATTTTTGAATACTTTAGTTAGAATGTTGCAATATTATATGTTTCAAAGTTATACGCAATATTATGTTTTTTTTATTCGAATATTGCCAATATTTTTTTACCAATCATAAATAGGCAGCCTCTTACACTTTCATTCATTCACCCCAATCTATAAAACTAATATTTGAATTCCATGCAATTATTTAACATAATATAATATTAAAATAAAATATATTATTGCATGATAATAACGAAAATCACGACGTACGACACTTTTATCTTTCAATGAATAAGATCAATCAATCTTGATATAATAAAATACTATTTATTCCATAGAGTAAATATTAATGTCTTGAAAAAATATGCTTCAAGAGATCAGTTCTACATTATGAGCTGACATACTATAATGTTACATATCTATGTTAGAAATAACTAAGTTCTTATGTACTCAGTAAGGTCAATAAGTCTGGCGAGCACTATGGTTTTGTTTCGCTTAGCAGTCAAGGATAAAAGCTACTGATGTTGAATAAATAGATAATTATTTCTAATTCCGCGTGTTCATAGGCGAATGCGTGAGTAATAATAGTGTAAAGTTATTCTCAACATATTTCCAAACACCGCAACACCAACAGATTCAGAGCTCTTCAGTAGTCTAGTTGAGATGGAAACCGCGCTCATTGGTAGCTGCCAGGAGCCTTTCTCGAAGTACCTCTTTGCATGAATACTCCGGCAATTTCAAGTAGTGTACGCACGTATTCACAGATGGGTAGGATCCGTCTCCGGCATCGACCTGTGAAAACAAATTTCGTTAAAATGTATGTTTTGTATATCTCTCTACCATATATTTCGGTCTTTGAATTCAATGCGTTTAGGGGCTCAAGATCAAAATTTATAGAACTTACCTTGCGCACTACAGTAAGTCGCGGATGCAAGTTAGCAAGTCCTCCTGGTGGCAGGCTACTGCAGCCCGTGGCAAACTGCAAGAACGCTTTACGTTCGCGGAGCGACATCTCTACCAGCACATCCACGAGACGAAGGAATCCGGGACTGTAAATAAAATTGTTCTGTTTTAACATCTCTGTTAAATTGTATACTAACTTTCACAATGGATAAGTTATAAAGCAGCTCTAGTAACAAGTTCCAGGGAGCGAAGTACCTGTCGCGCGTGTAGCCCAGCTTGGGTTCCGTGTACTGCAACAGATGGTCCCTGGTCCACACGGGCCCGCGCTCCCCGCACAGCAACAGACGCAGCTCGGCGGCGCAGAAGGCGCGCAGGCGGCGCGGCGGGAACACGGCGCCGAAGCCGCGGCGGAAGGCATTGGTCTGGCGGCGCACGCCGGCGCGCACGGCCCAGCGCGCGGCCGCCTCGGCGTAGGCGCGCGCGTTGTGCGGCCGCACGTCCAGCAGCTCGCCGCCGTCGCACAGCGGCTGCAGCGCGGCGCGCGGGTCGGGGTGCGCCGCCACGTGCGTCATGCTCAGCGCGAGCTGCTCGAACGTGGCGCCCTCCACGCAGATGTCGGCGACGCGCTGCGACCGCTCCTCCTCGCTCAGCGTACCGTCGCGCATGATGCTGTCGTACTCGTCCGCCGCCGCCAACACGCTCTGCAGGAACCTGCGCACGGAAACGTTTGTAACTACCGTCGCAATTCTTTCTCTCTAGATACTTGCCATACTAGTATGTAGACTATAGGTGACTATAGACTATAGGTTATGATAAAGTAATTATTAAAATTTAATCAAATTAAATAACCAGAAATATCTTACCGATGCCTAATAGGGTCGATCTCCTCTAAGCATTCATTGGATAGTTCTTCGCCACACATGATACGTAAAAACGGCTCCGAGAGCGGTAGATCGACGAGTCGGCCATCTTGCAAAACCTGAGAAACAACATAGACTTCCGATAGTCTCATCTCTTATCTCGTAAAGAACTACGTTAAATAAGAATTTGATTATACCTTAGCTAAAAATACTCCTAAGAACCAGAAATATTTGCAAATTTTATCACAGATCGGTGAATCTTGCGGCAAGGGTGACGGGAATAAACCACCTGCACGTGTCACATAGTATCCCGGAGGTTTTTCTGGAAATAAAAAAGAGCAGTTATATTAAGTTCTTACACATGATCTATTGTAGAGCGTGTAGCAATGAGAGTGGTGTTGTACCGTCGGGTAAGACGAGATGGTGCGGCGCGCTGTCGAGGTCGGCGTGCGCGGCGTCCCCGAGCCACATGCCGAGGTCCGCGCGCTGCAGCTCGGCGGCGACGAGCGCGTAGAACTCCAGCGTGGGGCCCAGCCCCGTGCCCTCCTCGCCCGCGAACTCCACCTCCAGCACTGACTTGCGCCCCGCGTGCACGCGCATCACCTGCAATAATCATTTGCTCGCGTCATTTTTTATAACAATCACTGATACCCTAATTCAAAATCAATGCGGGATTAACATAGGAGGACAAAAAATATAATTTCAGAGCCTAATGCCTAAGTCGCTTTTGTCAATCAAAACATACCTGCATAGCTGACCGCAACAGATCGGGTTGGCGCGGTATCCGCACTCGCTCGTGTCGCAGTCGACCCATGCGGAACTCGGTTGCTTCCAACTCCGCGCGACGAGGCGACACAGTATTACCAGATCTAAAATAAAAAACCCCTCGTCTAGTAAACTATTTACCACACCACAATGACTGATATAACTAGGAATTTAAAGTCTGTTATTAACCAGTTAAGTTAAAAATACCTTTGTCTGTCGAGAGCACGATCCCTCTGAGCCTGAAGCCAGACAATAGTGCGGGATGTGCCGAACGCAGTGCACGCGAAGAACATCTGGCGAGTCTCCAGGGGGAACAGGAACGGACACCAGTCATTCAACTGCTGGCACCTGTGGGGACAAGTAACCAGTGTTAGGTAATAGTCTGAGGGGATACAGGGTAGAGTAGTGGGTATGTATAGTGCGTACCAGAGCGGCGTGGCGGCGGCGGCAGCGTGAGCGGGTCCTGCAGCTGCTGGTGCAGCTTGTTGGTGAGCTTGGTGGACACGAAGTGCTCGGCCGCCAGCGCCGGCGCCGCCGCGCGCAGGCGCCGCAGCACGCGCACGCAGCACGTCGCCATCGCGCCCTCCGCGCCCTCCGCGCCCGCGATGCCGCGCTCTGCGCCCACACGCATACACATTACGTTCGGCGCACGACGGTTACAGACTACAGTGCGTCGGCCATTACATATTTCATATTGCAAGAGTTCAATTTTTTTTACCTGGATCACATGGTTCGTCGTCCTCACTATCACTTGACGATGCGAACGTTTCCATTCCCTCGATTTCTTTGTAGGTCAATCTAAAAGAAGAAACAATAGACACGAATTAAATAGGTACATGACGTTCTTGGAATGGTACAGTATAGAAGGGAAGCGTGCAGGTGACGTACGTGTAGGTGAGGTCGCGGTGCGTGTCGAGGAGCGGCAGACGCGAGTTGAGTGCGAGCACGGCGCGGTACAGTGTCCACGAGGGCCGCTCCAGCGGCAGCGCCGCGCCGGCCGCGCTGAGCACGAGGCGCAGCGCGGGCAGGCGGCCGGCGGCGCGGCGGCGGCGGACGCGCCCGCTGTATCCGTGCTGCTGCTCTCCTCTCCGTCCGATGACTCATTTAAAGGAATTTCTAAATCTGTAGATAATAACAGACAACATGTGACACCATTCTCTACGCAACTATGACGCCTATGTTTTCTTTACATTTTGTTGAACCACTTACCGACGGTTTGATTCAAATTGGTTCTTCCTGGGCGAGGATCGAAAGCCGGTATGAGCGCTGAAAACTGTCGCTTTAGCACAAAATCATCATCCCAAGGTTTACGCTGGCGGCTTCCCTGGCCGCTGTTACCACGAACTGCTTCTAATGCCTCTTCCTCCATTAAGGACAAAAGATTCCGTGATACCTAAAAACATATGTGTGTGACATTTAAAATGCATTTTGACCAAAATTTAACATTTCAAAAGTGCCTGTGTGGTTTAATTGAATAAATATTTTGACTTTGCACTCCTATCGATATCGAGCAGTATGATAATAGAAGAGAGCTGTTCATCGATGTGCTGTATGAACTAAAAGTAAATTGACCATATCTACAGTGAGAAGTTGTACTTACTACCTCCTGATAGGTGGGCTCGTTCTCCTTATCACTGTCGAGTGCGTCATCTCCCTCGTCGTCATCTTCCAGCTCAGTGAGCAGGGCGGGAGCTCGGCAAGACTCCAGGAAGTCCTCTAACGACACCTGCAGCCACTTTTAATATTTATACCCTAATTTAATATTTTTCTACTACTGCTACTACTACAATAACCAAGAAGCAATAAACAAATAATTTTATTGTTCACACAAAAAATATATTTTGTATTTAAGAAAGATAGCAGCACACACAAACATTTAAAAACACTTCTCACTCACCTGTTCACTTTCACTGGATGTAGAAGTCAGAGACAGTGTGAGCGCATTTTGAGCATTTGGTACTAGAGACGGATAGCTCTGGGCAGCTGATAGCAGACCTCCTGGGAAGTTACTTGATAGAGCTAAACGCACCAAACTGGAAATTCATAAGAAACATATTTTATCTTATAGCAATCACTATTTTTATTAATAAACATAATGATATTTTAAGTACAATGAAAGCTTACCTAGGGAAAAGACTAGTTGAGTGGTTAGTTCTCGTTGCGCGCTGCGGGTTGTTGCCGCGCCCTGCGCCAGAACCACGACCTACTCCAAGAGATTCCAGTAATCTTGCGGCACCCTGCGTAAGTTTTGTTGAGTCATATCTTTATCATTTTCTTCAAATTTTTTATTGTTAATGTGAGCACTACCGGACTCTACAATATACTTTATCTAAAACCTTGTATGAATGTTCAAAAAATTTAAGATAATAATTTATTCATGTAAACATGTAAAATAAAAGATACACAAATCTAACCCAACACTGCGACAACAATGAAGACAATGTAAGCTTAATACATGTAACGGCCTTTAACTAATTCGATAAAGATACTTTTATTTTGCAAATATGGGTCACAATTATAGGTGACATAAAAATACAGGTTCAGCCATATTTTACCATTTAAGCATGCAAATGATATACATAGTGAAATGCTTTGGATAATGTTTTACAATTGAAGACAAACAACACAAAAAACATAAACAAAAAAAGAAGAATATAAATTAGGAACAGTTTTCAACTGAAGTATTCACTAAAAAAATCATTCTCATTTAGATACTCAGTCAAACTAAAATATGCTTTAGCTACTAAATAGCCTCGAAGTATTGTTTTAAATAAGATAGCGGAAGCTCCTTTCAACCCTTAGGTATCCTATTATAAATAACTGAAATGCAGTAGACACTCTTGCGCGTCTTAGCTGGCTCTTTACATAGCGACTATCTTATATAAAATGAGTGGACTCCGTATACTATTTACCTGTTGCGTTAGATCTGGTTCACTAGCGCTCATGGCTCCCGAGCCGCCGGACTGAGTGTCCTTCTTGTGGTCGCCGTACTGACCGTCGGCACCTTCGTTGTCCTCACACTGCAAACAACTCGTTAGTCAATTACAAGTTCCACCGTGAAATGATTTCAACGCATAGATTCGTTTGTATAACTAAACAAATTAAAACTAAACACTGCCATAATTTGATTTGATCTGGATTTTTTAAAGTAAAATGCATCTATCTGAAAATTATTACTGTATCACTCTAAAGGATAAAGGTAAAGGCTTACTCTAAAGGATAAAGGTACCCCTTTCTGAATAAGCTGCAGATAAGGATAACTTTATTTAAAAATTCGTGTGGGATTATACAAATGTAAGCATTTAAAACCACGACATACCTCTTGACTAGTAGTTTCTGGTACCGGTTCTTTGGCTGGATATGGTTTAGTAATGTCTGTGATACTTGTGGGTCCCATTTCCATGTTTGTAAATGACGTGTTGGCCAAATCAATGCAGTTATTGCTCTCAGCTCCCAAGGTTAGAGATTCACTATTGTTGCTAGATCTAAAACAAAGTTAATGAATTCATTATATTACATTCTATTGGGATAGAAATTATTCTACTCTCTTTTTCCATATTGTTTTTGATTTATTGATCATTTATTATACAGGCTTAGATTGATTGATTGAAGGATCATGTAGGACAATTGCCTTACCTGTGTTGATATGGTGTGTAGAGTTGTTGATAGCGGAGAGATCGGTGGCGTGGGTGCGAGGCCGCGACATGTTGCTGGCCATCTCTTCGCTGGAGATGTTGTCCGCAGACGACGCCTGCTCCGTCGATGCTACCGATACCTAGCAACCACATCCATGTTCATGTTAAAATAACTTAAACAAATAAAACGAATCTCTTGTACTATTGTATAAACTGTTTTTGACTAATAAGTCAAAAACAATTTATCATGATTGAAGAGCAAAGAAAATGAAAAATAAAGAGAGAGTACCTGGTGATCTACAGCCGTAGCGTCGGGCAAACTAGGAGTGGAGTGGCTCTTACGACCTTGTTTGGCCTCACCACCAGTGGCGCCACCGCTCACCACTTTGAGATCAAATTTACCTTCCGCGCCCATGCGGTAAGAGTTGCGTCCGCCATGGTCCCACCTTTTGAATAATATAAAATTATAAGTCGAATACATTACAAGTTCTTGCCATAAGTACTTGTATGTAAACTTTTATCAGCAGAAATTATATTTACTCAAAACTTAAAAGACATTTAAAGGTTTTATAAAGTAAACAAAAGGAGTATATGAAAGGATTATTGCAGAACTGTGTTCGTGGGGTACAATATGTGCGAGCGGACCTGACGTCGACCCATCCGTTGTGGAGGTCGGAGGTGACGGTGCCGAGCGCGGGGTGCGGGCCGTCCTGGTCGCGCCACTTCCAGTCGGGGCCGCGCAGCACGCGCGCGCCCGCGCACACGCCGCGCGCCCCGCGCGACCAGCGCCGCGCGCGCGCCCCGCCCACCGCCGCGCCCACCGCCGAGCTAGCCCCGCCCATCTGACGCGGACCCACTCGTTCACGCTCAAACCTGTCGATGTCGACGAGTACGTCAATTAATGGTTATACTATTTTTTTGTAACCACTCTATAATTTGACTCAAGTACGAATTTTTGATAAGTGAAAGTTGTTACCTTGCCATATATCTCAAGTCCAGACAGTGACAAGTAATGGCTTTGTCCACTGGCATTCTTCCCATTTTGTTGTATTCTTAAGAAGCGATATGGCGCGTCGGATCTTATCCGCCAGGTAGCCGTGCTACCTGGTTCTTGTAATGTTTGCTCATCATTGTGAGCCAACAGAGTAGTCCATGTCACACCATCGGCCGACATCTGTGAAACGATTACAAATATTTATGACAAATCAATTTTAAAAGAGACTGTAGAATTACAAAATTGATTTAGCTCAACTATTCTTACTTGGAAAAGCCAATTCCTCAGAGCGAGCGCCCGTATCCACGAGCATGACGCATCGTGTAAGCAGTAGGGATTACTTGTAAACCTAAGTCTACAGCTATAAAAGCTCGTCTGTCATCATTGGTATGAACGTTCAAAGGTTCAGGCGACCTCGACAACACATCCTCAGCCCGACCATAAGGTAACTGCCTTCCATCAGATGACCAAACACTGACTAAGCCATGTGCACCAGGGTTAACCCATTCGCAAGTGCCTGCATTGCTGCCGATGAAGTAAATAATCCCATTTTCGTCAAAATCGTGCTAAAAATAACAAATAAATATGAGTTATTTGTTACATATATTCAAAAAATACCAAACACAAGAAAAGTGTGAAATGTCTTCAAGGTACTTACATCATAAGTGAATGTGATAGGTGCTTCTGCCTTTATTTTCTGCACGAAATTGAAAGTGGCTCTGTCCATATCGTACCACTGGCGGGCGACAGATTTAGCGAGGAATCTCTCGAGCTGTCGGACTGTTGTAAGTGCTTCTACTTTCAACTACGGCCGGCGTTGTTGCCGTTATTTGACATTGTATCTCGGTAGCTTCATCATTAGCACGTTCGACACGCAAACTGAAAATTAAAATATGTTAAATATATTGTAATAGTGGAAGTTACAGCACAGGGACGTGTTATTTAAGAGTTGGAAGTCCAACATAATATATCCGTCATTCAATATTAATAACGTAATTCACAAGTTCAACATTATACATCACATCCGTCCAGGATATCGATTGAATCTCAAGATTGAACCTGAAAATCAAGATTCAAGTTAAGCAACTGTACATTTACAGTTAGTAATTTATTGAAATCAATGAAAAAATAACGGATTAAGTTCTGAAGTGGTACAAGTGTATAGCAAAGTTTGCCTAAAGAGGCCTACTCGTTCGATGACATCGAGTGTACGGGAGTAGACGTTTGTTACCGTATGCGCTTGGTGAGCGTGTGCAGCGAGCTGCTGGGCGGCTGCGGCGCGTCGTGCGGCGCGTGCACGGGCAGGCGCTCCACCGACTCCAGCACGGCCACCAGCCGCGCCGCCAGCACGCCGCCCGCCGCGCCGCCGCGCCGCGCCAGCCACGCCCGCACCAGCCGCGCGCGCGCCGCCGCCTGCCCCGCCCCATCTGCAACCAGTCCATCTACGTCTAACCTCAGGTTTACACTGGGACATTGCCGATGACTTAAATCATTCTATAAGGTGTTGTTCGTAACTCGTGACATTCTCTAGGAGGTATCGGCTCAGTTATCGACTCTGAGTCCGAATCAATAAAAAAATTTAGGTTTATTCTTATTTTTTTTTTGTAAATTACGTAAATCCGTAAGTGCGAACTACGCCGGATTACACGGCGCCGTTTGTATATTATAACACAAACTGAAATACGTATAATTGTTTTTATTATTCAGACCTTAAATTACCAACTTTAGAATTATCAGTATTCATCAGGATTGCAATAAAAAGTAATAAGTAAAGCATTACACAATGTTACAAATCAGCTGATGACTAACGTTGATACCTACGTGAACTTTTCTTTGAAGATAGGTAGGTACGTGTACTACTGATTTCATTGATTGTTTCTGAATTCAGGATTATTAAAAATGTTATTATCAATTAAAAATCATAATGTCTATGAGATTAAGTACTCGTGCGATTCTCGCGTAGAGGGCCGCGCCCACTGAGCTTCACGCTGTCTTGACCATTGTTTTGCTACGTACACATTTATTTAAATAGCTATCACTTATTCTGAAATATTGGCAAACGTAAACAATTTATTATACCGCACATTTTAACTATTGGCCAGAAACCTTTTCTTAAATTGAACATTTATGACTTCTGTGACATGCCCCCGAGAAAGTTATGGTTTAAAAACTACACATTTTGTATAACAATGTAAGTGGGTGCCATAAGATTACATAGTTACTCGGTACCACGAGTCCTAACCAAATTATTTTACTAAGTCGAAACAAGGCGATAATTAGCGATGATTAGACAAGAATTTATCCTTAGGGCTTGTGTTAATTTGTAAACAGTAAACAGATCTTTCATGGCGTTTATTAGGAAAAATTTTTCAAAGACCAGCTTCAAACATTTAAGCTTTTGTGACGCATGTGGTTTCTTGAAAATGTTTTTAAAATATAATTTTAATGATTATTTGTACCTAGCTAATTTTAATTAGTTCTATAATAATAAAAAAAATGTTGAAGTTCAACTTCCGCACCAAATACCTACAGTAAAGGTTTTATATCATTGTCATACAAAATAAATTTGCACTTACCATTAGCTTGTGGTGAAAGTACTTGCAGCAAGGAAGGTGCAAGTCCAGACGACTGCAATTCGTAGGCAGAGAGTAATTCCTCACCGCACAATAACTCAGTTAACTGATCCAGAGACTCATTTAGCTCATTTTGCCAATCATCTGTACACAAAAGACACATCACAGTTAATATGAGTACATTCTCAATAAATATGGAATTAAGCTATTTATATAGGGAGGCCCTTGAAATATGAATCCTTTGGACCTTCCTTTCAGGGTTACCTATAATTATGATTCTCTGACTCTGAACAACGTGTTTGACTGAGGATATAATATTGTATAGCATAGCATGTATAGTAAGTAGTGACCCGTGGGTTGCGTGGCGAGGCGCTGCATGCGCGCCAGCAGGGCCCGCAGGCGCGCCACGGGCGGGCGCGGCTGGCGCGTCGCCGCGTTGGCCAGGTGGCGCGAGTACAGGGCGCGGGCTCGCTCGCAAACCTACGATAAACATTATTATTATTAACGCGACTAATGGACAATCCAACACAAAAATATTATTCAAGTTGGACCAGTAGTTCCGGAGATCAACGCATGCAAACGAACGAACTCTTTGGCTTTATATAATAGTTTCAAGATATTGATTTACCATTATTATATTAATGGGGATGATGACAGGGTATGAAAATTAAAAATATAATTAGTCCGTAAGTTAGGTAATGAAAAAATATTAGACACGTATTTTTTTATTTTGTCGTATAATAAAACAATACTTAGATAAAACGAATCAAAGTTCAGGAGTGGGTGGCTAAAACGTCATTTCTTAGTATAAAATGTACTGAGAAGTGACGTCACGCGACATTTCAAATCAATATATCTTGGAAACTATTCGTTTCTGTGAGAAAATAAAAAATACGTGTCTAATGTTTTTAAATAATCTATCAGATGGACATTAAAATAAAAATTAGTCGTCTACCCTATTGTATTAGCAATCAATGTTTTCGAAGTTTAGTCTAATCAAACCTGTGCTTTCAATGCCTCTGCTTTAGCTGCTAATCGGGAACGGCTTGCATTCACCGCGTTATGAGGAGTCACATTCCTGCGGTCAGTCCAACCGCTTGCTAACTCAGGTCCTAGTAAGAATAATATACAAATGAATAAACAAAGATTTAAAATCAAAATTGCCTATTGATATTTTATATCAATAGGCAATTTTATTATTCAGATTACAGCAATAGATAGACACTTAAGTTCTTACCCAAAAATGTTTCAGCGGTAAATGAGTGTTTAGTGCCCCTGTTGGATTCGAAAATGAAGCCAGGCAAGTCTTCTCTGAGTATGGTAGTTTGTTGCTGACCATCTGTATTGTGAATTTGAAGTTCTTTTTCCCTAAAAAAAAACAGTATTATTTAAATAATACGATCAAAATGCGTTTTTTTATGGGATATCTAGGCTATGGGATCACCTGATGGTAAGCAATCGCCCATGGACACCTGAAACACCAGAGGCGTTACAAGTACGATACCGGCCTTTTGGGGACTAGGAATTTGAGGAGTGTTGGGGATTCGGGGTTTGGGGACATAGGGGAGGGGGCTAATTGTGTCTCCGGTAACCTCACTCACACGACGAAACACAACGCAAACGTTGTTTCACGTCAGTTTTCTGTGAGGCCGTGTTATCGCTCCGGTTGAGCCAGCTCATTCGTGCCGAAGCATGGCTCTCCCACATTCAATGAGATGTATGTCTGTTTAACTTACTTTTTACATGAGAGAGACCAGTTGCCTATAATTAGTTTAGATGGTCCAGGTTTGGAGAGGATCGGTTGAGGAACGGTATTCTTCACAGAGGCTCGCGCTCTTTGCAGTTTGTCTATGAACTCTCCACGATTTTCTGCAAATAATGCAGACATAAATATTAACGAGAAAGAAATAGAGGCTCTGGTACATCAAGTAATTTATTAGAGAAAACAAATAATAAACGTTGAAAAATTAGAAGTCATGACGAAAACATACCGGTGTTGTCAGTCTGATGCTCGGGGCTGCCACTGGAGTACATGGTGGCCAGCTTGCCGTCCAGCAGGAAGCGGAACCAGCCGTTGCTGCCCGTGCTGAGCTCCAGCGCGGCCGCGTCGCTCCAGACGTAGAGCGCGTCGCGGCCGCGGCACAGCGCCCACTCGGCCCACGAGTAGCCCACGCCGCTCGCCAGGCACGACGCGTCCTCGCTGCTCCCTGCAGACACCTCGCGTTAGCACTCCTTCTCTGCTTACAACGTGTACTGGTTACTCTTGCGAGTACCCCACTTACCCCACTTACCAGGAATATTGGAACTTTCACTATCCGACGACAAGAAAGCAGCCGGAGCGGCAGCGAGACTCTCCACTTTACTGAAGACGCCGAGGCGCGCGAACTGTTCTAAATATATGTCCGAAGCCTTCACCATCAACTCCTCGGCTATACCGAGAACTATGAGATGGCCGTCGTCGTCGTCCTAAATATAATCATTTTTACATTATTTTCAATTCAAAAACGATGTTTCCTATGATTCATGAAATGTTCATAGTTTTGTATCACTGCTTTTATGATATTAATACACCGAACATACCACAATAGTTAATTAAACATAAAATACAACAATAAAAAATACACTTCTTGTTTTTAGTCATTGCCGTAATTTGATTACTAATAGTACGCTGTTGTATGAAAGATACAACTTAATTCAGGCATCACAAACTAATGAAATACGCAACACGCGATGGTTATTTACGGATTTAATGTATTAAATTGGATTCGATTTACATAGTCATAGTTTTTGTCATGAGACGTGTATTAATTATTAAACACAAACATAATAAACACAAAAGAAAGATTGTTGATGCAGGTAAGTTTCGATGGTGTGATGTCTTTACAAAAATGTAAATGCTTCAAGAATAAATGATTGTGAAAAAAAAAACAAGAAACCAGTATCGTAAAAACTCAGCATACAACAAATGAAAATAAAAATTAGTAGTATAAGTTATGATTATGGTCATTGACACAAATTATGTACCAGCTATCATTCTAGGATCTAAGCTGAGCGCAATTAATGGCATCGTTCGACGGATACAAACCAAAACATTATGTCAAGTTCCAAACGATAAACATAAAGAATCCGTGCAACGGTGTCTCAAGCAATATGAGGTTACGGCTCTAAAATAATTAGGTTTATTTTTTACCTGTTTTTTTTCTATGCAATTTCATAATTATTAACTAGATGCAAACTTTATAGGTTATGAATAACAATATACCATAAATAATTTGGAAATATTAAAGTTAAAACTGATTCATATACAGCTAAGAGTCTAATCAACATTATGAAATTTTATCGTAGGTATAAGAAATTAGAACCAATCGAGTCAGTCAGCGAGTCATTTTAGAGCCGGTGCTCAAGTCAGGTTCGTGGGAGCATCACACCATCGTAACGTTACCGCAGGCGGGCGGATATAGCGGCAGCGCAGCAAGCGGCCCGCGCGCCGCGCCCCGCCCGGCTCCGCCTGCACACACACAACGTCAGCGCCAGCCCGCTCCGCGCGCGCGCGCGCCCCCCGCACTCACCGCGTTGTCCAGCACGGCCGCCACCAGCTGCGTCAGCAGCGCGGCGGGCGGCGCTCGCGGCGCAGCGACAGCGCGCGCAGCAGCCGCGCCGGCGCGTAGTGCACCATCTTGCGCACCAGCGACAGGCAGGCGCGCCGCACGCCCGCGCCGCCCGCGCCCAGGTAGCGCGCCGAGAACACCGGCACCAGGCGTCTGCACACCGCCACGCGTCAATTAACATCCTATCCATCGGTCGGAGCCCGGTGAACTCTGATACGTCAGCAATTTAACAAAAACTATCTTACTCGAGGTATACTGCTGCCATTTCCTTGTCGCCAGTTTCAGGGAAATCGTCATCATTGGTCGGTGAAGGCGAATCGTGATTACCGACTACCAACCACTCTCCAGGACACTGCAGGATCGCTGCCACTTCTCTATGACCTATATTTAAAATATATTTTAAAAAAGTTGAAGAACATTTCGTGGTAATGTAATAATCATAAATAGATTAATATTCACCTTGGTCATGTCTTTCCCGGGCCTTGTCAAGAGGTGTTTTTCCATCTTCGTCGCGTAGATCAGCATTTGCACCATAACGAAGTAGCACTTTAGCAATAGCAGGACGACCGAAGCAAGCCGCGTAATGCAAAGATGAACTACGTTGACCACGATTCACGTCAGCACCTTTAATGAAATTTTAACCCATTAAAAATTAAAACATTAATTCTTATATAAGTCTGATGAGCAATATAAGGGTACTGTAGCAGAGATACTCGTATATTAAACGCTTACCTTTCTCGCACAAGAATTCAACCATTTCCCTTGTGCCGAAGGCTGAGGCCCAGTTGAGTAGGGTTTGTCCGACGTCATCAGTGAAGTTGACATCGACTGCGCCGCTGGAGACGGCGGCCAGTAAGGCGTCGGTGTCCTTGCCGCGGATGCAGTCGATGAGCTGTCGGTGCGACTTGTCCCCGCGCGCGCCGCTGCCGCCGCCCGACGAGCCCTCGCCGCTGGCTCCGCCCGACGCACTCGACCCCGACGTCGAACTACCGTTACGGTTGGACCCACTGATGCATAACCACAATTCCATCAATAAAATGTTTACTTCGAAGTTTAATGTCAAATGAACAATTCAATTGCAAATAGTATTATTACACCAATATGATTAATTCATTAAATTACTAATTATTATTATTGTTTGAACAGATTCAATGTAGATGTTAGATGTAAGATATGTAGATGTCTTACTTCTGTATAGCATGTCGTCCTTCACACAAGAGAACAAGCAGCAAGTCCACGAGCCGCATACATTCCAGACACCAACGCTCATCAGCCTGTACTGCCGCCTCCACAGCTGAGCACAACTCCAAGCGGACGAGATCCTACAATGTAATATAGTGATCAAAAGTAATGATACAAAAAACCATTAAGTACATGATGTATGTTGCAGTTGCAGGTTTAAATACAAAAACGTTATAACTTACATGAGTAATTTGTGCAGAACCACGACACAATGTAGATAATAAGCTAACAGTAGTAGACACAGCTGGAGCTGAACATTTATCATCGCCACTCTCGGCACTGCCCAGGCGGCGCACTAATTCCTCTATTAAACCTGTCAATAGAATAGAATGTTTAATAATAATACTTCATCAAGACAATTATCTATAGAAAATGTTATTAATCAATACGCATTCTTTAGAATTAAACAATTATAAACCAGAGTGCAATCACTCTGGTTTAAAATAGTATTTCTCGTTTACCTGGTCTCGTTAGAAAAAATGAATAGTAACATACCATGTTCAGCGAGAGGAGCCGGGTCAGCGTGCGCACGCGCAAATCTATCAGCTAGCGATGCGAAACAGCGCAGTGCTGCGTCTGCGACCCGCGCGTCATTGTGACGTAGAAGTGCTGATAGAGACGAAACTGCGTCACCCACGCGAGCGTCACCTGGCTCCATTTTGCCACAAACCCTAATAATATTAAATATTCATGATATTACTTCATGACCGTAATAAATAAAACCTACGAAAATCAATCACACAATTTAAATGGATTTAATCAACAAACCTTGATACTACTGCCATAGCTGAGTGGAGAGTGTCCTTGTGCACAGATGTACCATGATGCGTAATGAAGTGTAACACTGCAGGTAGGCCACCACCTTCCCAAACAGCACCAGCCTCCCTAGTGCAAACTAACTCCAACACCTGGGATTAAAATCACCATTCAGTCAAAGTCAAACTTGATGTTATGAATATATTATCCTAAATTACACATTATAGGATCTTACTTTAATGCACTGTTCTGCGAGATCCTTGCTGGTACGGTTGTTGGGATCAACAGTGAGCAATCTGCTGCAAATAGCTTTGACTGCTCCCTCAATGGCTACAATTCTTCTTGTGCATTCCGCTGCAATAATATTTATGTGGTTAGATCTCACAATGAACTTTTGTGTGATAAATTCAAGTATCTTTAATTTATATAGTGAATATAAGGGGGGTCCACGATGACATTTCTGGGATATACCTATAGAATAAAATTATGTCAGCGGTTATGATACAAGATTTATATTCATAAGAGGGTGTCATTTGAAATTGTTTATGTGTGTATGAAATTGTATATTTGTAAATGCACCCATGACACAGGAAAAAACACTAATGGGGCAAGTTTTAAAAAAAAATGCAAAGTGAAATGCAATGTAACGGTAGATTTTGAGAGTATATTGCTAAGTTACAATATGAAATTGGCTATAAGAGAACCTACTAGAATAGTAAGCAAAACATGTATCGACAACTTTGCTCATAATTTTACAAAATCGTGTAAGACGGAAGTGTTGGAGTTTGCTTTGTCAGATCATACTGCACAGCTAATAAACATTCCTATTAAAGTACCTGTCATAAAATTATGGAAGAAACGTATTCGTGATTTCGCTAGTGAAAATGTCCTGAAATTCAAAGAGTGTATTGATGGTTTGTCTTTTTCTGATATGTATTGCGAGTGTGATGCAAATAAGGCATATAATTGCTTTGTAGATAGCTTTAAGTTATATTATGACCTCTGCTTTCCTTATAAAACTATTGTTATACGTGTTGATGGGAAACCAAAATGGATATCTCGTGGGTTAAAGAAATGTAGTGCAAAGAAAAAATATTTACTTTGGAAGTTTAGATTTAAACCTACCGTCAGCAATAAAACCATATACATGACTTACTCAAAATTGTTTAAAAAGATTATTAAATTAACACAACTTGCTCAAAATAATTATAAAATTAAAACCTCATTCAACAAACCCAAAACTATGTGAACTTCATAAACAGGTCAAAGACTAATATTCCTCGCGACTCAATTAATAGAATTAAGGTAAATGACAATATTGTTACCGATCCTGGTGCAATAGCTAATGCTTTCAATAACTTTTTTATTGACAAAATAAAGCCCATATCAAACTGCGGCAAAAATGTGACATCAAAAATTGTAAGTACTAGTAATTCTATTTTTATACCCCTAGCATACCAAATGACATTCAACAAATTATTAATGGACTAAAAAACACAAATAGTGTAGGAGTTGATGACATTTGTACTAAAATAATAAAATTAGTTAACATAAGTATTTCTGGACATTTGAGTCATATATTAAATTTGTGTATTTGCAATGGTATTTTTCCGCATAGATTGAAAACCACAATAATAAAACCTATATTTAAAAAAGCTGACAAAGAGTCAATGGAATTCTACAGACCCATTGCATTAGTTCCTATCATATCAAAAATCTTTGAAAAGTACATACATAATAAAATTTATACATATTTAGAAAAAAATAATTTACTGTGTCAAGAACAGAAGGGATTTAGAAAAAGTAAAAGCATTAATTTGGCTATTTATGATTTCTATAAGACAATAATGGGTAACGTCGATAAGAGGACCCCAGTATGCGCTATTTACTGCGATATGACACAGGCATTTGATTATGTGGATCATCGCATACTTTTAAATAAATTACAAGCTTATGGAATCAGGGGAACAATTTTAAAATTGATTGAATCGTATATTTCTAATAGATCTCAATTGACCGCAATAAATAGAGTGAACTTAAGAACCAGGTTCGAGGTTGAATATAGGTCAGAACCGCGAGGTAGCAGCTATGGTGTTCCGCAGGGAAGTGTATTAGGCCCCCTTTTATTCATAATATATATTAACGATCTACCTAAATTTACACACCATCCAATGTCATTGTTTGCTGACGATAGTACAGTTTCCATCCAATGTAGAGCAAGTGAAATGTACCAAAATGACATAAATAAGTGTCTATCCGCAATAATCCACTGGTTGGACAATAACAATTTAAAAATCAATTTGGAAAAAACCCAAGTTATGCACTTCAGTCAAAGACCCCAATACCAAAACATAGTTGTTAGTTACGATGGTCACCCCTTACAGGAAGCAGATTCAGCCAAATTTCTGGGCTTAATTATTGACAAAAAACTAAACTGGAAAAACCATGTAGCTGACCTCTCCAAAAAACTAAGTAGCACTGCTTACGCTCTCTACAAAATAGCCTCGATAGTTAATACTGAAGCTGTGCTTACCGCCTATCATGGACTCGCAGCGTCTAGATTGCGATATGGAATAGTTTTTTGGGGAAACTCTACAGATAGTGATATTGCTTTTAGGGCACAAAAACGATGCGTACGAGCTATGTTTGGCATTCAACCAACAGACAGCTGTAAGCCGTACTTTATCAGGCATGGCATCCTTACACTTCCGTCTCTGTATATACTTGAGGTAGCAATGTTTGTGTATAGAAATCCTCACCTTTTCGAACGGCTGCGTGATATTGTGCCGCGAAATCGGCGGAACAATAATAAACTGTGTCTTCACACAGCAGTAACGAGTCTTATGGGAAAGAGTCTTTTATGTATGGCGCCAAAAATATACAATAAAATCCCAAACGACATAAAACATTTGAATATTAGTATATTCAAAAATAAATTAAAATCAATTTTATCCAAGAAATGTTATTATACTGTAAACGACTTCTTGAATGACGGTAATTTGTAGGACATTTATAAGTTTAACTTTTATTTATTTAAGCACTGACATTTTAATGTATTATACTATGACATTTTTATTTTATTTTTTTGTTATATTACCTTTATTGACCTAAGCTAACAATATTTCATACGCCTGTGAGGGCAGATTTTGGTGGTACTATCATAATACTGTGATCATAATTATTTACCCAAAATGTAATGAATAAATGATTTTGATTTTGATTTGATTTTTTTGATTTGAAATGAAGAATACCAGTGTTGTTGTTGGGGAGTAGGCTCCCCAAGTATTAATGAATGTTCTTTATTGCATCAGCATGATCTTAACACTTAGTAAACTTACCAGAAACATCGAGATAGTATGTAATGGCTCTGGCTGTCACTTCCAATACATTGTCAGGTGCACATTCATCTAAGAAGATTTTACATAATGCTGGGAGAAATGTTCGAGGAGGACAGCTGAAACAAAGATCATACAAAGATGATTATTTATCATTCTCAATAGTTTTCTCATCACTGCTATTTTAAAGGAATGTAGAATTCAAGTAAACTTAAACAATGCTGAACGAAAAAATATCTATTTTGAATGAAATTAAATTATGTATGTTGTACTGTAGAAAGAAATAGTAGGTTAATTTTATATACAACTAAGCACCTATGACCAATAGAAACATCATACTTTCAACTAAAAACAATTTACATAGTGAGAAAATGTTAATTAAAAAATACCAT